>JASKOS020000002.1:22563240-23844861 GCA_030770465.2 Perdita meconis
CTTCTAATGCATATATATATACACACATATGTTAGCGAAGTCAACTTCGTGGGAAAATAAATGATTAAAATACGGATCAAGCAGAGTTTGAGAAAGCAGTTTGATCGGGAGAGAAATACAGAAAAAGGCAACTGTTACATTACGAAAATAAAATCTTGCTAAAAGAACGGGTACTTTGTATAAAAAAAAGAAAGAGTTAAATAATTGTGAATTGAGCTTTGAATTAAGTGTTTGTTTGTTGTTAAAAGTTTAAAGTTCATTAATCTTATGGTGAATTCATTAAACATATAAACTTAAATTTGTTTAATATGTTCGTTTATATTTTACCACATGTTATTTAATGTAATAATAATAGCACAGGAAATTTTAATCCTTTGACATCTTTGTCCGCAAATCAAGAGGTTTTCTATCCACAAATAAGATAAAAGATGAAGAACGATACCCTTCTAATTATAAATTTTGCTCCCAGAATTAATTGATCCAAAGTTCGAACTACATATATCTAAGCACTTTGTACTCTATTTCCCGTATCCACCCTACATCCTCGAAGTCCTCCCTCTGAATCCGGTACTTCGTGTTTCCTTCGCTCGCATCAAAGTCATTTAAAAGTGGTATCTCTCCCGGTGCGGCGGCCGGGGAGGCAAGCGAACCGTAACCATCGCGAAAAGTTGGCGCGTGAGCATCGAGCACGGGTCGAAGGGGTTAAATCGGTCGCAGAAGGGTGAACTGCGGTAGCCTTCCGAGCCCGGGATATTTTCGAGCCTCGCAATCGGCACTTTACTCGTCGCACGACCCTCAGAGGAAATATCGAGTAATCTTCACCGGTAATCGCCTTGACGAGTTATTTCTGTAACGTTTTCCCCCGCGCGCAAGGGGCGGCGATGCCTGGCGTAAGAGGCGAGCGCGATAGCAGGGTAGGTATGCACAAAAAGAGAGAGAAAAGCTCGCGGCACCGTGCAAGTGTGTGCGACCCATGAGATGCCTCGCACGATTACCTACCCAATCTCGAATATAATTTTCTTGTTAGCTGTGAAATCCAATCAACGTCGACGGTGCCTAACCGCGCGTCAGCCGGGTCGACCAACCCCCGTTCTCCGTTTTCTTCTCACCCCTGCGCTCGTCCCGTCTCCTTCTTTCGCAGTTCCTCTCCTCCCTCCGCGCTTCTGTCCCGTCGTCGTTTCCCTACCCGCTCGGAACCGGAGGAAAACGCGAGAAGCGGATCGGTCGGAAGCCGCGAACCCAGAGGAAGGGAACTGGTCCGATGGGACGAGAAGAAGCTCGCAGAGACGAATCGAATTACCGAGATCCGACCCTGCTTCTCGCTTATTCCGTGGCCCGGTAACGCGATTCTCCTGACCGTTTCTAACGTCGTTCCGCGGCCGGGCTGCGTAGCCCCCGAGGACAGGAGGCCAAGGGGTAGCCACGAACTGGCCTGCCCTTTGTTTTTCGCCGCGGCCCTTTTCAATTATTCCCAAATAAAAGGGCGCGCTGGGGTTAGACCCTCTTCTGCCCCTATCTGTCTCGCTCATGCCCTCTTCCTTCCACGCGCTCCTATTACGTTAGTTTCCTATGGACTTTCAACTTTCAGCCCTTCGCCTCTTGGCTTCGGGAAGATTAAAACGCTGTTCTTGGATGGGAAGTTCCTGGGTCCAGGGGCGGAGCTTGGTAGGCTCTGTTCAGCTCATTCGTACCTCTCGTTTGGGAAGGATACGAAGGGGAGGTTGTTTCGCTGCGACTTCTATCAGGTTATGTGAGTATGTAATGGCGAGAAACTTTTCGTATATGGTTTCGCAATGTATTCAGAAGTTACGCTTTTTTATTGCTCTTGAGCTGATTCGCACGATTGGGTCTCTAGAATCCATAAATCCTTAATGGAATTTAAAGCGCACTTGTAGAATCATTTGGGCAACTAGTGTTTACATACCAAACTGGAAATGTTACGATAGGATTGAATTATATATGAAGCGGTTGGTATTAGAATGCAGCTGAGGTTTATGTATGATTGGAGGACGAATTATTAGTTCAATTGCTTGATTGACGAACGATAGACAAACTTCTTTACATAATTGTTATAGTAATTTGATTTTATATAAAACCAAAAATTATTAGCTAGGAAAATGACGTGATGTCATTAATAATAATGACGAATACTTCGATGATTGAGCTATTGCATCTTTTTCTTAAACAAATTCTATTTTATACAAAAATGGGAAAGAATTCATTTCCACACCTAATACATTAGTACAACAGTTTTTTTTTTATTGTTGGATTCTAGTTAACAAGATATAGATAGACACGAAGTTAAATAATATTTTACAGCTTTAACATTTTGTAATTTTTAGCAATAATTTTTAGCAATCAATATGAAAACATAGAGTTAAGATATCGTTCAACGTTTTCCATAAAGTTTTAGGTAAAAATAGTAAATACAGTATTTTTAATATCATTCAAGCCTTGACTTAAATAACAAATTTATTTATATATTTATTTAAGTAAATATTTGCCTAACTCTGATATTAAAATACGTGTAAATACATATAAAGGGTGTCTTTCCCGATTTTTACATCTTGCTTTTTTCTCCATTATTATTTATAGCAAAAAACATTCGACATTTTTCAGTTGTATTAATTCTTTTATATGTAGACACGTAAAAGTCGTATAAATGTACACTTTATTTTTTTTAATGAAGCATTTTTTGAATGATTTTTTGAAGCATTAGTCAATGTATCTTAAAATTCGCTATAAAAAGGTGTTATCTTGTTTTCATTGAAAAGATTACCTATAAAAGGAGTTTTTTATCGTCCAATTTCTGTAACCCATCATTAGTATCTTTACGAACTACGTAACAAACAATTATAAAAATCATTTCGACTTGTTAACTGTTGCGAGGTATGTGGACAGGTTTTTAATTGAAGTTCACGTATTGATGAACACTTTACTTTATCATGAAATGAACAAAACTGTAATTTTAATGTATGTGGTTAATAGCGTGCCATATGCTCGAGTGGAGACCGATGCGCAAAACGTAAAAAGCGTCTGCAACACGACAGAAACCACTACAAACATAGATGCATATCGCTCTATAGATTCAAAACAAAAATCTCTACTCTTCTCTGTATAAACTTCTTTCTTCTGTTGCAGTATTTTATATCAGCACTCTTACTGCAGCTATGGACAAGGATAAAAGTGGGTTTTCGCTACAAGTTTTAGCGAATGTTCACTTATATGTACCCTCGCGAGTTACTAGAAGCAAACTATCTTTTTATAATCTGCGTCATAAAACTAATTATGGTGAGCGTAATCCCATGTATCGTATTACTGAAACGGCAAATCAATATTTAGATTATATCGATATTTTCTCCGGCAATGTTTTTTCCTTCAAGAGTTCTCTATATAAGTTAATATCAAAATTAGAAGCACACAGTGACTATTAACCAAGTAAACCGTTCGTCGTGTAATACATGAACGATCTTGTGTAATATATATTTGGGACTTAGTCCCTTATGATCTATGTATGTGTATGTATGTATGTATGTGTATGTATGTATATATTTTTATAAATATTATATAAAATACGTATATGTATAGATATGCATAAAAGAGTTAATTTAGGATTTACATGTATTATGAGTTTTTACTCTATATTTTTCTTTTCTTTTGTAATTTTTGTACCAAAGGGTTTTGCCCGTAAATAAATAAATAAATAAATAAATAAATATGATCTACTGCATTTGGTTTTCGTGTGTTATGTGCGTTGAACTCTGCGATCACTCGCGATGACTGGCAGTCATAACGAAAGTACATCTTAAAACAGTTCCGAATCGAATTAAATACAGCGCAATAAAAAACAGTCGCGAAGCAACAAGGAGGAACAATGAATTGGTTGAAAGTTCCATAACTCTTCAGGAATCCTGAACTTGAACGAGTAGACGCGCGACTAATTGATATCGAGACACCGGTCATCCTTCTGACCGAATTCGCGTCATTAAAAATAATTACCCCTTGTTGTCAGAGAGGGAAAGCGGGGAGGATGCAAAGGGGGTGACGGGGAACTGGGGACACGACAATCACGGGGACGGATAGCTCCGAGGACGGTTTCGTTTCTTTTCACGGCAATTATTATATTCCTCCTTCCCGTCCAGGTCGATCCGTCTCGACTTATCGGCCTACCGCGGAACGGAATAATAGGCGCATCCTGCAGCAGGAGATTGAAAGGAAAAGGAGCGGCTTCTACCTTGGGCCAGGCCAAGGGGAAGGGGGCGAGTGCCCTCTTCTCCTATGCGCCTCGCTGACTACAGACCACGGAGTTGAATCAATTAAAGTTTAATCCGGAACCAGGATCGGGCGAAGCAGCCCCTTTCGTCCACCTTTCCTGTCGTTCCCTCCTTACCCCCTGCCCGCCACTCCCTTTTTCTTTCGTCCTGTCTCTTCCGCCTTTGTTTCGCCCCCCTTTTCGCTCGGCCTCCTTCCTCTCCACCGTTTCTTTTTTAATTTCGTTCCCTATATTATTCTGTCCTCTGCTTGCGCGCGATTCATTCTCTTCTGTCGAGGGTGGTGATGTCTTCGTCACCTTCGATTCTTCTGTTATTCCTTTCACTCGTTTCTTTTTGTAACGTACACGTTTTCACGTGACATTGAAAGTCGTGACTTTTTATGTAACGACACTATGACACTGAAAATTTGTGGTATGAATTCAGTATTATTATAATGTGACCTCAGAAGTATAATTCGGACCCATACGAAGAAGTTGTAATTATTATTATGTCGGAAACAACATGATCTTCGGGATTTAAAGTATTTTCATCATTGTCTACTTAAGAAAATACATTATTTTCCATAGTCCTATATTTCAAATTCATTGTCACTGCATGATATAGTATATCCTTTATTTGATGAAATTTCATTATTATAATCGTCTTCGGTTTCAGAAAATTCAGAGAATGTATTGTATTTACGTTCTTCATTCGTTCCTAAAAGTAAAAAAGAATAAAAACACGTAAGAAAACATATTCCTCTGACGAATAGTCTTGGTCTTATTGTTCTAAAATTGTGGAAGCGACGTTCATGGCAGATTGGCGGCAGAGAATGAAGATACGTCAGTGTTTATATTGAACGACCGCGACTTTGAAGTCAATACGCGTTCGGGTCGGAATGGACCCGGCATCCGCCAGACGATTGTTAATATACATGAGATCCATTGCCTTTGTTTTTCTTTGTTTTTACGATGTTTGCGTTTGATGCTGCGTCCAGCCGCAGCGAAAAAAATGGAGACAGCGCAAAACCACGGACCTAAAGGACTGTGCATGATTCTGAGAAATTACAGCAGAAGACGGAAGGGGGTATCAACTGTCAGCCATCTTGTGTGGTTAAAACTGTGGTGCGCTCTATAGGCGACTTTAATTACTAGTGTAGCGTTTGTAGGATAGACGAATCTAACCTAAAGGACTGAGCGTAAAGTAGATCTATGTTGTTATTGATCCTACACATCGAAACTTTATATATTCCTCATAAAAACATTGATAACTTTATAAAACACATCCTTCATGATAACAAATACGTAGAAACAAAATTATTACACAAGAAATAATTGACTTAGAATGTACGTAATTAAATTGTACAGTTTGAAATGCTGCCGTGATGTTATATAGATGGCAGCACTAGTTTAACCACTCAAGATGGCTGCAAGTAAAATACCCCACCTCCCCGCTCACAGCAGCACCCATCTTTCCCATTGATGTACTTTACGCTCAGTCTTTTAGGTCCGTGCGCAAAACAGATGATTTCAACGTTGCCTCGCTTCTTTTTCGCATACTATAAGAAGGTATTGGCGCAAGTCTCATGAGGCAGCTTCGTAGTGTCTGTAAATTGTCCAATATATTTGTATTTGTAAAAAACGTAGTAGCATGCAGAAGCGCAGCGACTTTTTATCCCTTGTGTGCATCTGCTCCAAAGCTGTGTACGCCGCGTCCGTACATGGCTTAATAAAGTAGCGGCGCAAGCATTCCGAGCCTTGCGAAGCAACCTCGCAGTGTCTGTACACAGTTTTATATCACCTTAGGTTCCCTGCGCAATGTTTGATTTTACTGTTTTTGCTCAGCTTTTGAGATATTGTAACCTTGCTTTGTCCCGTTTTTGTAGACCAATTTTTCATGTTTCTTTCTTATGTTTCTTCTCTCCTTTTTTTTAAGGTTACATTGAGAACAGGAAGGCGTAGGAATTGAGAGAGACGTGAAAAGGAGCGCGAAGGGGTCCACAGTGGAGAATGTCGCTCCTATAAAATGGACCATGGGAGGGGGCTGTGTAGAAAATTGGGGATCCCCGAACTGTATCGCTTACGCGAGGGGCTCCCCTCACAATGGGGGCTCGCAACGAGCGGAAAGAATAGTTATCCGTAATATGGGGTGACGCGTGCTGATGAGTCGGGCCGGAAGTTTCGATCACTTTCATCCCCCGCTCCGCCCCCTCGGTTCGAGTTCGTTAAGAATGACCTACGACTCCTCTGTCACCCACTATTATTGTCCGTTTTATCTTTCGCCGAAAAACCTTTGCGAAATACGCGAAACTAACTTGTTTCTCGACGAGCAATTTAAGAGAAAATTACGACGCAAGGAAATACTAGATGTCCCATGTTTTAATTTCAATGAACATAATTAAACTATGCTGGAACTCGGTACTGAGCGGAGAATATTAATCTGAAATGAATTGCTTCTGGCTCACGGTTCTTTCCTCGCAATTTAAACGTACCAAGGATTTTTTCTTTGAGAAATTCTTTTCCAAGTTTTTTTTTTCGCGATGAATTTAATGCTCGACGATATTAGCGAATTCTGCCCCGTCCTTGAATTCGCGTCGATTTTCTCGACGTATAGACACGTTGTCCTCCATTTTTCCGCATTACCGACGTGTTCAATCGCAGTAGTCTGGAAAATCGCCAGACCGAGTTCCGACGGAACGAATCTTGGACTTATCGAAACGTCGAAGATTTAGGGGTGAACCTGACTCCTACAAAAGAGCGATCATACATGCAGTCGCAGATCCTGCATTCTTGCCATGATTTCGTGCTCGATGCACGCCAACAGCTCCTTCGTCTGTGTACGCAACTCACCTCGTTGACCTCCTTCAACTTGAAACGATTTAATTATTCAGAGAATGTTTTCATTAGTTTACTCGTCGATGATTGTGCAACGAAAGTTCGTAATTATCTTAAAAGTTCTTAACAAAAACTTTATTTAAATTTGTTGAGAATACAAAAATTTGTAGTTTTTACCATATCTATTTCGATTTCATCTTGTTCTTCAGAAATTTTCACCTGCTTTTTGTTTAGCATTCTAAAAGTTATAAATACAGCTTTTCGTAGAAAGTAAATTTCTATAGGAAAATAAAAAAGTAAACGGAACAAAGAAGATAATTTATAGCTGCTGTACTTTTGATAAAAGTGGAGGTAATGAGAAATTAATACCAATTTTCAATTACTGTGGGAAGTGTTTTAATAAATCTTTTAAATAGATTAAACAACACTTTTAGTGTTATAAAGCAAGTAGTTTTATCTTCATAAAATTTGATATATTTTTAATTTCCTGCTGCTACTTTCGAGCTTTTTAAACGTAGTTGCTACTGTGT
Source organism: Perdita meconis (assembly GCA_030770465.2). Taxonomy (NCBI): domain Eukaryota; kingdom Metazoa; phylum Arthropoda; class Insecta; order Hymenoptera; family Andrenidae; genus Perdita; species Perdita meconis. Next base: position 22,570,858 of record JASKOS020000002.1, read on the forward strand.
ACGTCTCAGGAAAATTAAAGTGCAGAATAAACGTGACGTTCTCCGGTGTACTTTGCAATATTTTTTCGACACAGTTATATTATGCATTCCTTTAAATACCACGCATTCACAAGAAGTAGAAAGCAGAGCTGAGCAAATTTTATTGTACAAAATGGAAGTAGAGTACTTTAAGTAACCTAGTACTTCAAACTGTTATTTTTTATTGTTTGCAGTTGTGAAGTAACTAACAAAAAGTAATTATTCTATGTCGGGATCAAATAATTTTGTTTTATTATAACTAACTTATTCAAATGTATAATACGACCTTTTTTACGGTAATTAGCATAATAGACTTTGGATTCATTTAAAAAATGATTTCAAGGAACATGTATTCAAATTAAAAAGAAAATGAAACATTATTTCAGTTTATTATCAAATAATAAAATAATAATAAGAAAAAATCATATTCTTATTTAAATAAATTTCATAATTTATGTTATTTAAATGGATCATTATTAGATCACCGATGGATAATTAAATAAAATTTATAATAGGCTCTCGCTTTCGATTGAAGCATTCTGCACACATTAATTTCCAAATCTTCTAATTGCCCTTTCCTTTATTAATCTACACAATTTCCAACAAAGTTTTTTTATTCAGTGAATCTTTAATTGAGAAAGATCTCAATTCTCTTTTGCACCAAAGAGAAAACAAAGAACACGCGCACGAGATTCACGAACCATCCGAAACATCCAGTTTTCGAAACGGCTACATTGGAAATTTCAGCTTCCCAATTCCGAATGCAACGGGATAAAGTCGAAAGGAGCTCGGCGCACTCCGGAAGAGCGAAAAGTGCATCCTCTTTTCGAAACAATGGCTGCCGGGTTGCGGAGAGGATGCATCCACGGACCGTTTACCTCCGAATGCGCCGCTCCCGAGCCGCTGACCCGAACCAACGGCAATCTCTCATTTTTCCCGGGACAAAAGAGCGCTAAATCTTATTGTTCTTGCGCCGGTAATTAAGGTAGCTGAATTAGTTCACGATTGTTCCGCCGTCGTTGGTCGGAACCGCCACGGCGGGATGATAAATAAGATTCTCGAGAACTTTCTGACCGCGTTACTCCGCAATCCTGTTTACGCTCAACGGGCCGCCCTGCGGCGGGGGTGGATTAACGACGGAAAAAACGAACGGCCCCGGGCATCTCTGCAATTGCAATTTCAACGAAACTCTTAACCATACTCTGCTCTTGACGATTGTCTTCCCATCGCAGCTAGAAGATGGGTCTGCAAAGTAGAAAAAAAAAATCAAATTCAATTTCTTTTGTTGTTTCATTTCTTTCTGATGCTGGAGATGGACAGTATTTTTTAAATACTCAATAATACTTTTATTTAGAATTAATAGGGGATCTGCGAGGATGAAGGAATTATCGGAAAGTGGAAATTACAATATTATTATGGGAGGAATTATTAGGCTTCACTTACATGATGCAAACTTGTATTTATATTATATTCTAATCCTATTACTAAACTTCGGATTTTTATGCAAAATAAAATGGTTAGAAACGTACACAATGAATTTAAACTTGAATAACAATGTCTTATTTTTTAAAACACTGTAGCTTGAATTATATTTTTGATAGTTTGTACACAGAGATTTTTTATATCAATTTCTGAGTTTCCTTAACTTTTAATGTGCGAACGCGAATACTTTTTTTTTAGAATTTAAACGAATTTAATTAACTTTTTGTGAGCAAATCTGTGAGTCACTGTATTTTAGCATCTGCCAACAATCTTCAAGATTTTTAGAATATTTAGAATTGTCATAAATAAGGTAAATGTACCAATAACTGGACGTCTAAGAACAAGGAGAAAAGATATCTTAAATTTAAGGCATAAAATTAACTTTAAGGTAAAAAAACTATTGCATTTTGAAGGGTATTACATTTTACATTAAATAAGTGCAAAAGAAACGATATTTTCAACGATATTAAATATAAATTAATTAAAAATGTAAGGAGACGTGATGTACCAACACGTGGCCAGCCAAACGCGATTGTCCCAGTGTCCAAATTTCGAGGTCCCAATAAGTGGCCATGACTTTGATAGAGTATTAAAAATAATGTTAGCGAACGAAATTTTATTTTGAAATATGACATAGAAAAATGTAGTATAATGATATTTATCACTTTAGTAAGTACTACGCATTTCTTAACCATATCTTAAGGAATCCATGAAGATTCATGGTGCATTTGACTACGATATTTCAAACAATATTTTTTATATTTTAAACAAAAAGTATAGGGATATAATTTTTAATTTAGAAGGCTGAATGTTTAAAGAATAAATTGATACAAATATTCGTTTTATTTTATGTCAGTTTAGCTTATTAAAAAATAAAATGTCATCAGTGGCCAGGTAATGGGACGTGGCTAGTCATTGGTACATTTACCTTACATAAAATCTGCAGTCTGTCAAAAAATTCTGAAGCTACTCAAAGAATTTTCAAAACATGGAAACCCAATGAAATATAAGAACTTCCTTCATAGCGCATTACATAAGAGTACAAAGAAATCAATTACAACCGAGTCTTCATAAATTAATGTAGACAATCAAGGAGGATGCGTCGAGGCGGTCCTTAATATTCGAAAGTCGCTAGAAAAAGCGTTACATCGCGATGTCTCGACCCCGAGACCGCAGTATTTCACTTCGGCCAGGAAACGTCGTCGTCGTTCGGTATCTCGTTCCGCGGGCGGGGGACGAGCGTGGAAAACTTGCAATTGCAAAAACTTGTCTGGCCCCTCGAGACAAAAGGACGAACTTCCCCGCTCGGGGTAAGAGTTGCCATCGACTTCTCTCTCGCTCCTTTCCCTCGTTCCTCTCCGGCGTCTCGAGTTTTTCAATTTCGCCCGGATCTTCTGTCCTGCTTCGCCAACGGGCGAACTTTCGTTGACAGGGGAGCGGTATTCCCCCGCCTTCCCGCAAAAACGCATTTCCGCCGCGACTCGAGGCGAACTTCGTTCGAGCACCCCGTCGAACCTGTAATAATCACTTATTCCTCTTGGCGGTACACGCTCCATTCTTCTTCTTATTTTTCTAAGCATATACAGCGTGTACTGGTGTAACTATTCCCAGCAAATTTTTGGGGTTTCCACAAATTTGACGAAAAATTGGACTAACTGGAAGCTGAACTATATTAATTATTCTGTATGACTTCTTTGATTGCTGTTATTTTTCTTTGCTTTCTTAGGCGACTACTTTTAAAAAGAACTTAACGCGAAATTGTTTAGTTATTAGGAATTTTTTATTTTTAGATGCAACAAATTGTTACGCACATAAAAATTATACTTGCATTGCAAAAAGAAATGTTACATTTTTTTTAGAGTTTAAGGGATGTTTTAAAATTGTATGACGTCAGTTACATGAAACACCGTATAATAAAAGCTTCTGAGAAAACAATGTTTAGAAAGTTAAACATGGTTTTAATATATTAGCTACTCATCGCACATCTTATGTATATTATAGCTTTAATAAGCGTATAGCTAATCACACAAACTCAATTCATCAAATTGTAAACATGGTTTAATCAATCTTACAACGGATCTTATCTCTGTTATATCACTTAATTTCCTTCCTCTTGTATTTGCACATGTATAGATAATTTATCACCTTTATGTTCTATGTATATTTTCCTGTTTTTTTTGTACCAAAGGGTTCTTCTCGTAAACAGATAAATAAATCAATAAATTAGGTTGTAACACACTATATATTCGTCCCGTTTTTATCGATTGGTAGTGTACATTGTTTATTTAAATCGTTAACAATCAGACAATCAACTGTTATAAATGATTTTAAAGATTTTTTAGCGATTATTTAAGTGAAGGTATTTTGCGATATGGGAACTGTTTTTTACAAATATTTTAAAATGTCAGGATCTAAAGAATATTTGTTGTACATTATGTTTTTTTATTACTCAAAAGCTAAAAAAAGATTTATGCAATATACATATGGAGATGATGCCATAGACGATTCAACATGCCGAAAGTGGTTTCGGATATTTGGACATGGAAATTTGAATCTGACAAATGTCCTAATTGCTGGTAACCGTCACTTAATATAACTAAAGATTAATCAGATATTAAAAATATTTGCCGTCACTGTTTCAAGAAATATACGCGACATTAGCTTGATAAAAAAAAGCTGGATTCCACATAAATTGTATCGAAAATGTTCTTTAACTCGTGTCATTTAGAAACATTTGTAAAAAGCTTTACTTATTGCAAAATGCTATCACTGAAATACTCGCTGAAATGTAAACTTAAAAATCATCTATAACACTTGATTGTCTAAGGTTGTTAACGATTCGAATAAACAATGTACATTACCAACCGATAAAATTTGACTGCCATTCTCTTTTTTGGTGTTTACAAAAACGTATAAATTATAATTTATACTCCTATATGTTTGCCAATTTTTTCTATGAAACGTAAAGAGTTTTCAATATTAATAGTAGTAAAAAGTTTAAGTAAATGACGTTGTGCTTCAGGCGACCCCAGGAAACGAATCAAAGGAGACATATTACTCCAATACGGTGTTTCTTCTTTTATAGGTTCATGGTTCACTGAGCAGGAGCTTAAACCGAAGAAAACGTATTTCAAATCGACTCTATTGCTGGCGCATCACTTTTGTCTTGTCGAAGATGCAGGTAAGAGTGCATAAAAGCGAAATTCATTTACTGTTAATACCTAATTTAAAAATTTCGAAAACATAATAAAAAGAAACTTTGTATTCATAATGACAATTATATGTATGTATATCCTACAGAAATTTTAATCACCATATAAGTATTATATTGCACTCAATTCCACTGCAATTTTAGTAAAAAATCGTTCAATATTTGCACCATTTGTGCACATAAATGAAAAAAAAATAAGCTTCTACTTATAATTTTCATACATTTTTATACAATGCATTTACAAACAAAAGTACTTCATCATTAAAAGATTAAACAATACCAGATTTTTCTCTCCTACTAATTAATATTTAATTAATTCAAAGCGTTCGCGTCCGTTGCATATTTGTTTTCCTAGTTGATACAACCGCGTTCGCAGTACAATTTTCACGAGTTTTTTCAATTCTCGATCATTTACACGTCGCGTGATTCACCATCCCCAACGCTTACGTTACATTTGGTATATATTTCCGTGAAAACGCGACGCTTGATATCACCAGCGAACCCGGCCTCCCCCTTCCCCCGTCCCGATGCGTTTTGTTCGAATTTAATTTCGTTTTGCTACTTCATGCGCTACAAAGGGTATTAAATTCCATTGCGTCGCGTTAAGTGAAGCACGACGAGCAATCGCTGCCTCTCATTTTCCGCGCGCCGCGACACTATTTCCGGAACGGAACTCTTTATTCCTCCGGGGCGGACGCCGTGGACGATCGAACATCGCTTCGACCGTTTGTAATTTAGTTGGTCGCTATGTGACTGAATGCTAGCAGGTTCGACAGGAAACGGGCGACATGGTATCGACTTTTTTTTTGTGCATCTCTTTCGACGGTTTAGGAATTTATATAACTCGTAACTAATTCTGACGCTTCGCTTCCAATTAGAGAAGTTACTGCTTCCTTTACGTTTAATATTTTCATTATGTACGTTCTTATTTTCACTTTTAAATATTTTTAACATTCTTGTAAACATTTTGGTTTTTCACTGGCCTTTTGGTAAATTAAAATTTTTCGAAAACTTTGAAGGCAAATTGTGGATGTCTTTATTGTTCATTTAAAATAGAAGGGCGAAGCTTGATCCATAGAATAAATCATTATAATGACTATAATGGGATAAGTTTCAAACAATTTTTTTCAAAGAAGAACAAAAATCAGTAAATCTTCCAAGAATTGTTTTTCTCAGTATACAGCGACTCAAAACTTTGTTTACAAAGATTATATTAAATACATTTAAATTGTGAAAATGGTATTTGTCTTTGTGCAATAAAAGTGATAGGAATTGAGTAAAATGAACCATAAAAGTTGGAAACAATCCAAATTGAAAGAAAAAATTGATACTGCGAATTTTGCAGTTAATTAAGATTTGGCGTACATGTGAATAAATCTGTGGATCACTGTATATTATCAAAGTTTTGACGTTTAAATAGGAGACACTCTGTTGATTAGTATAGATATTAATTTAAATAATTCGCTTTTGACTGATGATGAACTACTTGAAAAGAAATTGGTCTTGTTGATACATGAGTTATTATATTTTGATATGCAATTAATTGGGTCAGGTAATCCATGCTTTAGTCTATAATTATAATATAAAGATATAAAAGTAAACTTTTTATGAAGTGTTTAACTCGCACACAAATCAAAAACTTCGAGTAGCGTATACCAATTAATTTCCACGTTAATAAGTTTAAAAAGAAAAGGTATTCGGGGAATAAAATTCACATGTGCAATTATCGCCAAACGAAATAAATTGTGATCATATTGTTATACCTGATACCAGTACATCATTAAAACTTTTTTATTAACGCTTTAATGTAGCTTAATTTCTCTGAAAAATATTATTGTACTGCTACTCCAATGTCTTTTTAACCAATTTAATGTAGCTGCACCAATAAATGAACACGTATCAATGGATGAACATTATACACAAAAACAAATAAAATAAATATATGACTTGATATTAAATTTCTTCAATTCTTTATTTCATATTTAGCCATTTTCACGTCATATGCTTCTTAATAACTCATTGTTAGATTATTTATATCTGTGTATAATTTTCATATTCACTGGTAACGTGGTCATTTATTGATGCATCTACCCTAGCTTTAATTGTAAAAAATAAGAAAACAGAAAATTCCATAAGAATCTCAATGTTCCAGTTAATAATTCTTAAGTCAAAAGATAAAATGAAAATCCTGTACTCGAATCTTCTCTATGTGTGTCACAATAATAAAACAAATATAGAACCTTCTCTTCAACAAACAAGATTACACCATCGCCCCATTCAAATTATAAATACAGACATATACAATATCATAAAACGCCACGAAGGAACACAGCATCTTCTCCGTTCCCTGAACTGTCCAAAGTATCAATACCTCCGCCTCCAAACAGCTCCGAAGCCAATCCCCATCCCGGAAAAAGAAAAGACTCCTCGGCTGGAACGTGAAAGGAAACGTCGCGGTTTCGGCGATCCAAGAAACAGGATTCACTCGGATTGAAGGACAGCTCGTTCAATTGTCACCCGAGCAGTGTGGCGTTTCCTCCGGCTCAGCGAAAATTCGTCCAAGCAGAGGATTCGAGGATTGGTTTGCGGGATCCGCGGAACTTCGTGAGGAAACTCTGCGCGCGGGGGGGTTCCTCTTTTCTTCCCCGCGCGAGAACGCAGGCACGCCGTTTCCCCCCGGTCGAAGACCGTCGGTCGTTTATCAAATATCCGCCGTTAATCCAGTTACGAGCAATCCGGGAGGACGGACAGTCGGAGATTTGTAAAGAGAGGCGACGCCCGGATCGGTCGGAGGGGCGGGAGGGGCTGTCGGTGTGGATAGCGAGCCGCTGATTGCAGCCCGGGTAATGACGGGGTGCTGGGGTGAGCAGTAGCCTGGAAGTAAGTAAAAATTTAAAATTTAGTTACTGCTCGCGTGCGCCCGACGGCTTTGCGAACGCCGCGGATGTGGGACAGGATGAGTCAGCGCGGGTAACTAGCAACTACCGACGACGACAGTGAAAGGGAAACGTTGTCGTGGAACGGTGTTGCTTTACAGCGTTTCTCAAACTGTTGACATTTACTGCGAACTGTTTGAGAACTGCGATGCTTTTCTACTACGCAAATAGGATTCGCATATTTGGAGTCGCGATTGGTTTTTTTTTTATTAGGGACATTTGATGTCTCTTTGTCATTTGATTTTGTGGAAATTTGGCGCGGGTTATTGGACTTCGTTCTAACGATTTTAGGAATTAATGATAGCAACTTAATGAAAAACCGATCACGAGGATTAGATTGTTGTGTTAATGAGTACATGAAAAATTCTTTTTTCGAATATAACGTGGTTCAAAAAGAGCTTTAGAACGGTTATAATAAATTTTTTGTTAATGTTTTGTTTTTCGGAGTTTTCTAACTCCCAAGGGGAGGATCAAAGAATGTCCACAAAATTTTTAGTGGTATTTTTTTCATAAAAGAACCATGTATTATGGATATAAAATAATCTTCCGTTAGGTTCTTATACAACTTGGGTTCCTAACAAAATCTTTTAATTAGGGAAATTTTTGTGCTCTTATTACACTTTTTCGAAATTGTGTTGTTGGAAAAAATTAAGCTATGACGTATTTTATAATTATTATCTTAAAGCTATCTGTGAATTATGCCATAACAGGCAAAAAAATTTGACATCGGTTTACAAACAACAATACATATAATTTATGCTGATCACGTTTCATAGTTCACCCGGTATATGCGTACATGCATAAATAATTTATCTTGTAAAGTATGGCTTAAGCCTGCTATATCCCATTTAAGCGGTTTAGTTGCAAGAATTTTTTATTATTAGTAGTACATCATGATTAGTATAAACAAGGAAGCTTTCACAAAATTTTATTAATAATGTCTAGGAATAAGTAGCAAAACTAGGTTAAAAAAGATCCAGAAACTATAGAAGAATTAATACATTCTTTTATTTAACATGTTTTCTACATTCTTTTGTTTCATAATGATAAGTCACAACCGAGATAAGAAATGTTATATCTTAGGAATTAAAAGTAAATGATGCGTTATAAAAAGTAATCAGAATAAAAAAGTTGATATAAATTTTAGCAGTTTCTGATGTATTATACATTATCTTGTAAACTTGGATAACTAGTAGTTTTTCGATTTTTGTTTTTCTGTCTTTAAATAAATATAGAATAACTTGTATGTCCCCTGTCTAAGAAAAATAAGGTGAGAAATCTCATTGCTAGAAGTTAGGAAATATATAAAAGATTGAAATGTAAAACATAAATTTGTTCGTAATTTACTATTAATGAAATAGATTAATAAGTTTCAGTTCCATTAGTGAATGATAGAAATTTAAATTTAATTGATTACAACTCAGTTTAAATTTGTACTTATTTAAAAATTGAAATTTAAAAAAAAAATTATAACAATCAGAACATCTACAATTTTTGGTACCTAGCGCCAAATATGGTTTCAACATTCTTCTACTCCGATTGCATACGTAAAACAAATCCAATTAGACAGACGCATACGGAGCATTTCACTGCCAGAATAAACACCACAGCGCAAGTGGAATTAGACCCAAGTAGCGAAAGTCATTTATCGTCCTACCTCGAGCCGCCAGCAATATGCTTGACCATATATGTATGTAGAGGCAACCGCAGGAATTCCTAAATTTAAATTATTTTACTCATGCCTTGTATGACTTTTTAAAGCCTTTACGTGTATTTTCATTAAAACTAATTTATGAAAAAGCGATTTATCCTTTTTTTACTGTGGTAACTGCTCTTTCAAGGATGTTTAAAACATTAAGAAAATAAAATGAAACAAGTATTCTAAAAACATGACATCAAATGTCCCATAAATACGAGTTAAAATTCATACAAATATTATCTACATGTCGCTTGAAGTCACCTAACAAAAACCACAGTCGGAAAAACTAAAAAACATCAGCAAACAGTGATCTTTCAATCGTTTCTCCTAGCATATTATTACATCTCAAATCTCCAGATATCTCATTCAAGTTGTAAAAATTTCAAAAATCCAAGTACATCTTAAAAATGTGATTAGTCCAAAAAATTCAACGCATCATATAAATACAGTGATTCACAATTAACTGTAAAATTCACAGTATAAATTTTTTCTTTCTGTTTATGTTGTTTCCACTTTCCACGATTAATTGTTGTTGAATTCTCACGACTTTCATTGCGTAAAGATAAATACCATTTTCACAGTTCAAACGTATTTAATATAATCCTTGTGAACAAATTCGTGAGTCACTGTAAAGAACCACTAAGTGTCTTTCTGAATATGATGATAACTAATTTCCTAAATATAATTAAATCCATATAAAATGAACGACCCTTAAAAAAATAAACCCCATACACAGAGTACTGCGAGACTGCAAAGGGCAACCAGAAGAATCCCTCGAATTTGAGAAACGCTGGCGTGTACCAAGATGATTGTGCGCGCGAGAGGAGCAGCGGCATCGCGAGGGGTGTAAGCTTTAATAAGGGCTGCCGAATTTCACACTGACTTGGCTCGCCACGGAGCCACGAAGGGGATCCCCGCGAGGGGAGGTGCGCGGAAGGGGTGAGGATGTTGCACAGACCGGGCGAAGGGAAGGGGGGAAGAATCGAGGGGGAGACGGAGAAGAGGCGAGATGGGAAGAGAGGCGTGCGGCTGATCGGCCAGAATAAAGTCTCGCGTCCTGAGCACCGATCCGAACGCTTCTCCACACGCACGCACACGCTCGTGCGGCTAAGCGATCAACAGCCAGATTATTAGAGTATTAGAACTTGTCTCATAACTCACGGGCCTAATGGCCTTTGACCCGGCCAGAATGGCGATACCCCCGGCGCTGCCTTCCGTATTGCCTTTGACGCGGCCCAGGATATATGTGCGTTCCCGTTCCTCGCGAGCGTGGATCTTGCCTTTTCTCCTTGCTCCTTCCACGACCAGCCTTCGGGATCGTGTGTTACTTAATCGTTTTACGTTCGAATAATTATTCACGACGGTGGGGATCCTCTCGCGTTTGTGTTTTGACATTCATTGTGAACGATTAGCTGGAACACCTAAGAAAACTTAAATGAGCTTTTTTGAGAATGATACTCTTTATGCAGCGAGTCATAAATTTGTTCACGAGCAGTGCATTCAATTCGTCTAAACTGTAAGACAGATATTTGCCTTTATACAATAACGTCGTGGAAACTGAGCAACAAATGAATGTGGAAATTGGAAACGATCTAAATTGGAAGAAAATATTAATACTATGCATTTTAGAATTACTTAACATTTGGAATACAGGGGAATTAACCTGTGGCGTCACTGTATCCTGTAATTTATTATGAATAACGTTGATAACATCTGTGGATTTAGTATTTTGTAAGGGAAAATGTAGGAAACTTACTTTTAATATAACTTTGTGTATTGTACTGTTGTTTACGCAACCATTTATATTATTTTTTTTGCATAACTGTTCTAATTTTAAGGAAAATATGAAAAGAGCTAGTTTTAATACATATGTATATTGTCGCTCAACATTGTACAAAAATAACATTTACAATGTGTTAATAACTATAGTTTTAATAAATAAGATTTTTAAAAGAAACTTAGCACAGTTAAATTTTGAATGTAAAGAACGTAGTGATTCTACATGTATTATAAATAAATCGTGGGTCTTATTTTTGAACTAATAAACACTTCATAAATTTTGTATAGGTATTTAAAAAATATAAACTTTACAAACATTATTTGTACGAAATTCAGGTAAACTATACAACACTTAATAGAGAGTTTCCTTTGGATTAATAAAAGAAACAAAATACTTGCTTTGGTGAAGCAAAATGAAAAATTTATTTAAGGGATTATGTTTCACTTGTGTTTCTCGATATTAAAACGTGGTCAATGTTTGTTAGCGAATAGAGAACAAACTGCTGAATCAATTAATTTAATTCTTTTTATACCGCAAAGGCAACAGTGTATGGAATGGAGACCAAGAATGAAAAATCGAAAATGATTAAAATGTGTTACGGTACTTCCAACGGTGGATATGATTTAGCCAAGTCGAATTCGAAATTAGAATATTTTATTTCTTGACTCCTTCTCATTTCTTAGTTCTCGGCTTCCGAAAGGTTTTCTTCAAAAAATAAAAACTGCGGTAATAGCAAAAATTTTAATAGGAGGTTCATGATTTTCAGTCAAAGATTTATTTTAGGTCATTGCATCTTTTATTGTTATTAAAAAGTGGTTCAAATTATTGTGAAAAACCCTCGTGAGCCGATAGATAATCTTATTTGGAATATGTAAACGAGGAATGAAGTTAATCGGATGAACGGTGAATCAGTTATCATGCCCATCGTTTGAGACAACTTTTTACACGACTAGATGTGATCGTCATATTCTTAATAGTCTTTAATTCTTTCTTTCAGCTTTCTAGTCTATAAACTTGTATTTTTATAATACAAACAGAATTATGTAAATCAAGCTTTCCCGTTTGTTATTCAATAACTTGCAAACATTCATCACTATCATTTTTCTGTGGTTATAAGGCAAAACGTCGCATGTCGCTTGTTTTGGTTTGATCACCAATACTGTATAACTGTATACTTTGGTTTTGAATTTTATTAAAATCTCGTTTTCGAAGGCAAACTTCATTTCACGGAAGTTCTCTATGATAATAATATAAATTCTGCTTTATAGACTTGAGTTAAAGCATAAACTCAATTTTTTTGAAAATGTAACTTGCGTTGTTTTCCCTTGCAGCCACAGACTTAATGCCGAGAAAGATATATGAAAACATAAACGTTAAACCTCCCCATAATAACAGCAGCTGTATGGAACCAAATAAATATGGCAACGCTTAAAACTATTTAACCATCTTGTACCAGTATAATAAACTCACCCAAAGCTTCTTGCTTGCTACACAGCAGAAGCAAAAAGAAATCATATCAATAAAATCCTGCCGTCGCACAGTGGTGAAAAAACGGAAAAAAGTCAAATTTATGAAAAAAACTTTCTGAACTCAATTTTCTTGATAATTTAACTATAGAATGATTTTAGTCAAAGAAAACTGTTCTAACTATAAAAATATACACGTAATGAAGATATTAGTATTAACTGTCAAAATTGAAAATAATTTTTGTGCATTTAAGAATTAATAATAAAATATGTGTCGGTACGTAAATTACTCCAAGACGTAAATAACTTATCTTGGAATTATTTTTTCATAATAAAATAAAAAATTCATTGATTTTTCTCAAAAATTCAAAATTGTTAGAAATGACCCTAGATCAAGTAAGATCAAGTAGATCTGTATGTATATTTAGAAAATACATATACATAGTTATATCGTTGTGAAAAAAAATTCTGCCCCGAAGTGCCCCCCTCCAAGATGCAGGAGACGGAAATTATCTAAAAAATTCATTGATTTTTCTCAACTATCCATTAGAAGTCATAAGATTCTTTAAAGAGCCAAATATTTCTGATTAAATGTATGCACTTTTTTCATCTTATTATTAATTAATTACATAATACACTATACAAATCTTTTTATTTATATTATGTTCAAAAAAAAAATTCAGGAACAAATTAACTTAATTTTTCTATGGAACATTGGTGATTATTGATACCGAGGAAGAAACAACAACGTAAGCGATTGATTTTCCAATAATTAAACTGTTAACTAATAAATAAATTTCGATAAACATCGGAATTCTAGCTAAAAATTTATTTTTGGACTTATTGCCACGTTTTCCGGTTTCTTCACCACTGTGCGTCGCATGGAATAAAATTCCGTCAACTCTGCTATCCCAGATCCTTACAAACCCTTCGCCGGCTCTCAGAAAAAAAGGCGAAAGGCGAATCAGGATCTCCTCGATGATCAACCCCCATCGAGAGACCGAACAGCTGCGGCGAACGGCGCGGCGTCGCGATCCGCGTCGGACGCGCTCGCAACAGGATTGTTTTAATGCCATTTAAACTAATCGAATTAGAGAATGAATCAATGTGACGATACGGAACGATAAGGGGTGCGGGGGGATGGGCAGAGGGGGTGAGGAGAAAGGGAGCAGGAAGGCGAGCGGGGGTGGCAGGAGGCGGAAGGTTGGACAGGGGGTGGCTGGATGGATACGCAAAAGGGGGCGCATGGATGTGCAACAACAACCCCCGTCGTGCAAACTCCGCAGCTGCCAGTCACAGCGCCCGCTCGACCGGAAGTAACGCGACTACTGCCTACTATGCCTCTTCCTTTCTCCAACGCAACGTCTCTCCCTCGCGCGTTCCCCGCACCCTTCCGTCTCAGTTTCTCTCTTCGTTTTTCTCCTCTCTCCTCCTTCATCCATCATTCGTTCGACCTCCTCCTCCTCCTCCTCCTTCTCCTCCATCCACCGTTGTTCTACGCGATCGTCTCTTACCCACTCCCGCGCTCGCTCGCTGCCTCCTTCGTTCTACGCGCGCCCACCCCTAACCGAAGCCGCGATTCGCACACCCTACTCTGTCATTTACATGCGTACGTACACGCGGTACGCGCGCGTAACCAACCGTCTGGATACACGCGTCGGACGAGCTCGCGGGACGGGTGCTCGACGTGTCCTCGCGTTCTCTGGGAACGACTTTTGGAGTAGGTCCTGGGTCAGGTGTACATTGTTGCTATGGACGATTTAACGCTTAAGGTGGGGTTTCCTATATGCGTCTGACGCTGCGACTGGACGCAACATCAAACGCACACAGCGTAAAAACAAACAAATGCAGTAGATCACATGTATTTAAAAAGCATTGTGTGCGTTTGGAAGTTGCGTTCTGTCGCAGCGTCAGACGCATATAGGAAGTCCTACCTTTACGCTGCGGTCGCAGTGGATGCGTTTTCTGACGAATACATCCGAACTGTTTCTCATTTCTAAACAATAAAACGGTTCAAACATACTTGTCAGGACGGAGTACGTCAGAAAACATCCACTGTAAGCGTAGGCTTGAAGGTGGGATTCCCTATACGCGGCAGACGCATTGTTACTCATATAACGAGCAATAATAGTAAAGGTGGGATTTCCTATACGCGTCTGACGCTGCGGCCAGACGCAACATCCAAGCGCACACAGCTCTTTTTAATATATATGAGATTTATTGCGTTTGTTTTTTCTTTGTTTCTACAATGTGTGCGTTTGATGTAGCGTCCAGCCGCAGCGTCAGACGCGTATAGGAAACCCCACCTTAAGCGATTTTCATATGTTGCGTCCGCGTCGCGTTGCGTCAGACGCATGCGTCGGGCCATCGTCTGGACCAGTGGTGTCAAACTCAGGTATGAATACGGGCCACCAAATACAGCTTAAGAAAATCTGAGGGCCGCAGACAGGAACTTTACATTTATTTTTCTTTAATAAATTTAATAAAATTAGAGAAATTAAAAGAATTAATATTTTTTGCTAGACACTTGGCATCTTTTTGTAGATACTAGTAGTAAATGGTTCATTTTTCGCCTTTCGGCCTCAAAATGGGTTTTCGCAGATACTATTTTATTATGATAATGAAATTAATTTCAAGTTTTGGACCGCGGGTAGCACTCTAAGGTCTAAGCAAACGCAGTGCGATCAGTGCGAAATTTCAATTTTCTTTAATCTTATTTATATTCATAAAGAGACTGTGGATTTTTATGCAAAATAAAATTTTCACATGCACAAATAAAGAATTGGAACTCGAATAATATAACATGTTTAATTTTCTAAATATTCTAACTTAGATTGTATTTTTGACATTTTGTATATTGTGGCATGTGTTAACAGCCTTGTAAATTTTCACATACTTAGTATTGCTATAAATGCATAAAATTCACAATCTGATCATAAGTATTACAGATTTGTAATAATAAAATTTACGCTGTGTGCGGTTACGACAACGCTGGATGCGTATAGGAAATAGCTTCTGCGTGCGAACTCTGCATCTAGCCACAAGTAGCAAACGCATACGTCTAGACGGATATCGGAACTCCTGCCTTTAGGCGTTCTTTACAGAAACCTTGATATCTAATCATTTTTATTATCAGCATGTCATTGTGGATAGGGACAACTAATTTTTGTAACGTATGTCAAGAAACATAAATGCTAATCGCAATACGGAGGATGCAATAGTAAAATATTCATAAAATTCTTGTAATGCTCTTTGTATGAAGAAATATGGAAAAGAAAAAGTTACCCGAAACCATTAAACAATGTTTAAACAATGAAAAATACTTATGGATTTACGATCTCGTAAAGTTGGCGGTATAGTTTTGAAGTTGAAAGTGGCTTCTATAAGCTTAGAGTGACAACTTGTCACAGTATTATCATTTTTAGTACCTAGTAGTTTTTGATAGTTTAGTATTCTTTAGTACAGTGACTCATTGTCCTTGAAAAATAACTTAGTAACTGGATACCGTATTGGCATTCATTATTTTAAAGGCTAAATAATGTATATACATATACTAATTTCTATTACATTATAACAGTACTAAATTACTATTTATATTTACTCAATTCAATTCAACTTATTGATACACAATCTTGTAATTCAAATTCCTATCTATTAATACTTTATCGATGTATACAGTATAAAAAAATGTAAAGAAATAAAGGCCAGGAAACAGTTAAATGCCAATTAAATACTTTTTTAAAGCTTTCTTTACTCTTATGTAAAACAAGATTGATTTAACTATGTGATAATATTTCAATATCACACATGCTGAATTTCACAAAATTGATTTTCCTTTCACTAAAATTTCAGACCCACATAATAAAATATTTTCCAAATAACTTTGCACCCATTAACTGAAAAGTATGTGACTTTAATTTCCGAATAGAACTGAAACATAATAGGAGACTAAAGATTTTAAAAAACTATTTTAATAATACAATTATTCTAGGTAATCGAATGAAGAAATGATATATTTTAAGTAGTTATCGGTATAACGATTTCAATAATAACCTTATATTGACTACAAATTTTTAATTTAAGTTGTCGATTTCCATTTTCAATAGTATCCTCTAATATTAATAATACACATGTCTGTTTCGTTTACTTGTATTTTTCTTAATGAAAACTGCTGAGCAAACTACAGAAAAAATGTTCATCATACTAAGAAGTGATATGACGAAATATTGAATTATATTTCCTTTTGAACAATCTACAGAAGTTTTAAAATCCTTGTTACATCTTATTAAAAAAATAATATCCCCGTTCTCGGCAATAAGAAGCATGTCATTTCAAAATGATGTATTTTTTAAGTAATCATAAAACCTAATAAATAATAGATTCGCCTATTCTAATTACAAGTATAGTAACGCTTTTCTCAATGTATCGAAATTGTTTTAATATTGAATAATAATATAACTGCTAAGATGAAAAAGAAGCTAATATACATATCGAAAGAAAAGAATTGAAATGTGTTTTAGGATCAAAGTATGTAAACCTTAATTTGCAACTTCGATACATCATGAAAACCAATACACCAAAAACTCGAGAAAACGATGCAAAATCTCTTTTCACGAGCTCTCAACAGCACATCCAGCGGACAAGCACAGCGACCTCGTGCTTGTCATTTACACAGCAATGCGTGGCACGCAATTTTATGCAGCCGTGCGTAAAACAGTCATTGTGATTTGACACGCGTGGCGATGTCAGATGTTTAAAATTGCGAATCCCCGGGCGGGATCGGCTGGTATCGGCTAATCCAAAAAAACGTTCTTGCGTCGAATCGAATTCCTTCTGGCTGGCTAGATTCGCACGTGTCGGCGGCGCGCTGCTGGACTCCGAGCCACGGCCGCTTTAAATTGAAACGCGATTTAACAGTAGGAACCGTGGAAGAATGGAGAGCTACAAATTCGAGCGGAGCCTTCACGGCCACGCGTTTTACACGGACCGGGGAGATTAATGTAACACGGCGCGCAACATATTTCATGAAATTGCAGGACGCGCCGAAACATCGTAATTGGCGAGGAGACGTTTCAGATTTATTATTCGCGTCCGACTCCCGTTTTTAATTTCAAACTTCTCGCGACACAAAAACCAAGAGCTATCGATGAGAATTCTCTAATTGTACCCGGTGTGCATATAATACTAGGACCGCCGCGAAGACGTCCTTCAATTTGTCTGAAAACAGGCGACGAGGAATGAAAGTGATAAAAACGAAGAGGAGCCCTGTTCCCTTTATGCGGGATGTAAAATACGGCGTCTCGTTGCCGAAGGGGACATCAAAATCAAAAACATTGTCGGCGACGCAATACTTTCAACCCCTCCGGCAATTCTCTCTCCCCGACCCTCGAAACTCCCGCACTCGCGGCGCGGAATAATAATAATAATTACTACAGGCTGTAATGCAATCCACGCACTTAAACATCGTATTAAACCACGCTAAGTTACCCTAGGCTATATTGAGAGTAATATGCCTATTACACGTCTTTCCTCTGTCCTCCCTCTTTCGCTGTTCTCCTCGCCAGTAAATTACGCACACCCCCCTTTTCTCATTAACGTGTGCGTGTCGCCTATAGTCCTGCCCGCGCGTACACGCCCGTCAAAAAGTAAGCGGCGATCCTCGACGAGACAGGTGTATCGTCGCGAAGTCCGTGAACACGACGACGTAATTAAATTCCGTCGGACTCCCCCATTGTTTCGGTCGTCGTTGGAAAATGGAGGAAATCTAGCGAGATACTCGAGCCACTGTCAAGTGGTGTGCGAGTCGATTCTCTTCAGGAGCATGAGTCGCCAAATGCGCTTTTGACGTCGGCTACGTAGCTGGATACTTCGAATTTTTTTGTAACGATGTTTTATACGGAATATTTTTCGTTTGGAATTTATTGTTTTCGTTTGGAAGTGATGGAAATAGAAGCAGGGAAAGGAAATAAGAGATTCAATTTTGAGTAACTAGAAGTGGATGGTTTTCGGAGTGCTGAGGAGATTAATTTGAACTTTTTATTAGGCACAATTTATGAGAGTAATTAAAACTGTGTAGTGTATTGAATGTGACTATGTAGTATTGATGGTTGGTATTTCGAATATTTTTTACCATGAAAGTTTAGGTTTTGTTGTACGTAGTGAGGTCCGATATAAGTTTGGTTTAACTACTTGTTTTATTGTTCACTATCACTACTTTTATTTAGAATATATGTTACCAAGCGCCGTAGGAAGTTTATTAAAATACAGAAAGACTGTAAAAAACGTAAAAGAAGTTTTTTTAAGTTTTCTGTAATGAATTAAAATGTTCGCAGCTCATTATTCATTGTTCATTTGTCTATTACAACGATCATTTCTCATGATATGATGTTTCCGTCGGATCTTGTTGACTGTTTGGTTGGTGATGGCTAGGTTGTGGATTGTTATGCTTTTATGGAAATTTTAAATGTACAAAAATGTACCAGAAATGTGTATAGATTAAAAAACATATAAAGTAGTGTCGGATTTCGCACACGGTCTTAAATATTGATCAAACCTAGTCTGACAATATTACATATTGTCAATCCACTTTAATGATTTTCTATTTAATCTTTCTAACATATTTCTTCCTTTTTAATCTTCAATATCAACTGATAAATATTGACAATGTTACTGATAGCGTATGGGTCACTATGTAAAAGGCAGGATACATTTTTACTAAACTTTCATTTCTTTTTCTATAGCTGTGAAAATATGGATTTGTATAAAATTCCGCGGTCTAAACACAAAAAAAAGGAATTAAATCGTGAATAAATTTCAGTCATGCCTTCTAAATCTTGTAACATATTCATCACTTTTAATACTTCATAAATAGTGCATTTATCCATATCCTCGTCAATGTTTACATAGTTACACTCATCATTAGACTGCGGATTTTTGTGCAAATCCAAATTTTTACAATCACAAATATAGAGAAGAAGTTGAGATAGCAACGTGTCTTCATCTTCTAAATATTATAATTCCTATTATATTTTTTTACATTTTCTATATTTTAGCATTTGTCAACGACCTCATGGATTTTCGCTTACTAAGAATTGCCATGAACGCATAAAAATCCGCAGTCTACTCATCATAAATACTTAAACATCCTCAGTTTAATAACATTTCCCAATAAATTATCTCTCCCTACATAATCATCCATGTAATTTTCTTTCACCCTCGTAACATCCCTTACCTGCTTCTCTCTTTACAACGTTTCATACTTCTACCCAAGACAGCATTTCTATTTACAACAAAATCGCAGTAAATGACGACATAGAAAAATTTCTCTAAGCAGACAGCAAACAGTCTTCAAAACGATCCTCATTAAATAATCGAAGCAGGATACATAAACTTAAAACCCTTAAACCACATGTCATTGCAGAGTGTTCAACCCCAAAAGGAGTCAAACCTTCGCGAAATCCAACCTGTCAAATTTTCTTTTGGCACAAAATCGCCGCGAAATCGGTACGGCGATCCTTCAGATGAAAAATCCACGAGCGCGTGCGGCGGTCGGCTGTGTCGTCGGCGCGTTGTCTCGCGAGGTTCGCGACGCGGCGGCGGCGATTGCGGCGCGCATGGGACACCGCGCTGATCCAACCCTCCGAAAAAGCACCGCGAGAGAGGCCGGTTGCAACCCTCCTATCGGCATCGCTCCGCCCCGTGCCACCACTCTGGCTGCACCCCTGTCGAGGTGCGCCGCGTGCAGACGCCTATAGGGTTGCACCGCCGCGATACGCTGCAACGCGGACGCGCGTCCCTTTTCGCTCGCGACCCTTCGCCGGTCCATCTGCATCCCCCTCCCCCTACGAGAGGGGGATCCCGCGTTCCGCGGCATCCATCTCATCCACGGCCAGCTGGTTGCTCGCCTCGACCATCGTCGCGCGTCAACATCTCGCGGATGTTTCTCCTTTCGACCCTCCTCGAGGGGTGCCCGGCCCTCGGCTCACCCCCTTTCGCGCGGCTTTTCTTTGCCCGTCCGCGACGCGCAACGCCGGATCTCGCCCTTCGTCCTCTTCCATTCTTTCCTTGAACCAGGCTCCGAGGCCTCGCTCCCTCTCGCCTCTGGTCTTTCACTCCTTCGCAGCCCCGTGCGCGTCTCTATTAGGGACTTCCATATTTCTGCCACAATGGCGCGCGTAACTCGCCTCTACTCGCGGCCTACGACGTCTTTCGCGGCCGCGTGACGCGTCCGTTCGACGAGTCGCGGTCGTCGACGGGGGGTTGGTAGGGTGAGCGGACGGAGAAAAAGCCAAGGGGGCGAGAGACGGAGATTCCTACGGATGGGACCGCGCGTCATTACGGTACTCTCTCGTTCCGTGAGAGGAGCCGCGAGGCCGCGCTTATCGTGATTAAAAGTCTCGCTCCTCCTCGGGATCTTTAATCAGCGAGGAACGCTCCCTTTGACTCGCCGGATGTTTTTGTTATTGCATTTAGGGACACGGTTTTAATAGGTTGCCCCTGGTAATTGGACGCGTTTCCTGTTCCAACGTGTCTCTTTGGACGCGTCTGATGGTGATTATGGTTTTAATTATTGCGAATGGATCTTCTTTTTAGATCTTCCATCTTCTTTTTCTCTGGCTCTAAATGAGGGACTGCGAGGAGGTCGGGCATGAAGGAAAGATGGAAGTGGTATAAATTTTGGTGGAGCTCCACTCTTTTTTTTTTTGTAGGGTAAGTCCGGAATTGTTCGAGCACCGGGAGAGACTGGCTAGTGTCGATATTTGAATGTCAAAGAGAAGATTCTCTGCCTCGTAGAAACAAAACAAATCAATCAACTTGGTATCATAGAGATATAAGAATAGAGCGCGCGAGAGGGCTGAAAAAGCGATATACGTTTAGAAAGAGAACGCTGCATAGAGGCCCCTTGTATCCTTGTCTAATCGCGCATGCGGACAACTTCAGATGTTTACGTTTGTGTTTCTTTGACGTTTGACTTTTCCTTGATGTTTATTTGACGTAAAAAATATTGGTTATTATTGATATATCCTTAATTTCTACAACTTTTTGTTAAATAATTTTCATATAATAGTTTATGTAAGTAGATGTTTATGTACACATATTTATGTAGATAAATATTAACCAATATTTTTTACGTCAAGGAAACGTCAAACGTCAAAGAACTGGTGCGCATACGCGATTAGACAAGGATACAAGGGGCCTCTATGCAACGTTCTCTTTCTAATCCTCTATCGCTGGCACCTATGGGCTAGTATACGGCTTGCGCGCTCTATTCTTATATCTCTATGCTTGGTATTCTTGTAGTAACAACTGGAGGGTTCTGTAGAGATATAAGAAAAGAGTGCCCAAGCCGTAGGGTAGCCTGGAGACCCTACAATGAGAGACTGGACACCTTGTATCCACTTTTGATTGGTCCGCCATGAACTGGTCATTCCCGCCGATTTTCAAATTTACTACTTTCAAAAAACAGATGTTTGAAAGTTGATGAAAGAATTTTCGTTATAGAATTCTAATTTTTTGTGATATCTATTTATGTAAAAATGTAAAGCTCAATAGTAACCAAAATAATATATGTATATTTACAAAATTCTATATGTAATCATATACTTTTCATTTATTAATTTATTTTTTACATCACTATAACTTTTGTGTTATTCATTTACAATACTGGATTAAAATAATATAAATAAGGTGAAATAAATAAAGTGAGACGTAAAAGACAAATGTTTCATTTACAATGATTTGCCATACTTCTGCTGCTAAATTTATTACTTATGTTTGTTTTTTTATTCGAAGCTTTTAATCTGAATACTATAAATCTCTTTAAAATTTTAACAAATAAATTATGACAATTTAATAAATGTTCCGCTTTTATATATCTTTACATTAGTATTATTTAGGTTATTAAAAAATTTGGAGTAATGTCGAATCGTATGTTGTAATTTTATAAATATTTTAAATGTTTTTAAGTACATTTACATAGTACAATGAATTTTTTGTGTATGATTTTAACTGTACAGGGGTTCGGAGTGCTGCGAACTACAGCAGGTACGGCATCAAACGAAGCCACGTGCACGGCACACTGTGCATACCTCCTATAGGCTAGAGTGAAATAGCTACATACAGGGTGTAACAAAAATGTTGCAGTTCCTTGAAAGGGGTGATTCCTGAGGTGATTTTGAACAACTTTTTCCTTAACGAAAATGTTAGGTGGGGCTTTGTTAACGAGTTATTAACGAAAAACACCGACCTATCGGGGAGCGCGTACCGCGGATTAATAATGACGCGGACGATGGCGGGCCAATACGACTCACAGGTGGAGCCCGCGCTGATATTCATCCACTGTACTCGCTCCCTGATTGGTCGATGTTTTTCGTTAATAACTCATTAACAAGGCCTCACCTAACATTATCGCTAAGGAAAAAGTTGTTTAGAATCACCTCAGGAATCACCCCTTTCAAGGAACTGCAACATTTTTGTTACACCCTGTATAGTCCTTTCTTTCTCGTAGGATTTTGCCAGTACATGGATGCCATGGGTGGCACTACACAGTTAAATGGACGTGTCCAGTCTCTGATTCTAGGGTCTCTAGGGTAGCGTATAGGTGGCAGCGACAGAGGATTAGAAATAGTGACCCTCAAGGGAGTGATGAGAAACGATATCTGCGTTTCCTATTGGTCATTACAATACGACGCAAAACCGGAAGTAGAGAGAGAAAGTAGATAAATAGAAAAAAGAGAGGGTGACAGGACATGTGACATTTAGGTTACGTAATTTGTGACTTTTGGTTACATTCAAAGGTGTTATTGTGATTTGTAATTTTCGGTTTAAATCCGTTTAAAACAATATGGCTGTGTATTTTCTCATCACTCCTTTGAGGGTCACTAATTAGAAAGAGAGCGCTGCATATAGGCGCTTCTGTCCTTGTTTATTAACATCTACATACATATAACTAGTATAACTAGTATGTGAAAATTATTTAACAAAAAATTGTGGAAGTTAAGAATACACTTATATTTGCTAAAGAAAACTACTATTGGAACAACAATTAGAGTCTTTCTGGTATATGATACACTTTTTAGTCATTTTATGTAATTTTGAATTATTCTGTAATATACATAATAATCAATATTTTTTACGTCAAACGTCAAAGAAAGATAAAGGTAAATACATATTTGAGTTTGTGCGCATATGCAATTAGACAAGGATAAAAAGGGCCTATATGCAGTTTTCTCTTTTTAAACCTAATATCGCTTTTTCGGTCCTCCCACGCACTCTATTCTTATATCTCTATTGGAGGGTTCAGAAGCCAATCACTGTAGGTCACTTTTCAGTATATCTGGCTTATGCCGCATAAGTATTAATTTCTCGTAACAGTTTTAAGTCGACAAAGCAATTTAATTTCAATATTAACTCCGAAGTTGTTCTCCATTTTGAGCCTAATAATTTCATTTAATATTAATTTTTAATTCTTTAAAAATTTTTTATTGAACATGAAAATAAATATTTTAAGATATCGCACAATATAATTTATGTATACTCTAAATTACTTAGGCATTTTTGTTTTAATTTGTTTAAAACAACACAAATCTGAAAAAACGATGCTACGACTTTTTTCAAAAAGTGGTCTAGCTATCCCAGACTGATCCTATGTTTTTTTATGTTCGTTTTCAGTCTTGCTATCTATTCTTATAGTTTAGAATTGAAATATTGGATGGAAAAAGGGCACATAGACCAAAATATAATTTCAAGAAAATCAATTTGAATGTTTTTATTGCCGTATTACTTAATGAAAAGTAATGTAATTAGATTCAGAAATGATAATGGAATATAATTGCATTATTTTTTTATTAAATAATACTCTAATGAAAACATTAAAATTGATTTTCTTGATATGGCATTTTAATCTACGTGACTAATTTTTGTCCGTTCTATTTTTTCCATCAATTATCTAATCGTATAAGAAATGTAAGAATTGATTACTATTTAGAATTTTTCTCGTTTCTTGTTCCTTAATATTGTATCATGAGTTCATAGTCTGCATTCACAATAATGTTCAGATAATAACTATTATACATCCGGATTTTCGATAAAGCTTAATCTAACTCTGCAATCACTTTCAGTGCGAATCGTAATTATCTATCCATAATCAGAAGATATTATGCAATTTTGTGATAAATAGGAAAATATGAATATTTTCAAAGGAAGAAGATTCTTATTTTATTTATTATTCATGAATGTATTTGTAATATTTGATACATTAGGGAATAAATAGCAAACAGCTTTTATGGACCAAATACTGAAACGAACGAAAATACTGGCGAATCGTTAATTTGAATATTGCTGAGGTAGATTCCTGTGCTTCGAGCTTTCACGTTATATTCCAATTTCGTTATACAAGATAATCTGAATGATATTCTCGTTTATTACGCTTTACGTGAAATATTCGACGAGCTCCTGAAATATTTTAACGGAAATGAAAAGTAACTTTGAAGGTAAGAGTTAACATTCTTTTGTTGAACATGTTTGTCTGTAAAACACTTAAAGTGAGTTTAGGAAAGTGATATACTGACCTGTAATAAGTAAAAAAAGGTAAATATTTGTGAAGAATTTTTTATGATAAATTTTTTATTATTACTTTGAAGATCGCAAAAATTAATATCAAGAGTGGTACGATGCATATTAATCTGAGAAATGTGTAATTATAAAGTTTGTAGAACAAAATTTCATTCAACTATGTTCCTTCTAAAAATCTGAACTATTAGAACTTCATTTTGTTATTAGAAATCATATTTTTTTCTAAGTTTGCGAGACTAAAAAATCTGTTGAAATTACGAATATATCAATCTGAGGAAGGCGAAACTGATACGCTTTGACTTGATCAAGTCAGGATTTTTTCGTTTATACTGTATTAGATATTTTCTGAGTTTTACTTGTAATATTTGCAGAGAAAGAATCAAAGCATAGTAGAGCACAGAAATCGCATCAGTCACCTTTGTTTTTTGCATACTTATATTAACAATTATGTAACGATTAGATTGTGGATCTTTATGCATTTATAACAATTTTAAAATTGCCAAAATCTATAAGGATGCTTACAAATCTAGAAACATACAAAATATCAAAAGTAAAATTCAGGAAATAAAGGATACATTTATTTAACATTCAGTTGCTGTTGCATGACCATAAAAATATGAATTTGCATAAACATCCGCAGTCTAATAATGACTCTTCGAGTACAGAATACTATAATAAAATATCGAATAATAAAAAAAAGAAAAAAAAACAAGGAACTTCTATTAAACTACAAAAGCTATCCCTTTCTTATACAAAGTCCCAACATTAAGTGATTCAAATCCCGCAATCAACAAACATTTCAAACTCGTTTTCCAATTTTATTCTCCTCCAAATCAATCGCAGTTTTTTAGAATTCGCTATTAAAACGCTTCCAAAGAAAACTACCCATCCGCATATAAATACTCAAATTCCATCTATTTAGCGCATGCTGCGTTCCCCTTGATACCAATCCAACTCTAAACTTTGGATCACTGACATACATCGCGCAACTCCTCGAACCACCCTGAAAATTTTCGGTCACTCGCAAAGGGGGCGAGCAAGAAATCGGTCGCAGCAAAGAGACCCCGAGTATTGAATACCGTCCCAAGCGGAATCTCATCGCATCCGACGCAACGATCGGTGTTTAGCGAGCAAAGGAAGCGTGCCAAAATCGTGGAGGATGGCCTCGACGGCGGAGGATACCCAAAAATAAGCGGCAAGGGTACATGAAAGTTCCCCCGGAACATCTAATAGAGGCTCGCCATTCAGCGGGGGCAGGACGAGTCTTAAAAGATACCTCTGGTCTGGATGAATGATCCAGAAACACTCGCCCCGCGCGCGCGCGCCCCTCGAGGTCCCCTCGAGCGTCGACGGGGCGCTCCTCCGGTCGTGATTCACGGTGAAGAGGACACATCGACTTTAAACCTCAGGCAGACGGGCAACCTCCAGACCCTGCCGTTCGAGTCTCCTTTCATTAGTCGGAGTAGGAAACCAGCCAGTCAGCCAACCAACCAACCTACCTACCTACCAACTAACCATCCATCCAACCACCGCAACGACCTACCCACCGTTACCGCCACTACCACCACCACCACTACCCTCCTCATCACCGACGAGGCCAGGCTTCCATGATCCACTCTCGTTTCTGGCGCCCGGCTCCTGATCTTGCGTGCGGTTGACTCGTTTTCAATGAATACAATGCCGGGGCAGATCATATTGAATATGAAAACGGGAAATCAACGAGTGCCTCCCCTTCCTCTCTCTCTCTCTCTCCCTCTCTCTCCGTTTCTATCTCTGTATCTCTGTGTCTCTGTTTCTCTCGACTCTCGTTCCACCCGTCGCTCGACCATCCCCATCGCTCGTGGACTCCTCCGTCTCTCCCTTTCGCGCGCCCGTCTGACGAGCCTCCGCCGTCCGACTACAACGGCAGAGCCGAGGCGGGATTTCCACGGGCTACGTGGCCGCTTTGTCGAAGCCGAGTCAAAGAGACGGGGACTAGGAGGGGGGCGAGCCCCGGAACCAGAGGAGGAATAAAAAATAAAAAAAAAAAACAATCTCGATCGCGTACGACCATCGCGAACGCCGCTGCATCGCGCGCAACGATACCGGGACTCGCCGCTTAATCGGTACACGCTGGATTAGCTGGCAGACGCGTTGATTCCCCGGTTAACCTGGGTCGCGGAAACGACTACTGCCTGTCCACGTCGTTTCTGTCCTTCACCTCACTCTCCTCTTCGGCTGCTCTGACGGCTGTGGGTGGTTTTTTCGGAGGTGATTTGGAACCATGTTGTTGCGGCGTTGGTGTTGGGACTTGGACTTGGAATATGAAATGTGGGAACTTTTATCATTCGTGATTCGTTTGAGTGTTCATCAATTTTGGGATTTCCTGTGGTTAATTATAATTCATATACAGGGTTTACCCGTTGAGGTTTGTCACCATTGTTTAGGCATTTCCGTTGGAGTGCAATTAAAAAATGTTTCAGACAAAATTTTGTCAGTAATTGATTGGCTACATGTTCGTATATTCCTAAATCTAAAAAAATGCTTGTTATCTAAAAAAATCTAGGTCACCTTGAGGTTTTTAAATAGCACGGTATGTTTTTGATATCATAGGATTGTTGCTGACGTCGAGACGAATTCAACAATATTTATGACTACTACTACTTAATATTTACTACTACTATGACCTTGACATGACCTTAAACTCGACAATTTTGTGCAAACGTAATTTCAATGAGAAATTATTTCTTACAAAATAATTCAGGTTACATCAGATGTTCGAACTGCGATTCATCTATGATACAGAGCTCCGCTATTTAGAAATCTTTGGATAGGAACATATCAGATTCGTTGGCCACCGCGTTCTTCGGATCTGTCTCCACTGGATTTTTATCTTTGAGGATATCTGCAATCCGTTGTATACGACACACACAATCAATAGTGTTCAAGAACTTCGGAATAGCGTAACAACTGCATGTAATATCA
Organism: Perdita meconis; assembly: GCA_030770465.2. NCBI lineage: Eukaryota > Metazoa > Arthropoda > Insecta > Hymenoptera > Andrenidae > Perdita > Perdita meconis. The sequence goes on from JASKOS020000002.1 coordinate 22,598,987, forward strand.
TAAACGAAACGCGTCCTAATTATAGCGAAAACGAAAAGTCTAATACAAAGAACAAAGGTGACCTTGACTTTTTTACCTAAAAAGCATTTTTTAAGATTTAGGAATATGCGAACATGTAGCCTACCAAGTAGTAATAAAATTTTGTCTGAAACATTTTTTAATTGCACTGCCGGGAATGTCTAAACAATGGTGACAAAACTTAACTGGTACGCTCTGTATTTCTTATTTGGATATTGGTACATTTTGGTTAATTTTTAAAAAACAATTATTGTTGCAGAGAATTTTTATACATATCGTAGTTGTTAGCTAAGGAAATCAGATTTAGTTCTTGTATGAATTTAAACTGGATCCGAATTTAGTTTAGGCCACTCAAAATATTAATAGAGTATTTGATGATAGTATCGTTAATTAATGAATGAATGGCTTAATCGCTTATTGGGGGGCGATAATAGCGAAAGGTTATCAAACTTCATACTGATTATGTTTACATCTAGTACAGTAAAGTCTTTATGGGGTGAAGGTACTAGAACTCAAGGTACTAGAAATGATACTTTTATATTGTATTCTAAATGTATAACTTCAAAATACGACAAAAGCGGTTTTAAAAGTAAGGATAATAGATGCTTTTAAAATGATTTGTAAACAAGTTTTGATTCTATACGTGCAATTGCTGGTTTCAAACACGAGACGTTCGGAAACGAGCTTTGAGAAGAAACATCTATTTAATTCAGTTGTATACAGTGTTGACTCGAAGAATGGCTAGGTTTCAGAACCGAGCGCAGGCCTTTTTCGAATCGGGTTCGATCTCGGTCACGATGGAACGAGGAAACTCGCACCGGCGAAGAAGTGGTGAGGATAGAGAAGTCCCTTTTTCGAATCAAACTTAGGCGTCGTTCTTTGAGTCAACACTGTAAAATTGTCCTTATATCGAAACAGTACTGTACATTTTCCATTGAAAAATGTAGCTGTATGTTATTTAAAAAATATCAATATTCTTACTTATGAGATTTATTTCGAACACTAATTACTTCTTTTTTATAACTTTTATATAAAAAACAAAAAAGTGATAAATTAAATAAATTTAAAGTATTGTAATGTATTTTCTATATTTTACAATATCGACTGTTTATTCACTTTTTTTTTTAATATACTGAATTCAAATTTAGCTTTAAGTGATCGACTACTAGTACTTTCGAATAAGTGCTAGAACCTCTGTAGCGGTAACATTCAATAATGGGCAAAAATATATGAAAAGCTTGATTCAAAATAAATATTCGATGTGAAGGAATACAGAGAAAGGTTTAATTTCTAGTAGGATAGAAGTTGATGTAATGTGAGAGGTTAATTTAGAAGGTACTAAGTACTATGATAAAGGTAAAATGGCACACGAGAAGAAAGTTAACGTTGATGACGCCAGGAACCTGCCTGGCGTGAAATGCTGATGGTTGCGAATTGAATACTTGAATAGTTTTGGAGTATTTGAAGTATATGGAGGCCTAGCGAGTGGGTTTGAACAGTTCTGTTGCACGGAGGGTCGGTGAATGTTTGGTCACGAGCATGTGGTAAACGATTAGGCTTCCATTAACTGCGATTCATTGACATCTTGATGGTGAAATCGATATCTGCTACGTGAAGCAAACCACTCAATAATTATTTCTGTTCGGAAATTAAGAAATCATTTATGTTCTAACAGGAATTATATCCTTCGGGTATGCAATTCAATCTTTTGACAGCTTAATAAAATTATGAAAATTGTGGTTTCCCTTGGCTTTCAGGCATAATGGCGACGACTTGTAGACGATGCAATGCATTACAATGTAGAGAATACAATACGTAATGGTAAACTCAGAAATTTATTCTAAAGTAAACAGTTTCCTTGTGTCATCATATTGCGATAAACCAACTACTTCAAGAGTGTTATTCCGTATTTTTATGAGTTTCGCTAAGATGCTGAAGCTTAAAATGCAAATTATAATGATGTATGCAACCTCGTTAAAAAAGGAATGCTTGAAGAATAAGTAAATAGAACACGAGTAGTACATCACTCTGCTGCAAATAATAAAGAAAGGAAATCAAACAAGCTGAAATGTAGATCTTCGTATGACATAAGCTAATTATTTATCTCCACGTATGAATTTATACGAAAAAGATATTGTGAATAACTCTCTCATTATTTTCAAATAATGTTTCTCAGTTATCAAATATAATAGTAGATGTAGATAGTAAACCAAATACTTTCAACCCTCGAGGCAGCGCTCTTATCTCGGAGCAAACACTTTACGGGTAGCAGTTTCAAATATTTTCTTTCAAAAGTAAAAAAACTGCTGTGAAAAGTAGAAAACACAGTGCATACGAAAAGAACAAAAAGTAGGGTAGATGCACCGATTGTGGCTACTGCAGCATCGATTTTAGATGCCCGTGCAGTTAATCATGATTTTCTTCTATAAAAATTTGCTGCTGCCCATAATTATGCAGAGAACTTCATATTGCAAGTATTTTATTCATCTTACAACTAGGTAAACATTATTTTTTATACTTCTGAAGGATTTTTTATAAGAAATATATGACAGATTCTACACTATAAATAAAATTACTGGATCTACTAATCAAAAGCTACTAATATGTTAAATTATAGTAGGTGTGACTTAAACATAGTTTCAAATTAATTTTGAAAATGCTGAATAATTAAATTCATTATTATTAAATTCAGTGTTACGAAAAAATAGGATAGCCGTGAATAGTACAGAACCAAGAATGGTACTTTTATAAATTTTCTATTTCTGGTCATGGGAGATCACAATTCTTTTGGATTTTGAAGGTGGCCAACAGTGCCACTGAATATGGTCGAAACTTGTTTATAGGTAATCAAAAACGGTACAAAAGGAACGTTTTCACGATTGTGTAATTTATTCTTTAATGATTTCTTCGCATTGTTGCACATTGGATTCTAAAACTGAAGATAGCATGCAACCAGTTCACACTTATAATTTCTTTATTTTAAGTATAGTTTTACAAATAATTGTATTTGAAATTGTAGAATTCCTTCAAATGGACACATCTACCCTATATAGGGTGTAACAAAAATGTTGCAGATCCTTAAAAGGAGCGATTCCTGAGTTGATTTTAAAGATTATATGTATAAAGATTTTGTTAATGAGATATTGACAAACGCTCTCGACCAACCATAGCGTGAGTATAGTAGACGAATTTCAGCGCGGACTTCAACTATAAGTAATATGAGTCTGCCATCGTCCGCGTCGAAATCAGTCCACTGTACTCGCTCTCTGATTGGTTGGTGCTTCTTGTTAATAAGTCGCTAACAAAGCTCCAACTAGCATTTTCGCTAAAGAAAAAGTTGTTTAAAATCACCTCAGAAATCAATCTTTTCGACGACCTGCAACATTTTTGTTACACCCTGCATACAAGAGCTAAAATTCCTACTTATACCTTTTTATGTTACGTACATTTTATGCGCTTGTATAAACGCAGAGTTGGTGAAGTCATAATCTTTGAAACTTTGAAGTAGAACATGATCCAGAAAAGTTGATCCGAGATCTGAGATCCAAGAAAACTCAGCCTCAAGTACTTACCCCGCCTTTTTTTTTTCTAAAATATCATTTATTCCGGTTTTGATTATTCATTCCGCAAACAATTTTTGCTTCACACCTTGTATTTATTTACTATCAAAAGGACAAAATCCCTCTGAACTTGCGTGGCGCTTTTGCGATATTGCGCGAGCATTGTGACAGGTCTCAAGCGAAAACAGAAGGAGAACGAGTGGGCTGCTAACGATTTCGCTGAATTGTGCTTTCTTTGCCTCGTTCGGATCCCTTTTGTATATCGTTCCCGTGGTCTCTAAATCAGGCGAGCACACTTCGTTAGGCGATCCGACGTTGTTTCCGAGCGCGGGCAAACTATGCTCTTTACCCCCTTAAACAACCAGTGCCTGTAACCCACTTACGACCCCTAACGCGTTGTGGACGCGCATTCGCGGGCGAAGTTGCCGGATGTCGTTTTATACGGTGTCACGGGGTTGTGGCTGTTGTCGCAGGTAACATGGTAGGTAAATATCGTGCTACCTTTGAAATATGAAATTTGTCTATTACACTGTGCACCAGGGTGTGCTGGGATGTGTTGCAAACAAAGGAAATTAATTTTATCGTCGTTGAGCATTTCTTGTCCTTTGCCTTTCTAATGTTACGTGATGCAATTAATTCATTCGAGGGGGAAACGCGAATATGATTTCGAAAATAAATTTGGAGGGTTGGTTTAAGGTTTCGGTGGTGCGAGGATTATTAATTAAGTCGAGAAGGTAATTGATACGAAACGAAATTTCAGCAGTTTCTAAAAATTAAGAAAATTCAGAATACTGGGGCTCTTACCGTTTTTGTAATTTTAAGGGGGTAGACATCTTTGTTATCGTGTTAAAAAAGAGCCTTTTAAAAAATTTATTAGTGGGAAATTACTCCATGAATTGATTTAGCTCTTTTTTTATTAGCTTGGGAACGCACTGTAAATTATTTTGAAAAAGTGATTAAAGTTGTTATGTCTGTACGATAAGTTCACCAATTTTCAATACTTTTGCACAAATTTTGGCGTTCGTGTGAGTAATACTGTTATTTTTAGCATGCCTCGTTATTTTTGTTTTTTAATTCTATAGAATTTTCTTGTCGCAAACTTGAACAAGCAAATTTTTCTACATATCAAATTGGTATTACTTTTTTGTTTGAAAATAGTGTAATTTTATAAATTTTTAAAAAATTTGGGATTTGCTTTCGGCATATTACAATGATTAAAATCAAATTTAATCCAATTTCGCCCCTTTTCTGATTAAACTGCTTTGGAGAGCTGAATAATGCAGACAGTGCCACCATGTTTGTAGCATGTATGTATCAAAGTTAATTATTTATTGGCGTTATTTATTTATATCCGATCTCTACAATTTTTTGTAATAATCCAGTTTGTATCACATATTTATTATAATGGAATAAATTTAAAAATGGAGTCAATTAACTGAGTAGTTTTTCTTCAACAACTTCTTGAAAATGAAGGTTACATTATATCATTGGTGTAAAGATAGAAAAGTTTGAAAAATGAAAATTGTGATTCTTGTAGTTTACTCAATTTATTGAAATTACTTGTCAATTAAATTCTCCTTGTATGTAAAATGTGATCAATTGAGCGATACAAATGTTTGAAATTTTGTTGTAGTTATTTGTTCCTACTAGTTTAGGGTGCATTTATAGATAATATGACAATGGATGTCATCTGATGATAAAAATACAATATATAAACCTAATTTTGCAACACAACCTTATCTTCTGCTGTATTTTCTGACATCTTAAGGGTGCAAAAAAGAATACATCAGATTAATATGAACATGTTGCGTTATCGAAATAACTATTAAAGATAAATAAATTACAGAAACTTACAGTTGTACTACAAACACAAATTATTGAATGGATGAGGGTCTTAACTAGTGATTTAAAAATAATAAAATAGAATATCTATTAAATGAATTATCTATTATTGAATGGCAAATATTCTACATGCATAGATTACAGTATTCGTGTCCACGCGAATCCCTTTCCCATCCCCGGGTATCAAAGTTGAGCAGATTTTTTAATAAATAACAAAGAATAAATAGTATATAAAAGCATGATGTTAATTATGAAGAACAACAAAATTTGTTATTTAAATAATAGAATTATTTACATTAACATTCAAGTTTCTTATTGCTTAACATTATATTAAAAATTCATTGACCACATTCTTAATAACATGATAATAATAAAATTTGTTCTATTTCTTCTACTCTTCTAAATTTACTATTTCTTATTTATAAGTTAAATGTGGTTTCTCATTTAAACTTAAATAGTAAACAGGTGATAATTATTAGCTAAAAGTTGATTTAAATAATGCTCAACACTGGTACAGAAAAATGCTTGCAAATAACATAATTATCGCCTAAATTACGTTTTTCCAAACTTGGTTGCAGAAAAACTTTCTCTAAGAGCAATAAATTAAAAATGATCGTCCGTAATTCAAAATTTCATGAACCCCTCAGCCTCCCAGCATCCCCATCACGGGACACAGATTCGCGAAATCGTTAAAGCGCAACAATCAACCGCCAAAGCTGCCACTTCGAAGCTCGAGTAGCTCGACCCGTCGACCCAGAGGGCAATTGAAAGCATCGGCATAGGACGTTTCAGCCGCGATCATCGAGCCCCGGGGAGCTCGGGTCGCGAAGGGGATAGCCAGGGCGAGGAGGCGGACATCATCATTTTGAGGGAACGCGATGCTGAGCGGCAGGCAGCAAGGGAAGCGAGGAAAGCGTAAGATCGCCGGAGCAGAAGGGAGCGTAATTAGCTTTCCAGATTTTTTTTTTTTCGACGTGTGCAACGTTCCCGCGGGTCCCGGGGGCTGACTGTTGCCGCGAAGTGTAGCTGCTCGATCCCTGGGATGCTCGCGTACAGGCTGCCTCCTCGGCGAAAGGCTTCGCTTGCCGCTCCACGTCGGCGTTGTCGCTGGGGCTGTTGCTGCCGGCTGCTCCTCGGTCGGCTCTTCAGCCCTCCGCGCGAGACGGATCTCCGCCGACAGTCGGCGCACAAAGCTTATTATGCCGGCTTGGCTCTCTTCAGGGCTCGAGGAGGATGGGCTCGTGCTCGCTACGGCATGCCACGAGTTAAGTTGATGGCACTCGACGAACATCCTTCCTGTCTACATCCTCGATTCGGCTGCGAAGCTCCTTCCCGCCGCTCTGCCTTCTTACTCGCCTCTCTCCACAACCTCCGTCCCTCTGTTCTTCTCTCTATCTCTCTCTCTCTCTCTCTCTCTCTCTCTCTCTCTCTCTCTCTCTCTCGACGTTGCTCTCGCGCCGTCTGCCCCTCGCGAAGTTCCTTTTTCGCAGCGTGCATCGTTCCGTGTGTCTTTCGACGTTCTTTCGCGATTATGCTTCTCAAGGGCTTCTTTCGCTCGGTCTTTGAGACACCCGACCTTCCTCTCGCGCGGCCTAACTGGATTGAAGGCACTCAAACGGGACGGTTGCGAGTTTGAAAATGCTGCCGAGCTCTGCGAGAACTATTCGTGGCTAATGGAACATCGGGCAGGTATATTAATTTCGACGGGGATCTGTCAGATACTTGGTTACTTGGAGCGTTCCTTTGAAGGAAATGGCGCGGGGGCGTGAGGCTGTTTAAAGTCTTTGGTGATCGGTTAGGTGAAAGGATACAGTTTTGGGCGATACTGTGGATTCCTTGGAGAACAGACCGTGTTTCGTGAAACACTGCGATATATTTGATGGGAGGTATGTGGAGTAATTGATTCGCATCAAAGCATTCGCAGCGGTATTAATATATTAAGGGGAGAATTCCTTTTTTTTTTTGGTCGAAAATATCGAGTTTTTGGTAATTTTTTAATAAACAAAACTGTAAAATATTTTAAAATACTGAATTTTTAATTCTAGACAAATCTAGAAGCCGAATTTGTCCCTGTGATAATTTTTCAAAGCTTCCAATTAGATCGGCTTTTGAATATAAACAACGCTTAAAAACTGAATAAAAGTTGCTTAGTACAATTTTAAAGTAAACGAACATAACATAACAAGTTTTACGCGATTATATGTATTCTTCATTCGCCGAATAACAAACTGATTAGAACTGTTCAACTTTTTTGCCGCATTACCAAAACACGTCCTCAAATTTAATTATCGAAATCTCTTACAAATGAATGACTTTTCGTTATCATTTCACGGCCGTTAAAAATATAGTGGGTCAATGGATAGAGAAGCGCTGCTGTAAAGAGCGACTATTGAGGAGTCGCAAAGAGAATGTTTTTAACATATAAATTCATTTTAGTCAACAAAAGACACAATTATATATTTTGTAATTTATAAAAACTAGTGTAACACACTGTGCTTTTAAGCCGCAATTAACAAATTTTGTTGGGTATATTTCGTGTCTATTTTTGCATATATTTTGAATGTATTTTGCACATATCTTGCATATCTCGACATAATTATACGTACTTGCACAACATCCGCTGTCTAATATTATAATTTCTGCATAGTACATTATTTTTTTATTTTATGTAGTACAAAATATTTATTATATCGTCATTATATCATCACAATAATATTAAAATGTATTGTGATAGCCAGATTGCGAATTTTCATGCATTCAGGACAAGTTTAAACATACGAAAATGTATCACAATGTGCATACATACAAAAATAAAAAATTAGCAAATTTTCTATGTGTTCTACAATATTTAAAAGATAGGAGATATTTTTACTTTAATTTCACTTCTTTTTCTGCTGCTGTAAATATATGAATTTGCATAATAACGAAGAGAAGAATAGATCAATCATTAGAATTACAGAAATATATTTTCTACAGTATAGAAACTGTTGAGAATTGATTATAATTTAATATTGACTATTGTTAAGATACCTACAGTGCAATATCTTTCAAGAATTGCAAAATCCAATACAATTGTTAATAATCTTTAAGGTTTACCTTTTTAGAAAGTATGAAAAGTCTTGAATTGAATATTTATACAAATAATTTGTGATATAAAGTGACATATTAAATCGCAACCTTTTTTTAATGATTACACTATAAATTTATAACCCTTTCGCACTATTGTATTCATTTACCTTAATAAGTAAAAAAATAAGTGACCGTGATGAGCGTTTAATCATCCATCGATCACAATATTTGTTATACCGTAATTGGTATAGGATTTCGCACGATCTTCGCGGGAGAATCGACGCCGGTTTCGGGAATTGGTGGCGAACGCGTCACGTAAAGTTATTCGCGTGGCGAGCGTCGATCGACAAATGGCATGTCAACAAACTTCCACCATTATTTACAAGCATTATCGCGCCGGGCGTGCGTAAACAGGGATATTTGGTCTGGGCTACGCGGCGTGCTGAAAATTGTCCGCTGACAAATCACCGGCGATGGTAAAACATGGAAAAAACCTCAACTAAATTTGCTTGTCTTTTAGCGGGTAAATACTTTTCCCATCGAACGGTTTCCCGATGCTTTGTTTGCACAGCGACGGCACAAACCAAACGAGCTGCTCTTCGATAAACTTTATTGTTCGATGGTTCATTCGCTCAATTACAATACACGTGTATATGTATATTCACCTTCCGTCAGTTGTCCGTCGCGTGGGAATACTTAACAATTCCTGATGAACAGTGTTTTAACTTTTATTTCATTTGGTTTCTCTGGGTTTCTGAAATGTTCTTAGAATCTGCGTTACGGGAATGAGAGATTAAAGAGAACTGGATAAAGCATGATTAGGCTGCGGATATTTATGCTAATTTGCAGTTTTGCAATATAGAGTTATGAAACTGTAATATACATATATACGTATTCTTTTTTTATTTTTTTTTATATTAATTTATACGTTTACACATTTACACTTGATACAAATGCATAAATCTGTGGTTATAAGGTAAAACATCGCATGTCACGTGTTTTCATTTTCGAGATATTCGCGTTTAAAATTTTAAACGTCAATACTGTGTCTCACATGTATTCGAATTTTCATATATTCTTATTTTTAATGGAAAACATTCTTTCAATGCATTTTTTCTGTGATAAAAATATGAATTATATTTTCTAGATCTCACAAGGAGACCCTACAGTGTGTACTCCTTGGATTCTAATTAAATTTAGTGAATGAATCGAGAGAATATATAATGACATTCTGTAGAATATTTTGCGTCAATACGCTTTTTTAAGTTTGAGAACAACGATCACTGATAGCTTATTGGGAAAAGCACCTGACCCGTAAGTCAAAGGGTCCCGAGTTCGACATCCTAGTTTGTGTTACAGGTTCATTTTGTTTCAACTTTTTGTTTCAAATATTTTTAATTTCTTCACTTTTATTCTGTGCGTGTTACAGTTGTTTTTAAATATGTAACTAATCATATATTTCTGAAAAAATATATCAACATCTAAATTTAATATCGAATCTATTTTACATTCCTTCCAGTCACATTCACTTTCATTAAATTAATTTAAATTCTTTGGGTCACTCATAGAAACATTTATTTTTATTTTTACATATATTTCTTACATTTTACATGTAAATCATATCACAGTTACTCGAAATCAAACTCGCTTCGTACATCTTCAAATTTTTATAAAATTCAAACTATACGAATGTAATTATTTGCAAAATAACGCAAATATCTTTAGAATCATTAACATATTTATTGCATTAGAATTTACATTGCATATCACTCTATTAATTGTAACTGTAACTTCACATTTTAATTGTTTACAAACAAATGCGCATTGGTGCAAAATATTTTACAGAATGTCATCATATATCCTCTAGATTCATTCACTAAAATTTCATTAAAATCCAAGGAGGGTCTCCTTGTTAGTCAAAAACAATATAATTCCAGAACAAGTTACCAATGAACATTGAAGGCAATAAAATTATATAAAAATAATGAATCACTCGTTTTTACACCTCATATACATATGACACAGTGTATTCTTCTTTGCGACAAATACAAATCCCCAAATTGCAGAGTCCTCATTTGCAACACCCTCTACGACGATCACAAACAATATCCTCTCCCCCTCCGGCGGAGAGAATGGAGGGGGCAATCAGAATTGAATTCGGAGCTCGTTAAATTCATCTAGGCGACGGGGGGGATGAATCGTGACCAACAACCCGAACGGGGTTTCCTACCGGCGCGGCGAGTAGACGACCTGACGCGTGACGGAGGGAAGATCGAGGTAAGAAACCGGGCAAACCGGGGAAACAATTCGGTCGCGGATGGTGTGCCGCGGAGGTCTGCGGCTCGACTGATCGCCTTCCACCTCGAAAACCCTTATATAGGCTTCCCCGAATTTTGTGGTCCACTTAACTAGAAAACCTGGTGCTTATCCGACTCCGGAGCCGCTGCAAAATTACACGCTTCGGCTTATCAAGCCGTGAAACTGGTATTAAGCGTCAGACGAACGAACGCGCGGGCGCTTCTGCACGCGCGCGAGGAGCCTTCGCCGGGAATGCACCAGTAAGCTCGTTTCCTAGGGTTCCTGTATAACTATATACACGGATATCGTTCACCTGACCGACCACCCTGACTTTTCGATCGGAAGCCTTCCGTCCGTGCCGAATCGACCATCCTGTTGTGAACGAACGCCCTCGACCCTCCCTCCCCCTCCTACCCTCCGGCAGACCCATTCTACGCGGACGACCTTCCCCTTTGCCCCCCGCACACAACTTGGCCGAGTGATTTTTTTCAATTCCGAGGCTCAGTCGGTTGCTAGGTCGCCCGTGAATGCCCGTGGAAATCAATGAAGAGTTTTGGAATAGCGGAAGAAACGATTTCCAGGGTTTCTGTTTCAACCCCTTCGAGAATCGACTGCGATCTCAGCCTGCGGAGAATTTTCCCTTATGGTTATTTAGAATATCCGAAATATCGCCTACAAACTATTTGAGAACTTGAGAATTGCCTTCAGTATTAAAAATTTTGTCTTCATATTTTTTGGGGGTGAAATTGTTGTTTTCGGTAGTTAGAATCCGTTCGATTATGGTTCCGCTTCATGAAAAGTTTTAGCTTTAAATATTAAGGGCAAAGGAATCTTTGGAGTAAAGTGAATTATTCACAGCGGCAGCGAATGTTCTGCAGTGAAAGATTCAAAGTAATATGATGTGCATGATGTTTCACATCAAGGCGAAACATTTTCGCTAGAATTTGTGAATTTTTAGCGATTTTTCTCTCGACGAATTTAACCCTTTTGAGACTTTAAAGTGTTTATTACCATGCTGCGTTAGATTCGCGTTTTATGAATTAATGTAGTAGAAAAATTAATTGAGAGTTCTGGAGATTATCACATTTTGCATATATCATTTGTTTTATAAAGCTGAAAAAATTTCTATAGTTCGAAATATTTTAAATTGGGCTGAGTATTGCGAATGAAAATTGATATTAACATTGCATTGAAGGTTGATTATACTTAAACATATGTAATACAAAACATGAGACATTTATTTGTTATCTACATGTAAAATAAATTACAAATAAAAAACTCAAAATTGAATAGAAATATATTTTTCTTTATAACAATTTATGTGCTATAGTTTTGGCATATGTTTAATATTTAATATATTTTTGCATTTGTGCATGTTCTGATAGACGTTTTCATATTTATGCTTGCTATAAATGCATGAAGCTACGCAGTTTATCTAGGATGTACAAAGGCGTGAAAAAAATTAGCTGGCTATTTTCAGAGGTGAACCTATACGTCTGGTTGAGTGACATAAGGTAAAGGGTTAATCTGTCACCCTTCAAGGATGGCAGATACTCTTTCAACTATGTTATTAATTAGGTCAGAAACATTGTTTCGAGTTTCAAATTTGTTTATATTCAGCAGAAACTATGATTATATAAAATATACCTATTATATTTATTTTCAAAATAAGAAGTGTGTTAAATATACACCAATAATTAAAAAAAAATTCTTTACACATTACTCCAAGGATTAACTTCAACAGCTACGGGTTGTTTATTTAATAATAATGAATAAAATTTTATTTTCTCAAAATGAGTTTCTGTAAGTACATATTTGTTTAATGTTGTACAATTATTTTCATTGAAATAAGCGAAAGCCGTAATTAAGTATCATTCTTAAAAAATTGAAATTAAACTTTCCTATTTCCGTGTGCCATATTAAATATACATATTGTGTTAAAAACATATTCTACAGACTAGAAAAGTCAAAATATGAAACACTATAAATGTTGTATTATTATGTTAGTAAATAATATAAAGATGACATATAATTATGAGTGCAAGATGAGATAGATTTACCTCAAAAAACCACAAACTGTTAGAAAATATCGTAAGAAACTCCCTTTCATTTGTCTGAAAACAAAAGAAAGAAGAAATAAAAACAGATTTTTTAATTTTCTACTAATGCTGTGCCTTAAATTGCAGACACTGCATCTCTCTCCTAGTTACCTTACTACACATCCATATTAGTAATTTCCTCTAAAACCGAATTTTAAATCCAACAACACATTCGTCCACATAAAACTAAAATATGTTGAACTTGTACAATACCCAGTCCAAGTAATCTGTCTATAAATATATGCATCTGTGTTTATAAGTCAAAACGCCGCTTATCGCGTGTTTTCCTTTTCGAGATATTCGCGTCTTGAAATTGATTGAAACCTTGTTTAAAAAAAAAAAATTCATTCAATAGACTTTCTGTTAGATAATGATACAAATTCTGCCTTCTAGACATGAGTTAAGACATAAACTCAATTTTTTGAAAATCTAACTTGCGTCGTTTTTCCTTGCAGCCACAGATATACAACTAAACGTATGTCTGTAAAAGAATAGAAACTTCCAGAATAGATAACAAGTTGAAATCTGGTGTACAGCTACATAACTACCAATATAATGGAAAAAATCCGAAAGTCCAACATTTTTAATCCCGATATAAACAAGTTACTATAAAAAAAACTACCAGACCAGGTTAGCCTGATATTGTTATTTATATATGCAGCGAGGCATACAGAACCAGCTACTGAATAATAAAAGTTTGTTCAGGACGATTCACTGTCAAACGAATTTTCTTGGATCCCTCGGAGGGATACAATTCGCGCGAGAAGCCGCTTTGAACCGACACGCGCGCGTGTATCGTGTCATCGCTGGAATACCGGTAAACGTCGGTGTCACAGTAATTAATTTCCCTCAAATGGCTCGAGAAATGCCGTAGAAACTCCGCCCGTTGCCACTGAAGCGCGTGCGTCACTCGCGAATCAAATTACAATGCGAGCGATGTCGGTTAAACGATCAAGCTTAATCAAATTGCGTTCGCCGCGGGCTAATTTGCATCCACCTCGACGCGAGGGATGGAATCTTTCCCTCGCGCCAAGCCGGCGGGGTGCGCCCTCTCGGTCCACGTAAATGCATATTCCGCGACCAGAATGAGCGGAGGAAAGAGTGGATACGGTTTCGAGGCAGCGGGCATTGTCTTCGATTCAACGGGTATCGGTTATCGGTGCTCTCGGTATCGAGCCGTGAAAAGAAAGTTTCGACTTCGTATAGAAAACAAAGGGACAAAGGGAGGGACGCGAGGGAGGAAGGGAATAAGGGAGAGGAAGGTCGGGAATGGCAATAAGGCGGATGAGAAAACGGGAAACAGAAACAGATGCCGGAATTCTTCTTGCCTGGCTTCACCCCCATCGATTCAGCCTCGACAATAGCCCAGGACTAAGAGACTTCTCTTCTGCCGAGTGATCTTCCCTTCGTCGGCTAATCTCCTTTGCCTGACACTCGATCGAGCGCTGCGTGGAACGTACGAAGGAATTCGAAAATGCAAAACTGATGGATTATCCTTCTTTCGAAGTGCCATCGCTAAGTTTTAAGAAAACCGTTCTTTCTCATAACAAATCACGAGGATTTATGACTATGCAAATGATTGTTCTAATTAAATTGATCTTTTTGCTTCTTCTTTTTATATGATTAGACTTTGAGTGTTGCAATTATTTACTAATTAATCAATCATACTCGATGACTCTTAGATTACTCTTTGTTAGCTTTAGCTCTGTTACTGTATTTTTTTTATCTTTTGTACTATAGGGCTATAATGCCTGTCGATTTTTCTAGATAAAGTGACGAAAACAGTGATTAGTGCTTAATACTGGAAAGGATTTTAAGTCATTGGTTGTCTACGTTTTAGGTAGAGTAGATGCACTAGATGCCAATAGATAAACATATACAAAAATAAATAAAATAAGTTATTAAACAGCATATGACACGAAAATGGCTTAAATATGAAATAAAGAATTTAAAAAATTAAATATTTACTCATTTAATTATTTTAATAACTTATTTTATTTGTTTTTGTGTATAATGTTTATTCACTGGTACGTGTTCATTTACTGGTCTATTTACCCTATCCAATACTAACATCAGGGAAACTACTTAGTCTGTCTTCTATAGTCTTTTTCTACTTCGCTTCCTCAAATTTGTGGCTTAGTATGATAATCGTAGGTAATGCCTTACAGTTAGAAGAATTGATGAATATTTCTAATAATACGTTCTACTAATGAAGAAAAAAAATTTAAGGTATCTTGTTTAATCATTTATTTTGAAATATGCACTTACCATAAAACATAGATTTTTAACGCGTAATGAAAGTACTACACTTTCATTAATAAAACATTGCATTTATAAAATGTACTATTTTATTTATTAGTTGATTTGAAATGTCGTATTCTGAAAGAAAACTTCAAATGTGTAATTTATTCAAGATGCGCTCTCCCCATTGATTAATTAATTCTGTTATACTAAATTTATAAGCGTCATAGGTTCTAAATGATGTTTCTAGTACCTTTATTTTGAAACATTTTTTAAAAATTGTCTATGAGTTAAGACGAAATAATAATCAGTAAGCAAAATATCGAGGAAACTAAAGGAATGTTGCACATTTTCATATTTCAATCCGTGAGGATTTTGTATTGTAAGTTTTAAGTTGCTGCTTCCACTTAAGTTTTGCATATCGGTAACATAACTTGTTTATCTATTTTTATTTAATTTTCCTATTAGTTGAAGTGACGAAGTATCTGACTTTTATTTAAAATTCACTATATTTGATCGTTAGTAGTGAATTATTTTCTATAACCAGTTTCAAAGACACTGCTGACAGTCTTTTCTCTTCGTTCATTTTCTAACTGGAGGTGTTTATCCATTTATGGCATTTTAAGATTACAAAACCGTATAAGGATGCCTAGGGACATAAAAATATTAGGTAGGTATAGAAATGAGTTCTTTCCGACGAATTTCTTCAGACAATTAGTATAGTAGTTTGATCCTAGATAAAGTAAAAAATTGTTTGCCAGAAAAATTACGTACGGTCGGTCATTGATAACAACAGTGAGTATTTCGATGATCGAGCTATTACCTATATTTTGTTCTTAATAAAACTTTTATTCTACCCAAACATTAGAAAGAATTGATTTCTACACATAATATATAAAATATCAAAAATAAAATAGATTTTGTAATACTTAGAAAATAAAACATACATTCATTTAACTTCAGTTGCTATTGCACGTCTATAAAATATGAATTTGCATAAACATCCGTAGCTTAACGATTACTGTAATATTTCATGTAACTCGAATTCTGAAACTGTACCTAAACTTGATAAAAGCTTCCAAATTCGTCGATAGAAATTTCTGAAACAGGAGTTTCTCTGTTCACTTCAGGACACCCTGTACGAACCGAAGGCATTTTTCAAAAGTCGTAGCGTCACGAACGGAAGAACGAGTGAATTAACGACAATTTAGCCGTTTCACGCGTCAACGATGACATATTTGCTTCTCACGCGTGACGTTGCATCTCCTGCAGCCGACGAGGGGGGTCGCAGGATTGATTCGCGTACGCCTAGCTTGCGAAATGACACGCGATATTCGTGCCGCGCGTCAAAAGCGGGGAGAGCAGAAGGATACGCGGAACGGCGTGACTCTCGGAAACGTGTGAAATGACGGCTGCGGATTTCCACGAAAACAATTTACCGCCAAACACGAATCCCGTCCGACAACCCCCTCCCCCAGCCCTCGGCACTCGTTCTTTTCAACGCGGGATACCACTCTAATTTCCTAATAAAATCTTGTAGTCGGTGTGAAGAGGATTATACCTTTGACGGAATTAACTTGATTCCTTTTGAAATAAGTTCCCGAAGGATGCGATCCTCTTAGCTCACTTCCTATTAAAGCAAAGTTGTTCGTTGGGAAGCCTCGTGGACTTAAGATCGTGTTTGTGTGCCGGTGTTAAATGTTGGAGTAGGGTTCAGTAGAAACTGTCAATAATAGTGACCTCTGGATAATATTATTATATTTATATTATATTTAATATGGCAACCTTCAGCATACAAAGCAGTAGTGTTGTATAAAGCTTGAGTTTTTGAAGCTTTAAGGTTCAATCTTAAAGGTTGAATCTTGATGATATACAAATCTTAATGATATACAAAGCTGAAGCTCTTGATGCTTCAAGCCTTAACTTTAAAGGCTGAGTCGAAGCTTGAGCCTTCGAAATTTAAGTAGTAAAATGCAAATTTAAACATTGATTAAGGTTCAAGCTTCGAGGCTACAGAGATAAAAAATAAATAAATTATCAGTAATTTGGTATTATTTAATAATTTTTATTGTGAGAAACGAACGAGCGATTTATTCTAAGAAATTAACAAGATGGTTTCTTATTGATTTTAGAAAAAGGGTGACTATGAATTTAAACCTTTCTCAAATGTGTGTACCTAATAGTGGATATTAAATTCGTTTGATTTCTAAAGTCAATGAGATTCTGTGGCTTATTTATAGATATTAATACATTTATACATACTTACAACCAGAGACAGAAGAACAAAAATTCTGTTAAGAATAAAATATAGTCGCTCGATCATCCAAATATTCGCCATTGTTATCAATGACCTTATAAGCTGGAGCATTTGCATCGTACTGTATCTTAATTTTTCATGTCATATGGCTATTAGTTATGAAATGTAATGATGTGTTTTATGTACTTTTTAAGTATGAACTTTTCTTTATAAAATAGTGTTTGGCTTTTTTCGTTTGGCGCATTCGTTTTGAAATTATGATCACTTGAAGCCAGAAAACGTCAGTAGGTCTCTTAGAGTACCGACAACACATTTGTATTTTTTATAATTTTCCCATCACATTTACAATAAATTGTGCTTTTACGATTACTCGGGACATATAGAATGATACTTTATTAGTATTTTATAAATTTGGTATTTTTAACATCCTCTTTTTATTTTCTCTTTGACTCCTAATAGATTTTAGATGTAATGTAAGAATATATTATATGTATAACATATTACATTAAAACATAGAAAAACTATTTAACAATACTTTTCATGCGTTTTTAATGGAAATGGGAGATTCCTGGGGTGATTCTAAACAACTTTTTCCTTTGCAAAAATGTTATCCGAAGCTTGGTTAACGAGTTATTAACGAAAAACATCAGCCAGTCAGAGAGCGAGTACAGCGGATTAATGATGGCGCGAACGATGGCGGGCCAATACTACTCAAAGCTGGGGCGCGCGCTGAAATTCATCCACTGTATTCGTGCTTCTATTGGTCGGTGTTTTTTTTGTTAATAACTCATTAACAAAGCTTCAGAGGACATTTTTGCAAAGGAAAAAGTTGTTTAGAATCATCCTAGGAATCTCCCATTTCCGGCTCCCGCGTCGAGTTTGGGACACCCTGTATAAGTTAATATAATACACGTTTGTATTGTAATGTGCTCAGGGATATGAGTACAGCTTAATATTTATAACATGTGTAGCGAAATGAATATTCATCATCCGCTTAAATAAACACTTCCTTCCTTGGTTTATTTTTTTTTTTAAATCAGAATAAGAGAAATAGTTTTCGAAATTATTTGACAAACGCTGAGATGCAACTGTAATGATTTGCTTTTGTTTAATCTGTCAGGGAAACATTTTCGTATTATAGATTTTGTATTTTGTACCCATCATATTGTATGCAAGTCGTTTCGTAGTCGAATTGCAGTTTATAACTAGGTTTACAACTTTGAGGTTCCGGAACAGGAGATTTGGCATCTCTTGTACCAGATAAGACTTCTACACTTCTTGTGTCGAATCTTGGAAGCAATAAACTTGGTGACTTTACAGCTTTTACGATTGCACTATATTTTTACTATCGACTGTACCAACTTCAACTCACGACAACAGAATAAAGCAAGTTACAGGGACCATTCGAGATATTCTACGAGAACATCTTGAGATCTGTGACCTCGTTGAACCTCGTAACTGCCTTTTCTGGCATGCAAATGTCATAAAATGCAATTCCATTACGTTGCATTTGAATCTGTATAAGAGTGACAGCTAGCAGCTCAGTTGATTTGCCGATTTCTGTGCTTCTTCTTCCTTCGAACAACTGATCCCAACTTGTTGGAATCGATTTTCTCTTCTTCTGTTGCATCGTGTCCTTTCTTCATCATTTTCCGCTAACATGTTTCATCTATCGGACCGTCATTCTTTGTCAACATTCCACACGTTCATCGATTTTGTATATAATTCCATGTAACCAGCTTTCTGTTCTTTTCTGTTCATTTTCTATTAATCTTGAATCCCTTTCCTTGTTTCTTTTTCTTGCTTTCCATTTTTTATCATCATTTGATAGTTTTACTACAATTTACAACAAACGTTAAAAATTTGGCAATATCTTTGCTCTATCTTAACAATTCCTTTTTTCTTGATACAGGAAACTAATGCCTCATTCTATTAGTGCAAACTGCAGCACTTCTATTGAAATCCAACTCTAATGGACTCTATACATATACTCTGCAACATATTGCAACGCTTCTATTAACTTCGAGTTTTACTCAATATCATGGTTTCGCTTGCTTTAATTCAACTCCTACATTTCATGACATTTGTATCAATTTCTATTGGTTTCCACATTACTGATACTTCATTAATGTTAGAGGTCAACATTACAGTTTACAGCAATTATAAAAAGAAAAATAAGTAACCAAAACGAAATTTGGAGTTTTCATTATCTAGTATCACAGAATTTTTACTGTTGGGAGATCGTTTGAGGCTAGCATTAAAGCTAGGAGATCAAGATAATCGTAATTTTATTAGAAAATCGAGTAATACAGTGGTACTAGAAGAATCTAAAAAGAAATAGGCAGAAAGATAGTCATCAAGATTATTTAGCCAAATCATTATTCTGATTCTTGCATCAACGCAAATGGAACATATTTCAACATGATTAGACAGACTGCAGATTTTTGTATGTTTATGAGAATTGTAAATGCACAGAAATCTACAAGATTGTGGA
The DNA here is from genome assembly GCA_030770465.2 of Perdita meconis. Classification (NCBI taxonomy): domain Eukaryota; kingdom Metazoa; phylum Arthropoda; class Insecta; order Hymenoptera; family Andrenidae; genus Perdita; species Perdita meconis. The sequence goes on from JASKOS020000002.1 coordinate 22,618,865, forward strand.
CAAATGTTAAAATATAAAAAATATAAAAATTATGCTTCAAGTTAGCACATTAAAAAAAATTAGGCACACTGTTGTTTATGTTTCAATTCTTGTACTTGTACACATTCTTTTTTATTTTTTATGTACGGGCTTTATGTCGCATCGACAGCTGGACTATTAGCGACGGTTCAATTTGATTATCCTTTTCGATTTCGACGTACAGTTCAGGATTTAGATAGCTTAGAGTGTCTTTGATGTATTTCTCCGATGTTAAGGCGATGTCTGTGTTGAGTCCACATTTTTCCCTTCGATTAAGAATTTTCTGCACTCGTACAGCAAAAGTTGCAGGTTGCAGGTTGTAAAAATTTGATTTTACATACCAATCCGCAATATGCTAATAACCATAAAAAATGAAAATTAAAAACGAAGAATTGTAAGCTTTATGAAATGGTTACGATCTCGAATCGATTCTAGCAATTTCGCTTCGCAAGCCCATGCTGTCGACTCTGCGCGAACTCCAACTCATCTCTCAGCAAGGACTCGACGCCATCCAGCCAACACTCGGCCGCAAATATAATTAGAGCCGTTTAAGCCGTCTCTATTGTGCGTGGAACGCTTGACTTGGTGGACGCAGGGCGCAACCGCCGCAGGACGTACGGAAGCAGGAGGAACGGGGCAGCGATTGCGGGGGCCGTACGACACGGTGGAAAGAGGGGTTCCTGGCCACTTCTGGTCACGTGCATCGTTCCGTCGAGCTGAAATCGATGCCGTCAGCCACCCCGTTCTCACGTCGGTCTTTCTTCGACTGCCGACACGACGGATCGGCCCTTCCGGGGGCCGCATCGCGTAATACACGGACGTTTAATCTGCTTTCGACGCCTAGGTCTCCCCAAGAACATCCCCACGGCACCCTGATGCTTCATCGCCCAAGTGTTTCTTTCGAGGATAATGCGATGGATCGTTAAACCTTTCTAGAGGATATTTCGATATCGATATGATAGGGGATGGAAACTTTTAACCCTCGGATAAGCGAGTGTCTGGCGGGGAACGTGGAAAACGCTGATTGTTTTCTAATCCACGTTGAAACTTTTTTATCTACCTTGAAAGTATAATGGTTTCTGCATTGGAATTGAATTGTAATATAAAATGTAGTGAAATCGATTGAAACGCTGGTGAATTTATAAATGGTACTGAATCGGAATAATTAGAAAAGGAGGATTTAAATAGCAATAGCCAAAGAAATTGCATCTCCTCGAGAATATTAAGGGGGAACGACAGGATAATGATCTATTTAATGAATCTACTACTTAATGAATTTGTTAGAAGCTTTCAAGGCATTTTACTAGACATTCAAACTATGGAAACATCTTTTTTTAATTCATTTAAAACACACTTATCATGTTGAACGAGATCAGTACTTCAGTGTTGCATAAAAGCCTCTGATAACTGATTGACAAATTTCCGATTGAACGGTTCATCACAAATCAAAAAACTAAACAATTTTAGAAATTGTATGCATATGGTCATTGCATGACGTAGGGAATGTTGAAAATGTTGAAAAATAAAAACATGACGCCCTTTTAAACGAAAAATTTGAAATTTTGTTGAGAAATTAATCTCTGTACTTGATAGCCATATATGCATATAATTTCTAAAACTTTTGATGTTTTTATTTCAGATGAACCATTTGATCGAAAATCTGTTAACTAGATTTTTTGCAACGCTAAGTTAAGTTAAATATGCTTTAATATCAGTCAAAACTGCAACTTTTACTTTAAACAACAATTTTTTTTTTATTTACAACATATTATCACTAAGTCACAATTTGAACTTTACTCGCAAATACTCTCATTGCTAGTATATTAAATAATTGGAACCTCGAGTAATAGGTATAGAAAGTAATTAACAGCTGATTAATCGAAGTTTTACTGTAATATGAGAGTTTATATCTCTAAAATATTAAGTAGATTCAACATTGTTTTACATTTTGATAGTTGCTAATATTTATTAACGTTTTGTATATTGACTTTGGTGAAATTTTATGTCTAGATATCAAATGCGTTACAGCTATTTCATATTTACAACTGGGAATATGCTCAACTGGGAATGTGCTTTACTATTAGTATAATTCATTTCATAGAGTTAGAACATCATTAAAGGTAGAATGTTCATTCGTTACTATTCATTTTTACATTATTCATCGGAAGAAAATTTTATTTTATGCGAGTCTCGTAAAGAACACTAATGTCACTAAAATTCTTTGAAGGAATCAGAGAATATTAATTTCACTAGAATTTTGTATACTTTCATTGTGGAAACTCAGAAAAATAAAGGATTCCCAGACAATCTGATTGATGTGAGTACAAATTTACCCAGAAAATGAAGTTTGTCCTTCGAAGGGATTCGGAAGGGTTTTATGGTCACACATATTGGTTTTTTCATAGTAGCAATATATGAATTCTTTCGTGGTAGATTTCTTACCAAATAAACTGAATCTGTATGATCGAGATTATAAATGATTTTCTGTAATGGTTATTATGATTTCATAGCCCTAATTGAACCGATTGGATGATGTGTATGTAGACAACATATATTATAATTAATTAAATGAAAATGTAAATTGAATATTACCACGAGAAAGACGAAATGCAATTGTGAGACCGTTATCGAAACTAATTTATTTATTTACCTTTATATTCATCAGACATACAAATAAAGCATTGATCATGTAAATAAAGCATTGATCGTTGAAAATTTAATTACCTGCACGTTCAGAATCTATTTACAGAAGCATATGATTAAATTCTTTGATTAAAAATGTCAATACTACGTGTCCGACCTAACTTACCTAATCTACTTATTGTCAGACACTGCGTGACTTCAAACGCTTCCTATACTACTGCGATTCGAAACGCGACAGAAATTGAAAAGCTGACAACGAGATACAATTTCTCAATTACTACTTACAACTCTCCCAGCCTACTTACTGCAAACATAAATCTTCCATCCCGATTCCAAAGCTAAACGAAGAAGCAACTCACTTTTCAGCCCCCGACAAGCAACCGGCAAGCATCAATTACCATTTACAAGCCCGGAAGAAGATCGTAGAGCCCTTTGCAACAAAGGTCGGGGCATCGAGGAGCCTCGAATACCCGGCAAAAGAGCGACAGCTCGCCTCGCGGCGCGGCGTGTACGCGCGGGTAGCGTCAGCTCGCGCGTCCTCCCACGAGTACTCGTCGGGAGGCTCGTCAAGGCGCCGTCAAAGCCGCGATTAAGCCACAAGCGTTGCCTTACGAGGTACGAAACGCACACGAGCCCGCGTACCAGGGACGGGGCGGGAGTGGCGCGCAGCACGCGTACGAACACGGCCGGTACAAGTTGTACACATTGTGAGCGCGCGCCGCGGTGCAATTGCCGCGGAGAGCGTAGGAGGGAAGCGGCGCCCCCGCCTCGTTATTAATGGCAATACAAATCTCGAGAGTCATCGAGCGCTCTTCAATCTGAATGCCTTCTGCTCGTGACGTCACGCGAGCCTCTCTCTTCGTTACCTTACCAACCCCTGGCCCTTCCCCTGCGCGCCTCCCGCTTCGCCTCTCGCTCGCCGTTTCGCGATCCTTCTCGCGCCCCTCGCTCCTCCTCGCTCGACCCTCGCCTGCCCTTTCTCACCAGAAGTTTGTTGTGTTTTTATTCCCGTTGAATGAGTCAATCGCTTCGGCTTTGCATCCGCGGCACAAGTACGCGCGGCCCCAATGGGAACACTCGAGAGCAGCCCGCGACCGACCCACAGAGCAGTGAAAGAAACGCTTGGAGGGGGCAGGGGCGACGGGCCACAGGGGAGGGGTCTTCAATTAACTTCCCTGATTACATCTCGTGCCCACATGCGGTGGCACTTTTGAAGTCTGTTGCGCCGCGTGCGCCGACGGCCGCTCAAATTGTTTAATTGCGTCGCATTACCTTTTTTCCCTTTCTTCCTTTCTTCCTTTTTGGCCGCCGCGCCGGTTCTCGTTCCGCCCTTGGATTGCGCCCCGACCCACTCGCCGCCCTTCGCCCGGCCCCACGGGGCTCTTCGTTTTCGCGGACTACGGCGGGGGGCGAGGGGGTGAGGCGTTAGGTCGACTGACACGTCGCCAGGGTGTAGGTCAGGTCTGTTTCGGGGTTCTTTGAGATTCTGTTTGATCTAAGACTTTAAGGATTGGATGTAGTCTTTTCGGAGAAGGTTGACCTGATAATAGGTAGTTGTTGATAATAGTGACATTATTAGACAGCGATCTAATGATTGCTGATCTAGATCTTTATGCAAATGCATATTTTGATAGAAAGAAAATAATGTAATCCGACCTCGACAGAAATTTGTTTTATGACTAGAAGATTCTAAAAATATATTTGCATACTGCATATGCTTTGAATATTTATCTTTAACAGCATATGCAAAAATATATTTTATATGCATTTAGTGTGCGTATATGGAATACTTTTTCAATTTAATTTGATTTATCAGTAAATTTTTATATTATAACTGTATGAATCATAAAGAAGAAATTATACTTTTGTAATTGAGTAATCTTGTAATTGAGCGCTAATTGTGGCAGTTTGTGACTGAAAAGTGACTAACAGTAAATGTATTTTTCAATAATATACATATAACAATACATAATGCAATGTAACAGTGTAATATAATATAGCGCAATAGTATGAGTATAGTACATGATATAACAAAGTAGGACAGTTTATAACAGTACGATTAAGAATTTTATCATATTTTTAAACAATGCCAACAATAAGAAGACTTAAAATGTTATTAAAGCAAATTTCCATTCGAAACTTTGATATTGACGACATTCTCTGCATTTAAATTAATTTTGATAGGCAAATGTCATAGGCTAACAACGTCAAATTTAGAAAAAATGCTGAAAATTTATTCTAACTCGAATTAGAATGTGCAAGTATGATTCGAGAAAGTACTGTTAACTATAAGTATACATATATGTGCATAGAAAATATTTTACACCACAATATATTGTGTACAATAAATTATTACAATATTATTAGATATATGCATATGCGTATTTTTAGTGCATATTTGCATATTTTTAGTACATTAATGACACGTGCCTTTTGCATATTTATAGTGCATAAAGATCCGCTGTCTACTTATTATTAATTAAAAAATTATTATGATTAATTTATTATGAGAAACTACATTGCAGAAACTAGAGAGAGATATAGGGAATTGATAATAATTGTGAACTAATTGCTATATTTTACGCGTTTAAGAAAATTATGCTTGCTTGTGGAGAATGACTTGAAAATAGTGCACTGGTCAATGCAATTATGATCACTTTATGATTATTGCTTATTTGAAGTTCGATGAAGAATGGAGTCGAAAATTTATGTAAAATATAATCTTCTTTGTTGTAGAAAGAGAAAATATTGTTTTGCTTTCAATGAGATGTTTAATAAGAATTTCATTATTTCTACGAATTATTTAACAATTGTAAATGTAGGAATTAACCTAATTTCAAAATTTATGTTATATTTGAGTAAATCCATACTTTGTGTTTAATTTGATATTTAAGAAAGTGTAAAAATAACAATAATTAAATTATAGTCTAAGTTCTGAAGCCAGGAAAGCAAAGGGAACAATTTCTTATCACCCAAATTATGTCTAATATTAACTTTTTAAATATTAACTATAATGAATTTAGTAAAAGTATAAATTCCACGTTTTAAGATCTACTTATGCAGATATTTGTATACTTTTTTTAATGAAGTTACGACAGTTCAAGAATAATCAATTTTACAATCGAAATCTGATGATATTTTAGTGTTTGGCGTAGTATCTAGCACTAGTAATACAGTATAATAATAATTAATGAAAATTATATAATAAAAATTATTACAATAACTATAAGGAAGCAGTAAAGTATATTTTGGTTGCTTCATATATTCTATTTCAATTATGCGATGCATAAACAATATCCATGACATTATGATATATGAAGGAAAAAGAAAACTTATTTAATATTAAAACTACATAATATAAAGCCGGTAAAAATGGTCAGTACGACAAGTCTATTTATTTATTCATAAAAAATATACATCATATTCATTTTGAATTAACGTCGAATAAAAAATGCAAAAGTAAATATTAATTCTTCTGAACTGTCTATTCTCAAAAAATATTTTCTGCAGACACTCAATGAAAACAGCACATTTCAATTACTGGTAGTGTTAGTGTTAATCAGTGATACACTAAGTACTTCCAAGCTCATGCTTAAAATATGTTCCTCTAAGAACAAAATAAAAATCTATCCAATGGATGAACCTGTTCAAATTAGGATTGCAAAGAACAAACACTAAAAAATATTATGTGTAGAAATTAATTCTTTCCGATGTTTGGGTAAAGTATGTAAAAGTATTATTAAGAGCGAAATATTCGCCATTGTTATCCATGACTTTACGCCACTTTTCTAGTAAACAATTCTTTCATTTTATCTAGGATCAAATTACTATACTAATTGTGTGAAACCAATTAATTTCTAGACCTAATATAAAAATTATAAAATATTTTTTAATGATCCTTTGCTTCATACTAACCCACTTTCCGCAATCACATAAAGTACCCCACAACAAAGAAACAAAACTCCCCCTCCCCAGAAGCTACGCGCACCCTCCAAAAAACTCGCGATCTCCCACCGAAACAATTCTTAACGCAATTTAATTTCGAAGTCAATGAAATCGGGCAGATTCTCGGCGATAAAGAAGCCGTCATAGCAGCATTCTGGGCTGCGCACGAGATCTCCCTTCATCCGTCGATGCCTCTCTCTGTTCCCGTGAATCGAATGATAATGAGATTGTTTGACGGCTTCGCTCGGCGGCCGGTGACCAGCCGGGGGCCATTCCCCGCAGCCCTATGGGTCGGCGGTCGGTGTGGGTGCGCAGGTATTCACCGTGAACACCTCCGTACACAGTGTCTCGCGTGCACCTGAATTTATGCTATGCCCACGGTCCATAATGCGAGCCGGCAGTGCATTGGGCGTCAGTAACGAGATGCAGGAAGTGCGGGCTGGGCTCTGGTCCGGGATGGCAGAGCGACCGCGCTGGGTCCGTTCGCCGACTGGGAAGCGCGGCGGAGGGAACATAGAGAGAGGAGAGAGAGCGCGCGGCTCTGTGGAGGAAGCCCGGAGGAGAACGGAGGATCGAAGCGAGAAATCGAGAGAATTAGGTGAGGTAGCGGGGCAGGTAGGGGAGCTCGAAAGGGCGAGCGAAGAGGGCGGGAGGGAGGAGGGTGGCGAGGAAGATGGATGAACGGACAGATGGATAGATGGATAGGCAGATAGACAGACGGAGCGGAACAGAGTGAGAAATAGAGGGGGCGAGAGAGAGAGAGGGAGAGGGTGGGAGGAATGCAGGTTGCAAGCGTGGACTGTATGGCAGCCCCGTTGCCCGAGGGCGAGGGCGAGGCCGAGAGGGTCGAGGGCACTGATATCCGCCCGAATGACTGCCACGTAATCACCGGCTAATTATCCGATAGATACCCGGGAGCTCTGCCGATGCCCGGCGTCAGCCGCAGCCGTGCTCTCGTGCAGAGAGAGAGGACGCGGAAGCGGCGCGGGGCGACGAGGGCCGGCGAAGAGGGAAGAGGAACCGGGGGCAAAGCGAAGAGGAATACTGCCAATATGGCGAATATCGGCGGATTCCATGGAACGAGCAGTTCGCATATCTCTCTGTCCCTCGGTCCCGCGCTCCGACCTCCCGCGGCTCCTCAACCTCATCTCTCTCTCTCTCTCGCGCTCTTTTGCTCTCTCTTCCACTCTCCGTCCTTCGTCCCTCGGCATCAATCCCAACGGCGAATGTCAATATCGAGGCGGGCATGTAACGACGACTCGCCTCTCTGGCTACTCGTATCTATTTAATACGGCGAATCTCCTTTTTGGGACCCGTTTAGACGATTTTTCGGAGATTGGCCGCCGGGGCTTTGACTCCAATACGGTTCGCGCCGAGGGAAAGACTTGTTTCGGAGTTCGGATATCCTTTGCGATTTCGTGGATTTTTATTTTGGTAATCTTCTATTCGTGAAAGGAAGTTGTCACGGCGATTGGGTAGAGAAACGTAGAATATTCGTACGTGATAGGCTTTATTGGATTTGTTTTAGAGAGTTTTTAAAGGGATTCTGTTGTTCACTTAGGTGGATTTTCAGCTGCGGCCATACAGAACTATGAACTAATAACTATTTAAGAAGTGTTGATGGAATTATTCGAAGGCTTACAGCGTGTCCCGCGAGCCGTGGACAATCAACTGGGAGATGATTATGGATGTAACAAAAATGAGTCGAAAAGCAAGGATACAATTTTCGTTCGAGACTTCGCTTTTGAGAAATAAAAATATTTTGATTATTAAAATTGCGCGTTCTATTTGAAAGACTGTTGTATTTTGATCACACCAAATTTGCTGGTTAAAATAGTATTTCAAATATATATTTTTTCTTGATATACGCAAAGTGAAATATTTGTGGCTAATTTAGTTAACCACGAATACAATTTCTGCCTTTACTGGGTTAATTTTTTTGTAAGAAGCTGCTAAAATAATTTTTTATTCCTTAAGATAAGAATATGAACATACAGCCTTCAGATATAGAATCAGGATTTCAGTAAATTTGAAGAACATTTTAAAGAGAAAACTACAAGGTTTAGACCATTATGTAAAGTATTCCCATGAATCAAATTCTGCTTCATTACCTCAGTACGGTAAAGATACATTACAATGGCAATTATCATTACAGTAGAACCTCAAAAATAAGGTTTTTAATTATCTCCGCTTTTTATTATTCAGAGTTGTAGTTATTTAACACACTATTTACAAGAGTATAGTGCATACTTTATATGTTTAACTAATTATGTATCTATTCGACTTTTAGTGGTTTCATATTTGTGGTCTTAAGGCAAAACGCCGCGTATCATATGTTTTATGTTCTGGTCACCAATATTGCATTATGATCTTGAATTTTATTAAATCCTCGTGTTTAAAGAAAAAATTTGTTTAATATATTTTCTCTCTGATAGTAACATAAATTTTGCTTTCTAGATTTGAGTTAAGACATAAACTCGATTTTTTTTAAAATGTGACTTATTTCGCTTTTCTTTAGAGCCACAGATATAATCTGTGTATCGAAAAGTTCGTCCTGTACAAGTAAAAAAATAAATAAAATAAAAATATAATTAAACTTCCAAGTAGAACTTGAACTTAATAACAATCTACTAATTATTATCAATACAAGTCAATTAAACGAAAATTCCTTGCACTATTAATAAATCGATCGCATGCTAAACTCAGCGCAATGAAATGAATGCAATGGAATTAACCAATGATGATAATTTGTGTAAATGAAAATGGTTCAGGTAATTTGATTCGTCAGCAACTTAGGCTTTCTGCATACGCATGTATGTGTAACGAGTTCACCCCAAGCTGTTCGTTGCTTCGGAAGGTGTCTGCACCAACGAACATGGTGTGCGATGTTTGTTCATTGCTTGCTAATTTTCTTAATTTATATGCTGACCGATCATGCTGTATTTTATATTATTCTTCTTGACGAATGGAAAGCTTCAAATATTGGTAAATTCATGGCAATCAAGATGTTAATTAAAAAATTACTTGTTAGTTTTTCATTGAGGTAATTAATTCACTGTTTAGGAGCGGGTGTGTGAAACAGAAACAGAACCGACACAAATGTTCTCAATCCGTACGTAGAACTCATTTTCTTCCCAATAAATTAAAAACTTCACCATGTTGATACGAGTTTGTATTAAATTCTGCGAATAAACATATTACTACTGCAAATGACAATTAAGGTCCTTAATTTCAAACGTCAATCGTTTGATTATATTTTATTGCCTAATGATCCTGCAAACTGAACCATTTCACAGTCAAAATCACTTTCTATTTAAATACATATTGAAACTCCTATTCACTCCTAATCAACAAACATAGTTAATGAACTTTAATCGTGACAACGAATTAATAATTTACGCACAACCAACAAATGAAGAGAAAGTTTTCGACAGTGCTGTGAGAATTTTATCGCAGAAGCGGTCTTAGATCGAGGAAAATACGGAAACTGATTATCCGCGTTGCTTCATTAATGGGAGCAAGGTCATTAATCGCTCCCTATGGACTTCCATGGTGGGTCGGAGAGCCAACTGCAAACGGTGTGCAAACTGAGTAGCGTCGATGCTAAATTCATCGTGGAACACTATGCACGCCCGTACTGTTTATTCCAAACACGAGAATTTCAATTACCCTGTGCGCTGATATACAGCCCAATGCGATTTCGCGGTCATTGATCGACAAATAATCTCGTTACAGAACGTTACTTTCTGATGCTGTATTACTGATTATCACGCATACATTAAATAATTCCTGATTCGACCAGCAATGGACGATGACGCGAACGATATGATAAAATAAGTGATAATGAATAAGTTCTCCGTGATTAAAAATTCCATCGAAACTTTTCACACTTTGTTTGAAATATGTGTACAAAATTTTATGATTCCTTCAACAATGTGAAATAACAATTGTTCTCTTTTTAACAAGGAAAATCTTGTGAGCACAACTAGTAGATGAAATCAAATTAAATCAAAAATGAAACAATAAAATTGAATTGTGATTGAGTCTCGCCTCTGCATTTCCATAACATTTGTTGCATTTCCTTTTTCTGTAGGTTTACAATAAAGACAATAAAGACACTAGAATACAGTCAAATAATTGTTATTAGAAATTCAATCTCCAGAGATTATTTTATCTACCCATTATTTTTTAACAAAAGTAGAGTTTTTAACAAATTCATATTTTTATAGACATACAACAGCAACTGAATCTTAAATAAATGTGTTTTTTTTCTAAATATTACAAAAGATATTATATTTTTTATATTTTATTGTATTTTTATACCTGTAGGAATCCCTATAGGTTTTTGTGGTTTGAAAATTATAAACTTCCGCAGTCTGCTTATAAGCATTCCTGAATAGTTTATGCTGTTTAATTGTTTATCTATCTACGAATTATTTAACTGTTGTATGCCCTTAGCTTGATTTTTATTGAATAAAACATTCGTACAAGCAAGGAAACTTATAAATACCGTAAAATAAATATTAACGCACAATAGATATTCATAACGTTTCCACAATGGAGCAGTGTCAGTGATAAAATCAAAAATAAAAGTGTCTAAAACGAGAGAAATCGGCGTTAGATATACGTTCGATAATTTCGAAAGTGGAGTTGTTTTGCAACTAACGGATGAGTAAGGGACGAGATACTGAGGATAAGTAATGAATAAGTAATTGGAAACGGAGTTCAAGGATAAGTAAGAGAAATAAAATCGTGAACGGAAGAATTTGAGTACATATTGATAGTGATCGGATCTGAAGCGCTTCGAATTACTTCGAACCAGTACATATAGAGAAAAATTCGAAGCACTTCGAACATGATTCAAATCTCTTAGAAATCTAAAAAGTCTTGACCGTCTTGATCGTCTTGAATGTCTTGGAAGTTGTGGAAGTCTTGGAAGTCTTGGAAGTCTTTAAGTCTTACAAGTCTTGAAAGTCTTGATTGTCTTAAAAGTTTTGAGAATTACGATACTTTTTGAAAGCTTTATCAGAATTCAATATTTAATAAGCTTTTTGATTACTTTTGTTCAAGTAGGCTCATTGACATAAAATATTAAAGGTTGTTTCGGTCTAGATATTTCAAGAAATTAATTTTTTTTCAAAGATATCAAAATGTTCCATGTTCCAAGTCAAATCTTCCAAGACTTCCAAGACTCAAGTCGATCAAGATTTCCAAGACTTCCAAGCCGATCAAGACTTTCAAGACTTCTAAGATGATCAAGACTTTCAATACATTCAAAACGTCCAAGACGATCAAGAATTTTAAGAGATTCGAATTTGTCGCTACATCCGTGCTAGATTCGAAGCGATGTGCGATGGGTCTCAGATCCCATCACTAGATATTGACCATTAGTTTAAATTTAAAGAAGATATTTGATAGCGAGCAAAGGAAAATTTAGCGCTGGTATACAACATAACTTATCTTTTATAGGAACGTAGAATTGCTATTGATTAAATTATTGACACTTTGTGTAATCGCGTGGATTGCTTTTACAGGACAACTTGATGGACACATGTGAACGTTGCATGATTCTCATTTGAAAAGTATCAAGCCTCGAACTCCTGCGGGGTAAAACGACAGCGGAGGGCTTCCAACAGAAGGCTAGCCTATTAAGTAATCTTTATATGCCTAGAGCATCCTCCAATGATACGTGCCCTGTTTTCCTACGCCAGGGTCAAAGTATCCCTACAGAATCGTCTGTTTATCTCGCTATTAAACCGCCGGAGGAGGTTGCGACAGGATGGCTGCGACAATGTTTGCGCAGGACGATCCTCGATGCCGCGGGCGACGGTCCTTAAATATCCATTACAATTTTTTCTATGTTTGCGACAACCTCGGCCTCGTCCGATTCGATACGCAGGAAATTGAGAAAAAAGGAATACAGCGTGTTTCTAGTAACTGAAATACACTATAACTCCGTTCCAAGTGCAGTTAAAGAAAGATCGTAGGGGAAAATTTTGTATGGTTTAATGTGTTTTATCACATTACCGGAATGGTTTTTTCGTGGATGCACCGGTGCAGTTGCAAAGCGCAATTGCACTTTTTTTTAATCGATTTCATATATCATTTTACGTATCAAAAAAGTATAGCAGACAATCATCGAAAACTTTTCATGCTTTTCATGTAATTTTATGCATTAATTATGTGAAATACTATGCCAAATCGGAATCGCGACGTTGCTACCATGTCTATTAACATCGTCCTTGCAATTAGAGCAAACTCTACGCCTAGGAGATGCTTTAAGAAGAATGCAATTTGGTCGAATGTTTTACTCCAAGAAGAAAGGGATGGGGAAACATATGAAATTTTATATCTTTCAAATCACCCTGTGTTCCCTCCTTATGGGGGAGTGCCACTTTAAACGCTTGAAAATCATAATTAAATAATGAATTCAATTGAGAAGTTTTTGACAGGCATTTATTGTGTATATATTAAAGATTCAGGTAAAAATTGTACGTCTATTATTTGTAAACAAAATGGCAATACTAGGGCCCCTGTCCTTCTAAATATCGGAAACTAGGGTAACTGTCCCAATTACGGATGTGGAGTACCTATTATAGAGGGTTAACCACATATTTATGTATTAAAAACAGTGTACTTGCACAATATCTGAAATAGTTTTTTCATAATACACTTCAGTTCCTATTTTATTCGGAGGAATCAAAACTTTTCTGCTTTAGACTCTTTTATTGATTTAATTTCGTATTTTAATTCTGTAAACAATCTAAGTAAATCTACTAAAAAGTCGAATTTATATGTAAGTAAAAATAAATAATATAACTTTTATGGAATAAAGTATCAATATTTAAAAAAAATAATAATAAAGTAAATTATAGTATTCCGTAACATAAGTACTTCTGTTTTGAAGACTTCATAATAGGTGTAATAACTCTTTTGTTTTCTTTCTTCGGTATTTCATTCTTTTTTAATGATTCGGTAAAAGAACAATTGTTTGAGGATTCTGGAAGAATTAAACTTTCTAGAAACATAATTTTTAGGAATCGTCAATAATTCGTTATGATTTTTCAGCAACAATAAGCCCGTGGAACCACTAATCTGTCCGCAGTTGAGTCAGTTACCCTATTAGTCCAATTGATTTGAAATTTACGATTGTGTAAAAGTAGTTTTAGCTGCAGACATTTTTAAAACCAAATTTGTTGCTAGAAATCAGAATATTTATTCAAACAATCATCATTTTCATGCAAATGTTTACTTTGAAATATCTCTATGTACTCTTTTAGTTTGTGTTATGTAAAAAATGAATATTTTTGTGTTTTTCTTCCAGATAGCACAAGATTGGAAAACATCTACTACAACACCGATTGGTAAGACAATTTCAAAAGATTCACCGGTTCTAGTAGTTCCATTTTGCAAAGAAAAAGAAACGTACAATTTATTCTGAATTTTTAATATATGCACAATAAATACCATTAATACTTTTTTTTTTAAATTCATTATTGAAATAAAAAAAAATTGTTAAACAATTATGACCTATGATTTTCACGCGTTCAAGGTGACACCTTCCCCTATGCAGACTTTCAAGACACAACCACCACCAGCGCCAAAAGAAAGAAACTTTTTCCTATCTCGCATCCTCAGATCCACGCCCATAAAACCAGCGTCATTGATTCCACCGTAACCCCGATTAAACGCCCGTTAAACCTGTCTACCTTCGCCTCGACTCGCGCACGGCGCAACGTCTTCCGTGTATCCTTTTGATCACGACCCCCCCGGGGGTGGGCCACCCCATCGAGCCGTGACAAACGCTTGTACGAATTTCGAACAAACGGTGCGTGGCCAGATCTGTTACGTGTCGCCACGATGAATCGGCGTCTCCGTATTGTCACTGTGGCCACGTGGCCCGAGAAAAACGGCTGGATTGTGTTTTTCCTTGTCGACGGGGAAGGCGCGGAAGAACAAGGAGGGGTGGAGGTCGTTTCTCGGAAGGAGGGTAGATTTAGACGCGGGGCGTTCGACGAGAAAATACCCCTGCACGGGATCCGAACGGGATCGTTTTTGGGAGCAGACACTCGATGACGGGGACAGTCGGGCTTGGGTCCCGCACAGAAACGTCAGTCAGGCTTAGGACGAGCTCCGGATCTAGATGTTATCTGCGATATGGGACAGCGGAGGCCGATGCGCCACCGTTGTGCGTATACCGTTAACTAATTATTCCATGGACCCTCGCCACCCCTGACACGAGGCGCATCAAACTGTTCCTGACTTTTAACCGCCTCCGAATCGGGGTCGAGGAGCGCAGGACGATGCACCGACGAAACCGACGCGACGCGACGGGACGGGACGCTTCATTTCCATACGCGAGATCGTTAGCGGACCCGGGACTCCTGTTTGATGGTGTTGCGAGGTAATAGACTCTGGAGTGCCGTCGAAACGTTTTTCAGCGAGACGTGGCACGAGTGGCTCGGGTTTAATTGAGAGACGTTCGTCTTTTCTCTCCGCTTTCGGTTGATAGAGGGTCGTAGAGAATGTCTGGTCGATGAATTTGGGGCGCTCGGAGTCATGGAGATTCAAGTTTTGAGGAATCCTCGAGATTTATTTTCCTTGCGCTGTTAGTTCACCTTATTCTGGCGAGTATTGGGTTCACTTGGACCTAGTATCGTATCTATAGTGAAGCTCTGCTTCGTTCAAATGTATTCAGGAGTTTAAGTGTGAAATTTATAGTGTTGTACTTTTTTTTTTTTGTATGAGTCGACTATAGTGTTCATGTTCAATCTTACTGTATACATTATATGGAGAAGTTTCTATACAAATTTTGTATCTACTGCTTTTAAATATACAGAGTGTTTCGAAATTTCTACTATTTAAAATAACTGCTAAACAATAGACGATAGAAAAAATTGCAAGAACTTGTTTCTAACTGTTATTTATGTAAATTATGATTACACAGATAAAA
The DNA here is from genome assembly GCA_030770465.2 of Perdita meconis. NCBI lineage: Eukaryota > Metazoa > Arthropoda > Insecta > Hymenoptera > Andrenidae > Perdita > Perdita meconis. Next base: position 22,634,424 of record JASKOS020000002.1, read on the forward strand.
AATTTTTCGTTTCAAGCTGTCAGTCATTTGAAGGTCAGTTTGCACCTTTTAAGTGGAATATCATCTTTTTGCTTCCATGTAAAAACAAATTCAAAACACCGTATTCAATTAACCTTGAATCAATAAAAGGTCGAAACAGAGAAGACATTGTTCATGAGTGTAACTTTAATCTAAAAGGTAGACGAAATGAGTAGAAGAACGTGGATCTCAATCTTCACCTTTGTTGCTATTCTCTCTATTTCGATCTTGTATTAATTCAAAGTCATTTAAAAGCAGTGTTTTGAAATTGATTTTTTTTCTCTGTCATTATATGAAAATAAAACTATGGCATTCCATTTCAAAAATGCAAAGTGAGCTTCCAATGATGTTGAAAGCTTTGTAAAAAAAACTGTTTATCGATGTATTTGATTACAATGCAAATGTAAAACAGTTCGAAAGACGTTAAACTTTTTTCTGTCATCCATGAATTTAGCAGTTACTTCAGAAGGTGGAATTTGTAGACATCCTGTATAGTACATGACATTGTGGTATATTTTCATTCAGCTCTACCATGAGTTCTTTACGTAATAAAGTAATAAAAACATCAATCTTTTCTATACCGCAATAGCGAAGGTAATCACCATAATCGTATAAAAAATTAGGATTACGTTTAATAATTTCTATTGCAGATTCAAATAATTAAAAAAACTCAACAACAGTCTTTCGTGCAAATTCCAGTAGACTATGACTATAATATTCCAACAGACAATTGAGACTTACGGTGATAAAAATTTTTAAGTTATTTTCTTCCAGCTGAGTTATTTTCCTTGGTAAAAAGGTTTCAATTCCATTTTATAATACTAATTGAAATACAAGCCCTTTTAGAATATTTTGGAACACGAAAAGCAAAAAATGAAACGCTGTTACATTTGTAGACAATCATTTGGCAGGTCCATTTTAATATCAACTGGTATTATAGACTTTCTCCCAACATACAATACTAGTAATCGGTAAACTGCAAATGTTTATGCACTTATGGCAATTTTTAAATTACAAAAACCTACAAAAATGCCCAGAAATATAAAACTATGTAAAATATCAAAAATAAAATACATTTTATAGTTATATAGAAAATAAAATATACATTTATTGTAAGTTCAGTTGCTGTTGTATGTCTATAAAAATATGAATTTGCATGAACATCCGCAGTCTATACCAGTAATCAGTTTATTATTTCAGTTCTTTATCAAAATTCGAAACACATGACTCTCATTGTTAGTACAGTGATTGAAAGGTGTCTACTTCTTCGTACATAAGGAAAAAAGACACAATTACAATAATAACACGTTTCATAGAAGTATAGATTTTGACTCTTGCTCAGTCAGATTTTAGACTTCCTTATCAGAATCGACCACTTATATTAATCATCTTTCCTCCAAGTTAATTTTTAATTAATAAACGTCGATTTTTCTTACTTCTTCCTATTTTTCTAATTTTAGCATTTCTTTATCTTTCCACTTAACTGCCTCGCTATTTTTCAACCACCAAACTACCCAAACCACCTCCTTTTCCCTCTATCGTTTCATTCTCCTTCGGTACCCACTTTTCTTCAATAATCACCTTCTTATCCCCGCTGTATCTCTCCCAATGACTCCATACCTCTCGTTACACCCTTTATTTCTCATTTCCTCGAGCCCGCTCCTCCTAAACTCCGACCCCGACAAATATCTTCCCATAATCGCAGTTCGACGGTGGCCTTATCGGTCCGGCGGGTTTTCGGCGAAAGGAAAGCGAAACAAACGAGGAGGAAGAAAGACTCGGGAGGAACACGGAGTCCGCCCGATCGAAAAATACGAGCGGCCGTTCGGGTGAAGTATTTCGATGAATATGAAAGTGACGGGAACGTAATCCGGGACGAAATTTATCTGACCTCCTGGATATCCCGCCGCGCGACGCGTTGACCTGGGTCCACGGAAACGAACAGCCCCTGCCTCTCAGGCCAGATAACGTATCGGGGCTCGCGCCATCGCCGAGGACCCCATCCGTTTTAACATCCGCCCGCGTATATTACGCCTTGCCACGCTCCCGGTGCGGATTGATGTATAACCCATTCGTAATGACCCTCACGGTCCATCGAGGGAAAAGGTTGCGACGCGGTGCGTTAATTAATTCGGCCGCGCGACGCGACGCCTCGTTTCGGCTTTTCCGATCCCTTCACGGATCGCCTTCTCCGATGCTGCGTCGACCTCTGTCAGCGTTCGTGGCAGCGCGTTGATTGGGTGGTGGTTAAATGGACTTCGCTTCGAGAAATATTTTAATAATAATAATACTTTATTAAACGGGTTGACAATCCTTTGGTACAATATATTATAACATATATACAAATCTAAGCGGTTATATTTGAATTTAAATTTACGCAATCAAGAAAACAAAGTACAGTTACGCAATCAAGTAACAAAGAAAATAGATAGAGAGAAACCAGTAATAGTAATGAAGTAAAATAACAGAAATAAAATATATAAAAAAGAAAAAAATGAATAAATAAGTAAAAATTAAAATTAAAAGTTAAAAGTATCGCCGACTGTGAGATGAGATACATAAAATGAAAAATATAGTTGTCTTAAACCTAAAACCAGTGCAGGGAAGCCGGTCACAAATGAGAAGAACAGCGAACGACATTTTCAGCGGAAATCTTAAAACTATTGTAGGAATTTTGGAAAAAATCAAGGGAATTTGAATATTTATTTAATGGCTGTTGTCAGTAAACGGTTTACGCTATTGTGATATCCATAAAGCGTTCAATGAGATTCAGGAAGAAAGAGTGTGTGCTTTCTGAGGCTACGCATCGGAGTGTAAAAAGTTAATTTTTCAAGAATTTTAGAACACTTTATGGAGTGATTTATAATTTTAGATATAAATAATAGATCGGCAATTGTTCTCCGTTGATCGAAGGTCATTAGATCTAGACGCGTTTGTATGGAATCATAGTTGTGACAAAGGAAACTCATAGGTGATTCCGTAAAATACGATGCGAGTCTAAGAAATTTCGAGGAATCAATGGAATAATTTTGGGAAGGTGAAGGCGAACTAGGAATGAAACTGATAGTTGGAAAAGTAGTTCACATACGTAACTGTGATATTGTTACCTTGTATTGCGAAAAATACTTAGTTTTCGTCGAGGAAATTATTTTCAGATAAATTACTGAGAAACTGCTAATATTACTATACAAGAATGTGTCTATCGTAAGTCTCATTGATTTGGAAATTCAAAATTGAAGATAGAGATTCAAACATATTAAGTTGAATATTCGAACTGTAAAAATTGGAGATTTTTAGAAGGTTAAAAGGTTTAAAACGACAACTTTGTAGAGGTATAATTGAAGATTTGAAAATTTCAAGTTGGAGATTAGAAGAGTTCAGGTTGAACATTGAAAAATTTCAAGTTTTACAGATTTTAGAAGTTAAAATCGGAACTCTGAAGATTGCAAGTTAAAAATTCAAAGATTTCAAATTGGAAATTTGAATAGCTGAAGATGAAGACTTGAAGAGTTGAAATAGAAGAAGTAAACTGAGAAGTGAAGTTGTTACACTTGGGCGGTCAACAATTCAGGAACGGCCCTGAGTAATGCAGTAGTGATGTGATAAGCACCTACTCAAATTTCAACGTTATACGTCGAATCCTATCCTCATCAACCAACGTGTGGTCTCCTCTCGAACTCTTGGAAGTGTAAACCCTAAACAAGGCAAAAAAAAAAAATCATTCCCGACTATTCGCCTCTTATCGAATCACTACTGTATCGTACGCAGATTTGGAATTGTTAAAAACTGTAATTGTTAATTATCCTCACAGCTACTGCCAAAACGTGTGACTTTGTAAGACGCGAAGTACACTTCGGGTATTTGCATTTGGAAACGGAACGCATTCGCAGAAGAAACTGGAGCACCCGTTGCGCTCGCAGACTTCGAAGGACCACGAATAATCCGCGGTTCCGAGAAAGCCGTCGCGAACAAAGGCGAGTTATTACGTAAAAAGGCGGAGGCCGCCGTAAGAAGGAAGGGACGATGGCTGTGTTTTATGTTCCCCGTCCAGGTTGACCTCTTTCGAGTGGCAGACCTCCTGGTACGTTTCCGATCCTCCGCGTCCCCGTACGTTTATCGTTCCGATCTGGCACGTCTCTTCGATCGTCGAAACCACCCTCCGCCTCCGAAAGCGAGCGCGGAACCCCTGGCTGCGACGCGGAACAAAAGAAATAAACGAGGGCGCGGTGTGCGCGTGACATTGTTATATATGTAACGTACATACAGGTGCGTGTAAACAATGACGCCACGGCTTTTCCCTGCGACGAGTAGGAGAAAAAGGACGAGAGAATCCCGAAAATCCTGGATCCTGAAGCGGAGGAAGGGGGGATCGAGCAGAAGGCGTGGGAGGGACGACGACGTCGACGACGTGCTCGGCAACGGCAAAATCGTCGACTACAGGAGAGAGTGTTCCGCGGGCCTGTCGACAACCGTATTCCTTTCGACAAATCGTGCCACCTTATCCCTCTTCGTCGTCCCTTGCCACTCGCTCCACTGCCCCTCGCGGCGATCCAATTTGTTCGCGGTAACGTCATTGGGTCGACGGTCCATCAATCATATCAACGTTTTACATGCGCGGAACGAACGGTCCTCTACGATCCCTCCTTCTGTCGTTTGCTGGCTCCACGTTCACGACTTCGTTAGCTTTATGGGTCCAATTTTTGTTTTCTGGGCTGATGGACCTCGGGGGAGGCTGATAAGAGGGACGGGCGAAGAGTTTATTTAGCAAAAGATCTAGATTTTTGAAGGATGACGTTATCGCCATGTGAGCGCCTGGTTTGATAACCATTTCTTCGTCGATTGTTTATTTTTATTATTATTACAGCCAGTTCATACGATACGGTATTTTTTTTTTTTTTTTTAAATCGATTACAGTCCAAACATTCACAAAGTTCTGTATTTTCGCCGACACGTTCAAGTCCCATACATATGAATTCAAAATATAATGCAAACGACTTTTTAACACCAATTCTTTTTTTAAAATAGTTCCACCGACTTCCATTAAAACTAGGGCTCTTACTATTACTCGGATCTATGGGTATCCGAATTTGAGTACTTTACTCACAGCCAGTTTTAAAGACCGAGATCGGGTTATGACTTATGACAAGTATTTTGGGTACTCGGATACTCGAGTAGCAAGATCATTACTCATAACTGGTTTTCAAATCCGAGTTTGGGTTATTCTGAGTATTTCGAGTACTCGGATACCCGCATACATCCGGATAATAAGAGCTCTAATTAAAACAGTGAGATACAATAAAGGGGTCATTCCACGCGAACTCGGACACTTTTTGGAGTAACAACTCGGATTTTGTTGAATTTTGGATGTGCTGTAGTTGTTGGGGATATACATATAAACATGTGCAAAAGGATTTTTGAAAATTTTTTAAATTGTTAATTTTAGAGCACTTTGAAACTTAGTGTTCACTTTTTTTCTATTAATTTTAGCTCTTAAACTAGCAAACTGATAAAAATGTGCTTTCGGATGCTTGTAGAGCAGACATACCAGTACCTAATAAAAATTATTTCAGTTGGAAGAAAAACTTTTTTTAAGAGCTAAAATTAATAGAAATAAAGTGAACAGTAAACTTCAAAGAGTTCTAAAATTAACAATTTTCAAAATTTTCAAAAATCCTTTCGCACACGTTTATATATCCCTAAAAACTACAACATATCAATAATTCAGCAAAATCCGAGATGTTACTACAAAAAGTGTCCGAGTTCGCGTGGAATGACGCAAAGATTACTTTCATGACTAAAATTGATAAAAAAAAGTTAAGGTAGGGCAAAGTATACATATAGTTGTTGACCCCCTTATATAATCATTGACTCTTTTAAGAAAAGTAAAAAATATAAGATAATCCTTTTCTTATGTAGTAAAATATTTATTGTATTCGAAACAAGAATATTTGAATCACTGAAATATATATTTTTTTTTATTATGTAAGAAAAGGATTATACTATATTTTTTACATTTCTTGAAAGAGTAAATTATTGCATAAGGGGGTCAACTGTACGCTTTACCCTAATTCGGGGCAAAATACTAAAGCTGGGAAAATGCCAAACAACCATAACTCAAAATTTATCCAATAAATGGTAATGTAATTGTGTCCACGAGTTCTTGTATTATGTCGATCAATGTATGATCAATTATTATTTGTTTTAACATACAACAGAGACACATTTTGTAGAATGTTGTATGGCAGCGTCTGTAAACATTTTTGCTATTATTTGATATTTCACGTTTCAATAAAAAAAGGAGAAGTTACCAACAGCGATAGGCTGCTAGCTAAAAAGAAGGTATCTTCCAAATTTATTTCGAGTTTTTCAGTAATGATTTGCATACAGTTTGACTTATTTAACGAGTTTCGCATCTTCCCCAACACGTTGAGGGTGCTTAAATTGTGTTGGAATAAGATGTCACATTAGCACAAATATTGCAACTTACTTATTTCAGTAAATAATGTGTATTTATAGTAAACAATGCGAACCTACGTAAGAAAATCAAATAGAGGATAATGGACAGAGGATGATCTTCGATCTGCTGCATTAGCGCTGCAAAATAAGGACAAGAAGTGCAAATTCCGTTGCAAAAAAATTTGTCATTCCTTTTCAATGCTCGATTCGGGTAGAATGTCATCATAATGAAATTGAAATGCCTAATGAATGAATTTTTAATTACCGTTTCAATGGGTTAACATTGAGTTTTTGTTGATTTAGTAGCATTCGTAGCATAGGATATAATGTATATAACAAATACAGTCAGTGACAAATGTACAGCTATAACTTATTTAATAATGAGCACTAATCATATTAAATAAATTCATAACGACTCTTACCTCCTTCCACGATCCTCTCTGACCAAAGCAAAATCCTCCGAAGAGAAACGTTGGGCGTACTGCTCCTCGGGACTTCCGTTCTCCAAGTTGTCGAAGAACACAAGCAAAGAGTAACAATTGGTTGGGTGAAGTCCACGCGATTTTAACAACGAAAGTTGCCGGGCTTTTCCATTATTTAGCCGCGTTTCACCGTACGATTTCATCGTTTGTTTGGGAAGATAATAACGAGCCAGCAGCAGCAACGGCAGCGACCAACCCGCATCGTATAACAATTTACTGGCTAATCGAAAAACTTTGTTAAGACTGAAACTTGGTTAATTAGCATCTTCAACTGGCTGGCTGCTTACGTTGCGGGGCCCGCACCGACGACCGGAAGAAACGACGAAGAAATTGTACAACGTAGGGAGCGTGCTATCGATTCGGTCGTGCTAACAATGCTAATTTGATACGGGAACACGGCAGACGGTGCGGCCAGCCTTTTCTTTGGAAATAATTCACTTTTCCTGTTAGAAATTGTTCGCGACCCGTCGGCAAGTACAATAGCTTTTGCGTGAAACGTTCGGCCGGGAAGAGATATAATTAAGTTAACACGTTTTTGAACTAAAGTTTAAAGGTTTCTGGTATTGACCCTTTCAAGATCAAATTTAATGAAGATGAAACTAATTTTTCTTTAACTATACTTATTCTAATTGTTTGTGAAATCTTTTAACTGTGTGATTGATTTTCAGTACTTTTGTTTTAAATGCTTCTATGTTTTCTTACATTTTTGAGTAATATTTTAATTTAATCCAAAAATAAGACTTTAAAGTTAATTGATTTGTATGTATTTTATATAAATTGTATTATAAAATAAGGAATCGAGATGCAGTAAAATTTCGGTTATCAGAAATTATACATATAACTGCAGATGTTTACGCAAATTTATATTTTTAAGGACGTAGAGAAAGAAATCGGAGTTAAATAAAATGTCTTCGACTTTATAAATATTCTAAAATATATTTTATTTTATATGTTTCATACATTTTTGCATCTATGCACATCTTTATGCAGTATGAAACATTTAAAATCACCATAAATTCATAAACATCCGCAGTCTATACGTAATAAAAGAGGCAAAATGATTCGAATAACACAATTGCAATTCTTATAGTGAGAAACTTTGTTTATTTTGAGTTGAATAATAGAAATGCACATTAAGTTACTAACACATATGATTTTGTAGACTTGCATGGATTAAAAGAGCATTCCTATAGTGAATCTTTCAAAATTGAGTTTCTACTGTACTGCTATAAACTTTGATAAATATTTGACTAAAATAATTTCCTTCAGTTTAAATTAATTAAATTCTAAATTATGTATTTATTAATTATACTAGATTGAAAAAATATTCCTATTCTGTTATTCATTTTTAAATCACTATTCTGTCACTATTTAATTTTTACATTAATCGGAACGAAAATATAAAAAAAGTTCTTACCTTATTTTCGATTCTGCAAAAATAAATTTAATTATCCAAAATTAGAAAAGAAAACTAAGTTTATTATCATAAAATGCACTCAGTAGTATAGTTCAGTTATTAAACATCAAAAAGGTATAATGGACTATTTTCAAAACTTGGGATTCATAATTATAACCCTTATTTTCTAAATTCCACAAAAATAAATTAAGGGGTGACAGTGAAGCTCTATGAAAAATTGTCATTCTTTGAGAATTTTTTTTTAGTGAACAAAATCTTCAACATAAATAAAGTTTTATCTACTTATTAATACACTTATTGAAAGGGCGAAAAATATTTCGTTTGTAAATTGTTATAGTTTATTTCAACGTTTAAAAATATTTCTTTTTAGATTATAGATATTCCATTACTTGTAACGAATATTAGAAAATAATTTCACTTACAAGTTTATATACGCGTGTTTAATTAGGTTTTCATTTGTTTAAAAATTTCACAGAAACTCCACAGTAGAAGTTAAGGGTTAATTAAAATGTTCCTCTAAATTCTGAATTAAAAATGATTTTATTTCTAAAGCGAAACGAAAATAGTGAGGATTTCAATAAAAAGGCTCCATTCTCCCGCAAAGTATCCGTTTTATTCTTTCAAGGCGTTATAGATATCCAGGGAATAATCTCTGTCTCATATATATATCATTCTAATAAACATGAACAATAATAAATATAATGTGTCCAAGAACGTAGGAAGTTTTGCGTCTAATCAGGCTGCTCGGTACAAAATAGCGCGTTTATATATGGCATTCTCGGCTTCTAGCTCCCGTTACGCGTATCCTTTTGATTTCAAAAGACACTGATCATATTTCACCTCTATCCGTATTCACCATCTCAATCTCAAATTTGTACGTTCTTTTTGCATCGATCATCCTGTTCCGCGAGGTCGCGACCCTTCGTCGTCGACGTGATCCAGGCTACGTTGAAAATCTTTCCCGCATCCAAACGCATTCTCATGAAATCGCCGATCGTCGACGACAATGATCGCCCTCGCGGTACACGATCCATAAGCGAACACACTCGTCTCTTCTCTAGTATCACTACTTCAGTCGCTTTTCAAATTCCACGACGATCAAGCTCTGCCCTAATTCTTCCTTTTCGAACACAGTAACCGCAGAAAGTGGATGGTGTGGAGGTTTGATAGTAATACATATCAGAAATGACGCGTTCTTATCGCAATCCTTCAATGGTTGCGTTCTTTTTTTTTTTTTTTTAACTTATACGGACTGAAAATTTGCGTGCAAGAAGAAGAAGAATTAATTGGGCTGGATTTTCCAGACGGATCTTTCGTTCTCTGAGTCGACGGATTCTTTCTTCCTACGTGGAATATTCGAAAATGCCGACCGTAATATAAGATCGTTTCTTTAAATTGAATTCGAATTTGAGATATGGCGATACAATGAATACTGTACAGGAATAAATATCGAGTATCGTGATTTCAAGATATTTAACAAATATTCGAAGGATACAATTCATTGTCGATTGAAATTGCGAGGAAGATATTTTACAATTAATATTGCCACGCCTGGGTCAATCCTCAACTGGTAATGCGAGTCTCCGAAGGATGAACCTTTCGCTTTGATCATTCCTCCGAGAAAGAAGTTTCTGACAACTAGCACACTGAAGTTGAAAGCTGAATAGTTTTGAGAACAACATCGCATTGCCAGTTCGAAGCTAAAGATGCAATACAATACTTATAGTTTTTATCAGTCCTGCTCCCAGAGGTTGTCTCATCGCTTACTTTTCTATATGATTTTTGACCCTTCGAAAACGACATTTTGATTTTCAATATATTTACTAATTTATACAATAGAAAAGTTAACAAAAATAGAAAACAGGATCCAACAGACGCACTAGGAATAACTCTTTTAATATTCTGAAGTTGAAGAACACAGTAATTCGTATTCTATATACAGGGTGTTTCGCAATTCGTGGGAAATCTCCGAGATACAGATACCAGACACGAAAATAATAAAAAAAAGTTCTTATGCAATATTCTCGGAAATGGTTAGTTTATTAGTTACACGCGGTTTTACATTTCGTAAAATGCCGACGTAACACTGCTTCATCTCCTCTAAAGCCAGTGACCGCGCTTAAAGGCCCAGGCCTCTCTGGGCCTAAGTGGGCCCCGGTGACTCGCAACGCGTATTGGAATGAGATGTTTCTTCGAATGAAAAATCACATATTTTGTAATTAAAAATTGAAATGATGACGAATGTAACACAACTGATACTTTTCTACGATGCAGGGGCCCAAATCAGGGTCACTGACCTTGCAGGGGATGAGCCTTTGTTATGTGCCTTTACGAAATATAAAACCGCGTGTAACTAATAAACTAACCATTTCCGAGAATATTGCATAAGAACTTTTCTTATTATTTTCGGGTCTAGTACCTGTATCTCGGAGATTTCCCACGAATTGCGAAACACCCTGTATAGGGTGGGGCAATAACTATTAGCACCTCAGATATCTCGGAAATCATAAGTTTCACAGAAATATTTGCTGAAATAAAATTACACAGTACGAAGGGGGCCATCCGGTGGCGATAATAGTTTTTTTGCAGGTGGAGGTACTTCGGACATTTGAAGGTCACCTCCATTTTTTTAAATGGATCGCTATGTTTTTGCTTCCGTACCATGATAGAGGATCTTAAAACGAGTTCAACGACCTATTACATAAGGTCATTGAAGGTCATAGAAAGTAGAGAAAGGCGATTCATTTACTACTAAAACCGTAAGTATTATCGCCTTTCTCTTTCTCTACTTTCTATGACCTTCAATGACCTTATGTAATAGGTCGTTGTACTCGTTTTAAGATCCTCTATCATGATACGGAAGCAAAAACATACCGATCCATTTAAAAAAATGGAGGTGATCTTCAAATGTCCGAAGTACCTCCACCTGCAAAAAAACTATTATCGCCACCGGATGGCCCCCTTCGTACTGTGCAATTTTATTTCAGCAAATATTTCTGTGAAACTTATAGTTTCCGAGATATCTGACGTGCTAATAGTTATCGCCCCACCCTGTATAATTCTTGTTACATGTTAAAAATATATTTAAAATTACATTCCTGAATTGACAGAATAATTAAGCAAATATCTGCCGTTCTCAAACGTTAAGTTTTATCCACACGTAAACCGATATGGCGGAGAGTAGAAGACGAACCAACCGTGAACAGGACTAATACTTAACAATGTCCACCTTCTAATCACGCAGAAATTCGAATGAAAATCACTCGAAAAAGGAAAAAATTCCAAAATCTTTGGATCGACGAATTATTGCACTGCGCGGCAATTCAGATTCTCTTTCGCCTGCCGTAACACCTAATATCGTACTTGACGAACATCTTGTGCATGCGTTGCGCCATCGACTCGTCGATCGTTACGTTGATTCTCTGGACTTTTATATCTTCCAACAACATTTTCATATTATAAAATCCCCTTCTCGAAACTTGGTGTCGATCGAAGACCACTTTTTTTTAAATTTGTCCTTCTCTTTCCCTTTCCTCTTCTCACATTGAGAATCCTTAAGCGTAACAATCAACGGGTCAATGTTCTCGTGCGAAGTAAACGAATCGAACGTTTCGCAAACGTGAAGAGGAAAATCGCGAGGACTAGGAGGAAACATCGACGCAAGAAAAGCCACAGTGTAACCGAACGATCGACGATCGTCCCACAACCTTCTTGTTCTACGTTTCCGCTGATCACCGTCTGTTAAATTACATAAATCTACTACATATTTTACACGCTCTCGATCCCGCTATATGTACACGTCGAAGTCCACGGGAAGACCGTCCTCCGCCTCTGCCGACTACGTGGTCGTTCAGTTTCGCGCGCACGGTGTTCGCGAGGCGAAACGCGAAACCTCGCGAAAGCCGTTCGATCGCGACCGAAGGACGAAGGTCCTTCTGGATCGGGTGGCTGGGGCGTGCGGAGGCTACGAGTATAATTCCATTAAAAGCTTTCTACCGATTCACAGCGATGACACGAATCGTGGAACGCTTTAGAAAGTAGCTGAGAGAATTGACCTCGGTACCATTACGGAGCTTTTCCTTTTTTAAATGGTCCATCGTAAGTGTTCCACGAAATTCATTTGATTTCGTCGCCTTTTTCGTCGTGACGAAATAACGCGAAGATATCCTGCAGAGCTAAAGTTAATTTAGGACGAGTATTCATTTCGACGACGAAGAAGTCGCGACACCTGCGGATAGTTTTATTACGCGAGCGGATCATTTTACCGATGAATCGGTATTAATCGCGTAATCGATGGTCGATAGTTTTACGACAATGTAAACTGGAAAATCGAAATCGTGAATAGTTAGCGATAATTGTCAAATTATAGTTTCATCGAGTCGCATTTGAAGATCATGGAAACTGTGAATGAGAAACGACTCTAACTCCTGACGAGCGTTTATAAAGTTCGAGTTATTCTATGACACGCTATCAAAGTAGTTAAAAAAAATTGAAGGACGATTCCCAAATGGGAATCACAGCAGGAAATGACGTTAATCTGCTAACGAATGTTATCATTAGAAAAGCGAAGATTATGTGATCGTAAATGCTAGAATCTTATAGAGATAAAGTATTGTTGCGACGATAGATTGACGAGCGAAAGTAAATCGAATTATAAAGCGCCTCGCGCTTTCTACCACTTCGAGGCGAGAATTGTGAATTACCGACATGATTTCTCCGCGATCCTGAAACTTACTTGACTTGCGTACAGAATATGCTGACAGCGTGCAAAGAGAAAGAGAGTAAAATCGTAAATTGATCGACTCTTAGCTCGACAATTGTACAAGGACTCTAGGAAAAGATAGAAACGCTCCCACCGGAATCAGTTCGCAAGTTAGCCTACGTTTCTAATTAAGAATCTACGATTCCATGAAAGACAGTATAGGATACATGGATTAAAGTGAAGACTTCTTCCTACGTGAATAGCGATACGTAGAAACGTTTATAAATAATTTCGTAAAAGTCTATGCAAACTCCTGCCTAAATCCGCGGTTAGTTTATGAATAGCTAAAAATGCGACTGCATCCACGATGCAAGGTATCGAAAAATGTGGGATAACCATTCAGAGTCTACGTATGAATAGAAAAAAGTCGTAATTATATCCGAAAAGACTTGCTAACAAGAAATTGATTATCACTCGTTGAAACACTTAACAGAGACACCCACAAAAGAGCGATATCTCTTTGTAATATTATGCATAAGATATTTTTACTATCCTAATACACAGCATTTCCTCCTTTAAAAGTATCATTCAAGCGCTAAATTTTAATAATATTAGAAACTTAAATCCATGCAGTCGAATTCAACAATTCCACACTTTCGCTTACAATTACTAAACAAGTGAAATAATTTTGAAACAACGTCTCCATTTTCTTTTGATACCCTGTGTACCGGGTGTCTCTATTTTCTTCGCACAGTTCTCTTGAAACCGATGACAAATGTCCCGGGCGTTTATCAAACGAAAATGTTGCACGAATCGCCGAGAGTCTAATCTTTGACCCCGACAGAAATTTAGTAATTGTCAGCGAATCCTACGCTCGACGAACTGGCGCAGATAAGCTCGAAGCGCGACGACATTCGTGTAATTAATTTCAAGAATTCCGTGGGCGGAAATGCTAACGAGACGGTGTTTGAAACTCGCGTTTTTTTTCCCCCCTCCGCCAACGAGTTTCGCGTGTCTTCCCGACCGAGACGGGAGAATGATCGCGCGAGTACACCTCGCAAATTGATGCGATTCGAGATAAGCGGCGCGCTAATGACATCGCGTAATCAGGACGAACGCGATTTCAGTTTGCTGAACTCGACTTCGCGTTCGCGTCCCGAGTCGGAGGCAGACGCGCGCCGGAAAACATTTAGCTGCACTACTTGGAAAACAGTTCGGTACGGTGACTGGAACAAATTTACAGCGCGATGTGGACAGAACCGGAAGAAGAATCGAGTGCGCGAGTTAATGCACGTCGCGAAAAGCGATGGAAGAAGCGGAGAGATAAAATATCGACCTATTTGAGCGGCCCTCTGGAAATTTATTGATTCGCCTCTATCTGGATGAAAAGATTAAATATGTATTGGCGAAAAAGTGGTACTGTTATCGAGAAAAAAGTTTGTTGCACCGTGCGTTGCATGAAGTAGGTGTTTCAGAAAATGTGAGATTGATTTCGGAATTTAATTTTAGTATGCAGAAATACTGGAAAATATTTGTTTATTTTTGTGGTCGATACAAACTATTATCTAGTGTCACTCTTAGAAATAGTGAAGCAGCTTATCTTTTGTGCTTTCAATTTTTCACCATGTTTTTTGGGGTGAAGAGAAAGGTATAACACCTTCAGAAGGTAACAAAGAGTATCTCTTCCCGCTTTTCGAAAAATAAATTAAAAAGGAAGTTTGTTTTGTCGATATTTTTCAATAGAAGTTTCCACTTTTTTAATATAATAACTAGACTGCGGATTTTATGCATTTATGGCAATATTCCAAAATATATAAAATGTCAAAAATTTAAATCAAGTTAAAATGTTTAGAGCATTGAATACATTGTTTTTCAAGTTCCAATTCTTTATTTGTGCTTGCAAAAATCTTATTTTGCGTTAAGATTCGCAGTCTAGTAATAATTTATTTTTAGAAAATGGTAAAAAAATGCTTTGTGCAACATTTTATCAATTTATTTATGGGTAAGTGCACCTTATATCGCTTATCACGTAATATAGTCTATCGATAATATTTTGAGAAAAAAGCGTTGACAGAAATGGGTAACGGAGTCAAGTCGTAATTTTTTAGGGGGCTAGGCAGTTACATATGATAAAAAGTGTAACGTTCTTTGAGAATTTATTACAATTGTAATTGAATGAAAATTGTGACTTGTGCTTTTAGATGATATTAGTAAGTATTATAGAGCGTAAAAAAATTTTGTAGCAATTATTGTACTCAATTTATTCAAACTTTAAACGCGTTTATCTCGAAATCATATTTTCTCTTCATTTTGCAACGATTGAAAAAAACGGAGATTTTAATTCATTTGGAAAAGATTGATTATATGTAAAACATGTTCAGTTCAAGATTAAACTTACTTATGAGTTTATAAAAACTCTCGGGTTGACAAAAAAAAAAAAAAAAAAAGAAAAAGCTCCGGTTTTTAATGAAAAATTAATCAAAATTTTCCAAGTAGGCGATATTAGGAGCATTTTCTCAAAACATCGATGTTGGCTTGGTTTCCGATTTTTAAATCTTGATTAATCCTGTTGTTCTCTTCGAGTCTGTTTAACCCAATCCTGCATTTTAGTTTGCTAAATAACTGTACCAATTGTAAGAAAAATATGAGGAAATTAGTATGAATATTTGCATTTATAGTTCCTTAACATTTCCTAAAAATTTTATTGACCACATTTGCAATGATGTGTTAGCAATTCAAGGTGTGTGTAGATAAATCAGATTTTTAAGAGGAGAGCAGCAGGGTTAAAAATCTTAACATTTTCAGTATTAAAACATAATGTACATTAAACATAAATTATCTCTTTCGTTTCAATCTAATTTGATATAAAAGTCTCACTTACTTTTTACTTGCAAACGATTTGCAATTCAGTAAGCGATATTAGGTGCATTTACGCTACTTTCCCTTACAGTAAAAAAGAAAAATTTAGTTTAAACATTCAAGAGACTGCAATATCCCATCGTTAGTATTTCGGTGGCAAATTCGACTCTACCACGGTGTGGTAGATTCTACAAGTTCCCTCAGAAATGTCTGATCATTAGATGGAAGATCTTCTAGCGCCCGCTACAGTGTGTCTGAGTAGAAACATCCGTGGGGAGCTCTCCTATCGGTTCAGCGAGCTCAAGTAGAGGTACAGAAATGAAAGAAATAGATGCAACAATCTTTTGCTACTGGCTTTTGTCTTTAGGAATATCATACAGCAGAAGTCGCTATTTTTCAGAGAGACACTATATATTTCAATAGTTCCAGAGAAATCAACCATTCTACTTTCAATAGAATTCCGTGCAAACCTCTGAATGCTTCACTAGTGACATTCTTCAAAACCCTTTTAGCTTACAATTGAATTAATTACTAGCTCAGCGCGCATCGAACCGACACTCAAATAAACGACCAAAATCTTGAGCACTCGTTACGGAAAATCATTCAAATCGCATTTTTTCGCCACTGAATTTCGTAAAATCGATGCTTCTACTCTGCTAACAAAACTGCAAACAAGAATGGAACACGGAACTCGTAAAAGATAAAATCTACTCGTAAAAGACTTCTTTGGATAATCCTCAAACTCTAACAGGAGAGAAAAGTGGGGCGAATAATCAGTATATCACTTTAATCACGTACAGTCGTTTAATATACAATTAGGAAGTTGCTTCGACCGTATCTTTGGTATCGTTGCTCTGAACTGATTCACGGTGATCGCTGCTCACGACACTCTAGCTTTACGGTACACCTATGTACATTTACACGTTGAAATTATATTCGATATATCGACACGGGCGTCGCAAGCGCTCCGAAAAGCTCGATTCTCGAGCCTCACTCTCGGACTACCCTTACGAACTACCATCGTCGCTCCTCCCTTTTCCCTATAGTCTCCTTCGTCCTCGCTTGGTCCGTGAATTTTTCCGATTTTTTATCCGCGCGACCGGCAACTCCGTGTCCTCCTCGAAAAAGCAAACCCATTGCGATACCACAGTGAATCTCTATTGTGTCACGTATACACAGCTAACGTTTACTCGCTAGTGATTTCTCTTTCACGTATATGTATATATGTATATAAATACTTAAAAGTTAACGTCGTATAGATGCCTCCTTTGCAGCGCGAAGATCGCGCGATCCGCGTACGGTCCGTCGAGGAATAATAAATTACTTCGTGCGATTATCTATTGCGTTCGTTTCCACGAACAAATCGAAACCGTGTCCACGCGGGAAAGACAATGTACAGTATACGAGAGATAGCTACCATTTCTGTTCGTTATATATTTACACTGAATCGGAACGCGACACGCGACGCGTTCGCGGTGTGTCTCTGTGTGTACGTTTTGCGAAGTTTCGTGGAGAAATGCGCTCCGAGAGCCTAATCCTGTCGAGTATAAAACGGGCTCCGTCGTTGGCACTTTCTGGGTTGCATCGATTGCAAGTGTATTCGGTTTCGTTGATGGACGAAATGCTTGTCGAGTCGCGATCGATAAAAAAAACCTTTATCGACGAATCTGATATACGCGTGTATAGTCTCCGAGTAAGAAAAGAGAAGATTTATAAAAAAATTCGACCTACAAAAGAACGCTTTGTATGTTTTCTTTTTTCTTTTTTTTTCTTTTTTTTCATTGTGGAATGTAGAATGGTGTTCTGTCATGATTCACGTGTGGTGTGTGCTTCGAATGTTGACTAACATCAAACCACGCGGTTTTCGTTGATAAAGCAAAATGCTTGAAGAAGTTTCGTTAGATAATCGATTGTTGTGAACGTTTTCGGAAGTTGAAGGTCAATTTGCGGGTTCGGTGGCTCGATCTTTAGACGATCTTGAATATTACAATTTTACAATCTGAGTATATGTTTCTATCATTAAAGTTACTTCGAAGCCACACTTATAGATTTAATATCAGCTAAAATATCGTATTTGAACGAGTATACACGTAGATTTAACCCTGATTACCTTCAAATCTCGAAAACTGTGATATCTAGAATCGATATTATATTTTGGCTAACTCGAGTAAAAACGGACCAAGTATTTTTCAAATTATTATGAGTGCAATGTTAATTTCATCCTAATTTTGAAAGGTAGACAATTATTCTGATTGAGCTAATGTTAGTCCCATTCTGAGAGACTAAGATTTGATCTATATTAATTCATAATTGTAGTGGGATCTCATATACAATTTTTAAACAAACGAAAATCTAATTTACATGTACATACATGTAAATTTGTAACTAGTACTTATTAATTGCAGATACTTCCCAATATCTGTTGCAATAATTTTCAAATATATAAAAGAGTAATAGTGTGTAGTTAAAATTGTGATAAATATTTGCAAAAAAATTATTATTTAGTATTAAATGTAATGAATAAGATGTTGGCCATTAGTTTGTACAACTTTTCCATGTACAGAAAATGTTTGAATCCCTTTTGAAATCATTTTTAATCCTTTAGGCTTGATTGTGATTTGTGATTCATTCAGCTTATGGGATGGCTTAATAGAGTTCAGATATACTTATAGAACATTATATGATAATCCGAATAACGTTTAAAAAAATCGGAACAAAAACTAACGCATCAATTATAATGAAATGATACTGAAGCTATTTGATTAGATGATAGAGATGCTCCATATTTGTTACTACGGGTACATACAGTTCGAAAAAAAGAATAAGTAAGAACTCCGAAGCAATATTTTTCTATCGAATAAAGCCCTGTCTTCGCATAACAATGCATTACCACAAAAAAATTTAGTGACTGCATTCACTATTTCTATGAAAATCCATGCAAATCATAGTAATGAAGGAGAAATAGAATTCCCTCATTTTTTCTTTTTTTCCCCTTTCAAACAAAAAGAAAACTTAATCATTCACTATTTCTAAACTTTACTACTCTCAGAAATTTTAAAAAATACATGGTCCCCCTTCACGGAATAAACCTGTCAAAGAATTTCTTCTTCAAGCACTCTACAATATCACTGAAACCGAATGAAGATCTCTCCCCTGACGCATTACGCAATCACATTTAACATTACACGAAATCTCAGCGTCAACTACATCCGAATCACGTCTTAGGCTGGATCCACACATAGCCGTCCGTGTCCGTCCGCATCCGGCGTCCTCTTCTTTGCTGACATGGTCCGGACGGATTCGGACGGACACGGACAGATATGTGCGGCAGCGGTCTTTACACCGTATTCTACCATCGACTCCACTATATACGCGACTAAAAAACATCTAATTAATTAGTACTCCCATAAATCGATAGTGCCATGCAATCCAAAACGCTCTTCTCCTTTTCTTTCTTCGAGTGCCATCAGTGCCCTTGCGACACACAATCGACTGCGCTGTTCGTTCAGGCTTGGATCGAGCAACAAACCCACCCCTCGAAGAAGGGAATGCCAAAGAGCCTTGGCGCGAGCAACCCTTCAACTTCGCGGTCAACCCGCGCGCCCCTTCGCCTCACCTCGAACAAATATACGTTCCTCGGCTCCGTTCGTCCCGTCGTGGAAAACATGCCGCTCTATTTCGATCGCTACGATTCTACCATACAGCTGCGCTACGCGCGTATACACCAAATGCGGCCAGAGAATTACACGTTTCAATTACACCGTCCGCTACGGAGAACGACCGTATCACGATGCCCGCGGACACCTCTAGGACACCTTAAATCCTGTATACAACTATCGACTATTGTAAATACGATAAATACAAAGTGTGCGTACAGCCACGCGATAATGGTGTGTTTGTTTGGCAGTATCTCGTTTTCACTCTGCTCGCCTTCATTCCCGATCTTCAAGCATATCTTTCGAAGATCGGCTTTTTCTTTCTGTATATTTTCCGTCCCTTTCAACGTTTCATTTGTGAACGGTGCGCGCGTTTATGTATGTACACACATGCAATCTTTGGTTTCGCTGCGGGACCATCCGCTTGCGCAAGGTGCCTCGCACCACGTTCCGTTCCCCCTTTCGTTAGCGCAGCGATCACACGCGCATATCGCTGCCATTCGATATCTACGAGGTCGTTAGGCCAGCTCCCGCGAGGAACGGAGATACGCATTCCTCGATGTTACCGTTATGACCACGATTCGAGCGAATTTGAAACGGGGCCGAGGTAGTATTGTCGGCCTTCTCTTCGGTTCCTCGCGGTCGCGCGCAGCCCTCGAACGGGCTGGAGATTTAGATACGCGTTAGATATGCGAGCGTACGTCGATCTCAGCCATTTTTGGTAACGCGGATGGAAATATCATTTGATGCTTGATGCGCGGGTTGATTTGCTTCGAGATGGAGACGTTATTTTATTTGGCGAATTTTTAAGTAGAATAAGGTGCGAACGACATTCTGCGTCAGACGTTAGAAATTACAGATAGGAGGAAGTTATGGTGAATAGCAATGGAGGATCACATTACAAGAACATCGTGAAAACTGATACATGTTTCGTTAGCAGTATTTATGGCAATGAATAGGACGGTGTTGAATTAAATTGCAGATGACCCAAGATCAAAAAGTAAAATTGGATTTGGAGTTGTTGAAGGAGTTGATGAAGCAGAATTAGTTGGACTGTCTGATTTTATACTGATTAAAGAACATGACACATGGTCCACAATATATCTGTGGCTGCCAGACAAAACGATACAAGCCACATTGTCAGAAAATTTGAGTTTATGACTTTTTTAATACTAGATTTATAGACGATTATTATATGCTTTTTCTATGCAGTATCAGTACTATCACATTTTTTTCATTTTATGTCAATGTAAAATACATATAATGTTTTCTCAGATTAAATTCTATGTACGAAATAATATTACATGTTAATTTGACGGTTTCTGTAAACCTAGTGTTAAGTGGTTACATACATATACTTAGGATCGTATAAAACTGTAACTTTTACTATTTTTTTTTTACATATATACGATTGCAGTAATAAAAAATCATAATAAACATATTGAAGTTCAGAATTTACGGAATACTTTACATAAAAATAAATAAGAATAAGTTTCTTTGTTCGCTATGTGGAAGATATTAAATAAAGTAATGTCGATGTGTAAAGGATTTGCGGTGCCACAAGTATATTCTTAGACTCAGAATGACGTAAAAAAAGTAAAACAGGAAGAAAGTCTCTCTAACCAGTCTTTAACTTTTAGTAAAAAAAAATTTTATTTAAACATGTAATATAAGTGACTTAATGTAAATTTTTTTGTAAAATTTGATCAATTTTGCAATAATTAGAAAGAAACTATGGTGCTTTTAAGAAAATCTGTATGGTAAAAATTAGACATGAATGTGAAAAATAATCGTCTTAATCGGATCAATAGTTTTTGAAATATCATTGGCAACGATTTAAAAAAATATCTACTTTTGAGAAAACAGCGTTTTTTTTATTTAAGCTACAAATTAAAGTGAAATAACTTTTTATTTAACTTATAATTTTAAAAATTTCCGTATAAAATTTGTAGAGAGTATACTTAAAGGACTGAATTATCGATTGCAAATATTTTTGTATGCAACCCCTGAATTGAAGTCTAGACAGTAGAATTTATATTTTTAGCAGAGAAAAAGTGTTTTAAACAGATTACTTCCTTTGCAAACGAGGACATATTAAAATTGAAGTTCATATAATATGAAATAGTAATCAGTAACTTTTAACGCCAATACCTCAAAAATGGAAGTGTGTAACATACATCGTTTTGCTTTCTCACTACAGATATAAATTGGTTGATAGGAAATGTTCGGGATGTAAAGGACTTAAACCCCGGTTGCCATTCAGTTCGGAATTATTTAGTCACTTCTCCGTACAAATATACATAATAAGAAATTAACTGAAGAATCAGAGAATCAGTAACAATCTGTAACCAAAAAAACCATGCAATTCTTATTTCTTATTTCTTTTAAAAAAATCAAAAGCGAGACTCAATGGAGTCTAATAACGAATCAATCATCAAACGATACTCCTACACTCAATACCAAAACGTACAGGCATCGATGTACATACACTCACCGACAGATATTTGGTACTGCTTCGTGATAGATCGATTTCCTAATCGCGAGGTTCGTCGAATTAGCACTCGGATATAAATATTCTAGCTACGGACCCTTCGTGTGCTTCTTTTGTAATAATACATTTATGTCTGTATATATGTGTACATTCGTGTGTTGTATGCGTCATTCTTTACACGTAACGCTTAAACGTGAGATATAAAACAAGATACAAGGTCTGTCAGTCTTGGATGATGATGGAACGAGAAAACGGTGAAGAGGGATGTGAAAATCGATCGTGGAAGATTCTACCCTGGATCGTTGATCACCGCCGGGCGAATCACAGCCCAGGATCTCATCAGTCGTCGATTATTTCATCGGGAATTGAAAAGATTGAGCATTCGCGAATTCGCAAACTTGCCTCCCAACGCGGTGGGGGGAATGTGTGTTTGTGTGTTTCGTGTACGTGTTTGGTACGCGTTCTAAAATGCAAAGTGATTTTTCGATCGATCGTTGAGCGAGTCGCTAAGGGGGTTCCGTGTATCTCGAGTCTACTACGTTCTTTCGCTTTTCGTTTGATCATTTTTAGGCGAGACATCGATGTAAATATCGGCCGCTGTACGGTGCCGGAAAAACGTTCGTAAAACTAGAAAATACCTACGGTGGTCGAGGACCTCTAATTCGACTCGAATATATTATAATACTGTTCGCGAACGAAATCGCGCGGCGTTGTTCGTTGTTCCCGGGGTTGTTCCGCCCCTAATCACCGCGCGAGAACAGTCTGAAACGAGCGAGCCTCCAGCATCCAGGCCAGTCTGGTCGGTTCTTTAATGCCCTATGCGCGGAAAAATGTGCCGGCGACGCTGCGTTTCGTGGTCGTTTTGGACGCAGGCTTAGGGAATCCCGGCGGCGTCTCGCCAACAATTGCAACAACGGTTGTCCACTTACCTGAGCTTTGTCGCGAGGACCGCCGATCCTCTGTCCTGCACCCAGAGAAAAAGTGATCGTACAAAGTGCACGGCCGATCAAGGCTCGCCACACCACGTGTATAACGCTACTACAAAAGTTAGAGAGATAAAAAGACAGGTGGCACACGGTCGGTGCCCTCCTGATAACGTTTGTAACAGTTATTCTAGCAGTGTTTGTGCCGTCGGAGGCGAAGTACAAAGACTTAACCTTCGTAGAGCAAAGTTTGGCTGGGGATCTTTGCTCTGGGGCATTGACGCGTTCGTTGACGCCATTTCTGAGCTGCAGACGAGGCTGAAGCGAGCAGAATTTTTCGACAAAGTAGTTTCAGTTGGGTAAAAGGTAGGTACATATTCTAAGCGTTTGATTTCGCTTATTTTGCCGATGCAAAGTACAAAATTGTGCTTTGGCCTGATGTGAGGTTCAAAGTGTGGTAAATGCATGACACGTGTCAACGAACGGAACAATGTGGACCTAGATTTCATACTTTGATTACCGTCTCATTTTTAGTGTACATGAGTTTAATCATAAATTCTAAATAGCAAATTACAGTTCCGACTATCGAGGATTTTCGGTGGAAAGTATAGTTTTTTTGGAGACATATCTCAACGTTTCGCAAGCATACAATCGAAAAGAATCTTATTGGTGAACACTTAACCAGAATGTAAGATAAGTTCAAGTGAATTACCACAGAACATACTGTGGTATCCGTGCTCGCATAACCAACGTAGCTGCAATTCTTACGAAACGTTGATAGAAGACATATTTCTTCCGGAAGCAAATGGTCGAAGCTTAAACCCGAAAACCTCGACAATGAGAACTATACGATGCCGGGTCCCGAAAGCCTCAAATGAATTCTACCAACCCGTTAAATTGTTTCAAATACTTCCTCTTAGAGGTTACAAGGAACAAGCTACTCTGGAACGTCTAGAATCCTTTGGACCCTCTGCAATATTGTAGAATCCTACGGAAGTTTATATCCTCCTAAACACTTACAACTCCCGCACCTCCCGTTATCCTTCAAAAACTGCAAGAGGGAAACCTAGCTTCACCTCCAAACGACAATCACCGTTGCTCACGAGCTAAAGTGACCTGCATCTACGAACGGTCTCTAGAAAAAGGAATCTGTTTCCCAGAATTCCAAGCAAACTTCAAGTAGTCCCAAAGTCTAACGTATCTCAGACGTTCGGTCCGATAGTCTGAAGTCCAAGTCGAGCCGGGATCATCCACCCGTCAGTGTCCCAACCATCGAAAGTCGCGGCTCCCCGTGACGGGAGAAAGGGACATTCCGCACTCAGGTGAGTCCCGAACTCCGGAGTTCCTCGGATATAAGTGCTCTAACACCCGGGGATACGATTCGAACTGCGATCATCCCACCAACCAACGACTCAGTTATCGGGACGTTTCGCGGTAGGGGAAGCTTCGCCCAGTTGAAAACCGACAGCTTTGTCCAGCCGAAACTCGAGCAGTGAGAAAATCTAGAGTTCCTCGGACAGAGCTATGGGTGCCCTAGAGCCAGGCTTCATGTCCTTCACGCCTATCCCGATGTCGTCGACGGGCGCCGGCGCCAGTTTCAGCTGGTTGCCATTCAGCTTGATGTCATTCACCGAATGGGACCGGCCGTGGGTCACCAACGGCTTCGCGGTTTGATTGGTGCTGGTGTTCGAGTTCGAGCTGCTCACCGAGTTGGTGCTGGGACTGGTAACAAGGTTCGAGCTCGAAGTGCAGTTCGCGGTCGCGCTCGAGCCGGAACTGGAGTTCGAGTTCGCATCCTGCAGTGGACTGGGGTGCATCGATTGGACCGTCAGGTTGAGTGCGGACGATTTAGACCGCGGCTTCGGCTTAACGTTCGCGGAAGGCGAGTTCAAGATTGGCACGGTCACTGGAGGCTGGTCCAGATCGCGGTTCGTCTCTGGGATCCTGTCTGGCGATACGGACATCTTGGTGGATGCTGGGAATTTCGTGGTGAACGTTGTCAATTGGTTGGCTGATTGCGATCGCACCGTATGACCCCCTAGCTTGTCCCTCAATGCCATTTGGTACGCCACCTCGAAGGCCTGGCCCAGTGTCAGGATCACCTCTGTGGCTTGGTCCTGGAACAGGCAGACTTCGCTTCGTACACCTCTCATATGAAGCCTGTTGACTTATATTGTAGTCTGTTGATGGATTGGGTGGGCGATGTTTGATATATTAGAGCAAAGCTGGCGAACTTCTATGCCGGGAACCTCACGAATCCCACTACCAGTCGATTCCTCCACCATCAGTAGCTTAGTCACCACTTCATTTACCTTATTTCGCAGTCCTGTATACCTCAGTTATGACTAGACTGTGGATTTTTATACATTTATGACAATTCTAAATGTAAAAAAATCTATGAGGCTTTTGACAGATGCTAAAATATACAAAATACCTATTAAAACTATACCTCAAATTACATCCAATTCCAATCATTTCAATTCTTCATTTGTGCTTGTGAACATTTTATTTTGCATAAAAATCCGTAGTCTAATTATGACTATGGACCTGGTTTGCCAAGTCTGCTGTAAATGTACGGGTCAAGTGAATATGGTGGAGGTTGTTTTCAATGCTTCAGCTGAACAGGCATGCTGAAGAAGGAGTAGCATGCGGCCCGTAAGTCGCCAGTTCGCCAGCCTTGTATTAGGGTTTTCCTTGGGACGGAAGTAAAACTACCCTTAGGAAAATTATTTGTGGGCGAACAGTGTCCTTTCGCATCCACACAGAGACGAACAACTGTAAATAACAGCGTTCGCTAGCAATATTCACTAGTTACGTTCTGCCGCAGCATGGACTCTCGTTTATATGATGTTCCACCAAACCGAGGGTGTAAAATCGCCCTATAGTAGCCGTGACATATAATTTCTATACACCCTGTGCTTTTCTAAAACGTTATAACTGATAGCTGTCGAAAATTTATTCTATAGAGGAACTAGTAATAGTACATCCACTTCAAATGTCTATACATTAGGTTGTTTTTTTTTGTTATTGCAACCTTTGAATAAATACTACAAAATGTCTAAAAATCTTTTAGAAGTGTTCGAGTGTCAATTGCGACATTGTTAATTAAAGAATCATAAGAATCAACTGCTTCATCTAAGGAACTGAAGGTTTTGCTTCAGTTTTAAGTATTGATATAATGATTTTTAGTATTATTCAGTGTTTAATAAACAAATAGAAGACTTACCATCGTTGGCACGCAAAAGACGTGACAGAAATGCGTACGGCTGGCGTGGTCCTTGGTGATGTAAGCGAAGTGGGTAAGATCATCGGCATCCTGACAGGCGCAGTGAATGTTCCGGATCTCGTGCTCGCAAATCGGCTCCTATCGATTCATATCGTTCGAAATGCAGCCGTGTGTGGGCACGATAAGCGTATCTAACGTTAATCCTTTACGACATGGCATCGGTTGACAGTATCTCCGAACAAGTTTGATAAGTCCCAGAGAAGGACTTTTCTTTGGAATTGTCACTACCTGATTGTACATTGCTACTTTCGAGACTATTTAATAACTAGACTGCGAAAGTTTATGCAAATAAACGCTGCCTATGAATAACATTTCACGATCACTTTCAAATCAATTCCAAAAAATTCTACGTTTCATTATACCTACACAATATTGTGTTTTACTTGCTCTAAAATCATTACCTACATTCTACACTATTCAAAATACAAAAATGTGAGTAGAATATTCTAAAGAAATAAATAATCCTGATGATTTTTAGTAAAACTTGAAAAAAGAAAGATCTATGAAATTTTAAAAATTTTCCAAATTCCAGGTACTCTTTATATTTCTAATTCTTCCCTCTACATTTTTCAATTTTGATAAATAAGTCAGTTGCTTTCCAAATTTATGCCAATTTCTGGGTTTCGACATTTATCTGTGTAAAATGTAAAAGCGAAAGGGATTTCTGTCCAAATACACGATATTGACATTTGGCATGAGTGAAGGTGGCGTCATAAAGGATCAACAGCGATAAGCGACGGAGCGAGTTCAGTCGACGAAGATATCTTACATTGGTCATCGTGTTGAGGAATCGAACGCCGCGATAAGAAATCGCCAGAGTGATGTCGGGAGTGACTCTAGGCTCGCGGTACGTCTTCTTCAGCTTCTGTATGGACTTCTTTGTCGACTCGGTTCCACGTAACTCCTTCACGACAGTGGAGCCCAGATACTGTGCGATTTTAGAACAGAAAAAAGATCCTACCTCTAAAATCATGGTACAAACGCGACTCTGAACGATGAAATTGTTCGAACGAGTAACGAATGGGATGATAATATCTTAAGAACCTTTCAATTTCTATTTATAATCGCGTCTACTTTGTATGTGTTACATGTTTTGAATTTCGAGACGTTTACGTTTAATATGTTGATCACAAATACTGTAATACGATCTTGAATTTTATTAAAATCTCGTTTTCGAAGGAAAAATTAATTTCATAGACTTTTTCTCCGACGAGAATATAAATTCTGCTTTCTAGATTTGAGTTAAGGCTCAAACTCAATGTTTTTGAAAAATGTGACCAGCGTCGTTTCTCCTTGCAGCCGCAGATATTTATGATACGATTTCACGAAGGAAAAATTTATTAAATGTTCTTTCTGGGCACTGAGAGATATTTCACAGAAAACAATGGTGCGAATGGTACGTGTTCTTAGTTACACCTACGTAACGATTACGATAATAGCCTTCACCTTAAGACCCTATCATAATTGACTGAGATCATAATTCTCGTTACTTAAGAATCGCGCAATGCATTAGCGCAGAGCTGAATTACGAAGTCCAATTTATATATTCAGCGTAGCATGCAGTGTGAGATTTTTGCTTTTTATATTGTTTCTTAGTAGTACTGTCCTATTCTGAGTGCATTCACATCGTACATGTGTACCTTGCGCTCTGCATACTTGTTGCTATGTAGTAATAGCTTATGAATTTATAATAGGTAGATTGTTCTCTTTGAGTAGATCGTTTCTATGGAAGCAATTGAAACTTACATCTTGCACGTGTAATAATAATAGTCTAGTTTGTCGAGAATTTCAATTACTTTTGTATATTTCGAAACCAAAGAAAACCAAAATGCATGCTTAAATTTGTAGTAATAAAAAAGGAGGAAGAAATTTAATAATGCTAAGAATTTTAAGAAACAAGGAATAGAACATCATAGTTATCTCAGTAATAGTAATCATTTCTCGAAATAGCAATTATTTATAAAAAAAAAAGAATATGCATTTCTTTTCTATGCAATGTAAAGAAGTTGGAGTAAGATAGCGAACTGTTTACTTGAATTTGTAACATATTCTTGTTGTTGTCATTGCTTTTCAATAAAAATAAAGGTCGTTCAAAATAGTAAAAAATTAATTAGGATCTATCATTTCAACAGGAGACAGTAAAATCGAAATTTAAGTAAAGGTTTTATTACGTATCATTTTGAACAAACATTTTGTTTAAAATTAACTTTTATTGCTATTTTTGAGTGTAACCTTCACAAAATAAAATGGTGGACCTATAAAGAGATGTTTGGAAGAAAGACAAAAAATTTCTAAAAAAAAAAAAGAAAAAAGGAAGATGTAAATAAAGAGAAAAGGCAAAGAAGTCAACAAAATAGTAAAAAATTAATAACAAAGATAGATATGAAAAGATAGACGAAGAACTTAAGAAGTTGCATAAAATATTATAAATATGAAGTATTTATTTCCTTAGATCCTTCACTGGAGGATTATACTCAATGCTATAAATATTCACTTTGAAACAGCTATTTTCGGAATCGTTTTAAGCCCTCATTAGAGTTTTTGATAATGACATAGTAGATAGCCAAGAGGCGGAAGGAGCACAAAAACAGTTCGACTTACGTTGGCGACGTACGTGACGCAGCCGGTGACTAGAGCTTTTGGCTGGTGCCTCCACTGCGTCTTCAGGGTGGACGGGACGCCGAAGAGCAGCTCGGACGGTGCTCTGATCTCGAGATGTTCCGGTGCCGAGATCGCCCCATTATGCGAACTAGGTCGCTGGGGTGGCTGCGGGGCGGGCCTGTTTTTGCGGTGCCTTAATGTGCCCGTGGCAGTCGAATTCGTTCCGGTTATCGACGTACTGCCATTACCCTCCGCCGTTGTTTCCGGAAGTTTTTCCCGTATTTCCTCCTTCAACTGTTGGATGTTCGTCTTCTGTGGAAATGAAAAGAAACCACCGCGTGAGAGGACGAAAATGGGGAGGGAGGAGATCGCGTAACAGTCTTTCAATTTCTACTTCTTTTTTTTCTCGGTTCCTCTTTATTCGTTCGTGCAACTTGTGGAGTTATTTTTAAAAGATTGTTGACGCTGAGAAACGAGAACAGTTGTAATGTTGTATGATTTTTCTGTGGATCAGCCAATTATTGCATAACTTCAGAAGACAATACATTTAATAATTATTAGTGAAGGATATTTCAGTTTTTTGTTTTTTTAATACTTTTGTACATGAAGCAGTCTTTATATGAATATTTGAGATATAATTTGAATTACGAATTTTTTTCATTACAAGACAAGAAGGTTAATTAATTAGTAAGCAATTCTTTGACGTCCTTTATATCCTCCCAACCAAAAAAGTATATCTGCTAATTTATTAATACATCTGCATAGCTTTTGGTCACGTATTCAATGAAAAATGATGGCAACATGTTCAGAAATCATCGTTCGAGTTACCCTGGCCCACTTATGAGTCATGAAACTGTGAACGTGTTAATATTAAGACGCGTACTCGTCGGTAAACATTTCAAAAACACTTCTCGCAAATACTGCTCCTAGACACGAACCTTTTTTATTCAAGAAAAATATCTAACTAAATCACTTTTCGTTTACAAGTAGATCTTACTATATTTCGTAAAAGATTATGAAACACGAATTTTGCAAATTTTGTTGCGCCTTGAATATCATTATGAATAGTAGCAAAGGAATAAAATTTAAAAGTAGTGTAACTACTGCTTAAATTCAAACCTAAATATTTGTAACAAACTTAAAGTATCTAAATACTTAGAAAAGATGGAACTTCGAATTTCCCTTGCAATTCCAAAAAATCCCGCGGCTTGTTCCTCGCAGCGAGGTTCAAACAAAAAACAGCCGTTCCTCGATTTTCATCCAATTTTCGTCGAACACAAAAACCTTCTGACGGCCTTGCGAACGAGCGAACGACAGAAAGAAGCGCTTTTTCCTTTTATATTCAGCCATTTCGGTGAATCGGATGACGTTGCCCGTTGCACCGACGAATCCCCGATACGTTGGCGAACGAACGAAAAAAAAAAAAAAGAAGAGAGAGAAAGAGAGGAACAGCACGCAGAGCACAAAATTTTCGCGAAGCGTTACAAAGCCACGCTCGAAAATCCGGCTCACGTTACACGACGTACAATTACACTCGTAAAAGCGTCGCGTTTCGAATTGCCACCCCTTCCATCCATCCGTCGGTCCCACCCCTCCGACCGGCCGAAAAAAGAAAACTACTTTTTGCAATCTCTCTCCCCGGGACTGAAACGCGAGCAGCCGTTTCGCGGCTCCACGGGAATTACGATCAAAACCGGATTCAAACCACGCGAGCGTATCGCTTCAATTCGGATTACACGCCGCGGATCGTTTGTTACATCTGGCTTCCCCTTGTATAATTTGTGTCCTGTCACGGTTCCAGCGTACGAATCGCATAAAAACAAAGGGATCGTCGAAAAAGAGAGACGCGGGACCGCTGGTCATCACGAAATTGAAGTATACGTAAGATCGCAGACGAAATCGGGTTAAAATCGGATGGAAGGCAAATAAAGGGTCGATCTTAGGATCAAATTGAAATCGTTGAAATGCTTTGAGATATTTGCGATGAATGGCTGAGAGGAAAAATTTGAGAAAAAAAAGTGACCACTTGTTTGGGAACTTCAACTCCTTACAATTGCGATATTTAATAGGAAGATCTTCCTTACGAGAATCTTGTGTAGAAAGGTTTTGCAAATTTTTAATATGTCTAAATGTCTGTAATGTAAATGTCTAAATTTCTGCTCATGTCCCGATTTCTAAACACTTCGTATTTTTCTTATTATTATAAATGTTACGTTTGCACTATAATTGTAAAAAAATAATTATAAATTCTTTGGTCATTCATGCGAGTGATGCACAGGTTTGTTAGAAAGAAAGTGCTACGTAAACAACGAAAAAAGATTTTAGAACAAGGAACTTGCTCGTTCTGATCGTATTCTTACTGCTTAGACTAAAGAACAGCAATTTCATTGTCATTCGATAATTGGACCGAATGTAGTGTGTGCAGAAATAAATCGCATTTAATACTAAAAACGTTTAGCACGTGTGTGCGGGAGAGCGTGCCTTGAAATTTGAGGAAAAAATAAGAGTGAGTGTCGACAGAGCTATACTAAGGGAATGTTTGAGAGAGAGAGAGAGAGAAGGTAGAATGACCACAGTAGGACAATGCGAGAAAGAAGCATATTTAAGGAGAAATGGGTACAGTAAGGAGGGTGTGTGTGTGGGGAGAGAGAGAGAGAGAGAGAGAGAGAGAGAGAGAGAGAGAGAGAGAGAGGAATAGATATAGTAAAAATGATAGTGAACAGAGAAAGAGATATACAGAGACAGGAGAGAATGAGTAGGATAAGAGAGTCAAAGTATAATGTCAGGTATAAGGATTGTGTGACTGAAAGTGTTCCAGGATATTTAAGGAGAGAAAGGAGAAGCATGAATATAAGGACAATTGCGAGAATGAGATGTGGGAATGAAGAAGAAAGGAATAGATATTGGTTGAACGAGGAAAGTCGGAAATGCGTGTTATGCGGTGCGAAAGAAGGGAATTTTGAACACCTAATAGAGGAATGTGAGAAGAGTGAGAGAGTGGCAATACAGGTGAACGAATTATTGAATGAGAATGGCAATGATAGAGCGATAGAATGGATGAAGAGTGTGAAAAGCAAAAGAAAGGAGCGAATGAGAAAGGATGAATGACAATCGCGATAAAGCTGTAATGATCAAGTCCCCGAATTTAGGCCAGCAGGCTGATTCGATTAATAAATATATATATACTAAAAACATTTACTGTATTTTACTCTGGAGTTTTACTGGATTTTTGTGAGTTATTTGTCGTGAGCAGAAATACGGACATTTAGAGTACTACATTGAATTAGCCATTATATTGATATAGCATTTTTTTTTTAATATTTTTGAATTAATTGATTCATTATCGAGGTATTAATCAATTACTTTGCAAATTTTTACTGCAAACAAATTTTTTATATCCTTTTCATAACGAGTGAACGCTTAAATGAGCAGAAATTGGGACATTCACCTTAGTAACAGTAAAATAAGAGTGCTAAAAGTTGCTACTTTCTTATTATTTATTATAAATTAGAGTAGAGGTAGGATGAAAGGGACACGTTTTTGTTGAATTTTAGACTGAGAATACTGAGAATAACTGTAAATACAAAAGGATTATGAAACCTGTGAAACAAGGATCACAAAATTATGTTAAAATAATTTAATGTAGCTCCAAAGTGTAATATGTTCCTACATTTAAGAAATTGTGTTTTCAAGGAGCAGTGCAATTTTATTGGCCACTACTACATACAGAGAAGCTGAATCTCACTGTGTGTTGTCATAATTAGATAAATGATCTTTCTAACGATGCTAATTAGAAATGCAATAGTTCTTCCGTCTTTTTGCAATCTTATCCTGAATTGAAATGTACCTTTCATCCCATCTTCCCCTCATACATAATATAAGAGTTTTATACCACAAAATAAAGTCACAACTAGGTAGAATTCCCAGTCAGCTAATTACAAAAAAAAAGCTCCACGAGGGAAACTAAATAAGCCCCAGACAAGTATCCACAAAATCGACCGTGTTGTTTTACGCCCGAAGGGTCCAGCGCACTTTTCCACGACCCAAGCCTAACAATCGTTAATTACCAATATGCAAACGCGACGACTCCTCGAAAGACGTGATCGGAACCCGCGAAGCGACAAAACCAAGCCAGCGAACCGCCAAAAATCCAGGCAGAATCGAGCGAGAGAAAGGAATTGGAAGATTAATCCGCAAGCGAAAGCGGAAGAGGCGAGGAGGGAGAGGGGAGGGAGGGTTGGCGCGATCGTCGCGCGTCACTCGGACCGTCGAACGTGAAATTCGATTAGGGGGAAAGAATGGACGTAAGGAGCAGAGAAACGGGCGAACAAAACGAGCAATTTGGACGCGTGCGCGTCGACCGTCGGCCATTAATCGAATTTAATTAGCTAATTAAGGGAGCAGCGGCGAAAAGGCGAGCGCGTGACGGGGTAGCGGAGGCGCGGGCTCGTTAACGGGGATGCGCGCGTATCGCGGCTCCTGGCGCCCGAACAAAAACCATTAGCGTCCGCTCGAGCGATCAGGGTGAAAGCTTCCTCGAGTGTCGTCGGCGTATGTACGTGTACCATCCACACTCCCCCCTCCCCCCTTCCTTACTCCTCCCCGGACGAACAGGTAACGCGCCTGCCGTCGGTGGCACGATGCACGCGTTACAATAACGGCCCTCCAATTAGCCACGATATTTACATTATGACGCGATCGGGTGAAAGCTGCTGCTCCGTCGGAAGCGATCGGGCTTGACACTCTGTCGCAGCCACCCTCGAACCACCCCCGTGTCTCGCCCTCTTCTCGCCCAGCCGGGTAGGTGGCCCTTGTCAGACACCCCGACCAGCCATTCGCCGCTAATTCTTAACGGCAATCGCTCTTCGTTCGCCGCCACCGCCACCCTTGTCGCGTTGCCCACTTCAGGCGCGATCTTCGCAATGTAACGCGCCCCCCTGCGAGAGCGCAGGTGAGAGATTCGACGGGGCGAGAGTGTCAAGCGCCGATGATGATACCGACGTCGTTAACCCTTTACACTCCGTGGGTCTTTGTCGCTTTGTGATGGGACGGGGGTTGGGAACTTGAACGTCGAACGAGTTTGAGTTTCGAGAAGATAGAGATAAGAGCGTTCTTTGGTGTATTGGGTGCAACGATTTGTTGGAGTGATCATGAGTAGACTGCGTATATTTACGCAAATGCAAGTTTTTAGTGTTAAATACAGAGCCGAAGCTTAGATAATAGGTGGTGTGTTTTATTTTTTAATCTTGCTCGTGTCTTTGTTCTTCTTTTATCTTCTTTTATGTAATCTTGTATTTTAGTTTGGTCAACAAGCGGTTAAATTTTAAGGTAAATGTAAAGGTAAATGTGAATGTAAGTCTTATTATCAACGTTATTATGTGGTAATAATTAATGTTTTTAGAAGTTTAGACTTTTAAGAAGACTAACACATTTTGTATTGTATCTGTGAATAGATTTATAGATTTTTCATAGAAAAATTCATAGTTTAGCGATGAGTATTTTCGAGTGAAGAATTTAATAAATGGGTAATGAGGGTTGAAAATTTGAAGAATATGTGTATATGATTAGGAACAAGATGTCAGATATATTTCCACAGGGTGCGTTAGATAAATTGCTACAATTTTCAATTTCATGCTTATTTGTTGTTTCTCATTTCTTCACAAACGTTAAAAAATATGTTTTTGAATGTATAGCGTGTTTTATGCTCATTGCTTTTATTTCCATCAACAAATGTGTCAATTTTAAGAAAAATAGGAAGCAATTAGTGTTATTAAAAATGTTTGTTGTTTCTTAACATCTAATCGAACTTTCGCTGTGTAGCTTAATAATTATGTAGTAACAATTGTATTTATTTTAAGAAGCAGGGTTAAACCTGTATAATCTTTAGCAAACGTTAGGGAGAAGCTAGGAATAATGCTATTGCTGTTATTATCAGCATAATTCAAATATCTACAACTTGCAAAGGGGTTATAATAGTCCAAGAAAATCTTCAATTTCATTAAATGTAGAATGATTTAAATAATGTTTAGAAAATTACAGTATTTCGAAAATAGGAAAAAGTGATTCATGTGATTTTATTCTTACAACTAAAGAAATCTCTTTTACTAAGAATATTCTATCTCTATGAGGCAGTTTAGAATACTAAATAACTTCTGATCTCGTCATTAACACTATGTATCATTGCCACATAACTCACTTGTGAATGACTTGCGTGATTATGAGTAATATTAAAAATAAAGACTATTATCAGAATGGGTGTGCCTTACAATTAAAAAGATCGATTAGGCAATTTCAATCTATCTATCTTCGCAGTCAAAGTGTTAAACAATTCTGAATGGATTAAATTTCAGAAGAATAAGCTCGCTAATGGTCGCCATAAATCTATTGAAAAACCGAAGAAAATTTTGACATTTTCGAGTGTGATTTTAGCTTCATAATTTTGAAGTAATTAAAATTTTTCTTGTATTTTACGTAATGAGAACAGAAATCCTCGAAGAATTCTATACAATTCCAATCCTTACAAAGAGAAACTCTCAAAGTGATCTTTCAAACTTTAACGAGTTCAAAAGTTTTGTTACATAAAAATAGACGGTTACAAAGTAAAAAAAACACCCTATTAATTTTTTTCCATAAACTCTTCTTTTTAAGAAAAATAAGAAAAAAGACCTGTAAGCATAGTGTAATATTATGGTGTAAATAATATGCTAATGTAAAAGCCGTAGCTTTGATTAAAGTTAACTGAAGTTTCGCATCAAGCATCATAACGTGCTTCCAAATATTTTCATCATTTCCCTCAGATACGAGAATCTATGGAAGGAAAACCATATTGCATTGAAACATAAAGTTAAGTACCATATTGTACTTTTATTTTGAAAAAAAATTCATCTAAATTTCAAACATGATTTCGACGGTCCCCTACTTCTTGAATTAACGGAAGGTGGTACAAACCATAAGCACACTCGTTCTACAAAATGTCATTAAAGTCTCAGATCCCGTTTTGGCAGTTTCGCCTCGTTAGGCTAATAGAAGCCAACAAGGACACGCAGAACATAGAACGTCCTTAAATTTCCGTTCAGAGGATAGTTGCCATCCCGAAACAAAAAGGCAACGCACGCCGAATGACATTGACAGCCAATCGGCATTCCAAAGTAGCAAAGCGATTTCACTCACCAAGGTGTTCAGGTCCTTATTGAGGTCCTCCAAGTTCGACTCGGCGCAATTCCGATTCTGCACACGCGTGTTCGAGCCGCTGACCGAGGCGAGGATCCTCTTGCGGTGCGCCGGCTTCTGGATTTCCAGCACGGCCGCCAATTCGACCTCCCACACGCGTCTCACGCGCTCCATGTCCGTATACAAATGCTTCCTAAACGTCTCCGCGTAGTTCTCCAAGTGAATGCTCTTCAACCACTCGTCCACCGACTGGCCGTTGCTGCTCGTCCGTTTGTCGATGCGTTTGCTCAACAGACAAACCGCGTCCATGATCACGGCGCGCTCCTGGTCGCTGTTGATCCCCATGTCCTTCAGATCCGCCTCGTCCAGCACCCCGTTCTACGAACAGACGATGTAGATTGCCCGTTCGAGTTGACACCGAGCCGAGGATACATCAGGCATCGACGCTGAATAGAGAACGGGTGGATACTCACGATGAAGTCGAGGTCGTCGAAACCGTTATTGATGAAGAGAGTCTCGTAATCCGCCAGGCCCAACGTTGACAGCCACTGACCGACGGATGTGGAGACAATGGGGCTGCTGCTGGTGTCCGAACTCAAGCCTGCGTACAAATCAGAACCGCGGGTTTAATGTACGCGAAATTGTCTGCGTTTATGTGTCTAGCTCTTAGGTGCGTTTCGGAATTTAACCCCTGGAGGACGACGTCGATTGTATTAACTGTCAACTCACTGTTAGTTAGAAAGGGACATTGTGAAATGGGTTTCGAATTTTTCAACCAAATGATTTTTTTTTATATACCATCACGAACCCAATTTCTGATCACTTACCAGTAATTATTATGGTTTTCCTGACGTGTAAATGTAAAAATTAACTTAATCTCAAACTGTGCGTGATATTGGAGTAAATCCAAGTTTTATATTTCTATTTTACGTCTAACAAAGTACAAAAATAACAATAACTAATTTGTGAAGAATAATAATTAATTGTGAATTACAATTGTGAATCATACCGTTATCCCATCATAGTGTCCACCAAAAGATATTGAAATTATATCGCGAAGGACCAAACAATGTTACCAATTGTACCAAATAACTAAACCAATTAGAACTCTCGATTTCAATACTAAAACGGTATAAAATTTACTGTACCAAGTCTCGTCTGGAACTCCTTCTCAAGTTCTGTGACGAAAACCGACTCCCTGACGAGGCCAGTTCCAAAGGACGCCATGATCTCCGAGATTTTCGCCCATTCCTCCTGCTCGTCGAAGGGACTCATTATGCTAAGGGACTTCTCGTCTCTCTCGCGGTCTCGATCGGACAGTCGAAACGCAATCTCTTCGTCCTCGATACGCTCTCCGCCTCCACCCTCGCCGCCGGTTCCCATTCCGCATGCGGCTGGTCCGTAG
Source organism: Perdita meconis (assembly GCA_030770465.2). Lineage (NCBI taxonomy): Eukaryota > Metazoa > Arthropoda > Insecta > Hymenoptera > Andrenidae > Perdita > Perdita meconis. The sequence continues at coordinate 22,671,890 of JASKOS020000002.1, forward strand.
ACGTTCCGCAATCGTCGCAGGGTACGCGGCCGTTCAGCGGTCACGGAGCCTTTCAACAAACCTGCCAAAATTACGACAACGTCGATTACACGCGGCCATTGTGAAAAGGAAAAGTTGTCTTACGACCTGGACCATGGATTCTTATCGTTTCTAACGACTGCCTCTTGGTGCACTATCGATGTTGGATTCAAGAGCTTTTTGTTTTAAAACGTGTTTCTTTAGGAAGTTGCTTTAAATTTTATTAGTGGAGAATTTGGTAATTCATAAAACGTGTAGAATTGATTGGATTGATGCAAAAATATTTACATTACTTTTGTTTAGGATGAAATCATTCAAACGTAATTGAAAATATTATGCTTTATTATATTATTATTAAATATGCTACTATCTGTATACAAAATTAAAAATTCTCTCTAGACAGAAACTAAATCAATATTTGAAAATAGTTTAAAAAAATCCTTAATACCTTTGCATTAACTCAACATAACGATCTTATTATTATATAAAAATCTTATTATAGGATTTTTTACAAGACGAATTCACAAAATAAGATCAAGTCAGCTAATAACGGAGAACAAGAGTCAATGTAAGAAATGTGGAATTGTGGCAAATACATACTACCTACATGCATACACCATTTTCCTAGATAGTCGCAACTGATCTACACGTCTAGTGTATTGCTGTACTAACTTTTCTAAACCTGTATTAAAAATTCTACCACTAGTGATTTTAGCCAGCTTGTCACTGCCATCATCAATCATCACACTCGTCATCATTTTGAATGCATTAACATTAAGCGGCCTCTAGACGGTCAATATTATTGTACAATACTAAATATTGCTATGGATCATATTGAAAGGTTGTACAATATATTGCGCGAATCAAAAATATTTTGATATTTATTGTGCAGTATGAAATAGATTGCATAATTTGCGGATAGTATCGTGCAATTTAGTTCAATTTTTGCCTAAATGTCGTACAGTGAACATCTTCACGAGTCATGAAATATGTCTACAAAAGCAAAAAAAGACGATAGAAATTTATTTTAGTCGCTATTGAAATATATCATTCTTTACTAGTTTTGTCGGATATCAAGAGCTAGGATTACAGTAACAAAATCAAAAAAGTGAATGCTCCTTCATCCATCTACGCCTTTTCTTCGACTTCTTTTTCAAGTACACAGTCAGTGCAATGACCACACAACTAGCTTTCGTGTCACTTAACATATACTTGCGATAATTTGACAAAAAAATATTTTAAAGAAAAGTTGATCAGTTTTCGATTGGCTATACATTGCAATAAAAAAAGTTCGAAATTTTTTTTTATTATTATTATTATCAAGGCCACCTTAATTTTTTTAAATGGCACTTTGTATTTTTGACTTAACAGTATTATAGCCCGTATTAAAACGAATTTAACGACCTAGTATACCATGACCTTCGGATGACCTTGAAGGCAAAGAAATGAAAATTTCAACAAAAAATGACAATCTGATTGAATGGGTGATGATAACTTGTGTTTATTATTAAAACTCGAAATTACATTCAATTTAGGAACCTTGACTAAATGAACGCAAACGATTTCGTGAAAAAGTCACATCAAATGTTCGAATTGAAGTCCATGTTCTTGTAGGCACAATTCCAATCTATGTAGTAAGTTTGCATTGGTTACTCTTACGAATTGAATGTAATTTCAAGTCTTAATAATAAACACAAGTTATCACCCATTCATTTTTTGTTGAAATTTTCATTTCTTTGCCTTCAAGGTCATCCGAAGGTCATGGTATACTAGGTCGTTAAATTCGTCTTAATACGGGCTAAAATACTGTTAAGTCAAAAATACAAAGTGCCATTTAAAAAAAATGAAGGTGGCCTTGACAATAATAATAAAAAAAAATTTCGAACTTTTTTTGATTGCAATGTATAGCCAATCGAAAACTGATCAACTTTTGTTTAAAATATTTTTATATCAGATTATTGTAAGTACTTGAAAAATCGTGAAAAGTGTTACGTGGGACACCCTGTATATTGCCACAATAATATTGACTATCTAGGAGCCGCTTTAGAGCTAATAATTTTTGATAATTCAATATTTTCCATCCCAAACTCCTTAATAAGGTGAACGCATGTGCTGTGCGAAGACACTCGTTATCATGCAAAGACACAATTCCAGATAACAGTAATCCACGTTATTTTCGTTCCAAATGACGTGTTTCGATGTCGTTAAAATTCTTCATCACTATTAATTGCAGCTCTAAGTCAATGAAACTCAATAACCAGAACTTCTTTTGAGTTTCAAAAAGCAGCTGGCGAAATTGATTATCGAAGCACTCATTATATGCCTATTAATTGACAATAAGCAATAACAAAATCGAAACACAGTGAGGCGTAGGAAACGGATAAGTTAAACTACCAAATCGAGTTATTTCGGAAACGAATCCCAAACTAAAAAAAAATGACATTTATAATTCGAAAGCACTGCCGAAGAAATATACTTGGCTACAACTGCAGGGAATACATTTCTCGTTCGAACTGACTGCATTAACAAAATAGCCTTGGTTAATCTAGATCGTAGCTGTTACATTTCACGAAGCCGCAATGTGATAAAAAAAACTGGGGGATCCGGCTGAAAAAGTGGCCTGGATATGTTTAAAATATCTATGTATAGTATCATGACGCAGTCAAGTACGTTTTGTAATATTCATTTATTATGTAAACTCTGCGCGATCTATCAAATACGTATTAGACGAACACTTTGACGGCAACACGTTATGCAGCGATAGTTTCTTTTGAAATTTATACGCTCTTTGATTATTAAAACAACTTTATTGCATATATTTTTCACTTGCATCTGCCTCTGTCAGACGATGGAAAGTCCCAAGGAATATCGATTGAATTCAACGATACGTAGCATTGTGATCAAAAGAAGAAAATTACGAATGTCGGACTTATGAAGACGTGTATTCAAACTGTGTATTCCAGGTAATTTATGCATTTGTGAATCCTCTAAATATGCAAAATGTACAAAACCTGCAGAAAAGCAAATATACACACTACCATTGAAAAGTTTGGAACCACTTTTTCGTTAAAAAAAAAGTTTCAGTAACTATGGATAAGTATATGGACATCAGAATTAATATTATAATTACAGTTAAAAGTGTTATTTTTAAAGCCAGAAATACTTTATCATACAATACAATTTTAAAGAAGATTCACACTTAGAAGATACTGATCAATAATATTGATCAATACTAGTTTGACAATAGTTTTAATCCACTTTACTGCCTTTCTATTTAATCTTTCTAATACCTTTTTTCTTTTTAAACTTCAAGATCAACATCAATCCTACCTTCAATGTCGACTGCACACACTCAATAATATTATCAATACCGATAAATATTGACAATATTGTTGACCGTGTGCGGGTCCCTATAAAACGCACCTTTACTCAAGTTTCAATTTTTTATCTCTGTCTGCAAAACTATGAATTTGTATAAAATATGCAGTCTAGTCTAGCGATGAGCATTGTCAACTAAATAAAACTATTAGTCAACAGTAATTACAACCATTTAGTGAAATTTAGTCGATAGTTTTCAGTCGATTGCCTTTTCATTTTACTGGTTCTGTTATCCATATCGAGTGTTCAACAAAATTCGAAAATTCAGTTTTTCTAAATCTATTATTACCTACTTTATACCTTAATTAGTATTGTTAGGTTCCTAAAAGTTAAAATGTTTAATTTCGTTGTGTATTTTATATTTTTTATAGTAAAAATTAGTAATGAAATTAAATTAAAAACGAATCTCCCCTTAAATTATCATGATTTTCAACAGTTCGATATTAAATTTAATTGATGGATTAAAATTTTTCGGTGAGAGTCGAAAATGATTAGTATTTTATTAATACACTAATGATTGTCAAACAGAAAAGTGACTCTGGTTTAGGAAAAATAGTAGAATAGAACAATTTAATATACATATGCTTAATGAATGAATTATTCGATTGTCCCTATTAAAAAATGAATTAGGTCAATAGCGATAATGAAATAAATAGTAGAGTAATAAAATAATAAGTACTGGTGAGAGCCTTTACACATAAGCGACAAATCGCCGGATGATCAAAAATCGATTTAGCGATCTTCGACCGATTCTGCGACCTTCCCGTGGTGTGTAGGTCGTCGATATAACATTGTATCTAACTATTTTCATAATATCGAGGACCTTCACACCACTTTTGGTTGTCGAATCGATTGCAGATCGCCAAATCGATCATTGATCATCCGGCGACTTGTCTCTCGTGTGTAAATGCTCTAAAATCTCACGACTGAATCTATTTGACAATCTCGCTTATATCTTGCAATCTCCTTCCACCGCATAAATTTAGTCGACATTTTATAAAATCAGTCTACTGAAAATAGTAATCGACTATCATCGACTTACAATGAATCGATAGTGCTCATGACTAGTTTAGTCAAGACAGTCGCGTGAAAACGCGGCTTTTCCCAAGTGCCAGTCAATTTCGTAACAGATCCAACGCCCCCGAAATTCGCAACCCAGCGAACGCCGCGTTCTCCACAGAGGAAGACCCAGCAATTCCGCACGGTTTTAAGCGCAAACACCCAGAGCGGGTATCCGGGATCAGCCTACGGATATCCATAATGGATATGCAGCACATACGAACGAATCCACGGATACGTTGAATATTCATTACAGATTCGTCATTGTTCAATGCCTCCACGAGATTAGTTCTCGAAAGATAATCAAGACCGACTCTCTCGACACCGATGTCGTTAAGCAATTACGTCGGTCGCGGTGGTCGCTCTTAAGCACGGATCGCGGCTCCATGCTAGAGCATCCGCATAGTTGCATCCGCACAGTTGCATCCGCATCTCTCCACCCGGTTCCCTGTAAATATTTTACGCGAACCCGATACAGTTTACACGCGATAAAAAAAGCCACGGTGAAAAACAAAAAAAATGGCCACGTCGAATCGTTGGATATTCAAAACGCATCCGATCGTGCGATCCGCGCGGCGATTCGGCGTGCGACTGATCGCAAATAAATTCGGAATTCGGAGTAAATAAAGAACGCGGATAAACCGTTTGAGGGTCAAAGCACCATAGAAAAAAAAATCATTCGCGCGTGCACTTGTTGCGGACGTTACATTCGCCGCGATCGAAGGGAATGAACAAATACGACGGCCTGTGGAAATGTGTACCGAATAAATTCGAGCCGGCGAAGATTATTGCGAAACCGAAGTTCGTTGATAACGACGCTTCTGGGGAAGGAAAAAGCATTCCTTTTCGATTATTCGCCAAGTTCACCTCGGAGGGACGGTAGAATGATTTCGCGAGATAAATTTATCGTTGTCGAGGAAAATCTGCGCTGTGTTTCCTTTTTTTCCGCAGGACTCTGACGATTAATTATCTAGCTTGTAGCGTAGCATGCGTTTCTAAATCAAATTTACGCCGACGATTCGCGTGAGAGTGCGCGACAGCAAAGATAATTTGCTCCAAATAATTTTAACTTACAGTGAATAACTATCGGCGTTCGAGTTGCTTTTGTGTAGGAAGTGGAGTGTCGCACGTGAACCAAATCAGCGATCTCGATGGATAAATGATATTTTGATATCTAGGTATTTTGAAAGTGTTCCATTTTTACGAGCTTTTATTTAGTCTCATTTGTTAGTTATCTTGTTAGGGTGAAATCTTGTAAGTTAATTTTGACCTGCTTTTACATATACATGCGTCAATGACAATACAATATTTTAAAAAAATTTTGTATACATACGTAATCCCGATGATAATACAATATTTTAAATAATTTAGATAATAAAGATTAAAATTCTCGAATACTAAAAAGTATTAAATAAAATTATAGTAAAACAAACATTTTTTTTTTAAATAAGCTTTTATTAAATATTAAAAATATACTTAAAAGGCAAAATAAAATGATTGTTGTAGAAAAATTTTCTTATATGACTAAAAGTAAAAGCGCGGGACGCAAATATTGTATAATAAAAATTATGGAAAAACTAACAGCCGAGAGTCATGATTTTTTTTTTTTACTTTTAATCTAGTTAGATCTTAGGATAGATTTTGAACTGAGCAATTAAATCGCTCGCAATTAAGTGGAAAAAATTTGTACAGCAAGCCGCTTTACACTTTTTTTTAGTCATATAAGGAAATTTTTCTACAACAGTTATTTAGACTAGTATCAAAATTATATTTTGCTTTATTGAAAACACTTTGTAGAATTAGTATTTTTCTCTTTCAATTAAAGCTTCAAAACTCTGACAGCAATTTTTTTCCGCCATGTACCACCCTGAGAATATTTTATGAAATTGTTTTCCCTCGCTTACAAATTCAAAAAGACTACATGTATATGTGCATATCCGTCAAAAGTTTACGAACGGTTTGGATTTTCGTATTTTATGCACTTTCATGTATTTAATTTGGAACTATGAAAATATCTAATTCTTTTAATTCAGTGAACTCTTGTAGTTCATTACATTCTCTAAATTCTCTATCGACATACATAATTAAATTTTTGTGAGACTCCAAATGAAATATATGAAATTAAATGAAATACAAAAATCGATATCGTTCGGAAACTTTTGTCCGCAACTGTATACTGTGCATGTACATTATATTTACTAAATTTTTATCTTTTATCTTTTTTTACGATGTATGTAATTCTGGAAATTCCTTGCTCGGATTGAATCAATGAAGCGAAAGATTTATAAGAAAAGATAGCTGTCATAAATTCTCCAAATTAATGACACATCGTGATCCACAATGTCTCAAAAAGAAACACAGATTAAATTGTCTTCGCCTGATAAGCAGCAATGTCATTTACGGTAAATACTGAAATATTTTATTATGATAAGCGTATTATTACAAAGTTCAAGCATTTCATATAAGACACGTAATCTACAAGTTTTTTGTTTCTTATCAGACCTTGCTACTAAACGAAGAATTTGATAAAATTCGATGACTGGTAGAAGGTTAATTATTCTTCTAATAAAAAAGTTCATCACTTGTGATAATTAATCATAAAATTAGTCATTTCCACCGTTCAATCTTACAAACTGAAATGGATTTTTGTAGTAAATCATTTGAAAAATAGATGGTATTTAAGATTTTTGTTAAGTACCTAAATAATATTGAATTAAAAAAGACTTTGTGACCTTTATTTGTACATTATTTTATTATCTTGATCGAATTTTTGTTTGCATTTTCCTGCAATAATGCGATTTCTACATGACGTCTTATGTATTATTTTAACACAAACTAGTAGGCAAAATAATCCGACTTTGAATTTTATCTGATATTAAAAAGGTGAAAAAATTCTTTACATTATATCAATGGTTACCGAATCAGCTTTTAAGAAATGAACAAAAAAGCAAAACGATAATGTTTAGTGAGCGTTTGAATCAAGTAATCCCAATTTTACATATAAAAATGTTAAAAATAAAAAGTTGCTCCAAAATTTATTATCGAAAACTGATACTACACTGAATTTATTTATGAAAAAAACATCGTAAATTTATTTTAAACTGTTTTACAGTATTTTTTGTGAGAATAATTATCGTTCAGACAAAACATAATTTTGGAAAAACGTGTTTACAGTTTTCTTTTGTACTTACATACAAATGTATTTCACATGTATACATTTTTTTGTACATGTGTGCTTATTTATCGTATTATTTATATCTTTAGTGTAAATCTCCAAGCAAAATTTTTTTTCCTGAAGCAACTCTTGTAATAAGTCTGAAGATTTAAATATTTTATGGTAATATTCGAACTCATGCGGTGTCATTAGTAGACTGTGGATGCTTATGCAAATTTATAATTTCATAGAAATAAAAAAACAATGTTTTCTATTTTAAATACTATAAAATGTATATTATTTTCAATATTTCATATAGATTTTCATTTACGACCATTATTACAAGTTTTCACATATTTGAAATTGCCATAAATGCATAAACATCATTAGATTCTCAATCGTCTCTAATTTTCACTATCCAAAATTGTAGCTACTTAATGCATAAAAGATATGAGTTCAGTAGGACTTTGAATAAAATTATTGTTGATACTATGTTAATCGTATAAACAGAATATTTAATTCGGCATTAATTTATACTTATAAGTTGGACTTTTTGGTAGATTATTATATTTTTGGTAGGTTACCTTCCAAACTGTTGCACATAAAATTTCTACCAGCATCTTATAGCGGAATTAATCAATTTTCTAAATAGACGGTTACATATACTATAGGATTAAACCCGTTAAGTAAATAAATGAATAAGTAAGATTCGAATCACGTTTCACGAATGTCTTACTACTCATTGTCATTTTAGATTACAATTCCGTTAATGTAAACTCCACTGTATTGAATCATTTCTATTAAATCTATATCTTCACAAATTTCATCCAAAAACATTCATTGACCATTCTCCGACAGTCCCATAACGCAAAAATGCAGAAAAGAAGAAATGAATTGCTACGAAGGTCCAAATAAACGCTCTGACATTGTCAATAAATCAAAACACCCAAAGGTGAAAATCGTGACATCGCGACACACCTTTCAAGCACTGAAACGTCCGCGTCGTCGCGCGGCGACAGGTGCAAATAATCTCCCCATTTGTCCTTTTTCCCCGTTCCTCGCTCTTTTCGCCGTCTGCGACACCCCGCGACGACCCACCCCCGTCGGCCCGCGCGACGGTTCTCCCCGAGGGGTGACGCCAACACCAAAGACAATTCGTCGCTTTCAGCTCGGCGTCTGACAATCGACGCCTTGGAAATGCCGCGCGTTCGCCATGCAAATTCTTTCATACGAATTTCACAAATGAGAATTCGCGTGCGGCGGGTTTGCGGTGGCGGGGCGCAGTGGTTGGAGAACGCTTCGCCGTTGCAGACGGCGGAAAAGAAAACGGTGGGTGGTGCGGGGGCGGGGTGAAAGAGAGAGAGAGAGTGAGAGAGGGACGGAGGGAAGGAGAGCAAAAAAGTACCACTTTAAGCAGCGGCTATGAACGCCTTTCAAAGACGCTGCGTGTATCCTCTCTGCACAGGTGCGCTCTAGAGGGCCGATCGTGGTCGTGTACGTGCGTACGTGTACATCCTCGCGCGGTGAAAAGCTCATAAAAATATTAAAGAGTGAGAGAAGGAGCGAGGGCGGGAGGAGAAGGAGGGAGGGGAACGGGCAGCGGAGGGAATCGGAGGAGCCGCGGGCAAAGAGGATAGAAAAGAGAGAAGTAGGAGGAAAACGGGGGGGGGGGGGGTAGGGGGAAGCTCGTGCGCGCGTTACAAGCAGCAAACGTACGTAATTTTAATTAAAGCTCCATGATGAAGGGCGTCGCCAGCTCGCGCGCACTCCAACCACCAACGTTATATTATGTAGGCAGTTATTCAAGTCATATACACAAATTACATAAATCCTCATCGTCGTCCCTTTCTCCCGTTTTCTATCTTCTATCTGCCTTTCCCTTTCCTTTCCTGCCTTTCCCTCTCTTTCATTCTTTCTCTCTCTCGCCCTCCCGACGTCCCTGTTGCCCCGTGTTCCGACAGCTTCTCCTCGTTTCTCCGCGCTGTGCAATTCTTCCCGTCGTCGTCGCACGAGCGACCACTGGCTTTCACGGCGTAATAGTTTCCCTCGCGAGGGAATCCGTTTAATCGCAGTAATTGGGAAGAGGCTGCAACATTATGCGCTTTTTCTTTCGCCTTTATTTCATCGTCAGTTTGCACGCCACCATCGTGAGAAACTCCCTCGGCCCGCGTCACGCGTCCGTTTTCCTCTTTTTTTCCTCTTATTCCCTCCCTTTCTCCCTCCCCGCCGACCCTCTTTTTGTTCCTACCGTTTCTCTTCTCCCCCTCCCCCCGGTGCAATTTCTTTTCTTCCTTTCTGTTTTCCCGTAACGATGCTCCTCTCTCCGGCCGCCGGCGCAATCGCTTTTTCGGGACGACGACGGAAAATGGGACTGTTGTGTATACACGAGTCGCGAAAAAGCCGGCGCACACACGTGGATTGGTGGAAGTTCGTTAAAAAGAAGTTTCAGAGAATTCCACCTTGTTCCAATTGCGTTTTCTTTTCGTTTTAAGCGTCCAGCTGGAATAGAGGGTTCAAAAGTTACAATACTACGTACGGCGTTACAATACGCCGTGGTAAAAGGGAAAATTTATGCAGAATTTAACTGTACCGAGTTTTGTATCATTTATCTTTCTGTTAATTATATTCGGTGAGAGTATCAAACGATCAAAAGGAGACACGTGTTGCGAACGAAAATTTGTATTACAGGAAGCTGTCGAGCCGCCTTGTATTTGTGGGCGGAGATTTATCCCCTCCATTAACAGTACGTAGGAAAAGTGGGGGACTCGCTCCGCCCCAGATGCTATTCTACGCGATTTCATTGGCCAAAACTTTGACAGTCATTCGCTAGAGAACCGTTCATTTGTGATACCCTATCATTTTTAGAAGGTCGTATAATTTTTATTGCGATCTACATTACCGTTTATTAATTTCAATACATCAAATCGTTGGTCTTTTGGAAAACAATGCATAGAAAAAACTAAATAGTTTCCAATTAATATATGTATATTCATTTAGACAAATAAATATGCGGTTTACCTACATGCATGCATTTTCATAAATTTATGTTTCGTCACTTCGCAGCGATCACAACAGAGACTTGTGAAGTTGGAATCCCTAAATGCTAATTTTTGTAAAATACGCATGTTATTTGTTTATTCACGATTTGTCTACATTTGTCAAACAAAAACTTTTGTTATCCACCCTTCTAAAAAAAGTTACAGTATTCTCTCGTTACAGGCTCGTAAGTTAGCAACGAATTTTACGTTGTAGAATATGTAAGGCACATGTTCGTGAAGGTAATGGAATAATGGAATCGATAGCTTTTTGTACGTCGTCAATGACTACAGTGAAATTGAAGAGTGGCTCGATGAAACGACGAAAACGGCGAGCTCATAGCGAGAGAAGACTGTATGACGAAGTAAAAAATTGGATGTTAACTTCCATGAACATTTTTCATTGATTTTGAAATAGAATAGGATTGTCTGGTTTGTCCTCATTTGTCCTTTCGCATTTTTCGTTTGTCCACCCTTTAAAAATAATTTTGACGAAATTTAAAAAATTGATGTTATATCCCATGAACATTCGTCATTGATTTTTAGTAAAAACTCTGAAGTAGCCAAACTACATACAGGGTGTCCCAAAGAAAGTGTAAGAGCCGAAAAAGGGGGATTGCTGGGGTGATTCTAAACAACTCTTTCCTTAGCGAAAATGTTCGTTGCGCCTTTGTTAATGAGTTATTAACGAAAAACACTGACCAATCGGGGAGCGAGTACAGCGGATTAATGATGGCGCGGACGATGGCGGACCAATACTACTCAAAGCTGGGGTGCGCGCTGAAATTCATCCACTGTATTCGTGCTGCTATTGGTCGGTGTTTTTTGTTAATAACTCATTAACAAAGCTTCGGAGGACACTTTCGCTAAGGAAAAAGTTGTTTAGAATCATCCCAGGAATCACCCCTTTTCGGCTCTTACACTTTGTTTGGAACACCCTGTATATTCATCAGTACCTGTTTTCAAAGATTTTGGTATAAATAATGCATGCATACGATGTTTACGAATATCGAAGGTATTTATAAGATCATGTGTAGACTGCGGATGTTTATACATTTATGGCAATTTTTAATGTGCGATAATTCACGAAGATGTATACATATAGCTGCAAAAATATATGAAATATCGAAAATAAAATACATTTGATGATATTTAGAAGATAAAGACACTTTTATATAAGTTGATTTCCTTTTTCTATGCACCTCAAAATATTAATTTGCATAAACATCCGCAGTCTAATCATGTGTAACTAATTCTGTGCAAAATAACGTAACATCTTTTACATATGATGATTCTTCGAACATTTCTTCTTTTGTATTTATTTCGGAGTTTATAATCGCGTCAACTTCTCTGGTTATTAGCGAGCACTTTTGTTACATTAGTTTAAATATTTGTTGTATTCATTATACAGGGCGTTAAAAAAAAATAATATTTATATGGTATATAGGATACACTGTACTGAGTAAAAAAACTTTAGTAAACATAGGTCGAAAGCTCAACCGTTTCTGAGATATAAACATTTTTGTTTGCTAGTATCATGATTGACTTACTTGCTTCCATCGCATGCGATGTTTACTTTAGTGTTTACAAACCGCGTGCTGAATGTTCTTATTCAAGTGCCGACAGTAGATTTCATTGAGAATCAGTCAGTTGTGGATCGGCGATTATAGATTGTAGATAGATATTACAATTATCAATTATGATAATAACAAACAAAAATGTTTATATCTCAGAAACGGTTGACCTTTCGACCTATGTTTACTAAAGCTTTTTTACTCAGTACAGTGTATCCTATATACCATATAAATATTGAATGGTTTTTTTGAGCACCCTGTATAAGATTTATAAGGTGTATGTCGTTAATGAAGGAGAGGACTGCAGTTATGTGTTTTTCTTCAGTGAGAACCTTTTTTAGATCCGTCGGTATTTTGTACTTGGTTCTTACATGATTCACCAGTGGACAATCTTGGAGAATGTGGTTAACTGTGATGTCAACGTTGCACTGGATACACTTAATTGGAATATCCTTCGTCACAGATGCCCGTGTGTCAATTTTGTGCGTCCAATTATTAGGCGAGTTATAATTGTTTGATCTCGTCTGCTTAATTGATCCAGTGGCATGTTATCAAAGATGTTATTTCTTATAGTAGTTATTTTTCGGGATGCGTGAGCTTTCCGATGATCGTTCCATTTATTAACTTTTTTCTTGATTAAGAAGTATTTGTAATATATTGTTTTTATGATATATTTATAACAGATTTAGCAATTTTGTTGGCGGATTCGTTGTCCAATATTCCAACATAAGAATTCTTCGAACCTTTTAATCAGACTTTTGGACTCTTAAAATCTCCGATCGTTACATCGACTCGACTCTTAACAGGCATAACTTCCAGCCGTCTTGGCTCTTTAGATGTGGTCCACGCGGTCCATTAAAGTCGGAAAATTTGCGGCGATGCCACGGTATTTCACGGTCGTAAACATTAAAGTAATCCTTGCGTAAATAAGTGCGCGCGCCGCGGATTTCACGGGGCACCGTTCTCCTCGACCGGGAAAGACCGGATTTCGTTGGATATTAAAAATCCTCTGCCATTAAGCCGGTCGTAAACGACGCGACGCACCGTTACGATCTTCGAATCTGGTCGGCGCCCTGTACCGCTCGGTTCAGAAATGTTAATTGAAACGCGCCCAAGGTGCTCGACTGACGGTCACGAATACCTACTGAAATCGGTTAAAATGTTTTTCTCTTCCCGCGTAAAAATTGATATTAATGGACGCGACCGGTAATTTCGAGATTTATTCTGAGAAACGTATAACGATGATTGAAGGGTAATTATGGCGGCCCAGAGAAAGTTATTCCAGAAGGAAGAATGATGATTATCCTTGTAAGATGAGATTGTTATCGAAATGACTCCAATTAAATCATCGAAAGGGAACATTAATGAACGGGGAATATTTTCTGAGAAAGAATACGTTTGTTTGACTCGGATCTATCGTTTATGCAAATCGCCAAGGTGACTCGACAATTTATGGATCTATCGTCAGCCGATACGCCTTTTAATTTGTTTGAAATTAAGTCCCGATCGTTAACGTCGACAAACTGTATCCCTGGTTAATTTAAATGTGAAATAAGTTTTACAAGATTCCCCGGAGTCGAGCGATAACTCGAATCTCACGCCAATTTAACGCCGACTTAAAACTATGTCAGCTATCGTCGTTAACTGGCTTGCTGCAAATTAAAGGAACACGAATTCCAGGAACCCATTGATAAGGCGTTACGGATGAGAGAATTTAGAGCGCGATTTGCTACATTTGCAGGATGCTGAAAGAGAAAATTTGCTTTTCTAGGTTTTCTTAAAGATATTCCTCAGGGAGAACAATACTCGACTGCTTTTCAGTTTTTGTATGTTTACTTCTGTAGAACTAAGGTTTAGATAGACTTAAATAGTCTGATTATACAGTCAAATTGCAGCATGATAAGTGAAGTTAATCAATATTCTGTAGATAATAAGTTGCAATAGCAAATTTTTATTTCATAATAAAATTTAGATCACTTCCACTTTTTGAGTAGGCGAATAAATTATTGTAATATTTGGGTGGAAAATTGATTGTACTAGTCCAGAAATTATAATTTGCATTCGAAACGCCCATATACTCGACGTACAGTACGTGATTGATAACTTTCAAGTACAAAGATAATAGAGTATTCAAATGCAGTCTTTTGTAAATCTTCAGGATAGTCACGTCATTCGTGACTTGTGCTAAAATGTCGCTTCAATTTGCGACAACCTTAAACTATGCAAAAGAATAAACTTATGAATATTCACAACTATTGACCACAAGGTAAACTAATACTTTTTTGGTTGGTGTACAAAAGAGTACAAGTCAAAATTGTTATAATAATTTTACAAAGAAGTAGAGAGAGTCTTATAATATATGAAACACAATATTTCGACCAATAAAAAAAATTGCATGATAATAGTGCTAGTACATTTGTAAGATTGTAACAATAAAAAAGAACCTAAACATTTAGATTTAACAATAATCAATGATTACTCCGATCATTAGAGATCATTTCGTGTTTGGTTTTATTTCCACAGAAAAAAATCAATCTTCAATCTATTTTCAAAACACTGTAATAAAACTGATGGAATAATAGACTTTTTCATCGGTTGCCGCATTCATTACATTTCTTTATTTTCCCTGATGATCATTTAAAGAATGTTAGAGGAGGAGCCATTCAAATATAACCCGGTAAATTATAATCAAATTTAACCCAGCAGGTCCGCATTCACTTCCAAGAATACCATATGTGTATTGCACGCAATAAGTCAAGATCAGAACCCTCTTCGGGCCCGAGCAATCGCGAGACCACAAATTACGCGCGCATTTGTCATTCAATCGTAGCCGGTAGTATTTACCAGCGGCTCGTTTATCTCGTTAAGTAACAAATACCCTTCCATGCCGCGACAATCGCGTCCCTTCCCCCATGGATGAAATAACAATAAGAAGCGATGGAAATACGAGCCGTAAGGACGATCGGTGTAGATCGCTGAAAGTCGCGGTACTTGGCCAATTAAATTCAATTGATTGTAGGTGCTAGTCATTCTTGGACGAATTACGGAGATAGTTGCCGACGAATCAGCGCTCGGTAATAGATGCACCAATTTACCGAGTGATGCAATGACTCCATTAAGGAAATGGATAATTTGCTAACGGCTAAGCAGGCCGAGATAAGAATAATCTGAGCACGCGAGTCGCGACGGTCCGAGCAACGGTTTCTTCCTTGGTTCGCGAGCGTTTCCTCGCTCAGAGTTTCTTGATTAAAGGGCCTGCGTCCACTTAGAGACACGGAAGAAGCATATAAGTTCAAGCGCTTCCGATTTTTTTCTTTAGAAAAGTTCAAATGATAATAGTACTTCATCTTTTTCAACTACGTACAATGTCTTGTGTATACATATTTTCGGATTACATTAATCGTAATTTCTGTGAAAAGATAGTGATGAAATTGAAGGAAATATGCATCGCTGTTGATAGAAATTATGTTTTTTAACGGTTGTAAATTAGAGATTTTAAGATATTACGTTTTAGATTTAGAAATTTTTAGAGTTAAAATTGAAGATTTGGAGATTTCAGATTGAAGGTTATAATATTTCAATTTGCAGATTTGCAATTAGAAATTTGAGGATTTCGAGTTAAAGATGTGAAAAAGATGAAGTTTGGGATTTGAAAATATGAAATTGAATACTTAAAGATTTGCAATTAAAGATTCAAAAGTTTGAAGAGGAAATTTAAAAGGTTAAAATTACAAATTTGAAGATTTTATGTTGTATATTAGAAAATTTTTAATTGCAAATTTAGAGATTTTTAGCGCTGAAATTAGAAATTGGAGTGTTTAGAGATTCAAAGATTTAAATTCGGAGATTTAAGAACTTAGAAATTTCAATACTGGAAGTTGAAAATTTAAACGGTTAAAATTGAAAATTGGAAGGTTTTGAGGATTTCAATTAAGACAATTTAGACATTAAAGTTGCAGATTCAAAGATTTTTAGAATTAAAATTCGAAATTTGAGAGTTTGAAATCGAAGTTTTGGAAAGTTGAAGATGGAGAATCAAATAGAAAATATTATTTCAAATGGAAAAGCAATTTTCAACAATCCCTAATATTTATACAATATTATATAATACTAATCAATACGTGTTTTAATTTGTGTTGTTTATGTGGAGCAAAACTTTAAAATGTGGCCCAAACTTACGCCTATATGCCTTGTGGTAAATGCAGCCCTGTACTTTAATTATATTATTCGCGACTTCTGAGAAAAAATATTGATTGATACAATTAAAGAAAATATCGCTGAGTTTGGCTAGTGGAGATTCCTTAGCTTGAATTACGCATTTGCAAAAATTATGCATATAGCTAAAACTGGACTGAATTTTAGAAATTCATAAAACGTAAAATTATAGTTTGGAGCAGATATGAGTTTCAACTTGGTTTTATTGATCAGAAAACAAACTCGGAAAAATTATGTCATTTATTGGACAATGTGTCATTTACTAACTATATGTATAAATAAAAAATCGTGGTTGTATTGTATAGAAAGACACACCTACAAAAAAGGAATTAAAGAATACGTTCTTAATTTTGTCATATTTTGTACAATAAAATTTAACTTCCAATTGTTTTCTGACGTTCTTCTTTTCATTCGTGTAATAATAATTCTCAGGTATTTTTGACTATCATTGTATTTTGGAAGAACCTCCTTAATTTTCCTTTAAAATTAATAAAAATCTGAAGCGATTCATTTATTGAAAATTCCTAGGGTGTAAATTATTTCTCGGTATTTTTAAAATGAAAATTTATATTTATTCGAACCCAGTTTGTGCAAGCGGACAGAAATAGTTTGTTGAGTAACTCCTAACGCTGCAGCAAGTTTTGATTGGCTTTGGTATAGATTTTCGGTCAACAGCTGCTCCAATTCATTGTTTTTCAATTTTTTTTTTTTTATTGTTCTGTACGTTTTTCATTCTCGAGAACAAAATTTCCATTTCGGAACTCTGAAACCAGTTTTGCATATCCTGTAAGATACAGCATCTTTCTCTAACGCTTCACAAATTATTTATCTAGCCTCAGATGTATTTTCTTCAATAGTTATTTAACGAATGAATTTTTGGAAGTTATGTTTGTTCCATATTCTGTTTGTATCATCTACTATATTTTCATTATACAGTTCCAAATTTGGCGGGAAAAAGTTTCCGTCTAAATGTGTGCTACAGTTGATTAAGCGTTGGAATCGAGAATTAATTTGTACACCTAATATTATCTCTTCCAGGTGAGTTGGAATACTTACAATTAGTTAAAACTTGGGGTGTATTCTTAAAACCTGACACTGACTTATCGAATACCTAAACATGTATTACATCAACGATCTACATAAGGAATCTTTCGATGAAATCTATCCAAGACTGACAGTCGCAAACAAGCAATTTTATCGGTGCAACTTTATCTTCCACGAATGACGAAACGGTAGATAGAGACTCGTCTTCTGAAGGCAGTTTGGAAATTAACCGGTTACTCGAGGCTAACTACTCCCTTCACTGTAAATTACACCGGCCACGATTTTTGCATTGACAGCGTGCTCCCGGTTCGAGGGACTCTGAACGCGAATCTGTTATGTCACTTGGAAGGGGATACAATACAGGGAGGGAATAGATAAACGTTGTAATAAGGATAGGCCTCTTTAGAAGTCTCAAGCAGCCAGTTGACTCCCACTACAGATCAACAGGCTCGTCTTTATACTCTACACAAAATCAGAGAACTAAATAGAAACTACGGTTCAGCATTTTTAACACTGAAACGATTGTACGGCGCCACGATCTGGGAACAATAAATAAGCTGAAATAGTTTCGAAGGTTAAATACTGAACTGAAAAACATTCTGTGTTGTGTATAGTTAGCGCAGCTTCGTAAACGTTTTTAATTCTGTCTAATATTCATTGAAGAAGAGTTAATTGCCAGCGAAAGAGTCGGACAGTGGTGAAAACTCTAATTCTAATTGAAAAAAAAAAATAATTTTTCTCGCTTTTTCCGAAATATGTAATTGACAAAATATGTTAATAAACATGTCGAAATAAATAAATTCAATAATTCAGACCATGCTAAGAATTGAGAGCCTCTAGACATGGACGACCAAAATCATAGAAGTATGCAGAACATAGTACAGTACTGTTTCGATATAAGGACAATCTTACAGTGTTGACTCAAAGAACGACGCCTGAGTTTGATTCGAAAAAGGGATTTCTCCATGCTCACCACTTCTTCGCCGGTGCGCAAGTCTTCTTGTTCCGTCGTAACCGAGATCAAACCCGACTCGAAAAAGGGTTGCGCTCGGTTCTGAAACCTAGCCGTTCTTCGAGTCAACACTAGTATGCAGAATCAATTGTCGCCAGTGTGCGACGGCTCTAATTAGCAATGTGGTAAAAAGCGTGAACTTGAAATCGTAAATCCGGTGAAACTATTAAATATAGTGAACTTGTGTGTCTTGCATAGTAAAATGGAGAGCTAATAAATGTGAAACTAATTTTTATTTCACACAATTGGCAGAAAAATGTAACTAGAATAAATCCAAATTAAAAATGCTTCTTCTTTAATTAGTAAATAACTAAAGTAAGATTATAGTTTAACTCAAGCAGTAATTTTTTTGTATTCTTTCTATATGAGTTCCTTAAAAATACCAAAGCAAAATTAGCTGCCACTACCTGCAACTTTGCGAGATATTTTCAAATTTCAGATTTGCAAAAGCAGTTGTTCAGCGTATAATGAAAATTTCGAAACTTTTCAGATATGCTTTTCATTCAAATTGAGCAACTTAGTTTTACATTCCTTACTATTAATAAATAAGAAACATAAGATAATAGTTTAGTTGCCATTTCTATTTTTTCTTTTTCCATAACAAAAAATATGTACAATAAACATGATAACTGTAATTACTAAGTATCGTAAGATCATATTATACTAAATAATAATTTTGTCTTCCTAAGATCACAACTTTAACCACTGTGAGTCGCGCGAGTCTAATTCTCCTTCAGAGAAACCGTTTGTTTTCGCGGGTATAAAAAAACAAAGCGTTTATGATTTATCGACGATCACCCAGTACCGATGTGAAAGGTCAATTGTTGCTCATTTACACGATCGTGAAATCGGGAATTGTATATTTACCCAGTCGCAGGGTATATCTCGTTGGCCGGATTATAACATAACGCACACGGCAAGAACCTGTGCCCGTGGCCAAACTTAGGATCGCCTCTAAAAATATCGGAATCGCGGTACCGAAATAGCTGTGCGCGGACAACACGAATTCTACGAGAAAGATGACCCCGGGGTGTGTTTGTAATGGGCATCGATACGATCGTTTCTAGTCGAGCGAGCTCGCAAAGCGACGGATTCGGGGAACTAGGTAGGTGAATCGATCGTATCGGAGTCTGTCTTTTCATGCACCGTGCTTATCGGGACCGGTGTGCAGCGGTTCAAACGCGTGTACCCAAGGAAATTCTTTCCGACTTTCTTCGTCGACGTTTTCTCTGGAAGAATGCGTTTCGGCGAAGGGAACGCGACTCGACGTATACAGAAAAACATACCAGCTGGTATTTGCTTAATTGTGGAAAGGTATGCTTTTCTCGCGTCGAACCAGAGGAACAAGTAAGCTTGTTAGAAATTTGATTACAGATGATTGCCGTGGAAGTACGGTAAAAGGAGATAGAGGAAAATCGTATGGTAATTCGGAAGCTTCAGGTGCTCCGATTCAGTGAGTGTTGAATGGGTGAGAGTGACCCAAGGTTAACCCTTGCACAATGAATGCAAGATCATTTTCAAGTATGTTTTCATTTTATTTGTTGTTGGTTTTTTATTTCTTGTTTCTTGTTTCTTATTAGTATTAGATTGTAGTATTTACACGAGCTTATGGAGATCGATAAAATTATGCTTTCACTTTCACTTTTATATCAATTTTTGAGGTAAAAGAAAATTCTTTAATTTCTAACTTCCTTAACATTTTGTTATACAGGGTGTTCCTTGCAACTGGAACAGGCTGTACCTCCTAAACGGTTGGAAATATAAGAAATTATTGTAGAAAGTTAAATTTTACTAGACGGTGCATAATGTGCAAATAACATTATGCACTTTTGAGCATCGGTGCATCAGAAAAATTCAACAGCTTCAAGATATGTTTTTCATTGCACCCACTAATGCAGTTTTTTGTATCTAGAAAACCTGGCGATACACCGAAAGAATTCAGCAAACTTTTAACTACGATAACTTGACGAATGAAAACGTCTACTGCTATTTTCCTGGCTTTTAATTAATTTTTTATATTGTAATGTTTTTTCACCATCGAAAAACATTGCTTGTAGAATTTTTCGGTTTTTTTTTAGAAGAGAATTTCATACCAGTAAGTATGATTACGAGGCTGGAGATGCTTATCCAAAATTATATCTTTTACAAAGATAAGGAATAGAAGCTTAAATAAAAGTACATCTTATCTTTTAAATGCTGCTATCTTCTGAATGCATTTCTACATACTTTAAAACATGTTTGCATAGTTATACGAAGTATTTATGTTTAATAAAGCGAAAGCATATCTTCCTTACCATAGCAACGAAAATAAATGCATTTATTACCACTGTCCTGTATTTTTTCAAAACGTCTTATTTTATTCTTTGGTTAAATGAACAAATTGAGGAATTTTTTAGCTCACAAGTTTTATAGTTATTTTAATTATATCATCATTAATGCATTAATTATTATATTATTCATGTATGGATGACAGTAATTTACGTATTTGTGAATAATATTAATTTTTAAGATCGTGAGTAGTATTAAGTAGAATTTTTATGTTATAGTATGATAACAAATAGTAAAAATTAATTGTCGACTTTATTTCAAATTTATAAATAAATGTTAACCAAAAGCTTAGCAATCATAGTATTAGGATATACATGCCAATAGATGAACGGCACTCACGATCAGTGGACGGACAGCGGTTAAATTAATCGATAATTATGGAAAAAACTAGGATTTTAATTTATATTATTATTTCTTGATTTTGTAAAGAAATCGTTTGATGTTTCAGAAATTTAACATTTTCAATGAAAGTGTTTTTTGTATGTGAAAGTATAATTCGTACTACTATCCATCTACTAATAATACAGATTATGAGTAGAATTGTCATAATTTTATTAATTCTATTACAAACAACCAATTTTTTCTTAAAATCTATGTGCATTTTTCTATGCAAAGCTTTTAAATTTGTTTTATAAAACAAACATTTCTAAACAAAACCTTATTACAAATGTCGGACTCAATTAAGTCGTCCATTTATTGGCTTTTTTACCCCACAATGAATTAAAACACCAGATTAAAATTTTAAGTAACTGTTTTAGAATATTTCAGCTCCTTTCCCTTTACTTTAAACAATCTAAATACCTGCTCCAATATCAAGAACACAATTCATATCACAACTATGTCCACTTACATTATAAAATCAGAAAGTAAGAATTCACCAACAATATTTCAAACTATCAAAACACAATAAATATCAATTGCTAAATCCGTGTTTTCGTTATGACTGTCAGTCGTTGCGACTGAACGCGGAATCCAACAGATACACAATATGAAAAACGAGCGCAGTAGATCGCATGCATATTGAAAAATGCTGTATGTATTGAACATCGCGTCCAATCGTGACGATTGGCAGTCACAGTGAAAACCCACCTTCGCCCTGCTCAGAACCAGCAATCGACACAATTTAGCGCCCCAAACAAAAGAAGAACGAAACACTCCCACATCCCAAAGTCTCTTCAAGGTCCCACATCTCAATCCACTTAGAACCAAACATCTCCCAAAAGAAACAATCAACTTCACAGACTTACCAGAACCACCCCCCATCATTCTATCCCCTAAACCTCCCTCCATTCCACCCACACCAGCACCCGGATTCCCAATCTTCCGACAAAAACGAAGCGAAACCACGGACTTCTCACCTCGTGCATCTCCAAGATGACGCAACCAACCATTATTGCATTAGGGAACGAAAGGAGCAACAAGTACCGCGGTTTTTGCTAGGCACGCGAGGAACTTCGTGCACGCAGGATTCCCGCGGAGTGCACGTGGCATGGGTGCACGCGCGCGCTCACAAACACGCTCGAATAACAGGGCACATACCACGACGGAGTGTAGAAAATCCAACGTTCCCCTATTGCAGATGCCTGCTGGCTGTCCCCCGTCGCTCTCGTCCCTTTCCCGCCTTCCTTCGACTCGCCCGATGTCCTTTTCTTCCCTCCGACAACGGTCTACCTGCATGGATCGCAGCTTTGCACCTAGAACGATGCCCTCGCTCTATCGCGCGAAAGTGGCCCGCGCTTCGTTTTTCGAGTTTTGGAAACCACAGGCCCCACCGATGCGCAACACGTGCGACGGTTTCTTGTAATTTCGGCGGAGCGCAGCTGTCGTGCGCCACTACGCTCGATTTCGATCGACACGCTTCGAGGAGTAACTTGTTTGTCGACAGACTTGTCGCTGTCAACTGCACACCGATAGATTTTATAATAATGTATTAAACTGTGTGTACTGTTTAGATGGATGTTCCTTACAGAAAATCACGAGCATCTATCTACACGTTTCTTTTCTTAGTCTTCGGACTTAAACACTTCGGACTTTGTTTCACTTGCTTTTCGAAAACTTTGTTGATTCAAGAAACTTTTTGATTAGATGCACCGAAAATCACTTTCACCGTATTCATGTATTTATAGACATCGAAGAAAGGACAGTATTAACAACACTTCGCTGAAAAAGAATCACAGTTGAAAAATATTTGGCTTGTTAATATCACCGTGTAGTCTGATTTCAGGAATTGAAAAAATATTATGTTCCGAGGTGTATAGTGGATTCGGTTTCTCTTCGCCAACACAGCCACGAAAACGATGCTTAGGTTGTTCGAGTGACCGACACGCCCCGGCCGCACGAGCGCGATGATCCACCTGCCTCGATCGATCCTCGTTCCGCCGCACACTGACGCTCGATCTCTCTGGCCCGATCGGTCCTCCTTCGCCGCGGGACACGTGACCCTCGACTGCCTCCTCCAGTCTGCCTGTGGCTCGTGAGTCAACCAGGCTTTCGGCGAATTTCTGTTCTTTTCGCTGGAAAGGCTTCCGATGACCCTGTCAGTCGCAGCGTTTACCAACGCGATGACAGCTCATTGATTTCCTCGCTTCACAGTTCAGCAATTGTGATTGAAACTTGCCGGCAACAAAATCGATCGCTCGAGTCCGAAGATAATTAGATTTCAGTGATTATTCCAATTTCGTCCAAGTTGTGATAAATTATATTTCGACAGAAATTTTAGTTATCCGCTCGCTATGAATTAATCTTTACGCTTAGATCGTTAATAGATCGGTATATTATAATTTGTTTTGGTTGCGAGAAAAATTTCAGGAATTTATTGTTTCCTTGATAATATTAGCTGATATATTACAAGTTCTTTAGCCTGATATTTACAATAACAGAAATTATTGTTAGTCGTCAGAGTTTTCGAGAGAAAGACGACTGTTCAGTATTGAGTTACCAAATAACACCACGAGGTGTTTCGATATCTAAGAAATAACGTCCGCAGATAGAATCGATCCACTGATCCTGCGCGGTTTGGCGGTCTTGTTCCACAAGCTCGACTTCCGTTCCCTCAGGCAAGAGGTTTTCAAATCAACCACGGTGCCTGCGGTGTAGTAGACAACGAATGACTAATTGTTCAGCACTTGAAACAGCGAAACTCATCTAATTGATGGCCACAACTGAGACCAGGAAACACAAAATTCTATAATCTTCGCGATGCACAGTGTTTAAAAAACGGCAGTCTGACTGCGAAAGATTCTTAATCTTGATCATGTTCTATTCTAATTTTCAGTTGATTTAAATTCATAAATTATTAAGGATCTCTAATTAAATGTTGGATTTATCTGTGAACATTTTTTAATTTGTGCAACAGCTTTTAAAAAATATTTTAAAAAATATCATTTAGTCGTAATTGTATTTCTTCTCATGGAAAATTCTATTTGTAGTTAATTATTTTACGTGTAATGGATTTTGTAGAGAGCGATACTTATTTAACCCATTAAGAATCGAAGAGCAATTTTGCAATGCAAATTGTTTTTTTTTTTTAGTAAAACTAAACTGAATTGATACAGTTCAAGAGTTCGCAGACTCGTCAAAATTTCACTGATTTTATATGTACTCTATTTATACTTATTTTATTTAATGTTATTGAAATCACATTTGTTTATCAACATTGGTGAATAATGTTTCAGTTTTGAATAGCTTGACATTATAAAGTTGAATTCAGGGTATTTTCATTGCTAAACGTTTAAGCTTATAGATTTAAAAATCTATAAATAATGCTTGAAGAAGCGTTTGAGAATACGAATATAAAGTATGAAAATTTTCATGTAACACTAAAAATACGTTTTAACGTGACAGTAAATCGCGACTTTTAAGATGCGTTTTCAAGTGACAGTATACCACGACTTTTAGTGCGATGGCACTGAATGTCATCGATTTCGTTATCGTGAAAACTCGAAATCGCATTGTAATGACACTGCATTCATACCACGCATTTTCAGTGTTATAGTATTATGACTAGACGGCGGATTTTTATGCATTTATGGCAATTCGAAATGCATAAAAATCTATGATACCGTTAATAGATACTAAAATATACAATATGTCAAGCATATACTTC
This sequence comes from Perdita meconis, assembly GCA_030770465.2. NCBI lineage: Eukaryota > Metazoa > Arthropoda > Insecta > Hymenoptera > Andrenidae > Perdita > Perdita meconis. The sequence continues at coordinate 22,696,812 of JASKOS020000002.1, forward strand.
AAACTACAGTGTTTATAAAATGAAACGTATTGTTATTTAAGTTCCACGCTCTTAAAATATACCTTAAAAGCCATGACTTTGAATGTCATGACAGTTTGACACAGAAACTCTTAGTATTCAATTCGATGCCATTACAATGAGATTTCTAGTTTTTATGACATTTGGACCTCTTTTACACAACGATTCGTCTATCGCGATACTCGTATGCGATATTAGGGTGGACCTTATTAATAACGATAGATTACAACAAAGAAAAACAAATTACAAGAATAAAGAATATTCAGATTCGATGTGGCACGACTTGCCATTCTCCGATCGATTTCAAATTTTGCACATGTTAGTTTCTCATCCAGTGGCATGATTCTAGAGGGCGTCCCACAAAAAGATCTTATCGAAGTTTCGCCCTAATGCGATATGCGTTTGACTATCAAATACTCCGTCTGAATGCTCCCATTTGTTTCAATATTTCGTCTGGAGTCTGGACACAAAAAAAGTCGCCGGTGGTCAATCGACCGCAGATACCAAAATCGATATCGCAATACCGTATCTTCCGAAAATCGCCGTCTGAACGCTTCTATAATAATCCGTGAGCCATCGATATCTCGCATACGTGTATCGCGATACGCGAATCGTCGTGCGAAAGAGATCTAAGCCCCGATGCACACGAGCGACACGAAGTCTCTGCGATTATTGCGATTTCGTGTCAGTTACGTTGTCCGATTTATTCGTATTTGTGAAAAACATAGTAGTATGCAGAACCGCAGCGACTTTTTTTCGCTCGTGTGCATCGAGGCTTAATCTCATGGTACTGAAAGCCACGTGTAAGCGTACCTTAAGACTCCAATTGTTGTTCAGGTTCCTTACATTTAGCTCTACTACGTGTAAACTGTAGATATTCAAGTATTTCACATTTCCTACATTTTCGTCTAATATTGTAACTCCGATACGTTCTTAATTTCCCCCGAAAAAATTGTAGATCTCTAAACTAATACGACGTAGTAAATAAAAATCGCATAATAATAAGCCTGTGTATAATAATTCTGAAGGACTCCACTTTCACCTTCACGTCTCAAACATAGCTTTTCGCGTTCAAACGGACGTTTTAAAATACTCTACGACAGTTCCAATCTATCAAAAGTCGATCCATATCCACAGACATCGCTCCTTTCAACAATGCAAGGATTCGCCAAAACTCCGTTCCTACTAAAGAATCCTCACCGCGACTCATGGAAAGAGGCCTCTCCGCGCCGGAATCCCAGGAATCCAGTCGAGATCACTTTCACCCAAGCTCGCGTTAAAGCCCGACGAATGCTCTCTCCCAGTCCCGTGACCCGAGGAGAGCCTATGTACCATTAGGCGACGGAATCATGCGAGTGCCTGAAGGCAACGTGACTCAGGGTCCTCGGATGATTGGAGACATCGAGTTTTGCTTCGGTTTCGTCGCGAAATCGGCTAACCTCGGCGAACAGCGACGGAGAAGAGAGCGCGAGATGGATGTGGGGCGATGCACCTTGCGAGATGCACACGTCAGCGCGCACCGTTGACCCAAGATCTTATCCTTATCGTTCGGCGAACGTCCAGCGACGCGGTCATCCGAGCTAACGCGACGGGCCTCGACGCGCCACGAGGCTGCTTAACGAGTCGACTAATTCGAACGTGTTAGGTCCACGAGGAGCGGTTGTTTCGGTGGTGGTGGCACTGCGAGAGGAGTGGGAGGAAATGGAAGAGGAGGAGGAGAGGACGAAGCCCGATCCTCACCACCCGCACTCTGACCAGCGGGACAATGAGGCGGATAGGGAGAGGCGCACGAGCGGGAAAGAGGAACAGAGACGCGTAGAAAGTCGTTCGACGCGGACAGTTGGCCGACCGGCGGGCTGCTCGCGTGGAAAGATGACCCCAGAGATGGGACTAGCGTTTGGTGGGACCCCAGACCGAGTTACCACGGATTGGTGCTTCGACGATGGAGGGAGAAACTGGCTGACTCGTGGGTAAGGTGATTCTCGAGTTTCTTTTTAATACAAGTTTATTTTAAAGTGGTCGCATCAACAATAAAGTCGTTAGTGACCACTCATCTGCATATCAGACTTATGTACGTGTGTTGGATTTCACTTACAAGCCCCCAAAGTATACGTAATACGTACAATACCACATGTTTATGATTCTACAATTATCTACAAAGAGAATAACTTTATCACTTTAAACAACTGTATAACACATTTTATGCCGCTAGCTTCATTTAAGGATGAACTTCGGTAACAATTTTAGTCAAAAATTAATCAGTTTCTAATTGTAAGATATGAATGAGATTTGTTCTTGTTGTTCTTGGGACATAAAACCAGTCAGGAATGTTGATCGTTTTTCATGAACTTGTTTGTTGGAATGTGCTTGAAATATTCCTCCATATGGCGTTTCCTATTAAGAATACATGTTAAATTGAAAGATAAATAATTTGAAAACTACAGAATCAATTTTTCTTTTAATTTTGCGTGGGGTTTTACTATTGTATAAAGATTCATTCCTGCAATTTTTAAAGATTTTCGCTTATTTTTAATGTTACTGAAGTTCATTCTTCTAAAAAAACCATCGAATTCATTGTCCGGAATTTGAGATAATTTTGTTTAGTGTTTGATATTTCTAACAAGACCACAAGGACTGTCAAAGCTTTGTTACGTCACTACAATTTTCTAATACTGATGAGTTAAGTGTATCCCAGAATGGATCATAATGATGATGAAGGACAGACACAGATTGACTTAATCTGCGATCTACTGCCCTAAAAGACCGACAATACATTCGCTCCAAAAATGCAATGTATAGTAAAACAATTCCAACTGATTTCAATTTCTATCATCCGGGGTTTCAGTTATTTTATACACTAGGGATAAAAGTATATTGTGTCTTCTTGAACTATCATTTAGTAATGGTATATTACAAATAAACACAGTTTTCACCCAGAGGATGAGTATGGGAAAACATGATCCAAAAATAACTTGCGCTCTGAATACATTGCATGCTTTTAGAATTACAGTAGTATTAGATTTGGATATTTATTAATGTAATTGAAATGACTTTTAAATTAAATTTCAGAAGAACGTCTTTATTTTCTGATATTCTATAATAGAATAAACAGAATGAATTGTTTATTAAGAAACATACAAAAGAACATCATAACTAATTTCCGCACTAATTTCAACACTTTCCACGATTTTTCAAATACTTCCTGTGATCTGACGAAGAAGCGTTACAAATAAAAATTGTTCAGTTTTTAATCGGCTACAAATTTCAATGAAAAAATATTCAAAAACTTTTGAAAAAAAGTTTTGCTTCATGATATTGTAGCTTATGTTAAGATGAGTTCAATAACCTGCTACACTATGATCTTGAAATGACCCTGAGTTAAAAAATGTGAAATAAATGAATAAAACCGCTTGCATGGAAGGTTATTTTATTTGTGTTACATGTTATGTAAACATTTTCTGATAGGAATCAAATTCTTTGATTTTAAATTAAGTTGGAACAACAAATTATAACAAATTGAACTTATTACTTAAAATTATAACAAGAAGAATAAAAATTGAACTAAGTTATTTAAGTTACAATAAACGTTCAAATTGTAATACATTTTCTTGTAATCTATTTAACTTCACTTCTTGGCCACCTCAGTCCCCCCAGTTGTCACCAGTAGATTTTTTTATGGGATCATTTGCAATCGATAGTTGCTGTACGAATTCAAAATGTGGAACATTTGAAGTAACAAATTCGTGCAGCGTGCGAATATGTTTGCCGCAATAGCATTATAAGAACAGTCAATATAAATTTATTACATATAGATCAGAATTGTGTCTACAGAAAAATTGTTTACAATGCTGTAAAGCAAAAAATATGTAATACTATTTACAAAAATGAAGGTGACTTTGACGTTTTATGAAAAAAGAAACTTTTCTGAAATTTTGGATTGCAACTTGTAACCGATTGAAAACTGAATAATTTTTATTTAAGACACTTTTTCGTCAAATCACAGAAAGAGCTTGAAAAATCGTGGAGTGTTACGTGGGACACCCTGTATATATTGATTAATTTTTGCTGTCACACAAATGTGTCTACAATTCAACAAGTAGAATCTCGATTAATAGGCTCTTCATTATTTTCTGTTTCTATTACCTATCCAAGGTCTCAATTACTCAATCTATTAACAATGAAACTGCATTATAGTTTCGAGTAAAACTGTAATTAGCGAAGGAAATGCTGCAGTTTCGAGTCCGATATTAAACTAGTTAATCGAGGTCTTACTGCAATCTACTTTTTGGTCTCACACGTGTATCGCAGACCTACGATTCGTCGAATTTGAATAACATTTATGTTCGGAATACAAGAGATCTATTATTCGACCAATTGTATGGTTTTTGTGAATATATCAGGGACCATATGTTCCGAAGAACTCGGAATCCATCGAGTTCCGAAGCTGGCAAAGTTCCGGGTTCCCGAAAACGCGGGGACGATCCTGAGGAGGAGTGGAACGGCGCGGGGCAGACAATGAATCCACACTCGCGTGGAGCACGCTCGCACATGGTGAAGGTCCGTCCCAGCTGACCAGGGTCGACCATTGTCATGTTAATGAACAGAAGACACGTTTTCGAACCTGAAACCCGCGTCCGTGGATTCCGTGCCACGTAATTACCTTGTTCCTGAACACCGGTATTACGCGCGGAACGGATCACTGTGAATCCTGGTGCAAACAAAGACGGCTAATTTGGTTATTCTGACCGAAGACGCGGAAAGCGTTGGACGGCAATTGCCAATCGTCTATTCTCGTAAGACTAGCGGAACCCTCTTCGAAGCAAAAGCAATCACGACTGGAAGGAGCTGAGTACAGTTTAAATTAGCAGCTGATATTTCCAGTTCGCAGATTTGTACTGTGGACAGATGTCACACTCGACGATCGCGGGATACTCGAAAAGCCAGTCGAAGATACATCAAAATCGTGGATCACGAGAACGTAAATGTCATGAAGGGTAAAAGAGATAAAGATAATGATGGTACAAGTAGTTTGCTTGTAATTACTTTATGTAAAGGAATTGTATTTTAGTTAATACATACGTCAGGTGTCTTTTTAGAGTTTAGAAGATTTATAATAAATATTTATAAATATTAAAAGATTTATAAATATTTTATAATAAAGAAGAAGAAAATAAAAAAAATTTACTCATGAGGAAAGACTCAGTAATAATAACAGATTCATAGTTATAATAGAAAAAACTGGATAATTTTGTACGAAGTCATATTACTATATGCTTCGACTGTATGTTTAATTTTTCAATGCTGTATGTTACTATCTGTAAGTCTGTTTTAACTCTTTGTTTATCAATGGGACTGTATCCCGTCTAATAATAATAATAATAGTTATGCATAAGGACAACGAGAAAATAAAAATTGAATATTTTCCTTTAGCACTAATTAGCTGATTTCTAAAATATTTTTGGCATGTAGTAGAACCTCGATTATTTAACTTTTAAGGAGATATTCTACACTTGCGATCTCAAAAATCCACTCCTTATGTGTTTGTTTCATTCGAAAAGAGTTTTCCTAACTATCCTCCTCAGATTTAGAGGCGAAATTCGATGTATTTTAAATATTTCAGTATTTGTAGCGTCAGCGATAGCTCTGCTTTTTTTTACTGCCACGCCTGTCAATACTCGTAATAAAAAAAAAAAAAAAAAAATACTTGAGTAAATGATTCAAAATTTTAATGTGTCATTTTGGATATTAGTAGCTATTGAGCCAACCACAGCAATGTTAATTTAGTTTATAAAATAATTTCTCACTTAAAGAATATGTCACTTTCCGTAGTTTTAATTTTGAATGTGCAACTATTTTGAAAATTATTATCCAAAACTTTTATTCTGTGGTTTAGGCGATACCCATACTCATACAATTAAAAAAATATTGTTTGTTCTTTTATTTTAGATTATCTAGTAATCTAGTAATTTAGATTATTTAGTAATCTAAAATTACGTCCGCCAGGAAGATGTAAAATTCTGGAAACACCAACTTCATCGTCATTAAATTTCAATTTAACATACATTCTTATGGGAAGACGGAATATTCAGAAATATTTTAAATAAAGTTTTTGAAATCTTATGTTCATAATGATCAAACACTGAATACAATTGTGACAAAAATTTCGAAAAAGCAAGTTTATGGAAGAATCAAATATTTAATATGTTGAAAAAATAAAATAAAAAGTAAGAGCGAATTCAAATGAATTTATGATAAAAATACACCACTGCCATCTCTGATTCGTTTTCGTCACAAGCAAATGTAATATTACATAATATCTTGGAAATTTATTAACTTTTGGCTAAAATTGTTGCTGAAATTCATCCTTAAATGAACAGATAATATAAACGGTAAAACCATTTTTTTTTCTTATATTTTCAGGGTGGTAGAAAATATTTTAAAAAGTTTGAAACGCTAAATGTTCATTTTTTTACAAAAACCCCTTACTGAAAATTAGTCAAATATTGGACCGCAGGTGTAAAATATCCCTTTGTATATCTACAATTTGTTATTACAGCGGGTTTAGTCTATTCATTTAAAAATTCCTATTCAAAATCTAAATAACTAAATTTCCTTAAAGTACCTTGCAATAGTAATTCGCAAAGTATTTTCCTATTTTAAATTAATTTTCTGGAACAGGTAGAAGCGTTTGGAACTGTCAAAAAGAATTCTACTGTAACAATTTTGTACATAAAATTATTACAACAAAACTAACTATGCCAATATAATTTTCTTGTATCCACTGTAACATCTATCCAACCAATATCACTATTTCTAATCTCCCTAACTACCAATAACGATAGCCATCGATCAAACGTACCATCAGACTCAAAGATCCCGAGATCCAGTTTTCATGAGATCCACGCGAAACCAGACGTCATGCAAGAAGAAATCCTTCCGCAACTCCAATTTAGATTCCCCCAAGATACGTTTATCGCGAACCCAATGGCCATCGACGATCACCAATAAAATACTATAATTGAACCACTGCAGGACATCCAGAGCAACAAGTAGCATTCCGAGTGTAACAACGCGCAAGTATATACAATCATTGATCCATCGCTCCACGGACGAGCGCGCGATAAGGCCATCGTCGATCTAGTTATTGTTATTTCGATCGTTATGTCGCCGGGACGATGTATCGCGAAACGTGGATCGCGAGGTAGATACAGTACAGAAGAAGATATGATCATATGATCATATGACTCGTCGTAGACGTCAGTCGGTGCGGAGCCGTCGACGAGTTCGTTAGTCCGACGTTCTGGGAAGTTTCTTGGAGGTCATGACTAATCCATTCCGTCCTCAAGGAAACGGCACAACACGTCGCGTCGTACATTAAAATGCACCGTGCGTGCGAGCGGACACGTCGAGGACTCCTACGTCGCTTCCGTTTAAGATCAATAGACGCGCGTCAACGACGGAGCAATTACACACAGTTTAGAGCAAATGTCCGCGCGGGAAACCGAGACGTTGCTCTTCCGGTCGCGAGATTGTGCGGCGTCTTTTTTCATTTTCCCGGGAGATTACTGTGATAGTGATTTATCGAGTCATTATTCTCGTGCAAACTGATTACGAAAGTTTGGGATTCTTTCTTGAAATTTGCAATCCTTTAAATTTTCAGTGTTTGGAGTTCTTTTTAGCTTAAAATATTTTTAATTTCGAATTATATACTAAAGACGGGAATAAATATTTATCTTCTTTTTGATTTTAGATATTGGATATTCGATATGACAAATTGCAATCAGGTGACAATTGATTGTCATTCCAGCTGCCTTTTTATTTTTAGTCATCAGATTATCAGAGGAATTAAAGTTTCAGATTCGAAATAATCAAAGCCATCTAATCGATTACTGATTTTTCTTCCGATGAATTTCTAATTAACCAATCATCCGCATTGCGAAATTAATTTTGGAGCAGCGATAAGCGCTGTCGTTTGCATCGAGGCGGTCCACTTATCACGTCAATTACGCGAACGCTCGAATTATCTACGAGCTTGTGCTTCGTCGGACATGGAAAAAAAGTCGCTTGGACAGAGTCACGCTCCGTCGAAAGAACGGAGCGACGGTATCGCATGTGACTCATGTCCCACGGTTTATACATTCCTGCATGATGTCATAATCTAGCTCTGCTACGAGCTTCTGCTAGGGTAGTAGAGAAATATTTGACCCCAGCCTCTTGAATTTCCTCCATTTTTCTCTCTCTGTGACAACAGGGGCTTTGCTTCAATCTTTTGGGATAAACTGATACACGTATGGAGAATCTTTTAACTCTTCGATATCGACGATGAAACGGCGTAACGATTTTATTTTTTTTTTTCAATTTAATTTTTGTTTTATATTAAATTATCTTATAAATGCTTCTCAAGATTATTTTCTTTGCGAGGACAACATTATTAGAAATTAGTCATTAGTGAACTGCGAATTTTTATGCATTTATGACATTATTAAATGTACGAAAATGTACAAGATGAAAACATACAATATATGAGCCCCTTAATTGACAAATGGCGTGAGTCCAAAATTACGAAAAATGAGTCTACCACAAAAATAAATAGTATTACGAGTACTTAAATCATCTATCAATTCAATTTGCACATATTTTCTTTTATTTTAATAACAAACTAAAAGTTAGATTTGCATCGTAAGTAAAATTGTTACAGAAAAATGTGAAATAATAACTTCAGTTTATTATTAATAATGTGAATTAGTTTACTATTGAAAGAAATGTAGTTTTTCTTTCAAACCATGTTATCATAAGTATGTATAATTCTTTCACTTAATTTTCTCACAGCAAAGTTCTGTTCTTCATTCTTATAAAGTATTACACAAAAATCCAATTTTTTCAATATTAAGAAAAGGGACTTACTTCACTTGTCAATTAAGGGGCTCATATCAAAAATATAATATAAGTTACAATATTTAAGACATAAAACACATTATCATTCAAGCTTCAATTCTTTATTTGTGTGTGTAAAAATTCCATTTTGCATAAAAATCCTCAGTCTAGTCGTTAGTTTATATAACCAACTTTAAACATTTAGTTGTTTGAATTTATTTCTCAATAAATTTCGATCTTTTCGGATCTAAATGAAACATACGAAACGACAGTATTTATGGGATGAATTAGTAAATATATTGAATTCCAGTGTATATTTTCTATCAAACATTAGAAACAAGTTTGAAAAAAAATTTCTAAATTATCTGTCAGCATAGCTAAAATAGTGATTGCAATTCTCTAATTAGAGATAAGAAGATGATAAAAAATATTTACACAGATACGTCCCATATTTGACCTTATTTTCCAGTTACATGAACTTTTCTGTTGTAACCAGTTTCACTCGGTTAATTACCGATCCTTATCATTTCTTCATACCTCGCATGTGACGTCGCTGGCGGTTTGTAGCATTCAAAACATTCTCTGAATCATTTGGTCAGTTCTCTTGATAAGAACAGCACGTGTTCAGAATATCTGATAGAATTCCATGGCAGTTTGTACTTTACACGATAATGACACATTATGCAAATGTGGAAGTCACGAATATACGCTTCCTTTAAGGGCAAAGTTCTGCGAAAGTGTTACACCGGCTTAGTTCGTAACTCCAAAACGAGGACAAATATATGAACTGTTTGCACAAACTTCTCTCATCATTTTTGTGCTTGCAATTCGAGCCAGAAATTGACTTCATCAAACACACAGACGTTTAATGGACTTCAAATTATACTTTCTATTTTTTCCATCAATATACATAGATACATTATAATTATCGATCATCTGCGCAGTAAATTATATGTCTAAATATATTTCAATTGCTACACCTAAACAAATTTACCTCTCGGAATATCTTTTAATCTATCGACTGGAATATTAATTATTATTATATATTAATAATGTCAGTATACATAATACATACATCATTATAAATATATATTTCTGAGATTTTTTTAAAGTGAAGCTTTAAAACTCTTGATAATACAGAAACACAATCCTTGAATCCGAGAAACAGAAAACCTATCAATCAACATGGGCATGAATCAATCTTTTCAGAGTAGTTTAGTACTTTTTCTGCATTAATTGTATAAGTGGCGAGCAGTACAATTTCCATTCGAAAGAAATTTCCATATCCTGCCAGAATTCCAGAAGCTACTTATCGACTCGAACTAGCAACTCATTTACAAGATAAAAGCGACTCCGAAAGGGGGACACAGTTCACCATAGATTTCGAGCACGAATTTCCGCGTTCCCTCGATAACAAAGAAGCGCGTACTTTCCGTCACGGTCATAAACGAAGCACAATGAGAAGTTAACCAGCCCGCTGAAAATGAATTCCGGTTCCCTTGTGGTGGCAACAGGCAGCTTACGTTTTCTCCCTCATCGACGAGATAAACGCGCAACTTGAGTATACCTAACTGGCACCTCGAACGAGACACGATATACGTTATAAGCTCGATCCTACATTCCCGATTCCCTAGAATTATCTGAAGCAAACAGTGTTCATTGTCGTGCATTTTCACATGTATCTTTGGCAAAGCAAAAGTGTTTAAAAGTATATGAATTGGCTTTGCGTTCTACAGTGAAGAGAAACTGTAATCGACTTTCTTTGCACTTATTTGCAGATATTTTTTTTCACCGAGAAGTTTTCAGAATTATATAAAAATTATTTCGGGTTTTCAGAAAATATGACTGAACATATTAAAAGTTTTAAGTTCTTCCTCTGTGATTATCTACTAACTTTTTACCATAAATATATCTTAAAAATTCCCTGTTTAAGAGGGGAATCATGTATAACTGTTAAAAAGGAATCTATTTTTTTTTAGTCAATAGTAATGCACTTGAAGAACGTAATCCTAAAGTTTTAAGCCAGGCTTAAAGTATTTGTAGAGCTACAGGTAATGGAGCAGCAGCGTGTCGACTGCGAATATCTGCGCGCGGTATTATACAATAACATAAGTTTCGGTGATAATTCTATCGGAGATAAAGATTTTAATTTTTTGAAGAAGCTGACGGGCTACTTTATTCACCATCGAATAGCAGATTAGCATTAAACTGCAAGTTTCACAAAACCATAATCTTTCGACACTGAAACATATGTTATTTGTTTCAGTCAGGCATAAAATAAATGTATGCGTTCAAATGGCACATTTGAAATGAATTCGCTATACAGTAAAAATAAAAGTTAACATTATAATTTTGAATTTTGTGCGAGACGGTCGAATTTGAGAAGTGAACGCAAAATAAAGTCTAACTCTTTAAAGAACGCCAATAAATCGCCGGACTCGTACATAATGATTCCATTAATAGATTTTTTTTTGAAATCGAAAAGATCAGCTTACTGTTTCAATCCTATATGTAATTTCGCTCTTAACTCTCATCCGTCCTTTATGTCAATTTGACACAATTTTTTCATGGAACAGTATATTATTCAGACATTTTGCAGGATGTTTGCTTGAAACTTTATCATTCTTATTTTTTTAACATAAAAAAATGATCTATTTATCTTGTTATTTATTGCGTGTTTACAATTACTTCAATTTCACACCATAGGTCAAATTAATTTACAGAAATGAGAGACGGATGAGGGTTAAATAAAATAAAAAAATATTCTAATATACACTTTGCATAGATAAAAAAATTGAATTTTCTAGTTCCCCATAGAAAATATTGGTTCTCTCTTCCTAGATGCCGGAAAGCAGCTTGAATTATGATTTGTTTGAAAATGGTGAGAGATTGTCGACCACTCGGGTAAATAAACAGGCGATAAGATAGAGCGTATCGTTTGTCAAACGAGACATTGTGCTGTTTTCCCTCGTTCCAAGATCTTACCTTTCTCCGACACAAGTCTGGTTTGCTTCGGAACGGGTTTTTAACACTTTTGCCGTAAAATACGTCGCGGCGCAGTGTACTCTGACGCGCAACTTCGCGCGCTTACATTCGTGCGAAAGTGTTTGCATTGAATGCTAATGGGGCCGGCCACCGCGCCGGTTGTTTTGTTTGCTTTCTGGTCGCGTGTTATGTGTCAGCCTGCGACAAATCAATTACTATGCGAATGCGGCTATTGATCTTCGTCTTGAATGAAAGAAGAAACCGCTCCGCTTAGAAACGGTAAAAAAGATTAACTTTATTTAACTAAAATGATGAATGTTAAAAATAAAGAAATTACTTCTGACTCCATAAATAATGTTACGTTTCGTTAAATTTTTTTTTGTTTTGGTGCACAAGAAACAGTTTTATTAAAAAGACTCTTTGAGAAGGTAAAAATGCTTTTGAAAAATTACTAGTTTATACTTGCGATTAAATATGTTCAATGGTTGTAAGGTAAAGTAATATGGATCACATTTTAAAAAAAGTTTATTTTGTCTTTCAATTAATTAAGATTAATTTATAGAAGTTGAGATTTATATTCTCAGCGAAAGAAGAACGAAATAAATTAAGGAATTTTTGTTCCCTTTTCAAGAAAAATTGAATAAAATGTTAATCAATAATATAATACTAATAATCAGAAGCTTGAACATTTATACCTCAGAAACACATAATTTTTGTTACCTTTGTAGCGACAAAAATGTGAATAAAAAAAAAAAAATTAATCTTCAGAGAGACATGATTTATGGAATGACCTAACATTCTTGAAGTTTCTGTACAAGCTAATTATACCTGTAACTAATTATCCATACACTATTATATTACTGCTAATCGAAAACGAAATACTCCTGAAAAAGTTTCTACACATCTAATTATAGTTAATAGCTTCCTGTCTTAAATTTCGAAGATCATTATTAATTTTACGGTTACAATTTATCTCAGAAATGTCTAATATTTCTAAAAATTTCTCCTCATTAGAAACAGCCTGTTTCGCAATATGTGCCAGAGGCTCCAGCGGTAAACCTCAAAACAATTAGAAAATTTGGGCGATTAGGAACGCGATAATTGCGGTTCATCGTCCCTTCTTCGTGCATAGCAGCGTATCGATAAGCGTTGAAATTATTAAGCTCCAGGCTCCATTTGGATACGCATGCTTGTGCCGCAACGTGTACCGTAGTCCACCGGATGTTCATGATGCGGTTTGCCTTATTGTAGCTGTTATGGCTCATGCGGACGTTGTTGCCGAATCGGACGAGTGACGCTAACCGAGCCGAATTATGCGATGGAAGTGATGGAACAGCCCCAATTGAGCGAGTTCATTCCGCTGCCCTACACTCGTTCGTGTGCGTTTTCGTCAACAGAGTTGCACATTAGATTCGCTGCATTCGAACGATTTCACTTGATTCCAATTCTATTTCGTTCTTTTTTTTTCGTAGGCTTGATATCACATTTTTAAATAATAATGAAGAGAAAGAATCAGCGACTAGTGAAAATACATCAATTTAGAAACCAGTTCACTGTGCGAGTTGAATTCTGATTTAAGAAGTGAATTAATCCTTTTGATTTAAAATTTTGTTGCTGCAACGTGCAGTATATTTCTTGTTTTGAGTTTCTGATATAAATAAGAGTAGCGATTTTTGCCATCATGGATATTTAGAGAACATTCATTTTGAATCTTAACTCATTCACAGTCCCATGACCCATATGTGAATCAGGATGAAACAAACAATTTTTGATGACGTTTCAAAGTACACACAGTGGATTCCGCTTAATTGAGTCACTGGTTAATTGAGGTCATTGCTATGCATTATTTAAAGCGACTTTTATTTAAATGATTATAAACTTATTTATTATCTAAAAGTTCAAATGAAGAGGCAAAATAATAAATATACTATCTACTACATATTGAAATAATATTAAACAATAATACATATTGAATAGGTCTAAATGAATGATTTAAAATAATAACATTAATTGTTATTTGCAAATACAAGTTTCATTATTGTTTATTATTAACCGGGCTGTTAAAATTGATTTCATTCACACGTAGTATGTATATATTTTTCCCCGATTTTTTGTAGACAGAGTGCAGAAAATATTAATATTCTGATTCTTTTATGGTACAAAGTAAAACAGATACGAAAAGGCAGAAAACTATGTATTATTTATTTTTTGTCGAAATTCAAATAAGAAATAATATTTCATTTGCAACTAAGAAATAGTAAGTACAGTATTTTAGTAGGTATTATTTAAGCAATTTTTCTTTAAATAGCTAATTTACTTGTTATTCATAATTAAAATCATACTTTCATTTATTTAAATTTAAATAAAAATTTGTCCAATTCTGATCGAGGTAGCCATTTATTAGGACACAGCTTAAAGAACAGAACCCATATTTACCTACGCAATACTTAACATAATCAAGACAGCTGCTTCATCGGGTCAAAGGGCACTAAATACTCTCCACGTGTTCGAAATAATCGGAATCTACTGTATTCAATTTCGTGAAACTGTTCTGAAAAAAGAAACTAAGCAACGCTTATTACACATCACTACACTTGTTTTTAATGTGACATCTTGAATAATAATTATGAAATGTGTACTGCTTTTCAAACATACAAGTAAACTAATATGTATGTAGCCGGTGAACCGTGAACGTGTGGAGTTCGGCAGGAGAACCAGCTCAAATTGGAATAGCCTAATCCGATAAATTATCGATCCAGTTTCGAATCTCAGTTCCGTTGATTGAATTAGTCAATTTCGTTCTTTTCCATTAAATTGCGCAAAAGTTGTGAATATTAAATTGAAAAGACAGAAGTGGACGCGATAAATCAACCGACTCCGTTTAGACATTTTTTCGAGGAAGATTCGGATTCAAGGAAAGTCGATGTCATTTCACTTTACGCGATTCAATTATTTTCAACAAATATATTTAGAAAAGGAAGCTGTTAACATTTTCAATCGGTTGACAGAGTACCGATTCTTCAAACGAAAGCTCCCCCACTCGGATCACCCCATTCAGCAAACCAACGAGTCGATTCGTTCTCTATCTGCATTCAGTGCAACCGTTGTAACTGTACCGTGTAACTGTAGTCAGCAGCCATTTCGAATATTAACTTCACGAGGAAAGAATCTACAGAGTGAATCTGAATGGGTCTTGTCCCTTTGCTTCAGCTTTCACCCTTCGTGTCTCCCTTAAAGTGCCCCGGAAATGAAAGGCTCACAGAATTCCTGTTTCCATTCCTCTATTACTACAGAGACTATCATAAAATAATATTATCTCATTACTTGATGTTTCAAATGGTCATACGTATATTTAAACTGAGCAAGTTTCAACGTTTTCCGGAACAATATTACAAGAATATGTTCTAATGTTCTGCATACATTTATAGATATTGCCTGCAGGTATGCGTCAGTATGTAAAGTTTGTAGATAGTTGAGGATTGTATGAGCATACTTCGCAGAATTTTGTGGACTATTTGCGGAATGTGTGCGGATCAGTATAACTCGTTTTTTGATTTCCATCGAAATGGAAACAAAGTGAAGGTCTGTTTGGATGAAGTTTGTAATTTGCTTGCAGCACAGTCGTTTAATCCAAATGTTTTACTATTTATTGAAGATTTGCAATCAAAAAAAGGCTCGTACAAAAATAAAAACCGTAGATTATGCAAATAGTAGAATCTCAAAATCCTTCAAGCATAATTGTCGTTCTCTCCAAATTTTATTTTAATATATTGCCACGTCATTTATTTTACAAATATGACAGTCATTTATACTCAGACATGAACTGCAGATTTTTATGTACTAATGACCAATAGATGTACAAAAATCTACAAGGTTGTTTACAAGTGCAATGTATAAAAAATATAAAAAATATAAGACGTGTTAGAAAATTTGACAAATAAAACACACTATTATTCAACGTTGAATTTCTCAGGTATTTCCGTTTATAAAAATTTGAATTTGCATAAATATGCACAGTTTACTAATGGATAATATTAATTCATACAATTATCAACAGAGAGCGAATGTTTATGCTAATTTTTATCCTTAAAGACACAGAAAAAGAAATGAAACCCGAAGAAAAATTTGTCTTATCTTTTAAGTATTATCAAATGTATTATACTTTTCATATTTTATTTATTATTGCATTTATGCTCATCTTTATACGTATTCGCATATTTAAAATTGCCATAAATACATAAAGATTCAATGTCTGATTACGAATAACATAATAACAAGAATTTCTAAGAAAAATCTTCAAAGTAAAGCATTACTATAAAAATAAATAAAAAAATTACTTGAACCAAATTTAACTTCCAGTTAAAAGAACTCTATATCCTAAAAAACTTGAATGAAAAACTTGAGTCAAGAAGTTAATAGCGTATCCAACAGACCATCTAATCAAATTCAATTACGAATCCCACAGCTACTTGCAGCTCTGACCACCGATACAACAGAAGGAATCTCAAAGACCGGATAAGATACGAAGTACGACTCATTTCTTGGTCGCCACGGGTGACCGATAAAGTTCAGAAACGTTGAAGCAGACGAGCTCGAGGACGGAGATAAAGCTCGTATCCGATATCACCTAAAATTCACGACCTACGACAAGCACGGCCCTCCTCGATAGCGCAAAAGTGGGAGGACCGCGTACTACGCGTTTTATCTGAAAAAAAAAGAAAGAAAAAAGAAGAAACGAGGGAACGTGCAACTCTCACGAGGCGTCGATAAGATCCGGGGTTCTGTTGATTCAGTGCGACACTGCGTTATCTAGCAGATATCGCGAGTTAAATGCACGAACCGGTAGTTTTCGTGAGGGCAGAACGAATTATCGCGCCGACGAACCGCGGACCAAACGATTACCGTATTCGCGGCGAACGAGCGAAGGCAAAGGCATTCGTTCCCGAACACACAGCCGAATCGACGAACCGTCATCGATACGTGCCACCGGGATAGATTTCCGTTCCGATGGTTTTAGTAATCGTGACATGCGCGCAACCCGGTTGCACCGTTTCACGGTGCGATATTGCGGTTATGCAACTCGTGCGCGGATGAAAATAATTAAACGGCTAATGATATTAAAGGACGCGCTGTCGGTTCGCTCTCACCTTGCTCCACTTTCCACTCGTCGCGTGCAATTGTACGGATTGCAACATCCCGGTTGTACGTGAGACCGCAGGGCGCAGGGGCACGCGCGTCAACGTAGATCCGTGGATAAGATTGCATACGGTTCGAAGAAAGTGTTGGGTGCATAGGAAGGGACTGTGATTTCTTTTTTGGCGGATGTGGAGACGGAAGGTGTTGATGTGTAGCATTATTGTTGTGTTGGGTTGAGTATTCAATTGAGTATTGAGTGAAGAAAATTATTTCAGCAAACTATTTTAGTATTGGAGAATTCACAGTGGTTAAAATACTGAGCCACGGTATTTTTCTGTAATACATTTTCAGCTTGAAATTGCTTTTTATTCTAATACTAAATATTGTCATAAATTATAAAAATAAAATCTTATGATAATTGTAAAATTGATTCTAATTCCCATAAATTAAAAAATCAATATGCATCATAGATTGTCTCATTGTATTTTCATTTCTAAAGGGAAGACTCCCTTTAACTTTATTTTCTACATCGCAATTGAAACCTAAGATAAAATATTTTTGAAATTACGAGAATTTCATTTCGGCTATCACAGTTCACATCATTTTAATAAATAATACGTCTTGCGAGTAAGCATAGTGATCGTTCTGATTAATCTGTTTAGTAAAATGTTATACGGTAAACTTGTAAGTAAAATATTTAAGGGCCTGGTTGCTTGTCCACGGATTATTTAGATGTTTTCTTTGCATGTGCCATCAAGAAACCCAAGCAGCAGCTATTTGATGCATATTGAACATCATCAAAACTACAGTTTTTTTAATTGTTTTAATTGTATTAATCGTATGTCTATGCATAACAATCCTGACCAACATAATATTAATATTGATATATTCAATCAACCTACATTATCTTTGAAACAATCATCGTTATAACATATTTTAATATAGTTAGAGTCATTCGGGGTAAAAGTACGCACTTTTGTTGTTTTTGCTTCACTGACTCGAAAGTACTATGATATTAGGAACACTTTTTTGCGCTATCGGTAGCATATTTAATAGACTCATAAAATGCAACGAGTATTTGACGATAAGCCAAACGGTTTTTTTTTAAGCAGTAAAAGTGCGTACTTTTACCCGCTGCGTGCTTTTGCCCCGAATGACCCTATAGTTTTCTGGTTTATTTATCTATTAATTTTTGTCATATTTTTTATTGCTTCGTCTCTCCGTTGTTCCTTTTAACATTTTTAATGCACTGTTACTTCCTTCTTTTATATTTACTAAAGAAGTTATCGTGTTAATACTAAATAAGAAATAAGGTAGAAGTGGGAATATACAATTGACAAGACCTTAATCAATCTTTACTAACAGCTCATACCAGCTCCAAACGGTTGCCTACCTAAGGAGCAAGTGTAGTTACGGCAGTTTGATGAGTGCTTTCTGTGGGTTGTATTCATTAGTAAAGGGAGAAGTAGAGTGGTGGGAGTAATAGAATATTATTTTTTATTTTTTATTAGTACTGAATGACATTCGAAATGACTGCCGCCCGGATTAATAAATACAGTTTCAACTTAATAAACCTTGCCGTATACTTGAATCAGTGATATCGTTCGTAACTACAGCGTTACCAAGCAATTTTGCACAATTTCAAGCACTCTTTGCAAATGCACGCGTCATTGGTCAAACTGCTAATGCATTTAAGGCAATGTTGAATATTTTTGTGCCGTGTGTGTAAACACGGCTGCAACGAGAATGTTTGCGGACAAACTCGGTTGCGAATCAATAAAAATCAAGTTAAATGTGACTTTTTACGTGAGAGTAAAGTGCATTATAAAATATTTACAAAATATGTACACAGAATAAGTAAGTGTTTAGAATTTGAAGCTACCGTATGTATTAAATTGTAATAATATATGTATATACAAAATGATTGGTGACTTACCGTGCAGCGTTAACAGTGCATCGTGGAAATGCTTAATTATGATAAATTCACGACCCACGCGTTCGATATAGGATTCTATGGGATTACCTTACCATTAAGAGAAAAATATCGAGAAAAATCCGATTGCGCAGTCTGTTCGACACTCGTTTCACTCGCATGCAATTCGCACTGAAAATACGGTAGATCGACACACAAAAACTCAACGCACTGCAAAGATTTACTATACGCTTCTCGAAAGCCCTACAATCCACACAAAAAAAGAAATAAATTGCTATCCATTATTAAAAGTGAACATAAACATAAAATAAATACACGACGGTCGCTTACTTTTCCTTTTCACAAAAGACGTCGCGGAAACTTTCGCGTTTCTCGATTTTCGCGAAATGGGCGAATGAAAAACCGAGCATTAATTATATTGTAAATAAATATTTAACAGCAGAAGCATCTCACGGCACAATCCAATTGCAATCTTAATCAGCGAGATTCAATTATCGCTAAGGAGCGAAGTATTCTCGCGCGAAGGAAAAACGATAACGAACTGGAAAAGCAAGCTGAACGGAACGGGCGTCGAAAGGAGGCTAACAAGGAGAGGCAAGACCCAAACGAGCGATTTTTTAAAGAAACATAACGCGAAATGTAGGTAATGATGCGGTGAAAGAAATTTTAGAATATTAAGCGTCAACCTATTTCTATAAAAAATTACTTTCAATTCTTTCGTGAATATAAATCTAGCAAGATTTTAAAGGATTCAGTTACTGCATGGATTTAAATAAAAATTTATCTGGAAGGGAAAAATCAAAATCCTAAAGTAAGATAATTCTTCAGCAATCAATGAAACACATTACAACCAAAAACTTTAAAGTCTAGTCTGTTTAATGACTCGATGCTGACACTTAATAAACTAAGATACTTTTATATTGACCATGACCTAAATTTCAAGATAGGTTTCGTTAAAAAATTGCTCGTCTTTAAGCTCGTCTCCCACTTGTAAGAAAGACAGTGGCGAGAAGCTCGTAGGACGAACGAAAGCGACAAAATAATTCAAGACACCGCATACACAGCAGCATAACGTTTATTAGCACACCAACGATATTTATATATATACGTGTATATATATTATAACGCACTATAATCGCTTAATGTTTCGTATGTCTATAGTGTACCTAAGCGTTTACCTAATTTCCAAGATATACTCTCATACTTAATACTCGTCGAGCGATTACAATAACTAAACGAAGCGTTTAACACAAAATAAAATCTAGAATCAACTGCTCAAAAAAAAAAAAGAAAAAATAAACAGTATGTATATATATATCCAAGGATAAAAATTCAATATATAACAAATAAAAAAATACTTAAGTCTACGTGTCTCACCATTACCGTGGAACGCCTCCGGCTTTGATCGAAGATAGGTTCCGCTTTCGACTAATTGCTTCGGAATGTTCGATGAAAACGTTAGGAAAAATATCGATCGAATTATTTCTTATGCCTTCCTGATCACTGAACCGAAAAAGCAGATCAGTACGAAAAAAAGTGGATTACCCAGTGACACATGTTCCACCAGATTGGCACCATACCATTTTATTTGTTTATTATTTGCATGATCTTATTTGACAAAAATTATCGTGTCTTTGATTAGAAAACGATGCAATTCGAAACGATGACCGATGTCGCAGTTACGCAACAAGAAAATGACTATCGCAATCGTAAAAAGCGAACCTATCCAGGATTTCCTGACAAACGAACACCCGTTACAATACCCTCGCTTATCGAGGAATACTTTCACTTACGTATAGTTTTCGTTACAACTACAACGACGATATATTTGTGTGGTCTAAGAGCACCAAAGCTCCTCGGAAATTTTGAACTCCCTTCGACACTTCGTACGATTTCTTATAGCTACTCTTCGTCTACTTTCTTCGAGATACCAGTTATAACGAGATACGAGAAATACTACGGTGTAGGTAGGATTATATTTGTATATCATAAGTTTACGTTAACTATGATTTAACTAGCACGATTGGAAAATTCTCTGGTAATGGTACATCGGCAGCTGCTTGATTGGGACAGTGTATTTACAGATCGGTGTCACCGATGTACCTGGCGAACGATAAATATATAGGAAACATAGTGTATAGTCTGCTCGAAAATTGATTTCGAAAACGATTGGTATAAAGTAGACGTTATGTACATAATTTGTGTAACGACTGGTAAACGTGGAGCATTGATAAAGGAGAGTTTCAAGAATTCGAGGGTGCGGAGTTCTCACTGGATTGAGTAAAGGATGAATTAGAGAAATTTGAACACTATTAAGTTGAACTAGTAATAGTAGTGATTTAATTCGCAAAATTTGAGAAGATCGTAAAGTCAAAACTGTGATCTTAAGTACTACACGTAAATTGAAGGCATTTGGTGCCCCTAAAATTGTTTAGCTTAAAATTTCAGAATTCTCAATGTACAATATTTTCTCGATATAGGCTCTCTTCTCGAGAGCGGACTGAGCCTATATCGTAGGGTACTACTTTCTTTGTAATGTGCCGAACGTAGAGACAGCGCGCGAAAAAGACGCTGGTTCAAAGGGTAGAAACACGTAAAACGCTTGTTGCTTGCGCTTTTTTTGTCTTTGTTCAACCATCGCGTTGAGAAGATGCGCTTGTTGTTTTTGTCTTTGTTTTTGTCCTTATCAGCGCGACGGTTGAACAGAGACAGAAACAAACGCTGGTGAATAAGCGCAAGTAACAAGCGTTTTACGTGTTTCTACCCAAAGACGGATGCCGCTACTGGTGGGGATAAAATTCAAGCGTGTATAGTACGGTTTTTTTCGAGCCTATATGGAGAAAATACTGTAGTACCATGTCTCTAGATTTTTAAAGCTACTTATATAAAATCCTCGAGGAAGTTTATATGTATAAATTCGGCAGTGTTAATATAGTACTGCTACTTGATTACTCTACTAAATAGAAAGTAGAATTTTGTAGAAAGAGATTCAAATTCAGAAGAATATGTTCTTCATGCTCCATATGTATATTTCTTACACCTGAATACAGATTTTTTTAGTCTACTTTCTCAGAGCAAAGGGTAAAATGTATCGTCAACGACTCAAGTAAATGACCTCGCTTCAGCCAAAATAAAAGGTTAAGATTATAAAATGTGGGTTGCACATTGCAAAAATAAAACAACAAATGGAAGAATTACATAAACAGTAATACTTCACATACTTAAAAATCTTAAAATCATTCTAATTATTTAAAAAATTACCCTCTGATCTGACAAAATTGACTCTATCACCATCAAAATATCCTTTGCCCACGTCAGCAATCCTTAAACACCCTCAAATTTCGTCTTTCCTCCTTCAAGCACCCGCATAAACTTGCGTATATACATCACAGTTAACGAACTATGGTAGGTATAAGATACTCTAAGGAACTATTCGATCGTCTAATATCTAATGTGCGTTAGCGTATTAGAGAGGTAAGTCTAACTCTACCCTATTGACCGTGTCTTCTTCCCTGATCCGAGAAAGAGAACAGCTTCCGGAATCATTCCCCAGACCAGTCACACTTCGAGAACGAGAACACTTTCACCCCAACAACGAGGCGAAAGCAGCGTAGAGGAGAGCTCGAACGATCACCGATCGTCAGCTCGTTTCGCAAACAGGATTCTTGCACACCACGTGTTTCGTCGCGCGTTAGCAAAGATCGAAAAAAAACAAAAACTCCAAAGGCGAATCTTGGCTGGCTGCTTCCTTCGCTCGCTCTGCCTAGGGAGGAAATTTAGGAAATCGCCGTTTTCCCCCGCTAAGATCGCTCGGCAGCCGCCATGGACACTCTAGCAGTGCAGCCGAATCCCTTTTTTCCGAGCTGCTGACATTCAAACACGTCCGTCTACGGTCAACCTGAAGGAGTTCAGCTTCACCCTCCCGCCCCTTCTCCTCTCTGTTTCACCCTGTTTTTTTCATCCCCCTCGCGAGATTTGGCGATGGCTCGAATTCGCAGATCCGGAAAAATCGATGGTAGGTTCGGTGAAATGGAGGAGTGCTGAAGGATCGTGTGTTGTGAGTTTTGCAGTGGTGGATGGGTAGATACACTTGGTTCTGATACCAATTCTGTGACTAGAAACTCGGTTTATTCTTGGAACTTATGAGGAACAACAGTTATCTTCAGGACTATGATGTGACATATAATATATGGATTTCTTTTTCTTATGAAAAATAGTGTTGGACAGAGATGACATATTTAGGGAGACTTTGACATTGTAGTTTTCGCTTTGAGGTTTATGAGTATGTCTAGTGAAGGATGAGTACCTAAATTTCAGAACAGTTCCAAGCTTCTCAAAACAATTGGAATCCGAATCACTTCGAAACTGATTCGAAGCTTAAAACTCTCGAAAGTCTTGGAAGTTTTGATCTTATAATTAGTTCAAAATTTTTACAATGTCAAAATATTTTCAATGTTTCAAACTTTGGAGCGTCACTGCAAGGCATTACACCACTTTAAAAATTTTTCTAAACCGCATATTTTTTTCGAATGATAGTTTATAGACTTGAAAATAAGCCTTCATCAATCGCAATCGCATACTTAAAGTAATTTTTAGCTCTTCAAGTCTATATACAAAATATTGTTAGATGTAGGGTAAACACGCCAATAGATGGACAAATTTTAGATTAATCGATAATTATGAAAAATGTAGAGTTCTGATTTATATTACTGTGTCTTCATTTTGTAGAGAAATCGTTTGTTGTGTTAGAAACCTAACACTTTTAATAAAAGTGTTTTCTGTATGCAAAAAAATATTTTATAATATCGTTCATCTACTGATAATATAGACTGTAACCAGTATTTTGATCACTTTACGATTGAATAAATTAATTGCATTACATACAACTACTTTTTTCTTAAAATTTATATCTTTTTTCATGCAAAACGTTTGAATCTTGTTTATAAAACAAATATTTCTATGCGAAACCTTAATACCAATGTCGGTAATAGTTAAGCCGTCCATCTACTGGCTTGTTTACCCTATAAAATTTTAACACTGCGTATCAAAACTTATTTAAATGCCTTCGTTGTAACGCAAATATTTCGACAATCGACGTTATCCACAGCGAATGGATTAATCGCGTTCTCCTCGATACAACATCTTTAAAATTGGCGTGTAATATAACTCTTATAATTTTATAATATAACTTTCACAATTTTAATTTGAATGCATGCTCTTACAATTTTAATCCGATTCTATGGAAATTTAGAGATTTTTTTAATTCAGCAATTTAAGGAAATACACAAGAGTTTTACGATATATTAAAGATTGATCTTGTTATACACATTTTTATACTCAATTTTTAGGTAAAAAATTACATTTTTTGTTCACCAATTTTACAAAATTTTTAGAAACCTCTTACTGCCACCTTAAGATTAGTTAAGATAGTGTAACTTCATTTAATTATTTTGCATATTGAGTAACCTAAAAATGGTCACAGTATGGGAAAAAATTAGTTAGACTGACATTTAATAGCTGTCAGTATTAATAACTGTCAGTATTAATAACTGTCAATCCTAATACCATTTAGTCCCATTTATTGAGATTTTCGAAAGCATTTTCTATTTAGGGAATCGTGTTTTTGACGTTCAAATGGTACTTTCGTTTTTCAACATTAATTTGTAAATACTAGGTACACACAAGTATATCAATATCATTTTTCTCCGAGTTGTGCAAATTTGTATTTAAATAAACAAATACTAAATAATAAATGAAAGTATGATTTTAATTGTGAATAACAAGTAAATTAGTTATTTAAGTAAAAATTGCTACAAAATTGCAACACTGTTTGTTCTTGTGTAAATCAGAGGTACAATTTAACAATACAATTTTTTTACATTATGTTTTATGTGTTACGTTTTTATTAAGAAAATAACAAAAATGGCAATAATTGAGACATCCACCCTACACGCTTCTTTAATAAATGTTGTGTAGAAAATGAGAATGTTTGGTTTTTTAATCTAGGTTTAGCCGTCTTTTCAAGAAAGAAGCTTACATGGATCGATTAGACCAACATTTTTTTACTTCCTTTCGACACATTTCTCATTTTTTTCATCATTGTTTTAAAAAAAATTCTCGAAAATAGCATCTTTATAAGGTTTTAATTTATTAAAGTGGTGTAACCCCTTAATATTTTATATTTGAACAAAAATTGATCAGAAAGATTTCAAAATATCGAATACTCCTCAAAATCTATTAATTACACTTTCTACGACTTTGAAATATTTCAAGAGTTTCAAGACTATCAAGACTTTTAAGATGATCAAGATTTTTACAGCTTCTAAGTTTGGAATTATATTCGAAGTGATTGGCATTTCCCGTTTTAATTGTTTGCAACGGATTCAATGTGTTTCAAATCTCATACTAAGTCTGTTCTTTTGAAAGAAATATTTCAACATTCCCGCAGGTATTCTAGCTATTTAAATAGGTTCATTAGAGGATCAAATGAAACAGTGACACTGGTGTCTTCTAATAATTCACTATTTAAGTATCTTGATCAAGTTTCAATGAATCTTATTAATTGGTAAACTAATGAATAGAACCAATCATGTTTTCTATATATTCCAATATAATTAAATAGCTGTAGACTTATTACTAGACATATCTATTTCAAAAGAACACACTATACTATTCGGAAAACCCTAATAGTAAAAACCATGTGATATCGAACTGTGAAAACTTCAAATCTCCGATTATATGTAGACCTTAAAACGATTGATAAGTGATTCTAATACAAATTTCAATACTGAATACTCATACTAAATACTCTCTAAAAATGACAGTCTGTACAAAATCATCTCGTATTTCAAGACCATAAAATGAACCACCAAAAAATGACTCTTTCCATGAAACATTTCTTCTCTAAGCTCCCACACGTAACACCAAAACAAAATACAAACTTACACAACAATACAAATTTCCATACACACTATCAGAAGGAACATCGAACCTTCCGGATCACGAAATTTTAAACATTTTTCCACCGCCAAAACGAATTTCATCCCTCCAGTCACCCCGCGAGGCCAGCGAATTGTGAACTCAAAGAAACCATAACGCAGCGCGAAATACAATGAAACACGATCAAGCACGGGGGAAGGACAATAATCGCGAGAACAAAACTGCCCTGACGTCTTGGCGTACGTACACAGGAAGAAGGCTTTCACGGCGTCGGTGTCGAATCGATAGGAAACGATGAACAACGTGAAACGCGGTCGCATCCTTCGGAGGATCACTCTCCGCCCCGTGGGAAAGAGGGTCGCCGATCGTCGAACAGATCGTCGGGCAGGGACGATGCGAAGTGAGGGAGGAAACAACAAATACGTACGAACACAACGATTATGCATGTACACGTGGGCAGAAAGAAGCGTCATGCGGTGCAGCCAAGCGTGCGTTGCTGTTTACCTGCGAACGGCACATCCCCGAAGTATTCCTCGACGTTGTCCGTCGACATGCTCTTGTCGGATAGGGACACGCTCGACAACGAGCCGCTGGACGCGTCCAGGGAACCGCCTGCCGGAAACTGCAGTAAATCCTCGTCGGTTTCCGTTTCCATGTCGCGGGACCGCCGCTTGTACACCTGCCGGCACGTAAACGCCAGTACATACTTTTCTCGTTCGAGGAAACCAATCACCGATATACATTATTATCCTGAGACTCCCATAATATTTTTTTTTTTAACTGAGACATCAACAAATTTTAAATTAAGAAGCCTGGGACATTCTCTAAAAAACGGTACGTATTAAAAATTACGAAAACTGAAGACAAATCTGTTATCAGTATATCACTCTTCTCGTTTTATTACTTTTGTATTTTTCAAAATGAAACTACATAAGTGTTTCGTTTTCAAAGTGACTTCAAGGTCTTGATGTGTAGGTCGTTGAACTCATCCTAAGCAGAAGTAACCGTTTGAACGGTGAGAAAATACGTAGATCTTTCAGATTTTTGTAGGACCAAACGGTTTGATTCACATTTTTCATTTTTTTTATGTGTATATAATAGTATAAAGTACTAAAAAAAAGTTTGAGTTGGAAACAAAATTTTTTTCAAAAGTTATGAGTGTAATTCAGGGAGTCATAACGACTGTGCAGTGGTGCTCAAAAAGGTTGCAACTAATATCTGAAAAATGTTACATTTTTTTTTTTTATTAAACATTAATCTTTTGGCGAACCCTCTTTACAATCTGATTACTGATTACCCGTTTTTTAGTTATGAAAAAAGGAAGTAAATTTTTTATTTAAGAAATTTAACTTTTCGTATATAATTAGTCAACATTTCATTTTTTTTGCAAAATTTTTAAAATATGCTTGAATAACCGATTGCTATTAACATATGACAGTTTTTTTATTGCAAATATGAGATGTAGACTTCTTAGACATCCATAATTTCGAAAAAAATATTCTTTTGACCTCAAAGTTTTTTTGAACTACTCGTTTTAAGTACTTAACTCTAATTGTGCGTATCATACTTTACTCAACTGTTCATTTAAAAAATTATGAAATAATAGTCGGAATTGAAAAATATAAAAAAGTAAAGCATTCAGAAAAATTCTATGATGAAAAAGAAAGACTGATGTAAAAACATATATTGTAGAAATTTGTTTTTCAGGTTTATATGTAAAGGTTGAAAAGAGGCCCACATGGATCAAAACCTCGGAGGAAATCGAGTAGAATCGTACAGCGAAATAAAATATACAAGCGATACAGAAATTTCTGCCTCCCTTCGCATGACGAAAACACCGCGGAGAAAGCAAATAAAAAACGCTTCTCACCCGATAAAAATCTATCGGAGGCGATCGTTTGATACGATTATATAAAATACACTGTATAAAATATAGATCGGCTGAACAAATCTCGGACCAGGGAAATGTTTATTCCAACTTTCGATTCGCAATTTCAGTTGAATCGCACGCGGTGATATTAAAATTTCGATTTACCCGTTAGATCAAAAATGCCTTGCACGTTATCACCCGTGACTGTAAATCGATTCTTTTTAATAGGAAAAGCTGAGCGCCAGATATGATGATTCAAATATCGGAGGTCCACAAATGTTTTACTATTCCGTGGTAGTAGTCCAGTTTTTTAAAACTACATTGCGATAGTTGGTATTTGAATTTTTATTATTATTATAGAAATATTTTATTAATTAGAGGAGTCAAAAAGTTGATTGAAGTAGGTTAAAGGCTTGGTAAAAATATTATTTTCTGATATGTAAGTTATGGTCCATATAAGATTGACTGATAACTAAAATAGCTGATAAGAATTATTCCCATTTGACAATCTTATGACTTTTCGTCGTACAAGAGCAGAACTTTTAATTTACATAAAATGTAATTTACTTAAAATTAGTCTGTACTTCTGCTAATAGTCCACAAACAAACCTACTTTTTACTTATATCCATTTAGAAATGAAATAAACTAAACAAAGTGGTGATCAGCTTTATCGACAATCTTGAGTTAGCATTTAAAATCACTTTAACTGAAGTCTAAAAACTGATGAAACAATATCCTTACACCAAATTGAGTTTATACAGTATGATTTCAATTAATTCAATTAGTATTAGAACCAAGGCTAAAAAATGTTTTGTGTAAGATACATATACAGCATAAATTTCTACGATTGGCAGCACGTCATATGGGTTGTCCTATGCCTATTTCATCTCACAACTATGATTCTTTCTAAAATCAATCTAATGACGCTAGAAAAAATACGTGTCATGTACAATGTTCTATTTGCATATAAGATTGTTAATAATTTCTTTAACTGTCCTGAACTTTTACCTCTTCTTAAGATTTATATACCACTTTTCACGAATTCTCACCACATTCTTTATGTCCAATTTAACTGTACTAATCGTATAATCATCATTAGACTGCGGAAGTTTATGCAAATTAATATTACAACAGCAACTGAATTTTAAATAAATGTGTGTTTTATTTTCTAAATATTATAAAATGCATTATATTTTTTATATTTGATTGCATTTTTATATTTGCAGGGGTCCTTATAGGTTTTTGTAATTTGAAAATTGCTATAAATACATAAACTTCCGCAGTCTAATCATCATATGTAATTCTTATCGTCCTTCTCTTGACTTTTTTAACGACTCATTTTCTAAATTTACAAGTTCCTTAAGTCAAGTTAAACTTTTCTGTAGTTTCTGTCTTTTGTTTGTTACATGTAGATCAAAGTGTTTTATGGCCATGAATTTGATAAATAAATAAGTCAGTAAAAATCTATACTTCTATAGATCTATATTTTTTATTATATTATATTTTATATTATATTATTATTATCTAGTTCTATATTTTTGGCAGACCATCCAATTATATATCAAATCTTCCTGTGCATGAAACAGTTGAAACCCTCAATAATAAATATTGAAGAAAATTTAGATCCAATTAATAGAGATTATATTATCCTTCCATAAATTTTCTGTAATTTCATTGCCACTCCATCCGCACCGCAAACGCAAAAGCTCAAAACTAGCAGATCGCAGAAGAGCCTCCTTAATTTTTCAAGAACAAGGTGCTCCCAGCTTCCACCGCGGCTCGAAAAATACTTCAGCAGACGTCCTCCGCAAAGTCCTCCGCATCCAACTCCCAAGAACCGCGAACCCTCGAGGGGATCGTCTTTTTCCTCAAGAAAGAAGCCAAGTATCCATCGCTGATACGTCGCTCTCTGTCCCAAGACGCGAACCTCGAAGCGTCCCGGCAAACGGAAGAGAGATAAGATTTCGTCGCGTTCGCGTATCGTCGTAACGCAATTAAAATTTGACGCCACGGACTCGACGGGCTTCCCTCCTCTCTATCCGACATCTTTGGGTACGCGGGGAGCTTACCAGAAACCGTGGCTGACAAATTCGTAGGTTCCTCTGCGGCGCGGGCGAGGAGAACGAGCGTTCGCGAGGAGAAGTCAGACAGGCATAGAAGCCAAGGGCTTCATTATTCAAAGGGTGTCGGCGTCTTGCATTCTGCCGCTCTGCTGGATCCGCGGAAGTTGACGGGTGTGAAGCAACCATCCGTGAGCAGTTCTCCCTCCTTCCTCGTCCTCCTCCTTGCTCCACCACCGCCTCCTTCGGTTTCTTCGCCTCTCCTCTCCCCCGTCCTTCCTCTTCGCGGCTTCTCGCTGCCTCGCGCAGCTCCGTTTCCTCTTTTCCTCGATCCGGCTGGATTTTCCGCGATACCGCTTGATCCTGACGTCGAATCGCATCTGGCACATTCGCCTTTCGCGATTTGCGACGACGCCAGCCGAACGATCGCTGAAACGACGGTTCGTTTGCTGTGGACTCTGACGCCTTGAATGCCGATTCCGTTCTTCCCTGTCGAATCTTGACGATGAAAATTCCGGGAAGACGGTTCGATGGAATCGTTTCGCGATTTAATTGCGTTTCTTGAGGAAGGTTGAAGTATGGTTTGAAATGCTGATATCGCTATTTCTGGTGAAAATATATGTTGCGAGTATAGTAGAACATTGATTAAGCTCTCAATAATTGTTATGTATGTATTTTTATTATTCAAGGTTTTAATTTTGATCATTGCTGATAATAAGACAATGGAATTATGAGCAAAACTTGAACTATGATTCAGTAACGATGCAAGAGTAATGAAAATTTTCCTGTCAAATAGACGTTGCAATTTTGACTTTGGCATTGATGTTAGTTTATCGAAGTTTGACTGCATCAGGTAATCTGTTGACTAAGAAATTGTTCTAGGAAATTATTGAAAGAGAATCGACAGAATTTTTCTGTAGAATCTATGACTTAAACTTAACATTACATGGAGCAGGTTTCGCTTTTGATGCTGTTTAATTCTTATAGCTAAAATAGTTACTGTAGATGATGGTGTTACGCCGCGGAGTCACGGTGTGAGCTGTTCGAACGAAAAAATGACTCTTTGGGTTCTTGCTTGTTTTAAGTGTGAAGACACACCTTGGCAAGCTTATATCTGTGGCTATAAGGCAAAACGATGTATGTCACGCGTTCAAAAAAAATTGATTTAATGCGATAACTGAGATCTAGAAAGTGGAATTCATATTTCTATCAGAGAAAAGATGCGTTAAAAGAATGTTTGCCATTAAAAATGAGGATAAAAGAAAATTCGAGTAGATAAGACAGTATTGATATTTAGAACATGAAACGCGAATATCTCGAAAATGAAAACATTTTACATGCGGTGTTTTGCCTTATAACCACAGATATTAGTGAGGATTCTAGGAGAGAAGGAGAAGAGGAAAATGAAGAGAAGTGAGGTGCGTGATTCCCTTTTAAGGTATTTTGAGAATTCACGGGAGAAGTTACTAATTTGTTTCCTACTATTATCGCTATTACGGTTTTCGAATCATTTTTGATTTAATGGTGTATTGTACTTTGTTTCAACAATTGATTTGATTTTAAGAAAAATGTAAAAAAAAGTTGGTGTCAATACGTGGGATTCCCGCTCTTGAAAATCATGTTAAACATTTCTTAACAACCATTCTTTACACAATATAAGCAGTCAAAAAATATTTTATATTGTACACGAAGTCATCGTCATCAGTGGCTAATTGACAAACGACCAAAAATTTCGCCGAAAAATTAGTTCGACTAAGTTAATCAGACTTAAATCCTGTGATCAAAGACAAGTCGAAAATTATCAGCCGTGATGGGATTGAATATGATTTGAACATGACTCTTAGAACATAATTTGAACGAACTTTAAAAAGTTATAACAATTTCGACAGATTTTGATGAGTATTCCACATCTTTCGTTCAAAGATAAAATATTTAAAAAAGACTCTAAAGTTTGAAACATAGAAAGAGCTTCCATATTTTAAATACTTTTAACTAATTAAAAGATTCAGACCTCCAAGGTTTTCAGATCTATCAACGTTTTTAAGAATTCTAATGATTTTGAAACAGTATTGGAGTGTACCGTCGGTACTAGTTGTAAGCTGTAATTATTGGTCAATTACCTATAATCTATTTTTTCTTGGAGCCATGTTATTGTCTCTGTGTCTCTTTATTTATTTTATTTTGTTCCGCTTTTCATTGTTTTTCTTTGTATCCAATGTACATAACTACATGTTAAACATGAACGTCAGTAACAATCTTAGCCAAAAGTGAGTCAATTTCGAAGATATTAATAACACTTCTTCTTGCGATGAAAATCAACCAGAAACGTTGATCTTTTGTCACAAATTTACTTGTTGAAATGTACTTAAAATGCAGCTGCTAACAACTTCAGTCTTCATTTTGTAATATATTTCTCAATGTTGCGTTTTCTCATAAGAATTTAAAGTTAAATAATGTAAAAATTAGCCAATGAATTTTCCTACAATTTTGCGTCGGGTTTTACTATTGCAAAAAGATTCATTTTTCTAATTTTAAAATATTTTCGCTCATTTTTAATGTTACTGTAGTTCATCCTTCAATGAAAAGTTAAATAATTTAAAAACTACCGAATCAATTTTTTAAAATTTTGCGGGGGGTTTTATTATTGCAAAAAGATTCATTCCTCCAATTTTCAAAGGTTTTCGCTTATTTTCATGTTCATTCATAACAATGTGTATCAAATCCAAAAAAAAAATGTTCACCCCTGCTACCTTCCGAGGTTCGCGTAAAGAAGCTTACGCGACATAACATCATCGTTCCCTGGGTGATTTTAAGCGACTGTCGCCCCGTCACAGACGACTCACCGAAGCGTCTGAAGCGAGCGTTCAGTTCAGCATCCTCGGCTGGTCTCCAAGAGCGCGGCGTGCACGCGTGTGCTCGCATGCCGGCGTCGAGACGTCAAACGGTAGTAACTGACGCGTCGGGCCGCGAAAGTACTGGTCGGGAACGTTCCTTTCGGATGCGGCGGCGGGGCCAGAAGCGCTTATCGCCGATCTCCATCTGCGGACGTCGCGATCGCGACGGGGTCCGCGGCTCGGAAGAAGCGCGTCGCCGCGGGTGTCGAGGGAGAGTCGAAGGTCCGAGCCACCGCCTGACCCGGAGGCTTGGACAATACATAAGCAGTCGACGAGACGCCTTAGCAGGTTACGTTTAATATACAAGCCGTGTTTGATCTGTGATGCGATTTGCAAGGAGCCTGATCTCCCTCCCTCCCCCTCGGCGAGCCTGTATCGCTCGTTTCCCGCCGTTTGCCGCGTCATCCTGTGATCGTTCTGCTGTGAGACTGCGTTCGCTTCCCATCCGCTCCGAATGGATATCCATAACATACAGCCGCGCGCGCGGAGGCTTCCATTTCACCTACATGCATCTCCTCTCTCTGTCCTCCGCCTCGCGTTCCTCCACCCTGTCTGTCTCTCCCACCCTCTCTGTACCTTCTTCAACCCTCCTGCTATCCCTCCTCCTTCTCCTCCTCTCGCTACTTCCTTTCCGCTAGCTGCTATATGCGTTCGCAATCTGTGTCTTTCAGCGGTTATACACGCTTCACGAAATGTCACACAGTGAATATATTCCTTGGAAAGAGGAACTGGATGACGGCAAGACGCTTTGGTGTCGAGTGCGTCATCGACCGTGTATGGGGTGTTTCTGGGAACGCATCGGCGGCGCTCCTTCGAGCCGAATCCCAAGTAGTTAGTGCCTGCAGACTTACGGATGCCGGGTACGATCATCGGATATGCCGTTTGCGAGGCTTCGACCTTTGCGCTGGTACGTTTTCTGGACCGGTGCACCCGAGATGATCGGCAACGACGACGACGTTCGAATGTGTAAATATTTTTCGTAAACGCTGGATACAGTAAAGCCTCTACAGGGTGTTTGGGATAGTATAGGCAAGCTTTGGAGGGGTGATAGATCACGTAAAAACAAACAAAAAACTTCTATATGACTTGGGTCCAAAACTCAACCATTTTTGAAAAAAACTGTCATAAACATTTAAGCTAGAAACCACTATAATTCAAAATAGGAACGTTTTTCGTAAGCAATTTCTTCGCTAAAATAAAGATTACGATCTTGTTAATCCAATAAGTACAGTAACTGTGATATTGTTACCTTGTACCGCGAAAAAATAATATTTTTCTAACCCCTTAAATTATCGCGATTTTAAAGGGTAATTTAGGGGGTTAGAAAAATACTATTTTTTTGCGATACGAGGTAACAATATCACAGTTACTATACTTATTGGATTAACAAGATCGTAATCTTTATTTTAGCGAAGAAATTGCTTACGAAAAACGTTCCTATTTTGAATTATAGCGGTTAATAGCTTAAATGTTTGACAGTTTTTTTCAAAAATGGTTGAGTTTTGGACCCAAGTCATATAGAAGTTTTTTGTTTGTTTGTACGCGATCTATCACCCCTCCAAAGCTTGCCTATACTATCCCAAACACCCTGTATACTTGCCAATATTACTACTCCATAAATGACAGTCGCTATGCTTACTCAATAAGGAGATTTGCGAGGAGATGTAAATACTGATCAACCGTGTAATGGTAGAATGAATCAACACGACGCACAGTGGTGAAGAAATCGAAAAAAGTGGGAAAAAATCAAATTGAATAAAAAAATTTCTGAAATCTTTTCTTGAGGATTTAACTACAGTTTGTAGTTGGACAAAGCAAACTGTTCTAACTTTAAAAATATACATGTAGTGAAAGTATTTGTATCAAGTATCAAGTGTTAAAATCAAAAATATTTGTTGTGTGTTCAAGAATTAATAATAAAAAATTTGTCGGTGTAGAAGTTACTCCAGGATGTAAGTAATTTATTTTAAAATTATTTTTTTTTTGTTACAAAATCAAAAACTCAAAATTTTTGAAATTTTGAAATTTTTCAAAAACTCAAAATAGTTAAACATGGATCTGGACCAAGTAAGATTAAGGACATCAGTATGCATATTTGAAAAGTACGCTCAGTGACATTGATTCTTGCCCCTAGGGAAAAAATGGGATGAGGAAAAGTGCCCATTTCCATTCCATTCGAGTTGTCACTCGAAGGTCCCGAAAATTCCGAAGCACTGTCATGTATAGAAACTTTACTGTACTAGGTTTCGCTTTAGATGGGTGGTCGGAGCGTGTTTCTTCTTTTCTTGGCCGAGGAACGAGAATATTGTCGTTTAGTTCTTGTATGTTGGAGAATGAAATTTTGATACAAATGCGTGGGCTGTCTTCTTTAATATTTGAGTAGTGGGATGGAATCATTATGATTATGTTTGCTTGTCCAACGCTCAATTTGTTTTTCAATAGTTAGCCAGCCGTTTTTATACAGTTTTGTGCGCTGATTACGAATCAGCAATTTGTTTCTTCTATCACTTTGGGTTTTTGAGAAATTTTATTTTTAAAAAATTACACATTTTCTACTTTGAACGAAATTTGTGATGTAATTATAAAAGATATTAAAATTTTGTTTACATGAAATGATTCTGTAGACTTTCCTGAATACACTGACATCTATTTTTAAAACATTGTGAATAACTGTGTATATTAATATACGTCAATGTTGAATAATTAACTATCTAACGTGAGTCGACAACCTGTTTGCACTATTCGAATTGTGATTTTGTTATCCGTTTTATGCAAAGATATTCGAAGAATATAAATACAACTGATTTTTGATGCGATGGCCTAGTGGTAAAAATGTTTCAGCAATTATACTTTTGTAAAGTATACCGAGTAATATTTATATAAACTCGTTTTCTGTGAAAATTAAACAAATATTAAATGCAGTCGCGTTGAAAGCATCAACGTGCGCGCGGATTTGATAATCTAGCGGGATCGTAATTGGCGAATCATGGGGTCGCGAGCAGTGATAACGAGTCAACCTCCATTCCAATTGATGCCCGTAATCTAGTCAACGAGAACACGGCACAGTGGATATTTCGGCACAATTTAGTCGTCTCCTCTAACGTCATAGCACAAAAGCTTTTCATACTCCAATCATTAATGTAGAGAAGCACACAAAAGACTAATAGACCTGACAGTTCAAGATTTGAATTAGATTTTAATCGAGTTTATTTTATTCTTTTGAGTCCGAGAATTTTTAACTCAAACACAGAATGAGTTTACGTCAGAGCAATGAAAATTGGGGCAAAATGAATTCATTACGTTAATAGAAGTTATCTTTGCTACTTTTTGAAATTGACAATCTAGATTTTGACCTTTATGTAATAACAAAATTTGCAATGATTCGTTAAGACTTTTCGGATTACTTAGACTATAAAAATTTTAATTAACAAATATCGTAATATTGTTGACAGTTCAATCTTGAGTATGTCGTGAAATACCTCGTAAAAAAAAACCAGTCAATTGTTCGACTTCATTTTGATGTCTCAAATTAGATTTTGAGATTTTATTGAATTAGATTTTAGATTCTATGATGTGGACCTGTTTGAAATCTACAACTTGAACTAACAAGCATATAGCGTAAGTAATATTTGTAATTTTCTCAACAATGGAACAATTATTGCCCTTAGAAACAGTCAGCAAACGAAAAATACCACATACAAGCCTAAACTTCTTGATTACAAACAGAATTTTACAGTAGGTACATCATGCTTTAATTTCTCTAAAAAAAAGTAAAGGAGAGATCAGGAAGCAGGATATATATCACAGGAAGAAGAAGACAATAATGCAAATTTTCGGCACTGGTGCTGTACGGATTTCCCTACCTTAGGCGATTTCCACCTAAATCTTGAAATGTTAACAACTATATTCCGGGTCAACTCAACTCGCCGTTCAAGGTCACATTTCCTTCTTATAATTTTCTATTAGCGAAACCTTCATGATGATGATTTTCATGAACATGAAGATTTCTACACACATAATACTTCACACGGGTACAGAAATCTTCGTAGGGTCATTCCTCTCCGAAAACAATGAAGGTACATCGTGGCCTTGAACGGCCAGTTGAGTTGACCCGGAGAATAGACTTCAAATTTTTATGTAAGTTCATAATTTTACAGAGACAAAAATAAGGAACTAAAGCTTGAATAATAATGTGTTTTTTCTAAACAATGTAATATATATTTATTATATATATATTTTTGTAATATATATTTTGTATGTTTTATAATTTGTAAATATCATCGTCGATTTTTGCATATTGCCAGCAGACAACACTACTTTACCACTTTAATGTAATAATTATGTTAGGAACTTTTTAATAATACAACATTCAATATTAAAACAGCGACGTTGTCACAGCTACGAATTTATTACTTATCGTGAGCAAATGTGTAAAATAATTGTTAAAAAAACGTAAAAATACGTAAAATTTTCTCAAAATTTTAAAACGAAAAAATTTCTCCAAGAACTGCCTGGGGAACAGGATTTGTTTTTAGAACACATACATTTTACAGAAAGAATTCCTATTCTACGTCTAAAAATTTTTCAGGTATTTTTTGTCGTCAGCTACATGGCGACCTAAACCTGCTCGTTGCAATTACCCTTAGACACGCCTTAAGCTGCGTCTACACTACATAACAAAACAGTTACCTAACAAATTATTTTATAACCTCGTTATTGTATAACATATTTTTATAACTTGTTAGAAAATTATGTATTTAGTACTGTTTCAAGTGTTTCTCACATCAATGATTTCAAACGTTGAAGATGTTTAGGTAACAAAGTTATAAAACTTGTTAGAAAATGAAAAATAAAAATGTTATATGTAACATGTTATTATAACACTTTTCGTGTTATACAGGGTGGGGCAATAACTATTAGCACCTCAGATATCTCGGAAACTATAAGTTTCACAGAAATATTTGCTGAAATAAAATTGCACAGTACGAAGGGGGCCATCCGGTGGCGATAATAGTTTTTTTGCAGATGGAGGTACTTCGGACATTTGAAGGTCACCTCCATTTTTTTAAATGGATCGGTATGTTTTTGCTTCCATATCATGATAGAGGATCTTAAAACGAGTTCAACGACCTATTACATAAGGTCATTGAAGGTCACAGAAAGTAGAGAAAGAGAAAGGCGATAATACTTACGGTTTTGGTAGTAAATGAATCGCCTTTCTCTACTTTCTATGACCTTCAATGACCTTATGTAATAGGTCGTTGAACTCGTTTTAAGATCCTCTATCATGATATGGAAGCAAAAACATACCGATCCATTTAAACAAATGGAGGTAACCTTCAAATGTCCGAAGTACCTCCACCTGCAAAAAAACTATTATCGCAACCGGATGGCCCCCTTCGTACTGTGCAATTTTATTTCAGCAAATATTTCTGTGAAACTTATAGTTTCCGAGATATCTGAGGTGCTAATAGTTATTGCCCCACCCTGTATAGCAGGTTATGTTATCCATCAAGTATGGATACATTAAATAACAGGTTTACTAGGCAATTCATGCCAATATGACGTGAAGTGTGAGATGTTATACAGGGTGTAACAAACATGCTGCAATTCCTTCAAAAAGGGGTAATTCCTGAGGTGATTTTAAACAACTTTTTTCTTAGCGAAAATGTTAGGTGAGACTGTTAACGAGTTATTAACGAAAAACACCGACCAATAGAAGCATGAATACAGTGGATGAATTTCAGCGCGGACTCCAGCTGTGAGTAGTATTAGCCCGCCATCGTCCGCGTCATCATTAATCTACTGTACTCGCTCGCTGATTGGTCGGTGTTTTTCGTTAATAACTCGTTAACAAAGTCCCACCTAATATTTTCGCTAAGGAAAAAGTTGTTTAAAATTACCTCAGAGATCACCTCTTTCAAGGAACTGCAACATTTTTGATACACCCTGTATGTATAAAACGTTACAAACTAGTTGCAAAAAATAATTTTGTAACAAGTTATAAAAGCATATAACGTATGTATGTTAGCGTCAGTATCCTTTTTTACTGATGCCAGGGATGAAGGACTTTGGATCGTCCCAGAATCAGAGATTTTATAACTGGGACTTAGGCTACGTGAGGCCTTGAATAGGGTTGCATGAGACTGAACAGTCCTAGCGGCAGGCGATGGCTGATGACCACGTTGGGTCTGCCAGCTGTTGGCTACCGATAGATTGATTGTGCGAGGAAAGAGAGTTTGGGTATAGCAAGCGGCCCGACGTCGCATTGCTAAAGAATAAGGATTTTGTTCTTGGAGAGTATCTGGATTAGGTGCTTTGCCTTTTGATAGGACTGTGATAAACCCCACGGCACTAACCCCAGAATCGTCGAGGCAAAGTTCCGAAATCATAAAATTTCTAGCATATAAATGTTATACAACATTAAGGGTGTTACATAACACATGTTAAAACGAAACCGTGAACAAAATTCGATAGCTAAAACTAGTCTCCAAAATTTCTCCCACCTGTTATCAAGCACTCGACACAAAATCTAACGGAAAATTACCCTTCCACAACTGACGACCCGCTTACCTGACTCAATGGACGAATCCTGTCATGAATGGACTTCTCCGCCTGCATCGCCGAAGGGGGTGGATGGTCCGGGGTCGGTGGCTGGGCATAGTGCGTGGGGCTGGTGGGCAGCATCATTTGTACTCGTTTCAGGCGTTTGTCAGTCGCTTCGCGACCCTCGGGGCCCGTCTGCTCGTCGTTGCCGTCGCGCTTATCCTCGAGCAAACTCTCCTGCGACGACCTGAGCTGGATGAACGCGTTCGACACGTACGTCTCTTGGAAACGCTCCTGTAGCATCGATTCCGTCTCGCTGCAGGGCGATTTATCCGCGCCCGGGCTGCTTTCCTGGTCGTAGTTGTCGAACGCGTGCCGGCGAAGCTTCCGTCGCGGGTTTAGCGTCTTGATTGGCCGGTTTTCGTAGATCGAGGTTATCGCGACCGGCTCCACGCTCCCATCGCGCCTTTCCTCACCGTCCTGCACGCGCGACTTCATCTCGACGTACTGGTCCACGCTCCTGGTCACGTGGCGCAACTGCTCGCGACGTTTCTGCAGCTGCTCGAGATCGATGTGGCTACGGGCCCCGCTTCGCGCCATGAACAGGTATTCGTAGATGTTTGGACCCAGGTTGCAATCCGCGGACAGGGAC
The DNA here is from genome assembly GCA_030770465.2 of Perdita meconis. NCBI lineage: Eukaryota > Metazoa > Arthropoda > Insecta > Hymenoptera > Andrenidae > Perdita > Perdita meconis. The sequence goes on from JASKOS020000002.1 coordinate 22,736,720, forward strand.
ATCTGGGTCTGCAGGTGCGTCGGCGACACGGACAGGTTACGTCGCGGCGGCTTCTTCGGCGGCGTCGGCTGCAACGGGAAAAGGGAAAACTGATTTCGTGAGCGAGTGATTTCTTTCGAGAGAGGAGAGATGAGAGAGAATTGAGGACTCTGCAGCCAAGTGGTTGTGACTCCAGTTTTACCTATTTCGAGTAAATTAGAAAAAAGTGGTTGTAAAATGATTGCTTTAACTTAACATTAAAAAAAGAATACTAACTGCAGAATATATTTTCATATAATAAATAGTAATTAGTGAGTTGATGAGCTTCTATTTCTATTTTTGACGAATTTTTCGAATTTAAAGGTGTCTTTGATTTGCAAATAAGTGTATAAACAAAAATTGCTGTTTGTTAATTTGATCTCTGATGCTATATGTGTAAAAAAACAGATTAATTAGGAATTCAAATAGCCTTAAAGAATAACATGACAAATTAAATCTTTCAAATATTGCAACATATTTTTTTAATTATCGTAAAAATTATGTTAGAACAATTTTATCTTTATGAGAAAAATAACGTGAACTATTTGTTTGGATATATTTATTTTACTATTAATACGAACTTAGTTATATTAATATAAACTTATTAATTTTAGTATGAATACAAGAAAAATCCAATAGTAAATCTTTCCTTCTGTAATAACTAAACAAATTTTTTTTAAATAGAAATAGACTAATAAAATTTAACCTTTTGTGTTAGATCACGTTTTATGCAATTTAAAAATTTTGCAAAATTTACTATAAAAAAAAATCACTGTTAAAGTAACAATTGTTTTCCATCCGTAACTATGGCATCATTATAAAAATATTAGAAATACTGATTTTATACTCTATTTACGTTTTTTATACATATAATATCAAAATGCAACTCGGAACAATGTGTCAGTCATTGAAATTGTAATTGGTTAGGGTTAGAGTAAAGTAAATTACTGCAAAACTTAATTTTTTAAATTCTTACAAAAAAGAAATTTCAGTCAACAATGTTGACTATTTTAGTAGATTTGAAATTATTTTCAAAAGTAACTAAAAGTGAGTTGAAAAAAAAATAGGAAATGCATTAACGGAAAATTCAGTGATGAAAAAAGAACATGACGACTGAAATGAATGTAATTATTCCGATTTTACGGGGCAAATATTCGGCTATACATCCTGTCCCATGAAACTGTCTCGTTCGAAGGAAAAAGACACTCAATCTCGGTACCTCAGGCCAATTAATCTGCGATCAATTTGTCCCGCGTTAACGAAGTGCAAAGCTTGGAGATGATTCATTGCTGCATTAGACGCTTGAGTTCTTCGCTGTAGAATTAATTTCCGACACAAGTGACAGGAAAATGTATGCGCATCCAAAGGAGCTTGCCACGGATTTACAAGAATTATATATTCCGAATATAATAACAAACTGAACTTCTATTTAACAAATTATTCTCGGCTAATTGACACTGAATCAAGACTTCATACTTTATACTCATTTGTCGATTCGAAATAATTTAAGTGCAATGAAACTGATTTCTACGATATGTGCAAGAGTTTGAAAATAGTTAATACTATCGATTTTGGACATTTTCCTAATCAACACTGCTTTTTCATCCGGCCATTTTGCCATAAAAAATGATTGATTTAGGTTCACAATCTTAGTTACGATACACACGAACAATGCGATCTTACTGCAATTTAACACAGGTGACACCGCAACCATATAACATCCAATACAGACGAACGAAGCACAATGGATTATTACAAACATAAATCCGCTGGATTACTCATCGTTATTACTACAAAATCGCAAAAAGATCGCACAGTCTCGCAAGCATCAGACCCAATATTCAAAACACTCCTAAAAAAATTCACAACAAAATTATAAATTCCCCATCAATTCAAAATCAAAATAATATATCACAAGAAACTACAAAAAATTCCCAACCATGTCAACGCAACGACGGTTTATCCAAAGCCGGTTTTCGAATTTCAGTATTTCCGAATTGAAACACTAACAGAAATATTTACACTTATTCGAAGTTTTTTTTTTAGATTATTTAATATTTATAGAACTATAAACGTATAATAAAATGAAGTACAGGTAATTGAAAACACGAAAAAAGCTAAAATTCTTACAATTTTGCAACTTATGTACAATGTACAATAAATAATCAAATTTTTATGAATACTGCGAAGTTATTACCTTTTTGAAGTTTTAACGTAAATGGAATTAAGAATAATTATTTTTTTTAGTATTGGTTCAAAATACAGATAACAATGAAGATTTTTTTAAATTTTATGTTTTTAATAATGTGTAAAAAAAAATGTTGCAACTTCTACAAATTACTTAAAATTTATATGTTAGTAATAGTTAATATAGCTTGAATATGTCTCGGATACTTTCAATACTTGTTACACAAGCTTCTTAATATTTTAATGAAAAAGCAATAATGGTTACTTGATATTTAAAGATTTTAGTGTATTTAATTTTAAAGCAAACGTATAAATATTCACTATATTGTTAATGAATTTCCATTGATATTATTATGAAATAAAATTCGTAAATAAAACAAAGTATCCATATTATTTCTTGAGCTCTAAATAAATTTATATCTTCAAATAAAAGCTAGGAATTGATTTTTCGATAGATTCGTTTACCAGTTTTGTGGATTTGCATGTCGAACATTTTTTTAATTCATGAAGATTAGCGTTACTCTAACATAATTGTGCCCAAAACTATTCAAAGTCAAAAAGTACTAACGTTTTTAATTAAATAATTAATTTATTTTCCAATATTAATACTAGTATTTGAAACCGGTTTTTGAATCTTACAAATTTACCTGAAAAATCGGTTTTTAAATATCGACAAACCATAATAACAACGTTACAAAAAATTGAGAAGAAGCAATTCACCGACACCGCCGCAAAATTGCGGAGAACGCCGCGCCGCGTCGCAAGGAAGCGTCGATAATTTCACTTCGAACGAGAGTTAAATTCGCGCGCGACCCCGTACAACCCTTCACCTAGTCGAGGGGGGAAGAATGATCTCGAGGTAAAAGGGACTGGGCTTCTTACCGAGACTTTATTGTTGGAGGCGGGGCTGTGGAGAGAACTGGACAAGGGTGCCATTGGCAAGTAAATCCCGGCGGCGGTGGAATCGTTGGGCAAACAACGCCGGTCCCGTGGGCTCGGTCCACCGACGCTCGAGGACGAGGAAACGCTCAATTGGTCCGACTCCCTGCCACCCCCGTATCCCGTGGGTAATGTCAAGGACAGATCCTCCGACACGAAGCTACCCTCCATTGTTCCTCGAGGTACCGGTGGCGTTTGGTACAATCCGTTGTCGGAACCCCTGCGCAATCAAACTGAACGTCTCAACGGGACCAATTCACGATTGACTCGGGATCGCTAATTTCCCTTGCTTCGTTGAGCTCCTTTTTTTCCTTTTACCCTCCTTCCTTTCTTATCTTAATGTTATACGCGACGATGTGTACGATCGCTAGTTGGCGTCGATTGGTAACGCTTTGAACGGTTAACACTGTATGATGCAAGGGATTCGAAATTTGCAGGTCAGCAGATTTTTAGTGCGATCTTTTAGATTCATTATACAAAATTGATTTGTTAATTACTGTCGCATTGTAAGTAAGTGTGCGCGAGTACCCGAAATTTACGAGCTGAGCCAAACTCGGTTCGATTATTCAAGTCGAGTCGAGCTACTTGAAATTGACGAATTATTCGGAAAAGTACAAACTACTTTGAAAATCCAAACGACTCGAATGTTCGAGCCCTTATAAGATTTCGAGGTATGTCAAGAAGAATTTTTAGCTAAAAGATTTTTAAATTACTCGAATATATGTAGACAGATCATTGATTTACCTGAAAATATTTGATCAAATAAGTATTCATTTTCCAGTAAATAAATAAATAAATTTTCAGACGTTTCGAAACCCTGCGAGGGCTTGAATATTCGTCGAGTCGTCTGTATTATTCAAGTAGTTCGCATTTTTTTGGACAGTTTGTCGGTTTCAACTAGTTCGAAAAATTAAAATTCTTGACTTGGTTAAACGAAACGATCATTACTCCACTCAAAATTCGAGTATTCGAATAAAATGTATACTCGCACTCGCACACCTCTAATTGTAGGAGGACTGTGGATGTTTATGTTCATTCATCACTCAATCCCATAAATACACACCACGATAAAAAATTTTATAATGATATTTTATGATGTCTTCAACGAAGAAATGAGAAGAAGTTGCAGATCAAAAAAGTGATTGCGTATTTTTATAGGATATGAAAATACTTACGTTTCTAAAATTATTTAATTTGGAATACAAGAATCGGCATGAACTATAGAAATATCCTAATATATATAAGAGAGAAGATAAATTCTACATGAGACTAGTTTGACAAAAGAAACTAGAATTCATGTTCAGTTGTTTCTGAGAAAAATACGTTTTACACGTATTAAAATTCAAAAGAGTTCAATGCTTCAATAAAAACTTCCAATTATTCCTATTACAGATTAAATGATCTTAAAAAATAGTAAAGAGAGAAATAAAATTATAACGTAGTGTTGACAAATATTTAATTAGATTCAAGTTCAACAAATTTATTATGACTATTGTCAGTAGGCTAATTCCTCCAAAGCAATTAATTTCGACAAAAATATCCTTAAGACTCAAACAAGTAACAAAAAATTGTTGAATTATTATTAAACGTAAAACTAAACTAAATAAACGTAAAACGATATTTTTCATTTCAATTTTCCTTCTCTATCATTTTTCTCGATACTTTTACTGTTGCACAAATCTAAATACATTTTCAAAGCAGTTATGCTTACGTTTTTTTTTTCAAATTCATATCCCTTGAATAATCACACTTAAATGAATTCTTTCCTCATTTCGAAATGAAAGAAGCAATAATTCTCAGCTATAACGTTGTATTAAAAATTTATTACAATCTATTTAAGTAAAAAATACAATGTACAGTTTGTCTGTAAAACAGGTTTGAAGAAAATATCTCCCATAAAAGAATGCAACGAGGAAAGAATTCCAGCGTAGCGGTATCGAAAGCGCTTCCAGTCATTGGGGAACGTTTGCATGTCATTACCGTGTTGTGTCGCGCTGTGCTAATGGTGTTCTGTTGGTGATAGTGTTTTGTGGTTTGTCCTCGGGAGTTTGGTCGGAACTTCCGAGAGTATTTATCGAGTTGAGAGTATCGGACATGGACATAAAGACGCTGTCGAAGACGGAACTGGGGTCGGAATCCTCTGTCTGCTGGAGGGTCCTCCGTACTCCGTTCACTGGTCCCCCAAACTCCTCGTCTTCGCTGAAATCCGCAATCCATCGAGAATCGTAAGATTTGCGAACATTCCTGATCATCTGTCCGACGATGCACATTGAAAGCGAAGCGACTGGCATTCGCTGCCGAAGCACACAGCGCAGAAAACTTGACCGTTTCGCAAAAACCCTCGGACGCTTCTCATAATCGCAATTATACTTTAGTGTTTTATTATTAAACTGACAGACTTTTTACGCATTCATGGCAATTCTAAATATGCAAAAATCCAGAAAACTGTTGAAGCCAAACGACAAAAAAACATAATACAAGGTATAATATTTGGAAAATAAGACACGCTGTTATTCAAGTTTCAAGTCTTTATTTTTGTTTGTGAAAATTTGATTTTGCATAAAAATCCGCTGTTTATTACTATACTGTCGATGTTTATGCGAATTCGAATTTTTATGAGTTCAACAAGTCTAATAAAAATTTGTTGTATCTTCGATTATTTGACTTCCAAATATCTCCAACTTTTTATTATCCAGGTTTCAATGATTTCATTTAATTTTGTACTAGCTATACAGTATGACTAGCTATACAGTATGTACAGTAAGACTTAATGTATAACTTGAACCATGATTTAATTATTTTTCTACTAATTTATAGCAATTTATATTACCAATATTAAGTTGGATAACTGACATTCTATTGTATGCATTATACTTGGAATGTTTTACGTGTACACTTTTGAACTTTAGCACAGTACTCGTATATTTTTGCACATTTGCACTTGCTCTACATGCATAAAATTCCACAGTTTTTTTTTGTCAACTAAGAAAATTGTATCTCTGAATGAAAATCTTCCACGTTTCTTTTTTATTTCAATTGTTCTCGCAAAATCTACGTGACACTTCATAAAAGCTCACAGTATTCTAGCGGAAATTCTGGTCTGGAAATTTAACAGAATCAAGTATTTTATTGCTTTCCATTTTGAATCTTTAAAACCTTTTACGAATATGTAACTGAATGCTTTTTTAAAATGCATAAAATTTCTGAAGTTAAAGATTGTTTAAGTATCTCGCAAATTTAGCTATTCCGTTATGACTTGCTTTATTAACTTATTAGAATCTTTAGTTATAGTGAAACTTACTATATATACATTTAACATATCAACATTAAACAGTAACATAGATTAGTAACACATATTGCATGTTCAGTGTAAAATAAACAAAACATCACATTGTAGTAGCTTTCGCTTACAGTTATGTTCATGGAATTCATTTTCCTGAGAAATGCTTTACCAACTTGTTGACAATACTTTTCCAAAAAAATGTTAAAAAAGGAGAATAAATCTCCAAAAACCGATTAAAATAGCAACAGAACACTATCCTCAATATCAATAATTTCTTACAGGGTGTAACAAAAATGTTGCACGTCCTTGAAATTTTTGAGGTAATTTTAAACAACTTTTTCCTTAGCGAAAATATTAGGTGGGGCTTTGTTAACGAGTTATTAACGAAAAACACCATCCAACCAGAGAGCGCGAACAGTAGATGAACTTTGACGCGGGAGACGCTACGCATAGTTGTAACTTTATTTTTCGTTAATAACTCGTTAACAAAGCCCCAGCTAACATTTTCATTAAGGGAAAAGATTTATAAAATCACCTCAGGAATCACCCCTTTCACGAACGTGCAACATTTTTGTTACACCCTGTATACACGAACTTTGCACCAACCTAATCTACCTGCCCTACAGAATCCTAATGTCCTACACAATCGCCGTCTGGCACCCAAATAAACCACAAAGAACAAAGCGCAGCACCGCAACAGAGCAGCGAGTACCAGTGATCGGTTAGTCAAGAAGGAAAGAATAGCGGCCGAGGTACCATCGCTGCCCCCCCAACAATGCGTAAACCCGAGGCGTAGACGGTGGCGGGCGCGGCCAGTGCCGACTTTTTAATGAGGCCACGTAGACGAGAGGTTCATAGGCAAACGGCGCAACAGAAAGAGAAAAGAACGCGACGGTGGCGGCGCGGAGGAAGAGTAGAAACAAGCGAAGGCAGAGGTTGAATGAGAATCCGGCGAACCGCGGCTGGAGGCCATGCCCGTAGGACGAGGGAGAGAGCAATGGTTATTAGTTTTATGCTGAGACGGGCTAACATTTACATTGTTTAACGTGATGGATTCATCTCGAGGCGGCCGAGCCGCGGCTACCGACGTCAAACATTGACGGCGGAGGTGCGGAGAGCTCTGCTACCACTCTCCTACACCCACCGACCACTCGTCAGTCTTTCTTCCCCCTATTCACCGTCTCCCTTTTTCCCTCTGTCAGTCTTTTGCTTGCCCAGTCGCTCCTCTTTCTCCGTCTATCCGGAGCCAACCAGTCACGCTTGCGAGTAGCATTGGGAGAAAGAGAGAGGCGGAAGGCGAGAGACAGAGTACCAATGGGGTGATACGGCGGGGGTGACCCAGGGGTGAACGAGGCGGTCGGACCCACCATCGCCTGCCTACATCAGGAAAATTAAACCAAGCCAAGCGGTGCTTAACGCGCTGGGGCTACACGCGGCCGCGCCACCTCCTCTAGCCTCCACCTCCGGGTTCCAGCTTCCCTTTTCGGCCCCCGAGAACCTTGCCTCTCCTCCGCCTCCCGGCCACGGTGCACCAGCATCGGCCACTGACGCGGTACCACCGGCTTCCAACCATCATATCCCGAGCACTCCGCTCATTCACTCCCGACCGCTCGCCTGGCCCACGTCTACGCTTTTGTTTATCCAACATCTCTCCTATATTAAAGCCACCACGGTTACGCGCTCGTCTATACCATATATCCGCTCTTTCTAGAAAATATTACCGCGGTCTTTTCCTCCTCCCCGCCCCACGTGGCGTTTCCTCCCGACGCTCTTATCCGATGCACCCACGCGATATTCTTTTCTTCCGCGGCGAAGATGACGCTGGATGAATTCGAATACGGGAGCCGCGGCACGAATGCGGCCGCCCCCCCGTTCTTTTTTCTCTTCCTTTCATTTCGCTTCTCGTCGCTCGTATTTTTCTGTTGCGTCGAAGTCTGAGCGAATCGTTGCGAACCGCGGATATCGCGGCGATGGTTGCCGGTCGGTGCAGTTGGTTACGTTCGAACGCGGTCGCTCTTTCGTGAGACTGGCGAGCGTATTAACCCTCCGTTTTGATCCATTATGCGCCGAGGATGACTGAGATCGCGGGTCTGTTGCAGTGTTTGCGGTGGAACCGGTGATTGCCGGGTGAGGCGCGTGCGAGGGAAAGATTGTGACGGTTCTCTGGGTAAGTGTGGAGAAGAAGAGATGTTGCGCTGAGTGAAGTTTTGAATATTGTGAGATTTGTTGAGCTTTGGATGGGGATACGACGTATTCGCGGGTCAGGAATGACACATGTTCCCTTTTTGTGAATTCCTTCTATGAGGATGAGACTGCTTAGAAGGCAGAAAATTGATGATCGCTGGTGATGATGTTTGTGTATTGATATTTTTGCAACTGGTGAGTCTGGTGTGAGGAGATTTATTATAGTGGTGCCAACCGGAAAGTGATTGTCTTTACATGTAAAAATAAGGTGAAAACATAGAATTATATTTTTGTATACGAAGCTCGGTTTTCGAGAAATCGAATTTAAATATTCATCGATTGCTCCCGCATTTAGCTCTAGTTTGTTCTTCAAGTATTTTTTATTTAACCATGTTTTCCATTCCTTCAGAATTTTTTTCTGATTTCGAGGAAAATCTAAAGAAGTTGAGTTGTTGGATGGCAAAAAGGTACATAGACTATAAAATACTATTTCAAGAGAATCGATTTCAAAGTTTTTATTATGGTAGTACTTAATTGAAAATAATGTGATTCCGTTCAATTATTATTATTGTATCGAATTACAGTACTTTTTTAAAGTGATGCTTGAATGAAAACTTCGAAAAGGATTTTTTTGACATGCTACTTTAGCCTATGTGCCGTTTTTATATCTAATCCCTCAATTATTCTTAATATTTTTTTTCTGTCTCATAGTGCTATATTAAATGTTTCCAGTTTGCATTCATAATAACATAATGATAATCAACATGGTTATACATTGAAAAAGAATTTTGAAAAGGAATGCATTAGAATTAACTAAGTGTCAACATAAACGTACAAAGTAAGTCAATTTTTACGTAATACTATGCAATTTCGTTTTTTCTTTATTTTGTATTTTTAATTACGAGCAAAAATATTTGACAGGTTTTAGTAGTCATACTGAATTCAAAGTAATCGTTCCTTACTGTAATAAAACCATTTGTTGATTATGTATTCAATATTTCAAATGACAATGTTTTTCTTCAATATTGGTTTATTTATTGTTTATTTATTAATTGCTTCAAACCGCATGTGGGTTATACAGCAGATACAAAATTGTTCAATATTTGTTGTCAAATTTCTATTGGTACAAAAATAGTTCATTATTTTTCCATCACTGGCGATCAATTGGTAGAAAATAGAGCTTGCAATAATTGTAGTTTTTAAAATTTGCAATTCTGTTCAGAAGTTTCAAAATCTTAATATCAAAAAGTGTAACTTTTCAGGAAAGCGCTTCAATGTTGATCAACTCAGAAATGGTATCAAAATAGTATAAAAGTAGCGATTATTCTCATTTATATTTATCGGACTTTCGAAAAATTCATTTGAGATAAGGAAAAACAAAAAACAATTAAATTTTTCATAATTTTCAATTTATCCTTGTAAGTTGCTGTTTCAATTCAGATTTGTGTCTTATTTACAACAAGGCAGCTTATAGACGTGTGACAAATTTTATCATTACAGAAACTGTTGAAAATATTGCATCGAATATACAATTCTCCTCTTCCAATTAAATTTCGATCAACGCTTTCTTCGATCATAACTAAAAATTTCTATAATAATTATATTTATTATACTTTAATATTCCATTTTATTGTATATTCTTAACTGACCAATATAATTATCACAAACCTGATTCAAAACAGGAATTCGGAACGAAACATAATTAATTGTACATGAGTCGATTTTCTTGAAAATCAAGTCTCATTGAAAAAATATTGTTGTATACGTTCCAGTTATTTTTTTGTACAAATTTAGTCTCTTTCCAGCTGTACCACCAATTTCTATTTCTATGTATGTACAATTTTTTAAAGTGTGAAACCGACCATTGCAAAGTTCTGATTTAAATGAGAGTAAAAATAGAAAATATTGTTCTATAATATTTTTCTTATACTATCACTTTGTGTCTGAAACACAGATTTTTAAAAGAGGTAGTACCTTACGTAGTATGTGTAATATAATAAAATGAGGTAGATATTCCGGAGTGCTTCTTTATTTCACAATAGTGTTATCGTGATTTTGCTAAGCTATAGTTACCAAGGGTTGATTTAATTCGCAAAACTGTTCTCCAACTTATAAATTCTGAGCGTTATCTAAGTGGTTCAGATATTCATGTTATATTGTCTCAAGTGGTCCAGAGTTTCATATTACATTGTCGTAAGTGATCCAGATTTACGGGTCGCATTGTCTCAACGTTCCTGATACTTAATAAACTTATATCTACTAATACGATGGAAGGAGACACTAAATTAGTAAATTAATAATATACAAAATGGGTAGGTATCCATCTCATGAGCTTATAACGCATTAATTACACTCTCACTAATTAAACTTAAGCTACCCTTTCGCGATGTCAAATATTTTACTTGCAACAGAATATTCTACCTTTATTTCCCCTTCTTCGAAATTAATTACCATAGGTAGTGATTCAATTTCATCCCCTGCCCTAGTATCCTGCGTCCATATACACGCATTTCACAGCTATTCATCAAAAACTCTCCCAGATTATGCTAATCTCTACGACTACATAAATCTCCAAAGCTAAAACTAGCATTCCAATCTCGCACTCGCGTTCCATTCCTCCCAAAGCACGCTCTCCACTCTTCAGTTCTTATTTCCCCGAAAGCAGCAAGCATTCCCGAGAAGTACGTCGACCGAGATAAAGAATGGCTGTCGCTTCGCTGGCAACATTTAATGCCGTCAGGCAAGTGCCGAGCGCATTACCACGCGGATCGGAAAAAGGTTTACGACCACCGTGTCTCGGGTGAATCGGGAGGGAAAAGAAGCGTTTGCAAGCGATCACACTCACACGCGAATGCGACGTGAAAATAGGCCGAAACGAGGGAGAAGAGATACTCACAAGGACATGACGGAAGTGCCGGAAACGCGACGATCGTCGTCTCGAGGCTTATGATAGAACTGCCATTGAGTGGGCGACGTCCCTTCCGCCGGGGAGAGATCGTCCCCCGGTCGAACGTTCTCGTAAGGGCTGCCCAATGAATCGCTTTCCTGAACCGGAATCGGTGGCAAGTTTTCGCTGTCGGCATCACTCTCCACGCCTGAGGAAGACCTATGCCCTGCAATTCGTTTTTTATTCCTATTATTCCTTCTGGGTAGATACATACAGTGACTCACAGATTTGTTCACACGTACTCCAAGTTTCAAGTAATTGTCAAATTTACAGTATTAATTTTTTTTTTTCAATTCCAGCTTCCACTGTTAACTGTTGCTCAATTGTCATTACTTTTATTGTGTAAAGGCAAATATCATTTTCAGAGTTTAAATTTTAATATAGTCTTCGTAAACAAATTTGTGAGTCACTATTTTTCTATTTTTATTGTAGCTTTCGTTTCGACCCTCCACGAGCAAACATATTTTTTGTTTAGGATTTGTAGGCAAGCTTCTTCGAAGCTTAATTTTTTATTATAGAGGAAACAGGGCACCTTTGCATTTGGGACACATTTGAACAGCTTAAATGTTGATTCTTTAAATATATTCTGTATGATTATAAAATCAGCCACGCAGTCCTCAACGCAACTATAAATAATTGAAGTCGTTTGACCATCACACGGAACATACACATTTGAGGAGGCAGATTCAAGCTGTCAAAATATGCCCCTCGTCCAAAGGTGCCCTGCTTCTCCTTACTATGTTTTCAAAAAAATTTTTTAATTTTATGAGGTGAAATGTTTGAAATTTTGTTTAATAAAAATAGAAATTCAAATAGAGGATTCAAGTTGCCCAGAAAGGATTAATGTTCTTAGAACTTGGAGTTTCTCATAATTAGGTACAAAATAGACTAATATTTTGTGCTTGTAAGAAATATTTCTGGAATTTTAATTGTCTACGCTTATCGATTTTTCAACATTTTTTCTTGTTTTTATACAGTTCAGTCAAATAAAAATATTAAATAAGTTTTAAATTGAATATACAGTTTCTCATAGAACACGATAAATAAACTTAAATATGCAACACAAATTCTTGTTTGTGCAATGAATATTCTAATATACTAGTCACTCAGCAATTGGCAATTACTAGACTGTATCGTATTTTCTGAAAAAAATATTAAATTGAATAAAAATTTATAGTCTATACATTTACTACAGATTTTTGTTATTTTAGTTTCTTTTCATCTATTTCTTTCTGTAGAGATAGAATATATTTGATTTTGTTATATTTTTGCAGTTCCATAAATATGACATAAACCAAAAAATTTAAGGAATTTTCATTATTTTTGTACATTTTTATTTCTTTAATTTTGTTGGAAGTATAGTTCAATTTTTTCTATTTCTTTAATTCCATAAATATAAAATAAATTAAATAATTTTTAAATGAATATAAATATTTGTTATAGTGTTTTAGTTTGAAAATCCATTTAATCAGTTTTTTTTTAAATATTGGGAAAGGAAAATCTAATCATTGCTTTTAGTTTTCGTGTCCAATACTCTTTAATTAAAAAATTAGAATAAATACTTGTGTCTCAATCTAAAACTATTTCAGACATTATATAATAATGTTCTATAAATCACATTTCTGTAATATTAATCAAAATAAGGTACAGTCGATGACGAAAATTTAAATATAGAATGGTAAACGATAGAGAATCCATATGAAAACTAATTTCTCTTACTTTTGATGAATAAAACACTATTACACATAACTATATCAGTCAAAATTCTCACAAAATTGAAATCCCAAGCAGATACTTCGCAAACAGAAAGAAAGCAAATGCTCTAAAATTGGAAAAGTATCCTAAACGAAACAGGGAATAGAATACACCACGATCGCGAGTTCAAATACCGCAGGCAAAACGGTATCAATTGAAAACTGGGCCGAAAAATCCGTTTAAATATAAAATATCGTCACCTACTTGCAAGCGACGATCGACGTTAACGAGACACACTTTTCGCGTCGATATCTCGTTTAATTACACGGTCGATTTGCGTGAGACGCGTTACCTAACCGAGGAAAAAAAAAGAAGGCATGCGAAGGAAGCGTTCGATAACAGAGGCACACACTTTTTATCACCGCGGTGATATCCTGGGTGACATGCGGCGGGAACTGGCCCAGAAGATCGAGCACCGTGTTCTGCCGTGAGTCCCGGATTCCCAGGTCGACCCCTCGATCCAGCAGTGCTCTCACAACCTCCATCTTGCCGCACAGAGCCGCCTCGTGCATCGCGGTTCCGGCGGAGGTCCTCGTGTTCACGTCGACGCCTGCGGCGAGCAACACCTCCACCACGGCTCTGCAAGAAAACAATTTTGCATTGCCACCGAGCGCATCGTAAACAAGTTTTTCTTCTTTGTTGATAGAGGTCGGGTGAAAAACAAGCACAGATTCTGCTTTTAATAATAAAAATTGAACAAATAAAATAATGAAAGTTATACTCGAACTGGTCTAATGGATTTTTTTATAATGTGGTTGTAGAATTTTTAAAACATAATTGTTTTTTTTACTTTTACTTTCTTCTTCTTCTTCTTTTGTGTATTTCTAAGTTTTTTTCTTTTTATTTATATTACTTATTGTATAATACAGACCTTATAATAATACAAATAATGAAAGAGTTTCCCTGTTTTAATAAATCTAGAAGATCAATATTATTATACTGAATTTTTTAAAAGTAGATATGAATCTTAGTTATGGAGTTTTATGTGTTAAGCTGGTAGAAAGAGATTAAGCGTATTAATTTAAATATGTTTCTGAAACTTTAATTAAATTTTTCTTTTTTCTCATGGAGATATTTTTTAGTATACTATAGTAATATAAGAGGTAACTCAAAGCATGAATGTTACGTTTAATTGCAGACTATTGTCATCCTCACGATCACTGAAGGGCTTCTTCTTTGACACAGTGTATTTTTCTTTTAATTCAGTAATTTTTGATGCATCGAGTTTCTAATTTCTACAAAGATAATAAATCTTATTCGGCGATTCTAAATGCTCATGCAGTACTAACAAAGGGGGACTTAAATTTTGTAGAGGTGGTTCTTCAGTAAGAAAAACGTAACAAATAGAGGTCCCAAAAATCCTGACTAATCACTACCATTATAATAAAAAAGCTCTTTTAAAACAAAAGTATGAAAAAGTATAAAAAGCTATTAAAAAGCCTAAGCAAATCATTTTGCAGAATTGTGTTTAACTACTGTGTTAGATATAGTTTTCTGAGTTACAAAATTGATATGGCTTCTTTCATATGAAGTTTAAGTTTTGAAAGAAAATAAAAATCTGTAGATACCAACTCCGCAAAGCAGAGTAGATGCATAATGTTTGCCACTTGTTTATTGAACAAAACTTTGCACACTATTGTTAAAGCATAAGCCGACGTCTTGCAATGCAATAGGAAACACTTTCCGCTTTGCCAGATTCTTCTGAGTATCCTACGTCTTACTTCTTTGTAAAATATTGTGTTCATATGATTATAGTGAACAACCAAGATGTAATTGTAATTATTTCATATGTTACCAACTTATAAAGTCGATTAGTATGTCTAAAAAAAAAATCACTCAGGCAACTTTCCGGACAAACTGTGTACACACAATATCCCTAATGATCCAACGAAATTGCAACGTCTCCAGTGAACGATGAACGTGTCGACGTTCACGTTTCATTTCTAAACCCCACCAAACAAAGCGTTAACCCGACCGCAGCTATTAAATACTCGCATCCGACTCGCCGTTTCTCCTACTCGCTCCTAATTGCGCGGGCTTATCTAAATTGATGATGCGTTCGCACCGCTACAATGGAATCTCGCCACGCCAAGCGTGTATCGAACAGAAAACACCGGCGGCACGATATCGCCAACCCGGAACATCAACAAAAATCCCACCCCGAAACCGCAGCGGAACCAATCCAAGAACGTTCCGCGTCCCACGGTGGGATCGACGTCATCGGCGTCACCTGAAAGTGGCCCGCTCGCACGCATTTCCCAATTTTCACGACGAGAGGGAGCGCGAAGCCCAGATTTCGTTTTATATCCGCCGAGAAGGGAAGCGGAGGTGGAGGGTTGGTAACGTGCACACCGACTGCAGTGACCGCAGCCATCCGTCGCATATAGGATTCGTGGCTGGGAATCGGATTCACGTGCACCTATGTTGTTATTACCGTGCCATAGGGGTATTTGTATACTGGCTTACCAAGAGCACCGATATTGAATCCGATAATAGACATTACTCCGGTCCCGCTCGCAATCCCATCTCTCTCTCCCACCGCCCTGCTCCACCCCCGCCGCGCTCTGCTTTCCTCTGCCCGCCCCACTCTCTTCGCGTGTGTGTATATCGCCGCCCCCTCGTACTTGCCGGATCCGCCAAATATCGCGGCGAGCGCGTGAAACGCGTGCGTGAACGCAATCATCGCAGCGTGTATCGGCACACAGGCCGCATCCCCGTCGCGCGGCGCGGCGCGTTCACGAGCGTGGCCGCGGCGCGGTGTAACGGCTACGTGTGTACACTCCGTACTCGGCCCCCCTTCTGGCCCGGTCCGCGCGACCTGCCAGCGCCGAAAACGAGCGTACACGATGAAGTTCTGCAGAACGGGCACCGTAGTTTCGCGCCTATCCAAACATTCGGAACGCTCGCGTACACAAGCCCGCACACGCTGTGTGCGAACGCGGCAATCGCGCCGGACCCTTTGGAACCTAATCAGCGGGATGATGACCGATCGAATTGCCTGAATTTTCGGGCAAATGAGATACCACGGAGCGTTGGGGCTCTTTTCCAGGCGACGCTGACGATGGGTTAACGCGTCGGATAGGACGCGGGGAAGTTGTTGCGAGTGGTGGGGTAAGGTCTGCGCGCGGAACCGCGCTGAGGTCGTAGAACTTTTGAGTGGGTGTCTAGGTTGATTTAATTTTTTTTTTTTTTTTATTTTGGATAACGTCGGGAAGTTTCTGTCTAGGGTTGGGTAAGCTGTTTTAGTGAGTTTACGCCTTTGAGTGTCGGAGATCATTTGGTAAAACATGTCGAAGAGTGCCAAGCACAGACTGAAAAAATCAAGATTTTGTGTTGCGGCACTTTTTTGAGAAAAATATGAACAGCGAGATCACTCTGCGTGACACTCGGAGGATTAATCTTCGAAGGATAATTCTTCAGCGAATTCTCATTGTGTTTCAATAGACCTAAACATGATATTTGGAATATTAATTTTGTAATGTGAGGCGACGAGTAGTTCAACGAACTGTTGATACATGAGACACAGTACTGTTTCGATATAAGGGCAATCTTATAGTGTTGACTCAAAGAACGACGCCTGAGTTTTATTCGAAAAAGGAATTTTTCTATCCTTACCATTTCTTCGCCAGTGCGAGTCTCCTCGTTCCGTCGTGACCGAGATCGAACCCGACTCGAAAAAGGACTGCGCTCGGTTCTGAAACCCAGCCATTCTTCGAGTCAACACTGTACTCGACTAGCCGGGTACATATGAGATACCCGAGTATATTTTATTAACTTCCCGATTTATAGGGAAGTTATTTGTTTATTGATTTAGCGTACAATTGGGCAGCGACTTGCCCAATAAACAAAGATATTCGGAAGTAGAATACATGGAATTTAGACCTAAAACTAAAATTATAGCTGAAAAACGCAAATAGACTAAAACTACGATAACAAAAACAAAAAAAAAAGCTAGTATGAAATTTAATAAAGAAGAGAAAACAAAAAAGGAAAGACAGAAAAAAATATATACATATATGCAACAATATTAGATAACATAGTATTTGAGAAAACAGGGCTGAGACAGACTTCTTAAATGTGTTGACGGTAACAGAGAATAAATCTACAGTACGAACAATATTATTATTTTTGAAATAAAGTTGGAAAACAGTTTCTGAAAATCCTTAGTTATACGAGGAAAGTTTTGTGTGAAGGTAAGAGAAGTGGGAAAAATTTTTAAGCCTTCATTACTTGAACAATTAAGCGCATCATATATGCAAGTAGTTTCATACCTTGCATATCAGACATAAGTGAACTGTTGATGTTCCAAAACGAACTTGTATCGTTGATTAAATATAAATTCCCATTACGTGTATTATTAAGTTGTAGCAGGTGAAATGGCAGTTTTCGATTCTTTATATCAACATTTGAATTAACAAACTTAAAGCTTATATTCTAAAGTGAGGCACCTAAAACCATAAATACCTTGATTAAGGGTCTCAATTCTTCTTTTACAAAATTTTTGGATTTAAATTACGCGTTTTACTAGCAATCAGAGCACAGCACGATCTCGAGTAAATCTTTAAGTATGATTTAACACTGGTCTGCTACCAATAAAAAAATTTTACATTGAAAGCTGGTTAATCGAGATTCTACTGTTTTTTGCCTTTAGAATTGTTTCAATTGCTACTATTTTGAAGTGTTGAAACCTTACAAACAGTACCATTTTTATATAGCTGGCTACAAACAACCTTCAAACTACATTTCCTTTGTGTATACAACACTCTTTCCCACAAATTTTGAAAGTGAGCTTTATAAAAGTGAAATTGCAAAAAGCTAATCCTGCAACTTCCCTCTTAAAAATCCGAAATGGAATAACTTTTATTATTCTGACATTGTTCTGAAGTTAAATAACACAATTTTTAATATAATGTCTGGAAATAAACAACCCAAATATTTACACTAGTCTTCTCACATTTTTTTCGAAAACAAAATAGCTATTAAAAGAAACAGAATACCATAATGACTACATTAATTTCCAGGAACGTAGGCACAGTAAAGATCCATTGCTATTTGTTGATACACACTGTTTCTAATCAAAGTCCAAGATATTCCTGGTATTTTTGATATTCCTTGGACTTAACACAATACGATTCTCTATCAATTCGCATTACACATATCAATTTCAAATCTTTATACCTACAATCTGAATACAACCATAAACATTTTACGATCCATTAAAAATTCCAAAACCATCGCTCTAAAATATTTTAGCACATACAGCCTGCACTCTATTTCTACCACCGGCTATGCCCAAAACAACAGAATCTTCGTGCCTAATTGCACCACAATAGCACCGCCAGCCGATTCACGAATCCAGTGGACGTCGCCTGACTGAAATTCGTCGGATAAAACATCGTGCATTTCAGCGTCCATAGTGGTGTGCCCGATCGACGTGACAGGGAAGCAAGAGGGACGTGTCGAATAGAACCGAGAGGGGCTGTAGGAGATCAAGGGGGAAGGCGGGGGTGGGATGAGGGGGTAGCGCGCGAACCAGCGACAGAAAATGTATTCATCGGGCTGTATATCGCGTCGCGATCGCATTATAAGCGGCGAGCGGCAGTTAAAGCGATTACCGGCTGCGAGGCTGCATAGAAAAACCGACGTTATACCCGATTACAATGTGACTGCCGTTTCGCGGCGATTCACGATCGCCCGGCGATTTTCGATTCCGCCTCCCCCGAACCCTCTGTCCGAGCTCGCTCGCGACTCGTCCGACAACGTCGATTATTTTAAAGGCTTACCAGCCGGATTATGCGCGTGACGCCGCGATGTTAAATGAGAACGAATTGGCCGAGCACCGCGTTAAATACAATTCCGATTCGGGGCTTCGATGCGAACGAATACCCCTTTCGCGCGCGCCGGTCCAAGGGATGGAAATCCAGGCCGTTTTCGGGGTGGAAAGAATCGCGGTGACGATTTTTAACCCTGTCGCTGTGAGTTTTTTGCGGTTTTTCGTTCACTGCTGCGGCGAAAAGTGATGACTAATAAATGATGGTGTAATAGATGGCGTTTAAAATTACAAGACCGTGTTTAAAAATACTTATTGCCGATTTTTGTTATACCGAATGATTCATGCAACTGTAACAAGTCATATCTTTTTTTTTTTTTTTTTTTTTTGTTGAAATTAGGAGAAAAACTTAAAGGATAAAAATGAATGGTTCAAAATGGACAACATATGTTTTTTCACAAGTGCACTGATGCATGCGCATTATGCAGTTGCATTATTTTTTTAAATAGGAACCTTCCTTTGTTTTTATACGTATCGAATCTTCTTATTATTCTACGTAAAAAAGTATTAGAAATAAAAGATGATAGCGATCGCTTCGTGCAAAACTAGTGCAGTTAGTGCAGGAATAAAAAGCAGACCTATAATTCGGTAATGAAAACAATTAAAAAGAGTTGTACGAAACATTTAGAATATAATGGAACAACCTTTCAGTATTTGCTTCAATTAAGACACTTTTTTTAAATATTGCGCAAACTTCTCATTTTTCAACCATATTACGCTAATACTTTTTTACGTAGAATAATATAATAATAATATAATACGTCAGTCCTTTTTTTATAGAGAATATCGAGCTACATCAAGTAATGTATAAAAAGATATATGATAGCATTTAAAAAGTGGAGTTAAACCTTGAAAGCTCTGAAAGTTTTCAGGCTCGAGAAAAATTATTTTTACCATATTACAGACCTTCCTTTACTCAGAAACTTTTGCAAATAAAGTTTTTCTGTAGATAGTTAACGTAACACTAATTTTCTTCATTTTTCTTAGAGTTTAAAACAGCTATTGAATGAAATAAGTTCAAGATCAGACCAAAAATGACCCGAATAACGTAGTGAATAAACAGAAACTTAAAGTTGTAAAGCTTTTCTAATTACTTCGATCTTTTCGAAAAGCACTGATTGGTTGGTGCAGAAATTTCTTAGAGTTGCAAAGAGGGTATCTTTCAGATGATTCTTTCTTTAAAGAAAATGACGGAGAAAGTAAAACAAGGTACTGAATGCAAATGTAAAATGAAAAAATGAAAAGAAAATAGAATTAAGTCTTGAATCATGCAAACGAAATTCATTTCCGTTATTTAATTGCAGCAGCAGTAGCAGCATCACCGATTATCCGGTTAATCTTGCATCATTCGATTGAATGGTTCGATTAATCAAATAACAAAGGTTCTCGCTTACAATGCCGTTTATTTAATTGAACATTTTTGCGGGGCGCTGCAACAATTGCCAATTATTTGTGTAAATACTAGCAAATCGATCGGACGCGGCGAGCTTTCGACGATATTTGAGAGATACTTTCTATTTATGACAAAATACCTCTCTTGTTGGGGTTCCCGTCAATATTTGTTCAAATTATTGTGCAAAACATGAACGATTCTCTCCACACCAATTTTCGATAAGAGCTCACCGTAACAAAAACAGGCAAAGTTGAAAAATAGCATTCACATTACGCAAAAAGTATAAAATCGCTAAAAGTAATCTCAAAAGAAAGATTAGCAAAACAACACTAATTTAATCAATAAACAATCCTTCGCAATTTCCTTCCTTTCTTCTTCCCTTCACAATAAATAAAACAATATTTTATTCACATTCGCAAGAAGCAATCTTCCCGGAATAATACAGAAACCTGAACCAGATCTCAAGAAAACGAACCACAACAAACTTCTCAAAAATCTCTTTTGTCCCCGGGAAAACCTTCCGGGGAACAATTTTCAAATTCTAATATACAGATTTAATCGGATCGCATCACTTCAAACGATTCGGATCACTCTTCTTCTTCATGTAAGTACTTTTATTGTTATGTACTTTTATTACCTAATTATTTTTGTAGATGTGGTTTATATATACATCAAAAAATAAATCAATCATAAAAAAAATGAAACTGATTATGAAAAATTATTAACTTGTGCTGACAGAGACGGCAAAAAAGGATAATATACTTCTGAACAATGTGCGAAGTAGTATCAGTTGACTTCATCATCATTGAATTATACTTTCTCAAGTAATTTCTAAAGATTTTGTTCTAAAACTGTCTGTTTTTTTAATAAATTCTTGGGGGATCCAATTCGCCCAAATTTTTTGACGCATCGGATATTTCTCATTTTTCCGTTTTTTTATCAAGGTTGCGCACAGTTTCTTTGAAATAAGAGAACAAGTAATCATTTATAATAATGAGTTATTTCAAATATATTAATATTAGCTTCATTTTAGAAATAACATAAGAAAATCAATCTTATTTTGTGTTCAATTCAAATAAATTATTTTCAAATAATCCTTTATTTAACTAATTTAATAACTTTTATAGTTCAACCGCATTTCTCTTCAAAACTGTTCCTGCTTTAAACAGTTCGTTAGAAAGACATCCATATTCTGGTAAATTTACCATCGTAGCAATACAAAATTGCCTTTACACAGTTTTTATATTTTAACCTTTCAATAATATGTGTCCTAGATTTGTATGCATGAAACATTATACGCAAATTTGTGTTTCTAACGCAGTTGTCAACGTTGACATGATAAAATCAGAGAATATTTGAGAAATATTATTTTATCTTAAATTCAAATAACGAAACAATCCCGAAAAAAATCATTTGTCCGTTCAAATAAACTAATATCTGATTATTTAAATTAACACAAAATCTGATAAAGTAACATATTATCTTAACGATTATTTTTCAAATAATTTATTTAGATAATGCCCCAGTCTGTTTTTTATTTACAGACAAAAATTTGAAGTTTCTATTCATTATGTATTACTGATATTAAAGCCAAATACTAATTACGAATTTATAATAGAAAATTAGATTTTTATTGTTGGATTATCATCTGTTTATCATTAAACAGAAAGTGACACGATTCGCTCTGGTCTACCCTACAGCAGAGCGATCGAATCCCCGTAAATGCCTCTATGAAACTCAAAACGCGAACACGGAGAAGGGTTAAACATTCCCCGACCACTCACCGATTGAAAGCAATCGCGGTATCCAGCCGATTCGTGGGCTTCGATCGATCTGGGTCGATACGTTTCGAAGGTAATGATTAATACGATTCTCGTAATCGAGAGGCGGTCAGCAATCCGCGCGGATGGACGGAGGCTGTTGGCGGCGCGGATGCGAATCGAATGGATTCGCGGTAGGCGAGAAGAGGCACGGGAGAGGGCGATCGGCAGGGATGGTAATATAGGACGTGTAACCGGGAGAGGGTTGCGCGACGGATCATGCCGGTTGGAGGACGTGCATATCGTATTCGACGGGATTACGCAACGCGGTGCTCTCTGATTGGCTCTAATGGGCAACGCTGCAAATGGCTCGACATCATTATGGTCAGCTGAAGCCGGTCCATTGTTGTTCTTTCTGGGATGCGATGCGCCGGGGGCCCTGCAGAGGAGTAATTACCGTCGATATTACCTGTGGAGAACCGCGTTTTCGACGCCCTGAGAAACGAGGAGACGAGATAACTGAATCTACACAGAAGCGGTACCAGGTATATTGCATCGGGATTAGTACTTTTCTGAATTGAAAAGTGAATTCTACTATTCTCTACGTCTCTAAGTTTTTGCTTAATCGATAGTAATGCACTTAAATAACGTAGTCCTAAAGTTTTAAGCTGGAATTCAAAGTATTTGTAGAGCAGTAGCTCGTCAACTACGCGCGGTATTATAAAATAACAAAAGTTGCGATAAATGCGGTAATTCTATTGGAGATAGAGATTCCAATTCTTTTGGGAAGCTGAAAGGTTATTTTATTCATCTGGAACAGTAGATTCACATTGAACAACTGTAAGTTTCACGAGACTATAGTTTTTCGCCACTGAAACTAGATCCGTTTTTCTCGAAATTAATTTCTTTCAACTGCCGGGCACGATTAAACAAAAATTAAAAAAAAAAAAAAAAAAAAAAAAAAAAAAAAAAAAAACGATTAAAAAACATATGCGTTTAATAAAAAAATGAATTTAAAACCCAATTACCAAAAACGCACACTTTTTGTATACTTTTACTATTTACTATTTAGTATTTTTGGTTCATCGACGATATAATTTCATAAATAATAAGAAACATCTTCAATTTTTTCATTTTATAAATTCGTAATGAAACTAATAGTTTCCTAAATATAATAGTTCTATTTGACGAAATTGCATGAAACAACAGAATAAGTAAAAAGCAGAGAAAACAACTTTCATTTCGAATTTATTCTTAGGTTAATACTTTTTACCGGGAAGTTAAAAAGTACCGGAGTTACCGCAGTTAAAACTGATCGTGATGCCAGTAATAAGTTAACAAACCTATATCGAAACCGATATTGTACCGAAATACCTAAAAACCGAAATAAATACAGTATTTTCTCCATATAGGCTCGAAAAAAACCATACGATACACGCTCGCATTTTATCCCCACCAGTAGCGCCATCCGTCTTTGTACCAGCGTCTTTTGCACGCGCTGTCTCTTTCTACGTTCGACACATTACACACAAAGTAGTACCCTACGATATAGGCTCGTCTCCGGTCTCGAGGAGAGAGCATATATCAAGAAAATATTGTACCGATATTTGAAATATTTATAGAATTGGTACTATTTGTATAACAATTAATACCAACATGATGTTATATAAAAATAACAGTATGTTAATATAGTATACTTGCTTTTTACACTAATTTCTTGGATTTCATATTGCATTATTACTAACTCATTAAGCACACACCCTGAATTATATTTTCATTGATGAAACATATTTAGTGTATGTTGAATCATAATTAAAGTATCTGTATACAACACTTGATTGCTTCCGGCCCATTTTTTCTATTTATATACTCTAACACTGACAGTAACACTAATACTAATACTGACTACTGATTTCAAAATAAACTGCTAAACTAATAGACTAAGAATATTCTAATACTCTAACACTAACCAAACAATTAGTAACAACTAAAGTAACATATTCTGTATTATAATTATAATATTTAATAAATTATACAATAATCAATTAAGCAAAAATCTTTTTCTGGATGAACAATGTTCATCATTTGATGAACATTGTTTTTTTCAAAACATTTTGAAAATATGAAACCACAAACATGTTTCACATTGCAAACAGTCTAATATTCTCGGTATAGTGTATAAGTTATCACATATTATGTGATTTGTAATTTAAGTGTCTCTTAGGGTCACAAGTTAAAAATAGACTGTGGGAGATACGAGGGAAGTATTTTTCTCTTATAACTATCATATTGTTTATTGATTACTGTAACCTATGTGGTCAATCTGGTTATTGTAACACTCTACATGACACAGTTTACGGACGCAATATCTTTAACATACTATGGAAATTGGAATGAAGTTTGAGAAAATTCACCGTCCTTTTGTTTCACTTTCAATGGGATGCTGCAACAGGTAATACCTATCCATACTGTCTATTATCTCGAATAAGTATAAATACACATATCGATTTCAAACTATACTCATCAACATAAATGATTAGAGTGTTTATTATCTATCGATTTCAATCAATTGATTACCAACACAATATGATTTAATATAAATTAATTCTCTCCTAACATAAAAATACAAACGAAACACGTCCCTGTTTCCCATAAAAACCTGTCATTCAAACAAACCAAAAAAAACTCTGAGAAAACAGTCATTAATTCTAAAACAAACACTATTAATTTATCGAAGCATCAATCATATTTAATAATTTCAGACAATTATCTTTCACAGTTGTTATCTTTTGGTTTCTTCTATAATAATCAAGGTAAAACTGTGACTAATCACCTAGGTATTAATTTCAACTGGAAGCCCACGTACAAAATTAACAAGCACTTCAAATCGCGACAACAATCCACGTAAAACAAACAACCTGTAGGCTTGAGTTACACTCCCACATACAGCGAAACAATGCGACTCAATCTGCATTCTTTCAATCCCGGTTATTTCACTCGCGCCGTCCCATCAATTATGGATCGATGCTAAAGAGCGTAGAGGATCATTCGCGAATAGATAAACTTTTCTTTCAGACACGGACGCAAATTAATTGTGCGATGCGTGTTCGCGTTCGAAAGCCGTGCGTGTACACGGATTTGTCCGAGGGGTGGGAGCTTCGCGCGTCATGAATAATCTAACAACGATCCCTGATCTGCAATGCAATATAAAATAGATTTCATGGACGGCGGTGGTCAACGCGCAGCCCGCCACCCTTGCGTGTTGATCGAACGCCCCGTGTTATTATCGACTCGGCTTGATTAAATAAAGAGAGAACGCGAAACCTGTTCAACGACAGTGACTGACTGCTACAAATACAAGCCATTAGCTAAAGACAGGGAACAGTGAATAGAGCAATGAACTTACAGTGAACGCTCAACGAAGTATAAAATTGTGACAGTGAATGTGGTGTTTACCGTGTAAAATAAACGCAATTGAAATGGTAATTGATTTTACGCTGGTCCAAGGCTGGTATGGTATTTGCTCAATTTGGTGCAGGTAACGAATTCATGGAGGATAAGAGACATCTTTTTGGAGTCAATTAATGCATAGGAGACTTGTTCTTGTGTTCTCCGCGGGCAGAATAAAAAGCATTTGGGACGGTTCCAAGAAGCTGGAGGATATTGGCGAGTGTACAACCAAAAGGTACTAGCTTAAAAAGTTTGTCTAACTTCGAAGATAAAAGAATAAATTCTTTAACCTTTCTCTTTTTAAGTCTATATAAATCTCTTTGATTCAAATGTAATGGCACAATAAACTCGAAATCGGTTGATTTTTTTAGCTGTACACATACATAACGGAGATCCGCTTCGAAACAAATATAAACTCACAGAAACGAGAGCAAGAGGTCTAAAAATAGCAAATGTATTTACAGAAAAATGTGTTTCGCTCACCTGTGACCATTTCGCGAGGCCAAGTGCAGCGGAGTGTGAGGAAAAATCACCGAGGAAGATGAGTTCCGAAGTGGCTTGATCAGCTCCGGATACGTACTAACGAGCAACTGCACCGTTTCCAGTCTAAAAAAAAGCAATTAATCCTGCAGCAGTGACACAAAGTTAATTACAACACGTCATCGATTATTCAAGCTCAACGATCAATCAGGAAGAACTGTTTCTGCGAGAAACGAAACATCGCGACACAGAAACGGACACGGGGTAACAATGGTGTGCAGGGTGGTTGAAGTGTGGTTGGGCACCGACGCGTGTAACTTTGATAACGCTGCAGTTATTGTTAAACAATGCAACGCCGTGTGTACGAAACTGTGCCGCGATTGCGAATTGCGAAAAGTTGATAACGTTACGTGATGTGAACCGCGTTGCGTCTAAACATATTCTACCGAATTTTGACGTGGTTGATATTCATTGCTTCTGATTGATTGCTTGCAGAATAAAAAGTCGATGCGTGTCGAAAATCTGGAAGCGACGATCGAAGGGCAAAAACTATCATCTTACAGGACCATTTTAATTATTTTTTTAACTAAGGGTTTGATACAAATTGTTGTTTGTTATAGATATCATAGAAGAAAATCTTCAAAATGATTTGATTTTTCAGTATTTTTGTGTTGTTTTATTACGTTTGTAAAGTGATCCTCAATTTAAATATTAGGCAAACTAAGCAAATAGAGCTTGTTAATACTGCGAATTGTTATTGTTCATATTTGGAATTGAAATTTTAGTTGGGACAACTTTCAAAGGGTAGATTTATATTCTAGCTGCGATAAACGATAACGAGATAGCAAGAAAACAAAAGAAAATCCTGTTCACATCACTCTGATCGTTTATCACAGTTCTAATGTAACACAAACCTACCCTAATGCATTAGAGATTTCGATTAGAATTTTGTTTAAATTTTCTTCAAAGTCTATAACAGTAAAAAATATTGTAGACAGATCTCGTTTTTCTTATCAAGTATAAAAAGTGTGTTTGCCTAAAGAAGATTAATATAACGCGCAGAAAGTTAGGTTTATTCCCAAGTAGATTCCAATAAATTAATGGTAGTGATGCACACGATCGGCAAAACTTGCTGTGATCATCTGCTATCGTTGTGATTTCATGTCAGTTATGTCCGATTTATTTGTATTTGTGGAAAACATAGTAGTACGCAGAATCGCAGTGATTGTTTATCGCTTGTGTGCATCGGCTCTGAATTTGTGTCTCACGATGCTCTTTAAATGAAACGAGGAAAAAACATGCAGTTTCTCCGAGTTGCTCGTCAATTTCTTACTATCAATAAAATTAATGGAAATAGGCACGGAGAATCCGACAAACGGTCGAATTTTCGCGAAAAAATAGGAAATTGTAGGCGGAATTTACCTGCCATATTGCGCGGCGAGATCGAGCGCAGACTCTCCCCGGCTGTTGCGGATGCTGGGGTCGCATCCGTGTTGCAACAGCTGTGCCACCACTTCCGTGTGCCCATACTGTGCTGCACAGTGCAACGCCGTCTCGCTGCCCTGCGTCTGCAATCATACAAAACCGATATTTCGCACTGACGAATAACTTGTTCCTCGTTCGGAGCACTAGAAAATCTCTGGCCGTGTCGAAGTATTATCGAGACAAGAACATTTCTGCGTTATTTCATCATGAATACCGAAGATAGAACAAGAAATTTTTACTTGTACAATAGAATTTTATTCCTTGGGAAGTCAACGATTTTGAGGATACACCAAAAGTGATTATGAATCATTAGTTTAAACTGAAAGGATTAATGAAATATTCGAAATTTAAATTTGTTCAATTACATTTTAAGTACTTTTACTTTTAGGTGTTCAAATAAATAATCCACGACTTTTTTTAGATGAACAAGAAATACGCGAGTATATAAATTTTCTATGAAACCATAAATATTTTCGATCTCATAAAATAAACTCTACATTCATCACAAAAATGATATATGTTTCAGAATTATCCAATATTCTAAAAATTAGAATTCCAAGTATCATTGCTATTATCTAATTCCAATATTTGCGAAATAATCAATCTTCCTTTACAATTTTAACGACTTACTGCATGTCTTGTATAAGACGTTTTACACGACAGTAATTTAATACGCTGTTCTTTTTCTTTTAACAAGCAGAGCTTGCTCCCGCATCTCTTTTTAATTAAAGAGAAAGAGAAGAGAAGGTGTAAATTTACTGACCGTAAGATTCACTTTGGGCACCGAGGGTCCTTGGGTAAGAATTAACCGCACGATTTCAACGTGGCCAGCCCAAGCTGCCAAATGAAGCGGCGAAGAGCCTTTAGCGTCGACGACGTTAGTGGAAGCCTCATATTGGAGCAATAACTTCACCACCTCCCTGAGGATGAAAGCGTTTCTTCGAATTACCGTCGGCGTGTCCGCGACATCGATTGATCGCCGGATCGAACCGGGGATATTAATAAAAGAAATACCGTCGGGACGTTTTAAGATTCGATTCGCGGGATGACAATAATAAAGTGGATGGATTTCATTTACGATCGATACGTACGTGTGTCCGTTCAAAGCTGCGTGATGAAGGGCAGAATATCCACTGGCGTCTTGCACGTTAGCCCCCGGACCCCGCCGTAAGCTGAAGACAAAAATAATAATAGTAAGTTAGAGATTTTTCTCATGAGAGAACATTATAAAGCATTGAGAAACATTTTTTTTGGTATTTAGGAGTTTAGATTCGTGCTGAGTAGCGATAATTTCTTTACAGTTTTTTTTAAATAAGATGCTTTTTTACTCATTTTTTATCGAAAAGAAACTCGATTTTATACCCTGCTGACCAAAATTAACGGTCCATTAAAATGTTTCGAAAAATTTAGTCATTTTCAATAAAAATAAGTATCAAATATATTTGAAACCGCCATTTTGTAGCTCGAAGTTTCTGGTTTTTAAGTCGTGGGCCCAATTAATATTTCGTGCAATATGGTGCCAACTTCGAAATTATGCATGGGGCGAAAAAAATTTTTTTGTTGTAAATCCAATGCTATTTTTGTAAATCCATTCCATAGCAATAAAGGTACTTTTCATTTTGAACGCCTATAATTTAGAAATGCATGATCGTAGAAAATTTGTAATGGGTGTTTTGAAAAGCTGAAGAGTTTTCGTGTAAATACCTCATTAATACAATTTACTTGTTTCTAATTTCAGTCATTTGTAATCGCAAACAAAATGTATTTTCTAAGATAAAATGAAATAAAATCATATTTTATGTTAGAACGGCAAATTTTTACGAACAAACAGTGTGGGTGCAGAAATTCTTAAAACAGAGTCCCTTATTGAGCCATCTCTACTCAATTTGAAAGAACATGTTTTTTGACGTAGATAAATTTTGACGGTACAATAGTTACAATAGGTTCTTCAATAAGGTATAACAATCCACCCCTGAAAGTTTGGAAACTCCTACTAGGGTATTCTGTTTTTCTAAGAAAAAGAGAAAAACTTTGCTTGCTTGTCATTCGTCAACACCATTTTCCATGTTTTAAACCATTTATTTCCCTGAAAGCGAAAGAGCTACCTCTTGCAACCTTCTAGGATTGTTTTGTATATCCTTCCCTGTACTAACCAAAAAATTAGTTAAGAAATTCAGTAAACATTTCACTGCTTGCTTAGCCCAATTTATTTCCATTCGTCCTATTTCCTGCACGGCATTCCATATTTTAATATCAATGTGAATAATAGTAATATAAAAGTTGGAGCAGAGATATACAATCAGGGAGTCGACTAATAATCAACCATAACAGCAATCACAGGAAGTTTAAAAATATATATCCTGCCATGAATATTTCTCAGAATAATGTTAAACAGCCTGATATCCTCGGTAAACGTAACAAGCATCAATATTGATTAAGGTGACTATTAGGGTAACTCCAGAAGAGATAAATCACCTTTCTAAGAATGTTTGAAAATCGAATATTTGAAAACTATTAAATGAGTGACTTACTTATTTGTGTAAAGAATGATCTTTTCTACAACATATGATTCTTATCACATATCTTCATAAATATCAGTGGTAAAAAAAGTATACAATTTTGGCCTAAGGTATATTTCAGGGTTTCCCAAATTTTTATGGGTCGAAGATCCACTTGCAAAAATGGTAATTTTTCACGACTCATTCACTTGTAATACATATTTCGTAAACACGTCACTCTTCTCCAACGCGAATCTATATACGCTCCTGTTTTGATCATGTGTACAGTAGTGATTCGATAAGTGTTGAGTAGTCAGAACCGGATTTCGACGTTTAACGTAGAAGGCACTATATTTTTTTGCCTCGGTTAAAGTTTCTACTCCCAAGAGTTCAGAAGAAGACCATCCACTAGTTGGTGGGGATAGGATTCAACACTATAACGTAGAAATATAAGTCGACACTTATCGAATCACTACTGTATTTGTTTCCTTTTACTGACTTGACTCGTTGGACTTACTATTTTTATTTTATTTTATCTTAACGGGATAATCTTTAAGTATACATAAGTACAATAGTGCGTATTCGGCGGGAGTTTGCTGCTGCCTATTAAAAAAAAATCAGTTATTTTTAGTAACCAATGATCTATCAAAAAAGTTTAAATATCCAATATCTGTTTATAGAAGAAATTTATATACGAAAGTCAGATCAAAGATTATTCTTCTTTCCTCAAGTGGGTGTATATTAAGTCTTCGCATTATTGGAGTACAATCGTGATCGGTAATAGCCATAGAACACCCGGCTTTATATGCATGAAGGGAATAATATATAGGGTGAGGCACTTAAAACCGGCCACCTGAATAACTTGGCTGCTATTGGTGATAGGAAAAAATGCATCAGGCCAATATTATTTGGTATCGAGGGGCTGATCATCCGATGTTACTAGTTTTTTGATAGGTGGAGGCGTCAAGGAAATATGAAGATCATCTCTATTTCACCTCACATCGCAATTGGCTTAACCCAGACCACGAATGACCTTTCCAATAGGTCCTTGCATTCGTCTTGAAATACTTTATCAGAATATAAGTAAAAAAACATACCGTTCCATTTAAAAAAACAGAGATGACCTTCATATATCCTTGACGCCTCCACCTATCAAAAAACTAGTAACATCGGATGATCAGCCCCTCGATACCAAATAATTTTGGCCTGATGCATTTTTTCCTATCACCAATAGCAGCCAAGTTATTCAGGTGGCCGGTTTTAAGTGCCTCACCCTGTATAAAATGCTATAGAATAATATCATTTTAAGAACTCCCGGAGTCACACTAAAGAGAAAAAATAATAATTCCCGAAAACAGTCGACTTGAGAAGCATATACAACAGATTCCCGCAAGCTCGCGACCTCTCCTAGAGGAGCTTACAATCGTCTGACCTCTCCAGGAAAGAAGACCACAAGCTCACGAACTCTCCATTCCATCGCGGCAACCTACATCCCCGTTAAGGCCCTCTCAAAGTCCTCGTACAAAGTGGACCATCATCCCACACCACCTCCGCGTATAAGATGCTAATCTAAAGCTTTTCACCTCCGCCGCGGCGGCCTACAAATCTCTCAAGAGCGTTCTCTCTCTCTCTCTCTCTCTCTCTCTCTCTCTCTCTCTCTCTCTTTCCCCCTCTCCATTTCTCTCTGAACACGGATGGTTATTCGGAGGTAGCGCAGCATCCCCAAACGTCGCAGAGGCTCCACGCGACCATCCAGGGTCGACGGGTGCCCATTTCCGCAATTAGGAATTCATGTTTACCGCCGCCGACAAATACCCGACGGCGGCGAGAGCGTCGAAGAGTCGTGTGTGCGACGCAACGCGTCGCGATATCGACTGGAACAGTCAGACGGCACAATGGGCCTCGTGGACAGGAACAGGTTCCGCTAATGAAGCTTCCTGCGCCCAACACATGTTCCCATTACCGCGCCTTTGTTGCGCTCGTGCCGGGATAAACGTCCCCCGTGTCCCGCCCCTCATAGTTAAGCGCAGTGTAAACGCAGCTCCACCGCCCCCGCGACCGCCGCCACCACCGCCATCCCCGCCCCTTCGTCCCCTTGAGACGAACGCAACCGACACCTTCTCGCCCGGACTCGATTGATCCGATTTTTCTTGAGTCTTCCGGCCGATCGAACGAACCGTTCAGAGGTGACAACGGCGGCGAGCGGTTTCTCGTTATCCCGTGTTCTTAAGTGGATTCGATTAGCGCGACTTCGGGGCCGGCCACCCTTCGGGACGTCGAGTGCTTCGCGATCAAAGGCGATCCGATTGCTCTTGGGCTTTAAGGTTCGCTCAGAGACGCGGAGGAAGGCGCTTAAAATAGAAAACGAGATGTGGACGGCTTTGTAGATGATCCTTTTTTTTCTTTTTTTTTTTTGGTCGAGGAGAATTCTATGTGTAGGAGTTGGGGAGAACGATTTTTTTGCTTTATCACTATTATTATAACATGGAGATAGTGGAACAGAGTGTCAATTATTACAGAAACACAGACTTGAGATGAGTGCAAATATTGAAATACGATTGAGTACAAGGGTTTTAGAGTGTAAATCTTCGTCAAATAATTACAAATTTTTGTTGGAAACGCAAGGTAAGTGACCCCATTACTGACCATACCCCCATTACCGACCGATTACGAACTATTTGTTGTTTATAGCAACGAATAAAATATATGGATCTACGTAATTTATTCAAAGTCATGAGAAATATACATAGAATCGTACAATATAAAAACAATTTTTATCTTTTTTTTTTTATTATAATAGCTAGATGGCAAAATCCGATCAATAAAGGAGACATCCGATCTTTTATATAATTTTCATCATAATTTTTGTGTAAACAGTCACATAATATTTTAAAACCGATTTCATTAAGAAACTAGAGACGTTAATAAATACGGTTATTCATACTTTACTCAAATAGTGTCATGTATTAGTAAAAAATTATTATTTTTAAATGATTACTTTCTTAACTGTCCCATAATGGGGTCACTTACCTTATATTATACAAGGTTTATTCAAACAGTCCTCTACATAGTGTTCTCCCTATTAATACAAAATTTTGCAGCGTTCTAAAAAACTATACAAGGGCCTAGGGCAGTTATTTTGTAAACTTGCTCTTTAATACTGTGTTACAGTTTTCTGAATTACAAAATTGATATCGTTCCTTTGATCTGAAGTTTAAGTTTTTGAAGGAAATAAAAATCTGTAGATACAAAGTTCGGTGAGTAGAGTGGATACATAATGGTTGTCATCTGTTTTTGGGCAAAAATTTGCTCGCTATTGTTGAACTGTGAGCCCGTGTATTACAATGCAGCAAAAATCACTTCCGCTTCGCCGGATTCTTTTAAGTGCTCTTTATATTAGCTTTTATAAAATGCTGCGATCATATAATTATAGTTAATTACCAAGATGAAAATGTAATCGTTACACGTATTACCAACTTAAAAAGTCAGTTCATTAAAAGTATGTCAAAAAATAACTATTTCGGGAACTTCCTGGTCAAACTGTATATTTGACAGAATTTTGCTATACTCTCGGTCTTCCATAGAAACTTTTATTACTATCATTCAGAATTGTATGAATTATCATTTATATCACCTGTGGTGTATGAATTACGTGGCACTCAAAGTGTTAAACAGGAATAAATAGACTGCAGACTTCTAAGTAAACTAAAATTTTTACGGACACAAGTAAAAAATTAAAAGCTTAAATAGCAGTGTATCTAATTTACTAAATATTGTAACTTGTAGAATCGTTTTAAAATTTTCTGTATTTTAGCGTCTATTAACAGTCTCGTAAATTTTTGAATACTTAAAATAGTCATAAGTTCATAAAAATTCAGTGTATTGATAAATGGAAATTATTTTCGTTCATTTATGCTGTTTTAATATTAATACGTTCCTCTTAAAAGTATGAATTCATACAAATATTAATTATCATACAAGCATTCATGTGCGCAACGAAATTTTGATAGAACGTTCAACAACAACAGACATTTATAAAAATTATAATAATTTCTTAAAATTGAACAATTTGTTGACACGAATGAAATGCATGATTGGGTCAAAAAAGATCCGAGGACTGTAATAGAGTTAAATACTTTCTATTTTTTCATATTTATTACAATATGATGAAAAATACACCTATTTGGCATCTCATTAGTTAATCATTTTCGTTGAGTTCATCTTAATAAACGCTATCATACTATGAATAACAAAAATAGAATCACATTTAAAAATATCAATTCTATAATCTCTCCAATTAATAATGATATCTTCTATGTTAATAGCTTTCAAAAAATATTTTCTTGATACTTTCCAAAAGAAAATCTGAAGACAATATCTTTAATCTGAAAATAATGTACGTGGTTATCGCAAAGTAGGTAAATTCAATACGTATTAACGGTATCTTTCGATGAATACTTGTTGCTTATCTAAATTGACAACTAATAGTTTCATCGCATCATTGAGTTCAAGTGCATCTCTTATCTAAACGAGCAGAAACACGATTTGATATGTTCTCAAAGATTGTAGAATTTTCGAACAGACGAGGAAAAGATTCAAAACCAGAAATTCAACACGATAATGTAAAACTAAACATGAAAATGATCAATGAATCATTTAAACGAAAATTTTCCAAAATTAACAATAAATAAAATAAAAATGAATTCAATTTAATCTATCAACTTATGTAACTATAAGATCTCCAAAATATCGAATTCTTCACCAAATTGAGTTCACTATCCAGCAAGTATCCCCAAAAAATGATCGAAAATTTAACACATTCTGAATAAATGTACGCAAAATAAAAAATCCTGAAAATTCAGTAGTTAGTAGAAGTTTAATCCCAGTTTTTTTCTCTTTTTTTTATTCAACAATATCGGCACAGAATATTACTTCTGTAACATTTAACAAGGTTTAAAGGAAAGGATATGATTGCATGTTAACGCCGAGGCTCAGGAAATCGTGGGTGTAATATGAAATTCAGCATCGCAATTAACCCATTACCATTTGCATTACGTTACGGACAACAGTCGATTAACTTATCAAAATAACGGATTTTAACATACAGGGAACTTCCATTACCTTCCTACGAACATCAAGACTCGAACGATTTTACACGATTAATTTTAATCGGTAACTGTACATGCATATGCAAATTCACCTCAACACGTCTGCCACGCGTTAAGTGTAAATTTTAATTAACCTTTGAACAACTGACATTAGACTACAGTGTGTTTCCAGTAAGTCGTCCAAAACTTTGCTTGCTTGCGCTGTTCACTCAACTAAACTAAGATAAAATATTTAATCAACTTAATTGTACAAGTTACAACTCTTGCTATTTGATCCCTCAATTTGGTTCCTCATAATCTATCTTCTATAACTTGTATAAGACTGATAGTATGTCCGTCCGGAAAAGAAAACGAACGTCCAGATAAGATATCAAGTTGAAATTTGGTATATAGCTTAGTATATATAATACAATTAATATAATTCAACATTTATAATCTTGATAGAAAAAAATTACTATAAAAAAACTACGAGCGATTGCGTTGTCACCGAAAAGCAAAAACTCGAGTATACTTTTACGCTGCCGACCGCGTTGCTCCCACCACTAAAAATGTAGTTTACACAGAACGCTTGCTTTCATTTTTTTCATAGATTTATCGCAATGTTCATTTTTTTTTATCCTTTATCATTTTTCTACATCACAAATTAAAATTCATTTGTATCAACTACGCACAACGTTAAATTGTATTATGCTGCAATGTGATTAACCTATCTATATCACAAATTTAGTTGTTCTAGAAAAATAGGATACGCTAGCTCCGAAATTATGCTAGGTTAGCATAATTTCCGATATTTTAAAACATGCGAAATATTCATTAACCTTTTGAGGACCCAGTGGTTTCGGACTGAAACCTATTTTTTATTTTTTTACTCACTCAATAAAGTTCTACAAAGTTTCATAACACTTCAAATATCCAACCAAAATCGGCAAAAATATTGACACTGCGTGAGGTGGTGACGATAAAAATGCAATTGCGAACGAAATTCGTAGACTTCGAATGCGTTCAGCAAATAGATTCCATTTTCGTTGATGAACAGCCTGAATCGCGGAAAATGCGAGAAAAAGTAACGTAATGGAGTCGCAGTGTTTATCTGGCTTGATTAATACACATCATAACCGAGCGCAGGAAGGTACGATGGTGTTTGTTCAGTTCTCGTGCGGTTCCGATATGAACGATAGTCGGTCGCAAAAATATGTATGTTTACCCTCCTTCTTCGAACTGTCACACGCGTAACTGGCTGTATCGATATTAGAAACATAACGACGCTCCGCTGATATTAAATACCGCGCGTTCTCCACTCGCAACGCGAAGCACAAACAGCATTCGTAGCCATCATATCGGCGGAACAGGCAAACAGAAGCGCGCAACAATCGTTTCTCGTATCGACGATTGATTTTTCATTAATCCCCGACAATTTTTGACTTTCCGTGGAAATGACGCATCGAACCGCGCGCACGACACAATTAAACGATTGTCACGTTGCTCCGAAAAACTCTTAATCGCCGATCGTGGAAACGTTACATTGTTGTAAACAACGATCAGCGCAGACAACAATTTTTGTGAATGATGTCTATTTATGTTGGCCGTTTATTGGAAACTGTTATTCGCGGACTAACAACTGAAACTTAAAATGTTTGACAGAGTTACAATTGCACGTTGTGTACAATTCTATCGTATTTGTGCAAAAGTTCGGTTTGCAGTCGTGGTGAACTCATCGCGAAATCGATATTTAAAACAAAACAGTTATTATTGTACAGTAATTATTGTAATACTTCTGGAAAAAACATGGCAAAAATTGTTTTGTCAGGCTGATTTGATGTGTATACTATTGACGACTTCTATTTTGCTAGTTGAATTCGCGACTAAAAATAACTTGAATTTAACACTGCTACGGTCTTTTTGTAATATGATTAATAAGAAAAAATTAGATGAATTCAAATCAAAATGTCCTTTCTTTCACAGTGATGAAACTACATATTTACTTGATGATAGCAATTGATGATGATAGCAACACTGAAGAATACAATTTTTAAAAATTTCAACAATTTGACTATAAAGTTAAAAATATCCATAAATTTCACGAAAAAAATAGAAACATAACTTTTAACACTAAAGAAATTCCTAAATTCCAATATTATTCTACGCACAGTAATTCTTGTCCAATTTCTGACCTACTGTTTCGAATTCTACACTGTACACTACTTTCTTTTTCATCGTTGAAAGGATGACATAAATGAGACATGAAGCGTAGAATAAAATATTGCTAAAACTCTACGGTGTTTCGAAGTGACATTACCAAATATCTAGAGTCGCTAGCAGCCCGCAAGTTGGACAAGCCTAAGTCTACACTCTAAACTTAATACTCTACACTCTATAGATTATTTCGTCATTAAGGTTTTTAAAAATATCAAAAGCTATTTAACATAATGATCCTCTATCTGGACCCGTTTTTTTCTTAATAACTCCTTACACCTCGCAATACATACATAAATTTCCTGCTTTCTTAAAAACATTTTCTGGTACCAATCCTTAAGGAGGAAATTTCATTTTTCTTGGTGGAAAATATGGTTTTTTGGTATTTTTTTAATAAAGAAAACTGTTACCTTAATCAATCTCAAACATTGTCTATATTTTTAAAATACTTTTAATAAGTTAACATAACTTTTTTCGGTTGAATTCACTCCAAAATACAGTTAGAATCAACCGCGGACTAAACGCATCGCGAAATTACGGTTGACATGATGATGTCTTCCCTTTAGTTCATATAAAATTAAAAATTCCAATGCAGGTTTATGTTATACACTTATAATTATCGTTCGACCTACAATGAAACTAAAATAATTATTTTTCGATAAATGGTAACTGTTCCAATCTAAATGTTCGATTTTACTCCCAAAATTGCCCAAACTTTTGTTAATTAAAAAAAATATTAACAACCTATTGCCTTGCCTGTAGATCGAACGATAAGTATAAGTGTACGAAATAAAACCGCATTGAAATTTTTTATTTTATATGAACTGAAGGACAGATATCATGTCATCCGCAATTTCGCGAGGCGTTTCCGCGGTTAATTCAAACTGTATTTTCGAGAAAATTTAATCGAAAAAATTGTGTTACTTAATAAAAGTATACATATTAAAAACATATACAAAGTTTCAGATTGATTAGATTTACAGTTTTGTTTATCATAAAAATACCAAAAAAATCGAAATTTTTCACCAAGAAAAAAAAATTACCTCCTTAAGGGGTTATCCACCTATAGACCCGGTAGAAGCATACAAATTCATGAATTTTTTTCTAGAAAAGTAACATCTTTTAACTATACTATTTTAAATTTTCATAGCATAATATTATTAATTAAAGGAGATATGGGCAGAATACGAGTCGTGTTTTTTTTCTAAGTGCTAATTGGTGGAAATTCCCTAAGCCAAACGATGCATCTGAAAGTAAAAAGTCGAATAGGTTTAAAAAATAAATTAAATTCAGAAGCACCTGACGTTCTTCGAATTTTTGAAGTTGAAATATCGAATTTCGAT
This sequence comes from Perdita meconis, assembly GCA_030770465.2. Taxonomy (NCBI): domain Eukaryota; kingdom Metazoa; phylum Arthropoda; class Insecta; order Hymenoptera; family Andrenidae; genus Perdita; species Perdita meconis. Next base: position 22,775,573 of record JASKOS020000002.1, read on the forward strand.
GAAAAAAAGTTTTCCTTTCTTTCAATTATTGCTAAATTGCAGGCAAAATTAAAAAACGTAAAAACGTCAGAGGTAGCATAAAGTTTGCATGAATACCTTATATAAATTTGAAATGAATCGGTCGAGTGGTTCGCGAGATATAATGTCCACTGCATTTTAAAGTCGTGTTTTGATAAAAACGCGTTTAAAGTTTCAAGTATGATCTTCTTATGTGAAAACTAAAGTCACTGCGGTGTTCTACCTACTCTTGATTTTAGACGTTTTCGTACTAATTCCCGAGATTTAAGAATATTGTTACACTCCAACGCAAACTGCTCCATTTCTGTACGAAGGTAATAAAAATCGTAAGCGATTTTTCCACTGAAAATCTCAATCACGCGGCTATCTGTAGACAGCGCTACATAGCAGCGTTCGAACGCGCTCTTATGCTGTTCAAAACTATGTAAGTAGCTGTGTTAATATGTAAGATGTCGTTATAAAATTTTGAGAAAATATTGTCAAGACCTAAAACGTTTCGAATTCGTAAACAAAAAGAAAAAATCCATTTTTTTACCCATATAGGTGGATGTAACCTCTTAATTAAAATATTTTTTGAATTTAAACACATTACGCATTACCACTATAGAGCTCACGATGAATTTCAATGACAAAGTTTAGGAAAATGACGTCCTGTCAGTCGACAGTGATTGTACATGGATGTTCAAATACACAGATATACAAGTTTATATACATTTGAAAAATAGAAAAGTTAGTATTAGCTGAAGCCATTAAAATGGTTTTCCGGCCCTCTAAAGGTTAACAGGTAAAAACAGGACACCCCGTATACCGAACTTTAAAAGAGCCGACAATCACTTCCGAGTCTTCCTTCGAACGCGCAAAACAAACACGCGCGACTCAACTCGCGAATGGCGAGAGGGCGCGCGTAGTCGGGCCATCGTTCGGGATGGTCAGGGGTGACACGGAGGGAGGAACGAACAGGAGAGAAAGAGGAATTCAACACGTGCCGTCCTCCTCTCCGCGCGTTAGCTCTTTCCTATTCTTCTCTTACCCGAAAGCTCCTCGAACCTCCGAGCGTTGCGAGCCACTCGCCGCGTAACCCTCCGGTATTCGTTTCTTTTTCCCGCCACCCCTTCCGGAGGCTGCCCCCCCCCCCGTCACCACTTGACTCGCGACAAGGACCGACGTTTGCCCCCGGCAAAATCGACAGTTTCTCTCGTTTTTGATCTTAGTTACAATAGATTAGAGGCTCGTCGAGAGACTGGAGCTACGAGCGCGCGCGCGTGCCGGCGATGATTTAAAGTGCCGGCATCCTGAAAGTTTAATGACGTCGTTGCTTAATGACGACCACCGCCCGCGGCCCTTTGATCTCCACCGCTTCGCAGAGAAAGGCCTTCGGTTCGCGTAATTGTTTTGGGTAAACTGAATGCGATGCTTTGATGCCGCCACCCGCCGCCTAAGCGCCGATTCAGAACGCGTCCCGTTAACGAGGCGAATCCACCGGTGCCGCGCTCTCCTTGGACCTCGCCGGTCCCTCGGAATGCCAACGAAATCGTTTGGAAGGCGAACGGTGACAATAATGACTGAGGATCTCTCGATGTTTTGCCTCGATGCGTTCTGTGCCCGATGTTCGTTCGCTGGAGTCGCGAGCGAGGCGCATGGTTCGTCTTGTGATAACGGAGATGACGGTGAGTTTGAGGTGGAAGGAGCTTTGAGTTGAGAGAAGGAAATATTAGAGAGGAAGGTGGTGATGGAAACGGAGGATCGATACGATGCTCTGGAGTTTCGAGAAAAATACTTCACTGATTTATGGAGTCCATCTATCAAGATTACTTATACTATTTTCGTAACTATTAAATAACTAGTATTGATCGACACTTCTTTTTGTCTTTTTTTTTTTACGATAAATGTATAGTGCTCCGAATTTTCTTGATTCTTATGCCTTTGGCAAGATTTTCTCTAGGATTTCCGCTCAGCCTAGAACAATGTGCTAACCAGAATTTGGATGTCCTTAAAGTCAGACGTCGGACTTATTCGAGCATAAGGAATTTATTGTTAAACAAGATGTTCTTATTTTACTCGGAAAAATTACCAAAGAAAAAAAACGCAAGCAAGGCTATCCAGAAGAATCTTAATAATAATGACTAGATTGCGAATATTTGTGTATTTATAAAAAATTGTTACCTCAGTACTTTGATTTACATGAAAAGAAAATATGTTTATACGTTTAAACACATTAATCTAAAAGTGTTAACAATTTTAAGGATTGATTCTACGTACCAAAATCAAGAATAAAAGAATTACCTTTGAAAGAGTTTGAAGAATCGTTAGCAAGTTATTCATTCTGTACTACTTACAGACCAGTGCTGGGCAAAATAGTATTTGAAATAGAAAATAGTAAATAGTCTATTTCATTTCTAAAGCATGCCTATAATTATGGAAATGAAATCTTTTATTTGTGAGAAAAAGTTTTTGAAATACTATTTTTAAATGGTATTTTATTTTAAGAATATTGAAAATAGTGAGTTGAAAATAGTATTTCAAATAGTAAATAGAAACTTATACTTTTATGATCTCTTGTTGTGTGTAATGTTTTTTCTTTCATGGAGAAATTTTTTTCTTTCATGGAGAAGCACAGAAATGAGATTGCTCAAAGTGACAATAATATTCTAAAATTGGAATTACTTCAATACTTAGGTGATAAGGATTTGCGAATTGCAAGTCTTACAAAATGAAAGAGTTATTTTTAAAATATAACACGCCAATTCCATCATCTCCTCCAGTAGAGAGATTATTTAGCTTCTCTGGAATGATTCTGTATCCTCGAAAGAGTAGTCTAAGTGACGAAAATTTTGAAAGATGTACTTTGTTACATGCAAATATTTGTACTTAAGCTACAAAGTTTTGTTAACTATTACAACTATTATAATTTCTTACGTTAAAAATTATAACTTATAATATTAACTCTTTGCTCAACTTATTTTCATTTTAAGGAAATATTTGAAATACAACATTAAAATATTTTATTTTATGTATCTGCTTATCAAAATAAAAATATTTTACTTGCCGCAATTTTTCGTTCTATTTAAAATAGTATTTTATTTGAACCATATTATAGTATACTATTTAAAATAGTATTTGAAATATTTTTTCTCGAAATTTTGCCCAGCTCTGTTACAGACACACAAAAACAGTCTAACCAAAGGAGCTTATGCTACTTAACACTAGATTTACCAGACCAGTCATTTTGACTGGTCGTGCAATTTCAATTCAAAATTCCTACTGCATGTACTGCATTTGCTTTCCGAAATGATGTTATGACTTTTGTAGCTATAAGTAGAGAATACATTTTATGAACTTAATGTTACTTTATATATATTCGTAACAAATATATTTTTTGTTATTGACACTTATATCAGTACCAGTCAAAATGACTGGTCTGGTAAATCTAGTGTTAATGACCTATACTACTAACGTGCGGCGACAGTGGAACGAGTCGTTTGCGTCAGACAGCCTCTGCACGCATTTGTAACTGTAAAGCCGTTTACGCAACCTGCGAGGCTGTAATGTACGAAAAAGAAGTGAGGCAAATTGACATCATCTGTTTTGCATTGTCTTACGTACAATAACGTCCTCTAAAAAGATTGTTAACAAAGCAATTTGTGTATTTGCAATAAATTGTCAATGTTAGGTGTAAATTTTAGCTGCTCAAGGGTAGCTGGACCCCTTAAAACAGTACGCGCTGTAAAACATAACGTTAAAACATAACGCGTATGCACGTCGGAACATGAGTGCAGCACTCATGCTCACGTGCACTGATACGATCGTGTCGGAATGGCCACGACGACAACGACACGCTCGTCCGCCTCGGTGTGTCTCGCGCTCCCCGACAACCCCAGACCAGCTGGGGACGTTTGACTCTTCCTTTCTTTTCCCACCCCCGCCCGGTCCTTCTTCAGCCCTCGCGCCGTCCTTCTCCATCCCGTCGCACCCTCGTCCCTCCGTTTTCCCCATTCATCGAGTTTATCCGCTTGCCCAAGTTCCTTAATTAAACCCTGAAGATTGTCTGCAAAAAGGACATCGCCCAGTGGCCCTCGACGTCTACGAACATTACGAATCGGACGGCGACGGGGGACATGAAAGATACAGATAGGTGGAGAGGCGAGGGTGACGGCGCGGGACCCGAATGAAAGCCGAAACGCCGTCTGTCAGGCATCTATAATGGCGATTTCTTGCTGGCTCTAATCAAGATACTCAACGATGAACGATCAAACTGACTGGGCATAATTGTGACCCGTTGTTTTTGTCGCTCGTCGGCCGGAAGCGGAAGCGCCGCGATCAAGGACGGAGTGCGCGCCGAGATGAGGACTCGTGGGATCTGCCAGTGCCACGCGTGTTTGAGTTTGCAATGTGATACAGAATTGCGACGTGTTAATAATGGTTGATGAAGTTTAACCTTGCGCCAGGGAAACATATTTTTTTGTACTGTGTGAGCAAACTGACTCTAACAATAAGACTAATTAATATTATAATAAATCTAAACTGCTCGCCAAAATTAAGAGGCCACTAAAATTTTCCGAAAATTTTGGTCATTCTCGAATGACTATAAAAAGTATTGGAAACCATCATTTTGTAGCTTGAAGTTTCTAATTTTTGAATCAGGTACTCAATTACTTTCTAGTGCCATTTTTTAAAGATAAAGCGTAACAGACCAATATTAAAAAAGTTTCGTCGGTTTTGAAAAGGCTTAGAGGAGGAACTAAGGGCGTGGAAAAATGGTGAGGCATCTAAATGGATGAGAAATCTGGAAAATTCGATGGAAGAGGTAGGAGAAGGAGAAGTTCTGGACATGATGTTAAAAAATTATGAAATACGGCTCATTGAAAAGAGGTTGCGAAGAGCGATCAGGACGAAACTGGATCAAAATATTCAGGAATGATGGAATAGAATAGAAAACTCTACGTATTTTGACAAATACAAGGCCTGGAAACAAAATTTAGGACAAGAAAGCTACTGGAATGATGACATAATCAAGGGAGAGAACAAAGAACTGTGAGCCAGACTAAGGTGTGGTAATGTTGGAAACTTAAGGTTTAATAGGAGGGAAGAAAAAATATGCTCATTGTGCGCATATGAACCGCTTGAGCTTACGCATGTATGGAAATGTCCAAAGATGGAAAAGGTAGTTGGAAGGAAAGTATGGGAATGGGCAAAGAAATTGGAAAGCGAAAAGGATATGGAGAAGCAACTCGAAAAGATTATGATTGGGAGTGTCAATCTAGAAACATGCGAATTTTCAAGAAAATATGAAGAAGCAGTGTACAAATTAAAAATGTAGAAGTAAGACAAAAGTGAAATAGATTAGTAAAATAGAAAAAACATTGCTGTGATACAAAGATATAAATCCAAAGACACAATTAAGTTTATAAATTAGTAATAAGTTGCTGAAATCAAATTATTAAATATTTATAAGAAGTTAAAAGTTAAAAGTTTAAAAAATTTAGAAATAGGAATGCAAATCGAACAATGAATCAAAAAATAGGTTTTAAGAAAAATTATAATGTGACAACTAACCAAATACAAAGAAGCTAAAACAATATTAGGTATAAGAAATAACACTGTATCCAAAGACATATAACTGTGTATGGATTGAGAAATAAATTATATATCAAAACTTAGAGTTCTTTAAATTTTTCTAATGACATTAATGATTAAAATGGCATAGAATGACATGGAGTAGAATTAGATTACTTGTGTTGTGTTGTGGAAAATATTGTATCGATAGCTATCTGGTAGATAAGTTCTTATCAAAACTATGTTGTAATACATTAAGATTAAGATTCGATGATATAATGTCACATTGTACATAGATTATAAAAGGTACTATATATATTATTGTTTTCAAAAAAGGAGAATCATATTTGATTTCATTCTCTTGTACAATATTATAAATAACAAAATAAATGCCATCCTTGAAAAACTTAGTTTCAGTATTCCCACTCGTAAATTAAGATATCATAGACCTTTTTAACGTCAAAATTCACCGATCTTTGTATGGCAATCACAATACTATTGATCGTTTATGCAATTATACCAATTCATACCTTCACAAAATTGATTTGTTCAGTGACGCACTCAATAAGATGCGTAATACAGTTAAATTTCTGCTGAAAAAGTGATGTATTATTATTTCTTTTCTCTGTCTTTGTAAGTATAACAGACCAGCATTCTTCAACCTTTTCGCACTTGCGGACCGGTGAAAACAGGAGGAATATTTCGCGGACTAGTCGATGGCTAAAAAAGAAATAAAAGCTATTGTAAACTGAAAGCACTACGTAGTACGTGACATATTTTTGTTAGCATCTGTTAGTGTTCTCTTAAATATTGTCCTTACTTCTAAAATAGCTTAAAGGTCTGGACACGTATATGTGTGCAGCGGCCTTAAAAGATTTTGTTGTTTAACTTTTTCTGTCTCCATCTTATAGGATTTCTAATTTTACAAAAAAAAAAATAACTTTTTTTCCGAAATACCACAACACAATACTAAAAAATTATAAGATAAAAGTGTCGTCAACAAACGAACTGATAAAATACTGATACTATACTTCAACGACCGATCATTTCACCTACACTCGTTGTCGCATGCTGTGTTTCGCTCGTGTCGCAACAATTTAGTGCCCAAATATACATATGCATAGCGGCTAGATGATTCGGGTGAAATTTTTCGCGGCCCGGCAGAAAATTTTCACGCACCGGCTCTGATCCGCGGACAACAAGTTGAAGAACAGTGGTCTAGATGCTATTTGGAAATGTATTAATCTATTGTACCAAATGTTTGTTTGGCCCGCTCAACGAATCACTATCATTATCGTCATTATATTTGCTTTGAGTATAATCAATTGCCCTGTAAATCCATTATTATACAGAGTGAATCACCTAACGTTTGTACTTCAAATATCTTTGTTGTTTTTAATTAAAGATGCGTTAAATGTCTTAAGGGCAAAGTTGAATGATTCAATTTTTTTTTTTTATCAAAGCCTTCTTAATTTTTTTAAACGAGACCACCCTTTTCTAAACACCTACGATGATAGTCCATTTCATTAGGAATTCAGTAACTATAATTACTGAAGTTATTTTATAGCAATTTTCATTTTTCTCTTCCAAAGGTCTCGAAAAAATCCGTTCATTATTTTGCGAGGATAGAACATGTAACGAAGAAAAGTTTATCCAATAACATATATATAAAATCGTTACTATACATATATGATTACGAAAATAATTTTTAGAAGACCGATAACAGATATCGAAATCAATAAAATGGTTTACACAAGTTTATAGCAGATAGGAGATCTTTTCTGCAATCAATCCTTGAATGCAACGCATCGAGACATCAAAGGAAGTTGCGAACCACGAACCGCCGTCGATAAACAATAACAGTAGCATTTAAAAGAAAATTTACAGGAGAACCCTGCGTCGTTGAATTACACGATTCTCCCCCGGCACTCGACGGCCAGAGGCGTAATAAAATGCCGAGGGATAAGAGAACTCCGATCCAGCCCTTGCCAGTTCTAGGGACCTAAGTGCTTAGTATGAACGCGCCCTTAGGCCGGAGGCAAATGGAAGAGGAAAACTGAGCGCATCGGTTGAGGGTGACTCTCGAAGAGGAAAGAGAGGGAACGACCTAAGCGTACTCAAGTAAGAAGGAGGCAAAGAAAGAAAACGATACGACTCCCGGGGAGTTAGAGAGAGAGAGAGAGAAAAGAAGAATCTGAGAAATTTATAGTCAGCGAACAAGAGAAACGGATGCCGCGAAATTGAAAGGAAAGATAAAAAGATGAGAAAAAACGGAGGTATCGCACGAGCGACGGGAAAGGGGTGAGATAACAGAAGCAAGCAGGGGGGAAACAAAAGAGAAAAGGTGGAATCGTATGAGAGGTGGAACAAGCAGAAGCAAAGACAACGAGAGGGCAAGGGGCGGGGAAATGGAAGGCGAAAAAGCGAAGTAATTAGAGAGAAGCAGGAAAAACGGGGGGCTGGAAGAACAAGAGAGCATGAAGGCGTGCGTGAGACGATCGGTTCAAGAGAGCACAAAAGGAAGGAGAAGAAAGGAGAGTGGAGGTAAACGAGGGTGATTTGAAGTAATCAAACGACGACGAAGAAGAAAACAATAAGCCAGAGGAGAACGCAGGCGAGACGAAGCGATCGAAAAGCAATAACAAGGAAAAAGAGAAGAGTACGTGTACGTGGTACAGAACGGAGGGACCTAGAGAGGACCAGACAAGAATCAAATGACGACGCGTGTGTGTGTGTATGTGTGTATGTATGTGTGCGTGTGTGTGCGCGCGTACGTGTGAAGGGTGTTGAGGCCAGGATCGATAAATTCCTCCGTGGAGGAAGAGAGGCACGATACGTGCTGATGCCGCGGAAAAGATCCTTCCTCGCAAACACTCCAAGTGTCACTCCAGGAAGGTGACAGAAAAAAGCGAGGACTCTCTTACCGTTGCACTTTATGCAGTTTCGCGCCCCCTCGAAAGGAGAAAAAGCCGCCTCTCGAACCGAGTGATCGGCCATCGATCCGTCTACCAGAAGAACGCGGCGAACGGCGAGCTCCCGTCATGCCAGAATGCCTTGCCGCCGGCTAATTATCCCCTCGTCGATCGTTTAACGCATCGATTCCTTCTTCCGGAACAACGGAGACCGAACAAAACATCACGGCGATATCGGCCGAGTGTAATGGAATCATTGTCGGTGGGGGACTCCATCGAATTCGATGTCATTACAATGGCAAGATGCATTGTACAACCGATGCTACCGCGATTCTAAATAAAGAAACAAAGTGACACCGATCGCGCTGAAATTTGAACTTCGCGTCGTTGCACAGCGGTGAAAAAATCGAATAAAGTGGAAAAATATGAAATTGAATAATAAAATTTCTGAACTCAATTTCCTTCGAGATTTAACTATGCACAGTTTGCAGTTAAACAAAGGAAACTGTTCTAATTTTAAAAATACGCACGTTGTATCAAGTGTCAAAATGAAAATTATTTTTTGTGCGTTTAAGAATCAGAATTTATTAAAATCGTTTTTTGTAAGGAAGGAAAGTTTTGATTTAGAAGATGAAAAATACTTATTTCGCTGTACTCACTATAATATATCTATACATGAAGTATTTAACAATTATTGTACACAATTAATTATACAAGAACACAACTATAAAGCAAACATGAAGTTACATTACTACTTTACAATACTGATTCCAGATGTTCTTATATTCTTATTCCTGATTTTTTTATAAGAAAAATAAAAAACTCATATTACATTTTTCGCACCGTTAAAATTGTTAAAAATGGACCTGGATCAAGTAAGATCATTTGCAGAGCTGCATCATAATTTTATATTAACAAATATTTTCAATAATTGTAATCATATTTCAATATCATAATGAAGGCCAGGAAACAGATTTTGTATTTTATTTACTGTACCAGCTAAAAAATTCTCAAAATTCGGCTGCCTTTTCTGGGACCTTATCCCTTAAGATATAAAAATTTGTGGATTAAACACTTCAAATTTTTGGGTTTTGTAGATTGTACGAAACACTGCATAAATTTGTATTACATCATTCTTAATTGTTTTGAATTCCTAACTTATTAAGTTAAATAGGATAATATACAGGGTCATCCACGTATCTCGGAACCCATGAGCATAAACACAAATGAGTTCGGGTTCCGCGATACGTACATGATCCTTTATACATGAAAATCCCTAAACTCGTGTATCATTAAGAATGCTTTGCGATATTTAGACAGACGCACTCAATAATAGCTAATTTTTGCAACGCATACGGTCTTTTAAGTAAATTTTTTTGGATTGATGTGAATTTATCAAAAGTTCACTTCTATCTTATAGTACGGAGTCAGTTCTTCAATCTCTGTAAAAATTAATTGCTACTTTTTGCAACCTTTTGTGTGATTTAGTTTTGAACTTAACAGAAATTCCACAGACGCTCAATGAAGGTCTACTAGATTTTCATCAAAAAATTGTCAATCTTTAAACTCTTACAACATTGTGAACAATGATACAATAATGAAACTGGAAACATTTTGACGAACAAAGTCTCTTCTTTTACTTTCATAAGTAGATTTTCCTCGAAGGTACTTTTGCACTAGAAAGTGAGACGAAAACATCAAGATAGTTAAAATTCTATAAAATCAAACTCTACAATTATAACGAAAAAAAAACACATGTTTGTTCGAATGTAAAATTCCTACTTGAAATATTAGTTTTTTTAATTATATAAAACTTACTATATAAAATATTAAGTGTAAAAATGAATCCTTTCCGAGTTTTGGGTGGTATAAAGATTCTATTTAAAAAAATATGGAGCTCAATTATTGAAATATTCGACCATTATTATGAATGATTTATGCCATTTTCTCGGAAAACATTTTTGATTGTATCTAAACTCCGTTCCAAGAGAGAATAAAGTCACTTCGCGCAACATGTCCTCTATCACAACAATTCAAAGTGACTTTTCCACCGAAATTGGTGAAGAAGCGCCAAAACAAAAACAGAGCCAATAACTAATGAAAGTAGGTGTCAACTGCGCAAAGCGTACGAAAACTGGTCGACAGACGACTTTATTCTCTCGTGGAACGGAGTTCAGAATCCAATTACTATATTAACCGTGAATAAACTCATTTCTACACCTAATAATATTTTAAACATTTTTTCAAATCAAAACATTGTAACCAGCTCTACAAATAAACAGCAGAAATGTTGCAAACTGACATCTAGATAACGTAAGATGCTTACTCAACCCCTAAAAGTACCTGTTATAATACTACATTCACGAAATATTCCTTTCCTTTTCCAAATAGAGCAACAAATTTCGCTTTACCTCGACATCGTATTGACACCGCCGAACCGTTCCGAATCTTCGGTTACAAGAGCGAAGGGATAGAAAGTTTCCGCGTCTTAAAAGTTTGAAGCTAATCCCTCGCGGCCAAGAGACACATCAAAGGGAATCCATGTTCCAGCGAGCAACCAATGACGTTAAATGTTCCGATTCGCGGAATGGCAGAGCGGCCCCGGGGCAACGTTTTCAGGGTGGCAGGAGCCCTTTCGTGGCCCCCGGGACCGTGATTAAAATTATTGCCCGACCCAAAGTCAACACGCCGTGCAAACAAAGGATGAACACATTCGCGGGCACCGGTACACGAGTAAAGTGGCGCGTCCGTATTCCGCGATTAGCATCGCAAAATATTTCTCGTCGCCCCCGCGCCGCGCCGCGTCGCTCGCGTCGTCGTTTGCACCACAGACTCGGAGGATCTGCGTTTTATATTGCCTTCCTGTGATCACTCGACGGAGGAGGGAAAGGAGGCGTGAGAGGAAAGGGGAGACACGCGGCAGCGAGAAGAGCAGAAGCCACAAGAGGACGAGTAAAAAGCTTTAGAGGAAAGTTGCCTACGGCGAGCTCTGTAGTTATGAGCAAGTTGCACGACTGGTGACGAGCAACAGAGACAATTTGTTATCCTCGAAGGAGGAATCGACTTGGGACGCTCTTCCCGCCAGTCGCTCCAACGAGGGGAACTTTTTCCTCGGTTGTTTCCGAGGGTAATGATTCGGATGCACAGAACCGGGCATTGTTCGATTAAAAGTGCTGTAAATCCCTTGACTTACTTCGACTACGACTCGCGTTAACTTGTGTCCTTTGCGGTCGTGTTGCGGCAGGAATTCATTCGTGTGCGATGGGTCAACAAATGTTACAAAATTTTATTGAAGACTTAACACGAGTCACTGTGTGACGTTGAAACAAATTGTGAAGAAAATTATTGTATTGGGTTGAGTGCAAAGTTCGTACCGTTTGTACGTGCAATTTTTAGCCCTGAAACTTGAAAAGTTTTACAGGGATAGAATAATGATGTTACGCGAAAAATGGCTAAAAGTCATAGAACAAAATGAAGAATACTTCAATGCACAAAGCTACATTAAAGTCTTTGAATTTAACCGAAGAAATGACACGAACTTTGTGTTCAACCTAATAGTTTAATAATTAATTCAAATTCGAGGTAGGTGGATTCCTTTGAGTGGCTACGGCATTGACAGCGGCGTGTCTGACCCAGCTAGCGCGCGTCGACAGTAGAATAGGTCCCCGCGTCAGACACGTTTTTGCAAGCACAGCATTTTCTCGATAAGTGTAAACTCCTCGGTACCGAAAAGTCAACTTGTCGTGTAGGTCCTACATTCTTTGTGTTTTGCCGAAAACGCAGAACGTAGAAATAGACGGCAGATAAAAGAGAGAAGGATTGTCGTTTGAAGATATGCGGCAAAGATAAATGTCGACATATCATATTACACTAATCAGGAACAGAGTATTGTATCGTGTTAAGGGTACTAGTCGTTTTCATGGAAAATAATTAAATAATGCATTCCTTTCCCATTTAATTACAAAGATATATGTATGTTAAAATAAAGACTAGTCCTTTAACACGATATTTATTTACATTGTAAGCTTTAAAAAAATATACTTGTTGGTGATAGATGGTGCTACAGATGAATCATTGAAAATACTTTTCTAAAGGACTTCCATTTGATTTGCAGTGATCAAAACCGGAGGTTCCAATCGATTCCAAACAAATTCAAACATATTCACAAAATGTGTAATTTCGGCGTGAACCTAAATTAAAGCCAACAAAAACTCTTATTTTATATGAAAAAAAATTGAAACATCACATTTTTTAGCGAGAAACGCAGCCTTATGAAAAATCTTCATTTCGTAGCTATCATTTTCATTATTTTGCTACTTTTACAGGTTCAGTGCAGAATTAGAAGCATTTTAAAGAAGAATCTGCAAGGAAATCGCTATATACAGTTTTGTTTATTCAAAATCACTGCGAAACGAAAGGAAGTCCTTTAGAAAAGCATTTTCAATAATCCATCTGTAGCGCCACGTGTAATGCATACATTTATAAACATGTAGTACTCATGTGAACGCAAACTTTTTTCCGCTGAATTCGGAGCTGTATAATTGAAACATAATAGATTATAATTAAAGAATATGGAACGGACATAACTTCAAAAAATTGTTCGCGAATGTAGCAAAACAAGGTAACATACGATAAATAACACATTAGGCACTGTTTGCTTTTCGCATTCTAATTAAAAAAAATACCTCCAAGGCCAGATAAATCATTTACGAAGCATTAGAGAAAGATGTCATATCTTACAGGACATGTAAAAAGTGATTTCAGAATTGCGAAATGGACATTTTGACCTCGACGATAAGAAACGATAAGAAATTGGAACAGCTGTTGATCGAAAATCCATGCCCAAATCAATCTGAACTTGCCGCAGCGTTAGGAATTACCCAATAAACTATTTCTATCCAGTAGCACAAATTGGCTTAGAATAAACATTAATTTTCATTTAAAAAAGGCTGAGAGTTAATTTCTATACCTAGTATAATATGTATAATAGACGAAGTTATGTGTATTAAGTATAATATGAAGTCAAGGCATTAACTTAACTTGGCATTGACATTAACTTTTTACTAAAAAACAAAAAATAATTTTTTTTAAATGTTCATGTTGCGATTTTTAGTCGATTAAGAACAGATCAATTTTTACTCGAAACATTTTTAGTCAGATTATTATCGGAAATGCCTGAAAACTCGTGGCGACAGTTACGTATATCTATGTATCAAAAACAAAATTAAAGTTTCCAAGTTCGTACACATTATCCAACCTCGCCTCATCCTTACCTAACCCGACCTCAGAAATGCGTACTCGACGCAGTATAAACTCGTTGCGGTAACGAGTCGCGAGACTATAACGAGTAAAGACTCATAAAGGGAAAGTTAGCCTCACCCCAGATTCAGTTATATACCTACTTCGCGCCATTAGTGTCGCATATAATTATTGACATCGGCAGGCGACGCAATAGACGCGTTCCCTTCTGTGTCGGTAATTGGTGGTTTCACCTCATCAGCTTTTACCGAATGGTGTGGACAGAAAGGAGAAAGAGGAGACGGTGGAGGGGGGCATCTTGCTTTCTCTGACCCTTTCGATTAAACTCCCTTCCACTTCCGGTGCCCGCTTCTCGGCTCTCTCCTTCCCTCCCGATGGTTTTCGCTCCGTTTTGCGAGCGCGCGACAATCGACGTTAAAGCGCGTGAACGCACTCGAAGCACGCGCGACCGCTTGTGCACGAGAGCAGCACGCACCTCCTCCCCCACGCGGAAACAAACCCGGCGAGACTCTCCTATCCCTACACGGCGTGACTTAATTAATGGGAAGCGCGACGAGCGTCGACAGAATCGTCTTTGTCGAGAAGTTCGCGGGACTGGGTCAATAAAGACGCGGGATCGCCGGACTGCTCGCGACTAATCGCGCCTTCTACGTCGATCGAATCTTAGATCGAGTTCACGGCGACCCTTGGTCGTCGAGCGTGGCGAGCATTCGGCGAGACGCGACACGGTCGAAGGTCTGTCGACGATCACGTCGCGTATTAAACCTGTATGTGATCAAAAAGAAACCGAACACTGTGTTTATAAATATTTTAGTAGTTAACCTGCTGTTAATCGGCATGTTGACATAATTGAAGAGATACAAATTCAATCGCAGCAGGTATTTGACGCTGTCAGAGATAAAGAAACCGTATGCATGGAGATCACTGCATCAATACAAAAGGTCGAATATACTCTCAGCCTCATCTCCGTAACTGTCCTTCAATGTATTATGAAGAAATTTGTAATCCGTCATAAAAAGCGTAAAGTGATTCATTCCGTCTCATTCTTATATTTGAAATTTGTTGTTGATAATATTCATAATCTTTACCGGGAGCGAATCTGCGTTTTAGATATTTAATTAAAACATTTACTGATGAGAACTTTAGATCGTATATATACTGTTGCGAGCTTCACCTCGTAATTTAAATATGATAGCTCTAACAAAAGATTTTTCTGAAGATTGAGGAAGAGTAAAAGTCGCATCTTGTATATCAAGCAAGAAATCTTTTAAAGTTTATTCTTAAAATTTCTTCCATCGAAGTACGGTATATTTAGTAAAGTTTGTTGTATAGCAAAACTCTCAGCCACTGTAGTAGACACTGACGCGCTCGCGCTTGCAGCAGCGTTTTCATTCGGATTAAACATAATGAAAATTGGATAAAAATTTTTGCAGCAGAGTAAATTATACAATAAAACAATAAATATCACACACAAAAACAGTGAAGGTTTAAAATGCAATAATACCAATCAAAATAACAGTAATTGTCAACAAATAAACCTGCAATTAAATACGATAAAATTTCGTATGTTTAGATCTTTAAATGATAATAACCCAACCATGAAACGTATTACACTGGAATAACAATTTTGAAAATCACATCTTTTAACTTAAATCGACCTCAATGAACATGAGTACCTTAAAAATCTCTACAATAAAAATTTTGATTGTATCCACAGAAATTTTAATATATCATTTCGAAGAAAGCGGAAGCCAAATGTACAAACTACCACCTTATAAATATGTATTGGGTTAATTGAAAAGTTTGTGCTGTTCGAACAATTTTTTACCTAGAAGCTTGAAAAATTCTACGAGAATAAAATAATGATGTTACATAAAAAACGACTAAAAGTTGCAGAATAAAATAAAGAATACGTCCATGACTGAAACTACATTAAAATAAAGAAATATCGACTTTTATTTAATCGAAAAAATTGAATTGGAAAGTAACAAATTTTCGAACTTGATTTTCTCGAAAACGGAAACTAACGGAATAGACTGTGGATGTTTATGTATTTATGGTAATTTCAAAATAACAAAAATATCAAAAATAAAGTACATTTTATAATATTTAGACAATAAAACATGCATTTATGTAAAATTTAATTGCCATTGTATGTCTATAAAAATATAAATTTGCATAAACATCCGCAGTCTAGTGATTAACTATCATATGTTGCTAAGAAGTCTCTTGAAAAAAAATTAAAACTTAATTATCAAAGTGTAAGAGAATCCAGATCTCACTCACACACACTCGCAATTCTGAGTTGCCCGCAGGACATCTTCTCAGCAACGCACAGTGCTAAGATTTTTATGAAAACAGTCCGGTTTCGTTTCAATCGCACCGGATAGTTTCACCGCACCTCGTGACTCGTCGCGGACGATCCGTTCGCGAACCGTTTCACTCGATCATCTCCGAGAAGCGATTTTCGAATTAGAGATGCGCGGAACTCGTTAAATGCGCGTGTGTGCGTGCCGAAACGACGCGACGTTGTTCAGGGGTGATAGCGATGGCTCTGCTAAACTATGCTAATTCGCGTAAACGGATGACTAAGTTATTACAGAGCGCGACTGCTTTTTGCACCGGGAAGAGATGAAACGACAGTCTGTTCTTATACAGGGAGTTTAAGAATCATCGGCGAAAGCATAAGTGGTTAACGTTGAGTGTATAAGGAAGTGATGCACTGTTTTCTGTTGGGAAAGAGCAGGCTTCATAGCTTGCCGGAACATTTCGGGAAAATCTTTCGATAATACTAATAATGGTTTTTAACGAATACAGTCCTGATCAATCAAATTTAGTTTAGTTGAGCATTCGAGTTTACCTTATCAAAGACAAAACTTGGAAAAACTAAAACAGTTCCAGGAAACGGTGTCGATAAAGCGGAGTGTAAATCAATATTAGATTTGGAAAAATGTACAATTGACGCTTGAATAATATGTAGGTCACACATAAAATGTTTCAAATTAAATTTACAATCTTCTATTTAATATTTATCTGTATATTAAAAAACAATTTCATTTATAGATACGTTCTCAATTTTCAAAAAATCGAAGTTATATTTCATCGAAATGAAATATTCAAAGAAATATGTGTATGTTTTTCAGTAATTTTTGTTCTTTTTAACTTCAAACGCATTTTTCATTAATTTACATATTTCAAACTGGTCATTGTAACTATTTCAGCCATTTTCAATATTTTTTCATGAACTTTACACTATTCTACACAGAATTCCCTAAACGCTATCGAGTCATTTAAATTTTTAATTATTTAATTATTTCTTCACACAGTTTAAAAATTCTAGGCAATAATTCGTTTTCTTGTTTCAGAATAGCATCATTTTCTTATTTTTCATAAATTCAAAACCTCGATCCAATGGGGCATTATTACAACGCCGCTTTATAAGA
This sequence comes from Perdita meconis, assembly GCA_030770465.2. Classification (NCBI taxonomy): domain Eukaryota; kingdom Metazoa; phylum Arthropoda; class Insecta; order Hymenoptera; family Andrenidae; genus Perdita; species Perdita meconis. The sequence goes on from JASKOS020000002.1 coordinate 22,792,758, forward strand.
TCGTTATTACATTTTGTTATTGTGCATTTTCTTAAAGAAATATCCTGCCGACAATTAGACCCCAGTTTTGGAGCAGAGATCGCTGCACTTGAGAAAATGAAAACAAAGTAGGACAAACGAGTTCCAGAAAAATTTGTTTATACACATAACGATTCCAAAAATAAGATACAATTATAAAAAAAATTTGACGGCAAGAAAGTAAGGTAGATGCACCAATAAATGAACGCGTATTAGTAAATGAGCATTATACTCAAAAACAAATAAAATAAGTTGTTAAAATAAATACATGATTTATTATTGAATTTTTTCAATTCTTCATTTCATATTTAAGCCATTTTCGCACCATATGCTATTTAATAATTTATTTTATTCATATTTGTGTATAATGTTCATTCACTGGTAACGTGTTCATTTATTAGTGCATATAGTATCCTATGCAATTCCATAAAGAAAGAAAAAAGTCGACAACTTTAAAATAATTTTGGTATCTTCACGTGTAAAATACTTCGATTTAGCCTAATAACATTTTTTAATATCATCAATATTTTCACTTGCATTCAGTTGCTCTCGAATTCCATTATTTATGTACCTCCCAGAGTAGAATCGTCTTGGCTCAACCGAGTAGAAGTTTATGTATCTTATCTTTTTTATGATTTCCTTAGTAATAACTTCATTATACAGTAATCAAACAGAAGTAGATTGTTATATCTTAATTTTGGAAAATTCCCTTCTTATACAAGTGTCAACTGTTTTTTATATGTACATAGGTGATTCCTTCCCTTCTCGAAAACGTCGAATTCTATCGACCGGTCAGAAAGGTTAGGCACACAAATGTCACTCACACATGGCCCGAGGATAAGGTCAAAAATGTTACAGGGACTTGGTCGCGCCATCTTTTCATCTACAATCTATCACGTCCGAGCATGGTTTATCATTGGCCCTCGACAATAAATAGCTACCCACCAAATAAGCCCCTTTATCTGTTCCTCCATAAATAGAAAAGAGCCGCGCAGCACGCGATAAGTTCGTAGAAGAAGTTCCAGACGCGCCGCGCGCTTCCATCAATATTTTCAGTGGTTATCGGAAGAGCTTAATTAAAATCTTTAACGGGGTAAAACGTTTTACTCAGTGAACGACACGAAACTGAGAAACGCCTACAACTGAAGATACAATATTTACTCAGTATTATCTCCACACAGTGTATACTATCCCGACTTTCTTAGAATTAGTCTTATTTTCTATCGACCCCGTCTTTGATAAATAAAATACACATTGTCGATACGCGCATTAATCTCGAAAACGTCGTACTGAGTGATACTCGGTAACGTGTCGCGTGACTGAAACGCTTCGCTCGAATTTCAATAACAATTATCGACAGTAGAATAGTCGACGCATCCTTCGTGAATCGTCACACGGTTCATGCGCACAGGGTGATTCATGGTCATGGTGAAATCATGAATAATCACTGGACACGCGAATGCATACGGATACATTATGCTCTACAGACATTCGGAGCAAATTCGATTATGATGGAAAAATCGCCGTTAACTCGTTCATTTTCGACTATGAATATAAAATGATTTGACAAGTGAATATTAATACACTGTGCTCCGATTCATTCATATAGTTTTTTTTTAAACTTAAAACTGGGGTAAACATGATTTCAGAAGCTTAGAATCAAGGTTATGTAATAAATAAAACGATTAAACGCAACATACTCCAATTTAAGCAATAATCTAAGTCGTACACGACACCCGGTATACATATAAATTACAAGGATTCCTGTACATAAAAACACTGTACATCATGAATCTGCGATTTTGTTCAAGAAAACATCTGCAGTTTTTATGGAAATGTGCACCGTAACTTTATTACGAAATAATATAACGCGTCCTACAGTAAGATTCTTTCTACAGGGAAAGCGATAGACGTAAAAAGTACTAAAAAATGTCCTGTCAAACTACGTATAATGCCAGAAAAATTTAATCAGATACAATTTATAACAAGCTAAACTTTGTAACACTTTCCATTTTGTGATTTGTTTGCAATCAAACGAATATTGTTACTAAATTCAAGTTTTTCTTACTTATTAATACATCTTTCGGGAATATAAAAAAAATTTGTTTAATATCTTTATCATGCTTTCTTCCGCAGAGATAGGTGAATGTAATATACACTTTGAGAAAAACACGGTTCAATTGTGGACCGTAGTAACAACATTCATTTTTTGCAAAAAAAAAAACACAATAACGACAATATTTTCGAGTGCCACACTCGAAAGACCCGTTAAACTTCAACAGCATAATCTGAAACTCCCCAAAAGTGTAATTTACATCGTTTCGCTTTGCGATCACATAAAACTGCATCTCAGAGTCGATCACGTTTTTCATAGACACCTTGTGTATCCCGCGAGCGAAAACAAAAGAGACCCACGAGGATGCTGCCTATCCCATCGTTCCCAGCGAAAGAAAATTAATGCTAAAAACGTAGTTACAGAAGCTTACGGTTCGAACGCGCTCGTTCGCTTAATTAATATTAGGAAAATTATCCGACGCAACGGGTACACGCTATTTACCGTGGCAGCCGGGGACGCGCATCCACGGGAACCGTTCGCGAATCGTCGGATTAATTGCAAAAATACTGCGATCAATCGAGCGTGGGTAATTTAACGCGGACACGGAATACCGGTGCAACGTAACGAGTCGTCAGGTACGGTTTTCGCGTCTAAACACAGTTAGCCGTACCCGATCGGCGCCGCAGACGCGGAAGCGCTCGCGGAAACGAAAGAAAACAATCGAAAGAACAGTCAATAGCCGTGGAGGAACGGTAGGCTTTCCATCACCGGGACGGATGAATCGTCGGCGCGGACGGATTCTTCCGGAACCTGTGACAGGTAAACGGCGATCGTCACGTAGACGTGACGGACGGCGCGTCCGCGTCGCAAACGATCGAGGGATCGTTCCCGGGGAAGCGACGACGGTGCCGATCGCGCGGGGAGAAGGAAACCCGCGGGAACGACGGCGAAAAGGAGGAAAAGCGAGGTCTGCTCCGCGGTGACACCCACCTTGCCAGTGGACCACTCCTCTTCGCTCGTTGACCCAAAATCTTCTCGACCACGGTGACGTTCCCGCTCCTCGCTGCCTCGAGCAGCTCCTGGTCCTTCCCCATGGTCCATTTACACCGTAATCGAGGCCTGGTGTTCACCCGCACACTTGTCAATTTCTGTTTTTACTACGATTACTCGCGTTTCATTGATCCAGCGTGGCCATCTTGGGCCCGACTGCGACGCCACCTCGCGGTCACTTCGCGAACCGTCCGAACCCGCGGCGCGAAAGAGACGGAGCGACGGCGACGGCGCGTAGGTCGAAGCGAGACGGAACGACGGCAGCTCGAGGACTGCGATGTGTACCGCGCTCCGGCATCTAACCGACTGTGAAGTGCCAGCTGTTGCGCCGTACTGATTTTCCGCAGGTCGGCCGCCTGCCTCTTCGACAACGATTTCATCGAATAAGTGTGTCACGCGGTTCGTAACCAAGAGATAGATATGAGTCGTGGCCTGATCACAGAGTCGCTTGCCCTTTTCTTAATTGCCGCTACTGGCTTGGCGGCGACGGCGAATCCAGTAAGCGAAAGTCTTCAGGGTGAGCACATAACCTCAAACCTCCGATCACTCTAATTTTTTCGTTTTCCCTTTCTCTCGGCAAAACTCCACGCAGTACCGGTCGATTTCACGGTCGTCGTCGAATCGCGTCGATCGATTTTCCGATCGCGTCAAGTGTGTCAGATAATTGAAATGCAAAAACGAACGCGACCGACGTCTTTGTTTTGTTTCGTCTCCATTGTAACCTTTTTCTCGATATAAATACGCGAGGTATTCCTGGACCGTGTATGCGGGTATTCTATTAATTATACCGCTGCAGAGATTTTACGTAGATTTCTCTCTGAAAAACACTTTTTTCGACTTTGATATCCGTGATATTTCATATTGTAAGGTAGATTAGAACAATGGACTTTTGAACCTGTCACTGTCTTTTGTCTTTAGCTTCTTATCTCTTTCGAACGCGACTTACTGTTACTCTACTCTCTACAAATTACTTGCTACGTTGTTAGAGAAGTTATCGTGTTGCCGTAACAAAATTTTTTAATCCTTTTCTTAACCCATGAATGTCACAGTATTTTAAATATTTCAAATGAAGTTGCAAAACATAGACAGTAAAGGTTTGATAAAAACTTAAAGAAAATCTGTGCACGTATAACTTGACCTTGTATTACTGCTACGATTAATAAATATGCTAGTATTATATCAGAATAATGTTTTCCATTTATTGCGTCTCTAACTGTTAGATAAAAATACACTCGCATGGAGATTTATATTTATCGTAAGACAGTATTTAATACATATAATATAAATGCTGACTACTCTTACGGAAGGAACAAGTGTAAAGGATATTTTGAATAAATGCTGTCTTGTTTAAAGATATTTTATTATACACATTTTTTAAATACTAAACTGCAGATTTTATGCAAAATCAAATTATAAATACAAATAGGGAATTGAAGCTTGAATTGTATCTTGTGCTATACTTTTAATATTTTTTTTTATTTTGGCATCCATCGATAGCCTCTCAGATTTTTTGCATGTCTAGAATCGTCATAAATGCATAAAAATCTGCAGTCTATTTATTACAATTACTAGATACATGTTATATCAACATTGTAACAGAATCTGCGCAGTGCATGAATGAGTACAGATACGCTCTTAATACATCAATGTGGATGATAAGTTCTTGCATGTTTGAGAAAAACATTGTTAACAATGTTAATAAGAATAACACGTGTACAATGAGTCTGACCTACAGTCTTTCGTAACCAATAATTACAAGTACGATGTTTCACATTTAATTTCTGATAACATGCGAAACAGTAGATTAGATATTTCAACCGTAGCACAATGAAATACAACAGAATTCTATAAATACTATCCATACATTCTATAGAATGAATGAATTGTAAAAATAATGTCCAATACATTTTACAGATGGCAGTGTGTTACAGGTGTCCTTAGCTAATGTTTATGAAGGCAATGTGTCTAACTCTCAGATAACCGTTGCCCCCAATAGCACCATAACTTTAAACGTGACAGATGTCTCTTCCAACACCTTGTTTTTTGTCGTTCAAGTTCATACGTATCAATACAATGTCACGCTATCCTACGATAAAAATCACCTTCATACAGCCTCGAATAGAAGTGTATTCGGATCGAATATCGGCCTGTTTGTTAGGCCAGATAATCACACGATAATTACACCGGTATATTTGAGAAACGATAATGATCTCGCGGTCCACGTTGCGGTGGCTGCTGTTCCTTACGGTCCCCTAGGTGAGTATTCTCGATGTATTTACTTGACTGTGTGCTCGTAAAATTTCTTATTGATGCCGTTAAAATGCCACTACTTCAAGAGAAAAAAAATGACACGCGTCGTGATGAAAATTGCTGATTCAATCGGTCCAAACTTTTCGCTAATTTAGCACTATCTACGACAGCGTTCTTCGACTGTTTTACATCCGCAGACCGGTGAAAATAGGAAGAATATTTCACGAATTAGCTGTCAGCCAAGGAAATAAATAAAAATCAATGTAAATAGTACATATTGCATTTATTAAATTCAATGTTATAAAATTACAATTTTTGCAATAAATCAGCTGCATGAATCGGACGAAGTTTTTCGTGGACCGGCAGAAAATTCCCGCGGACCGGCATCGATCCGTGGACCACCGGTTGAAGAACACTGATGTATAAGACATTTCAGGCATTTTGTATCGCGTTTGAAAACTTTTAACCGAAAAATCACAGCCAACTCAATGGCCTCCACCCACTGAATAATACAGGGTTATCCTCGCATTTATGAACGCTTGCGAGTGAGTACAGATGAACTCGGGTTCCGCGATAAGTGGATAACCCTGTATATTTGTAATACAGGGAGCTGGAAAGATGGCTAAGGGAAGCAAATAGTTTATTCACATGCATTTTCGGTTCTGAAGATAAGTGGAGCCGAACACTTACTTTGCGCCTATGACGTGTCGCTAGCCACATTTTCAGCTCCCAACAGCATAAAGTTTTAGAATTACGAGATAGTTTCTGCATTACGTTCCCGATAACTTCAAACTACCAAGCAACAGTTTCTGCTGATCCCTGTCTATCTCGTATTACTATGCGGAATGTTCCGTGAGGTATTCAAGAAACAATTCGTGTCACTTAATTTTGATTTATCTTTTCAATTTTCCATATACTTTAAATATAATTAGTGATCGGACCGATACCGATACTATTGATGATACTCAAGCAATTCTATACCGAAGTACTTGATAAAAGGTATCGAAATCCTAGGTACTTCGTATCAATTATTGATACCGATACTTGCTGAAGTGGTACCAAACCGATGTCAGTACTGCATCGAACCGATACCCGTTTGATACCTCATAAAAGTATTGATACCAGTTTGATAATTACAAAGGTATCGATACCTATTGATACCTCACGAAAGTATCAGTATCGATGACCGTTTGATACCTACATCTTTTTTGTTTAAGGGGAGCTTAGTTTAGGACGGTTAAAATAAATTTATGTTTTGGGATTTTCTTTTTACGAAACTATTAAGCGAATCGTTTCAAAATTTGCAAGGTGTATTATTTCATATTTAAACAATAAAAGTTAATTTTTTCGTTAAAAAGTTGTCCTCAAAAACGAGTGTACATATGGATACTTTCGTTATCAGAATTTGTTATCTGGTATCAATACCATTGATTCGTTATCGGTCTGATCACTAAATATAATATTCAAATCTACGACTTTCGATTTGTTCGCATTAATATTAACACGATTACAGGCTTATGATCCATATGTGGATCAGAATGATTCAAACAATGATTTCTAATGAAAATTCCATCACAATTTGTTTGTTTTCTGATAAAAACTTATACAAATCTTATCGGCTATGTTTACACTGCGGATATTTATGTAAATTTTTTATAGTTATGAATAAAGAGTTAAAATTTCATCAACATTGCATTTTTTTCTAAATACTGTAACGTGTATTTTATTTTTGAAATTTTAAATATGTCAGACTGTCTGCAGATTTATAGTCAACATAAATGCATAAACATCTGTCATCTATTGATAACATAAAGCACTTGATATTTATAATAATTACTTGAAATGTACATCTGCTTTTCAAATGTTCAGTAAATTATTATATTTTTGTTTTGAACTGTAAACATGTTAATCGTCACTATATTGAATTTTTCCGTTGTATATAAAAAAAAGTGGAATATCACTGTTGATCGATTAACAAATTGGTCACATCACATTGTTTTACGAGGACCATTTATAAAGTTATAAAGATCGTAGAGACGTGTTCTGCATATAGGGTACTGGTCCCCATTAATGAACCTGAACCTATCAGTGCGCCTTTACATTTGGATTTAATTGTAAAAACGGAATACCTCTACAAATAAAAGAAAAACTTTTTTTCCTTAAATTTAATAATCTAACTTATTTTAAAAAAATGTTTTTTTGTTTCTTAATTTCGTTATTTAAGGCCGCATTTAATCACTTATGCGGATTATTAGCGACCGAAGGTTGGTGTTTACAGTTTTGTAAACTTAATCTAGTTTGTTGGAGATATTGTAGTAAGTCATTCACTGAAAGAGAGGCATTTAGTAATTGAGTCGAGTGGCAAGTATTTTAGTAATTTACTATGTATGAACACTAAAATTTAGTCGACTAATTTAGTAAAACAATGTAGTTACTTGTCACTTCACTAAATTACTAAACGTGTCTATTTCAGCTTTTAAGTTGTCTGCTAGACAGTGGCGGATTCACATATAGGCTAAATAGGCTGCGAATTTTTTTTTGGGGGGGGGAGGGGGGTTGGCAAATATTAGTCGAAAGAAACTGAAAAAGACAATTTTGCCTCTAACTTTTTATTTTTTTTGTTGACAATAAGCATAGATTTCATTCTAAAATAATCCTGCTACTAGGATAAGTTATATTTTGGATTGTCCTCTGATCGTGTTATATTTTCTACAGTGGATGATCATATATTCGACTGTATTCTATTTCTTAGAGGTATTCTTTTTTCACTAATAGATGCAGGTTGATTAATAGGGACCATTACTCTATTTTCAAAAAAGAGGAATCAGCACCGGAAAACCATAGTGCTCTCAACTATTCAACAATATTTATGGTGCCAACAAAGTAAAACTATACTTGTAACTGTTTGAAAACGCGACAAATGTTTGTTGAACACTTCACAAGACACTCTGTATATGATTTGGTAAAGTCACAGTAATCGTTTGTGTAACACAGCAAAAAAAAAAATGATGCGCATGAATTTCGTTCATTAGTTGATTGTTCTCTTCGCAGCACCCGTACCGGGTGGATGTAACATGGAGTTTAATACTGAAATCGCGCCGTACGGGAAGGTGACTGTGAGAAATGCGACAGTGACAGTCGACATCCAGCCACCGTCAGTGCCAATTAGAAATGGCCTTAAGCCCAACTGTGACAAAAATTCAGTGCAAATTAAAATGTATCAGATGTACCTGTACGAGCGTGATTTTTCGCCTGAGGGTTACTTCATAGCAATCGGAAGTATGTTGACCGTGAGCGATATTATGGAGAATGGTTATCAGGTACTTACTTTCATTTTTCGTCTATTTAGTATACGATAGGTATCTATGTACAGGGTGTAACAAATTAGACCACAATTCTTTGATATAATGTCCGATCTACCTCCGTTTTACGATAATAATACTTGTAAAAGGGTTCGCATACAAATATTAGAAAATGAATTGATATTATCACACTAACCATTATAGTGAGTTGACAATATTGGCAAGAAGTTTTACAGTTTCATAAAAATTATTTATATCATTAAAACTTTGTCATATTTTGCAAATAAAAACATATATATGCTGCAAAGAAATGTATGAAGTGTCAATAAATATTTCTTAAATTACAGTGAATACTTCAATTTGTAACTGCAATTAACTAATTGCGCAATAAATTTATCTGATAATTTATTAATGAGAAATTCTGGTTAAGAATAGCATAATATAGGGCCAATATTTTCATCCGTTGATCATGTACCAGTCCAAACGCGTGCTGCTTGATACGTTTCTTTCAAACGTTTAAGGTAAATGACCCCATTATTGAACAGTTAAGGAAGTAGTCATTTAAAAATAATAATTTTTTACTAATACATGACAATATTTGAGTAAAGAATGAATGACCGTACTTATTAACGTCTCTAGTTTCTTAACGAAATCGATTTTGAAACATTATTTGACTGTTTACACAAAAATTATGATGAAAATGATATAAAGGATCAGATGTCCCCATTATTGACCAGATTTTGCCATCTAGCTATTATAATAAAAAAAAGATAAAAATTGTTTTTATATTGTATGATTCTATATATATATTTCTCATGACTTTGAATAAATTACGCAAATCCATATATTTTATTCGTTGCTATAAACAATAAATAATTTGTAACCGGTCGGTAATGGGGGTACGGTCAGTGGGTCACTTACCTTACATTGTAGTCTTTAGTTCAAAGGAACGCGGCCTCGCTTCCCTTGAAGTCTGGGCCTTGTAAGACCTGATCTCGAGGAAAAGACGCTCGCCGAAATTATTCGAATTTCGAATAAAGATACAGATGCAACGAGAACGAATAAAATTCTCTTCGAATGAAAAAAAAAAAAAAAAAGTATCTTTATTCGTCGTATAAATTCTCATCGAATAAATTAATTTATTCGTTGCTTATCTAATAAAGATAAATCAGTTATTCGAACCTTCGAATAACGAATAAAGATCAATCATCTTTTATTCGTATCGTTCTTTAAATAATTTTTTATCTAGATAATGTCCATCTCTTCTCTAGAAGATAGAGAAATATGTGTAAATCGGATTTCTGGACATTTGTCCATTAATCGACACACTGTACGCGTCGTGGAGGATCGCGATCTAAATACAACGAAGAATATTTCCTGCTTAGGTATCAGACTCCAGCATGTCGTCGATCAGACGAATATTCAGCGCGTACACAGGAACTGGATCGGTTTACGTCGCAGTGGCCGAATTTAATGGTCACTACGCGGCTTACGTTCCGAGCTTCACGTACGCCTGCAACCCTGTTACCGACCCCGAGTCTTGCGACATCCTAAGTACGTTCTAATTCGTAAGCTCTATCGTTCAACGTACGTAAAAAGATTCCGCTTCATTTCATATCACTTTTTAGACAGCGGCTTCCAGAAATTCGTCTGCGCTGCTTGCTTCTTCCTAGGACTCGTCTTTATACTAAAAGGGCACAAATCACTTTCTGCCAATCTCTCGATGCCGGTACTGTTCTTTGGAACCATGAATGGCTACATTTGGGTGCTTGATATTAATAGTGACTACCAATCGTCGTGTAAGTATTTAATCTCCATTAACTATCGAAGAGACACATGCATAGCCTATCACGAGAAGATCAAGCAGTTCAAACAACACGAATTTTCCAATTTCAATCAGTCTCGTCGATGCTCAATCACTCGAATCTGTTCGTTTCAGCAAACATCGCCTCCGCGTTGGCAATCGGAGTCGTATTTGTGATATGCTGGAACGTTGGGAAACGCTGCCTCGGGGAGTTTTTCGGGACGACCTTGATCTGCCTAACGTTGGGATACTTCATCACGTGCATCGCGTACTTCCAATTCGCAGGTACGCGACAGTCGTGGCGCAGGTCGCTCTCTCCAGCGAGCGAAAACAATCGACACCCGGAAATAAAGCGTTTCGTATTCGCGACGCCCGCGGAGGGATCGTCGTTCGAGGAGGGGTTGTAGCAAATTATAGGAAAATAATGAAAGCCGGCTTAAAAGCGGAGAGCAGTAAAACGCGAAAAGAAACGGTGGAGAGGGGAGACGGCTCACCCGCCCCGAATCGAAGTTAGTTCGAGTTTGGCGAAGGGATGGAGGCGCACAGTCAGAGTCTCTCTCCCCCTGTAGCTTTTATCAATGTTGCCCGCTCATGTGGAAACTTCGCTTGCCGAATCCCCTCGTGCAGCGGCGGGCATTCGCGTCGCTTCCTACCTTTCTCACCCATAACGCGCGCCACCCTCCGCGCGCGCGCGCGCCCATCCTCGTAACCACGCACACACGCGCAGCGAAATCGTTGCCGCGTGCGGACGGTCCGTCCCCGTCAGGACTCCCACGAAGCGACCTAACCAGCTTGGAAGATTCGCATTTACCTAATTGTGTCCACCCCTGCCCCTCCCGTATTTATTTTGCGCTGGGACTTATTTAGATTACACGGTCTATGGCACGCGTAACTGCCCCGAGTATCGGCCCCGATCTACCCTGCGTCGACGGATGATCGCGAACCCCCTCCACCCTATGCTTCTGCTTCGTCTCGTTCTTTGACACAGTTCGATTGCGCTCTCGCGGTCCGTGCAGTCGGCAGTCGATTAATGACGACGCGTACGCGAGGGAAGCTACGCACGATATAAGTTTAATTGTCGGTTGAGACGGAGCTAAGATTACGCTTGTTTGTTAGGGAGGACGTGAACCGCTATTAACGTTTCTCTTTACAGATGTATTCTTCCTTCTACATTCCAACTGGTTCTTCTGGATATTGATGTTCTGCATCATGGCTGTTACTTGTCTAATGTCCGCGCATACTAATATCGTCTTTAACATCACCTGCGCAATATATACGTCCTACATGATGGTGCTGCCGCTAGACTATGGCTTTGGCTCGTCGCTCAAATACATTGTGATAAATATGATTAGAAGATCTACCGTTGATGATTTTGACTTGGCCATTGTCCAACCTCCGGTTCAAACAAGAGGTACTGTCTTCTTTTTTCTTTGTCTCAAGTTCTATTGCTTACGCTACCTTGTTTTCCGCGATGAGCTGTTACTAAATGGAAAAGTTGGAAGAAAGTTCACACTTTACACTTACCGGTAGAGAGCTTTCTTACCGGTTCGTGTTCCCGTAAAACAGGATTATTAAAAGGAAAATGATTAAAGCAGGACTGTGGTGCCCTATTCAATCTGAATATTGATTCCTAATACTGATTTCATTTTTTTCAGACGTGTTTCTCATTGTTTTATGGGTGCTCCTGGCATTGGGTCGTTTCGTAACAGCATATAAGAGTGCCTCAGCCTCATACGACCCCCTCTTAGACTGAACTTTTTAGTTTATAAGCATTTTGAGATAAGTACTTTTATACCCAATATCTATCGCTTTATCATTTTTATACTCACCGTGCGAAATTGACGCAGCTGCTTCCAAAGAATGTAGTTTATATAAAAAATAAAAAATGAGAATGAAAAAATATATAACTTATGTGACTGATTCTTTTCTATCTTCCTTTCTATGTTCACCTAGCGAGTGTTGTTAGAAAGCGTTTCCGCGAAGAACTGCGCCGTACGCATTTCTAACTTTCAATGGGTGAGGTGAGATCTTCGAGGCGTTATTTAAAATACTTGAATATAGTGAACAGGGCCGGCGCTAGGCTCCTTGTCGCCCTTATGCAAGAATTTGTATAGCGTTCTGAATTTAACTATACTCATCGTAACGTCATGGGAAAAAAGAGAAAATGAAGCACAAACAAAACACAAAAGTAGCGCTTAGTAAACATTAAAAAACGTGTTCCGACCAAGGTGTTGTCATTGGCAATTGACGCCCCTGGCATTAAGCGCCCTTGTGTCTTGCATTATTTGCATAGGAACCGTTACACGCGGGCGACAATCGATTCTGCATACTACCATGTTTCTCACAAATACAAATAAGAGCCGATGCACACGAGCGACAAAAAATCGCTGCGATTCTACATACTACTATATTTTCGACAAATAGGGTCATTCGGGGTAAAAGGACGCACTTTTGCTATTTTTGCTTCACTGAGCCGAAACTACCATGATATTAGGAACTCTTTTTTGCGCTATCGGTAGCATATTTAATAGACATAAAATGTAACGAGTATTTGACCATAGGCCAAACGGTTTTTTTTTAAATTAAGCAAAAGAGTGACTTGGTCAGACTGCGTACCTTTACCCCGACATGTGGGTAAAAATACGCAGTCGTGTGGGTAAAAGTTCACATGTAGAGTAAAAGTAATCATTCAGGTGTAGTAAAAGAAAATGAACAAATAATACACAGATGGAACATATTTTTATATTATTTTTAATAAATGAAGCTAAAGATGACAAAAACAATAGAAATTAGGAACTTCAAATTTAGGAAACTACCATAAAATTATAATTTTTCATAGATTCAACAAAACGAAATTATGCTCAAGCCTTTATCAAAGCAGATATGTTTTTACTCCAAATATTATTGAGTTCAAAAACAAGTAGACAGTAACCTAAATACCAGTGCGTACTATTACCCTCGTCCTTTTACCGCATTTGACCGGTAACCAAAACAATTCGTACTAGTTCGAATTCCAATAAAGTTAGGTTAAAATGTTATTCTGGAAAAAATCGTTCAATAACTATATAAAATCAACAAAAACAACTTACCTCTAAAAATACATAAATAATACGTCCACAAACTTTTCCCTGATACGAAAAAGATCGAAATAACACGACAATTTTAAATTTTTATTTTTAATCAGAAAACGCGACTCGCACCGCTCAACAGGCGTTGATCTAAAATGGCGGCCCACGCGCACTCAATCCTGACGAGCCAGCGTTCCCGTCCTTTCACCCCCCCTTAGAGAAAACGGCATTACGTACTTCTACCCGCTGCGTCCTTTTACCCCGAATGAACCTACATATAAATCGGACAAGGTCACTGATATGAAATTGCTAAATTGGACAATGTCATTGAATGAAATGGCAACGATCGATTTTAGTCGCGCGATTTGTCGCCCGTGTGCAAAAGCCCTAATACATTCCAGCGACCCTGATAATGGAAACCTCTGGACAGTGACTCTCATTATATTTCAATAATCGTTAGGAAGTGGAAATATATTCTGACATGATCCTGCAATCTGAAAAGAAAGTAGTCTCAACTGTTTAAAATTTTACTTCATTAATTAGGAAGATGTAACGAAAAATACCAACTTTGTGCTTAAGTTAAGTGAATTTAAATAGGCGTTATTGATATGTTTGAACGATTAATGATTAATCTGTAGAAAATTGATAATTCTACAGGATAAAGCAAGTGAAAAATACGGATACAAAATTTGATCGTATCACATTTTATCTTCGACAAAATTGATTTTGAATTTTGACCGAGTCCGACTGTACGATTTTAGGCGTCTGAAATTTCTTTTTACCTCCTTGGCGTTTAAAACTGGCGCTCGATCTCGACCGTAATTCAAAATCAATTTTCTCGGACACTAAGTGAGATATAAAAAAAATTCTGTATTTACGTCTCATTTTATCATGTAGAAGCACCATATTTCCCTTTTATTAAGAGTTCCGAATTACCTTACATAGTAAGACTGAGATTTTGCATATAGATTTCACCTTTTCTCCGAATGATATCCACCAAATTCATCTCGATCGACTATTATCGATGTCTTTCAGATCTAGCAGATTTTGACAGAATCTGCCGTCAGCATTTGCTGTTAGACTGGCTACAGATTTTATACAGGATTTGCTATATACCAGTCTGTTACTAGACTGGCAACAGAAACCGAGCAGGTCCTGCTGACGGATCTGTTCGGTTTCTGACGCCACTCTGCTTCCCGATCTGCTAAACAGGCCTTGTTTGCAAAATGACAGTGCGGAAACAGATAACTATGAGTCTGTAGAGAGTTCTGTTAACGTCTGCTGGCAATCTGCACGTAAACGGTTTACGAGTACAGCTACAACACTCGAAGAGTCCATATTTAGAGCCTCAGTCAGCTTGCTAAACATATCACATATATTTTATCTACTTTTGAAACGCACATCTTATGATTCGACTGTGGAAGACTATGCATTTATGCCAATTGTAAATCAGAAAAGTGATTCAAGAACGTGCACAAATACAAAACTAATAGTAAGCAACATGCTTCAACAGTTAGAGAATGAAGTACACTTTGTAAAAATGTGAAATCGCATAAACGTCCGTCGCCTATTTATGACGGATTCTGCATACATACACGCACGAAAATACATACAGACGAGGGAGAGGAGAATCGTGATGCCACGAACGAATGCAGGTGTTTGCGTTGTCAGTAAAATGAAATAACATTTATTGAATCGAGACAGTGACACCTAACAGTGGTTTTCTATAATATATCCTACTACTTACAATCTTAAAGGTAATCACAGCAACAATATTATCTCCATTATTCACAACACTTACGTAGATTACTGTCGCAATAATATATTATATTCTCGTTAATAAATTTGTTTAATACTCATACACTGTATTCGTTATTTTAAGTATTATTGTTACAGATAATAAGAAAACTGCGTAACCACTTCCGCGTCACTTCCGGTCGATCAATCAAGAACGCGGATCGCTTCGTCGCGATTCGAAAATTATTTCTACGCGCGTTACAATCGATCACGGGCGATCCGATACCGTCAACGAAATAGAAAATAACTCTCTCCCTTTTTACAATCAACGACGTTAAAACAAATTCGTGATCGCCTGATACTAAAAATACAAACAAGCGATTCGCAGTTACCTTATCAATTTCATCATTATTAACAGTCCGAAACAATTTGTTCGTTATAGCGATCTTTACTTACTCTCCGACGAATTTTAAATTTCAGCTTCACAGAAATCTTAACCTTTGCGGTTCTTCGATAAAATAACAGCAGATTGCTTGTTTGTACTCTAAATGAAAGAAACAAATGCGATAACAAGGATCTAAACGGAACGCAGTAGGAACCAAACACCCGAAGACTCGGTTCTCGACGATGGTGTCAACGAGGAAGTGGTGCCATGCGCATCTGAACGAATTGTACGATCGAAGTCGAAGCCGAGGTCACCCTCGATGCTTGAGCGAACTCATTGTCAGCCAAATGGTGCTCGTGTCCGCGAAAGATTCTCCCTTGCATTCTTTTCGTTTTCCTTTCCAAAAATATAAATTTCCTAATGTACACTCCCCGTTTACCGTGTGTCCCTGTGTATGTGTGTGTGCCGAAAGGCTCGCATAAACCACGCGAATTATTCGCAGTCGTAAAATTCGCATGCACGTTCACGCTGAAGTGCGAACTTTTCGCTGCTATCGACAGCGCTTAAAATTGTAGATCCGAGGAATACAGTTCCTTTTACAAATTTAGTCAACGATTTAAGGGAAAAAGAAAATGTATCACTTCAGATGTTGCTCTTCTTACGTTCTTGTAATCTTCGTGCGATAAATGATATAGGAGTCCAAAGATTTCTTACAATTTTCATTAATCTTGTGGTTTTTTTTTAATTTAAGGTTTTATTCGAGTAACGAAGAAAACGCCTTGGGCAGCAAATGAATCAGATATCTCGCATCCTAAACATAAGTCAATTTCAATATTGCTTTCGCAGTATGCTCTATGTCCAAGGCCGCGAAGAATTTTTCAGTCGTATGTATATTATACCATTGCAGACCCCACGCCGATGAATATTTCTGCCAAGGCAAATAATTCGCGTTGATTTTAAAGAGCCTCAAACGCGCGCTTACTGTCCCTGAAAAAGGCAAAAAAAAAACTGAGCTGATGTCCTGTTGAATCACCAGCGTATCCAACAGATTCAGACCCGTGCACGGTATCTTTCCCTCAACGATTGTTTCAGAGAACGATAATATTTCTGTTACAAACGGTAAACATTAATTAACGCAAGTAATATTCCAAAAATTTTTCTCTGAAACTCTTGCTCAAAACTTCGAAAATAGAACTCATAGAAATTTCACTTGAGATACCTCACACGGGCCTGAAAAAGATTCCGGAATCCTCGGCTCGCCGAAAATTTGTCGCGCAAAATGTAAAACTGTCAAACTCTCGAAAAATGTAAAACTTAGCCGACGTTTTTGCCTTTTTGCGGGGACAGTCCGTCGCGCGGAAACGCGTTCGAGCGAACACGAGCATCGCGGAACGTCCGCATCCCGCGGGCTGACATCGGACGCGTTACGTCGCGAGCAACCCTGATCTATCACGCGGTTCGCTCGATCCTAATCCCGAGATCGACGAATCGTTACATTTCGGTCAGCTGCGCCGATCTCGCGCGACCTTCCCGACAGACGCGCGCGAACCTCGACCGGAAATCCTCGAGGAGTCCTGCGCCACGAATTGCTCGGCAGAGAGATCGATGCAAACGAGTGGCTGCGTGTAACATTAATATACATACGCGTAGATGTTGTGCGGGTGGGTTTCGATCGGGAGAAAATCGAGTCTTGGAGCAACGTAGGTCGGGGACAGAGGAGAGGAAACGGAAGCGGAGTCACCGATTTCGAACGTTTCTCCGCGTCGGGTACGAACGCCAAAGTTTTATCGAGAAATCGCGAATCAAGCCGCGTATTCACACGCGAACAGCTCGCGAATACTTTCAAGTATTTGGTAGTTTGCAATCTTTTTATACGCGTTCAGGAGCATTTATTTTTAGCTATTCGTTGCTCGCGAAGATGTTCACGCGGCTGATCGAATATGGTTCGCGAGATTTTGCAAAACTGCTCGCGAATGATAATGTGCAGGCAGCTTTAGGCGATGTTTGGTGGATCGAGTCGATCGAGTTCAAACTTTCAAACCGTTTAAAATGTTAAGAAGATGCGAATGATTTTTGAGTTTTGAACTCAAAGTTCGTTCGTCTATTTTTGCTCGATTTATTATATATTTTTTGTATGTATCTTTTAAAGGTGTATTTTAACTAAATGCTTGCGTATTTTTCTTTCATTTCGATAATATTTAATTATTAGCGAACATTCTTTAATTAAACTGATTGTTTGTCTGTTTAGGCTTAACAAATAAATATATAGAATACTATAAAGGTACGTTTTCACGTGACATTGAAAGTCATGACATTATGACACTGAAAACTCGTGGTATGAATTCAGTATCATTACTAAATAGATTGCAGATGTTTATGCATTTATGGCGATTTTAAATGTGCTAAAATGCATCAAGATGTATATGGATGCAAAAATACATGAAATATCGAAAATTAGATACATTTTGTAATATTTAGAAGATAAATGACACTTTTATTTAAATTGGTTTTCTTTTTCTAGGTCCTTAAAAATATAAATTTGCATAAACATCCGCAGTCTAATCATTACAATGCAACTTCTATTGTAGTTTTTCATCATCACAAAAGTCATGACATTTAGTATCAAGTATCATGACACTAAAAGTCGCGATTTACTGTTACGTGAAAACATACCTTAAAAATAATTGCTGATGTGAGCAAAAAACATAAGAACGCAAAAATTGAATTCGCCTGAAAGACAAGAAAAATACAAACGCAGTGACATACGCGCATATTAAGAGGATACACACCCATCGTCTATTATTCTAAAGAAAAACGCCACTATTTTCTTCTTTTTCAAAATTATTAAAAAATCCGATGTTACAATGAATAACGAATTTAATCAAAGTCATACACATTTGTATTCATTGAAAATAGCAACTCATCCATAGTAACTCGTTTTAATAAAATAAAAATAACAAATGGTTAGTATACATGTATTAGCACGGAAAAAAGTATGAAGCCAAATCATCTCAAATTTAAATTGAACAAAAATTAATAATTAAAAGTTATTTTCTCTAGTTTTGAGTTTGGCAAATGCATCCATAATGTCATAATTAATTGGATCTATGATACCTGATCGAATACATAAATATGCATTTGATTTTATTTTGCAATTACAATAGAATCTCGATTAATCGGATCTTAATTATTTTCTGTTTTTATTAACTTGGGTTGTAATTATTCGAAGCACTGACCGTAAGCGTACAGTAAAATTTTTAGTAAAACTTGGAGTTTTATGTAATACTGACATACTAAAAATAAAAAAGTTTTGCATCGACCAAATGTTTCAATTTCAGCTTCATTGTGAAGCCGGTTAATCGAGATTTTATTGTCTAAGTAGGATGTTTTTTATACCGTTTTTTGTGATGAGTAACGTTTTAAAATGTGAAACTGATTGTGAGCCTAACTCTAGTTTTCTAACTAAAAAAAAAAAAAGAAGAAACATACGACAACAAAATTAAGATTTACTTTGAAATTACTTTTTTTTTTAATGTCAGTTTATCAATTCTTCTAAGTTCACATGATTCGTGTAACCCCTTAATAAATGAAAAACGATAAGAGCCGTTGAAAATGATAAGAAACGATGGCGTGAATCTGTTAATTGGATCTGAGGTTAAACTCGGTCGGTCGACCAAAAGTTGCTTAATGTAAACGCGTCTTAAACGAACGAAAGGGGAAAACAGAGGGAGACGAGTCGACGTCGCGGCCTCTGGGCGCCTTCAAACGTCGAAAATCCCGAACGATTTCTCGCGGTCACGATCGCGCCCTTTCGTCACCTTTGACGGGCCCCGTCCTCCCCCCCTTTGCCGCGCTAACGCGATTAATTACAAGTTTTATATCGCGCGGAAAGCCTTGTCTGAGGTAGTGTATGTATATCGAATTACCCTGTACCGTGTTTTTCCTATTTTCGCGGCGCTCGGCGCACGCGCGCTGGTAATTCAAGTTTTGCGGGGACCGAAGGCAAACACTGGGCTTTTCCACGGCTCAAGTGTTTTCGTCGATGCGTCGCGAGAAATTTATTCGCGAGTCACGAGATCGTCGACGAGTTGTTGGGAGAACGAGGCGTGGTGTAAGTGTTTGATAATTTGCCTTTGGGAACGGGAGAGAATCGTTTAGCGATATTATTTGAAGGAAGGTGAAAAAACGGTGCTATTCATGAATCAGTGTATTCGCTAAGTGGATAAAAAGATATGATTTCTGATAATCTAGATGTTATATCAGAAGAATATCTCAAATGACCTTCATGTGACTTTGATCTGTTATTCATCAAAGTCAGCTAAAGGTGTCTTAAGATGACGTTTATGGTCATAACTGTGAGGCAAAACAACAGGGAAATTACCTTTCATTTATTTTTTTTTTTTTTTAGAATAATTCATAGTTTTGAATATCTTACGACAAGAGAGCAAAATCCATTTTTGGCAGATTTATTAATTTTTATAAGTACATATTTATGATTACTAAAAAATTCTATGTTATTTTGTCTAAGACGAATATAAATCCGATAAAAAACAAGAAATTTACTAGAAATTTTGAACCTACTCTTATTATTGTGCTGTATGTAATGAATAAACAGCTTTTTCTTAGTTTCCTTAATGTTATTGAAAATGTTTCTGTCCTCTTCTTGATGTAAAATATTTAATTATGCATTATGGTATTGCGCTTCATTAAAGTTTATCATTCCGAATGAGGAATTCGTTTCACTTCATTCTATATTTGCTAAATAATACATATTCTGTTTGTAAAAAATACAAAAACTTATGCGTTATCGTTATGGTATTAAATGAATTTGAATTTTTTTCAAAGTATGATGCATAGTTTTGCCTCACAAGCAAAAATATGAATTTAAAATGATTTTTAAGTGGCTTTGAATGATTTTACAGATCTGAAGTAACACATTACTTCAAATTATTTATATAGAATGTCAATCCTAATGCGTTCTTCTCGAAAGCTTTTGCATGTAATAATTTTAATTATCATTGTGTTAATATAAACCGAAACAATAAACATTCAATGTAATATTAAAGGACTTAAAACCAATAGAAATATTGTTAATCATTTCTTACAATTTTTGTTTTGAGATCAGAATAACTATTGGAAAGCATTATTCTAATTCTATTTTTTTTAAATAGAAAGCCTTATTATTCATTGCAGGTATTTTCTTTTTGATTGTTTATGACTCCATTTTTCCTTCCGAATAACAAAACCCTATGTCTACTAAAGAAAAAATAATATATTGCTTACTGAATACATTTGATTGTCCAAAAAATTAGTAAAGTATTTTTTAAAGGGTTTCTATATAAAATACAATCTTCTTAAAATTTTATAAATATACTTCCATTGAGCAGGATCAGACTTTTTCACAGAGCTTCAAAAATTATTTTCTCTATTCAATATTACTTTTAATACTATTTTTTCACCTATCCCAACACCCTGCTAATTAATTCATTAACGTCCCCAATGAAACGAGTTATTTTACATGAACAAAAATAATTCCCCCATTAAAAGTTTAATTACGATTTATTTGCCTCTTATTTCTGAGAATTATAAAAAAAAACGAAGTTACATAATATATGGTTAAGCGATCCAAAGAACACACTACGATTAATACTTAAACCACCCGAAAGCGATAACAAAGTCATTCAAATAACCAATCTTCAACCTTCCCTCCTCCTGTTACACTTTCACCACAAAAAGAATCAAGAATTAAATAAATCTTGAGCATCCTCGCAATCACTCGCTAAATTACTCCAAATAAAATAAACAAACAGAATGCGCGAACCAGTAATTAATATCCGTGGTGTGAATCGACGATCCCGCGACTTAATTAACGCGAAGCGGTTTAAATCCGTTCGCCGCGTCGTTCTTTCGCAAAATCCCGACGCGTCATTTTTTCTTTCCAAAAGCGATTGAAACCACGCGCCCTTGTCCATCGGTGACTCCGTTCGAGGGGAGAAATAGCGAATAACTAGACTCGGAACGCGTCTTAACGCCGTGTCAACGCGGACAGCCGCACCGGACTGTTCGTGGACCAAGGATGGAAGCCATCGTTCGCCTCCAGGTTTAAGGGAGAACATCGAATATAGGGACGAGAAGAATTGCGTGTGACTGTGTCGATGTGTGTACGTGTGTACGATCTCTATGAACCGGTACGATCGAACGATATCCGGACGTACCGTCTCCGTCTTACCTACATGTATATATACAACAGCGTGTCGACGATTCCTTCTCTAATGTACATTACAGACTAAGAAGAGTAACAAACGGCTATTTTACAATCGTCTTTATACAAGAAAATCGACGGGACGTGCCTCGATCGCGACGGGTCCGTTCCGGAGAACAGCGGAACGGCGGTGGGCGAACGCCGTGCATCCACTCCCCCGAATGAACGCCGCAAGCGTTGGCGATCCGCTCGCAGGTAAGCAGTCCCTGATTCGAGAACGGCTAACGACGAAGTCAGCCTTCGGAGCCGCGAGACGTCCGTGGGACGTCCCTCTCCGAACCGGTCTCCATCCGTGACAGCTTCTACGCACCTTCCTAGCGAATTCTATCGTGTCCATCGAGAGCGTCTCGGACTGCCGACTGCTATCGGCCGATCCTCGCCACCCGGCTACAGATCCGATTGTCTTAAACCTAGAAGTCGCGCGTGGACCGAAGTATCCTAACGATCGTTCGCTTGTCGGGCCGATATAATGTACAATTGCAATTGCGCGCTCGGTCGCTCGACGGACGCGAGCCGAATCGTTGCTCGTTGCGTCCTGAACAAAGAGGGGGAGGTCGACTCGAGCGAAGCTCTTCTCGTCGAGTTATGTACACGGACGAGTCTAAGGCTATGAACCCCTCGAACCCTTCGCGAAGTCGAAAGAGGGTCGACTTTTAACGGGATTACGCGTCCAGTCGGGGCGCACGGATCCCGCGAGGGTCCATTCGATGTGGCTGTTTTTCGGTGTTGCTCGTGAGACAATCTGCCGCAATCGGACGTTGTTTCAAAAGAAAAAACTTTCATTTCGTTTGTACATTAATCAAAGAACTGATTTTATTTTGCTTATCGATGATAGTGTCGAGAAAAAATAAGCGAAGATTGCAGGATTTTTAGATGCATGCTTCGATAATCCTCGATTAAATTGTTTGAAATAGGAAAGACAACTTGAAGCGATACATCAGAAGTTTCTCTGCCACTGATCGTGACTCAGATATTAGGTCTGTTTTTTTATTTCTGAACGAACCAATCGCTATTTTCTTCTATTTTACAAAACGGAAGGAGAGAGCAAATGGTTCACTCTACACTCTACACCAGTTCAGCTAGTGCAGGAATAAAAAGTAGACTTATTATGAGCACACTAAATGTTACTATACTCAGTCAACTCAATTGGCGGTCCAAGGTCACATTTTTCTCTTGCGATTTCCTGGTAATGAAACCTCTTCGACGGTTTTTTCCACGAACATGAAGACTTTTACTCGCATAATATTTCACAGAGATACGAAAACCTTCGCAAGATTATTCCTCTCCGACAAAGTTGAAGAGAATGACAGTTGAGTTGACTCGAAGTATAGTTTGAACGTAGGAGGGTCACTCATGATGTAATATTTTTACTCATGATGTAAAATACTTAATGATCGTATACACTGTCCAGCAATTCTCGAGGGAATTAACGTCAACGCGTCTGCAAGAAGACTCGAATATCCATCTACGTTCTCACCCCTGCCTTATACTTTCAGGTTTAAACAAACCGACGTCATTGCTAGATTGTTAAATTTCGTAAATCATTTACTCTATATCCGTCTTTAAACTAAATTTATTCAAATCTTTTCGGGTTGATGGGTTACTTTAATATAAACTGCGTCAATTATTTGTTGCACACCTTACGATATTGTACTACTTTGGCAAAATGGGATTTACCCGTAAATAACTAAAAAAATAATTTTTGAATGATGTAGAAAAATATTAGGTTGTCCTGGAAAGTTCATAGAGTTTCTAAGTTAATATTTTTTAAACTTCAAGTGTATCTGGGAAAAATTCATAAAATTGACTGATTGACAGTGAAAAGTGATTTAATCAAATCATTCATAATTGTTTTTCCACAAACGTTTGATTTTTTAAAAATAGGAATTCAGAAACTTCGCGAACTTTCTGGATGACTCAATATTAAAGAATTTAGTGTACTGCACTCATTGTAATTCTATTGGAAAAAATTTACACTTTTTCGATTCCTGAATCTTCCAATTCGTAGTAAACTTATAGCCAAATAGAAACTTTAGTTAAAAAGAAAATCATTCGGAACGCTTTGTCGGATTTTCGTCTAATATTAAGCAATAGAAAAAGTCTGATTTCTTTTTATGAAAATTCTTGATATGTATGTGTAAATTACCTCGGATATAAAACTATAATTTTTGATCCTATTTCTTATACTTTTCGGCAATAAATGATTATCTATATTATTTATTAACAATTTAAAAAAAAGTATTGGCAATTATCGATTATATTAGTTTAATTTTGAACAAAATAACTGATGAGAAAATTATGATTTTCTTTAATTCGGACGAATGCGACCAATATTTCCGAATGATCTAATATTTTTGCTTCGAAGTATTGGGTGTAAAAACAAGTAATTCGCTTTTTATTAATCTTATTCTTTATTATTGAAACCAATTCATTTGTTAAAATAATTGTAATGATTTTCTAGGATCTTCGTCTAACTATTTACCAATTTGCGAATTTCTATTTATCGGAAAATCTCCATTTATCATTCGAGACAAAAGCATAGTAAACTCATTTGTAGACTAATTTAGTAATATAAATATTTAGATTATCTTACTATTTTATACAGAAATCATGAGCTACTGACGAATCAAATTACTTCTACTCACTCGAATTATCATTACTAACTATTATAAGTGAATCACATTCACAAATCCATCACCTTACAAAGTAAATATAATTGACTTCACCAAGAATGAAAATTCGTGTAACTAATGAAGCTCCAATTAATTTGATTCGTCAATAAAATACAATAACAGAGATTTAATTCAGAAATCAAAACGGTATTAACTTTGCTACGGTCTTCTGATCTTTTCTTACCCATCAAAGTATTTTGTCTATATCAACCTTTTTTATTTTTGGAAAAAATGTGAGAAATTTAGTAAAAATATTTAAATTCCTTATTCTTTAACACCGCATATAAAAAATTAATTATCTGCATTCTTAACAACATGATAATAAAAGTCGTTTAATTCTGAATTTTCAAGAGAAACGTAGCATGTTTACACAATATTTTATCCATTCTTCTCTACCACTTATTACCACCGTGCGAAAATGTTTATTATCCCCGTTCTCAAACTTCTTTTCTTCAAAAAATCTCATCGATCAAAAACGAAAGAACTTTTTGGTCAACCCAATACTTCGCATCATGGACCAATAAATACTTTTCATATTCAACGTAGATTAAACAAAATACGAAAGAGCTCTTTAAAGTTCCAGCTACCACCTCGAGAATCGTGTCAGTAAGGTCTGTGCAGTTAAGATAATTAGTCGATACTCGGGCGAAACTCGTTGAGCAAATCTCGCGGAGGGACAGACGGTCGAGAGTTTGAGAAGTCTCGGGGAAAGTTCGATCGCGGCCACTTTCCTCGGGGCGAGGAAGGAACGGTTAAGTGTCTGTGCTGAAGAGCGTTGTCAACCGACGCCATATCTGCGAGCGAGCGTGATGGCCGGCCTCCGAAAAAAGCCACCCTCCAGCCAGCTATCAACCCCGGCGTTCCCTCCCTTACAAAGGGAAGCCCGGCTTCGAGCCACCCCAAAGTCTCGCGAGAATATTTGCAGCGGGAGCCCGCCTCCCGTGTCTTCGAATCCCTCGATAGTCCCTCCGGCGATTCGCAGCTGTCGCGCGAAAAAAAAAAATACTTGCGCGAGTTCGCCCGATAAAACGTCGGGGATGAACGAGGGGAAAATCCGACGTATCGTCAGGGTGAACTACACACCCTTAAGAAGAAAAAAAAGAAAGATAAAAAACTATTTAAACGCGTAAAGTTATCTAACTTGAAATTTAGATATTGGTTTGGGATTTTCGAAATTTTGATTTGCGGAAACGCGAATTCTTTTCACTAGATTGCGGTGGATCGTCCGACGAGCAACTTGCTGCGTTCAATTTGTACGTACTGTCGTCATTAGGTGGATATTACCCTGCGTGACCCGGGTCATGCGTATACTTCTACGACGTCTAAAGCGATCGAAGAAGAGCCATTCGTTCCATCGTTCCGCGATGTGTCGCGATCGCGCGACGATCGACGCATTCGGATCCCGGAACGCTGCGTAGACACGTTCGCCTAACTCACGGACCAACTTCACGGGTCTCCCGGAAGCTGTCCACCAGATCGTCAGAGGATTCTACGTATAAACGGATAGGAGTCTATATCGAATGCCGCGATCGCAGATTCGGAACGCCTGTGCTCTTGTTTTCCAGTCACCGGAGGTAGCTTCAGCAGCGTCCGTTCGTCGGTAGAATTTGGCGGACATCCAGCAAGGTGGATTACTGGAATTAAAACGGTCTCGTTCACTTTTTCCAGCTCCCTGTTGCGTTCCCGAGATTTTGTAAACACTTCCGTGTCGTTGAACCGCTTTAGACTGTTTCGACAAAACGATCGGTTCGGGCTGCGCTCAGGTTTGTGACGAGTGAAATGCGAATGAAGGACGTTTGTGACTCAGGAACTGAGAGATATGGTGTAAACATTGATGCGATAAGATCAACACAAATTATTTGGGAGACGCTACTGAATCTGACCTTTTTATGATCTGACCGAAACTTATGCGAAATCCTCTTCAAATCTTATGGTAGCTTCGGGAAGGATTACGTTTGAAGCAGGTGTAGCGAACGAGCACAAATAAATAGGAGAGGACAGAATTGAACCAACATGAACAAGCAGGTGTGAACAATGTTGTGAAAATTCAATCGCGCGTGGAATCCCAAATCCGAAATTAAATCAGATGTGCCATTAGTTTCCAGATAAAATTCGTTTAATTTTTTTTTTTTTTTTTTTAAGGTAAATTGGAATTAAAATCGTTAATTGACCGTCGGATAACGAATTTCAAGGCTATCACTCGTTTCTGGCTATAACATTACTGTAAATATGCAATTAAAAAATGATGATGTTAGCTTCTTCTAGATACGCGTTTTTGGTTAAACGCGTTTGTTGAAATATTAGTACTTATAAATCTACAATGGAAATGTAATAGATTATACTTCGAGATGGAAATATCGGAATCAAAATATCACAGGTTGGTAGGTTTCGTATGGAGAGGAATAATTCTGTGGTTGTAAGGCAAAACAATGTATGTCACGTGTTTTTATTTTCGAGATATTCTCGTTTAGTGTCAACTCAGACAGACCACTTTAAAATCATATGACAACCACAAAACGGTGGTCGGTTTGTCGCTGGACTGCATACCTTATGCACCAGTTTTATTTAAATAAATTTCACAAAACACATATGTGAATAAAGAGTAGTCTAGGAGTAGTTTTGTGGCTGTCACGTGATTCGAAAGTGGTCCGTCTGATTTAATCCTTAAAGTTTTGCTCACCAATACTATAATCTTAACTTTCATTAAATCCTCGTTTTTAAGGAACATGCATTTTTAAAACTTTCTTTTTGATAATAATGTAAATTGTGCTCTCTAATTCTGGCTTAAGCTTTGAAATTAAAAAAAAAAGTGACTTGTGTTGTTTTTGCTTACAGCCACAGAATTGAACAAGAACTTCTTCCACCTTCAATAAATTCCTGAAGAAGGTAAGGCAGCAATGAAATAATGTTCTTATAAGAAATCTAAAAAATTTTGCATTAATGACATGTATAAATATATAGAATGTTGGAAAGGAGGTGCAGAAACGAACGATGCTTACGTTATTAAATAAAATTGTATTTTAGAAAAATTGGGATTGCTTGAATTTTCTATTATAAATTGACACAAATTATTTCCAGGACCTAAGATAACAAACTTTTGGACCCATTTGCAACCCCTAAAATATTTCTTGGCGGGAATCTTCGAACATCACCCATGGAAGACAATAATTTCGATCATCTGCGACTTCTACTAATTTAACTAAACATTTAATTTCTATAATATTCAATCTTTGTCATGAATCAATTAGACCCCCAACTAATCGCCAACAGTTGAACAATAACCAAAACTCTAAAATATCTGTCGCTA
Source organism: Perdita meconis (assembly GCA_030770465.2). Taxonomy (NCBI): domain Eukaryota; kingdom Metazoa; phylum Arthropoda; class Insecta; order Hymenoptera; family Andrenidae; genus Perdita; species Perdita meconis. Next base: position 22,820,669 of record JASKOS020000002.1, read on the forward strand.
TATAAATAAAAAATCACACCTAAACAATTGAACCAGATGACCCGCGTTTTCGTTTCCATCCTCTCACCTTTACGGTCGCTCGTTCGCCACCCTTTGGACCCAATTACCGCGTGGAGCACAGTGATCGAGGTCAACGCTTCGTCGGACACGGCGCGAGAAGCCGGATACGACCGAGCGTGACGCGCGCGCGAAGTTCACCGTCGCGTCGCAGAGGAACGGGGCATGTTCGCGAATGTTTGATCGGGTTGATTCACTCACTGGTGTCGGAGGTGTGCACAGGAGTGGTGGCAGGCGTGTTCGTCGGTTGATGTTGCGTCGGCTGCGTCGGGATCCCGAGGGACGCGAGCAGCGGTCTGGACACCGCGCCTGGGGTGGCGGTCGGTGGCGGCGGGCTCTCCTGGCCTACGAGCAAGCTCGCAGGCGGGAACCCGAAGAGCTGGGATCACTGGAGCCTCGGCCAATAGTTGCCCGTCAGGTCTGGGGTCTGCGACGGGATCTGCACGGGCACCGAGACGCCCGCCGATATCACGCCTGGAACAGACAAGTCGATTTCGCGATTATCCTACGGTCGTGTCCTCGTTTTCGAGCGAGCGCGAATCGCTCGGGGCGAGGAGATGCTCTTAGCTGCTCGCGAGTATCGTTCGAAGTTATCAATTTCTTGAAAGCACAAAAAGAATTACAGATTATCTTATTTTCTAAATATTATAACTTTAAGTACATTCGTAATACATATTTGGTATATTTTAGTATCTGCTATTCGCCTTCTTTAGTAATAACCGGACTGTGGATCTTTATGCAAAATAAATTTTTTGCAAGCACAAAAAAAATTGAAATTTAAATCAATGATTTTCTAAACATTATACCTTAAAGTATATTTGTAATATTTTATATATTTTAGTATCTGTCAACCGCTTTGTAAATTGTTGCGTATTTAAAACTTTCTAGAAAATATAGTAGAAACTCGATTAACCGGCTCTTAAATATGTTCTGTTTTTATTATTTTGAGCTCTAATTATTCGACGCAATGATAGAAGTATAGTAAAATTTTCAGTGAAACTTGAATTTTCAATTAATACTACTATACTAAAAATTGAAAAATTCTGCGTAAAAAAAAACACCATATTTTGATTCCAATATTAAACTGATGAATCGAGGTTCCACTATACAATTTTTGCAAGCAAAAATGAATAATTGGAACTTGTGTAATATTACCTATGTTTAATTTTCTAAATATTCTAACTTGAATTATATTTTTGGTATTTTGTATATTTTTGCATGTGTTAAAAATTGTATACATGCTTTGCATACTTAATGTTGCCATAATTGTAAAAAATTCGAAGTCGGGTAATAACTATAGTTTTATACTGTTAAGGAGGTACTTGGGTCCAGAACAGTGATGGTTAAACCTTCCCTCGATAGAAGCCATATTTTATTAATTAGAAACACTGGAGAGACACGTTTTCTATTAGATCAATAATTCATGTATGTAGGAATTGAAGTTAATGATTTTTCCTCTTAGATAATTCTTTAAAATTCATATATTATTGTTGCATTTCTGATTAATTCCTTTAGATATTGGTTTGTTAATTCTTAACGATATATGTATTTGATAAACTTGATAGTCGAATATAAAGATTCGAAATAATATGTGGAAGCAAGTATAGACAATATATGACACGTTGCACGTATTAATCCTGCTAAGGAGAGTCCATATAACCAGTCATAATTTCTATAACTCTAATTATTTTAAGATAAAAGAAATAATAAGTAGGAATGTTATAAATAAAAACTATTTCAGAATAATTGTAAATAGGTGACTAGCAATTTAAAGGAAAATAAAGCATTTACAAAAATTTCTAGTCTTCAAGTATAAAAATTTGTTATCGATAAAAAGTAATCTTTTCAAAGTCAGTTAACCAAAATTCTTATTAATTCTAGATCAACGTAATAATTCCTCTGGCTATATTATAAATATTTTTCCTTATCAAATAGTACAGTACTATAAGAGGAATACATTAGACATAGTCGAAGCAGAAGATTTGTAATAGTTAAGCATAGTCTCTTCTGCTCCGAATTCTGTAAAGTAGGTTTCCCTTACTTGCCATGTTACATCTCAGGAAAACACGCTAAACATGACGACGTCAATTAACTTCTTACTATATGCACAAATAGCTGAAGTAGTTTATGCATGTATAATGTCCTACACCATCATCCATGACAACGCAAACACCTAACCTTTGGCCAACTATGTTTCCTAGACACGTGCAGTGTCTAGCATTTTAGCTACATTATGAAACGCATACATTTTCATTAGTGAGAAATTCAAACAAATCATATTTTCCTCGAGAAGAATGAATCGAATATTATTTTCTACAGCAAAACCTCGATTAACGACTTCAACATATATTATATAATAATTAAAAAATCATTAATCTTTTGACTGATTCAATACTATTTTAGATTCCTCCATAAAAATTCCTTAATAATAAATATTTTACAGGGGAATATAAAGCCCATATTGGCATACTTTTTAAATTCTAAATAGTACAAGAATTAAGGAATACGAAATTCTGAAAATAAGTTTTACTGATTTTGTAAAATTCTAAATTCATGTGAGAAAGCGATAAGAAAACGAAGGCAAGGGATTAAATCTCAGTTGAAGTTACACTAGAGATTTTAATTTACGTACTGTTATTGCTAATGCATCAATTATGCTGATGCATAATGAAAAGTCAGATGATTTAAGCCTTACTGTACTCTGAATTACTTTACACATTCAACGTCTATTGGAGATGTGTTTCAGTTACCAAATCCTGCTACACGATATAGTAAAACCTCGATTAAATAGGTTAATATCGATATTAAAATAGAAGCATTCCCTTGATGCAGAATTTTTACTCGAAATGCTACTGTACTTTTGTCGATATATCTGTGGCAGCAAGGAAAAACGATACAAGTCACATTTTTAAAACAATTGAGTTTGTGTCTTAACTCACGTCTAGAAAGCAGAATTGATAAAAATTATAAAATTAAAAAAAATCTATGAAATGACTTTTTCCTTCGGAAACGGGTTTTTAATAAAAGGTGAATATCTCAAAAATGAAAATATGTGACATGCAGCGTTTTTCCTTATAACCACACATATAGTGCATCGAACAATTGAAACTCAGAGCAACAGAAACATAAAATAATTAGGAGCCAGTAAATCGAGACTTTACTGTATCTAACATAATCAGATAAAATAGTATCTCTTCACTCTACAGTGACTTTCCTAAAAGCTATACAATCGCATGAAGATTCAAAAATATCAACACGAAGCACAAACTATTCAAACACAAAGGCGCCTAATGTCCTCACAAATATTACCCAGCACGCCACTCAATTAAATCCTGCTCGTGCCACTATACTTCAGGGAGTCACAACAAAAGCTAAAAAAAATTCCCAAGCCCCTCAAACCACGTGCAAAAATAGAGCGTCATTCATCCCCATACAACATGAAAATAACCCATAAAAGAAACGATCCACGCGAAGAAAATGTCCAACCTCTCTACGGTCACGATTATCGCGGACGAAGTAGATCAAGTACGAAAGTTCCTCGAAAGCGACGCGTCGAGGGGACAGGAGGCCGGTCCTCGGGAACGGAAGCGACGGCGGGACACCGTCAGAGGCGGCGGCGCGGCGGTAACGAGCGCGGTGAAAGTCCCCGGCGCTCATGCACGTAAAACGATTATGATGGATAAGTTGCGGCTCGTTCGCCACGTAAGAAGCGAGAACGAGGAACAGAGGGAACGGAACGTGCCGGAGGGGCGACGCGGGGCAATGACGGAAGAGCGGAAAGGAAGAGCGAACGGGGGGTAGGCGAGGAAGACAAGAGAAATGCCGCCGCCGCGCGTTCCGCAGTATTCCACCATGCTACGGCGTTCCACTCCATTCCTGTAGGTACGCTGCGCACCCCCGTGTTTCCTCCCCTTTGGGTTCGCACGTTATTGAGCGCTCGCCCAGCCGAGGCGAGACCCAACCCATCCACATCCTCTGTTCGCCCCTGTACACCCTGAAGAGAGGACGAGCCAGCGGGACAGAGAGAAAGAGAGAGAGAAAGAGAGAGCGTCGGTGGTCGGAAAGAGAGGGAACTTGTCCGGAGAGAAAGGAGGAAACGAGGAGAGGGCGAGGGGGACGGGATGGCGCGGGAGGGTCGACCCTCTACAGGTTTCGCTAAACGAGGGGACGAAGGGGAGGACCGAGGGGCGACGGGGAGAACGAAAAGTTGAAGGAAAAAAGGAAGGAGGTGGGAGGTGATCCCCGCAGGGAAGAACGGAGAAAGTGAGAATCGGGAGAATGGAAAATTCATCGGCCACCGTCTCCGTCCGCAAGGGGTGGAAAACCACCGAACGCTCCTCTCGCCGTTCTTCGATTCAGGCCCGCCAACGCCACGCGAGATTTGTTTTAAAATCCTTTCACAATTCCATGGACGAACGACCCACGTGCTCCGGCTCTCCGCCGTCTACGTCACTCTTCTCTCCGGCTTCCGTCAACCTGCGAGACCGCGCCGCGCCGTTTCCAACCCTCTCGGCGCCGTTCTCCCTCGCGGAAAAGAGCCGCCGTGTAGACGACGCGTGAAGAGGCGCCCGGGTAATCCTTCGCGCTTTATTTCGCTCTACGTCCCGGCTGCGACGGTGACAGGAGAGGGCGGAAACGTTCGGTAGGACGCGGCTGGTGATGCGAGAAAAGGCTCTTCAATTTTTTAGAACCGCGTCGCGAGTCGCGAAACCTCCCGTGAGTTATGGTGTTTCCGAATATTAAAGACCCAACAGCTTCAGTTGTTACTATTTATTTTTTATGTCTGAGGGTTAAACTATTTACCAGATTTCGAGGTACAAAACGACACTAAGAAGCTTAACTGCTGCACTTAGTAAATGAATGCGTTTTCGGCGGACTCAGAACGTGTTAAGGCCGGTGCGCACTATGGCGAAACGCGGTCGAAGATGTTGAAGAAATTGATTCGCAGTAGTTGCTGCACCTCAGTCTAAGGCTGAAGATCCAATTGTCTATCAAATTTTCTCTTCACTTCGCAGCGCTTCGTCATAGTGCGCACCGGCCTTAACACGTTCAGAGTCCGCCAAAAACGTATTCATTTGTTAGGTGCAGCAGTTAGGCTTCTTAGTTTCGTTTAGTATCTCGAAATCTGATGCATAGTTTAACCCTCAGACATAAAAAATAAGTAGTAACAACTGAAGCTGTTAGAAAACGTTCATGATGGTTACGTTCAGCGCACTCAACCGTTTCGCAACCGTTGAGTAAGTTTAATAGATTTTTACCAAAGAAGGTAAAATCATACAATAAATCTAGTAAAATCACTCAGCAGTTCCGCAATTGTTGAGTCCGCATAACTCAACCAATATTATATCAATGTTATTCCCTCCCCTATAAGATCCGCAATCTTCCTGCTCTTCAATACTTTAAACATGTCTGCTCAAACTAAATTCCTGTACAAACATGTCCAGTAATTTAATCGAGTGGCAAGTAGCTACATTGTTTTACTAAATTACTAGACTAAATTAGACTCTTCATACATAGTAAATTATTAAAATGCTTTCCACGCGACTAAATTACTAATCATGCCTGTTTCAGTCTTGATTCCTACTTTCCTTCATGCTTGTTTTTATTAGGGCCAGCTCTGCGTTCATTTTGTGATTCAGAGTTTCCTTTCAGCACTCACAGATGAGCTCAATACGTCTGTTCTACTCATATTATTCTCAGACCTTGATTTAATTTTAGTTTTAAGTTAGATTCAAGGTTATACTCTACGGTTCGGTTGCAAAAAAGTTGACGAACTGAACCTCGTCTTTGTATTTCAACTTATTCCCTCACTCGTTATGTTTCTGTTTATCGAATGTAAACTATTAACTGCAATAGAAGACACCAATAGACATGACAACGTCCGGGAAAATAATATACATTGCCCTCACACACGAATACAAATTCGCAACCGTCATACAACCACACTACAAATACACACCAGGTCATAGAAAACACAAGACACAAATTATACTGAAACAACCTCATGGTAACAAATGAGTAAACAGACCAGACATCACACTTACAGACAAAATAAATAAAATCACATAGTCGTACGAAGTGACTAAAATATTCAAACCAAATACACATAAAAAATGGAGAAATATACACTACGTAGGGAATCAAAAGAATGTGGAAACAAAACAAAGTAACCATAGTACCGTTTATAATATCAGTCACCACACCACATTAATTCATACAAAACATGGAACTACTAGAATTGCCAAAGATTGAAATAATTCATCGCAACTGAATGTTTCAAATTTGTTTTGTGGAAAATGCATTCACTTGCATTCCATTAGAATGATTTCGAATAAACAGAAAAACTTTCTATTTGCCAGTCAATTTATCAGTATTTTAACTTAAACAATATTAGTAAAAAGAGTAGGAAAATAAATCAAAGTACTTGCAGTTTGGTCTGATCAGTGGCTGTATTTGACTACTTGTGTCCAGTCATAAACTCTTGATCTACTGTGCACCATTAAGTAGTATAGATTGTGATATAATCGCTCGAAATATTGTAGTTCAATGATTCCCGAAATACAGTAAAGATTTCGGTATATGCAAAAAAAGTTAGAAACCGACGTTCGAAATAAAAGGGAATACACTATTTAGTTTAGACAGGATTATGCTTTCTACTCAACCCTGCTACGTCTGTCTTAAAAATCTGATTCACTAGAATATTAATTTTTAGAATTTGATTATTACTGTGGGCAATCAAATTATTATGAAATGTCAAAGAACAATAAATGTAGATATTAAAACTTTTTTTCATTTTTTCTAAAATTAGAACAATTATTTAAAGAAATAAAATGCATAATTGGATCAAGAAAGACCCGAAGACCGTAGCAAGTTTAAGGTTTACTGTTATATTTTCCTGGACAGTTTCCACTTTCCACTTCCAACAGTCTCCAAGAAGACCTTCCTCTAATTATTGAAGATGTGATCCAACATAAAACGTAGAAAAACTGAGCAGACGTACATCGCATCTTTACTATGGAAAGAAAAATTCTTTCTATCAATACGGAAACATTATAACTTTGTCCTGTGAAATTTGTTTATGTGACCAATAATAATATTAGCTCTTCCCATTTAAATGTTTGACTCTGTATAAACCAAATTACATCCCCAAATAACTATTAACTACCTACGTGCATGTATTCGGTCTACAAATTAATTCGGAGTATGCTTTATATGGCTTTAACATACATAAATTTGATAAAAATTAATATATACTTCAACTTTAAAAATAATCCCCATCAGTAATTAAAAAGCAGAACCATATGTTCCATGTTTTCATTTTCGAGATATTCGTGTTTAAAATTTTGCTTGCCAGACTGTGCTATGATCTTAAATTTTACTAAATATACGCTTCTAAAGGAAAACATTCGTTTAATAAGTTTTCTCTTTGATAATAACATAAATTTTACTTTCTGCACCAAAATTGGGGCATAAACTCAAATTCTTCGAAAATGTGACTTAAATAGTTTTGCCTTCTAGCCACAGATATATTTGGTTACTGTACTAGCCGATCTACCAGATGATTGGAAAATTCTGTTGTGAAAAAGTTCTAAGAATGAACTTAAAAAAGTTAATCAATTTCCAAGATATTAATAAGGCTTCTTCTTGCGATAAAAAAATGAAAATCAGTCAGAAATGTTGATCTTTTGTCATAAACTTGTTTGTACTTGAAATGCAGCATCTTATAATCTTAGCAATTTCGCTCTTAATCTTGTAATATATTTCTCCAAATTGCGGTTTCTAATAAGAATTGAAAGTTAAATCATTTAGAAGTTACCTAATAATTTCTCTAAAATTCTACGTAGAGTTTAACTATTACAGTCTACAGTCTAAATATATTTATTTTTATATTTATAAACATTCATTCTTCCACTTTTCAAATCTTTTCCTGCAGTTCATCCTTAAATTAAAAGTTAAATAATTTAAATAAAAGTTTAACAATTACAGAATGATTAATTCCTCCAATTTTCAAAGATTTTCACTTATTTTTAATGTTATTGAAGTTCATCCTTATATCCAGTTTAAATCAACAAAATCAAACAATGCTTTTTATTCGACCTCGTCAAACTTCCTGAAATGAAAACCTACAAAGTGACGACGAAGGGACAAGTATAGTTAATAATTCAGAGAAACTAAATTTAGAAAATATTCTATCCCTTAACAACAAAAATCAAATCCCGTCACAAATCCCTTTTTTCAAATCCCGCGATAAATACCATAAAATTAGATAAAATTTCATTTGAACTAAAGTCATCGCTTGTAAACCCCAGAACGCGAGGGAAAACACACGTAACACAAAACAGACTTATAATTGATTAAAGCTACAGGCATCGAATTAATTTGTACGTCCAACAGCCGACCAATAGTCCGTCGGTAAAGCGTCAAACGCCACTTAGCAAACAACCGACCGAATCGGCGCAACTGAACGGAAAACCGCCGACAAATCTGTATCAGTAATCCGGGGCGGCGAGACTGCCGCTAATCCGAGGACGGGATGCCGGTGCAGCCGCGTTAACGCGACCTTGATTAAGGGGTTGATGACGGTAAATCGAGGTGGGCACACCGGCAGTCGGCCTTGAAGATTCGGTAAGAACAAACAAACAATCGTTTGAGCGAAAACTCACCAGTCGCGGTCGAGGTCGTCGGCTGGTAGGGCGCACCACCTGGTCCTGCAGGCTGTCCTCCAGGCGTGGTGGGGGTTCCGCCATGCGAGGTCGGTATACCGCGATGGGGTTGCGAGTGCGCAGCAGTGCTGTGTGCGTGGGAGTAAGACTGCGTCAGCGAGTGAAGAGGCTCGTGGAACACGTACGCCGGATAGCCCTCGGCGCGTTGCTGAAGACAGCTTCCACCCATTGTCCCGCCCAGGCTACTTGACATCGAGCTGCGACGCGAAAAACGGATCGACGTTAGGAGGAAACCGCGTGTCACTCGGCGAGCGTCCGATCTCTGTTCAGGTGTGATCTCCTAAAGTAGGCTTCTAACGTGGGTTTTTTGCTATAACTGCCAGTCGTCACAACTGGACACGGCGTCTAATACATATAGCATTTTTCAATATACATGCGATCTACTGCATTTGATTTTCATATTTGTGTGTTGTCTGTGTTGGACGCCGCGTTCAGTCGCGACGACTGGCAGTCATAACGAAACACACCTTTAAGGGGTCTCAGGTGGACGCTCGATGCGACCGGTCCGATGATCACACGATGATCGGTACAGTGATCGGTAGGACGCTTTGAATTCTTTTGGAAAGTTTCTTCTAACGGCGTGTCTACATCTAGCGAACGAGCGCGAACAAACGTGGAGATACAGCAGCAGAAGCGATCGCGTGTGAATGAATGCGACCGACGCAGCCTCGATTTGTCGATGCTAATTCGTTTTTCTTAAGTACGATGGAATGACGATCGCAGTTGCCTGACATTTGTTCGCGCTCGTTCGCTAGGTGTAGACAGGCCTTAACGGTCGCGAAATGAATACAGGAGTGACCAATAAAATTGCATCATTGCTTAAAACATAGTTTATGGAATATGTAGAAACATAGCAGCTTTGCTGCCACGTTAAGCGATTTAAACTTGATTTTCAAGATACCAGTTTCTTCGGATTTAATGTAAGAAATCTGCTTTATATTGCGTCAGTCAGGTCGTACAAAAATTGTTTTACAGGACATTCATATTTATAAAGTGGTGGAATTTCTGTGATCACTACTGTTCCTTGCGCTCTAATATTAATTGTAGAAAAAGTGCAGGATATTTCTGTAATTATGAGACAAAACAGCGTATGCCGCGTGTTTTCATTTTAAACATCTTTATACTCCGTAGATTAGGTCGAAAATGTTATAATTACTTGAATTTACAAACTTTGAACTTATGCTAAAACTCGGGTATAGCAATCAGAATTTATATTGTTATGAGAGAAAAAGTGTATTAACATTATATTTATGCCGTATTGTAGATCCATTTTTGCTAAAGTTTATTAGATTAAAGAGTACTTAAAAACTGAAGTTTTAAAGCAATCAGAATATGAGTTGATTTTTTACTTTAATAAATATCAACATGAATTTTTAATAAATTGCAATAGAAATTGTAATTATAGTTGAAAAAATTATCTTTCAATCTAAACATGCGTCGTTAAGCGGCACGATTTTAACAAGTTATTCTATATGTTTGATCGTTGATTTAATTGCATATGAAAATTAAAATGGTACACTATAATTATCTACAATTAGAGCGCAAGCTACGTGTTTCTTAGACCTAAGAGCGAACACATAAATACAATTAATTTCCGATTGAATTTAAATTTTAACGCAAGCTTGAATTGCTTGATGCGCACAGATCGCGAAGATTTAAGATAGAAAAAATAACTGACTGTACACGAGGATCGAACGTGTCAGTTTTTGATACCCGTTATCGAGGAACAAACTAAACCATATCGAATATTATCTGCCTCAGTTATCAATTCTCTCTCAACAACGAATGCCAGTTTTTGTACGCGAATGAAATAAAAAATAATCTGACGCGCTTGAAAACAATATACATGTGGACAATTTACAAGCTCAGAGTGAATCGAACGAAACCTTTGAATTTTCCAATAGTAAATTATAATATTATTGATGCAACAAGTGTATTATCAATCGGAGATTCGTTGCTTTCATGACTTGATATGATACGATCCTCGTCATTGAAAGTTCCGGATGTAAGCTACATCCCTTTAAAAGAAATATTCCAAAGCTTTGCAATCATCACAGATAAATTCATTGTGGCGTTAAGGAGTACTAACCTGTTTGTAACCTTTCATCTCTTGCAAAAAAGTTAATATAATTATTTTTACTTTATATAGGTAGTAATGTATTTCATTATTTAAAATTTGAAAAATAGACTGATATAAAACTTCTTTAGGCATGTAAATGCTTTCTGTCAAATGTTACAAGTAAACGTGAAACACTTTCTTGAAAGTTTGAAGAGTTAAGCCTAAGTTATTCATATTTAAATATATTGGCCGCCCATTAAGTATTGAGGGTTTTGTTAATTTGTTAACTAAATAATTATAATAGACAAAAAGGAAACGTTAAAATATTTCTTTTAAATGGACACGACCTATCTCTTAGAACTGATGCAACATTGAGAATTGTAAGTATTGTATTTAAACCTAAATACTGAGGGTCCTGGTCATTTATCAACTAAATAATTATAATAGACAAAAAGAAAACGTTAGAATATTTCTTCTAAATGGACACGATTTATCTTTTAAAAGTGATGCAACACTGAGAATCGTAAGTACAGTGGAACTTCGATTATCCGAATCACAAGTGTCCCAATTTTTAGTTATTAAGGATTTCAATTAATTAATGCAGTAGGTATAAGAGCGCAGTGGAACTCTGCGTAAAACTTGAACTATGATTTAATAACGTTATTCTATTTAGTATCATTTTATTTTATAAATATCAATTCGGTTAATCGCGGTTCTACTGTATTATCATATTGAAGATATGATAAGATAGATAAACAAATAAATAAAGAGATAAATAAATAAATAAATAAATAAATAAATAAATAAATAAATATTGAAGCTTCTTAGGTTTTGCGATTATTCCATAACCTAATCATACTTTCTACTCTTTTCAGTAATGTTTCTAGTACTAAGAAAAATCCAAAGATTCTACTACTAATATTTAAATATTTATGTTCCTTGTTCCTCAATGTTACATAAAAAATTTATTATCTACATTCACAATAAAATCGACAATAAAAACTCATTACGATTCTCCAAAGAAATACAGCGGCGTCAAGGAATGATAATTCCCCATACGTAGACCATCAACTAACGGTTTAAACGTTGTAAACGTTCTCCAAGATCGAATTCATGTTCTCTATTGTCGCTTTTACGATTGCCTCACCGCGATCGGGCGCGAAAGGCGGCCCAAAAGGATAACCGCGACGCGTGTGAGGGTTACGAGCAGAAAAGGGTGGCGAAGGGTGAATTACCTGTAAGTGTCAGGCATCGTAGCGATCGGCTGCGGTATCGATGAGTACATGGCGTTGAATCCGGCGTTTAAGGGTAACCGTGGCGTGGCAGGGGTTGCGGCCGGGGGCGCGGTGCTGCTGCTACCCCCGCTGCTGCCACCGCCGACTACCTGATCGACGGCTGCTCTCCTTTGGTTCCGTAATTTCTCCTCTCGACGCCACTTCGCCCTGCGATTACTGAACCACACCTGCAACCGACGCAATGACGGTGCTTTTGTCACGATAAGGGGCGTCACTCTGCGCGATGTATTCGCATTATTCGCACCTATCCATCCTCACACTCTCGCGCCTCGCTCTCATTCTCCTTTCCACTCTCGTGCTCGGTCTCCTCTCTCCTCCATTCTCTCTCACTCTCTCTCTCTCTCTCGCTCTCTCTCTCTCTCATTCTTTCTCGCGCGCTCCAACCTATTCCCCCCTTCCCCCTTTCGCGTCTCTCCCTCGCTCCTCGCGCGACAGCGTGAAATCTGGATACTTTTTCTACGACCGCGGGGGAAACCGACGCGCACCGGAGTTTGCACGAGACACTCTCCTGCAGTTTGTTAATTGCGATTGAGCAGTTGTCGGACTGGAAATTGAGTTACCCTCGCTCAGCTATTCCGCCCCCGCGCGTCCCACTGCTCCCTGTCTACTTCGTTCATCCAACGCGTTCCCGTTCCATAGATCTTTTCTCCGCTCCAAGCTCGCGCTTTTTCTACGCTCGCCGAGAGCCGACGCGAGGAAACGCGCGCGTCTCGACGCTTTTTCCCCGCTGGGGATGCGAAGCTATTCGTGGAATGGCGTCGCTCGCGATTCGAAGCTCTGTGACGCTCTTTGATCCTCCCTCGAACAAAACTGTTGTAATCTTTGCCACCGTTTTTCGCGAATTCTTCTGGTGTAATGAATTTGAATTGAATTTATGGTTCCCTGTGGATGCGAAAGTGTGTTTCTGGGGTGAAAGGATAATTGGTTTTGAAAATGCGATTGAGGTAGAGTTGGAGGATTGATATTCGCTATTAACCTTTTGCGCTGCGATTTTTTTTATACTGTGGACGCATGAGCTAACTCGAATGATAACGAGAATGCGAACAATTACTTACTACTAATTGCGTGACTTTGGAAGGTTATTGCAATTATTAATTTTTTGAGTATCAATAATTGGTTCAGTTGTTCCTTTTTTATTATTTTTAATTGCATTCTAACGCCTACTGCAATATGAGATATATTTACTATGATGCGCCAAGGATTTTGCACTCCAAGAGGGATAACATAATTTTTTTTTTTTTTTCTTTTAATTATGCGATGTTACATGATTCGATTTGTCGATAATTTCCTAGCGACCATTAATATTCTAACTACGGAGACAAACAATCAGACTAGTGTGCAAACTCCTGAGCGCACCGCAGTACATTATTATGTGATACTCAAGAGAAAAAGAAACACTCCCCACAAACATTAAAGAATGCTTAAAGAATAAAAAATTTATGAAAGAAATAATATCATACTGAGAACTAAATAATGTAATTACAAATACTTAAGAAACTAAGAATAGAGTAAGCTATAATGCACTGTAAGTAGATTAAAAAACAAGAAACAAGAAAAAAATTATGTGATAAATAAAGAATTAATATTAGAACTACTGAACACAATACTAAATTTTTTTTGTTTAGTCATCCAATTACTATCAATGATTTTAAAACGAATTATTACTGTTAGTCTAAGAAAGGTAATAAACTTTTTCAAACAGTGATCTAGTATGAAAGTGTTGGTACTCAAATATTGTCATAACAATTGAAAGAAATTTGTTTATATTACTTTCTCCGTAATATTAATGCTATTTCTAAGCAGTGTTTGAGCTAATTAATGAAAAATGCCAAATATTCTAGAATTCTGAATACTTAGAGTGTTAATCACTTTTGTAGGTAAACACATTGCAGTTTCTTAATTCATATTACTTTAAACATTCATTCTTTGAAAACTAAAATCAATTCTAAATTAAATAAACAGTATAAGCAGTACAAAAAAGACCCAATATTTTATCCATTATATAATATAATATTTTTACATGAGCTTTCTTCTATTATTTTCTAGATAGTAATTTTTTTAGAAAATTATATTTGCAATCACGTGCATTAAGATTTAAGATGTAGACATACCATGAAACTATCTTATCCCCGTTTAAGGTTGCATTGTTCTTTTGCAAATACACGTTTTCTGACGAAAAATTTGCCTTCTTCATTGAAAATATAGAACAATTAACACAACATTTACTGAAAGACTAAAATGATTTATATCATATAGAGAAAATAGATTAGATTATTAAACGATTATGGTAGTCTATGGTACTGAAGATGTTCAGTTCTACTCATTTTCTGAATAATAATCTCTAATAACAAACTAATGGCTTTTTCAAAAAAATTAGACTTTCAATTCCAAAATTACCGAAATTTCCAAGTCTTGCCCTAATGACCTAACACAGTATGCCAATTTCCCTACAAATAACAAAAATACAAAATAACCCCAACAGCAGGTAATGGCAACATTCAAGCGACGAATACGCGATATGTTTCCCCGGATTTCTCACGCGAGGACACGAGATGGTGGCTCTAATAACCGGTAACCTCGAGCGGCAAATCGGAGCTTAAGTTCTTTGTCGCGCTTCCACGGATCTCCTGATTTCGAAGATACCTCCCCGCGATAAGAGGATTCCCTCTCCCCCTTCGATACGTCGATTTCCCCTGGTCCCTTCGAACGCCCGTAGCACAAACCCCCCCTGTTCCAGATTACATTGTAATTTTTCCCTTTAATGCGTCCATCTTCCGCCGGCACTCATTCCATCTAGGAAATTCGCTTCGGAGTCTCGAACACGTTATATTCTCTCTCTCTCTCTCTCTCTCTCTCTCTCTCTCTCTCTCTCTCTCTCTCTCTCTCTTCGACGTAGGAAAAAAACAAGAAAAGCGAGAGAAAGAGAGAGAGAGAGAGAGAGAGAGAGAGAGAGAGGGAGAGGGAGGAAGAAAAAGAATAGAGAAAAATCAAGCTCGCCCGTTTCGTAATTCAACGGGTCAATTGTTCGACTCATTTGCAGAAGAAAAAACCGCAACGAACGATCTCGTTTTCCCGCTTTATGACCCGAGCGCGCTTTATTAATGGCTAACAATCGCTACGTCGGCTGTTTCGACCCGCGAATAACGCTTAACGCTCTCGCTCGGGATAATGAGAATAACGATAGAAAAATTCGATGGCCGACGAGGGCAACTTTTTCAATTACCATTCGCCAACAATACGCGGGGGTGAATCGCGCGCCGCTGCAGCGATGCATTGCTGTTTACTTCTCTGCCCACACACCGTTATCCCCCGTTCGCCGATTCTACCCCCTAATTTGCGCGCATTCATTCGCGTTATCGGCGAAAAGTGGAGAACACAATCGTCCGGGGCGAGAGGGGATAAGAAGGAGAGTTATCGTTCGAAATATCGTCGGACGAGATTCGCGATTATCCCGAGAGGGAAACCGTCGATCTCGATCCACGCGCACACACCCGGACGACCTTCGATCGAATCCAAAAATAAATTTCATCTTGCCCGGCGACGTAGCAAATCGCGTTCTATCGCCCCACCGGCGAATATCCACCATTCGCGAGCCCGCAGATCGTGCCTCCTTTCGCCCAATACCGTCGTTCCTCGTAAACTCGTCCTACCGCGTCCCGAAAACTCGTTTGAATCGATCCATTCGGAATTCCACGAACCCCGGCTTCACTCCCGCGCCGTTCCCTCTCGGGCGGACATACCTTCTCCACTTTGATTGGCAATGTTTAGAAGATGGCGTCGCACGCGAATTTTAAGAAGATCGGCCCCACGAAAGGATTTTTGCATCCGCGATCCATCAATTTTTGTATAATTGCGATATGATTCTTTTGAAGCTTATACCTTGAGCTCGTTAATCTTTATGCGACGATAAAATCTCTAAGAAACTCCCAAACTTTTCTTCCGTCAAACTATACCTTCAAACTTTCTCATTTAGACACAATTAACAACAATACAATTTTACAATGTTATATAATTTGTTTGTTTCATTCTTTTACTTATTCTTTTTTATGTATTTTATTATATTGTATTTTTTTATGTCTTCTATGTATGCACTGCTATTCATTTTCTTTGTACATTAATGGAAATTTCTTCCCGTAAATAAATAAATATGTATATTTGTTATTATAAGGCAAAACGGAGCGTGTCACACATTTTCACTTCCAAGATATTCGCGTTTAAAGTTCTGATTACCAATATTGTAAAATTATTTATACTTTATCAATTCTCGATTCTAAAGGAAAACATTTGTTTACTATACCTTCTACCTATCTGTTATTAATATGAATTCTGCTATCTAGGCTTGAGTTAAGGCGTAAACTCAATTATTTTGGAAACGTGACTTGCGTCGTTTTTCCTTGCAACCACAGATATGTATTCGCGAAGTGGTTACTGAATGTTTAATAAAGTTTGAGTGGTATAAATTGTTATTTGACTTGTGTACACTTTTTGTAATAGTTCCAGATCTGCGTCGAAAATGTTAGGATTCTAAGATTCGAAGACAGTGCTCCGAAACTTAAATAAACGAGTCGATTTCTAAAAATTACTTCTTGAAGAAAACTATTTAATTAAGAAAACACTGTTTTGTAATTTAATATCCTCGACCAAAAGTACAAAGTTTTAATATTAGCTTACGAACATTGGAAATTAATATGAAAGAATTTCTAATTTTATTGCCAATATTGATGAAACCGTAGAACTGAAAAGATGCTTAAAAAATTTTAAGTACGAACAACTCGTTCCATCTTGAACTATGAAGACTATTAAAAGCTGCGGCAAAAGAATCTTCCCAACTTCACTCTTCAAAAAGTACTTCCAACGTTCTAAGGTCCCAAAAAAGATACTCCTGGGCTTTAAAAGAAGACCGTGCTCGAGAAATGGGAAAAGTTCCTCCACGACAGTTCATATCGTCTAACCAGAAGCAGAAACACTCCTCGCAGAAAGTATTCTTAACAGAAAAAATTCTGTCAAAATACCGGATCAAGACACATCTCCAGGGCTTAAGGGAAAATACTCGAGCACTAGAAGAAGGTGCGTCACTGAAAATGTCGCCGGCTGCCTTGCGGAAGCTTTCAGGACTCTCTAAAGAAACTGAAAATGGAGAAAATTTCTGCTATCATTTTGCCTTGAGTCATGGACAGACAGCGAGAGAAAACATTTTTCTTGAAAACACCTCTTAAGTTAAGAAAACACCTCTTTGCCATATTTTGGGGATCGAGGATTTTACTTCTCGATTTTGGAAAAGTCAACGGAATCCTAAAAAAAATGTATACTTTATTTGGGTAAATGAAAATAATTTCTGTTAGAATATTCCTAATCCCCATTTATGGTAGATAAGTCTGATAAAGAAATTTTAGGTTTAGGTAAATAGGTTTTGATACCGTTAGAAATCTTGGGTAATGGCCAAATGAGTATTAACTGTCGATGAATTATGTACGTATACGGTATACAAGTCTAAGAAATTTAATTAGAGATTTGAAAAGAATTGCAAGTTGAATGCAATTAATAAGTTTATCAATAAATATGTTTTGAACATTACAAAAAAGTTACAACCTACCTAGTAGAACCAAATTGGATATTAAATCAAATGCTAAAGAAATATTCAGAAAGTTTATGTATATTTTGATTGTATACATTTAAGTGGAGTTTTAAAGAAAAAAAATATACTCAAATGCAACCTAGACATGAACTTTGAACGCGCAGGTAACTCGAACTTGAAACTTCTGCGCAACTTGATCAAAGTAATGATGCTTAGTTTACTAAAGGATATAAAACTAGATCCCAATTTTTCTAGCGCTTTGATTGCTCAAGTTTTCCAAGAATACCAAAATCTACCACATACAACGACCAGCTATTCTAAAATTGACCTAAATCTGGCTTCCAAAAATTCCGAGAATTGCCTAGAAGCTTCGTGTACTCGAAACCAGACTAAAACACCGCAAGAAAAGCTTCTCATCGGAGCGTCCCGATTCCCAAGAGACAAACTTCGGGATGTAGAAGAGCGAGGACTCTTCTGGAATTCAAGAGAGAACCCTAGCCCCGAAAAACGTCCCCCGGTTCTCGGTGCCGGCTACTGAGATCAATTGAAACTCTCTGATTCAGCGAAAGCCGTTCCAGGATTCCGGCAAGAATGAGACCGTCCGCAGCGAAAACAGTCGCCCCCGATTCGAATGCCCAAGGCTCGTGTACGTCGTCCGCGCGGTTCCTCGGTCGAATGGGAACGCGTTCGCGTATCGGATCGCGGATCGGCCATCGCGCACATGGGGGTCTCTCCGCGCGTCCATCGCCATGGATGATAATCGGGGCCGGCGGTGTGGCGAAACTCGTGCGAGTATCCAAGGTATAGGTGGAAAAGCGAGGAACAACCAATCAGAGGGCAACCTCCCTGGGGACGCGACGTTGCCATGGTTGCGTTCGAACCCTCTTAGGCCGTCTGTCGGATCCCTCACGGGTTCCACCGGCGTGCCGCGGCGTTTCGTGGCGTGCCGTGGCTGCGAGTCCACGCCGCGCCGTGTCCTGCCACACCACGCTCCGCTCCGCTTTGCTCTCCCGGTCCTCTCTCTGTCCCGCCGGTTCCGTTCCGTTCGTTTCTCCTTCTTCCGTCCCCGTGGTTCGTTGTTTGCTCGTCCGACGACGACCGAGAGGTCCGGCGGTGGAACGATTCCTTTCACCCCCTTTAGTCTCTCTCTCTCTCTCTCTCTGCTTTTCTCTATTTACCTCTTCTTTCTCTCTCTCTCTCTCTCTCTCTTTCTCTCTCTGCACCCCCTTTCTCTTACTCCCTCACCCTCTCCACCCTCTCCCTTTCACCCCGCGTGTCTCTCTTTCGCTCTGCCTTCACCTCTCGCACCGGCACTCCCGGTTTCCTGCACTTAGCAAGATCAATACCAGCCAACGAGGCTTGAAAACATGCGTCAACATGGTCTTGCACTGTTTGTACGTCCACATAACGCTCAGCGCCCGGTTACTACCACCGACGCGAAAGCCCGCCGGCCACTTCACCACCACCCCCGATCGTCGAGCCAGGTGAGGGAGGTGGAGGGGCGGGGGGAGGAGAGGGACCGGTGGATAGGCAAGAGGGTCGAACAGGGTAAGCCGGCAGCTCCCGCGCGGCCAAACAATGTTCGATAAGGCTGCGTACATATTAGCTCATACAACCGTAGTCACCCCTTCCGCGACTCGAACAACGGATGTTATATTAATTAACTGCAATACGCTGCGCCGGAACCGGCCACCATTCAATGGCGTTCGGGAGATCGAAGACCGCTTCTGAAAGACTGCGAATTTGGAAGTCGGTTCTGGGGAGGAACGGACTTTTCTGGGAGCGATGATGTATGTTGATAGGTATGCATATCGTATGAGTCATTTACTGGCGAAAGTGATTAACTTAAAGTTGCGGTTATAGTGGATGCGTTTTCTGACGAACTGCGTTCGAACTGTTTCTTTGTTAAACAGTGAAACAGCTCAAAGGTATTCGTCAGAAAACGTATCTTCTACTGTAACCATAGCATAACACCTTGCCCTATTATTTTTATTAGGGTAGATTTATGTTGGAGCTACGATACATGATAAGAGCGGCGATGTGAATAGAATGGTACAAAAGAAAAAGATGTTCCGTCTTTGGTTTTCTTACTATCTCGTCGCTCTTATCGTTTATCGCAGCTCCAACATAAACGTACCCTTAGATTGGGGATGTGTAAATTACTTCAAGTAGTAAACAAAATCCTAAAATTACTAATCATTAATTGTGTAATTTCTGAAGATGATGCAGTTTACCTTTGACTTTCAAACGTAATGGTATCCTTTTCCTTTTCATAATTTTTAATAATTTAATAACGCTTATTGTAATATTTTAAGTATATTTTATGCCACGAGTGTAACTCATTACTATAGGGTAAAGGATTTAGTATTGCAGCGGATCCAAAGGGGGTTGATAGGGGCAAATCATAATAGATAGACCCATAAAATACGGAAATGTCACCTTTTTAAATTTTTTTTATAATATACAAATAATTCAGGTGAATTTAATCATTTAGCCGATGGTATAAAGTAGAGCTATTAAAATACAAGTTATAAGCGAATTTCAAATGTTTAAAAAAAAGTTTTAAATTACATTTATTTACTTTTCTACACCCTCTTCTCCTTCATATTCATCCCTCCCGAGAAAGGTTCCTGGATTCGTCAATGCTTTAGGACAAAATGTAAAGACAAAATGTAAATTGATTAATTTATGAAGATTAATGTGTTTTAACGGAGAAATTTATAGGAATTTAAAAAGTGGAGCTATTTAGATCTGTTTAGATCTGTTAGTATCAACTGTTTAGATAGCTATGGAAATATTAACATGTTGAGTGTTTGAGTAACATGGAGTTTAAAATTTTTAACAAAACATTGAGGATTGATTAGAAAATAAAAATGCAAGACAGTAGAACTTGGATTCATTTAGTATTCAAGGCCAAAGTGAATCAACTCCTTAGTAGATAATTTTTCTGTTTATGGCAAATGATAATGAAATTGTACACAGCCCAAGTTTTATTAAAAATCCTACAAACTATATTTACCTATATAGCTAGTGTATTTAATAATTAAAATTCTGAATAATAAAAGTCAAAGAGAACTAAAAGCTAGTTAATCGAATTCCTACTGTATCTTATCTGACAATAAAATATTTGCATTAAAGTTTTCATAATTTCAACATAATTTCAGTTTTTCCTAATTTATAAGAATTTCACATTATGAAATATGTATTTTTGTTTGATTAGAGTTAAGTTTATACTACCGTAAAATATCGACCATCGGAGAACTCGACACACTAATTGTCCGGGAAGTTCGTAGCATTTCTAAGGTTGTATTTTCCAGAAACCAAATTTTCTGGAAGGAAATCGTGAAATTGAATGATGAAGAACAAAAGTGACTTAAAATCTTATGATTCTTTTTTGAGAAAAACTTTATTTTCGACAATCGGAAATTTGAATGTAAATAACTTTAAAGCTTTCGAAACAACCTAACATTAAAAGCATTATGCAGAAATTTCCAATGCAGATTAGTATGGAGAAAAATAGATACTATAAAAAATAAAGAAATTAATTTAACCCTTAAATGTATCGCGTTGCCACTTGACAACATACCGATATTTTTTGTTTTAACCGAAAAATAAGTCCTGCTTAGCATGTACCACAGATAGAAGTAAGATTGGACCAAATTGGACATTGGCCTATAATTGAAAATTCAAAAATGCGATCTAAATTACCAGAATGCAAAGACTTCACACGTACAAAATGTGAAAAATGTGGAGTTGCACTGTGCTTGAATGAAAATAAGAACTTTTTTAAAAAGTTTCACACTAATTAGGATCTCCGTTTACACGTTAAACACACGCAGTAGCCATTTAGCAGCAAACCTTTTTTTTAAATAAAAAAAGATAGAAAACAATAAGATGTATTTTTTATAATATTTTTCTACAGTTTTAGGGTACATAAGTTGATAGTTTCAATATATTTTAATGAATATTAAGCAATTATGCATTTAATGAACACAATATTTATTGAACACAAATGTTCAATTTTCTCAATACTTAGAAAAGGAAAAGTACTTACTTTATTTGTCAATTAAGGGGCTTACGTAATGATTTCACAGTTTCGACCAGCAACAAAATTAATGCCGCGAAAACGCGCGAACGAGAGTAAATCCTATTCTACTCTCACTGATCAGACCAACACTCCTACGAGACTTTTCATCAGCAGTGCACAGTAGGTCACCAGCGCAATACACGCTCCAAAACCCTCCCACGAACTCGTCACAGAATCGCGATCCCACGACGAGGAGGTCTATACTATACCCATCACTAGTAAACCTTCCGACACTATCCACCAGAATTAAAAGCACGGAATAATCCTCGACCCGTTCAAAGTTAATCACAGAGCGTCGAACCCGAAGCGAGTCTAAATCGCGCGAAGACGCGACCCACGAATAAAAGTGAAACGTCGGAAAAGGGAGAAAGCGAGTCGAGAGAGGAGGGAAGGTAAAATCCCCTAAGGGTAGACGTCGCAGACGCGTCTTCGGGGGCGTTTAACGCGTAAACCCGTGCGCGTGGCGCGGTCCGCGCGTATCAACCCCTTAATGGAAGGGCGTCGTCGCAGTTACCTCTCTCGGAAAGCCTCGACCCCGCGGCACGAAGAAGACGTCGCGACGGAGAACGGAGAAAGACCGAAACGGCGAAAGCGAGGGTAAGAAGAATCTCGGAGGGCGAGAGAGTGAAAGAGAGACAGGGGTGTTGAAGAGGAGAGGGAGGCAAGGGGCAGAAAGACAGAGAGAAAGAAGAGGAGAAATGGTTCGGAGCGAACAAGAAAGAGGAAGCACACGCCGCATTCGCACATTCACACTCACCTGGATACGTGCCTCAGGCAATCCAATCTTCTCGGCGAGACGCTCCCGCGCAAACACGTCCGGGTAATGTGTCCGCTCGAATTCTAAAACGAAACCAGTTTGCAACAAGTGCTCGTTATTAAAGCGTCCGTCGCTCGCTCCCAACGCGGACTTTCGCGCGACGGCGACGCCGCGGACGCGCTATTAATCGCGCGTATTTGCGGATCGTCGCGGAACGAGATTAAAAGGATAATTATATCGCCGATACTCGAATCGCCTCGGCGACTTGAATGGCCGCGGATCCAATTAAAGCTGTTACACCGCCCCCATCCCCCCTCGAGCGCGCACCCGTGCTTGGGAAAATCCGTTATATCTGCACGGGGAGCAGTAATTTACTTCGTATCGTCTGAATTTACAGGGCGTCGGTGAATTGGTAGCACCGACGTAGAAGGGGTGATTGCATAGAAAATGTAAGGGGATGTTTTTGCAATTCTTTTTGAGGAGAAGATCTGGTTCACCGACGCCCTGCTTATTGACGAAGGTGAAGTTGATTTATAGCGGGTGCTTGATTGGTTCGTCTCTTGCGCTGCAAGCTTATGTATATGAAGTTTCATGGAGCGTTAGGTAGACGATGGTAATTTTTCTGTGAATATTTTTTATATGTTCTGCTTTGATGTATAAAAATTACTTATGCACTGTTATTATGCGTAACTTTCGAACTAATTTGAATACAATTCCATGGCACAATTTTTTAAGAATGAAGGCGTAGGATAAGTCAGAATGTATATATAATGTATCATTCCAGTGCAAGTGGTTAATATACATATTCATGTTACTTTTGATGCATGGAAAATGAACCTTTGTTATGAAAATAACAAATAGAGAATTAAATAAAATTCGAGAAGCTTGCATAATGCATAATCTTTTTAATGTAAAGAGAATTAATATCAAATGATTTCGATATCTTATTATTAGTAAACTATGGATATTTATGCATGTATAGTAACCATAAATTGTTAAAAAATACAAAGCATATAAAAAAATCAAATATACTTTCTAATCATTAAAAGATACGACAGTTTTGCTTTTTGAATTTTTTGTGTCTATACAAATATGAATTTAAAATAAGTGAATGTAAAAAATATGAAATTGCGCATTACTCATTCATAGTGACAGGAAAAAATTCTAAATGATTTTCGTAAACAAAAAAAAATTAAATACTTTTAAACTATTAAAAACTATTAAAGCAATGTGTCAGTTAGAATTGAACCTACTATTAAATGTTATTTTTTCTCAATGTTGTTGTTGTTTGTATACTATGCTAACCTTTTTCGAGGCTGTCGATTTGCTCGTTAGAGAATGATGTTCGATTGCGTTGCAACTTCCGCTTTAGCCTTAATCTTACTTGCGAATCTTCGTCACCGGATGAATTGTGCTCCGAATTGCCGTCCGACGTGGTTTCCTGCTGATGCGACAGTAACGACCCAGTATCTGAAAACGAAATCAATGATTCTTATATACTTTCAGTATCATACATTATTATTATACTATCGATATATCTTAACCCCTTTGCTTATAATTTTTCTTAAACTGTTAACGTCCATGTTAACTTGAATAATAAATTAAGAATACAAAATAATTGACTATTAATTGCATATAACATTAAAAGTTAATGTAACATATTGTTTAAAGTTTTTATTTTTAACCACTTTTAATCCTCTCCACAGTCTTTTACAAGTCTTCCTTTACTCAGTGATGTACAGTAGATTAATTGTACCACGATTAACCGGATTTTAATTATTTTCCATTTTTATTATTCTGGATTCCAAGTATTCGATGAATCGGTAAACAAAAATGACTGTGGTGTAACACCATTCTTCTATTTCTTCTTATGTTTCAGGGCCAAGAATTGCGCAACCCGCATGAACTGTCCGCTCAACCCACTGATATATACATATACAATGGATACGGTATTGTCATAAGTCGCCTTGAAGCCGAATTGAAAGTGGTTTTTGTATGCCAGCGCCGCTAGTGTGATACGGGTGTACTGAGACTCGTAGAAAAGAAATTGTAATATAATGAATAGTGAAAACTTTCTTTGCGAATATTTCTAATGCTAAAAGTGACCGCTTGGTATATGTATAGAGAAAAGTTGTTCAGAATAGTGTTGCATTTTATTCATTTCCGCTTAAAGTGTAGAGAAGTAAAGTTCTTCCGTATCACACTAGCGGCGCTGGCATGCAAAAACCACTTTCAATTCGGCTTCAAGGCGGCTTATTGCAATACCGTATATATATATCAGTGGCTCAAACTAATATATTAGGCGCCTTTACTCAGACGAGCGAACAAAAATCGACCGATTTTGCAACCGATTCGGTGAAGGTCGTCGATATCGTGAAAACAGTCAAATATAATGTTATATTGACCACCTACACACTAGTGTTGACGCCGAATCGATTGCAGAATCGGTTACCAAATCGATTTTTTGTCGCTCGGATGTAAAGGTTTGAGCGCGCATCACGAATGCGTCTTGTCATTACAAACCAAGGGGACAATTTCTCCACAAAAAATTATTTCCACCCAACACACCGCGATACCTCATCGCTGCACATGCCGCTAAATAACTAATTGACCACTAAGCGACGCGTTTCGGATTCCGCGTTCAGATCAATAGAACCAGGTCAAAACTCTGCTCCCAACTGCGTCTAATACTCTCCACACGAGTGGAGAACAGTGGAAGGTACGCCTGTGCAGGAAGTCGAGGGCACGAGGCACGGCTTTGAATGAACCCTACGTGCGAGCGTTTCGCAGCAGAAAGCCCACGGTCTACTGCGTAAGGAGATTTTTGGAAAAACCTGTGACACTTTCGGGAAGAGAGAAAAGCCCGTGAATGGGCAGACACTTATAGAACGACGTTGCACGCAGAATGAGAGAGAGAAAGAGAAAGAGAGAAAATCGCGTAGCCGTCGTGAGCTCCCGGTGAGCCGCGATTACTTTCCGCCTCCGCGCACCAAACCCTCGCCTCTTTCCATCCCTCCCGATACCTTCCTGCTATTTCCCTTTCCCTCTGCGCCCGTGTCCGTCCCTCCGTACGCTACGCGTACCTATATACTCGCCCTTACGCCGTCTATGTACACATACACGTATATATAAATGTATGTATTTCCAACCGTACCTATATATCGTCCGCTCGTCAGCTGCTCGCTTTCTCGTTCGCTCATCTCTCGCGCATCGCACACCCTCCATCGCCTCTTCCTCCGCCGACAACCCTACGAAATCTCTCCCCTCCTCCAGGCCTTCGACCGCCTCGTACCCTTCTGCCAATTCGAAATACCGCCACCCTCAAACACACGCTCTGCCCCCGCGTCGTCCCCTTCGCCCACCGACCGAAATCATCCCTGCCCCTCGCGCGCACCCACCCCAACACGGAATATTCGCCCCCTTTTCTCTCTCCGCGAACAACCCTCCCGCCGCGCGTAACGACCGACGATTTCGGGGCTAGTCCGTCGCAGGCCTCGATCGTTGGCTTTAATTTTCTAGGTGACGACGCATGACCGCGCCGGGGAAAGAAATATTCCGGGGGTGGTGCAAAAGTTCTGTCCGCTCTCGCGCCGCTCGGGTTGCTGCGGTTCTATGTGTGTGTATGCGTGGACGGGTTGCAGGTGAATCTTATTTTAATAGAATCGGAAGCTCGGAGTGATGATTTTGTTCGACAGTAATTATTCGTGAATAGACTTCGGTTGAAACTTTTGATCAATCATAGTTAGAGAGTTTTCATTGAATTATAGACTTATGAAGAATATGAAAAGTTTAAATAATCCTTGAGGGAAAGAAGGAAGTTTATTGAAAATAGGTACACTTGGGACTTAACATTGTGACGGATTCTTTTGAGAACCTAATTTCGAATCAATTAAAACTAATTTGAAGGTGGAATAAAATAGTTGAATAGTTCTTGACGCCCTAGATCGGTGTTTTCTAAGCTTTTGTGGATCATGCTTCACCTTAGTGAATTATATATTTTGAATTTATCACCCACTAGTATAATATTCAACCAAATATGTGCACATTTTCTAATGCAGGCCTAGTTAACTGGCGGTTCGCGAGCAACATGTGGCTCATTTCACTAAGAAATCCCCACTATTTGATTACGTATATGTATGTGACACTGTTGATATACGAAAGAAATATATGACATTGTTTCTATCTATACTGTAACAAGGTGCATAGAGCTGTGGTTGTGGTGGCGACGTGTGGTTCACGACGAAAAGACAGTTAGTCTTTAGCCACTCCTACTCTACTTCAGTGTAATAATTATCTACCAGAAGTTATGAAGTCATTAAGGAATTCTATAAAATTTTATGTACCGAAATCGTAATACAATGAAACAGGGAGTAATTCTACGTGAAAACAGGCAAATTAGGTACGGTACAGCGTTTCCTATTGTTTTCGAGAAAACTTTTTTGTTTTCGAGGAAAACGATTCTAAAGAATAATCTATACACGATAAAAATTATTATTAGTTACGATACAGTAATTTATACTGTATAGTAATTTTACCATGTAGTAACTTTATCTTCTGATAATAATTCTTATCGCTATAATTCTTATTGCTCATATTACTTTTCCAATTTCAATTCTTCAAATCTCCTATTTCAAAGCTTTATGTTTTCTACTTTTAACTTTAATAATCTCTAAATTTGGAACTTGAAATTTTCTAAATCTGATAAATTCTCTAAATCTTCAATTTTAACAGATCAAATTTTATGCTCCAAACCCTCAACTCTTTAATTCCCCATATTGATAGGAGATTTACGACAGACATTGTATTGTATAGTAATTTTAATAATTTTTATCAAATTACTCATATCTCAATACGCAAAATTAAGTTGTATTAAATTCTTTGAAAAATTTACGATTCTTTGCAATCAATTTTCTCATGAACGATTTTTAAAGCGAAAAATATGAGATTAAAATTGTTTTTATTTTTGTACACTCTGCTTGATTGAATTACGATTTCTGCCTCACGCTGTATTTGACCAATAATGGATTTAATATATTTCCAATAATAATAAAAAAAAAAGGCTTCCGTTTATTAGTAAATCTGTACATATATTATATAATATTCTATATGATTCCTTTATTTCTGAAATTGAAGTCGAAAAGTTGGCTTAACTATTTCATTATTTTTACTGTCATTAGATAAATATCCATAACTCAAAGAAAAACAATTTTATAATAATAATTTACGTATTATCTCGGTTATTCATTACTAGACTGCGGATTTGTATGCATTTATGACAAACGTTAATGCCTGAAAATCTACAAGAATGTATAAAAATTCAATATTATATGAAATGTGGAAAATATGTTACAAATTACAATATTTAAAAATGAAGGAACATTTTTATTAAAGTTACAATTCATGTTCTGAGTCTATAAAAATGTGAATTTGCATAAAAATCCGCAGTTTATTCATTACTCAATCGAATTTCATAGTTTCTCCTAATCTCAGATTTTTATGCAAATTAATGCTTTCACAGGCACAGAAAACAAGTAAAAATTAAAATGTATCCCTGTCTCCCAAATATTAAAAACGTAATCAGATTTAATATTTCGTACGCGCGTATTTATTAAGTATATTCTTTTACATTACCGTACATTTCAAATTGCCATAAATACATAAAAATCCGCAGTCCACTCAAAACCATTTTATTACTCGACCACATTACTTCAACCCAAATAAAAATTCCTACTAATGTAATTTTATAATTACTCGCAAAATATTCAAAATAACCTCCTGAAACTACGCGCACTCCGCTTTGGACAATGCCAGCTGTAACGTAAATATCAACATGCAATACCAGTCCCGGCAAATATTTTTCACGTGGCTCAAAAATTTCCTATCCTCTCCTTAAACCTTCGTCATTCACAAACATAATCTCCACCCATCTGCCCACGGTAATTCCCATAATCAGCCCATCAACGATCGTATTCAGAATCGCCATATTTTCCGCAGAGCAACCCTCGGACGCAATCCCAGCCGTAGGTCCAACTTTCATGATCCTGTTAGAGGAGACGTTCCGTTTCAACGCCACCAGGTATTCTTTCCTTCGGATAAACTACCCTCTAACGCCCGACGTACAGGACGGAATCAAAGCGTCACAATGCGGAGAGGTTCGCAGAAGGCCTCGTAAGAACGTGGCGAGGGTGTCGCGCGTACAGGCAGATTATAATACCTCGAGGGTGCTCCCTTGACTTCTACCTTTCTTCGACCATTGTGCCTCTCCCAGCGCTCGGGGAAGAAGTGGATCAACGATTGAGCCCGGATGCCTCTATAGCGTTTGTGTCTGCTTGTATAGGCTTCTCGACCGCGTGAAAGCCGAGAGAACCCCTGAAGTACGTGCTCCGAACAGTTACGGTCCCGTCAACGCAGTTTACCAATGACAAATTGCGAGTAACCATCCGCCCTCGTTTACGCGGACTCTATTATCGTCTATACCGGGCGCAAGGACCTACTCCACGAAGTGGGAAGGACCTGGGTCTTCTCTAACGACATCGACTTGAAATTTCGGGGCTCGGAGCTGTTGCGAATTGCCAGTCGAATTCGGAAACACGTGGGCAAAGTTTTCCATCGAACTGGCAAGAACGAAGCTTTTGATCGCAAGCAGAACCAAGAGATACGGTATATGTATACTGTTGAGTGCTCGAGAGTTCGCAGAGTAGTTCGATTGATTAAATTCTTGTGGACATACCTTCTTCGACTCGATTATCAGAGTAGAGATTCACAGAACACGTGGAAATGCTTTTCATGGAGTAGAATTAATACTTTGAATGCAGATAAGTAGGTTTTTCGATCAAGTAAATGAGAATTTAGAAGAAGCAGTATTACAAATTGGATTTCGACGAAGGATGCATCTTTCAATAGAACAATAACCCCAAACACATAGCCGAGAAAAGTATGGAATTTTGAAGGATTCAAATATTAAATTTGATGAATGATCGACACAGAGCTTCGACTTGAATGCTGTAGAGAACTTGTGAAGTTTATTGGACGCAAAACCCTAATTGGATTAACGAAATAAAGTCTACTGCTTCGAAAGTTTACAACCACATTGCATTTCAAATAAAGTAGAACCTCGATTATCTTTTATTATCCTGCGCTCTGATTAACCCACGAATTTAATAATTGCTTTAGAAATCACTTTAAAAACATTAATTTGAATACTTTTATATTTTTTAATTATTATAGAAATATAATTTAATCGATAGAAAAAAGTTTCACAGTTCTACTATGTTTCTTTTCTTCACAATAAATTCCCAAGTAACGTGTAATTTTTTGGCGCGCAAAATGGAACGACTCGATAATTCTGACTTCAATCCCTTTACTGCTTCACGAAAGAAAAATTTATATATTGAACGTCAGTTCCCAATTTTTGACACATTATGAAACCTTTATCGCACCACCTAAGAGTGCAACGGTACATCTCATCCTCTACTACACATCACAACTACGTATTTAATCTCTACGAGGCAACGCGTAATGCAACATCACATAGCCTAACTTTTTTATACCTACGTAGAGAAGATAAAACAGAAGGGACCCATTTTATTTCCCCAATAAAGCTTCAGCAACGCTAAGCTTTATCGCTACCATAAAGTCGTCGCTCTTAACAGCGTGACCTGCTTCTCTCTGTTTTTACTTGCCCGAAGTTGTTTCAAGGAGCTATAAGTTACACCGTCACAGTGATTAATACACAGGTTTGTAATGAGAACTTACCGCTTCGTTTCAGCAGAGAATCGTCGCGACCGTGAATCTGGCTGCCCGGTAGCAGTGACTGGCCAGAGCCGGGGGTGGCCGCCGTCGGAATCCCTGTCGCCAGGGGATGATGAGAGGGCGTAGCGGAATACCATGCCGGTGGCCAACCTGCAGCCTGACCATTGAACATTCTAAGCTTATCGTAGACGCTCTCGGCGCCCTGATGCGCTTGCACTGCCGCCGCCTGTTGCTCCTTCTGGGAGGCCAAGTTCCTCAGCACCCTGTTGATAGACGACACCTGCGAACACAGTAGGCCGTTAGGCGAAAGCTGAAGTGAACGTAAAGGAAGTAAACGTTAATGTTCATTTTTCCTGACAGAAGTGAAAAGTGATTTGTTCTTAAGGTGGGATTCTGCGGCTGGACGCAGCATCAAACGTACATATTGCAAAAATAAAGAAAGAACAAATGCAGTGAATCTCGTGTACATTAACAAGCGTTGTGCGCGTTTGGAGGTTGCGGTCTAACCGCAACGTCAAACGCGTAGAAGAAAATCCCACCTTTGAAGCAATTTCATTCTTTACAAAAGAAGACTTATAAAGAAATATTAATAGACTGCAGATATTTATGCATTTTTGGCAATTCTATGTTTCAAAATGCATAAAAAAATGCATAGATGCAAAAAAACACGTAATATTAAAAATAAAATGTATTTTATGGTAAGTTTAGAATGTAAAAGACATTTGTATTTAAGTTGATTTTTTTTTCTATGTTTTTGAAAATTTGAATTTGCATAAACATCCGCAGTTTAATTATTAATTAAAAATTATTATTTCTATTATTAAGTAGAATTATTTAAGTAAATAAAATCTAAGACTTTGATTAGCCCAGTATTGGAAAATGGTAGAAGCCATTCAAACTGATACACAGCAAGAAAAATATATCTAAACATATATGCAATATATTTATTAGGTCATTCCATAAGTAGTGTCGTTTCTTGTTTTAATTCTGGTTATAAAGTGCTGACCACTTTTAAATAAGGATCTCAAAAATTATCTGAAGAGTAGAAGTTAGTCTCAGAAAACAATAATCTGCAAATCAGCGATTAAATACGACTGCAATGAATTTTGCTTAAAAATTGAAAAGTAAAGTATTCTGCAAAGAAGTTACTTATGGAATGACATAACAATTTCTTGACCTATAATAGTCTAGTGTAGATTTTAGAATTTAGAATCAAGAATTTAGAATTATTATCCTAAACGATATCCTACAACGGATGCCTTTGAGCAAAAGTACACTCGTAAATAGAATAAGTTATATTATCATCGTGTTATTGTAAACTTAAACAACGAATTTGTAAAATAATGTCTAGGCCTAAAAAAAACTAGATATTAACAATCAACTCGATATTAACCATCAAGAAGATTGTTATCTTCTCAAATTTCTTAAAATTGTTAAAACCGTTAAGGGGACAAAAAAAAAAGTGAAAAAGAAGCTTCTTTTTTATTTATTTATGAGAAAATTAAGCAGATCTAGACGTTTCCTTATACCTAGTGAAAAAATTTAGGACAATGGCATTATCCTAATATCGGGCTTAAAAAGGTGACGTAATCAAATTTCAATGAAAACAAAAATTGAAACACAATTATAAATTTTATGGCCGAAAAACTGCGATTTTATCGGAAAAAATTCATTCTCGTTTGTGCGCAACTAAAAAACCGTGAATTTTTAATTTTTTTTTTTTTTTTTTTTTGTAGAAATCTCGAATCTTTACGAACTATATCAGAGGTTCAGCCTAAAAATGATACATGTTCTACACATCCTGTAATTTTTTCAAGTCGATTTGAAGCTCGGGGATCAAAAAGCCTCCGAGAAAAATGCGTTCAAAGTTGTTTTCACGTTCTAAAGTACTTTTACATATTTACACCGTGCTTAACGAGCTCCAACAAAGTAGTATAATGTTTCTACTTATTGTTTGTTTTGTTTATTCAGAAATGATAGTGTTACCTAAGTATGAAATAAAAAAAAATCGAGTTTTCGACTGTTTAATCCACTTAAAAGAAATAAAATGCCCCATTAAGTCAAGAAAGACTCAAGAACTGCAGAGTTAAGAAACGCCCTGTACAAAAAACAACAGTAACCTTCAACCTCTGACTCACAACCCTTGCACACAGAATATTCCCCGCCCTCGCGAACAATTCGGCCAACATTTGCACGGATCAACGATCGGGCGTGTAACAACAGAACTCGGTATTTACCGAACCGTCAGAAATAACGTCCAATAAATTGCAATGTTTATCGCGGACCCGGTCCATATCCTCCGCAACGGTAATCCCCGTGTCACGGCCGTGCACGGGGGAAGCGTTTAATCGATTACCGTAAATTTCGACGGTCATTCGCGCTTAATTAAGGGCACGGGAGCGTAAAAAAACGATCGCTGGAAGTGCCGAAAGTGCGGGCAGAGGAGAAAAAAAGACTCTTCCTCGAAAAAGACTTCTGGAGCTTCTTTGGTCGTGTGAGAATCACTTCCCCGGTTACATCGGTTGTCTCTTGGACCGCGCCACCCCCATACGACCTTCTTCCACCTTCTCTCTCTCTCTCTCTCTCTCTCTCTCTCTCTCTCTCTCTCTCGTGTCCTCCTGACTTTCGCGCGGAGGGAGCGAGGCACGAGATGAAAGGACACCGCCATCCAATTATTATTACATAAAACGGTTTCCATGGCTCTTCGCTCCCCCTAACCGACGGTGGCGACGGCAGCCACGGTCTTCTTCACCTTGTACCGCGACCGAACCGTTGGCTAACTCTAAAGTTATAACGAGCCACGGGGGCGAGCCTTGTGCTCTCGACTCGCGGGGCATAATAGTCTCCGGTGTTCTACGCGCGCCCGCCACCCCCTTCGCCGCCCCCGCAGCCACGTCCGGAGTCGAACGCAGGCCGAACCGCAGAGCACTCCCATGGAGGATATCGAGCGAGGCTTCTTAATTACGGGCCTCTCGCTGAAAGGTTCGACGAGAGAGGTGGCACGAGCGCAAAAGCCGATCTTTCCAGTTCCCTTTCTCTCCTTCCCTCTCTCGGCGTCCCTCTTGCTCCCTTCATCGCGTGGCTCGACTTAAGATCGACACGGAATAATAGGTGCACGGCCGTGTCGGGTGCCAAACGACGTTATTTGCCTCGAGTGCTGCCGTACGTCGGCCCGGGTCAACAACAACCGAGGAGGGGTCCCGCGTTATTACGCCGCATAAAAGCCGATAAATTCAATCGCGCCTTTTGTTCGACCGCGATCTCGATGGGATCGACCGCGCGCGCGTTCCTCGGCACCGGCTCGAGTAACGCTTTCGAATAAGCGGAACGCGCTTTCGACGATCAATGACTACTGAGGATCTTGTTGGGACGCGTAGGCGTTTCAGGTGTCTTTGTTTCCGAGTGGGGATTGAAATTTCTCGAGGATCGGGAGGAAATGGGAGTTATTGTGGTGGTTCTCCATGGGATTTGTTTTGGGCAAACGCTGAATGCGCGGAGGCATTTTTGAAGTGATGGGGTTGGAAGAGGGAGGTTGGTAATGAGCAAAATTGTTACTGGAATTGAGCTGATTGTTTTGGATATCTTAGTGTTTTGAAGGAGTTTTTTCACCTTCATTTTGCTAGTTCTGTGGGTAGAAATAAATTTTTCTTACTTGTATATGTGTGAATTAAACTGGATTTTTACGCATTTATGACAAATATAAGTATGCAAATATCTACAAGACTGTTCGCAAACGTCAAAATATATACAATATTAAAAATATAAGACATATTTAGTGAAAAAAATTTCATTCAGCATAAGAATCCACAGCATAGTCATAATACTTCATATTCATATATTGCTTATGTGTCGTCTAATCAAAATGCAGTGAAATAATTAAATACAATGTACTTTGTTATTTTCTCATAATTATTATAATCATTATAGGTATTATATAGCAGAATTATGATTTCACTGGCTTAATAAAAGAGTCGAAACTACGGCATTTCTTTGATACAGAATTTTTGTGTGTTCACTATACCTTTACCACTAGTACATCTACTATTAGAAATAGAAAATAATTAAGAGCCCATTAATGGAGCTTCTATAGTACTTATTATACATGAGAAAAATATTTATGAAAATTTCACGACAAATTTTAGCTGTAAAGTAATAATACACAATAAATAATTAAAACAACAAGACTAGTCAAAGTAACTGTAAAAGCACACAGTGAATATTATAATGAAAAGAAGATTCAATTATTTTTTATTATTATTATTGATGAAGCATTAAATATGTTATTGATTGAACGTATTGTCTCATCACTACAAAATGAATACATGGAATTTAATTAAAATTATTGTATAATCCTATAACTTCTTTTGTAATAGTTATCACACTTCAAGAGGTGTCCACATTCCAGATACTTAAAGACAAACGTGTATTTGCCCTAAGATTTCTGATTTTTTTTCTCTATTCTAATGCTTTTTCTGCATTGGATATTTCAGAAATGCAAATAAATGCAACAGAGAATAATAAAAGGAACATTATTCTATAATTAAAGTGTTTCCCTTCTCGCTTCAACTTTAAGTAGTAAAGCTTTAAAATTGTGGGAACAGAGTAACGCAGTATCCTGTCATAGTTGCAAGAGTAATTTGCCTATACAGTGTTATGAAAATTAGCAAAGTTTAAACGCGTATTAACAAAATTTGAACGCTTGGATAAAATTATATACAGTTAGTCGCAGCAGTCTACATACACTACCTGTATGAATATCTAATATTATAAAAAATTCAGAAGCTTTTCACTTAATATTGAGCTTGCTGTTTATAAATTATTTTCATGTGCTATTGTTATCTTTACGTAATATTTGTAGCTTTACTAAACAGTTTATCTTTACATGTTTCGAAACGTTTGCAAGTTTAATGATACACAGATGCATACCACAAATTCGTAAAAATCAAAAGCTTGCATTTGCATAAAACAATTTCTTTGAATGATTGCATATTCACCAGGACAAATTCTGCGAAGTTTGAGCATTCACTATGATTAAAATTTGTAATACTGGAAGTACTTCAATTGTACCATTTTTATAAAAACTAGTTTAGTGAATATTTTCTTAATATATTACAATAAAACACACGCAATGAAATAGACAATATTCTATTCTCTTAAATATCACAATTCAAAACGTTTATATAAACTTTCATCACTGACTATAAATTTATACTATTCAAACAATGCACATGCAGTGCAATCTATTACTCTAATCTATTACAAAAACATATTGAACATACAAAAAATTCATAGAAAAAAGTAGAAAAAATCCCAACAAACTTCTAAGTTTTCCAAAATTCCTCATTTAGACACAATTAAGCGTGCGTGACAAAATTTACAAAGTTATAATATATGTATAATTTATTTTGTTTCTTTCTCGTATTATTTTTTTTTTTTTATGTATTTTGGTTTAAGCTTCGGTATTACGTCCTCCATGTAAGCACTGCTACTAAAGGAATTTCTTCCCGTAAATAACTAAATAAATTATTAAAAAAAAAAATGATAGGTTGTTCGACACGCAATTTTTTTTACACCGAATAGGGGGACGCCTTAGAACTGCGGAATAGTTCAACATAAAAAACACATTAATCGAAGAAAAAATATTACCCTCGTCATCCCCAATGACCCCAAACTCGACTAGCCTACAATTCCAAGTCATCCAGTACATCGCATTAATCTCCCAATCCAACCCATCAGCAATCCAGTTCGAAGACCAAAGACGTGTTCCGAAACACATGAAGCTATCTTGCCCGAAAGCCAAGAAGGGAGAATCGCACAATAATCGAGTATCCCATCTGATAATAACAGGACCCCTAGCCGAACGCATCCGCGCAGCGGTTCCTTAGCCGTCGAATAGCTACGGGAACAGTACCCGAACAAACGGTGATCGGGATGCGATTCCTTAACCGGAATCAATCGCACGGTAGCGGGGATCGGAAAGTTGGTATCGCAAGATTCGCCTCAATCCGGCGGAATAATGGCAACGGACGGGGGAAGGGAGGGAGAGCGGCAGGGCGCGGGAAGGGACGTTTCCAGACTAACTGCATAGAGCCTAGCTGCTTTCCATCATCAAACCAAGCAACTCGGCCTGTTCTACGCTCCGCTCCACTCGGCTCTCGCCGCACAACAGCCGCAGAGCACCGATGCAGACCATTACACGCGCGACCGGACACGAATAATTGTGCAACACGCTTAACTGATCCCATTCACCCTGATTCTACCCGCTTCCATCCGCCCGTCGCCAACCAACCCTCCCGCCGCCCGTCGCACCCCATTGCCGCCGCCACGATACGTACCCGCCGCAACAGCCACCCACCAACACGCTACCCACCTCCACCGTCATCGTCATTGCTATCATTACCGTGAACGTCGTTGCCAGAGCGCCGAGACAATCGTCGTCGTCGTCATCGACGAACGGATCGAAGATACCGAGAGACGACGATCTGCTTACGAGGAGCAAACCCCTCGCGTCCCTCGATCGGATGTAGACTCAGGAAATTAACCCCGAGGAGGTCGAAACTGCGCAGGGAGATGGCCGAGGCGATTTGCGGCGAAGTTTCCTTTTAACGGGTTTCTGGGTTACCTTCGTCGCTACGTTTCTTTTTTCTTTTTAGTTTAATTTCGTGTTTTTGTCGAACAAATGGTGGAGTTTGCGTGGCGAGTAGAAATAATTACGTTTCTTGTGTGTGAGGAATGTCGATCTTTTTGTTGATTTTTTTTTGACGCGATTTTTTGGGAAAAACATTCTTCAGAGTGACGAAAATTGTTTAGATTATGGTAGCATTGAGAATAGTGCAAGAGCTTGAATCGTCAGACGATTCTAGTTAGTATAAGAAGGTAATTTAACGCGGAAGTTGTATACTGGGGTCACGGTGCTATATTAAATTAATTTTTTATCTTTAATATAACACTTTGGGAAAACCTTGCAAAAATTAAGAAGGAAGAGTATTATGAACTATTCATATATTATTCTATTTTTATAAAGATATCACAGTAATCTTTTTCTAATGCTGTTCAATAGTAACTTAAATATTGATATTATACCACTTAAGTGTTACATTTGAAGAAGAACGAGAACATTTTCTGTATATGTGTAGCCTTAGCTGAATGTATTAAAGACTTTATAAGGGAAAATGGTATAAAGAAAAATTATGAAGATGAAGAGATTCTGATTAGAATTCTATTAGGATCTTCATCATGGATCTTTCTTTATTTTACTGTATGTTGCTTTCCTTTAGTCTGACACTCGCATCGTGTTAATTATGTTGAATGATGGAGAAAATTCTAATAAACACAAATTAAAAAATGAACTCTTATCCGTCTCTCATTATCCCAGCTTAATTTGTCCCTTGAAACGATGGTAAAAAGTGATAAATGACAAGATAAATAGATCATTTTTTATGATAAAAAAAATAAAGATCGCAAAATATGTCCCCAGAAATGTCTGAATAATATACCGCTTCATGAGAAAATTGTGTCAAATGGACATGAGGGACGAATAACGGTTAATGCTTTCAAAATTATAAATCATTTTTTATATCCATTGAAGCGACTAATTTTCTCTAGGAATATTTAAATCTACAATAAAAAGATGCGAAAAGATGTGTGGAACTAGAAGTGGGATACGCTGGAAATTATCTATAACCAGTAAAAAAAGACCTAAGAAAGTAATCTATCGCAATCATTCATACATTTGTAGTTGTAGAGTAAACATGCGATTTAACCGAAACAAAAAATTCTTTACAACTTGGAAAATATTCATTTTTCAACTCATTCAAATAACCAATCGAACCTTTTAAATTCTTTTGACTCGACTACAGTAGTAATACATTAAATGAGTGCAAAAATTTTGTCGCTTTGATACAATAAATTTATAACTGAATTTTTAGAATTCAAGAAAACTTTTTATTATATGCGCATATAAAATATGGGAAAAGTGTGTCTTCATTCAATATTATTGTAACTCGAAGTTTTAAAATTTGAGAATGGAATATGTATATCTATGCAAAGTTGGTGGTAGTGTGATAAACTAACGTGCCTCTCGAAATTGATTTAGGAAGTTTCATTCCGCAGATTTTAATCCGAGCGATAAATCTCTATCTAGCAGAACATCGGAAACTGATAATAAAACCTTCCAAAGCAGTTGATTCTGAAGAACGTATCACAACATCCCATCAAGGGTAACCAATGAATTTTTACGAAACTAATATTTAGGAGCTAGTAGATGGAAAACTATAGTTTTTCATGAAATGAATAATTATTATTTAAAAACTATTTATTTCATTCACGTAAAATCAAGTTAATCTAAATATAATATAGTGGACTCTGCCTACAATTTCTCCTGCACGAGTCTCAGAACATGCATAGAGTTACTCAGTTTGTAACTGTACATATACGAATTAACTATTTGTGTATAAAATATGTAATCTATAATTTTTTTTTTTAGTCGTCAAGGACTGTTTTTTCTTTCCGGCGAAGTCTCATTCTTTTTAGTAGCAATATATCCGCAAAATTGCAGCGGTATCAATTAGTATACGTATTAGTATAATATACAAAGAAAAACTATTGAATATACCAGAATATAATAGATTAAATACCCCACTTAAAGAAAAGTCAATAGAAAATATATGTTTCAGTAATTTTTTATTGTATCTGTCAACTCACATTTCTTTTCGCAACTATTTCTTAATTATGAATGAAAGTCAGTAACAAAAAGCAGAAAATAGTTATTTTTTAATCTTGGAGCATCTTGTAACACGGTACTCGTGTAAAATATGGAACAAGGTGACCATATGACAAAACGCTTCTATGTAAAGAATAAAATTTCGAACGAAATCAATAATTATCATACAGAAAATCGTGATTTACAAAACTAAATTTGTTTCATTACTTATTACAAATTATTCACAAGCCGAAAATCAAAAGTTTTGTATATCTTTCGAAGGAACGTGATAATGACACTTATACAGAGTGTAACAAAAACGTTGCAGTTCCTTGAAAGGGTTTATTCCTGAAGTGATTTTAAACAACTTTTTCCTTAGCGAAAATGTTATATGGGGCTTTGTTAACGAGTTAAAAGAGAAAAACACCAAGCACCAAACGACCAATCGAAGAGCGAGTACAGCGGATTAATGATGGCGGGCCAATACTACTCGCAGCTGGAGCTCGCGCTGAAATTCATCCATTATATTCGTGCTTCTATAGGGTCGGTGTTTTTTGTTAATAACTCGTTAACAAAGCCCCACCTAACATTTTCGCTAAGGAAAAAGTTGTTTAAAATTACCTCGGGAATTACCTCTTTCTGCAACATTTTTGTTACACCCCGTATACATATTAGCCGCACTTGTGGACGAGTGAGGTCTGTCTTTGCATGCGTGTATAATACAACGCTGACGCGTTTTGTCAACTGGAGTGTAGTGTATTGCATAGTTTTACCCTAGTTTTAGCCAATGGCTCTGATAATTGACGGTTCGCATAATCGAGATTTAGATAATTGACGCTCTACTGTTCCACAGAAAGCATAAAATATCCTTCCCCAACAGTACCGCCATAGCTTCCACAAGATTCGCAACGAAAACGTTCCTAAACCCGTCAAACCATTTCCACCGATTACGATTCCCTAAGATCCGGCACCGCGACGGTCCACTCTAACCACTACGAACATTTCCATCGGACAGCTGAAAAGACCGCAGAAACCGATCGACCGCCCAGGACCGTCGAGCGCTACAATCGAGCAAAGCGCGTATCGTCGCTCTCGCTTCGACCCGCCGGACAATCCTATCGCGATCCTCTTTGTCACCGGCATGGCAGCCCTCGGTCGCCGCAGGGCGATCATTATAACGATTCCGACTTAAAAGCTGGAACGCTTCGATCGATGTCTTTCCTCCGGAACGCCGTGACGGGATAGCTATCGATAGAGTGCCGCGTTCGTGTGCGCGCAGCCAGCCTGATTGATCACCCTCCATCCTCCGCCAGCCCCGTTCCTCTGTCCCGAGCACCGAGAGAACGCACAAAAGCGAGTGGTTCTTCGACGAGCCCAGCGGATAACGACTCGCACGCGTGCCATCCCCTTCGGTATTCGTGACAGACACCCTGGGACACGACGCAGGGGTGCGGAAACGGGAAACAGAGGAGCCGGAGAGACCTGGTCGCGACCTTTTCGGCGCGTTTCTCCCGGGGATCGAACGCGCGCGGGACGACCGGAGAGGGGTCGACTGGTCGAACGTCGACGTCAGGGAGGGAGGGGGGTTGGTTAGAAATGTTGTTTGGAAGACGGACGCTCGGCCCGGGAGAGGATTCTTCGGGATCGCGGAGGGGCGATCGCCGTCGAGGGTGGACAATACGCCGAGGCCCGCGTAATGGACCGATTACCCCTCCCAGCCGATCGTATTGACGAGACTTTGATTAGGGTCGAGTGGCCAGATCCGACGGGTAAGTACCGACAGGGCGCGCACCCTGATAAACCGCCGCCACGTACAAAGCGTGTTCCAGGGCGAAC
Source organism: Perdita meconis (assembly GCA_030770465.2). Taxonomy (NCBI): domain Eukaryota; kingdom Metazoa; phylum Arthropoda; class Insecta; order Hymenoptera; family Andrenidae; genus Perdita; species Perdita meconis. Next base: position 22,861,511 of record JASKOS020000002.1, read on the forward strand.
ATCCCCCACCGGCAATCCGACCAGGAACCACGATGCTCACTGGCTGGTGTGCGGGGATTCCTGTGGAGCCGTTGCGCTTTTCTTCCAGCAGCTCGGTAGGGAGAGGGTTTGGTCATTTGCTGATTGCGTACGTGAGCAAATGGAATGCTGGGGGTGGATGGTGGTCGAGCAGGAGAGAGGGAAAACGAGATGGCTGATAGTGGATGATAAGTTGAGGAGTCAGAGTTGAGAACTGTTGAGATTGGAGCTGGTTTTGGTTTCTAGTATTAGGATACACACTGTATAAAATGGATGTAAGAAATGTCACAAATTATTGGCGACCTATTAATAATTCTATTTCATTGAAAATTTTATGTTATAAGTAGACTGCGGAGGTTTATGCATTTATGACGATAATATTTAGAAGGTTGAAGACATTTTTATTTCAGTTGATTTTCTCTTTCTATGCTCCTAAAAATATAAATTTGCATAAACATCCGCTTGAATTAAAGGAGATTATAGATTTATACAGGGTGGGGCATTGAAGGGAGGACAACACTGTAACGGCATAAAAAGTAAAAGTTTCAGTGTTTCAAGACTCCTGAAGAAGTCAAATGCAGCACTAACAAAACGTCGGGAAATCTCCTCCTACAGGACACGACTTACTCCTGAAAGCCTCAACCGCGAGAACCGTATGATGCCGGATCGTGAAACCCTCAAATCTCTAAAAGTATTTTTGGAAATTTATTTTTAAAAAAACTGCCTAATGAATAGACTAAATTTTGTTCTATTTATTTACCAATGTGTTTGTAGTCGGAAATAGGTAAGTAAAGCGGTGTGGATGTAAGACAATGAAGATCACGACTTTTACACAAAACCAAATGTACTTCACAAATTAACTCTAGACAGTAAGAATAATACACTGATTACACAGGACGCAGTTGAAATAATTTGAACGTGAGACGAGATACGCAACGATAACGCAAAATCGAATAAATTGCTACATATTTCCCCGGTGCCGATCAACGTTAATTGGGCGGCCTCCGAAGGGAGGGCATGCGTCCCCGTGGAAGACATCTGGTTTCCCAACGGGATGTTTAATTATCCGCGTGGGTCATTATGTACGCGACATTATCAGCTGGCCGCCGAAACACAATGGCATTAAAAAAATACATATGACAGATTCCAGAGGAATATTGTCAGAGCTCAAAAGTCTCCATTACTTCATGGTACGTACAGGGTGTCTCTATTAACACCATTTTTTATGTAGAATGTCACTGTAGAAAAAAGATTGTTTACCTTCAATTTTTCAAGATCATATGAAGGTCATCTTATGTTTTCTAAATGGAATGCTATATTTTTGTTTGTATATTTTGAAAGTACAGAAAAAAACGAGTTCAGCACATGCCTTTGAAATGACCTTGATGCAATTCAACGTACTGAATTTAACGTACCATCGAAAAAAATCTGGACCAATAATTTGATTGTTCGAAAACCCTGCACTGGACATTAAGATCCCAAATCTTTAGTGATTTACTTTTCACATTCAACGGAAGTTATTTTAGGATTAGTTGTGCCGATTAACATTATCCTCGTTTTTAAAAATTGTTTCCGCAGAAAAGATTACCTTATTAAGGATGAACTTCAGTAACAATCTCAGCCGAAAATTAATCTTCTTCTTTTGATTAAAACCCGTCAGAAATCTAGCGAATACATTTTTCTAAAATTTTGTGAAGTGTTTTACTATTGCATATGTATAAAGATTCACTCCTCCAATTTTCAAAGATTTTCGCTTATTTTTAAAATTGCAGAAGTTCATCCGTAAAGAAACAGTAGATCATCAATAATTAGTCAGTAATGCTTAAAAGTAATAGAAACACTAATTCTCCTCAGTTTATCAACTTTCTCTTTTTTGCGATCTTTGATTGCCTCAAGGTCATTTCAAAGACATACATTGTTTTTTCTGTACTTTCAGAATATACAAATAAAAATATAGTATTACATTTAAAAAAAATAATTGAAGGTAAACAATTTTTTTCCCACAGTGACATTCTACATAAAAAATGGTGTTAAAAAGTCTCGTTACATTTTTGTCCTATTATCTACCGCTACTATCGTGAGACACCATGTATTGTTACTCCTTGAGAAACGGTTTTCATTTGGATATTCCTGACAGGCTCAAGAAGACCCAACAAATGGAGACACAAGCAATCTTTTTGTGAGCCTATAGGATCACATTTCGCACTGGACTATATCGTTAATGTGAAATGAATTGGTTTTTCTATAACGATTCTCGAAGGTATGAACAGCCAATAGAGGCTGTGACTTCGGTATCAGATGGAGGTTTGTATACATAGGCCACCTGATTTAAGACTTCAAATAACTACTATACTACTTATAAAAAAGGTAGTTAAGGAGCCATTCTGGTTTAGAAAATCTTTTTTTGTGTTTTCTTAAAGTACATACCTACTTTCGAAAATTTTAGCAAGGGAAGAGTCCTCTGTGTGGATTGGCTAAATAATCGTAAGTATACATATTTCCATCTACATACTGATAGCCAAAACATTAAACACAATTCTCTCAAAACGTCTGAAAATATCTTAAAATCTGTTTGACTTTTTACGGGACTCTGTATAATATAATGCAACTCACACAATTTTGATTATTTTTACTTAACAAAAATTATATTTCTACTTGAAGCATCAATAAATATGTTCGCAGAAACGAAATACCAAAAAAATGTTATATTTTCGTTAAAAAAAAATCCAAAAATAGCATAAAAAATGATTTTCTAAACCAGAATACCGCTTTAAGTATTCTACTCTTTAAATTCAAACACACCTGATCCAAACTACAATAATCTTCAAATAACGATTGATACTTACGCTCGGTATGTTGTCGTTATTGCAAACGCCTTCCTGCAAGAGTCGATCGCGGATCTCCCATGCGAAAATCGACGGACATTCCCGTTTGTAGTCGGCGATTTTGTTAACCACCGGCGTCGTCGCCACGCGCGGTTTGCTGCCGCCGATTGCGCGCGGCTTTATCGAACCGGTCTCGTAGTACCTGAAAAGACAAACCAGTTTGCTGCGTTGACAGACACCGACAACGTTTGATTGACGTTATTTCTTGCATTTCCAGCGGTTTTGAATTACAAAAACGGCACGCGAAAAGGAAAAAATAAAACCGAAGAATATTAATTTTGTTTTCGCGAATCCGCGTCCAATGTACATAGCATTTTCTCTAGCTTCTGCGAAACATCGTCGACATGATGAATTGCTAACCTGCCGAGGATCTTGGACACGCATCCGTTGCTGACTTGCAGTATGCGCGAGATGTCGCAGGGCCTAGCACCGCTGTGGGCCAGTTCAACGATCTTCTGCCTCGTGGAGTCGGGCAGCGGTCGGCCATTGACGTAAACACCACCGAGTTGGTTAACCCCGCTGTGTCCTGCAGCCGAGCACCCAAATATTGAGTTCTGTCCGACCATAGAACCCCCTCCAATACCCGCACCACCCCCGTGCATCAAGTCCTCTTCTGTGAATCAAAACACGCGGAACGTGTATACTGTCACTTAGCCAGGGTGTCTGGTTGGTCAAACAGTGGTCATACGTGTTCTTATTAGCCTAATTGCACCGCGGCGAGCGCGAATATGCATGTATATTCGACGCGTGATGCTCGGGTCGCTTTAATGCTATCATGAATCTATTTTGTTGCTGATTATATTCAAGGCAAAGAATGTTACTCAAGATCGTTAAATAGGTTTGCTTTTGTGCTATTGGGCGTCAATATTTTTTATTATTTTGCCTTGTTATTCTATTTGATAAATAGGAAGAGGATTTGTTAGTATTATGCAGAAATCATGTTATTGAGAATGAACCAAATCCAGTCAGACAAATTTGTGGCTTTAAGGTAAAACATATGGCATGTTTTTATTTTCGAGATATGTGTTCGCGTTTACAGTTCAGATTGTCAATATATTGGATTTTACTAAATCCTTGTTTCTAAAGGAAAACGTTCACTTAATACACTTTCTCTCTGATAATAATATAAATTCTACTTTCTAGACCAGAATTAAGGCATACAGTCAAATTTTTTAAAAATGTGACTTGCTTACTTAGCTTTGCCTTACAGCCACAGAAATACGTCATCGACTGATATAAAGAGAGCCAGACAGTGGAATCATTTAATCTCTTATTCTAATAAAAATTGGGACATTGATAGAGAATTAATGATAAAATAATTAAGTACACCTCTCAAGTATTCTCGAAAAATTCTGTTTAAAGTTTGCGTCAGAACTGCATTAATCGCTGGCCCAGTAGTTTGATCCTCTCCTTGTAAGTCCATTACATCTACAAATTTATATCGCGATGAAGTAGATGTAATCGACTTGATTAATAATAGTAATTCGTGCCACTTAAATGTGATCTCCATAATCTGATTCGCCCATAACTTGAAATATCTGCATAGTACTTACCTGTTCCTTATGTGTAAAGGAAAAAGTAGAAGAGATCATTAATGAAGAATAAAGCAACCTTGAGAAATGATAATTGTTTGCCTAGAGTACAAGCTTCTGGCTTAAATCTACAATGTCAATTGTATTATCTGATAATGATATAGTCTCTAGCACAGAGATTGTCATTATTATTCAAGTAGTAATCCGAGGGATTAACACGCTGCGAATCTCACGTGACAATGATTAACCCCTTGCATATTAACCACTGACCCTCCTGATAATATTCAATATTCCAGGGACCTTATTAAGGCTAATTCAAACTCATAACTACATTAAATCTGTGGTCTGGTGCAAAAAGTACCAACATTAATATTTCTGAAGTTGAAACATTACCATTTAGAGATATGTTAAGAAATTCATGTTTGAATAATTCCTAACACATAAGTTTGTGTTCGAAATTCTTTCTAATACAAAAAGGGAAAAGTAAAGTTGATACTCAAAGTTCAAAATATTATTTTTTATGAAAAATTTTAATACTACCATATGCAAATGCCATTACAGTCGTTTCTTGAAGAATTTGGAATTGAATTTACTTACATACATTTTACAATTGTTTACAACTCATTGACGCTTCTTGCACCAAGCCACAGAAATAAATTACACAATAACTCTGTAACAACGATATTAATGATACATCAAGAATGAATGACAATGATGAAATACATTAGTATTAAAAAGTATAACTGATGATTCGTACGAACGTATAATTATGTATATTAGAGACTACAGAAATTATACCACTCCAAAAATATTAAATTGTAAAACAATTAGCACTTGGTTTCTGCTCAGTTGCATTAAATTACAAAAAAAAATTATTAAAACACCACGTTAAAATAATTTATTGTGACTATGAAATTTGTAATGTACCATTATCGTAAGTTCCTTGTCAAACACTATAAAGATTACAAGACCCTGCAAATTAATTCGATATGCAAGGTGTCAACTGAGTCCTAATGCATCGATTATTCTCAAATCGCATTGTGCGTGCTCTGTGATACAAGATAAACGCGAATCACCTGCGGCGTTCAATTTGTTGGAAGCGATAACCAAACACAAAAACCGTCCGAAATTTTTACTATTTAATCCGTCGATCGAGCAGACAGAGAAAAACGTGCTATTATCGATCGCCGCGCGTTCGCGAGGAATCAAAGAATATTTATGAACGATTAAACAACAGCGCGCGTTAATATTTTTGTCATCCATTTACAGACACCGGGACGCCTCGCGATATAATACCCCGAGCCAGAGGGACGGAAGGAATGGAAATTCAAGAGTCGCGTTAATTCCTGTGTTCGCAAACACCAAAGAGTGCTTCAACAATATTTGTGTTCGTGAATCGGTGGAAACGCGCGATGTCACGGTTAAATTGTTTTTCATCCCCGTAGAAATTAATTTTTTGTACCAATCGATGCGCTTTTGTCGAGCTGGGAACAACACAGCATTCGACGTAGGTAGCTATTCGAAATCATCGTCGATTCGTTGAATGCCGCTATACAGGGGCGAATGAAAAAGTGTTCGCGCGATCCCGCGATAATGAAAACGATCCTCCACACGAGCGATTCAACAATCCGACATTAACGGCGTGGCTGCCGCCGAAAGGATCAACCGTTTCCGGCGGTGCGCGAGTGAACAACCGTCGGACGCGCAAAGTGGCGCTTTTCTGCCCCCTTTTGTCGCAAAGGGACCGAGGGGGGGGGGATGTCTTTTCTAAATTCACGCGACAACGCCCGGCAGCCGCGCGAAGAACGAGGGACGAAGGGCGCGACGAAGGCGAGAAACCTGCCGCTCGGGCTAAATGCATCTTGCAATTAACGAATTTAATTAATCTCCCGCTTTTGACGCGGCGCAAAACGACAAGAAATAGTTGAAACGCAATTTGAATGGTCCGCCCGTATGAAACCACTTTGTGCGTTACGTCGCGCCGTGCGCCGCAGCGTTTTCATCAGCCTTTACCGTCGCACACGAGATTCCGCGCGTTTCGCGTTTATTTCGAGCTCAAAGGGCGCATGTTTCCGCGACTCTGACTATCTTCACGCCCTTCCTTGCCCGTCCCCGTTTGCTCCCCCGACAACACACCCTTCTTGTGGCAACACCGACGACGCGACAATCGCGAACGTCGCTGAAGAATTTCAAGGGTCGGGGCTTTCGTCCAATTACCATCCACGTCGAGGATCTTGCGGCTGGCATTGTAGGATGAGAGAATACTTGTCTTTTTCGAATTTATAAACTTGAAACTGGATTAATACTGGGAGGTGTTAAAGTTCAATTGGTTTAATTTCTTAGTTACATAGATGGGAATTTCTTCGAGGATTTCATACATTAAAGACAAATTCTATGCTTTTATGGATTTGATAGCAATACTGAGTACGCAAAAAATCGATGAAACTGTAAAGATATGCCAAAATATACAGAATATCAACAATATTATTCAAGTTGAAATATTTAGAAGATTAATAATTAGACTGCGGATGTTTATGCAAATTGATATTTTCAAAGTTATATGAAAATAAAAGCAATGTAAATAGAAGTGTTTTTTGCCTTCTAAGTATTATAAAATGTGTTTTATTTTCGATATTTCATGTATTTTGCATCTATAAGGTCATTCTGGGTAAAAGGACGCAGCGGGTAAAACTACGCAGGGTCGTTTTCTCTGAGGGGGGTGAGAGGACGGGGACGCTGACTCGTCAGGATTGAGTACGCGTGGGCCGCTATTTCGGGTCAACGCCTATTGAGCGGTGCGAGTCGCGCTTTTTGAATTAAAAATAAAAATTTTAAATTGTCGTGTTATTTCGATCTTTTTCGTACTAGGGAAAAGTTTGTGGACGTATTATTTATGTATTCTTAGAGGTAAGTTGTTTTTGTTGATTTTATATAGTTATTGAACGATTTTTTCCAGAATAACATTTTAACCTAACTTTATTGGAATCCGAACTAGTACGAATTGTTTTGGTTACCGGTCAAATGGGGTAAAAGGACAGGGGTAATAGTACGCACTGGTATTTAGGTTACTGCCTACTTGTTTTTGAACCCTTAATAATATTTGGAGTAAAAACATATCTCCTCTGATAAAGGCTTGAGCATAATTTCGTTTTATTGAATCTATGAAAAATTATAATTTTATGATAGTTTTCTAAATTTGAAGTTCCTAATTTCTATTGTTTTTGTCATCTTTAGCTTCATTTATTAAAATTAATATAAAAATATGTTCCATGTGTGTATTATTTGTTCATTTTCTTTTACTATACCTGAATGCATACTTTTACTCTACATGCGAACTTTTACCCACACAACTGCGTATTTTTACCCATATGTCGGGGTAAAGATACGCAGTCTGACCAAGTCACTCTTTTGCTTAATTTAAAAAAAAACCGTTTGGTCTATCGTCAAATACTCGTTACATTTTATGAGTCTATTAACTATGCTTTATTTGTGCTAGTAAAAATTTTATTTTGCATAAAGATCCGCTGTCTAGTAATTACCATTCAGCAAAACTACTCAATCACATATACCACAAACCATTTCTCCCCGCCGAACAAGCACTATCTTCCTAACAAAATATGTCTTGCTACCATAAGCTTTATTAGTGGATTGCGCGGAATGTTTCATAAAAAAAAACCCGCAGCCACGTCTGGGAATTAATAGACACTTTTACGCGGCAATTGCGCGCCATTACTAATTGTAAGAGAGTAGCTCGCCAAACGAACCAAAAGTCCATTCGATTATGCATGCCGCGTAAAAGAGACGATAACGACATAACGTTAAGACATTTTCCTTGATCCGATTAAAATGGCGGCTACCTTTGGAGGGTCCTTCCACGACAGCCAGATACTCCATGAATATTCATTCGATGCGGCCAGTTCAATAAACGTGTATGTAAATGTACAAGCGGGACACCAGGTGTTTTTGATGCTTCGTCAAGGGAACAGAATCACGGGGAACGCCTTCGGGCGCATCGTGCTCGATTTTCAATGATAACGCCGGATCGAACATCCCTGTTCGTCCCAAAGACCACCTAAAGTTGCATAGCACGCTCCCTGCACGGAAGCTTTATCTCGCAATGAATACATTTTCCTACATTGATAGCGGAACGCCGGTACTCGATTGATCGATCTACAACGCCCGTGATAATTCCTTTTAGTCCCGGATTAATTTGGAAATTATTCTTTCGGATCTTCTTACGGGCGTAGTAATTTAATCGTCAGAGTGAATTCAGCGTCAGAAGTTTCACATTTTGTTGAGCGAATCTTGGAAGCAATTTAGTTGTACAAGATTCAACCGGAGGGAATAGTGGAAGCTGTAAGAGGATTATTTATGGCCTCGGGTACACTCTTCCCGGTGTTTTAGAAAGTCTGTGAAATATAGAATTGTACAAATAAATACGCGAGGATTTTGTTCCTTCTCAAATATTTCTAATTTATTGTTTTTGATGAGATCGTGGAGGCGATTAGAAAAAATTCTATGATTGACTATTACGATTGTGATGAATGAGTTTTTTCAATTTCTAGCGGTAACGAAGCTGCAATAGCTTCTCTCAATTATTTTAACCAACATTTTTTTAAGGTGTAAAGAAGAGGATACTAAACAATCTCAGAAAGCTGTAAGGAGAACCTTCCCTGCGATGCAGTAACATAAACAGTTTTCATTTTCTTTGTTTAATTTCTTTTCATTGTTTTTCCGAAAGCTTGTATTATTATTTAATATTTCTTAACCTCTTTTAATATGAAAAATAGGTATTAAAAAAATTTTGAAATTTCTTAGAAAAAAGTAACGTATAAAGAAAGAAAATTTTCATAATAAAACTTCCATTGGTTTTGATAGAAATTCTAACATCTCTAAAAATTATAATTTATGAAAAATAAGGGAAAGATGCTTCTTAGAACTTTTAAGGACTATTTTACATATCCTCCACTGTATTCCAGAAAAATTTTGTTAAGAAATTCGGGAGACGTTTCTCAATATTCTCTGTTTAGCAGTTTCAGCATGGGGGAGAGTAAAGACAAAAGTAACACTTTTTATATTTAATTTATCTGCAGATTACGTTTCAAAGATATAAAAATTTGTTTTTAAAAAATAGCAAAAAACTTATTTTTAATAGAAGGATTAGTTCTGTTATTTAAAACTTTTAAAACTCTTGATTGTTGTATTCAATGTATAATTTTAGAGAAATATTAGAAAGAAACATCAAACACTATTTCCAAATTAAATAGCTGATAGTGTAATTGAGCGAATATTCCTCAAAGGATGGAATTATCCGATTAGGTATGCAATAAAATAATTCGCTATTACTTATAAGAAATTTCAATATTCTTTTAATCGTACATATTCCAAAACAATTTATATACTAAAATAATTATTATCGTTTCTTGGGGATCTCCTCTTAAACTAATAAACAATGAAGATTTTAATTTGATGCAGATTGATTTTTGCTTTTTTCTTGAATAGTGAAAAGATGGATTAATGATAACAATTACTTTTATACCACAAAACATATTTTCAAACTTCACTCGTCTTTTCTACTCTAACGAGGAGTTTTTACTAAACCGCACATTTCTATGAAAAATAAAATGTTTAGAAACGCATATAATTAATTCAAACTTGAATAAAGATATAGACAATAAAATAGACAACAGGAAGATAAAAAACAAATTTTCCTAGCAGATTTCCCTTCACTGACTCCATTTAGTCAGTAGAAAGCAGAAACGTCGGCATTTTTAATAATCTATTTCTTGGAAACAAGGGTAAATGTTCACTGTACCCTTTAAAACTTCTTTTATGCAACTCTTCTTGATCTAAAAAAAAATTTGTGAGATTCTCCCTTCGTAAATAACACAGATCACGGCTAAGCAACAATTCAACCTTTAACTTTCTGCAAATCAGATGACTAAAAATTATATCTTAGGGCCAATGAACACGAACTACATGAAGTCTTTGCAATCATCCGCGATCATTGTGATTTCAGGTCAGTGTCGTTATCCAATATATTTGTATTTATGAAAAACATGATAGTATGCAGAATCGAAGTGATTTTTTATCGCTTAACTTAAACTCTTAAACATTGTGAAATTAATTTAACTTTAAACATTATTCAACCACAAATATATAAATTTGAACAAAAAAGCATTTTAAAAATGAAGGGTTAAAATTATTAATCCAATTGCCCCAAGTTCATCGAGTCTCATGTTAAGTTTCTTCTATCACACTTATGCCAAGAATCAAAATCCTGCGCGATGGAAAATTTGCTGAAAGTAGTCCGTCCTAAAGGCAGATAGACGATCATCGGGGGCATCAAAATTCCGTGGCCGCGAGAAAACTCGCGTCTCGTTTGGCGGGCCGTGACACGGGGGTCGGCGGTTTTTCGCAAGTTTAATTCAGTACAAAGAGGGTGTGACTGGAACGTGTACGCGCGTGGAGGGTTAACGGGTACACGAAGGAGCACACAAAGTCTGCGCGTGCCCCTCTCGCGCCCCCCTTTTTATCCCGCCGCGCGACGCCGCGCCGCGCCGGTCTGGCGCGAGAGGAGAAGCGGAATCGTCCGCAACGGCACCCGACCAGCCGTGCGCACGCCGTCCGCACACATTCTTTATATATAATTTCGCGTTAATCTACGCGACGACCAGCGGCAAAAGCGAGTCATGCCGCAAAGTGAGGCAAAAAGGTTCCACTTGGCTGAGCGTGAAACGGGACACAGATTAAATCCCATCCTGCCGGCGCACGACGTCGCGGCACCCTCTTCCTCCCTTTCCTCGTCCGCCCCCGCGCGCTCGCCAGCCAACCCCTCGTGTCGCCTCGTTCTGCCCGCCGCCGCTGCCGCCCCCGCGAACGACCACCCTCGCCAAACAACCCCTGAACCCGACGTTCCTGACGCTACACTACGCCCTAGACAAGAGGGGAAGGCAGTGGGAAAATTCTGCCATTTCGTTCTCTTTAAGCGCGAAAATACTTGCCCGGCATTTAACGCATATAATAAATACACCCAGCGCCGATTAAGCGGCCTTTTTTTCGTCGCGAGGCCACTCTGGGCTTCGTTTCTTCTTTGATGATGGGAGAAAAAATGTTCCTTGGATTACGAAAGGATGACGGGACTTCGCGGTTTCTTTTTGGGTAGCTTGGGGCATTCTTTTGAACGTTGTTTTAAATGTATTGCGATTCTCTGGAAAAGATTCATGTGGCAAGTGTAACGCCCACATTTGAATGCGTGTATGTGTTTAGTAAATTGAGAAACAAATTCTATTTTATACATTTCGTTAAAAGACTAAATGCTGCATGTTACATATTTTCATTTTCGAGATATTCATGATTACAATTTTATTTAATCCTTGTTTTTAAAGGAATACTTTCGTTTAATACACTTTCATCTCTGATAATAATAAAAATTCTGTCAAGGCAAAAACTCAATTTTTTCGAAAATTGCATCGTTTTTTCTTTGAAGCCACAGATATTTCAGATTGAATTGCGATTCTGTTTTTTTTTTTTATTTTTTTTTTTTTTTTATTTCCTGGCTCAGTAGCGAAACACGAAGATATGAAAACGTAGGCGAGGCAAAAGGACCCTGCATTCGACTTTCAAAGGTTAAAATACTATGAGAAAATAAGACAAATATTTCCTTCTACAATTTCCTTCTACTTTCCCCGGAAAAATGTACTTTAATATACGGTTTCTCTTTTTCGTAAAGATAATTTGCATACGGCTCGGACTTATGGGATGACAGATTTGAATTCATTCTAACTTTTACAATAACCACATCCTTGTCAATGTAAACAGCAGACTATTGATTTACATACATAATACAAAGAAACAAAGTAATAAGATACTTACATTTCTCTCAAAATTGGACAAATTGTTAGAAGGAAAGAAGGGATCGAAAAAAATCTAATGTACATGTGAGGGTTAAAGTTATCTTCTACCGTGGAACTTCAGCTAATATCTGTAAAACTTTAACAATAACCTTTTGACAAGTACATTTTTTTCATGGCTTTGCTGGATTTTCACTCCACTTTCAAATTTTTCATGCTTCCATTATTTCTGCAAAAACGTTTTTTACTTTAAATGCCATTTTTTCATACCTTCGTATTCTTATTTTAAGTTTCTGGCCTGACAGATTGGTAGTAGTAAAATTTATCCTCTTTTCTGAAACGGTACAAAAGCTTTTTACACGCTTTTACTGAAAACCATATTCTGTTAAATAGCTTCTATAAAATCGTAAAATTTGCCTGGACAGATTAACTCTAAATTTTTTAATTTTTGTCTACAAATAAAACTTTATCTTTTTTCACATTTCTTAGTTTGCGAAAAGTACAAAAAAATAAATAAATAACTACTTCAAAGAACCGCCTGTTTTCTAGCTGTGAAAATTGCTAAATTCCCATTAATTAAGACTTCTTACCTGAGATATCTACACTGGCATCTCTGTCTATTATTTTTCATTTCAAAAAATTTGCAAGCATTACTGAAACATGAATGTATGCAAAGAAGAGACATAAAAAATTTCATAATTTCTCCACAAAGGAATGCAAAGAAAGTCTAAAAAGAAGCTTCTCGTAGTAGAATACTCCTTTAAATTTTGATTAGTTTCTGAAGGTACGACAAATTCACAAAGTTAGTGAAGTCAGACCATATTAGATATCTAGGATATCTATGAGATATTTCAGTTTCCGGGATTGAATTCCTCTGTCTACAATTTTCTAAAGTAAAATTTGTATGACTTCGGACTCGGTTGTCGCGATATTTTTAGCGTCTACAATAACACGGAAAGTGACCGGTCGTGTTTGTTAGACTGACCTTCATAACTGCGAGACAACCCTTCCTCAAGATATTAATTTACCGACTCTTTTCCCAGGTTAACTCCAATATAAACCGTCCCCCGCATTTCCAAAAATAAATCGCTCGATAAACCACTATTTAGTTAGACGATTTCGATAATCTTCAGAACTTGCAAAAAATATTCGACCTTCTCAAAAACACAGTCGATTTTCTAAACGTTTTTGTGAGCATCTAGTCGCGCGTCATTTCCAACGTTTCACAGCAACGCCGTGTAACTCCTTCGTTAACGTAATATCCCGCGTAATATTCGCGAGCTTCCAGGCGATATCCGTGTTCCGTTTACAGCGTTCTTTATTTCGGTCGCAGTTTCCGCCGACGGGGAAAACGCACGAGACTAACGGCGCTCGTAAACCCGAGTCGCGAAAAGCTTCCACTTCGTCGCGAAAATATTTTCCTTGCCAACGGCGCGAATAAAATGCTCTGCGATCATGGAAGACACGAGATTATTCGATTTCGCGTCTCGAAATGTTTTCTACAATATCCTCGTGTTGTAAATTCGCGGTTCGTTAAAGAAACGAGCTTATAGGACGATGCTGTTGATTAGTGGAAAAATTAGAATCTATCGTCCAATAAGTATTCCCAAAATTTCGATAAATACCTTCCAAGATTTTCCACAGAATCCTTTGGCACCAAATTATTTAAATATGATCAATACGAGTCAATATAAATTTCCGTCACCAAAAGTAAAAAAAAAAAAAAAAAAGACGACGAAAGTACTCAAATATAACTCAACATCGCAAGAATACTATAGCGCATAGGAATAGGAGATCGACGAATCTGCGAACGGTCGATACAGCAAAAAAACTCCAACGAACGATGCACGGCGTTACAAAGGCGCAAGATTGATCGTTATCCGATAACAGAAACGAACAAGCCGGCGAAGCGGCAAACGCGCCACTCCAGTTTCCCCAAGGACGACGGAAAGTTCGCGTTTAGATGTTTGTTTAATGGGACGCAATAATATTATGCGAGTAATTAGTCGCGGCGCGTTTTCGAGCGGCATCCGTTCGAACGTAACGAGTTTCCCGGAGCACGGCGAGTGTCGTACAGAGAGTTCGATTGCGATACTCCAGCCGGATGTGAAGTGCTGTTCTCGTTAAAAACACGCCAACTCTTCGAGCACTTCGGCGCAGGTGAAGTCCGCGGGACGTTTTCCAGAAACCTCTTCACGAGACTTTCGAGACGGATGTTTGTCGTTCATTATGCCTGCGCCTCGCGACGTATCTCGCTCTATCGCTTTCGGTTCGACGGGACGATATCGGTTATCCGACGAGCTTTGAATAACTAAACGCTTCGATGCTTGGATGCTCCGTTGATGTGCAAGAGAAAATTCTTTCATAGCTTTTGACACATTTTTATGGGATAATAACCCACTAGTCTTTGTTATTATTATGTGAAATATAAAGATAGATATATGTATGTATAATTATTCTGAAAATATAACTTGATCAAATGATTACTTGAAGGATATGATAAAGACGAGAAAAATCTTGCACTTTTTGCTGTCATCTAAAGATGTTTTTATCAGTTATATGAGAATTTTTAATTCATATGAGGAATATTCAGTAATACGTTAACCATTAAATATTAGCGGTGTGAATTAGTTTTGAAGCCTTTCGAAGAAGGAAGTGGTTCAATAGTAGATTCATTATTATATTATCGCGATATTCTTCTTTCTCCAGAAAAGTTGGGAAAAGCTGTAGAAGACTCAGAATATTTTGATTAATGTAGCTCGTAATATTTTATTTAAATAAATGTATTTTTAGTCTGAAAAATCCTTTAAAATTAATTCACACTTCTAATCAAATTTCTGGCTTACGAGAAAAATTGCATTCCAAGGAAAATTCTGGCTCACAAGGAAAATTGCATTTCAAATAGAGGGTTGCGATACTAAGTATGTACATGTTGATGAAAATGATCTGTAGAATATTAGCTGCTAATACCTTGCGCAATACAATAAAATAAACTAAAAGAGGATTATGATTACTCAGAATTGTCAGAACCTCGACGCCACCCAAAGTAACGCTCTCTGTCGATTTCTTTCATCATAATATCTTACATAGAAACTGTTTAAGCTAAAAAGTAGGGGATTCAAAAATTTCAGTGCGCAAATTTAGAAATTTGTAGGGTTAAAAGTAGATATATTAAGATTTCATTTTGTAAATTTCAAGATATCAAGTTACAGTTTTAGAAATTTTCAGAGTTAAAATTGAAGATTTGAAAGTTTCAAGTTGGAGATACAAAAATTTTAAGTCGTGTAATTGAAAGTTAAGGTTAAGGATTTAAAATTTAAAGTAAAGTTAGTTTTTTAATTTCTTTTTCCAGAGCTTCTATGCTTCTCCAAACGGTCTTTGCTCATTTACATTTTTACTGTATTTCAATTTTTCAAACATTTCTAAACACTTAAAATTCCAGTGTTTAACAGAATATTTTTAGGCTATTTTTAATGTTATATTAAGCCATTAACAGCTAATAATCTACAGATCATTTTAACAGTGTTTAAGGTTTCTAACAGCATCAAAATCTACTTGATATCGCGACTGTAACTTGATGTCGACTCTACTCGAAATGTTTCCCTGTTGGACTTTGCGTTGCAAGTAATAAAATTCAGATACTTCTAACTTAACATACAGATGTCTTTCAAGTTTAGAATCTATATGAATTATTTGAAATAGACATGATGAAAATAAATACACATCTCATCACAAGGTACATGTTAACAATTTAACTTTAAAAAATTCATTTAAAACTAAATATCATTCCAATCCCAAGTTGGGATTAGGAAGAGGATTCAAGGAAAAGAAAAAGAGGATGAAAGAAGTCTTTGGACCTCCATTCTCCCTTCACCCTATCCTTCTTTTTTTCCTTCTTCCATTTCTCATCTCCAAAGTAGGAATTAAGGAAAACGACTAGAGACAAAAAGAAATCGTAGAAAATGTAAAACGATTATTTTTTCTTGTCCCATCTGGTCCCTGTTCCATTTCCAAGTCGCCAATCTACATTTATATCTCAATCATTAATACTAAAATTTTTAAATGTATATTTTCAACATTATTATCTGTTTGGATCTAACATTTGACTTAAATCCACAAAATAATCTACATTTCCATTAGCAGTGTACACATATTTGCAATTTACATTATTTTATCAAAATTTAAAGGCACAGTTTAGCTTCAAAAACATGCTAAATTTTGGAGCAAGTTAATTCCGAAATTCCTATGCTCAAAAGTTTGGTATTTCCACCCTTCATCTCTTCTCGGTTAATGAGCCTATATTGAATCGCTCGAAGAGCACAAATCAATAATTCTCTACCACTTTATCAATTTCACTGTTTGTCATTAATGTAGTCCGAAACAATTATGCATGATCACATTAACTGCGGCAGGAAACATGGTTACTATTTAGCACATAATTACACCGTTAATTGCAATTAGTTTTTCAGGAAACTCTCCCATTTTTTGAACCTAATTTCTACAACATTCAACTTGATTAAAAAAATAGTATTTACACTTAAAAAAATTACTTTTCTGTATACCTAACAAAAAAACATGATTGTTTCTCAAAATGTAGAACAACCGATGGCAAGAAATCGTATTAAAAAATTCGTTTTTTCAATAAATTACGTCGCTTCGTTACCGCAAATAATAAGACGGATATTCAAGTATATTTCAAGTGGGGTTGAAAAGCCCCGTGCACAATACTTCAATCAAAGATCGTTCCGTCCTCCTCTCGCGATCGCGTTACTCCCCCGTCCGACCTGAATACCAGCACAAACAAAGCGAAACTATAAGTTAAATTCCACTTTTTCCCCATTAGAGAGATTTCCCGCGAAGCCGCTGAAAGCTGCACGGTTCGGAAATCGCTGTTCCTCGCCTTAACGACGTTCAAAGGCGTAACAAGCGGAATCCCATTAACCGGAGAGGTCTCCCGTCAAGAATATACACTCGCCCGCGTCCCGTTGAAAAATATTTTCTTTTCGTTCGTTTCAGCCGGTCGTTGAATGGAAACCAGAGGAAAATCCCAGCCCGTGCGTTTTATTTATTCGCGGGAGTAGTAACTCTCGTTAAACGTTATTATCGCCGTTGCAGGGTGGAGGGGCGTGTGCTTTCAAAGGTGTGGGCGGACGAGCGGCGCGGCGGAGGCGTAGGGAACGACGGGGTGGGTGTGGAGATGAGGATGAATTCGCTGACAAGTTGCTTCAAGCGTTTCGGGAGCTAAATCCACGTCACGAGGAAGCAAGGCAAGAGTTTCATCCGAACGCGTCCTACCGCGACATCAAAGATGCCAGGTAAGCGCGCGAGCGGGCGTGCGCACACGTACACACACACACACAACGAGCCATATACATATTCCGTAATGAGTTGAATCGCGGCAAAAGCGAGGATGCTCTCGTCTCCTCCCCGTCTCTCTTAACCGCCCTCCTTTTGCCTCTTCCTTCCTCCCTCGCTCTTCTTCTCGTCATCCTTCTCCTTCTTGTTCCGCCTCGGCCCGTTCTTCCGGCTCCTCTGGCGAATTCATTACGGCCAATGTTAGGAAGCAGCGTTGAATTAGCGAAAGCAACGCCGCCCTAACGGCATATACTCGTTACCGGCGCCTCTTATTATTAAAGCCGCGAGGCGTATCTCGCGCATCTTCGTCGCTTTTCACCGAGAAACCGCGGAAACCGCGGCGTCGAAGTTACCAGCCAGGTGATTACACTCGCCTCGTTCCTTTAATTATCGCCGCGAAGTCGCGAGTTACGTAATTGGTATTTAAATGCGCGCCGAATGATTTGAGGCCGTCTTTATGCTTCTCCTTTTTAGTCTAGTTTAATACGAGAGAAGAAAATACCTAAACTGAATGGCGTTCATTGTGTCAAAATAATTATCTTATTAACCCTCCGTAAAATCCTTATTCTGTTATGGCTATAAAAGTAACAAGAATGGGGAACAAATGAAAGTGCATATACATATAAATGCATATATTAGACTGTACAAAAATAGAACAAATTAAGGTAATTATTTAGAAAGCGGACGCGTTCTCGATTTTTATAATTTTAAAATATGTTGTAGAAATCACCATTTTGAACAACTTTTTCCTATACACGCAACCGCCGCGCCGGACTCTCTTAGTTTTTTCTCAAAATCATCAAAATCGAGAAGTCGTCCGCTTTCTAAATAATTACCTAAATTAAAAGTAAATAGCATTACTTTCTTTTCCATAAATAAATATCTGTTTTTGATAACAAAAACGAAATTGCAATTGTTTCTAGATATTCCCTAGATGCTTCATAGCAAATACCACTTTTTTTTATTTATCAATTAAGGTAAGTGTTATTATATTTTTTACCATGATTTCGAATCGCGCGAATTGTTACATATTATACTACTTCAATATCAGTGTCTGTTAAACGGTGCAAAAGTAATGGGAGTTTTTGTTAATTGTTTTTGGAATGGTCAGTTTTATCGAGAGGCAATTTTTAAACTTGTTGATAAATGACAGCAATACACAATAACGGCAGTTATATTGTTAACTAAATAAACCAGAACGTCCCGCGTACACAGCGTTTTATTATACTCCAATATTCCCATTACTTTTGCATCAAGCCAATATTATTTTTTCGTCTTTCGACGTTGGTTTCGATAAAAAAAACAATGTTCCCCCGTTTTCCACACATTTAATGTCGAGTGTTCCATGTCACGCGCGGTTAACCCACAGATTTCATAAACGGAGCATAAACTGATCTCGCGCTGAATGACAAAGTATCGTCAAACAAAGTATCGAAAATCGATAGCAAAGGTTTTTCAATTTTTCCTATGGCAACACACTAAATAATAGACTCTAACCGACACTTCAGTCATCACGTTGTAACTCAACTCCAATCACGTAAATACAGGGTGTTGAAAAAAACTATTCAACACTTATGCAATAGACAAGACACACCGTGTTGGATAAAAAAAACTTTAGTAAATATAGGTCGCTAGTTCATTGTTGTTAAGATACAAACACTTTATTATGATTGACTAGCAATATGATTGATTCACTGGCTGAAACGGATCATGTTTACTCTCAGTGGTCATGAACCGCATTCTAAATCTTCACACATTCAATTTCTATACAGGATGTTCGGCAATATGTGTCAAGTATTTTAAGAAGTGGTTCCACAGGCCAAAATAAGACAAAAATCAAGAATAAAAAATTGTGTTTGAGGCTTTGATATGAAATCATTAATTGTTGTGAATACGTGCAAAAACGTGTCTGACGCGAAGACTTTTTCTACTGTTAACGCGTGCTAGCTAGGTCAGACACGATACTGTCAATGCCGTAACTACTCAAAGGAACCCACTTACTTTGCAGTCGAATTAATGACAGCACAATTAATGGCAGAAAAATGTACCTCCAATTCTTCTTACAATAACTTCGAAGTTTATACAGTTTAATTCTATATTACCTCTTTTTGCGCAAATTTGATCTAAATAGGTTTTTTATGTTTTGGCTCATTGACTTGTAATGAATAAAACCTTGTACTAATTGTCAGTCCTATTCCAAAACATACCTATATCTACCTTCATGCACTATCAAATAAACAACATACATATAAACAAAAATATCCTGTATCATTAAGATTCATATGGTTCAAAGAGTCGTTGCGTTTTTCAAGCACTTCCATCAAACTTATAAAAAACTTTCGCAAACAAAAGTTAGTCAATAGTCATGTGACAACTAATTGTAGTATTTTATGGAAAAAGGTCATATAAGCCAAAATGCTGTTTTAAGATAAATAATCGATTTCAAAGTTTTCATTACAGTATTATACAGTATTACTTAATAAAAAGTGATGCAACTGCATTAAATTCTGTTTAAGGATCTAGTAACAGTGTCCTAAAAACGTTCTGAAAACAGAAGTAATGTGCCCTTTTGTGCCTATGTGCCCTTTTTCCATAAAAGGGATAAACTCGTAAGTGAAGTACAATTGAATTACGCAATATTTTCTCGCTTATAAAAAAAGTTTTTAATAAAAATGTTGGTTTTATATAATAACAAATGTTTCTTCTACAATATAAAAAAACAATAATATAAATAAAACGTCTAGTTTTTTTTATAATTATCGAGTCCACCTACTGGCGTGCTTACCCTATAAGCCTATGTGCCCTTTTTCCATCAAATAAAAAAAAACTGGCGCCACACTCTTTTTCAAATAAAAAATTGAAACCACTTTAACTTTTTTAACAGAATTGTAAATTTTTCTTTTATCATTCGTTGGATCTTTATAGTCTCTTTAAAAAAATATTAGGGGGTTTGTTAAAATAGATTAGTTTCGAATATATGAATTTTGTCCCGAATTCCCATATACCCGTCACACTGTGCGGCCAGGGCCACTTGGGATAACTTCCTTGTCAGTAATAACGTGTCCTACCTAATGCATAAGTATTAAATGGTTTCTTCTTAACACCCTGTATAACTAAGGGATTGAAAAACGAAACAACACTGAAAGAAGAGATTCACCCACATTCCTTAATTCCCAAACCCCGAACTCCCCTGGAAACGCCCTTCCCTAGCAAACCGATTACTACCGACCGATGAAAGTCACAGCTTCACCCCGAGAGGCCCTCGAATCCGAGCCTCTATCTGATATAATCCCATACGATTTCGGCCCGTTCAAATTGATTCCACGACGAGCGCCGCGACGGCCGATTGGGGTGCGCATGTTTATCCCAAGTTTGGCCAGATCGTATTACCTTCTGTACGCGTGATCATAATACCAGTTCACGGGAGGGCACAGGGAAGAGTCTCCCCCTTTAGAACCTAACGCTGCTCGAGCATCGCGGAGAAAGCCGTGCGAGGAAGCCGACAATACCCTTGCGGCGACTCTCTTTCACCCCTCCTAACCCTCGCTTTCTTTCTTTCGCCGTTTCTCCTCGTCTCGCTCGATTCGCTGCCCCCTTCCCCGCCTCCTTCTCGCCACCTAAAGAGACCCCGTTCAGTTATTGGAATCAAACGGCCGAGCCACGGAGGAGACACTTTATTTCGTGCTAGGCTACAAGATTTGTTAACGGTTATAGACGGGAGCTCGTGGCCGTTCGCATGCCAGACGAAGAGCCGCACCGATTACCTGCGCCCCGGCTTTCGAGGGGCAATAAATGTCGAGGGCGCGGGATTATCCGCGGCCGAGGCAATAGGATGTCGCTCGTAATGCATCTCGAGATTCGCCCTGGCTCCCTTTATAATTTATGCCGCCCATCGGGATGGAACTGTTTCTCTTTCTCGTGATTCGTGCCCGCGACCCCAGTCGTTGGAGCCCAGTCCAAGACGCGAAGGCGGAAGGTTTTGAAGAGGGAATCGGTCGCGATGGATATCTTACGCAAACACCGCGGATTGATATTCTTCGACTGGTGGTTAGTGTGGTTACAGAGTCGGGATCGAGTTGCACGGTAATGGGGTGTTTTGATAATAGTCACCACGCTGTAATGAAAGTGTAGTGCAAGCAGTGCGGGTGAGTTATGTTAGTGTTGGATTTTCGAAGGCTTGGTGTTGACCTTTGGTAATTCGATGGGAAGAGGAGTTTCACGTATTTGTAGTTCGTGAAAAATATACCTATTAATTTAATATGGTTTGTTTAAGGAAGAAATGTAGATATGTAAATATTGGATATGTGGGATGAAACTGCGAGTGAGGAGAATATACCGTTACTAGCCAGACCTACATGACTATTTGGTAGGAATTCGACAAAATTAGGTCTGTGAATTTGACACTCCAAAATGCTAATTTTGTTAAAATACGCATATTATTCGTTTGTCCACGTTTAAACCCACATTTTTTCAACCAAAATTTTCGTTTATCCAACCTTCAAAAAGAAGTTATGACAAAATTAATTAGACATTAACACCCCAATGAACATTATCCATGATTTTTCGACGTTTATTCGCTCACAATTTTTGTTTGTCCACTCACCAAAGAAACGTTATGACGAAATTAAACAATTTCACGTTAACTCCCATGGACATGTCATTGATTTATAAGTAGGATGGATTGTCCATGATTTTTTCACATGTGTCCACACACAATTTTTGCAAACTGATTTTTCAAACTTCGTTTATGTTAAATTTGACGGTTTTCTTTTTAATAGCTAAAAAATTCAGTCCCAAACAGCTACTGTAACCCTGCTATGTTCATCCTGAAAATCCTGAATAGAACAATTTTTTACTATTATTGTATTATTAAGAATATAAATAATGCATTTTTAATATAACTTTAAGGAATAAGAAACCTAATGTTTCATTTTTTCCAGAATAAAACAGTTGATAATGGGTCAAAAAAGACTTAATGACATGATTAAATCGAAACATGTTTGCAAAACCCAAAAAACTATCTCTCACTATAAGCTTAAAGTTACAGTAACCCATAAATGCACACAAAACTTTATGCGTCTCATACACCTAGTACTCACAGTCTCAATTCTATACCAAAATAAACACCAACATCTAATCAACCTAAAATCTCAATACGTGTATCTTGAAAACACGTATCTAATAGTTAAATTAATGTGGGTATTAGATGCAGAAATTCGTAATGCCCTATCATGGAGGAAATAATATTAGCGATCCTGCATCATTGCAAAATTAAGCTTACCAAGAAATTAGTAGAAAATCTTGAAAGATTATGGTAATGACTAGACAGCGGATCTTTATGCAAAATAAAAATTTTACAAGCACAAATAAAGAATAGGAACTTGAAAAACATTGTGATTAATGTTTTAAATATTCTATCTTGAATAATACTGTTGATATTTTGTATATTTTGGCATATGTTAAAAAGTCTTGTAGATTTTTTGCATACTTAGCTTTGCCATAAATGTATAAAATCCGCTGTCTAGTAATGACATTAACAAACGAATCATTTTGGAATGCATTAAAAACAATAACCCATGAGATTGATAAACAGAGATTCCGGGCTTTCTAAAGTCACTTACAGTGTGCAAAGCATCGAGACATTTTTTTCAGAAAGAAACACAGCTTTCACCTAAGAGCTAAAATCTTCAACATTAAAAATCATAAAGCAATAACGTATTACTTAAAGCAACTCATGGATTTGTTCACAAAAAGTATTTTAATTTCGTTTAAATTGTAAAAATAGTATTTGCCTATGAGAATAAAAATAATGGAAGTTGAAAAACAATTAAATCTGGCATTTACAAAAAAAAACTATAATACTGAGGATTTCACAGTGAATTAATATTTGTAATACATGTAAACGAATCTGTAAGTCACTATATCTGTACACCCATTAATACTCCGTTATAAGCTCGTAACGTTCCCCCTACGCGCACTCAAACAAACGCCCGACGCGCGTACCACAAAGCGAAGTGAAATTAGCGGTGTAGGTGCTCGCTTATTAAACCCACCGGGTGAGCCAACCTGACCCGAAACGGCACACGAGCGATTGTACCGAGTGGTGCAGTAGCCCGGAGGGTTTCGTGCCACCGAATCGGAGGCTTTTTGGATGAAAGGCGCCACCCTTCGCAGTCGAGTCTACGGCGAAGGGGCTGTTGGCCCGATAGAAGCCAAGGAAAGGCGTGTCGGGTTACAGGCTAACCCCCAGCGGTAACCACGAACCCCGCCTAAGCCCATAAGCGTACACGTAGTCGCTTGACCCTCGTATAACTCATCGCGAAGGTCACAAATTTTAGCCGAAGGCTGCGGTGGCGATACGAAATACCACCTATGATCCTGGGACCTGGTGCACGCTAACGCCGAAGTAACGAGATGTAAATTGAGACGCGTTTAGAAAGGCTGCCTCCATTTTAAGGTGTCGCATCGCCGTGGCTCATGGGACTCATGGTGCCCGACGAATTCCCTCCCATTGAATGCGAATTCATTAATGGTTTGTTTGTTGGACAACTGTGAGTTAAAGGAGAGTCTTTATTAGAGTGGGTTTTCGCTATGACTGACAGCCGTCACGACCATAGAGATATAGGAATAGCGCGCGCAAGCCCTATACGAGCCCATAGGTGGCAGCGATAGAGGATTAGAAAAAGAACGCTGCATGGAGGCCCCTTCTGTTCTTGTTTATTAACGCATGCCCAAAGCCAGTATACCATACCTTACGAGCGGGATCGTTTATGAGTTCCATAATTTTTTCTATTTTTCTTACAATGACGAACAATTAAATTAAACACAATAAAATTCTACAAAAAATTACAGAAAATCCAATAGTCATATAAGAATAATGATCACTATGTTCAAATAATCTTGTATCTACAGACATTTATAAATAATAAAATTCAAATTCAAGAATTGTAATTTCATTATATTTTATTAAGAACAATGTAAGAGAAACTACAGGGTGTAACAAAAATGTTGCACGTCCTTGAAATTGATGATTTCTGAGATGATTTTAAACAATTCTTTCCTTAGCGAAAATGTTAGATGGGGCTTTATTAACGAGTTATTAACAAAAAACACCAGCCAGTCACAGAACGAGTATAGTGTACGAATTTTGCCGTGCCAAGGTTCGTCTACTGTTCTCGCTCTCTGATTGGTTGATGTTTTTCGTTAATAACTCGTTAACAAAGCCTTCGTTAAGGAAAAGGTTGTTTAAAATCAGAGCTGGGCAAAATTTCGAGAAAAAATATTTCAAATACTATTTAAATAGTATACTTTAATATGGTTCAAATAAAATACTGTTTTAAATAGAACAAAAAATTGCGGCAAATAAAATATTTTTATTTTGATAACCAGATACATAAAATAAAATATTTTAATGTTGTATTTCAAATATTTCCTTACAGTGAAAATAAGTTAAGCAAAGAGTTAATATTATAAGTTATAATTTTTAACGTAAGAAATTATAATAGTTGTAATAGTTAACAAAGCTTTCTAGCTTAAGTACGAATATTTGCATGTAACAAAGTACATCTTTTAAAATTTTCGTCGCATAGACTACTCTTTCGAGGATACAGAATCATTCCAGAAAAGCTAAATAATCTCTCTACTGGAGGAGATGATGGAATAGGCGTGTTATATCTTAAAAATAACTCTTTCATTTTGTAAGACTTGCAATTCGCAAATCCTTATCACCTAAGTATTGAAGTAATTCCAATTTTAGAATATTATTGTCACTTTGAGCAATCTCATTTGTGTGCTTCTCCATGAAAGAAAAAAATTTCTCCATGAAAGAAAAAACATTACACACAACAAGAGATCATAAAGGTATAAGTTTCTATTTACTATTTGAAATACTATTTTACATAGTTTTACAAAATACGTCTCACTATTTTCAATATTCTTCAAATAAAATACCATTTAAAAATAGTATTTCAAAAACTTTTTCTCACAAATAAAATATTTTATTTCCATAATTATAGGCATGTTTTAGAAATGAAATAGACTATTTACTATTTTCTATTTCAAATACTATTTTGCCCAGCACTGTTTAAAATCACCTCAGGAATCACCCCTTTCTAGGACGTGCAACATTTTTGTTACACCCTGTATAGATAATTTTGAAAATATGTAACTTATAATTTACTATCCCTTAAAAATAGTTAGTTTGTTATTTTGCATTCGCACTCTTTGGTTTTGATCATTCAAAATTTTACATTCATGTTTTAACCGAATATCTATATATTTTTGTATAACTACATATATATTTATAAATTTTAAATATATTTATAAATATTATTTATAAATATCTATATATTTTGTATAAAATCAAGTTCTCTTGATCAAAGTAATGTTCAGCTTCACAAAAAATATTATTCAGAAGAAGTTGTACTGTTTCTATAATAAATTTTGTATAACAATAGTTTTTGAGATGTGTAGTCCTACGAAATAAATTTTTACATCCCAACTTCAGAAGATGTTTTAACTCCTTCGAAGTGAATTACCATCGATACGAAAAAAAACACGTATCAAATATTTTTTTAAGTACTATCTTGTATCTACAGCGGATAAAAAGCCGCGTGGTATAATTGCGTAAGAATAATTAGCACATGTCTGACTATTGACGACTTAATGACTCACTAGAATAATACTATCGAATGCAACTAACTATTATCAACGCAGGAAGTGCGTAGACTTCGACCAACAAACTCGCATCAATCAAAAACCATCGTCAAGCATTAAAACGGAAATTCAATACCTAATAAAATATACATAATATGCATATTATATTAACTAACTTGACAACTTTCCCCTATTATCGAATCATAAAAGGCAGTTTGCAACCCCTTATCCGCCACGCACCAGCGCTTCTAGGTGGTCGACAGATAACTTCGACGACTAAATACGTCTCCCGTTTGTCGGCGTCCCGTGCTCCGAAGGTTTGGTCCGATTCAGGGAACCTGCCATCCCTCCCTACCCCTCGGACAACTCGAAATCCATCCCGAAGATACGGACACATCGTCCGGACTGTATCGATAAAAAAGATCGCCCGTGGCTCAGATTTCACGGTACGCGGTACGAGGTTGATGCTAACGATCGGTGACAATACGAAAGGCGACCGACGCCTGACCGCATTGTAACGGCCTTCTATTAGCACAGTCGACGAGATACGAGGACCTGGGATCCGCGCGGACACAGTATCCGAACGACAGATAATCGGCCACCTTTCAGTTTCTCGGACGTCGTGATTACGGATTTCGTTCCCCTTTGTCCTTTACGAAAAATTAAATCCCCCCTCCCTGTGGCAATGTCTCTGAATCGCGATATAATGTGGTTATCGCTTTCCTAGTTTTATTCTGTGTCGTCGATACTTATTCAATTGCAAATATTATCGTTTGCATAAGAAATTGTATATGTTGATTGATCAGAGGTTGTAATATTAATAAGTTCGCAACAAAATCGTAAAATTCTTATTTTAAATATAGAAAGTACAGAATTACTTAGGCGAAATTTAATTACGGTGAAATAATTATGTGCTCTCCGTTTTCATTTATGATGGTGTTTCTTTTTGTAAAGGCAACTGGCTAATACCAACGAAATAAAAATTTTGGTCTTTCCATTGAAGAAAGTCTTTTTTGAATGCTCACATTATATGCTAATTATGCACTTTTAAGTCTTCTGAATCAAAAGTGAAATACTAAATATTGAATAAGGTGTTAAAGAGACAGTAGCAATGATACGTTTAAACTGACTGTACACAGTTTTTGTAAGTTACAAATATATGCATTTACAATAAGTCTAGATTCTTAGAATTAGAAGACGTTTCTGTTCAGAACCAAACTTATTACAACCCAATAAACGTGGTGATTCAGAATTACGGGTCAATTGAGAAAACAACGACAAGGGACGACGAAAGAAGAGTTTGTTGTTCAGTAAACGTATTCTCGACTTCCCATTTCAATTTTGAGTTACAAGGATTTAAAAATTCAGATACGAGACGCTTGATTACGCACGACTCGCCATACATCTGTTGTTTATTCATGGTTCTGTGGGCTTTTCTAGTATTCTTCAGAATTTTTTAGTATTCTCTAGGATTTCAACAAAAAGTTGTAATTACAAATATAACTATTAATTATATTATTAAATTACAGTTTTATGTGCAACGATTTTAAAGCTAAGTCACTAAACATCAAACATTTTATAGGCAACAGGTATTCTTCATCGTTTATAACATTTACTATTCTATTGATCAGTAATTCTAAATCATTTTATGTAAGCTACAAGCAAATTGCGTAAGTTTTTTTTTCTAGGATAAAGAACTTGTGTGCAATACTCCGCCGAAAAAAGCAAATTGAAGTAATTATGTGCATTGCGTCTGCCCGAAGCAACAGTCGTACTCCTTTGAAACTATTCTGTATGACAACTGATGACTATTAGGTCGCATTCAAACTTATGTGACGCAGCATGCAACGCAACAGGAATTTCATAATTATATACTTTGATTTAGTAGAACAGAAATAGAAATTCATTGCTTGTTAATTGTACAAGAGAGATTAATTTTAATCAGACAAAGGAATAGATAACGAGAAATCGATTCTCCGAAATTCGTTTTGTGTTGCTCATTGCAGTGCACTTGCCTGAACACTGTTAGTCGTAAAGCCGAATTTATATTTTATATTTTGGAGATGCATGACGGATAATTAATCCTCAAAAATAGTGAATTCGTAAAAAATAAAATCTACGTTGTTCATTGATTACTTTGGACAAAGTGCAGATGAAAACAGTTTCTTTCCCTGTGGATGCACAATTTTCAGTGCACGACTAAACTGTAAATGATAAATTCACCCCTAAGATAACCCACATCCACAATGAAACCGTAAGACAAAAATGCCATTGATTAATATTGATATTCACCTCTGAAAACTAAAAACAACAAAATCACAACCGACTCAAAAATATGTTGCATTCTGAATCCAAATATATATTTCAAATGAATTCCATAATTTGCACGAAAATTATATTCAAAGTGCAAAATACTTTTCAATCGTTTGCACACGATATCGAAGATATCGATGCGACAAGGAAACTCGAGATCTCAGGGAAACCCCGAAGGTCGCCGGCGAAAAAAAAATTGGCTCGTTCGACCAACCTTTATGTGGCATCTTCCAGAAGGGCGGTTCGGGGGTGGGCGAGCAAGGGTTAGCCACCCCCGCGCCCAACAGGGTCCTTGCCGCGTGCAGCGCCGCCGCCGCCGCTTCCCGGCTCCGCGCTGCCGCAGCGCTCGGCGGGTAATCCGAAGCGCTGTCACTTCCGGCGATCCCGCCACCGCCGCCTCCGCAAGGACGAAGGTGCAGGTTCAACCGACTGCCACCGCCTCCTCCGCCTCCGCCGTCGCCGCTGCCGCCTCCTCCGCCACCGCCGCCACCTCCGGCCACGCTAACACAGTGCTGAAAACAAAGTAATCGCACGTTAACTGGAAATCGCCGAAAAACGAGCCATCTGTACCAATTTACCTTGCAATGCACCTTATACCACGTTCAAATGCGGGTAATGCAACATTTAATGCGACAGAAGTGTCAAGATAAAGTTTCGTGAGGATCACAATCGCAATTTGTGCTTTAGAAACACAAAAATTCGCTAATCAACCATTTTAATCCTTTCAATCCCGAATTATTTTATAGTTATGAGACAAAATATTTATTGGTACTTTCATGTACATTATAGTAGCGTATTAGTTATTTATGAGAAGACTTCAAGATTTTCAGTATTGGTCCCTATTAGTGAATCAGAACCTAAGAGTGTGCCTTTAAATCGAAATAAGTTAAAAAAAAGAATATGTCTAGAAATGAAAAAAAAAAAAAAAAAAAAAAAAAAACATTTTTTTCCATAGTCGAACTTCATTAAAACATGTTTTTCTTTTATTTCTTGGCGTATATTTATGTTGGGGCTGCGATAAACAATAAAATCGGGAATCCACCAGAAAGCTAAACTAAGCTATGCTATGCTATGCTATGTTTAAAAACAATTAGCTTCAATACATTTTTATGGATCCGTTTCCACCAAAAGCTAAGCTAAGTTAATGAAAATGTATTGTTTAAACATAGCATAGCATAGCATAGCTTAGCTTAGCTTAGCTTTCTGGTGGATTCCCGGCTTAAGAGCGACGATAAAAACAAAGCGTAGAAATGCATTGTATTGTTTCATAATGGAAGCGTTTACTTTGGAACAGAGAGTGAAGGATCGAGAAACAAGTTTACTTTTTCTTTGCTATCATCGCTGTTTTCATCATTGATACATAACAATATTCACGATAAAAGTAGGTAAATTTTAACAAGCGAAGTGAAACGATTTTGGTTTGGCAATCATAGTGACAGTAGCTACAGTTTCAGTCATTCAAGGTTTTGCAAACATGAATCGTGCAAATATGAGTGATTCTGAAGAAGAAATATTAGTATTGTCAAGTTTAGGAAAATGGTACATTAGAAGTCTGATCAATGAACGTAAATATTGTACACATTCTATTAATTGTTATACACTCTAGGGTAACTGTCCCTATTAGTGTGCTGTTAAGCAAGCACGTTCTCTTTGTGAAATAAATATTCAATTATCTGGTCTCAAATTCATTTGTTCAAAATTTATATTGACTCTTTGATCCTTTTTTTTCTAAAGACATTTTTATAATGTAAAAAATATTATGTTTTCATTAAGTTTTCATTAAAATTAGAGATGAAGTTATTGTCCCTATTTGGGTGCCTTTTCGATAGGCATTGAACATATTACTGTGCCCCCCCAATTTGTGTGCCTGTTCCAAATTATGAGCCCCCAATTTGTGTGCCCCCCAATTCCTGTGCTTGCCTATAATTATTGATGAACATCTAATTTTAAGCATCGTACGTAGTTTATAAACCTTATATTTTCGAAATATCAATGTATTTGCAACCACTCTGAAATTCTCCGTACTCTAACCTACTGCACTTTAGCTTCAGAAATTAGGTTAAATTAGGTTGAGTTTAACAGTCAATAGATATACATAAATAAGGACAAGACATAAAATTCGACCCTATTTGTGGAAACGCTTTTAAAACTATTAAAAGGTTTTAAAAGTGCCCCGAATACTGCTTTTTCATAGTATCGAACCCTTTTCTTCTGTAATTAACGTTTCATTTGTCGTAAATCATATTAATAGTCCATTTATTTACTTACAAATAGTGACCATTCCTTAACATTTTGGTTAAGAAAATTCGATAAAGCTGCCGAAGTCATGATCCGAATTTTTAAAAAATATTAAGAGTATTATAACAATTTGTAAATACAGAATGTGTGTTCTATAAATATATATTCATAGCCTAACTTCAATAAAGAAAATACTTTATCCACTAATTTTCACTCGTTTTTCTCTGAAAGTTATTTAAATATAAAGGCACGCTAATAGAGACAGACACACAAATAGGGACAGTTACCCTACCTCATCGCACATCTTATGGTTATTATAGCTGTATAAATCGAATATGTAACCTCGCCAACTCTGTTAATAACTCTCTTAAAAAGCTGCCTACGACGTATTATTTAATTTAATTAAGGATTTACTTGTATTATGTGTTTCTACTTTTCTCTTTTTTTTCTTTTGTATTTTGCAACAAAGGGTTTTTTGCCCCTAAATAAAATAAAATAAAATAAAATAAAATACCAAAATATATAAATTTGGGGAGTTTCATCATTTCTATCGAAACCATGAAAATGTGGGTCCGTTCCACTTGACGATTTCGTCGACAATGTTTACATCGACACCATTTCACTGACATTTTGATGTCATTGACATCGGTATTCATCGATTTCTGACATCATCGACATCAGTTTTGCGTCCAGCCGCAGCGTCAGACGCGTATATGTAGAAAATTCCACCTTTACGTCGCGTCTAGACGCGTTGCGAATGTTTGCTCACGTGGCTTTTTGCGGAAACAAAACTAATTTTAATTTATCTACTACGATTGTGTTCTACATATGTTCCGTAATAACAATGCCCATTATTAAATCTAATGTTTACTTGAGTTTGTCCTCAACTAATAGCCTTGATATTAATAACGAGCTGATACAAAAAATGAAGGATACTATTTTATAGATGAATTCGTATCTCTTTCCAAATACCGTCTATACGAAGCCCTGTACACGCCCAACGTATGCATTTATTATCTTTTAATTTTTACTACGGTAGCCAACATGAAGCCACGAGAAAGTACACGGAGATCAGTTTTTGTTTTAACTGTGAAGCCCTATAAAGGATCCATAACTCATTTACAACGACTAAAGAATAGAATCTGTAGTACAGGTGACATCTTTTTAAAGCATTTTGTCATTACAAGCTCATCTTATCAAGGCACGGTCTAGTCAGAATGAGAAAACGTTCTTATATGCTAATTTCCAATTGGAGCCATCTCTGTGTGACACAGGCGTCTCGTTATCCCGTTGATAAAGTAGAATTATACATGAACTGCAGGAAAAGACGAAAATAAGCAAATTACGACGGTGCAATCTTGTGACAACAATGGAAAAGGAAGTCGCAAGGACACAAGGATAATGCATAATATTTGCAAGCAAAAGGATTCTTCGTTGCGTTGCAACCACTAGCGACGGCTTTCAACCTACTATGTATTTTAAAGCAAATATCTTATAAGGTAAATGTCCCAATTTCTGCTCGTGTCCCGATTTCTAATCACTTCGTATTTTTCTTATTATTATAAATGTTACGTTTGTACTATAATTGTAAAAAAATAATTATAAATTCTTTGATCATTCATACAAATGATGCACAGGTTTGTTAGAAAGAAAGTGCTACGTAAGCAACGAAAAAAATTTTAGAACAAGGAACTTACTCGTTCTGACCGTATTCTTACTGCTTAGACTAAAGAACAGCAATTTCATTGTGATTCGATGATCGGACCGAATGTAGTGTGTGCAGAAATAAATCGTATTTAATACTTAAAACGTTTACTGTATTTTACTCTGGATTTTTACTGGATTTTTTGTGAGTTATTTGTCGTGAGCAGAAATACAGACATTTAGAGTACTACATTGAATTAGCCATTATTAATAATTAAACGTCATATAACACCTTTTTAAAATATTTTTGAATTAATTGATTCATTATCGAGGTATTAACCAATTACTTTGCAAATTTTCACTGCAAACAAATTTTTTATATCCTTTTCAGAACGAGTGAACGCTTAAATGAGCAGAAATTGGGACATTCACCTTACCTCTTATAGCTTTTGCCAAATACAAAATATCTCATTCTTATTCAGATTATTCTCTGCTCCGAGTAACTTTTGCAATCATGTCTGTTAGAATTTCTTTTGCTCCACTTTAATCAAGAAATCTAATCGTTCTACGTTGTTAATTACAAGATGGGATGCGGCAGGCTCCAAAGAAACATTATAACAAGCTACAATTTCTAAATGTAAATTTTTATCTGTAATAACATTTAGCAATTACACTTTGCTGCATTATTGCAATCTTTCCACCTTGAAGGAAACCGCGGCTTTAAAAAGAAGCAAAAATAATATTGTACTCGGCGAATGCAACAAGCATCGCAAGAAACCATAAATACGTCGCTTCCAATAAAAAATACCATTCTTTCTCCTTTCCAATTCCACCGCAAACAATACCATCCCGCCTCGCTTAACTTCTACCCTTTCCGCGCGAAGAAAAATGAGCGTAACAGAACGCGGTTGCGATGAATACAGTCTTTCTTTCGTTAAAATTTAATTTCAAACCCCCGCGCCGCGAAGTTGAACTCGAGCGTTTCGAGGCGCGAGAATGTCAAGTGGCCCGAAGGATTAAACGCGGAATGAAAAATGTTACGTTTGAGCAACTTCTTTGGAGGAGTTGAGCGGGCGGACGGAAAGACGGCGGATTATTTCGCGGATCGTTCTCACATTCACGCGTTAAATAATCCGATTAATAGAAGTTCCAGGTGGTGTTCGAGACCGAGCCGCGACGCGGTTCCGTTTCGTCATCAAGCTGAAAAGCTGAAATAATTTCCTGACGTTACACGTTTCCCGAACAATGCTCGGCGTTGGCCAAGCGAAGGCGCACCGACGGAATGTCGTTGCAAAACGCGTACGCCTATATGCGATCTCCAACTTTCGCGCGAGCGTACATAAATTAATTAAAACCAGGATGTTGCATGCTGATAAACACGAAGACGGGTGTTGCACGCGACGCGATGCGGCTGGAAGGTCATGAAAGGTGAAGGTGTCGGGTTTGTCAACAGAGATTGTAACCGCTGACGAATTAATAAACATTGCGAAGAGAAAAAGTAAAAGACTACATGCAATTAACGAACCGTTAAGATCATTTGTAAGCGAGCGAATTATGAGATATCGTTGTAGTTACACCGAAAGTTTAATTGGTAACGCAGAGACATTTTTGGGAAATACAAATTAATGCTTTTGGGATATTTAAAAATAGGGTAAGAAAATGGATTGAAAATTAATACAAATCCAAGATTTACACAATTATTGGGATGCCTTTAAATAAATCTTGTTTTACATTAAAATTTGAATTTCTCTTTTTTACATTCACTTCTATGTTTTTTCTTTACGTTGTAAACAGTGTGTAGAATGTTTTGATAAACATATGTGTTTGCAATATTAATAAATAAAAAAAAGCACGTAGATATCAATTTTTGTTCTGTTTTTTTTTTTTTTTTTTTTTTTTTAAATCAAAAAAAATTTTACATTTTAATTTTTAATTCTCTTCTAGTAGAAAACACTCAAAATAATAATTATATGTTTCTAAGGAATGTATTCAATTATACTGACTCAATTTACGAGGAACACGATTAAAACAGAGCTTTCTGTTATTTAGAAACGAATCCAAATCAAACTAATATTTTCTATCATCCTTTTGCACTATGTTTAACACCTCTAACTTTTACTAAAGTAATTTTATGAATCTAAACCTAGCTTTATGAATCTCCTGAAACTGTACACATCTCAGTAAACTGCAGATTTTAATACAAAATAAAATGTTCAGAACCGCATACAGAGAATTCTAACTTGAATAACAATATTTTTTATTTTCCAAATATTCTAATCTGAATTATATTTTCGATATTTTACATACTTTGGCATCTGTCAATAACCTCAAAGAGTTTCAGAATACTTAAAGTCTGCAATCCACGTATAAATAAATTTAAATAAATAAAATATAAATAAAAAGCTGCTTCAATTTTGTTTTTTATGTCTCTTTTAGCAACATAACATTTAATCCAGTATTATTATAACGAAAGGGATTTATAACTCTTCATTTTGTGACTGAAAGAACGGAATCAAAATATTCCTCATAAATCGTCCAAGTGAAATTAAAAAATTCTCATCATTCAGGATACACATCGCGATAATATCCGCCGATAAATTTGCTGAATTCGTAATCGTGATACACTAAACACGCGTTTGAAACATTTCATCCAGGAACAGGATGAAATCTCCGTTGTCCGACGGCTCCGAGATCCGCCCGCGCAAGGGCGGATATTTCCGCGCGTGTTACACCGCGCCCCGGCGCCGAAACAACTTTCGATATTGTTGCGACCGATTTCATAAGCCAACGTTAAATCACGGAAACTCGATTGATCCCCCCAGTTGCACACTTCTGCACGCTCTTTCACGCGCGGGCGAACGCCCCCGCGCCGCGGCTACCAGCCCGAACCCGCTTCAAAGAACATAATTCAGAGGATTATCGCGCGCGCGAAACGGGGGCGGTAAATATTGGCACCACCGTCGAAACCTGGTTCGCCAAAAGCAAATTTCAAAGTGCACCAGAAAATAAATAACGCCGCGGCGAGTAATAAACATCGCCGTGTCGACAGTAAATTTTTTCCATTTTACATTCGGCTTGATTACCGTCCATCCTGCATGAATTTATCATTCGCGGAGCGCGCCGCTGGCTCGGGGCGACAACCCGTTCCCCGCTTGCTGTCGCGATGATAACCTTTTGCCCTGTGACCAGGCCGCATTCGTCGAAAGAATTTGTTACGAAAAACGAGGTGGACATTACCTGAATTCGTGTTATCCAATCCTTTTTTGTCTTTTTTGAAATGTTATAGAATTGTGAAATTGGATTAATTTATGATATTCTGCGTATCTTTGGTGGTGTACAAAGAATGTTAACTTGATATTGAGAAGATTAGTTGTTTGACTAATTTAAGACTCAAAAGAAACAAATGAGATTCAGTGTAGGAGAGAGGTGCTATAGAAGACATTTTTTTAGCGTTGATTTCTGATAATATCATTAGAGATATTTAAAACGTAAGTCCATTAATAGAAAGTATGTTTATTAGTCTTCAATAAAAGTATATTAGAAATTCATTAACTATAGCGGAAACTAACAAAATTTTTTATTTTTCAATTGAATATGTCCCTTTGACGACTAGGTGGTTTTGAATGGGGCATCATACATCATGAAAAGGACATGTTAATGCAAATAAACTTATAAGTATTTAATTATAATTCTAAACCTCAATGTGTTCTACAAAACATTAGAATTTATGACTAAATTAACCCTTTGTACAACATTTATCCCTTTGTAAATCATTTATATGTTTCACGATTTTTTATAAAATGTAGCTTCTCTTCAATGCTTTAGCAGCTCATTGATAACATAGTACCAATTTTGATAAAACTTGTGTAAGGAATTGAAATTTCACTGTTATAGTCATGAAACGTAGTGAATATAATATTAAATAATCCTAAACCATAGAAAATAATCAATCAAATACACTTGTTAAATACTTTCGTTACAGTTGAATATAGGCTCTTTTTTCATAAAACTTTAAAACTTTGTCTCATAAAACGACATAGAAGATCGAAGAAAATTGTACTTTTACATTCGAAAAATTGCAACCGACAATTAAGCCAGGAATCCACTAGAAAGCTAAACTAAGGTATGCTATGCTATGCTAAGTTTAAGAAAATTAGCTTCCATACATTTTTATTTATTTGTAATTGTACTTACCTTTTTAGAAATCCCAACCCTTAGCAATATTTTTTTATTATGTATTGACCGGTGGTAAATCGCGAAACGTGTTCACATTATCGGTTCAGTTCCTGACCGGGATGCGATCAGACAGAGACTGGAACGTTCCGCATAGTGTGAACAGGCACGCGTTAAACCGATATAAGAATATTTGACCGAACTGATAATGTGAATCAAGCCTAAGGTAAGCATTTTAGTAATTTACCATGTATGAACATTAAAATTTAGTGGAGTAATTTAGTAAAACAATGTAGCTACTTAAAGGTCTACGTGTCAAAGGGTTAAGATATGTTCCACTAACGTTCGCAATCTGTTCACGAACAGTAGAACTTCTTTCGTAGAAATCATCTGTTCGCATAGGTTTTCATAAAGTGCCTATAAAATGTTACGCAGCTTTATAGTACAAAATATATCTTATGTTGATTGTAAAAACTATTTTTTAATTACCATGAACACTGCAAATATCTATCAGGCCAACCATATGTTCATATGTAATGAATTAATGCTTCTTACAAGCATTTAGAATTTTTTTCTCATCTAAGAAAATCTATAAAACAAAAAGTTGAAGGAGTAGCAACAGAGAATTTTTAAATATATTTTTCTGACCGATAATAACAAAATACATATATGTACCTAATCAGCATTTTATTCCACAATTTTTTACTTTTCCAAAAAGATATTGTACTGTCGTTATTAAAATTCCTTTTGATTTCACTAAAATATTTTACGCTTTACGACAAGAAGTCACGGAAACATCCGTTACAAAATTGCATTCAATCATTGCTCACAGCAGTTTAAAAAATTATATTGCGTACAATTTCGTGATGTTACTCTTATTACAATGCATCCAGCGGTTCGTAGCTGCGACACAAGATAATGGTAAAAAGCTAATTTGCCAGCGCGTCGTACGTGCTTGCATTGTCGCAAATGGTTACAACAGGGACACGTTCCTCCTGAATCTCGCAGTCGCGGGATCTATATACACGGTACACAAGGGTGGACACAGGTTAAACGTTAAATTTCGCCACAAAGTGCGGTGAACGGTTACAAACGCTTGCAAATTAATCAAAGCCGCGAGCGAAGTACAAGTTTTTCGCGTGGAAACTTCAACCCCCGACGCTTTGAAAGTTTCCCGTTTCAACAACGGACCCGCGGTTTCGAAGAAACTCACGAGATCGAATGGAATTAATGACCAAATTAATTTCAACGAGTCTTATCAATGATTAAGCAGTTTCGAGGTACTGCGTTAGCCGTGCTCTACATTAAAGCTAATATAAAAGAAGATTAAATTGTTCTCTCCACTGATGATGTGATTTTCTAATCTAACTCTCACATTTTATTGCACTTAAAAATATTTTAATATTTTTTATAATAAAAGTCCTTCAAAATAATGAAAAACTTTCCGACATTTGGAAAAAATAGTCATAGAAAACTGCAAGCAGTTCATATAAAATAAAGAAAGAAATTTTAATATTAACCAACTGAGTTGATTAACAGTTTTTAACCTAATTTCCAAAATGAGATTCCCCTCGACTCTGCACGACGCGCAGTACTCCGGATTGAGAAGTTCAGTGACATTTTTATATATAACTTTTAAACCACAGGAGATATCGACATGAAACTTGGAGTGAATATTGTATGGATGTTAGATTACAAGTAGATTTAATAAAAAAAAAAGTTATATAACAATAACAATATATTTATCATTATATATTACTAATAACATTAATAATGTTTTAAAAATAAAAAGTTTTATAGTGTTATAAAATTATCCTTTTAAACTCATAAATTATTATATTTTGGTTTTCATTATTAAATTATTAATTCTGTTGCTTCAGGATCTAATTTCTTTGCTTTTTTGTTGCATGATTTAATCCTTATTGAAGAAATATAAGGATCAGACGTTAATAAGAACCTGTTAAATACATCCTCATTGGTTCCTTTTCTTGAAAATTTTCTGGTATGTGTATTTCTGTATTTCTTAAAATCTTTATGCTTCGCCTCTTGCGCTTCTTCCGAAAGTTGTCCGATTGGAAGCAACGCTTTATCAATTATTTCTCCACCACGATTCAACACCACTCGTCGATGGAATTTCTGTCACTATTGTACGTCTTGAATATGTAAACGTTCTGTTTAACTACTTATTATTATATTGGAGAAATTTATTTTCGGTGTATTTTGGCTTTACTCCACCTTTGTTCTAATTTACAAGTGAATCTTTGTAAACTCAATATTAACGCTTCTGAGTTTTCGGCAGCGATATGTGTTTTTTCACATATTTAAATTAGATGTTAAAACTTAAACTTAATTAAATAAAGAATAAATAATATAATATATTGGATATATAAAATACACAAAATCAAAAAAACTGAAAAAAACGAAAAACTAACAGTAACTTTTAATACGTAGAAAATCGCGCACTCAATATCTGACTAGCGCAATGGCTCTGTTCTAACTGACTGAAGACAAAGAGTCAAAGACTTTAGTCGAAAGGATTGGGGAAATCACAACATAAACACTTCGTGAGAGTCCATATAATTTAAACAACTCCTTCGTGGAACTGTAACAGCTTAGAACCCTGCGGAGCTCCAGTTGTAGACGCGAACAACCCCGTAAAAAAAATATGACATTGATCACTTTAAACAGTAATAATATACAAAGTGGACCGAAGGGGGAAATGATTTTTGCACGATTATGTAGAAGAAGGTGTACTGAAAACATTTTAATTTATTTAAATTCGAGAGTTTTTGGCAGTGACAAGATATACCTTGTCA
Source organism: Perdita meconis (assembly GCA_030770465.2). Taxonomy (NCBI): domain Eukaryota; kingdom Metazoa; phylum Arthropoda; class Insecta; order Hymenoptera; family Andrenidae; genus Perdita; species Perdita meconis. The sequence goes on from JASKOS020000002.1 coordinate 22,900,993, forward strand.
ATTGTAAATGATTTTGTATATTTTTTATATTTCATTCAGTATTATTTTTTAAATATATTGCGCATGGTGATTGTTAATTAAAATGTTTCTTTTTATTGTCAAAGAATGCTTATTCTTTTAAAAATATAACCAAATGAAAATATTAAACAGAGTCCTTAAGACATCTCAAAGAACATAAGCTTTTTAATGAGTTGAAAAGTGGTAGTCTTAATTTGTTCAACTTTGAGGATTCGTATCACTAAAATTTTTTGCACAATTTCATTAATTTGTTCATTATCGAGATTAATAGACATTTAAAAAGTAATATAATCATATTAAATTTCAATATGAAAAAGTTGATTTTTTGTCAAAATGTCACTGAAATTCTCGATCCGGACCACTGTGCGACGCGACGGTTCAAATGTCGTTCACTGTGTCAAAGAACAGAAATGTTCGTTCCGCTGAAAGCTAAGAAGCTTTTACCAATGACCGTGTAATTGAAACTCTCGCAGCTCGGATACTTGTGGTCAGACGCGTGTTTATATCAGCGGTAATATCCTCTTTGACGATCGACAATGCCTCTACCAAAGCGACTATTAGGCTGCGTTCATACAACGCGCGTCGCAACGCCTAACACAACACATAACGTTGTAGGATTAACCTCTGCGGACGCGTTGCGAGCAACGCTTTCGCGTCTCTAAAAATGAAGAGTGTCAGCGAGACTCGCGAAGCGTTTGTGCGATTCGTCCTCTTGCGTTTACGTTGCATTACACGCGTCGGAACCTGCCCTAAAGAAGGGATTTCAATGCGAGCGACGTGAAAATAAACAAGGTAGAGCTCAAGAATATTCAGGAACGTGGTGTACATTTGGAAACCCACCCTCGGGCGAATCCAGACCGAGTATGCAAATCACAATTTGAAACTTGCCTGCAAGCAGTGTTGCCAGTGTCGATTTTCATTTTACAGTATTTTCTCGATATAGGCTCTCTCATCGACACCGGAGACGAGCCTATATCGTAGGGTACTACTTTCTTTGTAATGTGCCGATCCTAGAAAGAGACAGCGCGCGAAAAAGACGCTGGTTCAAAGACAGATGCCGCTAGTAGTGGGGATAAAATTCGAGCGTGTATCGTACGGTTTTTTCGAGCCTATATGGAGAAAATACTGTAGTACTGAAGAAAATTCGATAAAGCTGCCGAAATCATGATACGAATTTTTTAAAAATATTAATAGTATTATAACAATTTGTAAATACAAAATGTGTGTCCTATAAATATATATTCATAGCCTAATTTTAATAAAAAAAAAAAAAAATACTTTATCCACTAATTTTCACTCGTTTTTCTCTGAAACTTATTTAAATATAAAGACAAAAGCTAGTTTTTGTCAAACAAAGTTTCGAGACGCTGCAAGTCGTTCGAGCATTATCATTTCTCTATGGGACATCGTTTACAATAGTAATTTCTCTATGGGACATCGTCGACAATAGTTCGCATCTATGAAGAGAAAATAGCTTGTAAAATGAAGAGTTGGAAACATATTTTTCTTCCCTACACTTCTAATTTTAAAATTGTGTATCTTTTAATGACGAATGAAGTTGTAAAGAACTTGAGAAATAACAATTTGTCGAAGAATTGAAATAAAATATATTTTCAATCCTTGGATCGTGCACTGTTTTCATCTCCTAAATGTGAATGATTAGAAATAAAGAAAAATGTGATGATTAGATACTTTTGAATATTCTACGAATCAGCATAAAAAATGTTCCTTACATAAATTATAATTCGTTAGAAATTTTTTTCCTTAACATCTTTTTCATTATTAGAAAATAGTCAGAGAATTTTAAATTTCTTAGTTGCACCGCACTGAACACGTCTAATTTAAATGATAACGTGACCTAAGGCTGCGTTTCCATGGCGCATGACTCAATAAATTTCTATGCACTCGTTTATTAAGGATGAAATTCAGTAACGTTAAAAAAACGAAAATCTTTTAAAATTGAAGAAATGAATCTTTATGCAGTAGTAAAACCTTCCACAAATTTTTATAAAAAATGGATTCGGTAGTTCTTAAATTGTTAAACTGTCAAATTAATATGTATAAAATTAATATGTCAAATTCTTATTAAAAAACGGAATATTGAGAATATAATTACGAAATTAAAAGTGAAATAATAGTGCAAAATGTTTGAAATCTTGTGTATAGTAAAATCAAACACTGAACATATGTCACAAAAATTCCAGACAATTGTTTCGATGGCTTTCTTTAACCAAAAGAAAATGAGATAAAAACTTATAAAAAGTCTCTCTTCGATTGTCAGCTGAGTCACTATTAAAATGCGACAATTATTCAATACATTAACTACATAAAATGAGAAGTAAGAACGAACTCAACTCCATTTATGATAAAAATACGTCATTGCTATTTCTGACTGGTTTTCATCACAGAAAAAAGCCTAATTAATATCTTGGATACTCATTATCCTTAACACATATGAAACATTAAATGCAGTCCTGGATCGACAAGATATGCGCCATGAAAACCCAGTTTAAAGCAAATAAAATCATACTTGTTTAATAAACAAGGTTCCTTTTTTAAACAAAAGTTGAATAACGATCTGGTGCAAGCCGCGCAGTTTTGTAAATCACAGTGCAACACTTTTGATGCGGAACAGGCTTTAGAAGCGGCGGCGGCGGCGTTCACCTATGCGCGCATTCCATCGTCGCTTTCGTTCATCACAGTTAATCACGCCGCAGTTACGAGTGTTAATTATCATTCGGTTCGCTTCGTAGACCATTAGCTCCTTTCATCCGCGTCCCGAGGACGTCACGACAACAACGGCAGGACATCCATAGACGATTCGACTCGATCGAAATGTGCAAGCTGTACCGCTGTCGACTGATTATAGGTTTAGAAACGCGGCAACCGCACGAATCGCTTTGTGCGACGCTAAAAAGTCGGGCCACTTACTTTAACGTCGCTCCCATAGAAATGCTTGTTGCGACGGCGAAGGAACGGGACGTAACGTGAACTTTTCAACGAGTGCCTTATTTCTTGGATCATTAACCGATTTAAGGCTGCATTCTGAACGGAAAAATTCGTGGATCGAGCCAGCATGATGACCGTAAAAATTCACTCGGAGTTCATACACCGCTATACCTTTCCAATCACCTTCAATTTTACGACATTTTTAATTCAAGCTATTGTAGTTTTCGACGAGCAACTCGAAATGAAAAATAACGATACTTTGCAGTTAAAATAATTTCGGAATACCATTTTCGAACAAAATCAATCGACATCGAAGCGAAATGCATTATACCGCGAGTTAAGGTTCGCGTCGCCGTGCCGGCGGCACGGAACGCGGAAAGTTTAAGCCCCGCGCACAAATTAAACGAACCAGCACAAAGTTCACTAATTACTCCGTTCCTTCGTTCCCTGTGTCGAGCTTAGAAGAAGCTGCAACGCGTTAAATTGCTTAATATCGCCGAAGGGCTGGCCGGAGGGCGTTTCACGCGCAGAATTGCGGGCGTTGCGACGGTACCGTCGCGGCGACGAGAACGCGGGCAAAAAAAAAAAGGTCGAAAGAGAGAAAAAAAATTTTTTGCCCCCTTCAAAGCCGACGGCCCCGACGAGTTACTACATTTCCGACGCTCGATTTGCAATTAGCGAGACGCGGGGCGACGGCACTTTTCCTTTCGGCAAAAACGGCTTCCGCGGACGGTAAAATCTTGAGAGATTCAACGCGGCCTCGTTAATGCAACCGCGTAAAGAACGCGGGAGACGGGGAGATCATTAAATACGCGCGGAGATTTTTGTGCATTAACCTAATGCCTGGCGATTCCTGGCCGAGGGGACACGGTAAATGAAGACGGAATCGCTGTCCCTCCGTTTAAGAACCGTCGGCCGGAGGAAGGATCGAAGGACCTAACGTAACCGAAAATATGGATCGTGAAAGGTGAATAGAGTTCGCGATCGCGCGCAGCGCGTCAATTGTGTATCTCGAACGGGTTACGTTCGGTTCAAAGAACCACGAGCGAGACGACAAAGCGCCAACTTTGCTCCACCCTTTACGTACCGCGTCATCCTTCTTTGACCGTCGCTTCGATTAATCTTTTTAATCCCGCGACTCGAACGCTTGGAATACCGCAGACAATTCTGTAGAGACGTTTGTTGAGCGCACTCGAAGAATGTCAACAGAAATCTATCGCGCGCGTTGCACTGATCGACCGCGAATAGTGATGGTAACTTAAGCACTTCGAATCACTTCGAACATTATTCGAATCTGGTAGAAATCTTGAAAATCTTGACTATTTTGAAAGTCCTGAGTCTTTTATTATTATTATTATTTATTTATTTATTTATTTATTTATTTATTTATTTACGGGTAAGAAAGCCCTCTAGTGTACACTCAACATCATACGTATAACAAAATTAGAGAATGACGATAATACAGAAGCAAATAACAGAAACAAAAACAGAAAAAATATAAAATAAAATAGAAATAGAAATAAAATTAACAAAAGTGATAAAAAAAATAATTGATATTGAACATTAGAATTAAGATTTATAAATGGATTGCGGATTTTATGCATTTATGGCAATACTAGGTATGCTAAAAATCGACAGGACTGTTAATACTTATATGAAAACATGTATAGAATATCGAAAATATAGTCCAAGTTAGAATGTTCAGAAAATTAAATATACTACTACTCAAGCACCAATTTTTTATTTATGCTTGTAAAAATTTTATTTTACATAGAAATCCGGAGTCTATTTATAAATAATGTCTTGATTGTCTTGGGAGTCTTGAAAGTCTTGAAAATTTCCATACTTTTGAAAAGCTTCATGAGGATTTAATAGCTTACAAACTTTTTGATTAAGTAAGTAATCTTCTTTGTTTTCTGTATATTTACAGAAGGTACTCCGGTTTTCATCATCTGTCCAAACAAAGAAAGTCCCTTTCTTTTTTATATATCTATTTTGTGTATAAAATATTAAAGGTGGTTTCGGGCTAGAAATTTCAAGAAATCGATTTTTTTATTTTTCAAACCTTCCACCTTTTAAGAATATGAGTTTATACAAGTGTTATGAAATTTGAAAAATTCCCTAAGTTCTCTCTTCGCTTTCTCTCATTCCCTGTGATCAATATTTGTAAATAGTACATATGCAGGTAATTCAAACTATAAAAACGAATAACGTAAATACGTGTCATAAATCAAATGTTATCTTGTAAGATCTTCGCGGAAACGTAGTGCGATTGAATATAATTATATTCTTGGTGGTAAAACACTGCTCCAGGTTGAAGAGGTGCAGGACTTGGGGGTTCTTTTTACCCCACTCCTCGACTTCTCCGCCCATATACAGAGAATAGTTTCAGAAGCGTACAAAAACCTTGGCTTTCTTAAACGGTGTACAGCGAAATTTACAAATCCTAATGCATTTAGATTATTGTACTGCGCGTTAGTCAGATCACAGGTAGAATATGTCTCAGTCATATGGTCTCTCCACTTCACAAAATACAAGCAACAGATTGAAAGAGTACAACACAATTTTCTTAGGTATGTCGCGTTTAAGATAGGAGAAAAGATGCTAGTCACCGATCATAATTATCTTCCAGTTCTGGTCTTTAGAGAGTAGAAGAACAATTTCCGAATTGATGTTTCTGTTCAAAAATCGTCCACAGTTTCATTAAATGTATCCCAACTCCTTGAGCTCATTAATTTCTATACGCCAACACGTTCTTTAAAAGATTCACAAACCTTTCTCCCAGCAAACTATACCTCGAATTTCTTTAGATCAGGCACTACTAACCGTCTGTACATGACAGCAAATGCAATTGATTACGACCTGAATATGTTCTGCGGCTCTATTAGGTCTTTTAAGAATCAAATTTATGATAGTTTATCTTTTTTCTTTCTTTTTTTCATATTTGTTATGAATACTTTTGTAAATTTTTCTTTTGTTTCCTTTTATATAATACGTCCTCTAATGTACTGCTACACTAATGGGAATTTCTTCCCGTAAATAGATAAATAAATAAATAAATAAATAAATCAGACCTACATACAGGTAATTTATGATTACCTCTATAGAACTTACTTTGTAAATGCAAATTATGTTGTAAGTTTCCTGGTTAAATAAAATAAAAAAAATACGTATTCATGACAGCTCGAACTTTCGGGATTTTCTTAAATATTTTTTGTGTCAATCAGCCTGCTTAAACAAAAGTAAGCAAAAAGCATGTAAGATAATAAATCCTCGTGAAGCTTTTAAGAGGTATTGAAATTCTCAAGACTTTCAAGATTTTCTAGTCTTTCTAGTCTTCCAAGACGATCAAGACTTTCAAGGCCCTGTCAACCAAATTTGATCGAGTAGATTTTGACTAAATTTACCGTCAGCATTTGCTATCAGACTGGCTGCAGATTTGATACAAGATCTGTTACATGCAAGTCTGTCAATAGCCTGGCGGCAGAAACCGAGCAGGTCCTGCTTACAATAACCTGCTTCCGACCTGACATCAAATTGACAGCAGTCGAGCAGATACTGCCGACAAACTTGACGACAGGTTCCGTCGACATGATCTACTCGGTTTCTGATGCCAATCTGCTTCCCGATCTGCCAATACGGGCCCTGTTTGCAAAACGGCATCCTAATGCAGAAACTATGGATCTGCAGACAGACAATCTGCTGACAATCGGCGTGCTAATGGTTTATAGGGAATTTTCCAAGACTTCAAAGAGATTCGAATCATGTTTGAAATGATTCGAATTTGTTGCTACATTTCAGCCAGATTCGAAGCGATTCGAAATGCGTTTCAGATTCCATCACTAACAGCGAGCGCTCACAGCGCCCACAACGACCAAGAGGTTAATTTCTTTTCGGTTCTCGAATCCAGCCAACGAAGGACGAGAGAAGGTTGGCACTGGAATTAGTAAATAATTTGGATCGGTGAATTTTCCGCGGGAGCCTCGGGGACCGATTGTCTCTTCGCCCTCGAGCGTTTCAAGTACAACAAAGGGCTTTCCGTGAAATCTCCGAGGTACGCGGAGGCTTTCTTTGTCGAGCACTCGACCGACGAGGGGACATCTGTTATTTTCCGAGATTGTATCACTTTCAATGAGCACGATGCTTCTCTTTTTCTTCTCCCCCTCCCACCATTCGCCGCGCGTAAAAATAATAAAGACGGACAGGTGTTCCGTGCCACGTTCCACGGTCGTTTGCGCTTCGCGATCCCTAATTCGAGCGGCGACGACGGATAAATTATTCATAAAGGAGAAATTTGTTTCGTTCGGTCGAAATGTGCGCGGAGCGCGCGATCGCTTCCGATACGTTGAAAGTATAATGAGACGAAAAGATTACCGACGGAAGCTTAATCAGAATAGAAAGGGGAAGCGCCGAGAGATGAATTTCGTTCCGAATCTCTGATTTTCTTAAATTCACGTTTCTCTATTCTAGTTCGCGAGGTGGAAAACCACGGAGAACTTATTCGGAAAATACGAATAACTTTGTATCGTAGTTTACGCAGTATAAACGCTGATTCCTTTACTTGACGTTTATGAGTAAATTGTTCTAATTATCTCTGCTGAACTGCCTCACCGATGAGACAGAATTTCATTGCATTAGAACTCCGAATATCCGATTTGATATTTCTAATATAAATGCTGAGAAATAAGGTAAATGCCCCATTAGTGAAGAATGCTTCTTCAGTAGTGAACACTTTGAATGTGAAATGCTAAAACATAACAACAAAGGTGTTGGAACTGCTTGAAAGTAACTGAAAGTAATCAATTAAATGCTCTGTTATTTTCACACAGTTCCAACGCCTTTGAATGTTATACAGGGTGTAACAAAAATGTTGCAGTTCCTTGAAAGGGGTGATTCCTGAGGTGATTTTGAACAACTTTTTCCTTAGCGAAAATGTTAGGTGGGGCTTTGTTAACGAGTTATTAACGAAACACACCGACCAATCGGGGAGCGCGTACAGTGGATTAATGATGACGCGGACGATGGCGGGCCAATACTACTCACCGCTGGAGCCCGCGCTGAAATTCATCCACTGTATTCGTGCTTCTATTGGTCGGTGTTTTTTGTTAATAACTCATTAACAAAGCCCCGTTTAACATTTTCGCTAAGGAAAAAATTCTTCAAAATCACCTAAGGAATCACCCCTTTGAAGGAACTGCAACATTTTTGTTACACCCTGTATTATAGCGTTTCAAATTCAAAATATTTACTACTTTGAGCACTGTCGACTATTGGGGCATTTATCTTAGTTTAAAATTATTGAAGTATGATTTACTTAAAATTCTGCTGTATTGTTATACCTGTCCTTTTAATAATTGGAACTCTAGTTAATAAAAATTAGAAACAATTTAGAGTCGGATAATCGAGGTTCTACTGTACACTCATTTTTCGTTTGTGAATTTGAACACAATGATTGCTATCTAACTTCTCCTATCGAAATTTTACAGAGATTTATTGTTCCTATATAATAGCATATAAAGCCGGTTCCTCTGCGAATCGTTTCGCAGAAAAATGGCCCGAAAGAACGATTATTGTCCGAAACTCCTACGACTTTGTGATCCGTAAATAACCATCTTCTGCACGGTGGCATGGCCGGTAATTGGGATGCTTGGTGAATTTCGCCGGTAAACAACAAAAGCGTCCCGACCCGCGCTATTTAATCACGCCCTCACCTCGCGAAATAAATCCGATGCAATTCACTTTCAATTGACAGAGTTTTTTCCGTGATCACAATGAAGTACTAGAGTGCTAACAACGCTATTGTGGCACGCGCAATTTGTGGGCTAAGCGTCACGCTGCCGTGCCTTTCGAGTTATTACGTCTATCACGAGGTTTATTACAGTTTTCAACGGGCGCCGTCGCCGGGCTGAACCGACGCGGAAAAAATTTATTTCCGTGTCGATTCAGAACGAGCGATGAAGCATTCGAAAGAAAATGGATATTGCCTCAAGAAAGCTGATTATGTCTTACCGCGCGCGAAAATGAAGAAAAATTATTTTTCTCGAGAAATTTAACTGCACTGAAAGGAATACAATTTTTACTTTTTTCACCGAAGGATTATTTTGATCTTTGATTAATGTTTTCTTAATGCATTATAATTTTTTTACATTTATGTTGATTTATTGGTTTAATGGAAGTCACGTCCATCTGTTGGTTTTTGTAGCAGTCAAGTATTGACGTTATTTTTATATAAACCTATGTAATATTTTTATTTTATTACCTAAACTAATATTTGTATTATAGTGCACTGTATGTAGGATGATTTAACAAAAACATAATAATTTTTTTGCAGTATGAGAAGTTTCGAAGATTTCAAAGTCACTTCCACCTTTTTCTGAGCTGGAATCATTTGTTTTATATATTTATTGATGCAGTTCAATAGTTCCTAAAGAAAATTATTGCTTTATGCATGTTAAAAAATTATTAGTTTAGGTTAGTTTAACTTTATTTAATTTAATTTTGTATCGTTGTCAGCTCAATCCCCAAATCCAATTTTTTCTATAAGGAGATTGAATAGAAAATAAGGAAAAATTATTGAACATGTACCTTAATGAATTCTGAAATAATTCAGTGATCATGTACAGAATCACATTGTACATGTACAGAGCTGCATCAAGTAATGTTTAAAAAAAATTTGTAATTCCACTCAAAAAGGTACAAGCGACCTTAAAATCTCCGAAAGCTCTCCGGCTACTAAAAATGTTTACACTCGTGTTGTAGACGTTTCTATACTAAACAACTTTTGTTAATAGTCTTCTCATATCTCCAAAAACAACCAAAATATTCAAGTGTCAATTCTCATTAAGACTGTCTGTGTACCTAATATTTTGAAAATTTCACTGAATTAGTAGCGAGTGAACGAAAACGAGGCGGATGAGAAAAATATTTTATAAATTTCGAAGGATTGTAAGAAATTCATAACTGTTATGGCAGGCGGCTTTTTATGGAATAACAATTGAAAATTGAGTTATAGATGTTGCTATCTTCTGTTTACACGTTTACACCAGTCCCCGATAAAAAATCGAAGTGTTATATTCTAAAAATGAAAAATTGCGAACTATCAAACATTTTTTTCGAAGTACTTAATGTTAAAATTACGCCACAATTACACTTTTCATCGCCACATTTCAATTCATATTCGCTATACATTCATCTCCATTCTCTAAGCCCAAGAGAAATAACTCATAAACTAACTGTGACGCATCTCTAATCATTATACACAAACAACATCACGTCGAAACACGTTCCATAGCGAAAAGAAGGTTCAAAAAATGGCGCGAAAAAGCGAAACCGATCCCGCGATCGCGAACAAAGCTGTTACCACGACAATAACTCCTTTTCTACGCTTCTCGCGGAGCGTCGCATTTGTTATCCTCCGATTAAAAATGCAAAACATACCGTGTCGAGAATGGCCGTGGTCAGGCCGGATCCAGTCACCAGCTAAAAGCACAATCCGCAGCTACGTGCCTCCGCAGGATGTTCACAGCACTATTTTGTACGCAGCTCGGCGCACGATTGCCGCTCGAGGGTTGCGATTCCCTTGTAACCGATTTCCGACGAGCCTCTCGAACGGTCTCACTGATCACTCAGAACGCACAGTTTAACGAACGGCGGTGCCGGTGCTCCGAACGGAATCCACACTCGCAGAGCGTCGGGCGATCCCTTTCTTTCCCCGGGATCGGCACAAAATCCGAGCGGAACGGACGTTCGGGTTTCGCGGTTGGAGTACAAGGACGGCCGACGTTTACGACGAACGGAAACGGAGAGCCGACGGGCCACCGGGTGCGACGTTGACCGTGGTCCGACTATCGAACGGACGGGTTTTTGGGGTACGGGCGTCGCGGGTATTCGGCGCGTCTGTCGGCGATTACTGGCACGACGAGCCTGGCCAAGGAGACGAGGAGAGGAGAATCGGACGCGATCGTCGGTGAAGAGGAAAGAAACACGTGCAACTGGAAAACAGGGGTGCAGTGACGCGTCACTGCTGCGGTGCGCGGCGCCCGATTGACCACCAGAGTCTGCCTTCCTTCATGCGAAGATCCCTGCCGCACGATTTCGTCACCCCCACCCCTCGTCGTCGTCCCTCGCACGCTCTCCCTCTATCCGAACCAGCCTACCTCTATCTCTCTCTCTCTCTCCCTCTCTCTCCACCTTCCGAGCTCTCTCTCACTCTCTTTCTCTCGCTCCGGTTCTCGCTCTCGCTTGGACCCCTGGTCGGGGGCTCCCTCGCCTCCGGAGGCGAAGTCGTCGCGCGACGAGGAGTCGGGCTCGTTGAACGTCCCGTTTCGGCGTGGCGTGCCGGCGATATGGGCGGAGCCACGACCCGGCGGCGTGGTTCCCTCCCCTCGACGACCCCGCCGACACGCCGGGTACACGGCGGTGGGGGCATCAGAGAACCGGGACCGATCGTCGCGACGCGGCGGCGCAACGTCGATCGCGCGGCGTCCCGACGAGGACGTCGCTCGGGGGCGGCGCCTCTTGGGGGCGGCAACGTTCCCCGTTGGACCGAGCCGTGGGACGCCATTGATCCTCGCCGCGCCGCGAGGCTGACGGCGCGCGACGCACGCCGACGCCCGGCGTCGCGACGCCACTCTCGCACGCAACGCCGTCGCGGCCGTCGTCATCCGCCTGCCTCTTTTCTCTGCCCTTCGCGCTCGCCAGGCCGCTCGAATTTCTGCGCCAAGAGGTAAGTCGACGATCGCCTGTGCGCCTGTGTCACGGGATCGTGTGTCGTGCGCGCGTGTGTGTCCGCTCGCCTGCGTGCGTGGTGCGTGCGTGGGGCGTGTGTGTGACACGCGTGGACCATGCCTGCGTGTGTGTGCGCGAAAAGGATCTCGCAGGACCGCGTGTGTCGCGCGTTACCGTGGGCCTCGTCTCCTTTCGGTTTGCGCGAATCGCGTCTTCGCGATTTTTCGTATTGCTCTTGTTGTTTTGTTGTCGACGTTTTGGATGAGTTTGCGTGGTTTGCTTCTTTTTAGCGTCGCGACGACACGCGGTGGTTTCAGTCGCGCTGGGAAGACGGGGTGAGTGAGCTGGGAAACGGAAAATCGAATAGTTACTCGGTATGGTAACTTAGTTTCCTGACTCGTTACCGGCTATGAGTTTACACAGTGTTAAGGGACATTGAGTTTAACACTTTCGCTGCTGACGAAAGCTACTGTTGCGGAATTATCTTTTAACAAGTTTTTGATGGCATGGGGTTGTTATAGTTGGCAGTTGTGGCCGAGTTTTGAAATAGGGAGGGAGGTTTTAATGAATATGATTATGCTGGGGTGATACTTGTTCAATGAAGCAAAAGCATGGTTTGTTAGGTAGGAAAAAGGATCTCTATTTCTAAGCAGTGAAAGTGTTAAAACCGCCGAGGGCAATCTGTGTCGTTTATGCCACAAGCGAGATTGAAAATTTCTCAACATTTGTATTTTTGTGAAAAAGAATGTCAAATACTTCGCGTAAGAGACGATTGTATTATTTAACACCTTAACGCTTACGTTTTGTCGTAACCAATGCATTTTGTCTTAGAATGTTATAAAAGCTTAGAATAATAAAACATTAAATTTAAACTCAGTTTGCTTATGAATTACGAAAAAATGTGGTTGCGAATGGAGGGTCAAGCCTACTATTTTCGTTCTTCTTGATTATTTACTATTATTTACTATTCTCTTCTTTATTATCATTGCTTCATTATGAATGTAGAAGTACTACAGTAGAACCTTGATTATCTGACTCATGTATCTCAAATTTTTATTAATCAGTGTTCCAATTATTAAATGAATTAGGTGTAAGAGTACAGTAGGAGTTCGAGTCAAACTCGTTTTCAGCTAATTATTAGCATTTTATATCAGAAATATTAAGTCCAATAATCGAGTCCAATAGTTGTATTGATATAATAACAAGGAGCAAGGAGTGTAAATAGGTAATAATGCTAATTTTCTTTCCTTTTCTTAATATTAAAGTGCTTATTGAAAGAAACAAAATATGACTGAATCAGAAAGGACACGAATATCATAGAAGGATTAATTCATGCATCAACTATTAGGAGTACAAATAAATAATTTACCATTACTGCGTTAATTTAGTTATTTCTTATTAACCCTTTGATATACCCTTTGATTGTTTTTTAACAAAAACAACCTATTAACCCACGACTGACTATAATGGATTGATACATTACTATGATGGAGTCTGAAGGACCGTATTTGACATTTTTAAATAAATAAAAACGTGATTTACATGCACTTTTAAACCTGTACTTAGTAGGTAGTAGTTACATTTGTCTTCTAATATTTACTGTGAGTGTAATAATTAGACTGCAGATTTGACGAAAAATCAAATTTTTATCAACACGAATGATATTATGTTCTAAGTACTGTAACTTGTATTATTATAATTTGACATCTCTCAACAGCTTCGTAGGTTTTTACATCAAATACAGTGAGGCGGTGAGCGGCGAGGATAGCGGCGCGGACAAAAGAAAACAAAGGGTGGCTTTTACTATCCTCTTACCTCGCCGCTATCCTCGCCACTCACCGCCTCACTATATTTGCAACCTTAGTATTGTAGTTACTGCATAAAAATCTACTTAAAAAAACGGAAATTTTTAAATATAGATACAACATTTCACTATAGTAGTTAAGAGTTGACAGTATAATATCAGAATATAGCATAATTATGTTGGTATAGTATGTCAAAGTATCTATCATGCATTTTTGAGAAGACGTCCCGCGAACAACTCAGAATTAGATCCTATTATATTCTGCAATAAATGAATTTGAATTTTCTTCGGTAGACATCTTCTCAGCAACGCATAATGGGTACAGAAGGCTACTTCAATATATTCCTTTTACTTACTTTGAATAACACTATATATTTCAATATATGTATACATTTATACATATTTTAGTCTGTATTGCGACATATATGGTATTGTATAGTTCACACCATTATGCATCTCATTATTACAAGGCAACGAGTTAACATATTTCAATATAACTCACTTATTACAGCAATTACATAGCATAACTTCTTAGAATCTTCTATTTTTTGAGTGAGCTACACATTCTACTTCGATAAAAAATTCACCTTTGCTCCATTTGAGTATGAAAGAATAGTAAATTCTATACTGCAAACTTTCATACAAAATTAAACTTCTACAAACAGACATAAAAGAAATGGAAATTTAAATAACAGTGTGTCTTACTTCCTAAATGTTGCAATTTAAATTACATTTTAGATATTGTATATATTTTTGAATCTATCAACAGGCTCATAAATTTTCATATATTCAGAATTGTTATAAATACATCCTGCAGTTCATAAATTGCTTATTTTGTCTTCTGAATGAAAAGATTTGCATCGACCTAATCAGAAAAGACACTGAATGAAAATAAGAGTGACTTCAAAGTAAACAAAAAAAAAAAAACATGACAAATTCACAATGAGTGAATACTATATCCAAAAACATTTTATCCTATTTTGTAAGTCTTGGAAATAAATATTTCTCAAATCGGGAGCAATTGTGAATTCATCGAACGACCCTCGAGGAACAAAGGAAGCCTTACGTGCGAGATAATTGTTCGAGCTTCTCTGGAGACGATCCCGTCGCGAAGTCGGCATCCTTTTATCTCATCGCGCGGAACAGGTGGCACCAATTATGCTCCAATTACCTGTTCGTTTAATTCCCGTTTGACGCGATAGTCGCGCGACGGTGAATCGGGCACGCGACGAAATAAAAATGAAAAGGCGGATCATTGTTAACGATAGTCACGAAACACCGATAGGAAACATAATGAATCGTGGTGAACTCTATCGTGCGTGTTTCGGCGATTGTTTCTCTTTCCCTTCCGCGAGGCTTACCGCGGCGAAAAAAAACAATCGCATTTGCGCTAATTATGTAGTCTCGCGCGCTCGAGGCGACCGCACGTAGCTCGATTTTTCCTCCCAATCGTCTCGCTTTTCCGTGTCCGCATTATTCGACGCCCCCTACTTCCCTCTAGTCCACAATGAATAGTCGATTAAATATTAATTAACACGAACAACGAACAGTTTTTTCTCCCCTTTTCCAACCGTTAGTCATATTGAATATTCATAATTGTTGACCACGTGCATTTCGAGCGTCGGAGAAATTCAAGCATTTCGATAAACTTATGGGTGGACGTAAATTGCTGAATATAATGCGTGTATATTTACTTATTATTTTATTAGTTGTAGAGGAAATTGAGTTTCAACAATGTTGTTTAAAGATGTTATTTGATATGCTATAGACTTTATGTCGTAGGTATTATTCTGTCAGTAGATATATTTTAATTAAAGTTCATCTTTCATTTCATATTTAATATTCTGACATTTAGGCAAAATCAAGAGAAATAGTTTCTGAGTAATACAAAGTCTACAGCGAACACCCGTATAAATCAATCATTAGGTTACTAAAAAATTCTGTGTTATGCAAATTCGTGTTATATCAAACAAACGATTAGATTGTACAAACAAATACGGTTATGTTCTAAAAGAAAAAAAAACTATATATACTAATTTCATTTTCTAACTAAGAGGAATATATTTATTAAAACGATAATTGATCAAATGTATTTTATATTAATAGTATTAATATTCCAATTCTCAAATATCCCAATTATCGAACAGTTTTAGAACGAAATTGTGTTATAGGAATACCGTGTTATACGAGATATTCGCGTTTAAAGTTTTAAACATCAATTACTGTCTTACGTATTCGAATTTTCCTATATTCTTATTTTTAATGGAAAAAGTTTTTCTTCTTTTTTTCTTCAAAAGAACTTTTTTTTCTGTAATAAAAATATGAATTCTAGTTTCTAGATCTCAGTTATATAAAATCAAATTTTCTGAAAATGTGACCTACGTCGTTTTCCCTTACAGCTACAGATTTTACTGTAAATAGTGTCAGGTTTGAAAAGTACTTCTAGATTTATTACAAGCAGTTTCACTGAAGAGATGTGGAATATTAGAAGCAGACAATATTGTTATTTTACTTCCATTACACTATTTGAAAAAAAGAAAACCATGTATTTTATTAAGCTGCGTATAAACCAGCCACACAATGTTTGAAAACTGTTCATAAACTTTCTATAAAACTATAAACACTACGCAATTCCTTCACACATGTCACACGAACCATTGAAAAACCATATGCGAACAAATACGCGAACAGATAGTTCCTACGAAATTGATCTGTCATACTGTTCGTGAACAGTTTACAAACGGCGAAAACGCACTTTATCAGTCGCACACTTTGTGCCCTATTTATACAGGGTGTCCCAGAATAAATGTACTCCTGCTGTGATTTCAAACAACTTTTTCCTTAGTCAAAATGTTAAGTGGGACTTCGTTAGAGAGTTATCAGTAAAAAAACCCTGACCATTCAGAGAGCGAATACAGCGGACGAATCTCGGCGCGCGAAGTGGTGGGCCAATGCTAGGCATAGTTTCAGTCCGCACCGCGCCTAGATTTGTCCACTGCAGTAGCCATCAGATTGGTTAGTTTTTTTTTTTCTTATTAACTCGATAACAAAGCTTCACCCAACATTTTCGATAAGCAAAAAGTTATTTAAAATTACCTGAGGAATCGCACCTTAACAGTTCTTACACTTATTCTGGGACACCCTGTATACTGTATATGCACTTACTAGGCATGGGATGACTAAAGTGAAATCATTCCTAATTTCATTTTAATCCACAGCGAACATTCTCTCCTTTATCTTAAACACTTTAAACTCCTTCATGTTTATGCTTCAATTCTTTAGTCTTACAGGTCACAAACAAAGTGTATCACAAATTGGAAAATCAGAAAAAAATACACGTTCCCTGTTTTTCCCGCTTACCCTCCACTTCTCCAGTACAACACATCGCACGTCGCGCTAACAGGTACACTTTGCCCCCGACGAAACGGTAGGAGACAGGGTCACGTCCGCGACGTCCCGTTTTTTTTTCCCTCAAACGACCAACGTTTAGTTAAAAAGCCACGAACCAGCACTCCCTTGGTTTCGGTACGCGCGATTGGTCACACGACACCCGAACTTCACCAAGGCGAAGAACATCGAAGACTGGCCGCTCAAGGACGCGGCGGATCCCAGCTACCGACACTAAATACGTGTACTCGACCGAGTGTGCAATTAATCACCGATCCGTGGGTAATTGGCGGCGGGGGCACCGGGAATCGATGAGCCCTCGTGAGCGTCGACGTGCGCACGGTCCATTCAACGAAAGTTCCGTCACGTCGTCGTCGCGGCCCTTCGGCACATCCGGTAGAAAGTTTTTCGCCGAAGGTTAATAGAGGGGGAGGAGAGACAGAGAGAGATTCGAGGTAAATTGATGCAAGGGAGAGATTCGAAGCGAAACGAATCGGGATCCGAGAGTCGAGAATCGAACCCCGATGTCTCTGCGTTTAATCGAAATCGATCGTTGGAGTTTATTCGATCCGTAAACCGATCGAATTTCACGTTGTTGCGGATGCAAGCTTACTTTCACCTTTTTTATAACTTCTGAAATATATATTCTTGCAGGGTGTATCCGGTTTTTGAGTGGAGAAACGTCATTCTGGGTCACTTCCTCTTCCCATGTTAAAAGAAGTTTCTTCTTTTGTTATGTGTGCTGTGCTCAAAATAATTCCAAAACGATCTCTTCGATTAAGAATAAATTAGAAGACAATTTTTTTTCGAGATACCGTATATTGAATACGATAAATATGTAATTATTAGATTGCAAATTCACAATTTAATATAAATAAAACAACAATTAAAATTTAAATAGAATAATATGTATATTATTTTCAATATTTTATATATTTTTGCATCTATGAATATTATTACATGTTTTCATCTACCTGAAATTGCCATAAATGCATAAACATCCGCAGTATAGTAATTACGATTCGTAATCCCATAATGCAGCTGAAACCTCGCACATTTATACTTCCATTTTTAATAAATTCGGTTCTAAGAAGTTTTAATGAAAACTTGATTTCTTAATAAAACTATTCAAATGAAAAAGGCATCGTTTGTACAGAATCAAAATTACGAATATCACGAAGAATTGACTGATTTTTATATACAAAAACATTACCATTCACCCAAGTGAACTACTTCAACAGTTTTAGTGTTTTACAACCTTGAACAAATAACTGAAGCTTGTCTCGGTATTTCCATATGAAGTAAAAACTTCGAGAATAAATTTATGCAAACGGGAAAAACCGAGCATGCATGGATTTTTTTTTATTACGCTGTAAGCGGAAACCGTCGAAGGAAGAGAACAGAATGCCCTGGGGGAAGAGGGAGCGAGATGGATAGATGGAAAAGATAACCGAACGATTACCGAATAACCAGATTACAGTAGAACAGGTAGGTAAGTAGTGGATAGATTAAGTACCTGCGTTATTATACTATGACGTTTGAGTGACACTTCTCGTTTGCTTATTTCGGTTGCTGCTTTCACAACTCGATATCTGTTTTAGACGTAGCTTCCTGTTACAGTTAAGGCATAGGGTTGATAACAGAATCGCGAAACTTCTGTGTACTCCTTTCGAATTCGCGAACATTTTCTAGTTGATACTGATTTGGTTTTGGTTTTCACAGTGATCTTGATTCTGAAGTAATTATGACTTCTATTCAATTGAGCACAGTGAATCTTACTTCCTATTTTTTCCTATGTAACTAATCATTTTGTTATTTAGCAGAATTGATTCCCTGTTTGATATCTTTGCTTTCAACCTTTAGAAAAAGGTTGTTAAAGGCACAAACTTTATTCAATAGTCACAATTGCAGTATTTGTACAAAATATATTTATTTTGTACAAATACTGTAATTGTGCAAATATTCCGAATAAGCAGACATTTTTAAAAGCATAAAAGACGATTTTGCAACAGTAAAATGTGTAATTAAAGAATTAATTTAATTCTTCTATAAAAGTATCTACTTTACCAACGAAGTACAATAATTATATTTTTTCTGTACAATACAAATTAATACAATAAATAAGTCTTAGTAACGTTATAAGCCCAATGAAAAATCTACTTTGAAATTAGTTCCGCCCAAATAAATTTTAAAATTCGATAGGAATGAAAAGAGATTTTGTGCTATCATCGGCAATATTGGATATTTTAAATTTTAATTTCAGTTTATTGAAATAAACGAGAAACCCCCTTTACAATAAGTTTGTAAATACAATAAAACTTACAACATGAAAGCAATTCGTGATTCATAATTAAAATGCTTAATGAGGAAAGTTAGATATTGAATTCTAGATCTCAAACCATAGATGATTTCGAGGCGATGTATAAACTAAGAATTAGGGCTTGTAAGACCAAAAATCAACTTGATTATAGATATAATTCCTTAATTCAGTTATTCTATTAATCATGCTGTAGTGATTGAATCTGGAGTCGATTGGAAAAGGTTGGTTACAAAATCTGGAGATACTGGTTGGAAAAGAATTCCATTTGAAACAAAATAATTGAGCGCACCCGGTCAAAGTATTTGTATTGGTGGGATTAGAGAGGTTCCGCGAAACGTGTATCAGTCATATCGTTGTCAGAATTTCGGTCTAGCTGTTCCGTCACGCCTCTCTTGTACCTTTCAGCTTATCCACCGCGTACAATTGGATTTATCAAGTTAAAGTCGAAGCCGACGAGTGCCATACGTCCGTTGCACATCGATAACACGTACTGCTGGGACGTCCATTGATCCCCGCGGAACGCGAATGTCGAACATCCGGTCCATCGAGCGATTTCGCTACAAAATTTCCATCCATCGCGGAGTCTATCCTTTTCAGCTTCGAAAATTTCAAAGCGTTTAATATTTTTATTGTTTCACGGTGAAAAAGAATATTGACACTTTAACGGCCGCAGTCGTGTGTTCGTTATTTTTGTTCGTTATGTTCGTTATTTTATATTTAGACATGTAACAATTAAATCTATATTTAGACATGTCAACAATTAAATCTATGGCCACTGGAAACCAGACGTATTATGTTCGACCTACTATGTGCATATAAAGTACTTAATGGCTGTATTATACAGGATGTAACAAAAATGTTGCAGTTCCTTGAAAGCGGTGATTCCTGATGTGATTTGAAACAACTTTTTCCTTAGCGAAAATGTTATATGGAGCTTTATTGACGAGATATTAACAAATACTCCCGACCAATCGGAGCACGAATACAGTGGACGAATTTCAGCGCGCGCTCTAGCTGAGAGTAGTATTGGTCCGTCATCGTCCGCGCCATCATTAATCCGCTGTACTCGCCCTCCTATTGGTCAATGTTTTTCGTTGATTACTCATTAACAAAGCCACACCTAACATTTTCGCTAAGGAAAAAGTTGTTTCAAATCAACTCAGGAATCACCACTTTGAAGGAACTGCAACATTTTTGTTACACCCTGTATTTTCTGATATACTATCTCATTTTAACTTAATGACATCAACGTCATCCAGAAGAAATAATATCTTATTATTGCAAGAGACCCGCCGTACGAATTATGGCCAATATAACTACATTAACCGTATGATTATACATATTAATGAATTCACTGAATTTCTTTAGTTCTCATACCTCCTTTAGATTTAGATTGTCGCCTATAAATAACCGCTAATATAAACAAATTGTACTCTAAACGGTTAAACACCCGTAAATGATCAAATGTATCGTAAGCATAAATAATAAAAGTAGATATTAGTAAAAATGAAAAGGATATAATATAAATATAAATTTCGAAAAGATTCATTACTCCAAAAGTCATTAAATTGCAAAACTATTGGCACATTGTGGGAAGTAAAATGGGATATTTTTTTTAATCTCTTACTCAACGACCACGATTTTCTTTTGTACGAAATTCTATCTATACACACAGAAGAAGTAATGCGTGCAACGTTACCTAAAAAACGAAACAAGAAGAAAAGAACGGCTCGATAATTATGCACGTATACGCATAGATAATTCCCAGAGATAATCTCCAGAATGAATGGAACAAAACGCGTCGCCGAGTCTGTCGCACGTCGCGTCGGGGACGCATTTTTGCGCTCGAACGTCGTATCGTGATAATTAGAGAGCAAGCTTCCATTAAACTCGCACGGTTGTGCGACACGGGATGAAAGCCGAAAGATATATTTTTTTCCGTTCTCCCTCCGCCTCTCCGTGAGTTTCTGGTCGCACGGTCCCGTTATCGCGAATAAAACGCGACCGCGTATCGGTGTTTCCAACTAGACGAATTTCATATTCGCCAGGCATTATTTGAACGATTAATGCGCGCGTAACGCCGCTCGTATTGTTGCCAACATTTTCAACCGTGCCATTTACAATTCTCTCTTTATTGCCTTTCGGCTTATCCGGATTGCGCCGCGGCGTGTTGCGAGTTCGCGTGTTCCATCCTAATAATAACCATTTAAGTTAACGAACTGCAACGGCGGCTGTTTGAACATCGGAGGGGACACGGGAGATTAGCGTACCGTTAATAAGATTATCCGCGTAAACAATAGATTGTCCATTTCCGGGCTTGAGCCGACGATGCGCGGATATAATATCGGGAACCCGTGAATGGGAAAAACGCGATTATGGCAAAAGCGGGATGAAACTGTGCAGAAATATTATTAGGTCGTTAACTAACTTCTATGGATCGCTTCTATAGGATGATAGACCATGTTGAGATTAAGGTAATTCCCGGAGAAATGGACTGGTTGAATATTTTTTAACGAAAAGTGTATTTATATTTAATTATACGAGCAATGCGTTAATTTTACTTTAGTGTAATTGAGTTATTTATCAATTTACGGAAAGAATCCATTGATACAAAGAAAAGAAAGAAAATAGGCATAGAAAATAAAAGTGATAAAGTATCGATACATGTATAAATATAAGGGGAAAGAAATAACGTGATATAACAGACATAAGATTATATCTACACTGAAGATATTTCTGTGGCTACAAGGAAAAACGACGCAAGTCTCAAAAAAAATAGAGTTTGTACCCTAATTCAAGTCTAGAAAGCAGAATTTACACTATTATCACAGAAACAAAATCTATAAAATGAATTTTTCCTTCGAAAACTAGGTTTTAATGAAATTCAAGAACATAGTATGTACAGTATTGCAGGACAAAACTTTAAACGCGAATATCTCGAAAATGAAAACATGTGACATGCGGCGTTTTGCCTTATAATTCCAGATTTATGCATTTATGGCGATTTTGAATGTGCTAAAATGTATATAGATGTACTTAGATGCAAAAATCCATGAAATAACGAAAGTAAAATATATTTTATGATATTTGAAAGGTAAAAGACACTTTTATTTAATTTGCTTTTCTTTTTCTGCGCTTTTGAAAATATAAATTTGGATATACATTCGCAGTCTAATTATAACGAGTAACTATACATAAGTATGTAATTCGTTGTAAACAGCGTCCACATTTCGTGAGTAGATGTGTATAGTAAAGCATTATTTCTTAAACTTCTATTTAGTCGTGACATTAAGGTTTAAAAAATCAGTGCTAGAAGAAGATTATATGCCGCCCCTGAGTATCTTATAGATATACTAATATAATATCAGTGTAATGACAGCGCAACTATCAATTTAGATTTTAATTTTACAATGTTATGAAAAAATGAATAGTGAGTTTCACTGTTTAGGCTTTAGAAGGTAAATAAAGTTTCTTATGTGATTACAGTGAAAATAGTTCCATGAATGTTGTCCATCGCACCAATATAATGTGGAAGCGAATGATCCAATAGGACAAAATTTTGTTTGTTTTTACCGTGGTTGTCTATAAAGTTATTCTATTATAAGAAATATTATTATAAGTTATATAAAAATATTATTTTTAACGCAAACAAATAATAATTGCTCACTTAATTAACACTTTTAAAGTATACGATTTTCAAACGTTTTTAAAGAGATGATCCATCTCCTTCAATGTTGCCCTGCACTTCACGCCACTCGTTTTTACCAAATGATGACGAATTGTAATAATAAAATACATAAACAGAAATATTTGTATTTAAAATTATAGGGAGGATAGTTTCCGTGGTTTAAAAGTAAAAATTTTGATCTGACAGACAAAAAAGGTGTTCAACGATTTCAGAGATTTCAACGACGAGCAAAAACTGATGACTTAAAAATTCGATTAAAGATTTCAAAAATTTTTTGCTACATATTTAAACATTTTTAAATATTTGCGCGTCTAGACGAAAAGGTAATGAGTTCTAAAATCTTTAGGCTAATTGTAAGGATGAAATTCAGTAACATGAAAAATAAAAAAAATCTTCGGAAATTGGAGGAATGAATCTTGATGCAATAATAAAATCCCACGCAAAATTTTAGAGAAATTGATTCGGTAGTTCGTAAATTATTTAACTTTAGGTTTAACATGTATTCTTATGAGAAAACGCAATACTAAGAAATATATTACAAAATTAAGAGTGAAGTTGCTAACAATTACATTTCAAGTATGTACGTATGTAAGTACATACAATCCAACAAACAAATTCATAACAAAATATCTAAACGTCTGACTGGTTTTCAATGAATGTTTTCATCACAATAGGATACGTATCTTGGAAATTGAGTAACTTTTGACTAAGATTGTTACTGAACAAAATAACTGAAGAACAATTACAATATTACTTATTGGGCTTCTTTCATTACTAGACTGCGGATGTTTATGCATTTATGGCGATAGTAAATGTTCTAAACTACGTAAAATATTGAAAATAAAATACATTTTATAATATTTGAAAGGTAAAAGACATATTTAAGTTCATTTTTTTTTGTATGTCCTTGAAAATGTGAATTTGTATAAACATCCGCAGTCTACTTATTACTCAATAACTTAATAAGATTTGTTCAGGTTTCCACGAATGTTTGACACAAATTACGGAGAAAATTGTTGTGTCTGTGTCGCGAGTACGGACAGATGACGTGAATACGTCTACAACGTTCGCAAAAAGATCACAGTGACATCACAATCCCCACTAGGTGAAATAGATTCTTTGATTCTTTAACTATCACGTGGTATATTTTGATTTTCGATATAAACAATAGTTTTTGAGTTGCAACACGAAACTGCATCCCCTGATTTCATTATCATCGAATTTTCTGTTATGCTCCCAGTACAAGAGCAAATTTATAGACGTATTCACGTCAAAAAGCTCCAAATCAAGACAAATGTACATCAGAAATCTCACATCGGCTCCCCTCATTTCGACTGTAAAGATACTCAAAGACAGCCGACCGAATAAGAAACGAGGGAATAAGAAACATATCGAATTACCGAAAGGCGTGTTTCCAGAAGACAGTCGATACGTCGGACGCGTGCAGAGGACGACGGCGTTTTGGGAAACGGAGGATCCCCCGATTTAGGATGGGTTTGCAATGCAGTTGACCGATTGCGGATCACAAGAAGGGCGGCACGGCACCGAAAAACGGCAAGTGCGTTCTGCGGCAACGAGGCTCCCCGACATCTCGGTGTAATCAGACACCGTTTCGCGGGGAGTGATGTAAACGTAATTGAAAACACCAGTTCTGCCTCTGATCCGTGCCGCTCCCTTCCCGGAGGTTTTTCTGTTTCTTTGCGCGCCGCGGCAAACGTCTCCCCTCCGTTCCGCAATTAAAAGTCGCTTCTCTCATGGACTTCAGCCCGTCCTGTTTCGCGTTCACCTGTTCGCTTCGCCCATCCTTCCTTTCAACGCTTTTGATGCTCTTTTCGCGATCGCGTTTTGTCGTTCGTCGCGCGGGAGAACTCGTGACATCAAGCTCCCTCTTTTTCAAGAGCCACTAGACGTGAGAGAATGTTATGTAATCGCGGCAAAGAAAACGGGAACAAGTCGTAAAGAAGTTTAATGACGACGCCGTTTTGTAGGTGCAAAGTGACTTCATATTCTTTTATCGATTTCACTCGTTAACCCTTTGTATAATATATTTTTTTCTTGCACTGTGAATCCGAGGTTATTTTTTTATTGTTCCAAATGTTTTAAGGAATTTTAAACAATTCTGACAGATTTATTAAAGTCTAGTGGATGGAACAGGTCTGATTTTACGTCAAAATATGCTTTCAATGTTTGTTCAATCTTTCAATGATCTTTCAATGATCGCTTGAAATGTTGTTTGGGAGAAAATCGATTTTACAGAATGATCCGTTCCACGAACAATTGAATGCGAGGCTTAGTTGTTATGTATTTGCGATATGAGTAATTTGATAACTAGACTACGGATGTTTATGCATTTTTGGCAATTTTCATTATGCAAAAATCTGTAATAATGTACATAGATATAAAAATACATGAAATATCGAAAGTAAAATACATTTTATAATGTTTAGAAGATATGAAGTATTTTTATTCAAATTTGAGTTCTTTTTTGTATCTGCGAAAACTAGAATTTGCATAAAGATCCGCAGTCTATTGATAACAATTG
Source organism: Perdita meconis (assembly GCA_030770465.2). NCBI lineage: Eukaryota > Metazoa > Arthropoda > Insecta > Hymenoptera > Andrenidae > Perdita > Perdita meconis. Next base: position 22,926,428 of record JASKOS020000002.1, read on the forward strand.
CTATACAATTCAATGTCCATTGTTAATCTTCTATCGATTTCGAGTTCTAAGGAATTGAAGTTGTGGATTTCAAGGTTTGAAGTTTGAAGATTTGAAGTTAAATGAACACTTGAAGAGTTAAAATTTGAAGTTTAGAGTTTAGGATTTCACATTTGTAGAACTTTATAGTTGAAATTAGAGATATAAAACTATAAAGTTGAAGATATGAAATTCAAGTTTTAAAATCTGGACATTAGAAATATTAAGAGTAAAAGTTAAATACCTGAAAACTTTAAGTTCGGAATTTAAAAATTTCAGGTTAGAAACTTGGAAGCCTCAGGTTACAGATTTATAAATTTTTGGAGTAAAAGTTGAATAATTGTGGATTCGAAGTTGAAGATATAAAAGCTTGAAGTCGTATATTTAAAAAATTGAATTTTATCATTTGAAGAATTGAAATTAAAGAAGTAATATGACTAATTTGGTAAAAATAACTACAAAATTACTAAAATTAATAATATAATACTAACTTTTAACACGGTGACTCCCAAATAAAATTTTTCTCTCATTCTTGACGTAAACTGCCGTCCAATTCCAAAGATTTCCATTCTGCTCAGCCTTTCCCTGAAGATGAACTTTCTCATTAAGAATCTGAAACAATGAGTTGTTTCTACTGAATGAAAGTTTATTTACATACCTACTCTTATTCTCCTTCTTTCTCTTTAATCTACTCCAATTCCGCGAATAATTTAATATGCGGACTCGCAAAAAAGAACCAAAACAGAGTGCTTCTGTAAGGTAACTCGAGACAAGGTGCCTAAGGTTTTTTATTAAATTTGTAAAAAGTTTAATATGTATATTTCTATGAAATTAACAAACTGTATTTGTTATATACATTATATACTATATTACAAATGCTACTAAATTAACAAAAACTCATTGTTAACCCATAGAAATAATAATTCTTCTGATACACGATCTGGCATCTTACCTCAACACAATTTAGGCATCTCACTCCAAAGTATTCGGGAAGATGCCAGGCTCGTTAAATAAATCAAACTGTATGCAAATCATTTGTGAAAAACTCGAAATAAATAAGGAAGACACCTTCATTTTAGCTAGCAACCCGCCGCTGTTGATAATATCTTTTTTTATTGACATGTAAAATATCAAGTCACATAACTTTGTATAAATCGTTCCTCTGTTGTATGTGAAAACAAATTGTAAGTGATCTCCTTTAGCAATCGAAATAATACCATAACTCGTGGACGCAATTGCAGTATCATGCATTGAATAAATGTTGAGTTATGGTCATCTCGCCCCGGATTACCTTGCGTCCTGCGATAACGATATCTGCCGCCTTCCTCGGCGACATGAAAGACACAATAGAGCACCCTGCCAATCGTGAAACTCCTCAAAGGGCTGCGCGTACCGGTGCAACCCCCGGAAAAAGAGTGCGATAATGCGTTTCCAAGTAGCCGAAAGTAGGTGTAAATAGAAGCCGACGAATTTTTTCCTGCATCGAGGAGCATTAGGTGAAAGGAGCCGACGAAGGCGGCCCCCTTTATTGCGAATATTTTTCAATGGAAAATTTTTTTTCTCACAATCTCTCCCCCCCCTCTGAGGGGCAAAGGTAGCGCCCCGTGTATTGGCGCACACGTGAACGACGGTGGAACGAGGGGAGAAAAAAAAAAAAAAAAGAAGGAGAAGGAGATCTGAAAAGGTACACGCAGAGTACCGCCTCTGATGAATGCCGCAACCAGTAACCACCATGTTTTCCCTTCACTGGTCCGCCCTTGCTCCCAAAACATTCTACCCTCTCTTTTTCTTCCCCGGTCGTCCTCCGTTCATCCCTCTTGTCCGATTTTCCAACCCCTCGCCAAACCGCGATTGAACCCTTGTACGCGTCGGTATGAGTATCAGAGGAATACATTTTGCGGCCGCCACCGTACGTTCTATGGAAAACGCAATATCGATAATAATTGCGCTGATGTACCGTTTTGTATGAACAGGCTGTACAGGTAATCGATCCTTTTTGTTAGCCGAATGTTTATTCGCCGTGCCTTAGGCCTTTCAATTTTTAGGCGACGATTCCTGTATTTTATAGGGTGAGTGTCATTTCAAATTGTACATTGTACCTAACTCGGGTTTCCACCCGTACTACATATATTATACAGTGAATTCTCGTTATAAACGACCCAAGTTCATAGAAAAGAAAAGGTCGCTTATACCGAGAAATTGCACTCACTTGGTTACATCTCATGGCGGCAGATGATTCGTTGACCAGATAACCAGTCATATCTCAGAGGCTAGACCACAATATTTAAAATATAAAAACATATGTAGGCATGCATTGAGAAAAATAATGTTCCAAATTTTACTACATTTTATACTAAAGTAGCAGGATAGGTGCACGTGTAGTAAAAAATCCTAACACAGTGTAGTAACAATCGCAACGTAGTGTAGTAAAGGCATCTGGAATTTCAACAGAATATGTACTACACTGTGTTAGGATTTTTAGTACACTGAGTTCGAATTTTCACCACACGTGATACTATCCTGCTACTTTAGCACAAAATGTGGTAAAATTTATAACTGTTTTTCTCAGTGATAAAGTAGATGTAAGGTAGATGATAAGTAGATGTTTCTAGTATTTTATTTCTCTATGTGCTATATGCTTAAAATTATTAGTCCTATGACGTAACAGTCGCTTATAACGAATCATTGAAACTGAAGTTGCTTGCATGGAAAGTCGCTTATAACGAACGGTCGCTACTACCCAGGTCGCATTTATTAAATAATCGCGCATGTAAATAATTAAGCAAAATACTATACTTTTAATTCATACTTTAAAAAAAAAATGTAATTATCAACCTAACTAATTGTCTAACTATAGTGAGTTTCAGTGCTCAGAACGCACATCACGTAAAACTATGCACGGCTAACTTAGGCTAGCTGTCAATTGTATATAAGTTGGTCTTTCTTCCCGCTTAGTTTGTTTTATATTATCCTTATTCATGTTAGTTTTGATAAATAAGTTATTGATAGATAAGTGAAGTGAAATTGAAATAAACAATATACTGCAAAAATGGAATCGAATAAAGACGCTATATATGCTTCCGAAAAAACTAAAAAATAATTCTTTTTTATACAAAGCATAAGCTAATAATAAATGTTACTTAGAAAAATAAATAAAATAAGAAAAATAAATGTATACCATAATTTTTCCTAAGTTTCCCAGAAAATAATACATTTTTGTTAAATTCCACAAAAGTACTAAATTTTCCTTAAAAAAGGTGGCAACCCTTATTTTAACAGTTAACAGATTTTTGTTGAGAAAATAGTGTTAAATTGAATGTGTAAAATTATAAATTAAGAGCTTCATCTCTGACAGAAAAATTAAATATATTCGAAAATATTGTATGGAAATTACTTATCAGTCTATCAATAATCGTACATATGGGATGAAATGATATTATAATAAAAAAAAAAAACAGCTATCAAGATAGTATAAATTCTACGTAAATATTTTGTGGAGAAGCCATGATTATGTAGTTTCAACGGCTTACAATCGTCTTGGACCCGATTTTAAAAGAAAAGAAACTCACACTTTACAAATTTAGATACAAGTTGTGGTATAGGGAATAGTTAGGAACAGTTTATGGTATAGGGAATAACGTTAAAGTTGGAACTAGGAACACATTATTATCACTATACTGCAGATGTTTATACAAATTCACATTTCCAAGAGCATAGAATAAGAAAATGAATTTAAAAGTGTCTTTTATCTTTATAAAATGTATTTTATCATAAAATGTATATTATTTTCAAATATCTCATGTATTTTTTGCATCCACGCATATCTTTATGCATTTTAGTAAATTTAAAATCGCCATGAATGCATAAACATCCGCAGTCTACTTATCACATAAGGTAAAATCACGTGGTATTCTTGTGTATATGAGAGCACATACATATCTACATACACACATATGATTTCACGTGCCGTGACAATAATGTGTTTCTACTTAATCATCCACAAACACAAAAAGTACGAACAATAAAAAAACTTCGTCTAACAGAAGAACACTCGACCGAAAGAAGTTCGACGAAGACAGAGTGTCTGACATTAACAAGGAAAAAAAAAAGATCGGCATCGAAAGTGGGTTTCAAAGACGCTCGCCGCTCTAAGCACGCGGCTGGACGCGCGCTCTTCGGGTAAGCGCAGAAGAAGGAAGAACCAAGTCGAACGAGGGGGGAAAGAAAGAAAAGAAAAAAGCGAGCCGATAAACAAACTACCGGGGATCGCGGTACTTTAATCTTTCTTTCGAGGCATCGGCCGTCTTTTTCGGCGTTCGATGAAAAGAGCCAAACAGGGTGGGGGTGCTCAGTCCACCCTCCCCGCTCGCCCCGCTTGCTCCCCAGCTCCTCGACTCATTATGGCAACATGCGGTAAGTATCCTGGTGTTTAAGTCTCGCCCGTACCCCTCCATCAGGGGTGCGCTTGCAGGAGGGTAGGGCATTAGTTGTATGTATATTCCTGTACACCGCACTATAAAAAGTGGTAGTCCAGAGCGCGCAGGGTGGTTGCGAGAGGCAGGGGAGAAGAGGGGGCGAGGACAGGACCGAGGAGCATCCCTTATTCCGTGGCGGCTCGTTGTACGGCTCGGCGCATCCGAATAGTCTCACTCCCCTGATCCCCGGGATTCCAGGTGGTTCCTGACCCCCTCCCCTCTCGAAAAAAGTACGCCCTCTCGAAAATTGGGTAGCCTCGATCCGATGCACACAGCTGCGATCCGCAACAGCGTCGCGGACCGAGGATGTTGATGCTTCTTGATGCCTGACGCGCTTTTTTCCTTTCAGGATTCCGTCTTTGGGGTTACTGTCGCTGCAACGTCTAGCATAATGAGCGAAAGTCGAGGAAAATGAAATTCCTTCATCTCCTCTGCGTCACACAGTGGATCAAACGGCGATTTTGACTAATAAAAAATCGTAATTTCGGTAATTTTTTATTACTTTATTTTCACTTTCTTTATGTTCCTAAATCCTTTAAATGAAATGTAATTTACCCATGACAATTTTTTATATACGTTAATTTGTAGACTAAAGCATATAGTCTCCGTTATCATTAAAAATATCACTGCACGGTTAAAGGACAATGCGATGTACTGTCACAAATGACATAATTATATTGTAAATAGAATAACTTTAAAAAGTGTTGAAACTTTCATATGGTTTTTTTAGGAGAACGGTTGGGTTCTGGTTCTGACCTATGGTTTCTTTCAGACTTTTTGTCCCTGCGATGAGTAGAATACGATGAAAGCAAAAAACCTTTTATTAATGAATCTCCACCGATCCAAACGTAAAGAATACCGTTGCATTAGTTAGAACATATAATTTACGTCCATCATTTACATTCTCGGTGGTAAAGAGGAAGGAAGTGTTCAGACGGAAGGAAATTATATAGGACTTGAGAAGTGACGGTGGTTGTGGAGGTAGATTGGAAGGGTCAATTAAATTTGAAAATACTGTAGAACTTTGATTAACTCCATTATTGTGCTGTGCTTGAGAGTTTGCACTCTAGTCCGATTGCTTCTAGTCCGTACTTCGGTTCAATATTGTTGGCTCAAGACTCAAGAGGGAATATCGACGAATTGGATCACACAACACAGTGTGAAGGAAAGAGAAAACGACATAGGCTGTTCTACTTGGAGTGGAAACTTCAGAGCGCATTTCAGAAAACTACTATAGCCGTAGTTTATGAGGAGAACCTTGAAAGAAATAGAGTTCACGTTTTTCTTTGTGAAATGTTTGAACCCGACTCTGCAAAACATTGAGCCGGTTCTGAGACAGTATGATTCATTTCTGATATTCCCCTGCAGCTATAAACTTCGTGTTGCAGAGATAGTTGCGATATAAATTTGACTTCTAGACGTAAACTTCAATTTGCAGAGGTCCAACTACTCTAAACTCAAGATGCAAGAGTAAAATAATGCATCTGAGAATGTACCAAAATATTATTTCTTACAGAGATTTAAAGAGATTTTCACAACGGAGCGAAAGAAAATGCTCAAAATTGTTGTCTCATAGAACTCTTTGAGTTATAGAGATTCGAATCATCAAATCTCAACTGCGTTTGCAAAACCAAGCATCTATCAATCAAACTCTGCACTATCTGTCCACCAAGTCGTCAGGTAACCACAAGAAAAAAAGTAACGATGGTGTCGGTGTTCCCGGGCCGCACCAGCCGCAGCTAATCCGAGTATCGACGGTGGTGGGACTCGCTACCCCCCTCCACGGTGCGCAACAACCAAGCAACCCCCTTATAAGAGGCAACGATACCGCGGCGGGCTGAAAAGCCGCTACGAATAACGTGCTTACGCGCGATCATCCGACCGCGATCCTCAATGCCCGTGACAGATGAAGCTGCACGCCTCTGAATCGAACTTAAGCCAGCGTTAAAGAGCGAGGAGAGGAGCCGGCGCGCTAAGTCCTCGCGGATGGATGGACGTCCCCGGGTCTTCTCTCTCTCTCTCTCTCTCTCTTTTTTTCCACTCGGGGCCCGACAATACGGTGTAGATTACTTTTCAGAATGGGCGGCGTGACGTAAACGCGACCGTCTCCCTCGGCGAACAATCGCTGTGTTTGCCGACACAATTTCCACGAATTAAAATCGTGAGAGCCGGACGGCCGGTCAGGAGGGTTAAGATCAGGGTTAAGAATTCGCCGAGGGACGGTCGCGTTTCTGCGTGGACGCCGTTAAGTTCGGGTCGGCAGAATCTCAAACGCGGTTCCGTTTCCGCTCGACCGGCACCAAAGTATTGCCGGGTCGCGGACGAGGTTTTGTTCGGTTAGGTCGTGTTTGCAACACGCGACGCAACACGAATTTTACGTGTCCTGGAGCAAGTGTTGGTTCCTTCAACCGCGAATCGTTTTGGAGGAATGAAGCTGTCGCTATGAGATTTGTGGTCGCTCATGAATCTAGTAAGAGACATTATCCAATTGATACACAACGATTTTGAAGCATTTTTAGTACGCACATGTAGCATACACACAACAGTTACGAAATTTTCCATCGATCACCGATCTTCCTCCAGTATCATGCCCCCCCCCCCTTAGTTCCATGAGCTTAGACCCCGCAAGCTTGTGCTCCGTCCTTATATTCTTAGGTCCATGACTATAGCCTTAAACGGCCCATATCATTTTCTTCTATCTGCAAATCTGTAGTCATGTACCTACCTAACATAGATATCCACGTTTCAAAATTTACTCTCCTAACACAGTTCTTCAAAAAAAGGAATCCAAACATGACCTTTTCATCGCATCAAAACTGCAATCCTCAAACGCTCCGAAACTAGTAACAGTGACGTCAGCCACGGCTATTCACCATAATTGAGAGAATCCCATAGCACAGTGTCCCTTCACGACTCGAATGCCACCGCGAGGGGATGAATCCTCGTCTACCGCCATTCAAATCAGCAAATTCCTGCCCCTCGAGTTTAATATTCAAAATGGCCGTCCCGGGGGTCGTGACACTGCCCTTCGCTGACGGCGAAACAAACCCTACTGCTCTAAACAGCCCGAATCCTTTCCGACGATTCAATCGCGTCTTCTGTTCGCGTGTTGGATCAAACTCCTCGCCCCGAACCGCGGGGAGGCGAAAAAGGAGCAGCGCGTCTTTTGAAATTCCGGAAAGTCGGGGAAGGGTCCGGAGACTGACCGCGATCGAAGTCAAACGCGCCGTGTATTCGATCCGTCGTCGACGCAACGGGGTAACGGCAGGACAGCATTCGATATCGGGGGTCTCTGATGAAGGCTTCTCGGGTGTCGTGTCAGGGCTGTAGCTGGAAGGAGGGGTAGGGGGACTGGGAATAAAATAGAAAGGGAGATCGAGCGGGGAGGACCGCATTCCTAGACGGCTTACCGTTTCGGTTATCGCTGCGGCCATCGCTCGTCTCCTCGTATCCAAAAGGTGGCGGATTTGTTTCTTCCTCTTATCCGACCCTTAAGCGGAGGCTTTCGCGCGGGGGTGGCGGGCCCGATGGTACAAAGGCACCCCGGGGACGCAACGACGGTATCATCTTCGGGAGGAACGGAAAGCTACCGAATTTTCGAATCGTTCGAACGTGTCGTCCCGGATTTTTCACGGTCGCGTGCGCACGCTCGACAGACATGAAAGTGTCTCGCGCAGTCTATTGTTTGAGGACCGATGTTCTCACCGCGGTTAGACCGACGGGACCGCCGTCGACCGAGAAGATTCGGAGGGTGCTTTAGAAAGTTGCTTCTCGATTGACTTGGGTGAAATCGTATATTAAATTTCGAATGCACGTTACTTAGAATGCGATAATAATAAAGCGGTGAGGCTAAACAACAGAAAAACTGGGGTGATCCTGTTCATTGTGAGTTAGCATCGATCCTGCTTGGTTCAGACGAGCGGTTTGCGGCGATCGGCCGCCGCGGCAACTTGCCGCTGCGTTTAAACGGAACATAGGGATTTGTATGAAGCAGTTCAAACGAGCCGCAAACTTCAACGGCTACTAAGAGGCGTGTTTGCGATCGTTAGATGGCAAATCGCCGCAAACCGCTCGTCTGAACCGAGCCTAAGACGAATTTAGACTTTTCACTTTGGATGTGGATACCGGATGATTCATTTACAATGAAAGGTGTAAAGAGTGGTTTCATTTGCATTGCTTCCAAAGTGAATATCCGAAGTGACTTAGAATGCACAAAGTACAGTCCGTCTCTACTTTTGATGAATTGAACAGATATCAACAATATCATCAACAATAATAAATAAACAGCTGTTGTGTATATAGGAGGCGAGTAAATGCACTGATATACTCAAATATGTTATTTATTATAATACTTATTACTATGTTCTTGTACAGGGTGGAAGTAAATTATACGTTGCGACTAATACAACGGTATTCTTCATGTTTGCATTGGTGGATATTCATTAAAAAAAGTTTCCGCAAAAATGACCTTGACCTTGAAATTCAAAGCCAACATTTTTTTTGCTTACGTCGTATTCTACTCGTCGCGGGGACAAAAAGTCTGAAAGAAACCGTGAATCAGAGATTTTACAATGTGCAAATAGTTTGATTTATTAGTACCTCTTTTAATTACACTTAAAAATATTTGTTCGTCACAGCTGTTTAATATCTATGCAGGGTGTTTCGCTTAAAACAAGCCTCTTACACATTTTTCTATCTCGTCAAATCCAAAAAATGTTTGTAATGTAAATCAAATGGTTCAGTAGTTGATTCAGCCGTAAAATTTTTTCTTTATAAGTCCCATTTTTTAAGCATTTTCTTCAGATCAACTGTGTTTTTATGTCTATATATTTTTAAGTGACCTGTTTTAAGCGAAACACCCTGTATACCCTCTTCACCGCCTCTCACCGTGTCGGCATATTTTGTGTTCTGAATTAGTATAGCACTTTCCCGCGCGCCGAGATCGATCCGTCGTCGATCGAGAGTCGGTACTCAAGTTAGGTAAACGTTCGTACAAGAGAAAAGTCAATTCACAGATATTTATGAAGTAACGATTACAACGAATAATAGTGGGGCAAATCAGTGAGCGCACCCCAACCGACGTTTCCCCCTCTGCCATTATGGGGAACCACCCATGCGTGATGTATTATCATACAAATATAATCCCTGTACGCCCTTCTGCGAAATAATATTTGTCCTGATCGTAGTACGACCAATTATCTTAACTTGCGCGATATGTCAACCCCTGTGTAGATGTGTAAACACTCGTGCGTGCGTACGGCGTTCGTGTGAGTGTTCTTCCGCCTGCTCCCTTTCTTTTCGTGTTATCAGTACACTAATATGAATGTTTTGAGACACTTCTGTACATGTTGTAATCCTTCATGGACAATTATTGCAAACTATTTCATATTTTATGGATTTTTTTTATGAATGGTGCGCACCGATTAGTTTACTCTATACATAATTATTATTTTATATGGAATCACATAGAATTCTATTAGTTTACGTCATAACTCTTTGAAATGAAGGTTTAAAGTGCCCTGAAGGAGCTTTTCTTCGCATTCTTCCTTCTCCTCTCGTGTTCTCTCAATGTCATACAAAAAATAAGAGCTTCTGGTATAATTTGGGATTGGCTGTAGGTCAGGTGGGATCGACTCAAACTCGTGATTCTAACATGAAAGAGAACATTCACTAGCATAATTAGCTATACTAATTGTCAAATCTTAGGAGCACGGTACAATAACCGCCAACATTTCGTATTCTCTCGATCTCCAGAAACATCCTTATCGTGATTTCACGACACTTCGCTATCTCGCATCTCGTTCCAATGTCCGATCTCAGTATCCAAAATTCTGGAATATTATTAGTAATTAGACTAATTTAAGTGCAGACTATTGTTAAGTTTCCTTTTATTGTGTTTATTATTTTGAGTATGACGAACTCCATACAAAAGAAATCCCTTGTATAATGAACCGTGCGATTATAACTCTTGGTCTACGATATTAAATTTTAGATCTCACTACACTGATTCTGTCAATAAAGCGCTTGGCACTTATAAAGTAAGGAGACACTCAATACTTCTCTCGTTAGACCTCATATTGAATATGCCTCTGTAATTTGAAATCCTATGCACAAAAAATATGCTTATATAATGGAAAAATTCCAACATAAGTTTTTAAGATTTGCTGCTAGAGTCCTTGGTAATCCTATGGATATCACTGACCATGATTATGATGATATTCCTGAGGCATTGGATTTGCTGATTTGGTCTTTTTCTTCAGAATAATTAATGATTTTATCAACTGCTCAGAACTCATAAATATTTATGCACCTCAAAAGCTCTTCAAACATAGTAAGCTATTGTATTGTAAATTACCAACCTATAGGTCTACTTCTGTCGGTCAATAAATAGAACTATGAGCGAAATCAATTCCCATATAAATCATGTCGATCTATATAATATATTGTATAAGTTGTTCAAATCATCCTCTCTGCTGAACAAAATTAGACTATACCACTTATTATATTTAATTATCCTATGTACACTAAAAGATTTTTCCGTTAATAAATAAATAAATATTAGTGTTTCTATCCGCATTCCGGACAGGCATAATAGAATGAAAAATTTAGTGTCTTCAACATTTATTAGACAGAAAAATATAAAAGCACCGTGTCCCGAGGACAAATAACGTTACTAAAATATTTGACCTATTATCGAAAACTGAATTTCGCAGGAAGATTCATGCGGAAGTGTTCAGGACGCGAGAACGCACGAGCCGACCATAAAGCGCACTTGAAAACAGACGGGATTCAAGAGAACGATCGCTCGTGCCGCGAGGACAACCCAACAGTGGACCTATTCTCCGTCGATTTTCCTGGCCCCGGGGAAACAGTTGGCCTCTGATTGGTCATCTGTGCGCGATCGACCACGTTTCAGAGAACGGCGGGCCGAACAACGATACGCGTTCTCCGCGTTTCTCTGACCGCGGTTACCCCGTGGCCAAACGGCCCGTGAAAATCTTCTAAATCAATTTCCGCGCCGGCATTTATCGAGTCGCGTCCCTCAATCTCGCCGGATTTAGGATGAAAACGAATGTCCTTCGACGGTAGGATCGATTGGCTCCTACGTTGATATCGGCGCTCCTGCATTTGTCTCGGCCCGATGGGGGAGAGAAACCGTCGAGCCAAACTCGATTCGACGAAAACTCACCCCACCCACTCTACCAGGCTTAACGTTGCCCTGTCATTTTCCTGATTCCCGGCGTCCCGTTATCGCAGGGGCTCCCCGCGACCGCGAATAATTTACGAATGAAATCTCGGTGTATCGCCTAGTGTTTCATTAGCGGGGGACTAAACGCGTTTCACGGTACGGAGAAGTTGAATAGAGGTTTGTTGTGGATACGAAGTCGTCGAGTTTACGGTGTGTAAGGAGCATTGTAAAGGATGCGATGTATTGGTACTGTGGAATGGTGAAAATTGAATGAAATAAAATGTTGCGTGGGAAAATATGATTTGAGATAGTATTCGGTGAAAAGCTGAAAAGCTGAATGCAGATAAGAGTGAATTTTACAAGGCTGAAATTTGTATTACGGATGTGCGTGTAGAGGATTATACGTCCACAGCGAATGTGAACTTATCGAAAGCAGAGATTTAAGTTTATTTTGTTTGTTAATCACTAGACAGCGAATCTTTATGCAAAATAAAATTTTTGCGAGCATAAATAATGAATTTAAATTTGAATAATAGTATGTTCAATTTCTTAAATATTCGAACTTGATTATATTTTTGATTTTTTGTATATTTAGGAATATGATAACAGTCACGTAGATTTTTTTACATACTTGCATTATCATAAATGCATAAAATCCGCTGTCTATTAATCACTGTAGGTAAAAAGCGCGTGAAAACAATTTTCAATTCTTTCAGTGAAGACGTAGGGAAGAGTTGTGCAGCACCGACCGACTTACAGTACCGACCACAATTGGCTCAAGTGATTTCTAATTAAAGTTTATCACTTTATTTGGATACACAAGTGAATATAACATTTTTGTATAACATATTTTGAAACCAGAATGTTTATTTCATTATTAGTACATCATAATTATATTCTGTAATAAAATTTGGTGTCTTTGAAGAAACGTAAAATATTTTTCATACGGTCCTGTGATGTCAGAACAGTGTCTGACCTTTGCATGACATTTCTACTTTTAATTCCATTGTTTACTCAGTTCAACATTTTCCGCACTCAAGTAATAGATGATAAATCGATATTTCATGACTAGCTTTTGCCTGTGGCTTTGCCCGCGTGGATTTTGTTTTAAAAGTTGCCTAATTTTTAAGCTGTTGAAGCCGATTGAACTGAACTTTTATATTAAAACCAATTTGTTGAAACGAATTGAGCAAAAATTGTATAAATGAAGAGTAACTAAATCAAACAGAAACTAATTCAAGATTCCAAAGTATAAATCAAACGTTCAACAAATACCAAAATAGAAAGAAAAATCAGAAATCAAGAATCAAGCACAAAAAATCTTTCTTTGAAATCTTTTCCTATGAAGAATTATATTACCGTTATAAAAACTAATTAATTTTTTGGGATAAAATATGTTCTTCTGCATATTTCAGGTTATCTTTCTATCAAATTTCATTGAAATCGGTTCAGTAGTTTAATCGTGAAGACGTAACAAACAGACAAACACGCTTTCTGATTTATAATTATTAGTATGGACATATGGATTCTAGAGACTCTAGAAACGGGGTTCGATTTCCTTTATTTCATATTCGTGGATTCTTTTGAACGAACTTTTGAACTGACCACTTCTACGTCTTTTTCTAACGCATCTTTTCCTTTCTGTTCATATTAACCACAACGAATGGGCTAATTAAACATTAATTAACAAAAATCCCTTCTTCAAAATTCTCTTATTCTTATCCCAGATTCCTAATCCAGAATTCATTCCACCTTGAACAGCAGCGCTCAGTGTACCCAATAAACCGGCCCATTACTCTCGAAACATCCTGTACACTCAACATCCGTGTGTTCCCTCGCGCTCCGCCTTCTGCCAAGGAGACGTCCGAGCAGGATTTAATTAAGAATTTTTCAAACTAGACGTTCGCCTGGCGCTCGCGGTCGGAGCGACTGATACAACCGAAGATTATTGCCAGCGGAAGAAAAGGCGGAGAAAAAGGAGGAAAAGAAATTGGAGTGGATAAAGAGGAATAAAGAGGTGGAAAAAGAAATGATTCGGACGGTTCACATTTCGGTTCGGTAGCACGAACAAGCAGCTCGGTTCACTCGGCACCGGCAAAGCATTCCTTACGTCAGGACGTCGGATCCTCCGTAAGGAGAGAATCAAGAAAGGTCAGCGGGATACTTCGACGAGGGGCTACTGGTTTCTCGTTCGCGTAGACCTCCTATCCGCGTCGTTCGTTCCTTCGTCAAACTCGGGGAGCGCGCGCTGGACGTCACAGCGTGAGCCTCGCGTTCTCCATCCTCCCCGAGACGTCCGTACGAATTTCAGCGGCGTTTCGTCGGTCCAGCTCCGATCGGTCCCGTATGTAAATTGAAAAACGAACGAGGTAGCGAGACAGAGAGAGAGAGAGAGAGAGAGAGAGAGAGAGAGAGAGAGAGAGAAAGAAAAAAGGATGAGGGAGCGACAGACGGAGCCCGTATTATCGTAGAAGCGTAAGACGTTAGCCGGGAACCAGAAGGCCGCTTTGAAATTTAAATCATCGACGGACTCCGAGACTCCGACGGCGAAGGAGTCGTGCGAACGGGGCCAAGGATCGTTTCCCCTCCTCCGCCGTCTAATCTTGTCAGGTCAGAGGTTTTTAATTTTCGGAGCTTCGGATACGAAGGGACGGTGTAACAGATCGATACTTCCGATTTAGAAGTCTACGGGAAGGTGACGGCGGCGGACAAAGGGAAAACTTAACCGAAGAATTACTTTACTTGTGGAAGGGATTGTTTAGGGAGATCCTCGAAGCCTTTATCTACTCGGTTCTTACGGCTAATGCTGTTTAAGACGTCTCAGTGTAAGCCATACCCTTCGGGAAGGAGCTTGAACGTCACCTGCACCCTTCTTTTATACCTTAATTGATGAGTCGGTTAACAGCCGTGCCTGACGACCGACGGTAATCCTAGAATGTACAGGGTGTATCCAAATTATACGTCACGACCACTACAGCAGGATTCTATACCCTCAGTTTTGTGGAAAAATATCCAAATCTTCGACAACTATCGCGAGAATTGTTTCACAAATTGAATAACAATTTGCAACTTGCAACACTGTGGTTACCAAACCCAAAAGAAAAGTTCCAAATGTAGTAGGAAATGAAAGCAATTTACGATACGTAAATTGCTACGGAATGATGAAATTCTTAATCGTACAAATCAGTTTCTGTTATGACAACAATGTCAAAACGATATTTACATTTACAACATAGTCATAAAGCGTGTGAACACCTTCTTCAATAAAGACGGTTTTTGAAAATATCTCTAGAACTAATAATTTTTTGCCATGGTACCCTACTAATTTTTTACGTAGAATGGACAGAGGAATGGATATGTGCTACAAAAAATATGCATTTCCATTTCAAGAAATGATACAATTATTCATTGCACTGTTGCACTCAAAAAAAAAAATCTAAGGGCCTACAGATGTAGTGCTCTTCGAGTCATTTATCTTCCTCGTTTGGCATTTTTTCGTAAATGCATAAAAAACGGAGTTATGACCTGAAACAATTGCGTGGCCTACTCTGTATACTAAGCTGATCAAGAATTGGGTTCTGCTCAGAATTTGGGTTCTTAACGGTATGATAAATTACATTTTAAATTCTTGAATTCTTCAGGAGTCAAATAATAAGCGAATTTCTTTAAAACTATCTTTGGAAGAATTATATCGAATTAAGTAATTAAATTTATGTCGTAATATAGATTCACTAGCTTCACAAGAGATCATCGTTAACAATAATAAAACTTCCCTGCCAAACACTTTGCTGACGCGAATCACTGAAAGAAATTTCGCCCTTCACGACACCAATTGACAAACCGGGCATCGTCTCGCTTTGCACCAACGAAACGGGGCCCCGACAACGGTACCTGGTGATCGCGAACAGGACGGAAAGGGAGGCCCAGGCACGCGGAGATCTTAAGGGGGCAGCTTCTCTCGTGATCGTGCGGCCACGTCCGCGGGATATGACAACAAGATCGGTCAGACCGGTGACAGGGGTGCGTCCTGCCCGCGCCGGTATGCCCGTGGCTCGGCGAGGGGCGGCGGGTGGGACGATGGAGAGAGACGCGAGGACGAGTCAGGGGCCAGTGTGAAAGACAGAGAAACGGGCCAGGGCCAGGACAGACAGACGGACCACCCCGTTTGCCGGCGATCATGTCCCGATCACGTAAACTAGCCGCCCCCTCATCCATCATGCCTTCGTCGTACATTGTCATGTGTGACCAGAACGGCCTCCCTCCTTTTTCTTCCTCCTGCTTGTCCCATCGCCTTCGACGTCCTCTTGCTTCGTCGTGTTCCATTTTCTTATTCCTCCTCGGCCTTTTCCCCGGCACGGCGCGGCTCGGCGCGGCTGGGCCCCGCTTCGCCGCAAATTGGCAGCGAAAAACAAACGAGAGCCACGGCCGTAAACGTACCAATCAGGGGTGGTCGAGCTTTCAGGATTCATAATTAGAGTCAGTATATTTTTCGTACTGCGGCGCTTCGTCTTCTCGTGTCTTAGAACTTGTCCCCGCCGTGTACTGATATCATCTCCGGAGATTGCGGCTAGAGCCGATAACTGACTGGTCGGATGTTGATGCTTGTACGAGGACACGGAGCTATGGCCTCGTATCTAACAAGGGAACCGCAAGAGGTGTTGTGCACCGATTTGAATGAAACTTCGTAGAGCGATAGAAAAGAAAAAAATATTTCACTCGTGTTTGACCGGAAATGTAGATGCTTAATAGTTTAGGAGATATTTAAAAAGAAAGATTACATTCGCTGGTGTAAATGCTTGAAATTTAAACGTCGCATTATACATTGTATAGTATCGTGGTGTGATGGTAAAATTACTACACTTTTTTAATATATTTTTTATAATGCGATTTCCTTGCATGTAGAAATCCATTTGTAATGTTTGTATCAACGAAGTTTGAACTCTTCGGCACTATTCGGTTCCTGTCTCCTAATCAATTTCTTATATCATGAAAGTGTCAGGAATTCTTACTTGCTGAAGTTCGTGATGAGAGAATTTTAAATTGATACAATTACCCAATAGAAACACGGATAATTATTAGATACAGCAAAAGCACAATTTCTTAAAAGTGATGTTCAAATTTTTGCGACAGGAAAAATATTCATTAGTAGACTGCGGACGTTTATGCATTTATGGGAATGTAAAAATTGTCAAAACCCATAAGAATTCTTAGGGATATAAAAATACCTAAAATATAAAATACATTTAAAAACATACATTTATTTATAATTCTGTTGCAGTTGTATGTCTATAAAAAATATTAATTTGCATAAATATTCGCAATTTATTTATTAGCAATACTTAATTAAGCAAAGACTAACTGTTCTTGCGTTATCTAACTTATCGTCAAGTGTTTCTGTGAGGGTATGCGACGAGACGGAATTCTAAATAAACTAGCAACACCTTCCAATTCTACATTAATTATTTAATCAATTAATATGATGAAATTATACGAAAAATTTCTGTTCAGAATGACATCAAGCACGTGTAACGATCGAGCGATCAATTCATGCCTGGATGAATACATAGCAAAAACAAAAGGTAACGATGCAATTATATCTTCACTTCGACTTCACGGTAAATACATACATATTGACATAAGTATAAAAATAAACCGCGCGGTTTCAATGTTTCCCGTATCCAGACCATGGTGTTCCATATCTTTTCCCACACTGACAATGGATGCAGTAGGATTCCAAAACAGCATAACATAGTATAACACAGCTCCGTTTTGGTGAATACTGTATAAATGTTATAGAATAGCGTAGCCTAACTTATTATAGCATAGCTGAACTTAGCTTTCCATTGGATTCTCGAGTTTAAGATAGGAACACGTTATTATTACGTTACACGAAATCAAATAATATTGCCCTGTATATGAGAACATTTATATATGTATATTGGTGTATTTCATGTGACATGACCATAGTGTGTGCCTACCTTTACTTTCATGGATTATTAAATATTTAACATCAACAAACATTTTTTATGTTACAGAACTCAAAGAATTTTTTCACACCAACAGTTCCTTCAACAAATACTCTTGATGTATTAATTAACATAAAATTGGGAAAATATGAGACGTGTCAACGGTTCCCATTTAGTAATGGATATTAATTCGGTAGCTACGGGCCTGTTATAGGATTTCCGGCAACTAGATTCGGTGAGAAGAAAGGGATGAAGGGTGAACGATTACAATAAAGGTCTTTGCACGGGCAGCTAGGAGTTAAGTCGTGGGTAATAATTACCGATCCCTCGTTAGCACTGCCAATAGAGTGCCTCGCCCACCTGCCCACGTTATAATAATATAAGCCGCCTCTTTTGCGGTTGGCGGCCCTCGCACGTGCCATAGTCAGAGCCTCCTTTATTCCGTCCTCTGCCCTTCGTTTCCCACCCTTTGTGCCATCGACCACCGCGTCGGTGCTCGAGCCTCGACATTTCTGCATTCCCTTTCTGCCCTGATATGTCCAATTGAAAAACCCCTTGCGCTATGAGAAACAAATGTCTGTGCGTGATAGTTTCGTTTGGGTATACGTTTTTGAAGAGCCATGGGTGAAACGGAATTTTAGTATTAATTTCTTTTATATTGACTGCTATGAAATATTCATTAAACTTTCCTCAAATCATGTACCTAATAACTTTAAGTTTTAGTAAAGCTTTATTACTGATTCTCTGAGTTACTGTGTGGTATTTTTTTTCTACTAATCATTTTTATTCTTTTTGTCGGTATCACTTATTATCCAATAAATTAATATTATTTATAGCTATGAAAATGATAACTACTCAATTTTTAGGGTTCAATATATGTAGATATTTTTTTTAAAAAGATAATTGATCATTTTCTCCATTGAACTGTAAAATTTATGAAGATATTTTAATGTGTTTATTAAATGTTAAAAACGTTCAAGACGTGGATATAGGAGTTCGCATTGCATTTCTCATTAGGAATACCTCGGAAAGTCTATTACTCTTTTTTTATAACGATTCACTTCGACATTCTCCTGTAATTGGCAGATCAAGATTCTCGTCCGAGTTAATTGCGTTATTCAGAGACGATCAATCAGCAATTAGCAACATACTGTCCAGTCCAGGGTGACTGGACCGCGTTCCCGCGACGAGAGCGGATGGAACGTGCTGCATCGTGTAATTATAAATCGTAGAGCCGGATTATTCTTCTTGAACAACATATGTGATTAAATCGTTCCTGTCTGTTTTCTATCGTTCCATGGAACTGTATCATCTGATTACTTAAAATTATATCACATCATTGATGATCAATTTTAAAGTCGATGGACTATGGTGTACAGAAACAATTCTCGGAATCAAGGGCTCGAATAATAAAAGAGAATGGTACGAAAATGGTACAAGGTGCAGCAAAAAAATGGGCGATTATAAAACTTCAATAATTCGTTGACGTTGAAATTCTTTATTTAAGAAATTACAGATAGAATGCTTTAAGGTATGAGAAAAAGCATTTTATTTTTTGAAAACAACAACGGTGATCTCCGACTCTGCGCAGACACTCCTCGAATCTTGAGCGTATAGGTATTATCCATTATACGACGCAGCATTTCCACCGGGATTTGGTTGATTTCTTCTTGAATTCTGAGTTTAAGCTCGGCAATATTGTATGGTGGGGTCAATGTAAACTTTGTTTTTTTAATAACCCCACAAATCAATTTCGTGCTGTCAAAGCAGGTAATCTTGGCGGCCAAGAATATCAATGAACGCTACTTTTACCTACTTTTACATCATGTCCATAAATGGGGATATTTTTTGGACAGCAGGACCATCCGATTTGACGGCATATGATTTTTATTTGTAGGGCTATTTAAAGAGCATTGATCTACATTGACCCCCTACACAATCTTGCCAAGCTTGAACTTAGAATTCAAAAAGAAATTAACAAAATCCAAGTGGAAATGCCGCGCCGTGTCGTGTAATGAGTAATGTACATTGTATTCGCGGTAATATAGACTAGCGTTTTTCTCGTAAACAGTACTTAAAAAAAGTGGAACAGGAAAAAGTTATACTACATCTTACTGACAACACGATAGCATATGTCGTTTTTCTATATTTGCAATATTTTTCGAGAAACGAAGGTGACCTCATAAAAAATGCCTGGATGTTCAGTAAAATGGTGTTTCAATTGGAATGGTAAAGCTAAGTTTAAAAAATTAGTTTCAATACATTTTTATGGATCTGCTTCCACCAAAAGCTAAACTAAACTATGCTATGTTTTTCTGGAAAACTAAGTTAGCTCGACGTAGCACAAAATTGCGCAGCCCACAATTCTTTTTTCGTCGTATGTTGCTATGTACGCTAGCATTTGACAAACAGGAACAATAGCGCGGGGATCAAATGAAGTGGGCGTGGGAGCCAGGAGGTGTGAACAGGGAACGCTGCTGCTATGTTTCCGAAAAATCGCTCGCGAAGGAATCTCGTGCTACATCAAGCTACCTTAGCTTCCGAAAAAACTTGGCTTAGCTCTTGGTAGAAACGGATCCATACAAATTTATTGAAGCTAATTTTTTTAAACGTAGCATAGCATAACTTGGCGTAGCTTTCTGGTGGATTCCCGGCTTAACACAAAATATAAAGTATCCTATATTCCCAAATGACATAAAAACTGTCAAGAAATGGATAAAGGCTTGGTCTTCTTTCGCGCGCAATACTTCATATCTTAAATTTAGCGGTTTTTACTGCAAATACCTGTTGCTTAACAATTCAATATGGACAATCTTGGGAAGTGCATGTTATTGGGTAATCTAAAAGGCTGCGCGGGAGCTCTTCTATCCCTACATCATAATTATAGAATAATAATTTGATCATAGATAAAATAAAAAATTGTTTGCCAGAAAGATCGCATAAGGTCATTGATAATAATTACAAGTATTTGAATGCTTGAAAATTCTGATTTTTTTTCTTAATATAGAATTTTTATTTTACTTTAATATCTACACCTAATAATTATCCGTTAGAAAATACATGAAGTTTTATTATGAAGAATAAGAGTTAAATCAAATAGTTTATAGTTAAGTTGAATAAAAGCTTCCTATACTAATATAACTAGATAAGAAAACTGCATCATAAAACTTGCTATTCTTTCTTTTTCTTTTCTTCAATACAAAGGCTAAAAGATATTTCGTATTTCAAATTAGCAAAGATCCTCAATTTCTCGTCGAATATCGCGATGTCTTCCAAGCAAAGCGTTGTTAAGAAACTTTTCAGAGATCCCGAGAAGAACAACGTCGACGTAAAACAGGCAAAGCTTCTCCGGAAGGATGCATTGTATCAGATCAGAATAGTCCTTTGTGACACCGTTACGATCCCCGGTAACCGCGCAAACGAGCCCCGGCGTGATCCGCACGGAGGAAAATACCCCGTCGGCTTTGCCTCTCTCAGCGGCGATTTCGGCGGAAACGGTTCGGTCGGCTTGCGACGCCCTTTGTCACCAGGCGGGATCCTCTTTCGCGACCGCGTCCTTTAAAATCAGACGGCAGGTCCAGCGGTAGAAGCGGGTCCTCGGTGGCGTCGCGGCAGGCAACTTGATATTATTTGTCACCCCCTCAGTCAGGTAGATTAGACTCGGGAATCGTAGAAAGGGGATTATGGGTATCCAAATATCCAAGTCCCGGCTAATAACGAGGCTAAGCGTCCGTGCACCGACTGGGAAGGTGGAAACCTTGACCCATTTTCGGGGGCGAGCCTCCAACTCGGGACCCCGTTGCCACCATTCTCTTGAACACCCATGCCACAACAATGGGGGCTCGGCACCGGAATCTTACTCCCCGATGGATTCATTACACTTAACGAGGGGTTTATTATTTAAAAAGGATTTGCGTTAATTCGCAGATACTCGTCCCTGTTCCAGACAGAAAGAAAGATGGTCCTGTTGCTCGAGGAGGTAGCAAACAAGCGATTATCCGTTTGGGTTGGCCGGAAACCGACAACGGAAGGATGTCGATCCTACGTACCGCTTAATCGGTACTCCGAAACGTCGCTAAGCTCGTTTTTCCTATCTCGCCGCGACCGTTACTTTTTCCTCGTCCGTTTTACTGCACCGCAGATGGGCCGCAAGCTTATCAACCCCATAGTCCTTCGTGGTCGTCGAGTCTTACTGACACAGAAATCGAGATCTTGGCGCTACCGAGTCAATCTTTTAGGTAAACATATTTAGAGGGGACTGATTTAACTCTTGACTACTGTGGTGAGATTTTCGTTGGCGCCAGTGGTCGTATTTTGAATTTTGGTGTTTGACACTCTTTGAATTTCTTTGGATTTTGACATTGAGTATTTTTTTTTTCCTTTGTAAGTCGCATCAACTGCAGGGTTAATAGCGACTATGTATAGGTTGTTTATTGCATTACGCTATTCTCCTCAGTAAGTTGGCGGCTTTTAGGAATTCGATAAAATTTTTCATTTTATCCTGTTTGAAGTTGTCCTTTAATGGTAGTTCGATTTTGTATTTTTCTCTGTGGTTTCTATATTTTGTGCACTGTAGGAGTAAATGTTCCACTGTGATGATTGAATCGTTGTCGGTGCAAATAGGAGCTGGATTTTTGGATAGTACATATGAGTGGGTGTATACTTTCGTGTGGCCTATTATTAGTCTGGATATGGCCACCTGTTCTATCCTTATTGATTGTAGGGACTCTGGATGTTTGGAAGGAACTCTAAGAGATTCTTTTTATGTGTACTGGCGCGCTGTTTATCTACTCAGTTTCCCACTTCGTCATTATTTTAGTTTTGACATACTTTATGATACCTTCAAACTGGTGTTTAGTGTGCTCGCTTGGATTTGAATCGGTGGTTGCCTCTTTTGCTGCTTGGTCGGCCTTCTCATTTCCTGTGATTACGGTGTGTGAGGGAATCCATATTAATATTACTTTTTTTTCCATTTTTTACTAATTTTACGTGGGTTTTTAGGATTTGCAAGACAGTGTCATTTGTGGTATTCCTGTTGTTGACTGATATTATGTGTGCATAGTTGTTTTCCTTTCCGAATTCTAACTACACTTTAATGTACAGCAAGAAATTGTTGTCTCTTTATTTATATTGGTTTCATATACAATTAATCCAAATGATTCGTGACGGTTACTAGAAAATCACCATGAGGAAAAGTGCCCATTCTCAGTAATTATACATAAAAATATATATATGTACATATTCCACAGCACGTAGATATTGTATGTAGTATTATTGTAGTATATGTACATATGTATTTTTTATATACATATAATAGTAGGAATGTGCACTTTTCCTGCTGGTGATTTTTTAGTAACCGTTACGAATCATTTGGACTAATCGTACATAGCACAGAAATTACAGTTCAATCAGTGCACGAATATTTTTACGATTCACTACAGGCTAAGGCACAAATGACACCGGCCTAGGGGCGCAATGACTTTTGGGGCGTCAACATAGTGAAGACAAAAAAATAATACTAAAGGGGACCAGAAATTTGAAGCATTGGTGATATTAGGCAGTGCCGCCCAGAAGTTATATTTCAAATGGCGCCATTTTTAGCATTCTAACTTTTTAGTTCACGTACCATGTGAAATAAAAATAAAAGTTTGTAAATTAAATTTGATGTAAGATTTTTCAAATGTGTATATTCTATAACCGACATGCCCCTTTTGTAAAATGTCGGTGTTTTCCGTTATTAACTCGTTAACAAAACTCCACCTAACATTTTCATTAACACCTAAGGAAAAAGTAGTTTAAAATCACCTCAAAAATTGCCTCTTTCAAGGAACTGCAACATTTTTGTTACACCCTGTATAAAATTCAAAAGCCTACTCTGATATATGTATTTTCTATGATTTTATCCAAATCTTTGATACTATTATAGTTTTTTTATGCTCTCCCTTCTGTCCTCTCTCTCTCTCTCTCTCTCTCTCTCTCTCTCTCTCTCTCTCTCTCTCTCTCTCTCTCTCTCTCTCTCTCTCTCTCTCTCTCTCTCTCTCTCTCTTCTTCTTCTTCTTCTTCTTCTTCTTCTTCTTCTTCTTCTTCTTCTTCTTCTTCTTCTTCTTCTTCTTCTTCTATACTCTTTCTTTATCTCTGACCCGTTTCGAAATATTTCAAGCAGCAGGGAGATACAGGGAACGTTAGAAATTCCTCGTGCACAGTATAACGCTCCGTTGACACGATGATGGATCGTCTACCTCTCCAGCGGATAGGTAGACGCACATTCACACTAGCGCGCTGAAAGTGTGTAATCGTGGCGGCACGCAGGTACCTTTACAAGGGTCAACAACTCCATCAAAACGTGAAAATCATCTGATATCGGTGTACCGAACCGGCGCGGCGGCTCCCTCGTGGAACCTGGTGCGCGATCGACGCCAGCCCTCCGACCTTGAACACGTGCGGGAAAACCGAGTGACGAATGGGATTTCTAATATGTAAATATTTGAACTCACTTCGGACACAAGGAGCTTGTTTACAGGGGATGTCATGATTTTTGTTCATAATTGATCCGCCGTTCCTACGAAGTGGAGTCGAAGAGTCACTTGTGTCCTACGCTGACTGTCGAGGGGAAAGGGTAATGAGAAAACGAGTGACTACGGAGTGGAAAGCAAGGTAAGTTATGTTAACCCTTTACGATAGTGTGTACATAGCTTGACAGTTGCATAGCCAAATATTAGGTCGTCTCTTTGATTTGTGATAATTAGACTGGGGATTTTTGTGCATTTATAACAATTTCAATATGCAAATATCTAGGAAGTTATTGATAAATTCCAGAACATACAAAATATTAAGCAATATAATACAAGTAACAATATTTAAAACAAAGTGTTATTCAAGCTTCAATTCTTTATTTACATTTATGAAAATTTGAGTTTGCATGAAAATTGGCAATCTAGTGATAATTATTGTAGATAAGTATTAATATTTGCATCGTATCATAAAACGTGTCTTAATCCCCTAGCTTATCATTTATTCAGATAGATTATTATATTTTGTTAACTATACAAGTTCATTATTTTTAGTTTTTTTAAATTACTCTATGAAACTGTTTTAGTATTATAGTTTAAGAAGTTAAAGCCCCCAAAGTCTTTTTATTGACGAAGATTGCTAATGAATAGACTGCGGATGTTTATGCATTTATAATGATTTGGAATATGCCAAAATCCATAAGGATGTACATAAATGCAAAATAAAACATGAAACATTAAAAATTTAATAGATTCTACAATATTTAGAAGGTAAAAGACACGTTCAATTAAGTTTCTTTTCTGCTTCTATGTCATTGAAAATATGAATTTGTATAAACATCCGCAAACTACTAATGAAATTTCATTTTGATGGAAAGGAAATGGTATGGTAAAGAGTAATTCGCTGCGGATATTTATACAAAATTAAACGTTTACAAACAGAAAGAATTGAAACTTCAATGACAATATGTCTTATTTACTAAACATTATAACTTGAATTATATTTTTTATATTTTGCATATTTCTGTGGCTATAAGGCAAAATGTCATAGTTTAAGAGTTCAGTGCGTAAAAAGTTGTAAAAGTTTCTTAGTTTAATACATTAACAATTATACTAATCTTCAAGTTCAATACGTTAAAAAATTTCATAGTTTAACAATTCAGTTTGCTACACATAATACAGGGTGTAACCAAAATGTTGCACGTCTTTGAAAAGAGTGATTCCTGAGGTGATTTGCAACAACTTTTTTAAGTTATTAACGAAAAGCACCAACCAATCAGAGAGCGAGAACAGTAGACGAACTTTGGCGCGCGCGATGACAGACCAATGCCATGCATAGTTGTAGCCCGCGCCGAAATTCGAATACTGTACTCGCTCTCTGATTGGTTGGTGTTTTTTGTTAATAACTCGTTAATGAAGCCCCGTCTAACAATTTCGTTAAGAAAAAAGTTATTGCAAATCACCTCAGGAATCATCCTTTTCAAGGACGTGCAACATTTTTGTTACACCCTGTATAGTTGTTTCATCATTAATTTGCGGAATGCACATATACTGTAAAAATGCTAATAAACGTATATATTTAACATATTTATTATGCATATATATATATATATAAATGTATTTTGCATACATTCTGCATACATTTTGCATATATTCTGCATATTCACTGCATATCAATCGTGCATAAACATCCGCAGCCAACTGATAATTAGACAGCGGATCTTTATGTAAAATAAAATGTTTACAAGCGCAAATAAATAATTGGACCTTGAAAAACAGCCTGTTTAGTGTTCTAAATTCTAAACATTCTACCTTCAATAGTGTTGTTGACATTTTGTAATAGTATAACATATGACAGTTTCGTAGATTTTTCACATACTTAGTATTGTCATAAATGCATGAAAACGCTGTCTACTGTCTACTGATAACAAACTTACAACGAGTAACAAGATCTAATCGCAGTCCATAAGCTGCCTCACTTTTGTTTCCCGCGAGCTGCGAGTGCAACGGATCGGAACGCCGATATATCCGAAGATAAGAAGATCAGGTTTTCAATTAAACGCATCACCCCGACCCTGAAACACAATCTTCCCGTGCGTCTAGCGTTCAACAATAGCCGTGTCCGCGTGTCGTGAAGAAGACACTCGCAGCCGATCCGTCCTCGTCAGAAAAATGCGGCGGGAGGCGACCGAAGTAAGATCCAAGCGACAGAAGCGAACGCGCCGAAGTAGGAAGATCGAGGGAGCGCAGAAAATCGAGGTAAAAGGCCGCGGATCGCTTTGCGGCCGCGTCTACCACCGCTTCTGCTCGATTTCCACTCTTCCACTCGTTACTCTCGCAATCAGTCGAACCGTCCGTACAGGTATGCACGCGGGATACGTCCTTATGCTAGCAGGTAAAGATAAAGATGGAGCGGCAAGAAGGAGGGAGGCATGGGAGAAAAAAAAGTAAGGAGGCGAGAGAAAAGACGAAGAAAATAAGGAGAGGGGAACGTGGGGACATGGGGGGGACACGGAGAAAGGGAGAAAGAGAGAGGAGAGAGAAAGATCCGTCGTGGGGAGAGTCGCTAGTCGGTTCGATCGGCGAGGGGGACGACGCGTTGCGGCGGAGGGGAGCGGAGGGGCGATCGAGGAGAAGCGGGCAAAAGCAGCTCGACGAGGTGAGCTCTAAGGCGGTGGCGGTCTTTAAAAGATGTCGGACGCTTTGATGTTCGCCACACGTCATCTCGCGCGTTACCTCGCCGGTGGCTCTCCTACCACCGAAACCGACGAATAACGACACACCCTCGCGCCACGTTTCTATCCCTTCGCGAGGATTTGTCATACCGGGGGTTGCGCCGACGACGAGGGGGTGGAATTGCGAGGCGACCCCATCGAAATCGCACAGTCGGTCACCCTGGAAGTCGTTCCGTAACTTCGACCCTTTTTAGCTCTGCTTTGTGCTGTGGTCGATATTCGAAACCGGAATATTTGTTTTGTTGCTTCTTGGGAATTTGGAAACATGTTCGGCTTTTAACATTTTTAGTGTCGATAGGTGTTTTAGTTCTTTAGGTTGTTTTATTATTTTAGAATATTTTTTTCAATTTATTTATTTACGGATATGCATACTTTAGAGTAGGGTAAATTCAAGAGAGACCACCCTTTTGCTTAAATTTGCTTTGGTACTTATTAAAATGATTAATTTTTTTCCTTTTATAAACAAAAACAATTCTAAACTTTCTTCGTGAAAAATTAACCAAAATTTTTAAAAATTATAATATCGTACCGTAAATATTTAATAACCAAGGTTATACAAATACACCAGTAGATGATGGAAGTTTTAACCTCAAATAAATACATAATAGCTGAAGAAATCTTATCATACAGGAGAGAATATAAAACACGCTTTAAAAAGTTTACAGAGACATGAAAAAAATCTAAAAAATAAATGGAAAGATTAAATTTAAAATTCTTTAGAAATTCTTTCTCTAGAGTTCTTCTTTTTCTTTTTACTACACTACATTTTTAATTATTTGTGTCTTGAAAATGGGAAAAAGCTTACTACTTTCTGAAATTGTATACTGTCCCCGATATTTGAGAAAACAGAACACTTAAAAACATTCCCTTATCAGTATTTTTACCGTCAATGAGATTCTAGATTCTATAGATTTATTTTTTCTAATATTTTATTAAGAACATTTATTTAGCTCAGAATCTTTTTATTATTAATGAATGATTAGATTCTTTAAAATTGTTTCTTCTTGTATTCTACTTCAAACATTTCGGATGGGTTGATTCCTAAATGATTGTATTTTCTTATATCTATAATCACAAGCCAAAACGATGTTAGGTCATATTTTACTTTTTATTTTGTTTTTGTAGGAAGTAAATTTGAAAGTAAATATAACATTCTAATCTAATATTTAATTACGACTCACCCTCAAACAGTACCTACTTTTTGTTTCTACAGAGCATTGAAAAGAAGCTTTAAATAGTTTCATTATAACTTTCGTGTATATTATTAATTTTGTAGCACTGATCTTATTAATTAACATGACTCCAAAACGAATTTTTCAATGCAGAGAACTTCAACATCAATTACGTACATATTTCCAAAGAGAGTATGAAACACAGAATTGTATAAAACCACTGGCTCTTACATCTCTGATACTTTCTACTGAAATGTGTATACCTACTATCTCGTAATTAACGTAAATAGCGAGAATATAGCAATGAGAATAATAATGATTCGTAAGGGAATATTTTCCAAAGGCAGCGCTCGATTGAAAGCAAAGAAGGATTTCTAGCGTGAACTAGTGTATGTAGTGTTCAGCTCTTAGCATCCCC
The DNA here is from genome assembly GCA_030770465.2 of Perdita meconis. Taxonomy (NCBI): domain Eukaryota; kingdom Metazoa; phylum Arthropoda; class Insecta; order Hymenoptera; family Andrenidae; genus Perdita; species Perdita meconis. Next base: position 22,954,910 of record JASKOS020000002.1, read on the forward strand.
TCGATAAAGTTCACGCTCCCTTCATCCCTCTGTCGCTCTTTTTCCCGGTACGCCGCGGTCTTAGGCCTCCCGCTGTCGATATAGTTTGCAAACAGCATAAAAATGCCACTCGATTATTCCCTGCCACCCCGTGGAACGTGAATCGTTTAGCGGCGGCGACGTGGTTCGTTAAAGTGAAACGGGGGTGTGAAACGGTAGGGTAAATTTGGCTTGTTCGCCGAGGACCGCGTCAGAAAAAACACGACACTCGAAATAATCAGGAGTTTGCTTCTGGCGGAAGGGTTAAGTACGATTGAACGTGCATTGGAGATAAAAAGAATATTCTTAGTAATTAACGGGACGCTTAATTACATGTGAAAGTTTCATTCAGAAGCTTGTAACACGAGTTCACTTTTTGTGGATTGAAAATTTACTAAAACAAGAAATTCACTTTTTTTAAATATAACAATGGAAGTCATTAGCGACCACTGGCTTGAATTTACATACTTTGAGGTTTCATCGCATAGTTATCATAATATTTTTTGTCTATTACTGATACTGTTTTAGAGAGTCGAATAGGTTTGTTTCTTTAAAGAACTGAATCATGTACATTTTGTATGCTTTGGCTTCGTTTATATGTTTTCAGATCGGCTTTGATGTTTAATTGGTTTCGCAGGAAAATTATTGGTCATATATTCCAACCAAATTCATTTATTGAAATAGTTATCATATAATTGCTATTCTACTCCAATTAATTACTTGCATTGATCAACGTTCCACCATATGGAATATAACAAATTCTCCCTAAATTCAATATCAAAACTCTGGATGGGAGATCACAATGAAAATGCACTAATCGTTTCTGACCACTTCGACGAATCCTTCTTCGCTGAAATCAAGTTAACTTGTTACACGCATTGTCACGAACGTCGTAGTCGGTTAACTGTTCGCCGCGTCTGTGCCATTCGGCTTGAGCAGTTGCCTCCTACGCATTAATTCGCAAGACCAACGGAGTCCTGGGAACGTAAAACCCTATACACACTTATAGACATTGTTTATAGAAAACCTAAAGCCAGTCCGCACGAACATTCTACTATTTTTAGGATTGCCATCCGTACTATATTTCAATAAATTGTATTATATATTGTATACATATACTCAGAGGCAAATTTATATATAGACTAAATAAGCTGCAGCCTAGGGCGGCAAATCTTGGGCAAAAGAAATTGAAAAAGATAGTGAAATGTTTTTGCTTGTAACTGTTCATTTTTTCGTCGATAATAATAATGTGGATATCAGTTCTAAAATAAGATATCTCGTATAAATAGAGCCTTAAAGTGTGTTATGCAACCTATATTTGCGTATTTGCATTGCATATGTATATGTGAATAAAACATAGGAAAGCGCGGCAACCACTTGTTAGCCTAGGGGCGCCAACTTTCAATATCCGCCCCTGCATATACTGTTAAAACAAAATATAGTATACAAAATACTACATTTCACACTTCATAGTTAATTTAAACAAAATTAATCTAATTGGAATAAAACCACTTAGAAATTTTTGTTAAAATTATTAGGAACCTTTTGTTGTTTATTGAAAACGATTCCAGCGTCATTTTTTAATTCAGTGCGCGTTCAGACGTTTCGATTCGCCAAGTTTCTTCCCTTTTGAAAAGTCACTCAACAAATTGTTCATTTAATTTGTTACTTATATTTATATTTTATCGTGTTAGTAATAAGTTCTGAACCAAAGATATGAATATTCGTGGTAACAATATAATAACTATTAAAATCTATTTGGTTTCCGATGATTCAATGTCCGTTACAATTATTAATAACGAAGTAACTTTTAAATTTTATAATTGGTTTGACTTTGACTCAATCAATATCGAGTAGCGAGAAGAAAGAAATCAAGCTACTACTTAATAGAATCTAATATAATAATTCTTAATAGAATTATTAAGTAATTCTTAATAGAATTACTAATTCCTTGATACTAAAACTAAAAGCACAAGGAAATATCAAATACACTTAATAAACCTGTACTTTTTATTTGCTTAATTTCCGTAAAATTGTATATTTTTTCAAGATTTAACAAAAATACTATATTTCCCTCCCTAAAAAAATGGCAACTCTGACTGTCTTTCTCATTCCGATTTCTATATTCTACATACATATTCTACAGCCCATAATTACTAAATTATTTCTAGATCTACAATAACTGATAAAACTATTTTATTTAAAATCCCCGTGTTAATCGGATGTTTGTGTTTCGCACGAATCACGAAAGATGCCTGCAGACATTTGTATGTACTTTGCATTTCAACGAAAGGCAACAGACAATGAATCTGTAAATTATTTGCAAATAATCTACAAAATCTTTCGAACTGCTCACGGTTGCGTTTGAAAACAATCTATGCAAGTGTGCGCAGAGCATTATCCTCGGCAGATCCGCACGTTCACCGGTCGGTCATTCGTTATGGTCGCCCGATCGAGTCACCGAAATCTTTGACCTGAACGATCCCGAACGCCGATGCGACGAACATTAATGAATATTGATGTCCTCCTCGCGATCGATCGGCCGTCGCGATATCGTTTAGCGGAACTCGCATCACACGGAAATCTCGTTCAGCCGCATCGACGATCAAATCGAGCCACTCGGTACAGTTAGCGTGACGTCGGGACGCTTTGAGCCGAGATTCCCTGAGGTAACGCGACTTCAAGGCATCGAACGCTAGGATTTTCTTACGAATACGTACTTACTTATAGGAGAAGCTGAAAGTAATTGCAATCGTACGTATCTTTGACTTCTCCGGTTACACGAATCTATGGAAGATGAAAGGGACGCTGCGACGGGAAATCAAAGGCTTCGTCTGGTTCTAGTGGCCTTTTGAATAATTTAAGTAATGTTATTTTGATCGATTAATTAAGACAAGTGGCTTCACTTAAAATAAGATTGCGGATAAACACTAAAAAATAGATACCATTTGCTTACGATATTGATTTAGATTGAGGATTTTTATGCATTTAGGTACAACAATTCTACACATGCAAAAATCTACGAGGTTGTTGATAGATGCAAAAATATTAAAAATATAATTCAAATTACAATATATTGAAATTAACACACAGTATTATCCAACTTTCCTTATTTGTGTGTGCAAAAACGTGATTTGATAAAAAAAATCCGCAATCAACCATTGCAAACATTGCAAAAAATATTTGTGATGTAATTTAAAAAAGTTGCTGTATCGATCACAACTAGGGAAAAATAGTTTGTCAAAATTAAACGTAGTATTTCTATAGTTTCTATCATTGATGATGACATCACGCATAATTTGAATGCAAATGCATAAATTTCATAAAAACAAATTGCTGAATAATCGATTCGAAAGAAATATAATTGATTACATAAATCATTTTTAATAAATTAGACAACCCAGATATATTTAAGAAACGCCATTAAAACTTTCGAATTTGTCGAATAATGTGGGTCAAATCACGATTACTCGGAATGGGTATCCGCGAACAAATAGTAATCCAGGATGTTGGATTTCAAATGGTGCAGAATAATTACATCGAATGTGCATCTTGAAATGTTCCTCGTGATGTCTGGTTGAAGGTATAACGACGTATTCTCGACAGTTTAAGGCTCAGTTATGCGCTTCCCTGAACCGCAGGCCCTCCAAGGGTTTTATAAAAATACAAAATTGATCGGCGTTCGATCGGTTAAAATTATCCTTGACCATTCTGCTATGCGAATTGTCAGGCAAACATCGTACAATATATTTCTCCTCAATTTATGATCTTTTCTATAAGGAACGCTGCTAGCAAATTTGTAATTGAGAATAAACCAAACTATCGAATTTATAAACCGAAATTCTCTACAACACGACATGAAGCAAATAATAAACAAACATTTAACTTCTGTCTGAAACATTTTTCACTAAAATTATTAATTGCGCAGTAATCGAAGTAGTTCCAGTTATTTGCTCCATCATCTAAATAAAAATTCTTAAAGGATTGTTTTGTTTTCTTAACATCTGTCAGAAAGTCTGAGAATACTTCATCGCGTAGTACAGTTTTATTTTTAATTTTATTCAAAAATGATAAATGTTTTCTAATCCTTAATCGACAGTGCATTTCTCCCCATTAACTGAGATTGACTACCAAACATTCAGCTACCCTACTTTCGGACCCAACGGGAAGATCCAAGAGATCCAGGAATTTGCCTTGGAGGGTCAACGAAAAACCTGGGCGTGTGCTTTGAAGCACTTCTCACCGTCCGAAGATGAAGTGCTCATCGATACTCTCCTGACAAATGTGTTCATTGTCCGCGGACAGCGTGGTTCCACCTTTACAATTATCGCCGGTCGTTTGTTGGCGGAAAATGAAACGAGGACCGGGACAGTTTTCACCCTGGGGACCCGATCGTTCGAAGTGGAGAAGGGTGGTTAAGGAGAGGGACCCAGGAGGTGGGGTGAATACGAGTCCCTCGGAACGGTGGCGAAGCTCCCTGGAGGATCGCTACCTACGATTCGTCACCGGCGAGAGCTTTTCTCAATGACCAAGAACGAACGCTGAATGCATCCTCGAGCGTATCCATGAACGGGTACACCTGTAGCTGGAGCGTGCAGAGTAATTCCGAGCTATAATAATAAGCTTCGACCCGGAACGAACAAGGACGACGGCCCATTGACTCCGTTTTTCGTTCGGCTGAATAGAACGGAGACGAATTGTTCGGTCGCGATGAATCGGGGGTCCTCCCTGTTCCCGAGGACCGTAGACATGAATGAAGACATCGCCGATGCCGCTCCTCGCGAGGAAATAATGTTGTTCGACGATCTTACGGCTGTCCATAAATTATGCATCCCCTGCCTCCTCCCTTCGCTGTGCGTTATTTTCGCCCGAGCCGTGGATCCCGTTTGCGTGTTTACTCGCCGGTGCAGCTGGAGATGGAAAATGCACCGGAAACTGCGAGCGCGAAAATATTTGTGCGAACGGCGGCGTTGGTCAGGGGGTTTCGTTTTCGAGTGCCGTGTTGTGCTCTATGTGGTGGCTTAAGATTCGTACGAAATTTGGCTCGTGGGGTTAAGTGATTGGAAACCATCGGGTGTTTTGATAACACTTTCTTTACTGAACCTTGACTGAGGTTGCAAAAGGTTATTTTGCAGCATACAACCGATCGAAAAATAGCTTATACTTCAATACAGATGCAGAGGAACCTTGATTAATCTGCTCTTAATTATTTTTTATTCCCATTATCCTGGGTTCCTATTATTCGATGCATTAGCAATAAGATGCATTCAAATTTCGAGCAAAATTTGAATTGTAATTTAATGATGATGTACTAAAAATACAAAAATTCTACGCCAGGTGACTAATGTGGTTTTGATTATGATATTAAATCGATTGATTGAGATCCTGATGTTTGTATTAATGATTAGAAGAATTACAGAGTTCTAAAATATACCCCGAGGAACAATTGCAAGGTGATTTTGAGGATCTGAGGACAGAAACTGTGCTAGGGCCACAATACGCACAATTGATCTCTCAATTTTTAGTTTTCGAAAAGCGAAATTTTATCTTATTATTTACGCTGGGCGTGTAAAGCACAGAGGTAATGTATCTATGCAATAATTATATCTTGTTTCTAATGCTTAATTAAAAGATAGGCTTCTTAAAAATTTTTAAAGCAAGAGGGCAAACAAAGTTGCAAAGTATTGATTACGTTGATTCTCCTTAGACATTGTGACTTATAGATGACAAGAAGAATATTTTAAAAATCCACTCAATTTAGTTTTTCTTGAAACATATTTCTGTGGCTGTAAAGCAAAACGACGTATGTCACATTTTTGAAAAAATTGATTTTATGTGATAGCTGAGATGTAGAAAGTAGAATTCATGTTTTTATCAGAGAAAAAATCCATTAAAAGAATGTTTCCCATTAAAAATAAGGATAAAAGAACATTAAACGCAAATATCTTGAAAATGAAAACATGTGACATGCGGTGTTTTGCCTTATAACCACAGATTTAACCCTCCACGACTGACTCAATATACATGTACTACTTTAATTTGTGATACGCTTTATTATTGTGATAATCTTAGTTTTCATCATAAAGTACGCGTTTTATTTTTACTCTTTTCAAACACATTTTATTAAACGGAGTATTATCAGGTTTCACAGACCCAATGTCAGTAATTATATAAAAAAATTACGTGGCAACTCTGAAGGATTAAAACATAGAACTTCACGAATGGTTAATGCATAATATCTACATGCAATAGAGTAATAAGTATTCTACAATTTTTTTCTTACTTTCTTAAAAGTCTAATTTAGTTTGCCTACGAATCTTACAAAAAATGTTTGCTTACATCAAAACATTTACTCTGAAATGATATTAATCAAAATGATTACATGAAAGCTTGAAGCTTTTCGAGCTATGGATCAGAATTACGCGATAAACTGAGAACATCGAGTTTCATATTAAAAATTCCAGTGTTCAAGTTGGCGTAACGAGGAAAGTCACAACGTTTAACTTCCCGAGAACAAAACAGAGCCCGGTGGTCCCCCCCGATATCGATAACTACCCAATTGTGCGGCCCCGGGAGGTTCGTTTCTGATGTAATCAGGGAATACGCAGGGGGTGCTACTAATTGTAATCGTATAACGGGACCGGGAGTCGAGGGGGCGACGAGCATCGCAAAGAATTGATTCTGGTTACGTTAATATAATCAGAAATTCAGGACCGTCCGCGTCCCCTGCCTCTTATGAAATATGTACCACGGGAGACGTCTGTTCTTCTCGTCATATTTATTTACTATCCTCTGTACGAACACAGAAATTCAATGATCCGTTGCCGAATTCTCTCCCCGCTGAATATGTCATTTTCGTATGACGCGGTTAAAAAACTGCGCGAAATCCTCGAGAAATCCTTATTGTGCTGATAAATTAACCCTTTGATATTTAGCACATCGCATAGTGGTCGCAAATCGTCGATATATAGCTAAAAACCTTGAAAATTAATTTTTTAATTGGGGAATTTGAACTGCTGGGTTGGATACTGTGAGATTCTGCTTATACAAAAAACCGAGGCGCTAAGGTTTTATGACTTAAGGCCGCCCCAGGCCAAACACTATCAATAGATTACAAGATTATATCCTAACAAATTAATTAAAATATAATTTTGAGTAAAACAAAGCAACTTTTTTAGAAATATTGTATTGTCATCGAAACTACGTATGTGTGTAATGTTTCAAGTCGATCAGGTATATTAGAATAAATAGATATACCTATTAGATGTATTTTAGAATCGAGGCAAAATTAGCTTACAAGATTTCACCCTACAAACTAACAGAAGTAAATCTTAACAAAAGCTTGGAAAACATATGTAGGCATACAGTAAATAAATGTAAGGTAGACTAGTAACTATTTATTATATGCTTAGTAGTCCTATGATGTAAGGTAAAGGCACCAATAATTGACCACGCGTCAGTAGTTGACCTTTTTTCAGGAAGTGTGAAAAGTAAGGTTCTTAAATGGAATAATCTTTCAGAAAAGGAACGATAGGTATGCTGTACCATTCATCGACGCAACTACAAATCTTGTTTAGTTGGATTCGTTAGTTTATCGTAACGACGGACAAGTAATTTCATTAATGTCAATTTTATGTCTCTGTTCTTAACGCTGTCGTTAAGAAAAGCTCTACAATTCACGATAAGAAATGGTTAAGCTTCTAACTTGTGACTAAATCATTTCATTCATTGAATTGCGATAGAGTTTTATATTTAGTGAAGGTAATGTTTTTGCTAACTGAACAGTATGGTCAATTACTAATTTTCCGTTTTCAAGGATGGTCAATTTCTAGTGCAATTATTGAATTTTCAAAAATGTTTATAGAATTTGGGTAATATAGCTATTTAAAAAAAGTAGCTTTTTTTCATAATCTAGCAAGTTCAAACACCATTTTCACACGTAGACATTTACTATTTAACAAACGAGCAAGCACTATTATTATTTATGTAAAATATTTTTCTTAACTGATCAACTACTGGTGCTTTTACCTTAACAGACGTTTATAACAGTTATAACGAACATTGGAACCAAGATTGTTCATATCAAAAGTCGCTTATAATAAATGATTGGTCACTACTATCAAAGTCGCTTCTATTGAGAATTCACTCCATCTTGAAATCAATGCCACAATTTTAATCAGGGCTTAAAAGAATATTGCAAATATTTGCAATAGCAGGGAATAAATTCGCAAAGGTTCGTAGCCCTACAATACATGATAAAATTTTTCGCGTTGGTACAAATGAACGTATTATACCCCCATCAGCGTGAATCCCCCGTGAAAATTCGCGTTGTGCGCGGAAGTCTTAACAAGAGGATCATTCGCAACGCACGCGCAACAGAAAACCGCGGAACCCGCAGCGGCAAAAGAGCGCGGCTTCTGTTTAACATCAAAGACAACGGCCCATGGACGGGGGGAGGGTGGTCGACAAACACAGGAGGAGCAAAGTAAAAGTGGGCAACATCGCGCGGTTGAAAAGGCAGCAGCACGTCGGCGCTCCTTTTGCCAGCCCCGCGGCCCGCACAAAACGAACTGAATCGTGCGCGGTATCGGCGCAGCGATGGAGAGGAGAGCGGAGAGCTCGCGTAATCAATCAGCTTCATGGGAGCACGGAGGCCCGCCGCGTTCTTCAGACCACCGTTGTAAAACTATGAATACGGTGTGCCACGCTCTGCTGAGGAGGATTCGGCTGAGGGCGATGCGCGCGATGAATATCCGCGTGTACGGCGCGCGCTAAAAGAAGTGGACGCGATATTCACGTTCATACAGGGATTGAAAACAGTTATGATATCGTTATCGGTTCTTGAAACTGTTTTGAGAACAGAAATAATGTTGTAACTGTTGTGGATATACAGGGTGTCCCACGTAACACTTTTCACGATTTTTTAAGTACTTGCGATAATCTGACAAAAAAATATTTTAAACAAAAATTGATCAGTTTTCGATTGGCTATACATTGTAATAAAAAAAGTTTGAATTTTTTTTTTTATTATTGTCAAGGCCACCTTCATTTTTTTAAATGACACTTCAAAGTCATCCGAAGGTCATGGTATACTAGGTTGTTAAATTCGTCTTGATAGGGACTATAATACTGTCAAGTTAAAAATACAAAGTGCCATTTAAAAAAATGAAGGTGGCCTTGACAATAATTTAAAAAAAATTCGAACTTTTTTTATTGCAATGTATAGCCAATCGAAAACTGATCAATTTTTGTTTAAAATATTTTTTTTGTCAGATTATCGGAAGTACTTGAAAAATCGTAAAAAGTGTTACGTGGGACACCCTGTATACAGGGTGTAACAAAAATGTTGAACGTCCTTGATAAGGGTGATTCCTGAGGTGATTTTAGACAACTTTTTTCTTAGCGAAAATGTTAGGTAAGGCTTTGTTGACGAGTTATTAACGAAAAACACCGACCAATCAGAGAGCGAGAACAGTAGACGAATCTTGGCGCGGGGGATGGCGGATCAATGCTATGCATAGCTGTAGCCTGCGTCGAAATTCATACTGTTTTCACTCTCTGATTGGTCGGTGTTTTTCGCCAATAACTCGTTAACAAAGCGTTAGCTAACATTTTCGCGAAGGAAAAAGTGGTTTAAAAACACCTCAGGAATCATTCCTTTCAAGGACGTGCAACATTTTTGTTACACCCTGTATATTGGTTCTGGCCGATACCGGTTTCGGTTCTTTATCTATAATAATAGGTTTTATATCGGTTCTATTACAGTTATTTTTCGGTTCTGTATCGATTCCAAAACGGTTCTGGAATAAATACTCGTATTCACGTCTAATTAAAATCATTAAATACTGTTGCAGATTATTTACGCGAGCGAACGCATTAAACAATTCTCCTGCATTGTTAAATTCTACATATATTAGATTCTGCAATAAAATTTCATGTTTGAATGTTTGATTTAGAATTTGGAATGTTGGTTTAGTTTCTGTTTAGTTTAGTTTAGTTCAGTTATAAGTTGTAATGTTAGCTTTCCTTTCCATATTTCTTTTTTAATACAATTTTTGCTTAATTTGTTTTAACAAATAAAGTTCAGTTCAATTGGCTACAACAGCTTAAAAATTAGGCAACTTTTAAAACAAAAACCAACGCGGATGAAGCCGCAGGCAAAGGCTAGTCTATAATATAGGTGGAAATCAACTAATTTAACCGGTAGCCAAAATCCCATATAACAACTGCGCGGGGTCCTTTCAATGTTTCGATTTATAGATTTATTAATTTTCAGAGTTAAATTTTGAAGATTTCAGGATTTTGAATTACAGATCTCAAAAAATTGAAGTCCAAGATTCAAAGGTATCGAACTGAAGATTTAAGAAGAAAAAATTTAAAAAGTTAAAATTGAAGATTTGAAGTATTCAGGTTGAAGATTAGAAAATCTCAAATTAGGGATTTCGAGATTTTTAATGTTAAAATTGAAAATAAGTATTTTAACTATAAATAGACTGTTCTTTATTTTGTTTATCTGGAGAAAAGCTTCAAAACGTGGCCCCATAAAAAATGAGTTCCCAGTTTGCACCTGATGCGCCTTATATAGTAAATGCGATAACATATCTCACAATCAGATATACAGAGTATATCTCACTGAATAACGTCCACAATTTTGAATAATTGTTCAATTTAAGTGCGTAATGCGTTCAAACAGCGCTAACAATGAAATAAACATTATGGTTCCGAAATATTTTAGACAAAAATATTATATTCATTTATTTATCCAACTAAAGTGCTAAAATTTAATTAGAAAACGCTTGAACCAAGCGTGATTTGTACTCTACGACGATCGGTACTTCCCAATTCTCCCCTAAACAACCGATGTCTAATAGTCTTATTCATGTACAGACAATACAGGTGGACGACAACAATAATCTCAAGACAGAAAATATGTCAGTCTCATAAAAATAAGAAGTATACGACAACCTGTTCGAATAAACTACTCACAATTCTCACTCCGATTCGCTGTCTCATGACGCACGAATGCTAGAAAACACATTACGCAATTCGTCGAGAATAAACGATTACACGATTGACGTCGAGTAGGTTCCATAGAAGTTCGAATAACACCGTTCGAACGATCATAAACGCGTGTTACGCCACACTACTGACGAACGCATTGTGTCGGTGCAGCGTGTAAACGAGTCACGCTACGTCACGTTTCGTGCTCACCACCACCACGGCAGCCCTTCTCCTATTGTACGAGCGCACCGCGCCGCTTTTCAGCCCTGCCTGAATTACGTTACGCCAGTTTACTATCGGCCGGTTTATATTCGAGGTTTACACGGACCTCGGCCAGATACACGTGAATAGCAGCTTAATCGAATCGCCGCGAACCACGCGTAACGATATTTGCTCCCTCTTCCTTTGGCCTCTATGGAACCTTTACCCAACGAAAAAGACTCTTACATTTTATTTTCAAGCTCTTCCGTCTCCAAACGACAGGATTTCCAATTTCACAGATTAAGCAAGTAGAGATTACATAAGTTTTGATATTTCGATGCAGGGAGTGAATGTTTTTTAATCTTGGTGAGAGTCGATTTTCATTTTTAAGAGGACACGCAAATTAAAAACTGCGATCAGTTTACGAAAATTTAGTTTTTATACCATGAAACAAAAATTGTTATAATCTTTCGTAAACAACCAAATTTTTTCAAGTATAAATATGCAATAACTGAATTATTTGATGTATATTATACACTGGCGTGCAAAATTAAAGGACCACTAAATTTTCGGTGTAAACGTATCGATACTTAAACTCTTATAACTCGGTAAAAAAAAATATCATCTAGTAATCTAACTGAACTCATTTTAAAACGTGAAGTTCCAAGCTTCATAATCTTGAATTTATTTCTTAAAAAATACATATTTTTACATCATCTACCGAGTGGGGAAAAATGAAGATACTTTTTCTTTTAAAAAATTTTATAAATTCAAATACCTCTACGGATCTAATAAAACTTTTCTCACAAATAAAATCACTTTGTGTTTGAAAATTGAAACCTCCCATTTACAACGACACATTAAAATTGTATGTACTTCCTGGCGTGGGTGCAAAAGGTGCCTTTGCACCTTGCCGACCAAATTTAGGGGCGGTTGAAAACCGTTTACTATATGCAAAATTTTGACTAATAATAATGATAAGCAAACATTTTTTTAATAATTATTAACCTTTTAGACAAATAAAATCCAGTCGAATTAATTTTGAATGTAATCTTTGTAATACTACTCGTATACAAAAATAAACTGTCTTTATTATCATTAGACTGCGGATTTTTATGTGTTTATGATCACTTTAAATATGCGAACATCCATGAGGTTATTAACAGATAACAAAATATAGTCAAAATAATAGTTAGAAAATGAGACATAGTATTATTCAAATTTCAATTCCTTATTTTTGCTTGTGAAGATCTTTTTGCATAAAAATTCGCTGTCTAGCGCTTATCACTATCTTTTGCTGTAAATAACATATGATATTTATCCATACTTATTAAATTAAATAAAACAAACATAAATACAGCATGGGGCGAAAATCATGGTTCAACCGGACAAGATGTGAATCGATATGAAAAATTAAGGAAAAAATTTCGTATATTTTTCCGACCGAAAAGTTATTGTCGAGGAAATTATTTTCAGATAAATTACTGAGAAATTGCTAAAATTAGTATAGAAGAATGTGTCTGTCGTAAATCCCATTTATTTGCAAATTCAAAATTGAAGATAGAGATTCAAACATTTTAAGTTGAATATTAGAACTGTAAAAATTTGAAATTTGTAGAGTTGAAATTGGAAATATGAAGGTTATAAGGATTAAAACGAAAAATTTGTAGTAGTAAAATTAAAGATTTGAAAATTTCAAGTTGGAATTTTGAAGATTTCAAGTTGGATATTAGAAACTTTCAAGTTTTACAGATTTTAAAAGTTAAAGTCGGGGCTCTGAAGGTTGAAAGTTTGAGATTCAATGAGTTCAAATTGGAAATTTGGAAAGCTGAAGATGAAGATTTGAAGAGTTGAAATTAAAGAAGTAAACTAAGAAGTGAAGTTTTTGTACCTGGGCGGCCAACAACTCAGGAACGGTCCTGCTTGTCACTGTTTTATTGAACTTATTGTTAGAATAAAGTATGCCACCGATATCAGAATTATCCAAGGTACGCCATCAGGAGGTTCCACAGTTAGACTTGTACCTTGTGTAAGGTAAATGTCTCAATTTCTACTCATTTAAGCGTTCACTCGTCATGAAAAAGTTGTAAAAAATTTGTTTGTAGCAAAAATGTTCAAAATAATTGATTAATACCTCGATAATACATCAACTAGTTAAAAAATATATTAAAAAGATGCTTTAAGACGTTTAAGTACTAATAATGACTAATTCAATGCAGTGCTCTAAATAAATGTCTCTATTTCTGCTCAATCTACATTCAGAGTAAAACGAGTATTAAATACGATTTATTTCTGCACACACAACATTCGACCCGATTATATCATTATTGAATCACAATGGAGCTGCTGTTCCTTAACCCAAGCAGTAAGAATACGATCAGAAATCTGCTCTGCACTCTTTCTATGTCCTCTATCTTCTGCCACGTAACATTTGTATCAATAAGAAAAAAACGAAATGAGTAGAAATTGGGACATTTACGTTAGTGTTTCGTTTCCATCTTTGGCCAACCACAGCGATCAAAAGATTGCTTATCATTGCTTTATCGTATTTATAGGACTTGCGCTGATCCGTCTTTCAACCCCGTAAGTACGAGTAAACATTAATGCAAGTTGAGGGTGTGCCGCATCAGAGTCGAATCTGAAGGCGTTGAAAACTTGCCGCGATAATCGCACATACTCATAACTTAATGAAGCTGACAAGTCGACGACGAGGATGATGGAGTGCGTCGATACGAGGGTGTTCAGGCAACCCCTACGCGAGACAACAAAAAAGATTCGCCACGGCCAGCTGCGGCATCGCGACTGTTCTCTCGCCTTCTACTTCATTTTCTTCCTCCTTATATTTTTCGAGGGGGGTAAATCGCCTCCCCTGTCATCGTAATCGGTTTTCCTGTTGTTGCGTCGCTTGAATACGACCGCCGCTTTGTACGGACGCGTGTTTTACACAAGGGTCATTCGTGTCCCGTGAATTATGCACGAGACAACCCCTCGGAGAGGTTTGAGAAATCTACCCCGGTAAGGACCACTTTATTACAAGGGTGTCAAAATTTTCATTCATGCCCGTTTTCGATTCGTCACAGTTCTCCGCTGCTGCATCAGGTTGAAATATACATTCTGATGCACTGTAGTACATTTAAAATCGCCATAAATGCATAAACATCCGCAGTTGGCGATTTTAAATCTACTAAAATGCATCAGAATGTGCATGGATGCAGAAATGCATGAAATATCGAATGTAAAATACACTTTACAGAGTCACTCGGGGTAAAAGTACGCGCTTTTGCTGTTTAAAAAAAAATCGTTTGGCCCCATTAAAAATTATTGCGAACTTATTTGGAACCAAAAAAATAAGAGTTATAGAACTTATTGGGCAACTGATATAGAGGGTGTACAAGAATAACTGAAGAATATATAGTGATTCCTTAGGTGATTTTAAACAATTTCCTTAACGAAAATGTTAGCTGCGGCTTTATTAATGAGTTATTAACTGCTTCGCAACCAAGGATGGTTATTCCGCGACACAATATCATTCGTATGATGCCACAGACGAGTCATCTCGTGACAAAATATAATTCCTAAGATGCCACAAACGAGTTTATTCCGGACTATAACTCGTAATTGTACGAACGATGCTTTGTTGAGGGATAACTCGTTCGTGGCATCTTAGGAATTATATTATGTCGCAGGATAATTTGTCTGTGAAATCATACGAGTGATATTATTCCGCGGGATAACCATCCATGGTTGCGAAGCAGTTAATAACTCATTAATAAAGTCGCAGCTAACATTTTCGTTAAGGAAATTGTTTAAAATCACCTAAGGAATCACTATATATTCTTCAGTTATTCTTGTACACCCTGTATATCAGTTGCCCAATAAGTTCTATAACTCTTATTTTTTTGGTTCCAAATAAGTTCGGAATAATTTTTAAAAATGTTGTTTGTGGAGAGTGATCTAGTTCTAATCTAAGTAAGTAATTTAAAACACTCTGTATAGGGGTCAACACTCCTATAAATTTGCATAATTACTATTATTATTATTAGAGTGTATTTAAACCAAACGATCAAATGCTCGTTTTTCCTCTAGTTTGGTAAAATTCAACTGTCAACGAGCATTCTTTCTTTTTTGTCTTTTTATTTTGAGCACGCAATGAAAATTTGTTTAGTCCGCACATTGGTTCAATTTTCAAATACGAATTAGGAGATTTTTCAATAGTAATGTAATGCAATAATGTCAAACTTTATTGCGTCCAAACGCCTTCGTCTTTGGCGGATACTCTCGCTAACCGCATGCACGGCAGTGCTTGCTGTCGCCATCTAGGCTTTTTAGAAAAAACTCTACACTCACGCGATATATCTCGTCGGTGATATCATGTATCACATCTTATAAAATTACTGTGCTAAAATGTTTTTCGCAAAATTTTGAGTCTAAACTTTCGAGTCGCCAAAAATCTTTCTCGCAAACATTGTTTTTATGAAAAATGAAGCTATGTGCAAAATTTCAGCTAAATCCGGCTTGACCGGTTTTCGGAAGATTAGTCTGAAGCTCTTCAAGCGACTCTACATGTATATTCGACACTTTGCAATATAAGAGAAGACAAAAATAAAGAATTACCATCAGCCGAAAACAGCACTGACTCCAATTTTTGTCGCGGCATCAGAGTTCCGGAACTCTGGACTTTATCGCTTGCGAATAAAGAGAGACTCTACTTTCGCGCATCATGAGTCATGAGTATTCGCGAGCCGCCGCTGCGACTTACTGTTACCGACAGAGCCACTGAGCTCTGGAAAATTTTTTTCAGAAAGTTGACGCATTTATTTACGAGCGAACATGACTCTGCGACCGCTTTTTGCACGTCACAAAGTTGCAAAGAAAATTAGTAAAGGAAAAAAGAGGTTAACTATTTCTCAAGGAAATACTGTTTTTGAAGCTTAAATATTTTCTTTCTGGTATAGAAATCTATTATACTATAGATCAAAATAGCCATAATAGAATATTCCTAAATATCAATAATTCTATTCCTGATATTTTTAAATATTTTCAGTAATTGTAATTCCAGTAATTATTAATTTTTGATATTATATCAAGAATTTTCGTTATTAAAATTGTAAATATATTCAGTATTCATAAAATATATGATATCATTAATATAAAATCGTAATAAAATATAATATTTCATCATGAAAATTATAAATATGTTCCGGAATCGTAAAATACTAACCGCGAAATGTATTCAAACTTTTTTCAAATTTTCAAAAATTATTTAACAAGTCAGACTTTGTTAAAAAATTATTTTTTGATAGCATATTTCTAGTTAACGACGTAATAGTTCATGTAAATTCAAACTTTCAATGAAAATGATGCACAAACGCAATAGCAACATATCGTAAAAACCGTTAAAGAATCATAAAATATATATTTTCAATATTAAATATTCAACTAATCAATAGAATCGTAATAAAATCATACTCAACTCCTAAAAAACCGCGAAAACAATTGAATTACGCATAAATAATACCAACAAATATATTAACTGTTTCTCGATTCATCTCGATCGATCAGAAAATACCATACAGTTAAACAATATAAAAATACAAATCGAATTCAATAGGAAAAATTAATATAAAAATATAAAATGTTACCAATAAGTTTCTTCAAAAGCTTTCGGAGTTTATCAATTCTGGACGCAACGATTCAAACTTTTTAGCAAGCTATAGTAAGCGCCATATCGTTTTCAACTTGACTTCGGAGTCTGTAACAAAAAGAGAATTCTCGAAAAAATTAGAAATTGACAAAAATTCCAAATGCTAAATACTAAAAAATGCGAGAAAATATGAAAAACTAACAATGCGATTGAGAGAAACGCGTAATTTGACCGATTAATACCGACATCAAAGCAAAAATTGCAAGCTTGAATATTTTTCCCGATCTCGACAGAATTTACAAGTAAAAAATGTATTAAATATTGAAAAGAAGAAGTACCGGCGCTTTAGCGAACGTTGAATGACAATTAGAGGCGTTCGAATATCAACAAGTAGTGCAAGCTACCTAAAAAGTTTTGAGCAGACCGGAACAACTGTAAACACGTCCGAACGCTTCAGGATCTACGTAACGAATGCAACAGCGGTGCTTCAGCGCTGCCAACTACCATCAACTAGCCAATGAGAAGCACGGATTGCGATGTGCGGAGGGATCACGTGACTTTCTACTGGAACCAATTGGACTTCGTCCACCACCTCTATGACCAGCTTCAAAATGTCCAACAAGAAGGACCAAAATATCTCGAATAATATTGTTAATCTTTATACATGCTCTAGGACGAACAGTAATAAATACCACGGGTGCGAAGTTAAAAACATTTTGTGACATGTTTTTCACTACGAACATCTGCGTGTTTTTTGCTTCGAAAACACGCAGCCAAATATAATGCTGAGTATTAACAGAATTTTAATGACACAAACATTTAATTTTTACAGATTCTAACGCCGTTGCTGAACCCTTCGGATTGAATATGATTGAATATTTATTTCCAATAGTATTCGATGACATAACTGTATACATTACAGATCCTGCATCAAATTTGCTGCCAATCTAACAACACATACTGTAATGGCAGATTCTGTAAAAATCTGCACGACAGGTTTGGCTATCAGGGTAGCTATCCTCAGAGATTTTCCTCTCTGGAGTAGGTATAATGAGAGACGATACTCCAAGTGTCCCTTTAAATTGGCTATGTCATTTCGTCTATTTCTAAGAATGAAATTACCGATTAAAATACCCTATGGACATTTAAATTGGCTGTTATTTTGTCTTTCTCTAAAAGTGGTTTTCTTTTCGAGTGTCGCCTCTTGTTATATCTACTCTTTGCTATGGATGCTGCTTTCAGCTGTTACCGATTCGGTTATCCGCATAGACATATAAAAATAGACTGCCAGTCCAACTTTAGAAAGAGTTAGGACGATTGGGGAGGACTTTCTATCTCTTTCTATTCTCTTGTTATTTTCTATCTGTCTCATTCTTCCCAAGTACCTCCCCAAGCATCCAACTCTCTTCCACATCGGACCACGGCTGCATGCTGACGCGCAGTCTATAGTTACTATGTCTATGGTTATCCGCGGCAGAAAACCGTATCGTGTGAACGGGCTGTAAGTTCCAACATTCTTCTGTCTTCAGCTTCTATATAGACATTTTGTAACTTATTTTGCAACGATAATAAATAGAAAGATCACACAGTTACTCTTAGTTTCTGTTTAATATTATACGAATGATTCGATATGGTTGTGTATGTTTCTTTATTCATAATATACATAAAGTATGGATTAGCTTTGCGAAAATCTAATGATATTTTAATATGACTGTATAAACAAGCTAGTTGCGGTATTGAATAAAAAAACGCCATTGTCATAAATATACGTGTATGTTCATTATGGAGAGAACGGCTGATCCAATACGACACCACTTTAAATACTTACACCTTGCGAAACCTAGGTCCGATCGTTTTCATTACAACTCCTGCGGAATTTCGAGCTTTGGAAAAATTTCACCTGAAATGCTTTAATGTCACTTTATTGGCTACAGACATACTTAAACCGAAACACTGTTTAACCAATCTATCCACATCCTCCAAATAGTCATTGATCGTTTATACGCTCAGAACACGGTTCTCCCTTATTTAGATTGCGTAACTATAAAATAAATTAGAATGTCGCAGCACCATACATTTTATGACGCATACAATCGATGCGCCGAAAAGGCTTAACGATTGCAAAGAACAAAACTCGATTCACATCGAGGTATCGTAAAGAGTCTAGGAGCTATCCGTTTCGAACGCGGGCAAAGATTCTTAATTGAGCATCTTCTCTTTCTTGCTTTCTCTCACTCGCTCACGCATTCACACACAAATATCAAGACAGCTAATGATTAAGAATATCATATAAATTCTAATTATCAGCTTCCTCTTTGACCAGCTTCGAGACACGAGCTGTTACCGTTAAAATGCAGCGAATGCTAGTACTAACGCGCTAAGAGAAACATTCACTAACGTCGAATTTTTCAACTAAGCTAAAGCTCCGGCATTACGATCGCTACGCGCATTTAGCTCTACCTTACTTCTACGGTCGTCTACAATGTACTTTCGTGTCCCGAAAAATGTATGCGTTCGTCGCATCAGCTGCATTTTCGATTGGTGACTTAGTCTTGAACGTCTTATAGAACGTGCGTGGTAAAATCAACAACTATACTCGTATAATAACAGATTTCTATGTAATACATATTACGTCTCGCGTATAATTCACAAGACGCTGCTTCTTCGCTCTGGTAGCCTTGCGAAAATCACGCCTACAAAGCGTCCCAAAGTATAAAATACAATAGTCAACGAAACGCAACATGAAACATGAAATTAAGTATAAAACGCCTTGGGCCGCTCCGTATGGTGTATCAAATGGCGCCTATGATAACGATAGCTATCAGACAAGGCTAGCCTAAAATGTACGATGGCCGTTAAAACGCAATACAATAAACTATATGCACGAATTCGTCAACATCTGTAATTAAACGCACTTCCCGGTCAAACTGATCGTAGTACTTGTGCGTGAATATTTAGCACGGTACATCGTGCACGATGCGAATGAGAACGTAAACGAGATAAATGGTAACACGTACTACACGCCTGCGAAACATTCGCAATTAATAAGTAACATGCATTTAAATTACAAGCGAGCCGTCGCGTACGATTCATTGATATCCATTCCGTATCCAGTGTGATTCGAAGGAAGTGCACGTCGAGCTCCCTCAATGTACAAAACTTGAGGCTTTTATTGTACAGCTTGCATGCTTCTCCTCGCTTCGATAAGAAACCCCTCGAGGGCAATCACGCGAAAGCGATCGTCGTACAAAGTCTTAACCAGAGTCTTGGGATTCGAGGCGATTCGTCGACCGGATCATATATTTATTTATAGTCTTTACAAACACACGCAGCGCTTGGACTTTCGATTTTCATGGAAAAAGAGGGATGACTCAGTTCATACAGTCATTCACAGATTTACCACTGCACGTCTCCAAATAATCGCTACCTACAGTTGCATATAGACAAATTATAGAAAGTCGATAGTGGCACTATTCGAGCGTTGCCTGAGAGTACGTCCTGTTCCTTGACTAGAATTCGTTTCTCCCATTTTTATTTCCCCGTACAACTGCTCTCGCTTAACCTAGCCGCGAGAACTTCTCCCCCGACGATCCAATCTCGTTTTGGGCAATATCGAGACTACAGATTAGAAAAGCTTAGAAACGGAACTCCATGTGATCTTGCTGGACATATATGGCCCATTTTCGGGGACACGCGTCCCTTTCGGTAGTAGTCTACGCTTGATCGTAAGCAACACTGAACGAATGTGCAGTAAGCACTGAATTCTCCGCTATGATTCGCCATTTATATATAAAAAAAACTGTTTACTTAGATGACGTTACGCTTAAGTCTTGGTGCACACAATCAAGGGCACGCAAATTGTACATAACTAGGAATCTTTTGAGTGACCGTGAGCAACGGTGTTATCATGACCCGCCGTAACCAATCAGTTAACTCTCTCGATGGAAACAGATAAACTGTTTCTCGAAACTTCGCTCTTTGAGTATTTTTATTTGAGTAAAACTTTTTTTTTTTCTTTTTGAGTATTTAGCCGAAACGCTTTCAACATAATCGATGAGAATTTCGTACGCTTTACGAGAGATCTATATACAAAAAAACGAATCGGGGTAACGCTAGCGCTAAGACTCGACGTCTTATCACGAGTTCGATGACGTAGGCTGCAGATCCTTTATCAAATCAGTCGATCTTATTCCTTGATGCGATCAGCAGCAGTCCCCAAGTTTCATGCGACCTTCTTCTTACTTGTCTTCTTGCTGCGAGGGAGAGTAGCGAAGTTTGTTATCTGAAATACAGAAACGAATCAAACGTTTAGGCTGGTATATAAGCGACACAGTCCACGAAAGCTCAATCATAGAATAAAAAACTGATTGTGTTTTCATTTTGTTGACTTTTTTCATCCTTTTTAAGTCTTCGCAAGCGTGTTGAATGTTTGATTTTGCAAGAAAAAAGGAAATAAACATTCTTGGTATCCACGCTTCTTTAAAACGATACTCTTAGCGTCACACTGTTCATAATAAACTCAACACAGACTTAGTATGAATGAGGATATTCTTTTCGAAAGCAATATTCAATAAATCATTGCCATTCTGATATTAGTCGGCGACATGCACGTTTAGGGACACATCAAGAAGAAACACTTGCTAATTAATTAGTGATCTAAGGAATGAAAAATCTGAAAACACTCTAGAAATTATTTTCATACGATCTGAACGCATTAATCCGTTTCTCTTCTCCAGAATTCCAGTATGGTATTGTGTTTAAATATGGAGGAGGATGAGGAAGGATATGTGACAAAAGGTACGTAATACGTTTAATTTTCGTATTGAATTTTTGAAAACCAGTCAATGAGACCCTACTAATTCTTAATATTACGTATGATGGTCTTAATTAGATATCCATCTTTTAAAAGATATCTGATTCCAATTTTTTGTTAGTTTTTGGTGACTGCGACATCTCCCTTATCTCTGACGTTAAAGTTACAGTTTCAGCTTTCTCTTCACTGACAATTTGAGTATTATTCTCTTTTTCGATCTCAGCTGTGTCATCAGTGATGTTGCTTGGTGCGATCTCGTAAGTGCCTGAATCGGTGGAGGTGTCGTCGCTTTTATCGTCGCTTCTTTCTTGACTCGAGATCGACAGCTTTGGTGCAAGCTCTATAATCGTTTCTTGCGGCTCCAAACTGTTCGATCTCGACTCAGAAGCGCTAATATCCGATGTCGAGTCTTCCGTTTTCATTGAACCCCTGTGCTCCCTATGAAAAGCGCTCTGAAAGATGTTTTTCGGTATCGTTAAAAGTTTCGAGAATCCTTCCTTGGTTCTCTGTTTCTTAGACTTCTTGCTTTTTGATTTGTCCGCGGCGTGAGCGATGAAAACGTCCTTCGTGTTGTTTGTGTTCGAAAATGTCTTCAACGTACCGGTTTTGATGACCAAGGTGGCTTTCAACGCGTTCTGAGACTCGTCGACGTCATCCAAATCGTCCTCGCTCGTCGCAAGAGGTGCTTTAGGTGCTGGCTTCTTATTGTACTTGCCTGCGCGACCGGCGCTGTCTGAATTCCTTCGCGACGCGTCCGGAGTTGTCCAAACATCCAGCGTCGCCATATTCTCATTTTCTGAGTCCATCTTCGTCGTGGTGACAACTATCTGCGCTTCGTCAGCTTCCTGCGGTGGTTCCTTATTCTCTTTGCAATCGTCATTCGTTATGCTCTCGGTAGTGATTTCGTTTTTATCACAATGCGACAACGTCTCGGTGATACTACTATCGCTGAGCCTCAATTTCTCTTGCGAATACACAATATTATTGACAGCTTTGTGAGCCTCGCTCAGAAGCTGTTTCAGTTCGTCGAATTTACTTTGACAGAGTTCATCAGTTACGCTACGATCGATTTCTTTGGCAGAATTTTGAGCTTCCTCGGAAACAGATTGGTCATTCGTAAAATCTTTCACGATAGCATTTACAACTGTTTCTTCGATCCGCGTCTCTTGATTGTCTGCCTGTGGAACTTTCGTTGTTTCGGTAGATGCGTTCATAGCATCGTCGTTCGTTTCCATCTTCGTTAGAGTCTTTGGAACAACGTTCGTCTCTATGCTCTGAACTATCTGAACTTCCGCGATCAGAGGAGAATCTGGTCCGTGTTCGTCGATCAACTTTCTCGACTCTGATTCGTTCTTCTCTGTTTTAGGGCCTGATTGACTGGTGTTACCGATTAAATCATCGTTACCTGCGACAAAGGAAGCACGATGGAATTCGATATAATCAGCAACATTACTGTTTTGAGAGAGTAGAAGCAGGAACTCAAGAGCTTGTTCAGGAGTGACGAGACTTAAAGGTGACGGAAGTGAGATGTTTTTGAAGGAGGGAGGGTCGTTGCTGTCGGAATCCTCTCCTGCGTCCTTCAAATACCATAAAACATAAACTCGTTATACAATCAAACGGCGAGAGACAGAAAAGCTGTAGAAAAATTGAGTAATTTTCTGAAGCACCACTATCATTGTTTTTAAATCGAACAAAGTATAAAATTACGATACAAATTAATGCATCATTGAAACACTAACTGCCACGGTGGCCAGAATTTCCGTGAAATCTTGCAGAATGACCCTGACATTAAAATTAAATTGTCCTTAAAGAAGTTGTTTTTCTAAAAGACTTCATATATGAATGTCGTAGCAATCAATGTTTTTTTTATATAATTTTTTTAAATTATTGATGATACGAGCCGATACCTCTGGAGCCTTCTTCGTAGTGGAGCGAGGTTTTGCACGTGTTCTTGCGCCAACACTCGATGTTCTAACTAACGAATCGCCATGAGAAGAACGAGTAGATTGCAGCGCTTCTCCGCTACTGTAACCGCTGGATATGTCGTCCGAGGATCTAATATTACTAAAATAGAAAGGTACAAACATTAGTATTGACAAAATCATGGAGTGGTCCTCTTTAAAATGTTTAAGAAACTCTGCCAATTCAACTATGAAGAATAGTTGTAAAATGTTCTATAGAGCACGTCGTAAATCGGTACTCACGATATTTTATCTGATTCTGACAGCTTGACAAAAACCTTTATTAATACACAAAGAAGAATTCATTGAAGTATTTTTATTATTATTCATCTGAAGCATTTATTTTCATAATGAAGTGGAGTCAACTTTATAAATATTAAAAAATACAATTCATTACTTTTTTTATTATCTGAACCTTAATAATTGTATTCGACCGTGCAGTTCAATTTTTGAGTTGATCAGTAAAATATAGTATCAGCAAAATCGTATTTAGATGGAAACAAACATTTGCACACAAACTACAATAAAATTAAGTTAGGATTAAGTATTTAAAATGACATATAAGTATTATTGAATTGTTCTTCGACAATTTAAAAAAATATGTTGTCTTCAATCTTTTTATCCTTCGCAACAATAAATGTCTTACTTAATACCGAAACGAACGAAATATTATTTAAACTTTAAACCATTTTTTAATTGTCAGAATTAGCTAAAATATCATCAGCGAGAAAAAATTAAAGAATGGACATTTGTAACCAAGAGATTGGTACGACAATAGTGAAACAGAAAAACGTAGAATACACACGTTAAGCTAGAAGTAGGTTCCCTAGCCCTCGGTTGCCTAACGTCAACGTCCATCTCAGGAAAGTACATTTCTACTCGAGTACTACTGGACTGTGTCCGACGAGGACTGTATCCTCTCCTTCCAACGTGCTCTCTTCGACGAGGTTCCACTGTAAAAGTTAACAATAGAGTTTTCAATCACCGTAATGCTAACGCTTAGCAACGTCTAACATCAGCAGGTTCCATATCATTCGTTCAGCTATCGATTTTCGAAAGCTTCTGCAATAAATCCTCTCAAACTTAAAGGGGGAACCTGGTGTAATCTGCTGAAAACCAGGTCCATTCTTCAGAACTTTTAAGGAGGAGACGATACATGCAATCCTTTTCAAACTTCATGGCTATAATATTACATGTTCAAAAAAGTAAAAACATATTTTTTAATGCAAAAACAAAAATAATTCGGTAGTTCCAAATGACGCAAATGAAAGTCGTTTCGCTAAAAACTAGATAGTTCTGTATTTGTAACAAGATTATGCTATGGATAAATTCGAAATAATATTATTAACTTTAACTTTATTTATTGCACAATTAACGTGGAGTTTATTTATCGTTTCAAAAACTCATCCTTATCGTAATTTTGCATTTTTCCCGCGTATTGAGGTTCATCCATAGTCTAATCTTATTAGAAATACAGAACTGTCTAGTTTTTAGTTTTCAGAACAGCACAATGGGCTCTATTTAGACTGCAGGCAGCCAGACTTTCAATATTGCCTCGAAACATTTGCACCATTTGGAACTACCGAATTATTTTTGCATAAAAAAATAATCTTTTACTTCTTTGAGTATGTAATAATATAGCCTTGAGGTTTAAATAAGATTGCATGTCTGCTCAGAAAAAATT
Source organism: Perdita meconis (assembly GCA_030770465.2). Classification (NCBI taxonomy): domain Eukaryota; kingdom Metazoa; phylum Arthropoda; class Insecta; order Hymenoptera; family Andrenidae; genus Perdita; species Perdita meconis. The sequence continues at coordinate 22,980,232 of JASKOS020000002.1, forward strand.
CTGAGGAATGGACCTGAATTTCAGCTTACACCTGGTTCCCCCCTAAATAATTACCGAATTGCAGTACTTGATCTAATTCTGAACAGTCTCGACTTTAATTTCTAATAATTCTGTACATTATCGTTGAATGAATCCACTGGAATGATATGCATCTATTTAATCCCTCAACGACCGACAGATTTTTGAATCATGGTTTTCATGGTTTAATTTGTTCAGAAATATTATTTCGAGCCTCTTCCATGTCATTTGTTGCGAATTGCATACAAAGTATGTGTCGTTATCAGACTGCAGATGCCTGTGCACGTATGACATGTATAAATATAGAAAATTGCAACGATGTATGAAATAATGAGAAGTGAAATCCATGCTGCAATGTTGACCAATAAAGAAGATTTCTATTCAGGTTTCAATTCTGAAGTCGCGTATATAAAAATACGAATTTGCAAGAACATCCGCAGTCTGGTCATCATACTTTCTACTTTCAAATTAATGAAAGAGGTAAACACACGAAGCAATAAATATTAGAAACACGTTCCCCCTGATTGGTATCGCAAATCGGTATGTCTAACAAGGCGAAGTCGCAGACAGTGCTTCATCGATTTTGACGAAATTTTTTCTGGTGAATCTAGAGCAAAAATAAGCCGACATGCTCAGGCCGTTTCTGTCAATACTCATTATTTAAAAAGATATAATTTTTTTTTTATTTAATATTTAATTCTGTCGAGTTACTTAAATAACGAATTTTTTTTCTGTTTTGATTTTTTTATGAGTATATTCAAGTAGTTTTACACGTTGTTTCATCTTAAAATTTTTTAAAATTATTTTATTAAAAAAAAAATGTATTTTTTTTTATTTCTTACTGAAGAATGAAAAAAATAAAATAAAAATTAATAAAATAATTTTTAAAAATTTTAACAAGAAACGACGTGTAAAACTATTTAAATATGTTCATAAAAAAAATCGAAACAGAAAAAAATTCGTTATTTAAATACTCGACAGAATTAAATATTAAATAAATAAGAAATTATATCTTTTTAAATAATGAGTACTGACAAAAACGGTCGGACATGTATCGGCTTATTTTTGCTCTAGATTCACCAAAAAAAGTTTCGTCAAAATCGATGACCCACTGACTGCGACCTCTCCTTGTAAGATAAGGAGGCGCTCGTTAAAGGGTCAAACCGCGATTCGCGCGAATTATCGGTTCTATAATCGGCCAGCAACCTTCCATGTCCGTCTCGTCGTGCATGTGCGACGTGTTTCTATTCTCGTCCTCCTTCTCGCCGGTAAGATCGCTCAGGCTGTAGCTCTTCTTCAAGTGCTGCACCAGTCCGCCGCCGCCCTGAAAGACCAATTCACGGTTTTCGTCAGCGAGTCGGACACGTCTCGGCGTCGGTGTCGCGTCAGGTATCGGTGCAATAAACTCGAAATCAATCGACTCGGCAAAATAAAAGGGCATCAGAAGGAAAAAAGAACGGAATGAAAAAATTTTAAAAAGAAGAAAACGCAAAAAGAAAATAGAAAGAACAAAAGAAAAATTAAACTCTTACCAAGCCGGAAAAAAAGGTGTTAATGTGTTATCTGCCGTCACCAGAGCGCGAATAGTAACGGTCCTAGGCGTCTAGCGATCGATCTAGGCCTGGATTTTCAGCAACGCAAAGCCAGCCTGTCTCTTGCCTGTCCGGGTGCGTTTCTTTCTGGCTTGCATACTGGCGCGGGTTAACGGCAAGCGTGCCCGCGTGTTCCAGCGATAGAAGAAGCGGGTTCTCTCTTGATTAACTGGACCAACTCGTTAGGCGGGATTCGCTCGGCGCGAACAGGAGGAATCAATCGACGGGAAGGTATAATCGCGGAAGGTGCGCGCGCGTTTTCGCTCGTCGGTCGCACGGAGAAAAGAGAATGCAACGAGAGAGGAGCAACAGCCACGTCCTTGTCGTTAGAATGAGTTTATTCGAAAAAAAAAAAAATGAAACATATATCATTGTTGCGTAAAATCTTTGGGATCGGGTATAAAAAATTCTCTTACTCCCTAAAACGTTCGTGGGCGATTGTGCGCACCGCTACGATTTTCCTTGGTTTATTTTGTGATCACGATAGACGATTCTTGCACGATGCCGCGAATTTCGCGAATGAGAATGTCCTTCTTGTCTTACAATTATAAAAGGTGATTAGAATGGAGTGTTTCGAAGGAAAGTCTGAATAAGTACTCAGACTTAAAGATTCGTGAATAACGAGGTGGTTCGTCGGGGTGTCTGTTCGATCCTCGATCATTATTCGTTTATAAAAAGAAAAGAATAAAATGTCACATGCTCGATTCTACGCGTCGCTGCGCTACTTTTACATCAAACCGACGCTCGATTTAACTGCAGTCACGGCTGTTCTGGTTCGATACGTTTTCGCTCCATCAACGAAGCACGCGGCGCGCTTGCGAGGCTCTATGAAAATACCAGTGAACAGTTAGAGCACGACAGTTAGGGTCGACTGTGATAGACGGACTCGTAAAACGTGACACAAAATCGACGAAGTAAATAGCGTGATTCGCATATAAAAGGTATATATTCGATTAATGTCTGTAACAATAAAGTGAGGTTGGCGAGGTTGTTAAACCGTGACAATATCTCTTTCCGTTGGAAAAGATTTTTGTTGGGTCGCGAGACTCCTTCATTCCTCCAAGTGTACGTTGCAACGCAAGGTTGCTCGAAGGCACCGATTCGCCCGAATCGTTGGCATCGTCACGATTCGCGAGGAAAGAAAAAAAAACGCTTAAAAGATCGCTCTTAAATTCTATCGATAATAACAAAGTATATAAATTGTAGACTTCACAGAAAGACACACAATAACCATCTCCGAAAACGCTCAACTAAACGCAAGTCCAGAGGACTTCACGAGGAGAATGGGCCAAGTTCCCTTCGGCCAACCTTAACAACGTTTCTTCGGAATCAGTCAGCAGGTTGTCGCGGCTAATAAGTCCCCCGAAATCCGTTCGAACAAACGCGAACGAACCTGGTCCATCGTGAAGCTCCCCCATGTATACGATACAAAACTACTTAATCATTTTCACAATGATAATACAATCGTGACAAACAATTTCTACGCGAGTAAAATAAAACGGGATTCACGCGGTCAAGACACGATGCAATCGTTCCGCAGCTGACTCGTGACGTTAGGTAGCTGCGCTAACCACGAACAGCAAACGGGATCGGCACTCCACAAATTTAAATTAAAAAAAATCCTCACGCGTGATCGGACTTGACGCTTCGTTGTTTATAAAACCATGGAAAACTAACGCTACGGTAACCCTAGACTAAGCTTCGGTAGCTCTTCGGTTAAAGATCGTCAGACGGCGACGGCGTTCGATGGGATTAATTCCAATCGGGATCGTTCAGGAGATCTCTCCAGCCTTGTTGGTGACTCTCGAGCAGCTTGAAGTCGTCGTCGCTGTAGTCATCGTAAGCTTCCTTGCGGGCGTTGGATCTCAGCCTCCTGGACGACTCCTCACGTTCCTTAGTCCTGCGCGTCCTTCTCGTCTTCCTCGGTTGCGGCGCCTTGAACTCGAGCTCCTCGATCAATTGGAACGGTTCGTCGTCCCTGTTCGAGCTCCCGTCCGTGCTGCTCGGCACCGCTTCCACGGGGAGAAAGTCGTCGAAGTTAGCGCTTGTGCTCGGTCGCATCCGCTCGGACGTCGACGTGCCGTTTCTCAAGTCCGTCTCCCTCTCGGGAGTCGACGTTGCTGGACGCTTGAGTGAGCTAGAAAGCGCCGAGTCTGATTTGCTGGCAGGGAGATCACGCACCACGATCGGCTCTGACTGTGCTAAATGCTAATCCCGCATTGCATTTAAGGATTTTGTTTTTTTTTTTGTTTCTCAATTTTTTTTTTTTTGTCGTAGACATTATAGCGACCGTCGTCGAGCGTTTGTTTTGTTGGTGTTACAGATACAACAAACACAACAGTTGAACACGTGTGTAAATGTACAATAATACGATGTCGGTTTGAATTTTTTTTTTAATTTTGTTTAAGCCACGATGAATTGTTAAAGATACGGCGATGATTGTGGTTAGACGATGTTGTGTGGTGATGTCGGTGATGATGGTCGACGTTGGTGGTTTTTTTGATTAGAGACGGTGACACGGCGTGCAGGATAGGCGTGCGGGACAACAAAAACATAAAAATAAGAATAAATTATCTAATTAGCGAGCTTGAGGGGGGGGCAGTGCTTGTCGAAGCGGTTGCCGAAGCGGGTTACACTTCCAAGTCGAACATAAAACGAATTCCCGATCGTTTTGTCGCGGGGAAGACGTCTCCGTCAACGTGTGATGTCTTTTTATTGTATGGATTAAGCGACGTGTGAAAATGTGCAGTTAGAAGCAAAATTAAAGCGAAATTGACACACGGGGAAAATTAGTCTTCTCTGCAGACAAGTCGATCGTTCTCTCTGACACAAGGGTAACTGAAGTGAATCTTTACAGTCGTAAGTCTCCGCGGCTTACCTTGATGGCAGTTTGCATGAGAACCGTGGTGGCATAGTTGACACCTTTCGAGCCAAGGTGCAATACCGCCGTGTATCCCTGCTCCGTGGCGCGTGCCAGGGCTTCGTCGATTTCAGCCTCGCGGCGAATCAAAGCTGGATGTACGAACCGCCGATAGAGGATACTCGAACCCTTTGTGGCCGGGCTCAGCAGCCAGACCACCAGAATTGTCTTAATTTCATAGTAAAAGGGAAACCTAAAGGGAAAGAGATTGAAAAAACGAACGTTACACCTAGGAAACGTTTGCGGAATCCTCGTTATCGAAATTTTTTCGACTATTTTCCTTTCAATTCAGGGCGTATTCCCTTCTGGATGTTTGATTACGTCCATGCAGAACAATTAAGAAATAGCAAAAATGTTTAGTCTAGATTAGAGTTTCGAAACTTTTAATCTACGTATTTCACATATAGTTTTTGAATACATAAAAAAATTTTAATTCTCTTGTCAAAACTCGGTCGTTCGGTTCAGTTGCAATTCAAACAATGGTTACATTTAATCATAATTAATAATTGTTTTGGTTCTTGTATTCAAAACGAGCTTGGCAGTCATTTGATCTTAGCCACAGCGTATGAAATACTTCAACTATTAGGTAGCCAACAAAGTTCTGTTGTTTTTGTATGTAGCATAATATACACAATCGTTTCTTCTACAATTATAAAAATAGCAAAGGTAGTAAAATAAGGTAATCGCAATTAAATATGACACCCGACTTTAAAAGCATACTAAAAATACAGGCATGCCTTGTCTAATAAAATCAACGTCAAAAGACGAAAAAATTAATACATATTAACTCCTATTTGCAAAACATTATAGCTATCGTAAACAGAGGTCATTGAAAACGCGACGTTTTTCAGAGAATATAAACTTTACAAAAAATCTGCTAAAATTCATACTGCATCTTTGAACCTTCTAAGTTGAAAATAGTATAAAAGATTTAGACAATAATTTATTTAACTATGTTATTATTACAAATATGCAAAGTAAAGAAATGAACTTCTCAAATTTATTTAAACAGGGAAGAATTTAAGAAACAAACCCCTAGTTTACAATGTTAGGATGAGTATTTAAATAGTTAAATACGTAAAAGTTTAAACGATTTGAAATTGCGGTGAACAAAATAAGAATGGTCAAAATCAGTTTTAAAAAATGGCACTTAACATAAATATAAAGGAAATTTCTAAAGAAAATTGAAAACATTTTGTTTCTGCTATAAAAACTAATATCCTATACTTTTTTGCTCACAATTCTTTCTATCCATTTTTCCCCGAATCCGCCATTTTCACCATCCGCAAAGAAAAATGGACAGAAAAGGTTGAAACGTTCGACAGCAAAATAATCGTACTAAAAATGAATTAAATTAAACAGTGAAATTATTTTAAACAATGGAAAACAATTATATTGAATGATAAATAATGAACAAGTAAAAGCTCTGATCTTATCTTTACTAAAACATGGGATTGTTTGTTTCGCATTTCACACAGTTTTGATTGGTATAAAAAACAAATTCACCTGTACACAATATAACAAAAAATAAAGTCAATACATTCGCTAAATTCAATAAATTCGCCGAAACACCTTCCGTGAGAGATTGCCGGCAAATACTTACAAATTATTAGAGTCACCTGCAGATATTAACAATTTATCATTAAATGAAAGCCTAGTTACACTAAATTCTTGTAACTTCTTTATGAAGTTTTGAAGTCCGTGAATTGAAGTAACATTTTTAAATAATCACAGAACACATACTTTTGTACTGTGACTCTAATAATTTGATCACTCATTGCAACTTTGGATTATAAGGAACTTATTATTGGAATCAACGGTACAGTTCATTATTTATGGATATCTAATGGTGTTGTTCAATATTGGTTGCACTTACCCCATATTATGTTTTAGTTTCATGCATTTCATTATAGACGCATAAACAGTTCCTACAACTATTATCGCATAAGCAAAAAACGACAGAACTTTTATAGTTACCTAATATTATACAATACTATTAATGCAAAAGAAAAGTTCAAAACGTATTTCAATTAGATATTTTTATACAAACTCCTCGTTAAAAAGGAATACCATGTCCAGACCACGTAGATAAGACATTGGAGACTTTTAACGCGAGTCAAGAAAAACCCGTTGAGTGTGCCGTATCAACCAGCAACAAAAAAAATAACAATAGTCCGCGATGTACAGAAAGGAGAAAAACTCTCATTTCAACGGAGCTGCAGCGACTTGTCGAAGGGGTTAGGAAACGATACGAAAGAAAATCGAGAGGGAAAGGGTGAATCGGGGAGAGTACGGGGAGGAACGCGCGAGGGTACTTGAGGCCAGAAATACGCGAGGCTCTCTTCTTTTTGGTTGTAATCCGAGTATGAAGGGAGAGATCTGGCACGGCAGGGAACGCCAGAAACAGAGACGGAAGGAGAGACACGTTGGTGGAACCCTCAGAAGTGCATGTAAGCCAATATCCATCTCGGCCGAAATTAGACTTTCGGAATTCCCGGTGGCGAGGCTCGGACCACGCGGTTGGTTCACGCCGGTTTATTGGCCCCGGGGCTCGCTCGAATTTTACCCGCTTCCGGCGAAAAGGGGGCCGTGACCGAACCGCCTGGCATTCGCGAATTCACCTTCTTACGCTTTGTTTCCATTCTATGTATACTCTATGATTTCGTCGCGAGGGACCCTGAATGGATCACCGTTTTTCATTTTCGTTTGATTCTGTTATATTCTGTGCTATAGTAGTTCCATTGACTTTCCATTCAGGTGAAATTGTGTAGTAAAATTGGAGTCGTAGCGCTGCATGTTTCGAATTTTGGTGTTAATATATTCTATACAACGACAGGGTTTGGGGGTTTTCATAGAAAAAGGTTTCCCTAAAAACCATTGAAGAGTCATTGAAAAAAGCCATTGAAGAATTTCCGGCGTTTTAACACAGGTGCATCAATAGTGACTGTAGTTGTAAGCAATGCATTTGTTAGAATGCAGTTTTAAGTTGACTGAACGATCCTATCTTATAACGTATATCATATTGTTTGGAAGATAAAATACAGAGTGTTCGTTACTATAAAACGACAAATGCAGTATTGAACAAATACAGGAAAGAACCGGCTGCGTGAATTTCTTTGTAATTGCAAGTTGTTTCTCTCCGCCTTGTTTGAACTTCAAATTGCGAAATGTGTTTATCTATTTGATGAAACATCCACTTCGGATAAACATGTCGCATTCCCGGAGCACGGAACGTGCCAGATATGAATTTCCGCCCAATTCGTTTCCCCAGTTGGAATCGATAGCTCGGTTTGTTTTCCAATTAGCCTTCGCGGATCAATTTCCGTTTCGAGTTTTCGAGCCGACAATTCCTAAACGTTGTATTTTAGCATACTCGAATCGACTGTTTCATGCGATAATGATTGAAATCCCGTAAACGTTATCTCGATTCCAAGATAAAATATTGATTCAACGGACTACGAAGACATGAAGTGTGCGAGTGTCTTACCAGAAGCTAAAGAAGACGTCGGTGAAGGTTTCCACGCAAGTGAACAGCGCGAACACGATCCAGTACATCATCCATTTGACCTGAAAACGGAAGAACAAATGCTTATGCATCGGTCGAGGGGCTAGAGGGGTAGAAGTAAGGACATTCATGGCGTGGAAGGAGAGCAGACCTCCCGACGCCGAAATAACGTATCGTCTATTCTTGGAAAATGCGCATCCATCTTGGTGAACTTCTACTCGCTCCCAGGTTACCGTAAACACGACCGTTATTCTCGGCATTCCCAACGAAAATCCAAAAGAAAAACCAACAAAGAACAACACTCTAAATGGATGAACACGTAGCGCATCCACCGAAAGACGAATTCGCGCGAAACGCGAACCGCTGAAGACTGTGTGCCAACGATAAACGTTTGCTGAACAAACCCTTTATCGGCGAAAATGTTTGGTCGAGGTGTCATCGATAGGTCTGGCTCGGACTTGCTCGTTCCTCGCGGCATGCCCGAGCCAGCGCCATTAATTAGACTCGTCAAACATAATCGTTTCTAATGGACGCGGCCAAGAATATCGTTTACTTTTTCTCCGTCGGGGTTAAGACGACCTCCCTCGATGTCCGCCATACTTACATATTCTTTCACGTTCTTCGTCCTCACCGCTTTGTACGAGGCATAAGCCGGGTATAGATTGCCAAAGACTAATCTGAAAATCGGATACAGCAGAATGTAAGTCAGGTACCGCGGCACGACGATTACCAGCAGCGCGGCCAGGATTCGAAAGCAACCCAGGGTCATTCTCTTTGGTACCAGGTTGGCGCAAACCCGCCACATCACGCGCAAACCGTTCACCAATATCGGGGGGATCACCGTCCCCCCAAACTGCGTCAAAGGAAACAAAGCTCCCTCCGAATCTGCCGCCGGATGTTCGTTCCTTTTGCCTTCCATGCCACTTCAGCGACTTCTCTCTCCCTAGTTTTTCTGGACCCGCGATTACTCCTACAAGGAGCCCGTTCGAACGCTTTTCGGTGCTCGTCGGCCAGCTCCGACGTATCCAACTGCAACATCGAAGCGCGGATCGCTTGAGTAAAACCTGACTCGACTGACCGTGGAACCGCTGGATTCCTTACGAGTCTGAAAAAACGCTTACAGAGGCGCCGATCACGGGACCTGATCGAGTCTCTCTCGCGGACGATCTACGATTGATCTAGTTTACGCGAAAATCATCGCCGGCGCGCCCAGTCGAAGCCTCGCGGACGAAACGGATCGTGGATTCGAGGTGGAAGCACTTTCATTGTCGCTCGGCGTCTCTCGTCGGATGAAATCGAAGGAATCTCGTCAACGATCGGCCAGCCGATTCACGAGCGACAGGTACGCGCGGCAGGAGCAGCTCGCGCGCGGTGACCTGGCCTCCCCGACTGCGTTCCAGGGCGACGTACTTGTTGCATCTTTCGAGCCAAGAACGTCGGGATCGCTGGACCACGCGGGACACCCTCAGACCCGAGGACCGAGTCCTGTGCCAGGAAGAACCGCGGAAAACTAGTCCCGGCAAGAGCAGCGCGGTTGCTTCCGCTCGCGGATGCTTCCAGTTAAAGACTAAATGCGTGCACGCGTTCTGGCAGCACCGCGTCGCTTGCACTGATGGTCCGCGGACTCTATTTTCGCGCCTTAAGCCGCTGCCGCGCGAGTTGGAAACGTGACGGGTCGAGCGTCACCGACCCGAACGGTGATAGCGATCCGGTTGTATTTTCGTGTGTATCGCGGAGCTCCGACGCCGAGCGATACTCGGGAAGGCGCCAGAGTGGCTCCTGATTATTCGAGTCGACGATGACACTTCTCTAGAAAGACGATCCCGGTTTCCATCGACGTTCGACGCGCGTTTAACGAGCGGATCGAACTCGCGAAACGAACTTCCTCCGACCAGAATCGCGCGAGACTACGGCTGATTGCGCTTCCCAGGTAATTCAATGATTGTCACCAATGACGCCGCGAATTGCGTAACAGGGCGTCCTTTGTGCGCAGTCCGGTGATGTTATTCGCGCATTAACGAGCTACGTGCTCTTGATTTTTCCATTTCGCGGAGAATAACCAGGAACGCGATAAGTCACGGAGACCTTGACCGAGAACGAATCCAGGGACGAGGTTGGCGGAGATTTGTCTGTGTCGCAGTGGGGTTCTAAATCAACCTTTCTGTTGTTTATTGTTTTATAGATAAATGAAATATGGGCTGCATTTGACGTCATAAACAGGAAACACGTAAATATTTTAAGAGAGTAAAAATAAAATATTTCAAGTTTGAACCTTGTATTGGGTAAGATAAGAATATTTAAGGAGTAATGCCACTCCAGCGCCTGGAAAAAGCAGCCCAATTTTGAAAATTTTTTTAGCAAATATAGAGAATGGAATTCAAATTCTGTTTCATGACCTTTATTATACGCTGCACGTACACATAATTATATTATATAAGCTGTCAATGACAACTTAGCATTTCCTTGAATTATTTAAAATTAGTCTTTGCAAATAGGATTCGAATAAAAAATTACAACTTCCGATTATTTCTACAAATAAATTGTCACCTTTTCAAAATTGTTTACTGCTTACCAATTTTTCTATGTCTCTCCCTAGATTTGGGGACGTCGATCTTCTATACTTAACGGTTGACGGTTTTTCACAGGCTTTGAAATTTCGAAAAATGTTGATTTCGATATTTGTAAATGTTTTGAAATTACGAAACTCTGTAATTGAAGATTCAACTTTATTAGCAATGCGTTTATGAACCACTTAGTAAATGTAGTTAATAAATATTGTTCACATATTTTAAGTTAACTTCACTATTAACAATGTAATTGGTACAGTAGATTCCCGGAAATCTAAGAAGAATACATTAGCAGTTTTTAAAATTCGCAAAAAAATCACATTGACCAAATACGTACTAACAATCGTTTGGAAACTTTTGTCAGATTATATTTCGGACAAGTATATAAAATATACATATAAAAAATAAATATATTTTTTTAGAAATTCTTGTAGATCATTAAATTCTCTATTGATGTACATAATTAAATTTTTTATTACTCCAAATGAAATACATGAAACTGCATGAAATATGGAAATCGATATCGTTCGGAATCTTTTGTCCGCACTGTATAACGAATTTTGTAAACAGAGCAAACTACGCAGGACCTACTAAAAATGTTGGAGTAGTAAGGTTCAGAATAGAACAAGCTTTTCAACAAATTCGGGAAACATCAGAAACCATTTAGAATTTAGAGTGTAATCGGATATATGACCAGACGTATACAGACTTGCATTGAAATCCAAGGTTATCATTTCGAGCATCTTTTATAAAGGTAATTAGATAAACATAATTAAAACAGAAAATTCGTTATATCTCATATAACGGAGAGAGATAAAATTTTATTGTTTATACGAACTTTTTTTCGTTATTTTTAGTTGAATTAGATCAACTCTCGAAGGGGATCTCACGTGTTCTGTTACACCCCGTATAAAACTGAAAGTACTTATATCTGACAGGAAAAGAAAACGAACTTTCAGATAAGATGTGAAGTTGATATTTGGTAAATAGCTAGATAATATTGTCAATATAATAGGAAAAGTCTGAAAGTCCAACATTTTTAATCCTGATGGAAAAAGTGAATATCATAAAACTACCAGGCAAGCCTCATATTATAATTATTTGTACGTGCAGCGTATAATAAAGGTCATGAAACAGATTTTGTATTCCATTCACTATATTCGCTAAAAAAAATTCTCAAACTTGGACTGCTTTTTCCGGGCAATAAAGTGGCATTACCCATTAGACAGTTGGATAAATTGAATATTAAATACATGTAACTTTTTACTAAATCATATTAGCACAAGGATTTCTATGTTATACCGATGTAGTGGTATCTAAATAGCTCACTATTTTTAACATTTAGCCGACATAACGAGTCGATGAGTTCCAGACGAAAATTTCATTATACAGATTCGCTCTTGGAATTTTCATTTCACGTACAAAATCACAACTTGTTTACAAACCATTTTAAAAGCATTTATTTTCTTTATTTTTGAAAACCATATTTTGTCATATTTTGAAGTTAGAGATTTAAAATGTAATATCAAATTATCATTTATTTAATAATGCTGTGTTTAATTTTTTGTACCTCAGTAGTCGAAAACTATAGGATGATCGACTTCTAAGGTCTTCACTCTATAACATAAAAATGGTACAATTTTGACAACTCTATAATATTGATCTCAGTTTTAATACCTATTTAACTTATAAAGCATTCCGGCTTTTTTTATTTTATTGTTTCTTATTATTGAAAAAAAAACATTTATATTTAGAGGCGGAAAACTATAGAGCTATAATACTGAGATAGCAAGAACGTCGAGGCAAATTACAGCGCTAGATGTGACTGAAAAACGTTCAAGGGCGATCATTGGGAACACTGATTAACGAAAAGAGGAGCCTTTTGTTCGAAGAAACTGATTGGAAATTAAGTTTCTCTTTCAAGGGAGTTCTCTTCATTAAGAAATCTAATGCTACTTCGAATGAAGTTCTTTAGAATTTGTAATTGCAGCAAGTGATTAACTTATGGTGAGCACTTTGAAATTATCACTTATTTGAAGTTCGAACTGAAATTAAACTACGTAGAAATACATCTTAAATGAACGCTTGTTATATTTTTAGGAATACATATGCAACAAAGACTCTGAAACTTGTACAGATTATCCAAAACTTTAAACAAAAAGTATAAGTATAATAATTATAAGTAGTCTCACCGCGCTTCTAATATTATTTTTCAACAATTTTAATGTAGATACAAACAAATAAAATACACTTAAAAACCAATATCGACACGTTAAAAATGACAGAATTCGTGAAACAGTTAGATATGAAATTACATCACACTGTTTCAAATGAACAGCAGCAGTGAAAGAGAACTGAAAACATAAAATTGAATTCAACACATCTCATTACAATAATTTGATCATTCACTATACGAAACGAATGCAAGCACTGAAACTCCAACCGCGGAATAACCACGCATTAATTTTTTTTAAGAGTCTAAATATTATAATATAGATCACTTTAGTATCACACACTATCACAATTTAATTTATACTTTAATTTCCTATTACCTTGTCCGATACTTGTACGCCTCAGAGGACTACTGATAGTCCCAGCCAAAATTAGAATAGATATGTACTGGTTCAACGGTTTACCGTTGTCCTATCGCTTTGTTAGTAAATATTAAACCAACGGCCGTTGACTTCAATTTCGAGGGGATCATTGAACCTGTCAGTATGGTAAAATTTCAAGCTTTGAAAATGGTTGGAAAAATTAGACAACCACGATAATATTTTTGCATTCGAACTTAGATAATAGAATTCTTTTTTTCGACGATTAAAAACAATCTTTTAGCTCTAATATAATAATTCTATTTTACTTCTCAAGGAATCGATCTGACGACCTCGCTGTTATGAAACATGCATCATTCTATTCGCCCAACACACTTCACTATATAATAATTCTATTTAAATTCAATTAAAAATTGTTACTATCTTTATACAGTTAATCATGCTGGATTTTAATAAAAGTAGAGTATTAATCGTAATAAATAACCTTCAAGTACAAAAACTCTAGATAATCTATTTTCATCCTCTGTAAATAAATATATTTTTTTCTTCATAGACAAATTGAATAAAAGTTTCATTTTTAATGTTCCAAGCTTTCGAAAAATCCGAAAAATTCTGAGATGTTCATCGAAGTCTCTGCGATATTATACAAGCGATCATCAAACCCAATATTCTGAAATTGTTTTTAATGGAAGCAACTATCGGATAATTGTAAAAATCATCTACTAGATTTGTGTCACAGAAAACTTTTTATCTGCTCAACTATAAATATTTGTGTATTTAAAAATGTCGTCAACACGAAATCACCACGTAAATATTTCTTAGAATTAATTCATTGCATTCTTGCATTGCAGAAACGCAATTCACCTGAAACAAAATTGCCTTAAGAAAAATTTGGCAGACCATTCCATCACTCGATGCAAATAGTTTAATATTTTAATAACAGTATAAAATTCCCCAATCAAATGATGTCTATGTACATTAAAAACAACACGATAGTTCCACAGAAATTAGAGCTTTCAACTCTTCCCTCAAACTCTCAAACTCGCTTCAACTTCAAATCGCAAAACGCACTCATCCATTCATCCGAAAATTCCACTTTCGATAGATATCCATGGACCGAACGCATCGAAAAGGGAGGACATTCGCCGAACGGACGTAATTAACTACAACAAACAAAAAATGAGCAATAATGGCCATGCATAGCCGCGTCGAGTATAGAACGGGTCGCAAAAAGCCCGCCATCGGTGACGGTCGATAAAATCGCTGGAAATTCGAGTGTTCGCGCGCGGTTAGACCACAAACGCGGTTCGCGTCGATTATTATCAGCGTGCTGCTGTTTTCATGTTTATTAATGCGGCCGCGTAACCGCGCGCTGTCGAAAGCGGAAACGTCGAGGCGACCCCGTCGGCCTGCGACACGTTTATTCGTGCGAGGTCAAGATCATTGTCGTCCGTTGGTGCGCGACAGGCTGGATTCTGTCACGTTCCGTTGCGAATCTTCCACGACTCGGCGTCCTCCCGACGCGAGAATACCGCCAGCTGGACTCTGATCTCGCGAATTTCCGTCTAGCTCAGCGGCTCTCAGCTCCGTCGCCGTTCCACGAGTTCTTTATTCGAGGGCGAGCCTTCAAAAGCTGCCTTTTGTCAGCTCAACCGCTTCTAGACGCGTTGATTAAAGACGCCGGCAATGGTGAACGACCTTGCCAACCTTTGCAGAGACTTTTATTTATCTCTATCATCTTGCATATTTACGACTGTTTTGTCGTGATGTTTCCGCTGCGCGCTCTTTCTCGCGGGAGGACGAAAAACGACAGGAACGTTTGCGAAAACTTGTTTTCGTTGCCTTCGAAAAATAAGCGACGCGGCTTGCCGTCGAAAACGAAAGCGCTCCGATTCAACGGCCGCGCGCAATGTTGTCGACGAACGGCAAAGGCGAGCTCGAAACTCCCCGCGAGAATAGTTATTGTTTTACGTTGTCGAAAGAAAATTTACTTCGCCATTGTATTCCCGTAACAGGTTTCGAGAGCGCAGACTCGCGACCATTGTGCGTCGGGCGAATTCAAAAAGGAGCGGATTTCGACGCTCCGTTGACCTTTTTCTCGCCCCGAAAATTCGACTTCGTTCTCCGCATCCGCGATCGCGCTCGGGAAAACGCGGACCTCGATCGTCGAAAAACTTCTGGATATAACTTGTCCGTCCGATCGATCGATCTTCCCGCGATTAGCATCCGAAGTGGCCGGTTCGGGAACGGATAATGAGAATACGTGCTCGATACTCGCGACGAGGTGACTTGACTCCTCGCGGCTTCAGGGTCGACCTAGTTTTCTATTTTAATCGCGGCCCTTCTCGAGCCGCAATTTCCCCCGAGTCCCTCTTTATTATCTCTTCGTCGTTAATTAAAACGCCGACGGACGCGAAAAATCACGATCATCTTTCACTACCCCCCCCCCTTCGGTGTCTTCCTTCTTCTCCCACCCGTGGTACGCGGCTCGAAGTCGTACGACTCGAGCGAACGGTATCGTTATTAAGCGGACTATGTATTACCTTTTCTCGAGCGATCGGAGTGGCAAGGTGTAGCGGTGGTCGGCAAGCCAGAGTGATTCATTTAGAGCACTAATGAGCAAGAGAACGACGAAAAGGTCGTAACGAGGGCGTGTCCGACTATTTCGAGACGGGGACAAGGAGCATCAACCTGATACGCGTCGTTACATCTCGAAACGGACCGGGGTATAGAATAAGCGCTACAAATGCCAGCATTTATGAAGCCAGATGGCTCTGAGAAGATGTCCTCGCATCGATCGCTGCGAACGTGGTGTCATTTGTTTCGACAATCGCGACGGATGCATTGTTTGACTGACAAGATACTCGAGGCGGGGGTACAGATATGCGATATCAGTTTTATTTTTTTACTTAGAAAGTGTCAGAATTGTTGCAAATAAAGAAATCAAACAGGAACTCCATGTGAAATGTGCTGCACAGACATTAACATAGGGTGCTCCATGGTTCTCTGAACCCGCGCGCACGAACAGAAATGAGTTCTACAGAAAGAACTTTCGTCTTTTTTGTCTTTTTCTCTTTCTGAATGAAAGCGAAATCAGACAAATAAAAATTCAGGTAGCAACGCGAAACATTATAATTTTAAGAAAAAATAATTCATGAAACTACATTGAAACATTAATAAGAAATGTCATTGATTGACAAGTGTAAACAATGACACTATGATCTTAATGTATTTAATTTTACAATAGATTCATAACTAAATTTGGCTTTCTGGAGCTGTAGAATCATAATGGATATAATTGACATGACAAGCATTGGATTCACAGTTCACCTTTATTTAGCTTCGATTTTGACATCTGAATGAGTAATTGAAATCCGGTTTAGTAATTAATAATATATTTGTAATGTATCTCATATTACTACCTATTTCTTATTTCACTTTTTGCCATTATACCACAATCAAAAACACAGTATACTACAAGTCTTCATTAATATATGTAAATTGGGATTATGATAGAATGAATTACCTGTTTTGTTTCTCAGAAAACCACATATTAAATCAAAATAAATTTAAATATCAACACGCATAAATCTTCCATTGCAGCCGAAATAGGAAATGTCCATTAAACAAAAAAAAACGATTACAAGCGTTGATGATTATTATAGGAATGTACTATACAGGGTGTAACAAAAATGTTGCAGTTCCTTCAAAGGGGTGATTTCTGACTTAATTTTAAATAACTTTTTCCTTACCGAAAATGTTATGTGTGGCTTTGTTAACGAGTTATTAACGAAAAACGTCGACCAATAGGAGAGCGAGTACAGCGAATTAATGATGGCGCGGACAATGTCAGACCAATACTATTCTCAGCTAAAGCCAGCGCTGAAATTCGTCCACTGTATTCGTGCTCTGATTGGTCGAGGCTTTTTGTTAATAACTTGTTAACAAAGCCGTACGAATCAAAACCTTGATGTCTCATATTACTAGCGTATTCCATATTCGTACCTTTTCCTCTATTTTAGTCCAAACTCTAATATTACAGTTTCGAAAACCGAAACCGATTTAAATGGAAGAAAAAAAATATATATATATATAATAGTAGATTTTACAATTAACGATTACGGAGCCCGTCAATTTGGCGGATTTCAGATTTAATTGTGACAATCGGAATTACAAAGATTGTACACATTATTTTCTAAAAATTCCAATTGAAGTTTATTAATCCTAAATCACTAAATATTCGTATTTGTACGCTTTTCTAGATATTTTCAAATTAATAACTAGTAGTGCATCGCAAATATGGATACTTTCTTCGTAATAAATAAACTGTGGATTTTTATGCACGTATTGCAAATGTCAATATAGAAAAATCTACAAAAATGTTTATAGATTCCACAATATACCAAATGTAGAACCTGTCTGTAGTTCCTATATCTGTTTTGTTTGTTAGACGTGTATCAAATGGTTTTGTACCCGTGTATTTGATAAATAAATAAATAAAAAATAAAATATATGTTGAGATAAGAACACACTGTTATTCAAAATTCTCTTCTTTATGTTTGTTCGAAAAAATAAGAAATTGTATAAACATCCGCACTTTAGTAATAAATGAAAGAATTGAATGATTAGTGACAAAGTAACATTGATTGAAGTTTAGTGATCTAGGATTAATATAATAACATGAACTTATATCTTTATTTATTAAAATCTCATATTTGAGCACCCATAAACATGGCGAGTTTCAGTAAAAATAAATCTTTAATATGCCGTAAATATAGCAGTAACTGCAGACTGATTATAGCGGTTTGAGATTATAAAATAATTTTACTTTTAAAGACAATTATTTTCAGTCCACTTATTCGTTTGTACTGTACCATTATTCTGCTTGCTAACAATTTTAGTTCAAAATTCATGTGAACGTAACTTTTAAATTTATAAATTAATAGTATATCGATAATAAATTATATTATAATACTGTAAGATGAATAGCTGTTAATTATGCATGGGTGACGTGGTAGTTAAAGAATTATCCTTATTGATTCTCATACTGATGAAGCCTTGTTCTTGAGGAAAAAGGCAGTTCAGATTTCGAGCCGCGGCATAATTAATAGTGTTGAGTACTTTCCTCAATAGCATAGTGAATTAGTTACGGTGCACGTTAATAATGAGAAAGTTTAAAGTTTAAGTTCAGAAGAAGAGAATCTTCCTTCATTTCCTTCATCCTTCCTTCAGTTTTTTGTGTACTGTATACATAGTTAGTAGATGAGTTTCGACCTGAAAATTATCATGGAACGAGAAGAATGCTTCTTAAGCTTTCATGGAAACCTGTTCCAACACACCCTGATTTCTTGTTTGTGTAAGTACTAATTACCAATGCATTAACCAACAAATTATATTGCATCTAAGATTTTTTGTTCAGATCAATAGAATTAATCTGAAACTCATCTGGATACAATTGTACCTTTCTCCTTCACGTGGAAAAAAATGATGAAATTATTAAATAGTTAATAAGAGAGATAATAATATCAAATTATAACTTCAAATAACATTAACATGTTGGCTGTCCAACGATGACTCTCACTTTTAGCTTGCAACAATGTTTCCTTAAAACACTTGCAACAATTAAACTTTATATGCAACATATTATTAAAAATGATATAAAATACTGAATGCATCATTGAATTATTAAAAAGCGAAAAAACAGTACGACAGTATTAAAATCGTGAAAAATTTGGAAACACTGAAACCTTTGCGTTGTCCTCTTCGAACAAGAAAACCAGAATATTTGAAAAATAAAAAGTCAAGTACTCATGATAGAAAACTTCTCTTTATCAACCTAAAAAAAAATGAAATAAAACCGTACAGTAGTATTAAAGTCCGCAAACGATCTTTGATATTATAATATTATTCACGAGCCAAAAAGAAGCATCATAAATTATTGTGCATTGCTGAAAAGAAAAGCTGCGATAGCTTTGTCTAAAAGGATTCGACAACCCGCCGCAATATTAAGAAATCTGCATCGCATGGAACAACGAGAAAAACCGAAGCTTCCCACATCGCGCGGAGAGGATCGAGTTAAAAACAAAGACTCGAATCCCATCCCCGCGAGTTTCTTGTTCTCGCTTTTCCTCGGGGCTTTGTCATCGGCTTCAAGGACGATGAGCTGGCAGACCAGTGGAACGTCACGGCGCACCGTTTCGATGCAATTTCCAAGTACTCGGACGAATGACACTCGACGAATTTGGAAGCGTTCCCGGATTGTCACGCGGGGCAGGCGAAGGTTCGTGGACTGGTGACTTTTTTTTTCCATCGAGGAAAACAACGATAAAGTAACGTGGAAACTAAGGAGTTTGCTCTGGGAAACTTCAAGGAAATCTGGTCGTGGATGAGAGCATTTTTATGAATTCTGATAATGCAGAAGCAATTCTCGACATTTTCTGACACGCACTGTACTATGACTTTCACCTTTGCGACGATGATTCACGGTCTAGACGCTTGCATGTCGCATGTGAAATTTGGTTTATTGTAGAGATTAATGGACCTGACAGAAATATGTATATAGGGAATTCATGATGATGACGAAAAGAGGTCGAGGCTGAAGGATTGACAAACATGGTTAGGATTTTAGGTAAATCGCGTACTGAAGAAAAAAAGGATTAGAACTAGTGGATTGAAAATGAACAACCAAACTGCTTATAGATGAACGACCTAAAAAACTGAGGAAGGGTAGATTTAGACACCTTTTTAAGGGAAAGATTAAGTATTCAGGAACTTGCAAGTTAATAATCGACAATCGGTACATTTGCAAACAGACGATTGAGAGATAAAAAAATCGGCAAAGGGGATTGCAAGCGAAAGGGTCTATGAATAGACAGTAATATATTCACTCGTATCTTTCATAGGTTTATTGTCCTTTCTAAACTCTTTAATAACATTTTGAAAACAATGCTCAAAGGAACCAATAACAAATTTTACACAGAATATAGAAACGTAGCACGTAGAAAACTATCCCAAAAATAATAGAATTGTAAAACTCCTTATACAATATTAATTACTATTCCTACTTAACCATACCCAATGAAAACATCCTCAATGTTTTTAAAAGTTTCAAACTCGCTCTAGCATCGTTTACAAAGTTACACAACCTTCATTACTGATTTCGAATCGATACAAGATACATTGGACGTATGTACTTTGACCAGTCAGCGTTGCGCATTTCGATAACTTCATGACGATCGATGCAAATGCTCGTGTGCCGCTTTATACGAAATATCGTATTCCCTGTAGGGACTTTTAAATCTCATCGCAAATTCATAAAAATTGTAAATAATCTAATTTAACAATTCAACGAGCCAAAGGTACCGATATTCGAAGCTCGTTAACAAGGGCGCATTATTTTTAGCGAAATTGAACACCGTCAGACCGACCTGCCATGTTCATAATTTTACAACTGTCGCGCTGACATATTGACTCGAGCGTTACGCGTTACGTAATTTAATTTTAAATTTTCTAAAATTATGAACGCCACGAATATTCGTCATTACGCGTTGGCTTTCGTCGCAACAAACGCTCGCGAACAATAACGACTGGCGCGACGGGCGCCGCGGCCGGAAATCGTTTCGGTTAATGGGATTCGATGAAAGTTATACGCCCTCTGGTTATTTCCGACCCCGGTCACGGGTCCAAAAAGATGCTCGCCGTCGAGGAGATCTTCACGTTTTCGCGACGACCTTCAGAGGCGAGGGCAGAAAAATCACGGAGACGGTGTTCACGACCGTCACGCGTTTGAAAATCGGCAAATGAGTATTCCTGTGGTAATAGTTGCCCGCGGTGGGCACAACCACCGGAGCCGGGCCCTTCGAAGGCAGAGGGCAAGTCATCGCAACGAATCGGAAAGCTCTATAGCTAAATTACAGGAAACAAGTGCGACACTCGATTGGCGAGGCGCGCCAATTCTCTCGTTCCTCGCTTTCTTCAAGACCAAGTCGACCTAACGAGACCCAGTTCGAAGGTGGAGAACTAATCTTCGAAAAGATGACAGGAGCAAGGGAATAGAAAGAATGCGAGGAGCGTAGGCTTCTTAACACGAGTCCGTCCGTGTTGGCCTCAATCGCCCGAACTGTTCACCAGCTGATCGATTAATAGCTCATCGACTGCGGATCGATAGGTTGGAAAGGGTGCGAGACGGACAAGCGTTACTCGACGCGTTCCACGGAAAAGTCTCTCGCTTCAACGTCCTCCCTGGGGGAATCGACCAACAGCTGACCGTTTCCCGTCGTTTCCTCAGCGAAGCGTCGAAAGTTTATAACGTCGATCCTCTTCTTTCTTTTCTTTCAAATAATTCAAGATCCTTCTTAAAATATTCCAGAGGTTTGCGAGTTCTTGGAACGATTTTCAAGTTAAAGACCTCCTGCTTCCGAGAAGTGTTCTCGAATTCAAATGATCCAACTTGGAGCGCAACGTTTCAATCGCAGCTCCTGGTGTTTTCTCATAGGCGCAAAGCTTCCGAGTCGATTGTCGTAGGCAGATATTTAAAGCTGAGACTTTTAACCGCTTAAGGACAGGTTTCGCTTTCTCTCGACCTGGTCGTGATCTTTTTTATTCTGCGTCCGCGGCTCACGTTGTTCCTTCGATTGCACACGTTCGACCAGCCTCTCTTTATTGTCACGCCGACCGACGACGTCGTTCCGGTGCAACGACCAGCTAAGCGATTCAACTAACGTTTTCTAAGTGGCGACTCGAAGGAGCGGTTCCTTTCTTGTGGCCGCAACCGCCTCCTCCTCCTCCTCCTTTCCCTCCGCTCTTTTCCCTTTCTGACTATTTTTCTCCGCCGCTCCTTCGGGACCTCGTCCTTGTTGACAGAGATGAATGACGCGAACAGACAGGGACTCCTCGCGGACGAATTAATCAGTCGGAACCGTCGAATTTCGAGGATCTCGCGAAACTTTGGCCGCTCTTGGGATACGGAGTGCGCAAGGTTCTTGTTAATGCTTCTCGACGAAACTAGACCACGTAAAAATTTTCGTCAATCCTTGATCTAAATTGACGCAAGTGTAGCCGTGGGCTGTCTAGCCTATTCACCGAGAATTCAGACGTAAACCACTACGGATCAGTCGTTGAAATAGATCGTAATACGATATCGCTGTCTGACATCCGAAGACATATTCTGCTGACAGTAGAGACGGTCGATATTTATCTCCTCCAGGAGCAAAGAATATAAATCGTCCAAGTCGCTAGAAAGACGTTCGTCGACTGAATACGCTTTGATTCCTTCGTCAACTTCTGTCAGACCCTTTTAGCCGCAGCGCTTCGGTGCAGACGACAATAATCAATCCCTTTCCGTGACGGCGTGGACTTGGGGAATCGCGGAAAATACGAGCGATTTCAGCCGGCCCGTTCCTCGACAGACCCGCCCCTCGGAGGAACTCTACGAACTTTCCGAGAGTTCGCAACTCGGGCAACTCTGAAAGCCGATTGAAAATTTCGCTGAACGCTCCCTCGATGCTACGCCGCTCCCTCGAGTGCCGTTTCGAACATTAAAAAGTCCTGATCCCAATTAAACTCTCTCATTTCAGAGATTTCGCGTTTATTGTCTTTAACGGCGGAACCGTTTCGAACACGGTCCGCTCGAAACGTCGCTCCTACGAATCCGCAGACTCCATTTACTGGTCGAGCCTTTATTCTCCGACGGGCACCGATGTTTTGGGCGTAACAACAATCGTCAATGCGAACGAGAACTAAGCCAGAAACGTTCTTCAGAACCCATCGAAGTTTACAATAACGCGGGGAAAACCACCAACGCGACCAGTCTGGAGATCACGAACTATCTTGATCAACGTCTTCAGGGTTTAGCTCGTTGGTCGAACTTGACTTGTTGATTTGTTCCGGACACTGGACTATGAGCGACGATCTGGTTGACGAGTCTTCTAGATGCGATCACTGGTGGAAGATGATCAGAGAAGCAACCGCGATCCACGAGAACTAAGAAAACGATCCACGCGATCTAACGAGCACGAGGTGCGCCAGCTACAAACTCGAAAGCCTCGTGGGATCGAGCTTTTCGTCGGTTGTATGTTCCACGAGCGTCGCGACGCCCCAACTGGAAGCTGGCCACTTCTGCGCTTCGGTTTATATTTAAACAGCGGAGAGTAGCCGACGACTACGATGGCTACGTCGAAGCATCCTCTTTGTTCCGAGAGGAAGGAAGAACGAGAGGGAGAGAGAGAGGAGGAAACGACGGAGGGAGGAAGTCGAAGGGAACAGACACGGGAGAAAAATGCCAGAGAAAAGATTTCGCGCGAAACGAAAACATCGAAGAGAAATACGCGTCTTTACGATTGATTTATTCCCATGGTATTTAAAGTATCGTCCGCGGACCTTGCGCCTGTTCCAGAATGTACGCTTCAAGGCTACACGAACAATGCGAGAGCTCTAATTAAACATGTCTTCCTCTTTTCACGCTTTGATTAGAGCGTGTGAATTTATCACGTTGATAAATTAAAACCCGGAACGAGTTGCTCGCTCGCTTCGCTCGCTCGCCGAAAACTTCCCGATCACACTTACAGTTTCCATATATCGTAGTGCCTATGATTAGTGATGCCTATAGCTATTCATGATTATTTTGTGTGTGACCCTTTACGGGCCACACAAGGAACTTCCCGATTTGCGAGTTGTAACTTATTGTTATCATTATTAATGTATCGCTAATTAGAAAATTATTCGTATTCGGGGAAATTTAACTGTTTTCTACTTATCAACATTTGCTAAATATAATTATATTATTATTATTTATATATATTATAATTTGTAATCATAATACATAATTATAATAAGATATATATAATATTTTAATTATAATTATGTATTAATAAATACATATATATATCACAATTATATTATTATAATTATATATTGTAATAAATAAATATACAGGGTGTCCCATTTTAATCCGCCACCACGGATAACTTAAGAAATATGCGATTAAGACGTATGCGATGCACGTGGCAGAAAACGTATCAACTATGTCCTGAATTACTACCTGCTTCCTTTCAAAACACATTATAAACACAATTTCAATACTCAATTTATAAATGCAGAGTCAGTACATCATCTCCAGTATTTCAGGCTGTATAATCGCAGAAAGCCGCGTCGTAAAGGCAGAGTTACATTTTGGGATCACCCCC
Organism: Perdita meconis; assembly: GCA_030770465.2. Classification (NCBI taxonomy): domain Eukaryota; kingdom Metazoa; phylum Arthropoda; class Insecta; order Hymenoptera; family Andrenidae; genus Perdita; species Perdita meconis. The sequence continues at coordinate 23,004,569 of JASKOS020000002.1, forward strand.
CGTTAAGTTCGAACGCAAACAAGGGTTCAAAGGACGCACACGCGTGCGAACCCAGGAGGCACGCGCGTTCGCGGTCTCCGATACGGAATGTTGGGAAATCCGTGCTATAAAAGATTCAGGACCATCGAACGCCGGTGAATCGCGGACCTCCCACGCAGTCAGTTGCGTCTGAACTTTCTCAAACGAGCCAGGCACCGGCAGCTCGCCTGCATTCAACGCGCACATTTGCGAATGTGCATCGCGTGGAAAGATTTAAGTACTAGCTTGAAATTAATGTGACTTCGCGGTTCGAGATTTATTCGGAACGCGGGAAACGGTTCGCGTATCGAATGCCATATTTCTGGGACCGAGATACCGTGATCCCAACACACGCACTGTTAAAATCCTAGTTGTGATATGTTCCGAAATATTTCATTTTACGCCTTGGTACGGATTTTTTTTAGTAGACATGAAAAATATGTGGCAATGAGTTCTTCAATATTGCAATTCTGTTATTTACATGTAATTTCTGTACATAGATTTCTTTTTATAAATAAGTAATTTCTTGATATACAGGGGATTCAATCATTCTCGAGTTTTTTAAAGGTAGGTGAATTTCAAATGTCGTTTGGCAATTAATTTGGAAAAATAATTTATGGAAATTGCTTTTTAAACATGTATTCAGTGAAAAGAATTTTCAAATAGTTGATTGCAATATAAATAAACATTGTCCTACAGACCTAATTATTAAAAAGTTACCGCAATTAAGAATGCAAAAACAATATAATAGCAAATAAGTACAAAGGTTTACTAAGGCTTTTACAGTGGATACCAAAGAAATATAAAGATTATTATTGAAATGTAAAATAGAAAAAATATGAAAAGTTTTTAGATGAAAATGAAAAATTTTATGAAATTATAAAAATGAAATGGGTATAATTTATAAATTGTTAGTATATTAATTTCGATTATTAGAAATGTTATTAGTGAAAATGTTGAATTCAAATGAAATTACTTGGAACATGGTGTTTTTTTTCATTATACTATTACTCATATAAAATGAAGTGTATTTCATATAAAAATCTGTACAGACTGTTTTAAAATCCGGATTCACTCAAGCTCATTGTTCACCAAGTTTCGCAGAGGAATAGACTTGGCTTCGTTTGGTTCTTTAAATTTTCATAACCACACATTGACTCAAGTCCTTTACAATAATAAAAAAAGTTTTCATTTTTTTCCATGGGTAAATAAACTCAGTGTCGTTTATTAATATATTTGAACAAACTTCACTTTTTTGGTCATAACATCAATCGCTTTTTTTTCAAGAAATAATAATTCAGGTACAGCCTTGAAATCTTCTTCTCCAAAATCATTAAACTGATTTATTTTGCATTTCAACTCAAGATATTTAAATAAATCAGTGACCGTGAGTTTGTATAAAATACAACAGACCCTGAAAATCTACTTGTTCACCTCCAAGATTCCACGACCTTACACGATCACCCCTAAACTTCTGCTCCAATAAATGACCCTAAGTAACTTAATTCTGATTCAAGCTTATCAGCTTACATCTGTCCATTCTCATGAAAGGATCCCCACAAAAAAGAACCTACCGGAAGAGCAACAACAAAACTAGCCCATTATGCAAATTGTCTCGCGTGTCCTTCAACCATCAGTCTCAAAACTAAAACGAGAACAGGTCCTCCCTAAGTTCAGTCGACGCATTCCAGCACGTCGTTCGGATCTTTTTGCCCTTCGGGTGATCTAGTCGCGGCGAGCCCTGGTCCGCCACCCACCCGCAAAATGGATAAAAAAGGAGGCAACGACGACGAAGGTGGAGGAGGAGTGTCGACCGAAAAAGAGGAAAAGAAGGAGCAACGAGGGGCTGGGGAATCGGAAGAAGGAAGGGGGGAAGGGGGGAAAGAGGTAAGAAAAGAGAATTCGGAGGGAGAGGGATATCGCGGCGATACCAGGAGCGTAAGGTCTCGAGGTACGCCCAAAGGGTCATCACCCTGGCGAACCCCACGATACTCTTGGGCTCTGGTCGCCGCCACCCTCCTCGCTCCACGAGCCTCGTGCTCTTTACCACACCCTCGTGACGTGCACTTTTGCTCCCTGGCGCGTCTCCAGGGACGAAGAAATATGGTCTGGCCCGCGAGAAAATGGCGTAATTATATACGAGGGCGGGAAAAAGGAGGGTGTAAATCAAAACGGCGCGGTCTCTCCGGGCTCTCGGGGCGCCTCGAACACAGCAGGGACCCCGGGAACGAGAGGAACACGGACAACTTGTTATCTGCCGGAGGTTCGACGTTCCACCTCGATCCTCCGGGGGATCGTTCTCGCGCGCGTTGCCGCGATAACGTCTCGACCAATCGCGAAATACCTGCGGATTGACCTCCTGACGTAAACTGACTTGACACCGGCGCACAGTGTGTCGCTCAATGGACAAACCCCAAAAATTTGAAGTGTTTAATTCACAATGTGTTTTATCTTAAGATGTTAAGAAAGAAACGTAGATTTTAATACTACCCATCACGTTTTATGAATTTACTAATTTGTTGCCAAAATTGATATTAAAAGTTTATTCCAAATTTCGGTGTATTTCTTCAAACACATGCCAGTGACTAAATGTATGTGTTTTTCGTTTGATTTTTATACATCGTATTTGGTACTATAATCCTTTTAAAACTACAGAGAAAATTTTTTACAATAATAATAATTTATTCGAATTTTTAATGTTAAATGTTTGTTCACCTTTGAGAAGACTTAAAAAAAAAAAAGAAACACCAAAAAATACCTCCGTAATTTCTTTTTCTATTAATTTAGGAAACATTAAACTTTATATTAGCGTTAACTTTAACTGCTCGAATTTGCCCGAAACGAAGAAAATAATTAAAATCATTATCAAGGCGCTCACCGTTCAGGCCTGAAGCGATTAGCATTTGAGATTGTTTCGACTAACGTTCAGCTTTTCTTTTCTTTTCTTTTTTTTGTTGTTGTATTTTGAAATTTTAATAAAAGAATGTAGGTCTTACAATTTCAACGTTTGTAACGATTTGTAAATAAATATAATGTTTCACGTAGTACGGTACCGTATAATCCTCCCCACAATTTTTCATGCTTTTCCGTCAATTTTATGAAAAAATGTTTTAAACAAAAGTTAGACAGTTCTTAATTGATAATACATTTTAATAATAAACATTACCGAAAAAGTTTTTATTTAAATAAAAATCAATATCTCCTCAATAATTTTTTATATAATTGTATATTTGTCATGCATTAATCGATGTATTCTTGCATTTTCTTTAAAAAAGTATTAAGGTACATGGGTAAAAAATTAAATAGTTTAGAAGTTACGAGTTTCGTTCCGAACGTCCATATATGCGACACACTGTGCGGCGTTGAGAACGTTGTATGTATGATCAGCCGAAAAGGATTTTGCAGGTTAACGTAGCCAAGTACGCTGCCAAGTCGGCTAATCGAAGAATTCGAAAAAAATGCGATCGATCAATCAATTGCGAAGTTACTGGTGATGCATCTGTGTTGGAGCGCGAGGAATTTTTTTACCAGGTGTAGGGGAGAGTTGTGCAACACTGACCAGCGCACAGTGAAGCGAAAACTCTAAAAAATGTGAAACAATTAAAATTCTTAAAATTTCAGAATTGGGATTTTTTAATGTACCATAAACCGGGATTACTTTGCACCGAAATTCGAAAAGGATCCATTCTACTGTCTCTTATTACATCTAACTCAAACCGGGAAATAAATAGTTTAAAAGTTAAGTTATAAATACAGTCATAAATTGATTGGCATCCTTTTAAACAAAAATCTAAGAGTATTTAATCTATTTGTATAACAGTCCATGAAAGTGATGTTTCCTTGTATGTATCTTACAAATACTACAATGCGAAACGTTTCCACATGTTTTTCATCCGATACCGACCATGAAACTACCGTCCAGTCTCAACCAATCAACGGTCGGACAATATAAACAAAACTTTTTTCATGTGTAAACTCAATCTGTAAAAACATAGGAAAGAAAATAAGAAAAAATATAACAGTTTAACAGAATATGTCACATGTAAGTAAACATTTCAAGAAGATTGAATGACGTGCATCGAATGTGAAAGCAGAGCATACATTGAATGTACACATAAAAAATATATTAATTATTTTATCTATAATACATATAGAAATCAAATTTGAATAAAACTCTATATTCTAACATCTATTTAAATATTTTTTTTTGTTATAGTTCGTTGAGACCAAAAAATCTGCTAACTAAATAATTGGTCGACACTGGACAAGCTTGCATTTTCTACAAATTGCAACTTTTTTATTCCTGCAAATAACTAATTCTTAGTAATTAAAAAAAAATTGATTTCCATCCTTGTATTAAATTTTGCAGAATGGTTAATTAGTGTAGAGATACTCCAAATAAAAATCAACATACTCTAAATTTAATAGAGCATCAAAGACTAAAGAAAAATATTTCTGATTAACATGAATCCAAAAAGGGTTTCGTTGAAAACTATATTGAAAAAATGAGCAGTTCAAGGATGATGATTTATTAAAATCCAAGTTCTAATGGACTAAAATCATGATATGAATAAAACAGAGATTCAGAAGGCTATTAGAAAAATGAGACAACTTATCGTATCAGTCTATAGATGCCTGAGATTTCGTAATTTAATCAATAGAATCATGTCTATACCCTGCTGCCTTCAAGTGTATACACCGACCTCGCTGTCAAAAGGTCTAATAGAAGCTAACAGAGAACAAGCATCGAATGTATTTACAATTTCATGACAAATCGCATTACAGCTTAAATAACAATTAAATAGATCGATGACAAACGCACTCGCTGCTAATATTAGATAGTAAAATGGGATTCCAGGTGGTCACTTCCACGTTCCGTTTCGAACAGGCCGAATGATGGCTTGCGAATACGGGAGGATGAAAAGTACGGCGAGCGAGTCGCATCATAATTAGCGAACGGCATTCTTAATTATTCTAATGAGGGCAATGACGTCACGAGGTCGAGGATCCTAAGTACTCAGGCGTATTACCGCAATCTCTCTCTCTCTCTCACACACTCCCTCCTCTCTTTTCTCCCCGCCGTAACGGCGAGTTTTCTCTTTTTTCCTTCCAGTCGCTGGCAGCCTTTTGAAATACTCGAGGCCTCTTTAGGCGGATTTCTCCTCGACGAGGGCCTCGCGTGTCGTACACCCAGCCGAACGCGACGCAACAACATGCCAGACACCCACAGAACGGATCCTCTTCAACCGTGGAAAATCGTGGTATCGATCATCGTGCGTAGACGAGTCCTTCGTTCCTCGATCGAAAAGAAAAACTCGATTCCCCTGGTATGAGAAATTGTTTCCCTGCTTAGAAAAAGTGAATGCAGAATTTGCATCTGTGTGATAGCAGTGGACTAAACTGACAAAACTTTGGTGTATGCTCCGATTCTAGTGCAGAAGAAAGTAGATTACGAGAGAAATGTGGGTCACGGGATGAAGAAGGAAAAGTAAATAAATAAATTTGAAATCAGCACGCGGTTAAAAAATAGAAGAAAAGAGGTCGCCGTGGCTTTTGAAAAATTAATTGATGCTTCCAATTTCATCTGCGAACTATTTTTCGGAGCAAGCTGCACGAAGGAAATGACGGATGCGCCCAATTCTCAGGGGAAAGGGAAATGAAGACACTGCGATCGATGGGAGTGAGTACAGCGGATTGTTTCCAAATAGTTCGCAGCCTTCTTACGTTTTGTCGATTATCGAAGGGTTGAAAGGGGAGAAACTGGCAAGCAAAGGCTGCCCTCCGTAGTGGGTGGATGCTGAAGAGAGCCGTCTGACGACTGTGGCGCGTGCTACACGCGAGGCAGGTTAACGCGGGATCTTTCCTGAAACGAAATATCGATTTAGGGCGAACCGACTCGCAGAGAACCGTGCCACCCTTGTACACCCGTAACGAGAGAGAACCAGAAGAGGAGAGAGTGCCGCGCGGCCGTTCTTGCTCCTACACCAGAACCACCCTCCTGTTGCCAACCGGGCATCGATCCAACGACCGACCACGTTCCTCTGCTCTACCAAGAAACCATCCCCCGGCGTGCCCCCTACCCTCTTTTCTTTTCTACTGACCGCAGACTTCCTCTCTGCCGTGAACCAATACGACCCTCCCTTAGATTTTCGACACGCGATCAATTGCGAGCGTATTGTATCGATTAATTTATTAATACCCCTGTTGGCTGGCTCCTTTCCATCGTACCCAAATCTTGTTCCATGGTACCATTTTCTGAGCCACAATAGGTTAAAGAAGTATAATTATATGAGTGAATGGAGCTTGATAATAATTTTTTTTCTATTTGACGTTGCTAAAGGTAACGACTAACATTTATTTTGCCATGTTTTTGGAATCAAATTCAGATAAGTGCTTTTAATTCTACTTCTCTCACAATTCCAATTACCAATTTCTCTTTTATTATTTTTTACTGTATGTTTAATTTTTAACTTTTTTGTACACGTGTATAATTACAATATTATCATCTTTAATATGCACTCAGTCACAAAAGTTTAAAAATAATTCATTAAATTGAATTCAAAATAATTTTAAAAAGTCATACAGCATATGAATTGCGATAAAAAAATATTCGAGTACAATATATGAATTTCGATAAAAAAATATTCATATATATGTATATATGATTTTTAATTGTTAATTATTATCAATGTTTTATTGAGAAAGTCATTAATGTAACGTTATTAGCGTCTTCAAATATTTTTAGTCCTAATAACATCATCATTTCTGGATTATTTATATTTTTTTAAATATGTATTGCAATAGAATAAAGTTTAAGCAGAGTTTATAAATAATTGCACTATTTATAGAAACAAATTCTATAATTTGTAATGTACCAGTGACACCTGTAATTTTTCTATCAATCTACAATTCTAGAATATTTCATACACCTATGACCTGAGTTAAAAGGTTTAATTGCAGCACAATGTATAATTTTTTACAAACAAATAATGTTTTTTTAACATTTTACTTTATTCTTGTGCTAATATTTTTGGTAAGATAAGTCAATAAATATTAGAATTTTCTTCAAATGGTCTTAATTTTAATGCATAAATAATTTAATACTTTCAGCATTATTGATAATTTTATATTTTTCTGAATGCGTCTGTTCGCAAAAATACACGTTATGACTTTATTATGACTATCTATGTACCTATGTATATTTGTAGTTGTTTTATACATCTTAATTTAAGGGAAGATTTTCGTGTAAAAAATGCAAAAAGGCAATTTTTCATTTTGTTGATAAATCAAAAATACAACGGTTGAAACATATGATTGCAAAAATTTAAGGTCAACTTTCCCCAAATAATATTTCAGCTTATTTTATAAAAACTGATAAAGAATAAAACGATGACATTAGAAACTTTGAACACGGTTTTCTGAAAAACAATTTTTCAAATTTGCGTGCAGAATAACTCAAAAGCTAATTGACTAAATCGACTTAAATAAATCTTATTTTGTTTGGTATATTTCTCAGGACACGCAACTGAAAATTTTTATTTAGTTTTCATTTATAATATTTGTTTTCTCAATGTACTATTAACTTATCTAAGGAAAAACGTTGATTTTTCTTTTATACTTAAAAAATCTTTTTTTTTCTTTTTCTTTAAATTAAGTTCAATACCAGCATATAGAATGTCACGTTAAGAATATCTTCTTTTTCCTTATCTATATTAATTAATAAAAAATGAAAATATGTATCGACAAAAAAGTGTTCTTACAGTCCAAAAAGTTTAATTTAATATCAATGATAATTTCTTAAAGACAAATTCAGAAATGTCAGTTAATTTAGAGCCATTACTCAAAAATTCCGCGCAAAACTTGAAATTATTGACTTCAGTTAAGTAAAAATTCTATGTTTCAGAATATGAAACTGAACTGAACATCTGCGTATGCAAATTATGTGCATCAAATATGTATAATTTCGTAGAATTCACCAGTGAAACTCAAACGATAAACTCATTACATATTAATTGATGAAAATTTGGTTTAAATCATCGTAAAACTAAAAAAACCGATGACCATGCGGAGATAGCTTTTAATTTCATCAATGTTGAGAAGCCATCGCGAATAATCAACACGAAAAGACACTCTTAAACGTTCCCACGTGCACGCGGTAGACCGCGACGTTGAAGTGAAAGGAAAATGAACTCGTGTGTGTATGTATCTTGAGCGCAAGACATTGTTCCTGGCGTACAAAGCCGACGGACGGACACACAACTTAAACAATATAATAAGAACGAGATAACGTTTCGTGACGTTATTGAAAGGCAAATCAAAACACATATCGAGGAGCCGAACGTTGTGACGAGCAAACGAAGCACTGTGCATGGCATGGCAAGTATGGCAACTCGTCTCTTCTCTTCCGTTTTTCATCGATTCTGACACAAATAAGAAGCCTGTATATTATAAGACAATGATGTAACAGGGTGAAGGACGACGCGGAGTTGGAAATTCTCAGGAAGTCACAAATGCTTTATATAATAAAGTTTCCGAAGGAAATGGTTCGAAAAAATCAACAGGTACACGCGCGTGTCTATCTAGAGCATGATTCAACAAATCTCGTTATTAATAGTGTCGCTCGTATTTATAAACGTTTGTTTCCGTTCTAGTGTCTCGTTTCATTATGTAGGTTCTTTAGTATATCACGATACAAAGATAGGAAATTGCGACGATGGAAACTGTAACAGTGCTGGTAAACGTATTCAAGCAGTCCATAGAGAAGAACCCATAAAAATCACAATGAGCTCGGTCAGTTTCCTCCCCATAAATGTACAGGAAATGAAAGGAAGCGTGTACGAAGAGGGAGCGTGCAATCGCTCGCCAAACAACAAGGTCGTATTTCGCAATCACTCGATGTCAGCGATCTTTTTACCGAATCTTTTTTCCCCGACTTAGATCAGTGGTTTAGCCTTTCTCTCTGCCGGGAAACCCTTGCGCGCGGACTATTTACGAGTCCGAATAATTCGATTACGAAATCCCAGGAAAAATATACTATTCTGCTTTCAGCAGGAAAACGCTGAATCTAAGAAGCCACCGAATCATCGCATTGATTCTACGGAGTGCAAATTCTAAACTCTACATCCTTCAACGCTTGGGATAGTTTTCATTACGCGCCCTGGTTCAGAAAAATCGACAAACTTTCACAGAAGTAGGCAATCCGTATCATATCCACTTTCCCAACGCGCCGCGAGAAGTAGGGTAACTGACCATGGCTAACACTCGTGCTATTATTTCTATCGTTGCGGATGACGTATGTATACGTTTTAATCAAATAATCCGTTACTCGCGATACATGCATTAAACATATACTTAATATTATATGGAAAATAAATACAAGTTTGTTTATAATTAACCTTTGCATAAATTATTTTTTTCTACTCGATTTTGTTTCAATTTTTAAGAACAAGAAAAAATGAGAGAAAAATTTAGGAAAATACTTTGTCTCAAACATTGTTTCAAAAGAATATACTCTAAGGAATAATTAATTTGGCAAGCGATTGATTACGTTATAGCGAAGAATAATTAAACTTACTATATGTGTAATATGTTTATAGTAAAGCTCTTATTGATTTGAGGACTAAAAAGGTGAAGTTATTTAAAAATTTGAACATTTAAAGAGTTACAATTGTGAATTTAGAGACTTTTTAAAATTTTAGTTAAGAGATTTTGAACATTTGGAGATTTTTAGAATTAACATTGAAGAAACAAAGGTTCAAAGTTAGAGATTTGAAGATTTAAAGACTTGAGGCTGAAGGTTTAAAAAGCTCCAGTAACAAATTTGAAGATCTGAATACTCAAACAGTAAAAATTGAATATTTGAAGATTTAAAATTGGAAACTTAAACATTTCAGGTTAGAGATTTAAAAATGTTTACGTTATAGATTTCAGATTTAGAGATTTTCAGACTAAAAATTGAAGATTTCAATATTTCAAGCGGGAAAATTGAAAATTTTAGATTGAATATGGAAAGAAGCTCCAGATTTATCGATTTTTAGCGTGAAAATTGGAGATTTATAAATTTTAAATTGCAGATTCAAGAATTTTTAGAGATAAAACATTTGAAGGTTTAAAGATGGAGATTTAAAGATGTGAAGAATTAAAATTAAAGTAACATGAGTAATAGTGAGTAATAGGGTGGAGCGAAAAAAACTTTTTTTCCACGATCAAATTCTAATAGTGCGGAAAAGATGCCTACTCGACTCAATAGAACATGCAAAAAATTTTAGCTCAATCGGATAATTTCTTCTGTGTGCACCAAAAGGCTTAATTTTCAAAATTTTAATTTAAAAAAAAAAACTCACGAAAGCTCAACTTCCTTCAGTTGGTGGATTCTGCCTTTTTTTTTTATCCAGAACCATATTTGTTGCGTAAATAAAGCAAAGAAACACTCGTGGCTGGTTTCGTAACGACAGGAATGGCCTATTGACACTTTAAAGTATCAAAAAATGCAGCTTGGTTCACTTTCCTAACGGAACAAATAGCCCAGAACCCACCACTTAGAGGTAGCTGCACGTCGGGCTCCTTGTTTTTTTTGTATTTTATTTTTTCGTTTTTTTAAATTTTATACATTTTTTTTTTTTTTTTTTTTTTTTTTTTTTTAAATTAAAATTTTGAAAATTAAGCCTTTTGGTGCACACAAAAGAAATTATCCGATTGAGCTGAAATTTGTTGCATGTTCTATTAGGTCGAGTGTGGATCCATCTTATCTACAGTTCCACGATCAATATTTGAAAAACAGCAGTGCCATGGCAAATCACCATGAGATACAAAAAAAATAGTACACTCTTCAATGTTGTACCAAATTAAAAAACACGAATAAAAAAAAAATGTATTTCAGGGGTCTAAAAACACACATCGATGGCCAAACACGTGTTAGTAAATATTGTCAAAACTGTTTAGTTTGGAGCAGATTTGTCTCTCGCTCAAAAAACAACGTTTCTCCGTCTGGTTCCAGTTTATTATCAAGTGCAACGGGTGTGAGTCACTATCCTGCAACACCGCTAACATACACGCGCGCGTTATCGCCACGAGTTTGCCAGGGTGAAGGAACGCCGTCAACGAGACGCTCTCTTCGACGAGAGAACGTACGACAACACACGCTTCGGCTACTCCCCATCGTTGTGACGTAGCTTCTCAATCAGCTGACGCCCCGAGACGTTCGTCTCGGATTACCGTGGGGCTATTTTGCGCGCGAAAGCGTCCGGCGATGTCGGTGAACCCTTGCCTGCGCGAATGATAGAGCCAAATTCTGCAATTGGCGATGAGATTCACTCATACAATTATAGAACTTGTTTCGATTGCGCTCTTAAAATACTCGGAAGATACACCTGGTTTAACACCAAAACCGTCAGTACTAATTTATATTTAAACAAGTTAGTAAAGTAAACTAATGGCGCGTTCTTGGAGCATCCAACAGACGGCCAACGAAAGACGCAGTTTTGAGTAGATAAGATAAACGTGTCAACGTCCGCAGCCGCGTGCAGTGATACGTCTTCGATCAGCTGATGGTAACGGTCATCGAGAAAAGAACAAAAGACCTCGATGCTACGATTAGTCCTCGAACCGAAGGGAGATCGTGCGCCCTCCTTCGAATGCGCCTATTTTTAAACGTTCCTAGTATGCAGTGTGCGTTGAAAATGGGTACAAAGAATAAAGCACGAGGGAATGTGGCTAGGCCAAACCTGGGCATGGAACGTGTCCAAACGTGTTCGAACGAATTTTATCACAATTTTAGCTGCAAGGTAGACACAAAGTTTCTATATTTTCCAATTATTATTAGACCAGACGATTTCCAGTCGGCCAACACACGCGTGTATAGTTTCTACGCCAAAACACACGCATAGATTTGATATTAGATTATATTCGAGCAGACAGTAACGGTTAGGAATTATGCGCAAGGTGTCGTAACGCGAGTGTACGTCCGCAATGGTGGGGTGGGCGCCTGGTGTCGAGGCCCGAAACTCAGCGGTTAGGTTAGGTTCGCATCGCATAGGATCACAATTGTGTATAAACGATGCGGGTATTGCGCGATGATTATGCACTTTCACTAGCTTATGATCATCGTCGCCGCACTAATCTTCCACGCGAATGCACCGAAGCGGAATACGATTCTTCCCTCTCAACGGAAAAGTCTCGCGTTGACTAACCTTCGCGCGTCCTCGTTGGGGAAAGGAATCCCCTTTTGTTTATCGTTCTCCTAATATGGTTATGTACGAAAGGTTCCCTCTTACCTCGGTTTGCCTCGATTAAACCTCTCGTCATGGAAGGATTAACATGCACCCGTCAACGATCGGTCTGGCCGACGAATCGATACCGACCGTTACGATTTTCAAATGGGATTGCGATGCGTAACGGGCGAACGTCGTGGTCGTGTAACTCGCAACCAAACATGGAAATGTTTCCACAAGACGCGTTGCGACGACGCGATGACATAATTTTTTCGTTGTCGAACCAGCAGATGCTCATGACCGATTGTTTAACGGCTTCACTGTGGACACTGCACCCCGAATTCGATTCGCGTTTAGCAGCAACGTAGTCGTACCGATTTTTTTAAATTTCTTTGTCAAGAAACGTTCAGAAACAACAAAGAAAGATACGCGACACGTTTGACGGTTATAAGTTTGAACCGTTTCCGATTTGACAGACGATGAAAGAAAGAGATCCTCGCGATTGACGAAACGGGAGAGAGAAGTAAAAATATTATACAACAAACCGCAGATTTTCAAACAGTATCGAACAACCCTGGGTCAACGATGGCGAGAATCCAGGCGCAGCTGACCGCTTTTCCCCGGACACTGTTTCTTCGATTCTCGAGTCGTACAGAATTTGGATACTCACATGACGAGTCGCGAGACGATCGAAGATATCATATTAACGGTTCTCGACGGTTAACTAAGCGCGCGCGATCGGAAGAAACGAGCAATCAATGCGGACGGCCGTTCGTAGCACCGCTGCTCACAGGTCAACCATGTTGGACTGGCAGCTGGCTGCTGCTGCGCGTGTGACGTCACGTCGTGTTTTCGTCACGTGATCGCAGGGACGTACAAACGCGGGGCGATTTTAAATACCCGACACCGCTGTTCATTTAAATCGCTGAAAAATGAGAAATTAAAATTTATTTCCTCAGGGGAAAAAAGAAATGGATTACAAGCAGCGAGCAAGTTTATCGCTTCATCAAGTCAAGGCGAACCGTGTTTCAATCTCTGTTGACTTTTACCGAGTTACACCGACACGGTAACCGAGTTTTGAATAACGATCGCACAGCGATCTCTACAAGCGTATTTAACGTAATATTTGATAACGTGAACGTGGCACGGCGCATGAATAAATAATATCGAGTTCTAATCTACCGTCGAAGTGATTTACGATACGGTGACACGGGCAGGCATGAAAAAAACAGCTAATCGCATAACTTCCACTCTTGAAGTTAATAACTCTCGGAGGAGGGAGCAGGCTTGATCCTCGCGTTTGCCGCGAAAACGTTACTAGTACCTCATGCCAAATCGATCGCCGAATTTCGTCAGAAAGATTTACCAGTTACGAAAGCAACTTGTCAAGTCTGTCCATGGTTTCGATGGCAGAAATATTTAAAACCGAGGGTCGACGTCGCCGTCGCCAGCGGCGACAGCAGAAGACGGTCCCCCCAGGCAAGCCCGTGCCGCGGGCTCCGGGAGTCGGTGCCGACGGTCTCCCGCGCTCCGCTTGCGATCACAGAGCTACGGCCCTAGACTTTCTCACCCCACGCTGACGTCGTGCGATGGGTGGCAGCGATGCAAGAGAGAACGGGCCGCTGAGTCGCCACCGCGGCGAACAACACAGCGTGCGGCGAAGAGCGAAGAAAAGGCGACAGAGAAGGAAGGCTGAGAAGCGTGTGGAAGTGATGAGGAAGAAACGAGAAGAAGCGAGTTGCGGGGAAGAAGATGAGGGTGGGCTGGAAAGGCGGCGGGGGGAAAGGGTAGTGGCGAGATGTGCGGCTAGAAGGGTGAGTGGGTGGGGGGAGTATCAGTGGCGGCGCGGTGTGGCGTAGCGCGACACACGGGTTGCTCGGTCGGGTGGTGTGGTATGGTATGGTGTGGTGTGGTGTGAGGTGGGGCGGGAGCGGAGAGTAGGCGTCGGAGGAGGCGGAGTGGAGCGAGAGGGGTTCGGTGTGGTGTGGAAGGCGGTGGGGGAGGGGGCACGAGCCGCGGGAAGGAGCCGTGCCTCCCTGCCGTCCGCCCGCAGTGTGCGCTACGCGATATCACTGGCCGGTCATGTGTGCGTCACTCTCACGTTCACACTGGTACCGTTCGGAGTGCTTGGTTACCGCGCTGCCGCCGTTACCGTCAACCGACTAGTGTGCGTCCAATATACACGGTGTACGGCCGGAAGTTTCGAAAGTGTCCCTTCGCGTTGGTTCTCGGTGTCCTGGACGCGGCGAGGAGGAAACACCGGGCGAGGAATCCTGGCGTGCTCGGTACCGGGATCATCGTCGTCGTCATCGTCAACATCGTCGGGGGGACGGCGGTGCGGACAGCCGGAGCGGACTGTAAAAGGAGCGCGACCGAGAAAACGGAAAAAAAATAAGAGGGATAAAAGCTGCGTCACGGGGTGAACGGAGCGCGCGTCCGAGCGGTCAAGAGTTTTCGGTCTTCTGTCCGGACGCGTGTATGTAGAGGCAAGGAGTGGCTGTGCCGCTGCTGGTGCTAATGCTGGTGCTGGTGCTAGTGCTGGTGCTGATCGACTGTCGAAAGAAGATAGAAGAACGAGGGAGAAAGGAGAAGAAGGCGGAGGAAGAGGAGGAGGAGGATCGTGCGCGCCTCATGGCCCTGTTGTTTGTTGGCCCCGTTGCGATCACGAGGAGAAGAGGTCTCAGAGTGTGAGCGGTGCTGTTGTTTGGTGTTTTGGTGGAAAATAACGAAGTGGTGATCGGTGCTTTCGCTCGTTCGTCTCGCCGCGGTTCAGTGCTACGTGGGCTTTTCTTTTTTGGGGGAGAGGCACGCTCGTCGGCGGATCGGAATAGAGGAAAGCAGATAAATAGATAGACGGAGATAGAGCGAGTGAGTGAGACCGGGGGAAGATAGAAAAGAAGAAGTGGATAGATAGATAGAGAAGTAGCGTGAGGAGGAGGAGGGAAAGGGTGGTTGGAAGAGACGGCTGGCGATCCGAATTCACGGATTCGGCACGCCGCGGTTGCCGATCCATAATATGGCGTACAAGTTTCGCGAAGAGATCGTGGGAAAGAGGTTTCTCTCGGTGAGTGGTTTCACCAAGTTAAAGGTGAATAAGATCAGTGAGTGGGGGTGGCGTGCAGGGGTGATTCGTGCTGCCAGTCACAGGGATAACGGCTGTCATGATCTGCAGGTGAGTGCATGCCAACTTGTCTAAAAAATTCTTCTACCGACGAGACACGCGTCTCGGCTGGTGGCTACTACAGAATAACTTTGGTTCGATGTGTGCCGCCTATCTGGCATCGCGCGCGCGACACGCCGTTTCTGTTTACATTACCGACCGACCTTACGAATATTCAAACTTCGCGTTCTGTCGCGTCGCGACGCGTTCCATAAGTACTTTTCTACCCATCTATGTATTCTTAATGTATTGAGAAACTATGCGCAACGTGTCTCCCAATCCACTACATATCGACCATTATTTTTCACTTACCTTCCAACTTTATGAAGGTTCTGCTAGTTATTCTTTGCAGCACTACTTATGATCTCGATTCAAAATATCAGGCCATCGATATTCATAGGGACTGAACCTGAATTTCGGAATGCAAAAAGTGCATGACATGACGCCATGTCATTTGAGAGCTACGAATCCGTTACTCTTTCGAATCTTATTTGCAAATCGTTCCTTGAATTTCTATGTCCAGTAAATACACGTTGCATCATACACATACAACTCTTTAGTTAGCTGCAAGGTTACCTTGTTTACGAGAATGTATCGATAAATAAGAGTTTATTTATTAATTTATTTTCCACAAGAGAATCTGAGAAATCTACACGATTTTCACAATTTACGAAGAAATCTAGTTATGATAGAGAAGATAGAGGTTACGTTATGATAGAGGTTACGACAATAGAATAACAATTTTATTTTTTGCGTAGTTCCTGATGTCTCAAAACAGCTATGAATAGATTGCGGATTTTTATGCATTTATGACAATTCTAATTATGCAAAAATCTACGAGGCAATTGATGGATACCAAAATATACATAAATACACATATTACAATATTTAGAACATAAGACACACTATTTAAATGTCCTTCAATTTTTTAGTTGTGATTGCAACAATTTGATTTTGAATAAAAATAAAGAAAATAAGTTGAATCATTTTCGATAATTTAATTCGAAATGTGTTGCATAAACATAAATATTGTGAATTTTATAGAACTTCTGATGAAACTATGTTAAAACATTAAGGAAAAAATGTTTTGTTGATTCGCAAGTGATGAATTGATGAATATAACAATATGGACTCAGTATATTTAATTTTACAGTAATTGCATATGTAAATTTGACTCTGGACTCGCACAAACACAGTGTATTAATAATTGGTGTCACAAACGTCCGCAGTTCACTTTTATTTAACTTCGTTTTTGATATTACTATTTAAAAAAATAATTGAAATCAATTTTATTATCTAATAATAAATTTTCAGTATGTTCTATATTACTATCTATTCGTTATTTAATTTTCTGTCATTACGCCACAATCAAAAATACAAATTACTATAAATCTTCATTAATATGTTGTTATATGTAGAATAACTTACGTCTTTTATTTCATAAAAAATGACAAAAATAAACCGAAGTCAAA
This sequence comes from Perdita meconis, assembly GCA_030770465.2. Lineage (NCBI taxonomy): Eukaryota > Metazoa > Arthropoda > Insecta > Hymenoptera > Andrenidae > Perdita > Perdita meconis. The sequence goes on from JASKOS020000002.1 coordinate 23,021,428, forward strand.
GTCCATAAACTTTCTGTTATGGTCGAAACAGAGAAAACTGCAATAAACGACGAAAATTGTTATAGGATTTTCTTATTAGTCTCTATAGCACTCAATACGATTTCCATAGAGTTCATTATTACATACAAATCAAAAGCTTACAGTCTTACATGGTGTTAGTGGAATCTTATTTAGTTTACTAAATGCAAATCTTGGATTTTTATGTCCAGTAAACAGATGTTGTATTATAAACAAATCTTTAGCTAACCACAGGATTACAAGTCCCCCTTGTTTACATGAAAGTATCGATAAACAAGCGTTTATTTAATAATTTATCTTCAACAAGAAATTTCCAGGATTTTCCAGTCGTACAATCATATTTTCACAAATCTGAAAACGATTGAGTTGCACGGAGCTAAAATTATTAAAAATTGTTTATTTTCAATAAGTACAGCTCGAAAATGCGACAACAATCAATGCCACCGCGGAATCAACAATTTGTCCTGTTCGACTGTTCCCCGTAAAAGGGAAATTAGCTATAGTTAAAGATCTTTCCTTGTTATTTCTGGGAAACTCCAAATGGAAAAGTATGATTGCACGAATGCCGTGTGTTTTCGCGACATTCGCATACGCTTTAAAACGCATATGTTTACCTCGAGCCGCGCAAAGAACCGTCTAAGACATTAATATTAAAACTCGCTCCTGCTCTGACGTATTATTTGTTATTCAAATTTTGGGTGAAATTTCGTACCCGCTCATTTCCACATTAATCATTGCCGTATATCCGACACACAGTCCGCGCGATATCCGCGGAGCGCGATAAACTGCGTTAAAAATAAAATGATCGAAACTGGAATTTCATCGGTTATGCAGGAGTAATAAGTAATTCAAGGACAGCGAAACCTTTGCGAGTGATCAGACGCTACGCAGAACTTGGTTGAAATAATTTCCATTGCGTGTCGTGGTGTTACGCCGAACACACTGTATCCGACAATGATTCGTAGTCATTCACCGGGTTTCGTTTTTTAATTCGTTGAATACCGCGCTCAAGCGTGCGTCAGACCAAATAAGAGATCGAGAGTCCGGCGAAAATACGCGCGTGTGTTTTCCACTTGAAAAGAAATCGCGAGGCCGCGTTTCGTCCCAGAAATAATCTATTCGCGCGCGAAATATCGTGCCGGTTACAACCTTTTCGACTATATCGTCGTCTCCCTCTCTCCTTCTTTCTGCCGGACTCGGTAAATATTTTTTCCGCTCTGGTCGTCGAATGGCTGGCTGATTATCGGCTAAAAAGACGGTTCGATAGCTAACGACGAATTGAAATCTCTTCAAGATTATACGGGTGTTTTCACTCGGTTCGAGATTCGAGGCAAGGTTAATGTGTCGTGCAATTTTCGCATCGATACTGGCCCATAAAGTGTTCTCATCTATTATTAAAAGTGATCGTAAGTGTACTCGACGAGATTAAAATAGTGCTTCGTCAAAACGCCGTATTGAATGGCGAAAAATCTTTACTCCAGGAAAATCTTCAAATAGCTTTCGATCGTTCGTAATCGGTACAAAAATCCTAGTCGAAAAATCAAAATCTTTTGTTTCATTCCTTCCATTTGACATTTGCATACCGTTTTCACGATTACTTCAGCGCGTAGGCGATCAGTAGGTTGTCTGAAAACAACGACACTCTGCGTATTCAAGCAACACAGTTCGGTTGTCGCGAATTCGAAATCGTTGCGTGACGCGTCAACTTTAAAGTGTCCAGATACTATCGCGCGTTCTCGCGATCCCATTGAGGAGGAGCTGTTGGACGAACTTGATCGGCGATAAGCAAGGTTAAACGGCCGCAGACTCGCTGCCAAAACGCAAAGTGGGGCAGAGCTGAGTTTTGAAGAAGCTGGCGGAGACAGACGGCTTCTCTAGAATTACATAAGCTATCGCGCGAGCTGCTTACCTGAGAGCTTCTTTTTTTTCCTTTATCGCGACGTCTAGTCATAACTATTTCAGTTTTCGAGGACGTCGTCGACGTTTGTGTACGTGTGCGTTCGCGTGTGTGCACGTTCAACGCGTAATATAAACGATTTTCGCGTTGCACCGCTGATATTCGTCAATTATACGGTGAAAGGCGGTAGTATCACTCCAGATGAGAGTAATGAGAAATTAATGTATCGGTCGATATTCTCAGTCGTTTTAATTGCTATAGATATTGCCGTGTATGTTGTGTCTAAGAAGCTCTGAATGCTGTTGATACTAATCCGCTTGAAATTCTGAAAGTTTTGATAAGTACCAATATCATTGACAGTGCTTTTGATGCTATGACAGGATTTAATAGTCACACTGATAAGTAGGGGTTAGTTGCTGAATTTCTTGACGTTCGAGCATTTGCAGACTTCAATGATTCAAATATTTAATAAAAATAATGTGTATACTACTGGCATGCGTGAAATATTGAAATGCTATTTATTTATTTCGAATGAATCTACAAATCTGATTCAGTAAAAACAATATTTCATAATAATTTTGATAATAAGTATAACAATGTAATTATGCGATAATTACGCATTAAATTTGTCAGTCCGCATGGACTTTATGGAAAATTATAATTACATGGTACAAGCTAAAATACATAATTACCGTTGACACAAAGATCTAATTAATTGTCAGATAGTATAAAATAAATACGATAGAGCTGTCATACGTTGACAGAATTTAAATTCGTAGCAGTCGAATTCATGAAATATTTAAATACTAAATTATTTAAATAGTTCTTATATCACGATAAAATATAATACATATACTTAATTAGGTATTCTTGAATCTCATTCAGAACTTCCTCGATACTGAGAATATAGTTCAAATTACTTGGAGGCTTCCATCAGAAGGACGAATAAAATTTCGCGTAGGGAGAAATTGCAGGAAAGGCTTTAGAACCTTTGTTTCCATTCGAAGATCTTCGTTGAATGTTCATGAAAAGCACATTTGTCCCTCGGTTCTTTATCGCGAAGTAGGCGCCACGCTGTAAAATAAGGCAGAGCGAGTTCGTGCCTTCAGTAATAATTATTTTTCCGTTATGCAACGAAGATAACTTACGACAAGCTTTTACAAGCACGTGTTCTCCTGTCGGCAGGTCGAATTATTTCCACGGACGATAACTGTTCAGCATTGACAGTCCTAGACGTGACGTTCATTGTGACGATTATCTATGAAACGGCATTTTTTTTTTTTTTTTGTCTATCATGGAATTTAGTACTCGATGAATTATTCATTCGATAGTATCTGCTCGCGGTTAAATGTACAAAGTTCTTGATTCAGCGGTCTCGGTGTTTTCAGTGAGTCTCGCTGGAATCTTTTCGCTCGGCACTGTTACGTTTCGCGTTTCCGAATTCACGGATCGACAACGAGCGTTAGACTGCGCGAAAATACACGTTTTTCGAAGGGGGAGACAGCGCTCGCCGAATTCAGAGGGAAATTTTAATATTGACCATCAATATTTATGATATTATAACGGAGACATTAATATTCCGTTCCGTTCGGAAGCCAGCCACCACCCATGTAACAGTGGAAATTATACGACCGATAAAATTATTTGTACGCGGAAAAGCAACATTTATTTTCCTGCCATTCGATCGATTCGAATCATTTAAGTACAGATCAACGACCGGGTAGAATGTTTCGAACGAATCGTATTCTACATATTTTCTGAAAATACTTTGAAAAATATTTTTACACGTTGGAGCATGCGGCATTAATGTATACTTTTCTCTCTTTAATTTCATGTGAACTCTTTCGTTATTTTGCCCTTCCAATTTTATCGTTATACATATAAAAGTGGAAATTTCAGAATAGACATTATTAGATTTAAACGATACCATAAAATAGATTCAACTTTGTATAGAATATGGAACATTGAAAGAAACAAAATGTAAATAATCAATGTAAGTAGAGTTTAGAATTTTTCATTCATAATTAGTTGAGTACACATGAGGATTTTTTTTCAAGCAGAACATAGTCACGTCGTTCTTATGCCTCCAAGTCTATTAGCGAATTCACGGTGGCGCCAACGGATATCGGTCGTCTCTGCAATGAATTCGGTTGACATCTGCTTACTATTTGCCACTCAGGGGTCATTCACTGGTTCAGCATATCCCGGGGTCACTGAATGGCTCGTAGCTCGCGTTCGCCTTCTCCTTCCACGAAAATGATATGATTTCGCGCGGTCTCGGTCGAATAAAGAATCGTCTGTGCTCTCGAGGCTGCATAGGTGTCGATGCGTCGAATCTGAGCGAAAGCGAGCGAATGGTACTCGCGTGGATGCAAACTAAACGCGCTTTGGGAAGCGTGTTAATTCTCCCGAAGCGTGTACTCGCGTTAGTTGATCTTTGAAGAATATATCAAGCGGAAGAATTTGGACATTTCCCGCGTAAACGTGAAAGATTCGTCGGATCATGTTTAAACCGTGGAACGGTGTACTTTCAATGAAAAGTCAGCATTGCATATTTTTTTATAGTTGCGATTCTTGATACTTGTTATTTTTAAATCTAAATACAGTAAATACGATTGATAATATTTTTAATATGATATTCGGAATAGAAGTCGAGGAAAGTATATAACCAAATATTACCAAAGAAGATTATTTTGTTTTTCAAATGTCATTTTCATGAATCAATTGCAACAATTAAAAGATTTCATTAATTATTTAATCATATATCTACTTTTAATTTAATAGCAGATTTCCATTTCTAACGTTGTAAGTGTATAATTTTGAATATCCTGACATCAAATACAACATTTTCATGAAAAATAAATAAATAATAATTTTATTCTCGTTATTGAAATACTTCGGGTAAAAATCATCTTTTTAAAAAATGAAATGAAAATGTAGCTAGTAAAGCATCGATGTATTCATCATGTCGCAGTTTTCACATTAAGCAATTCTCACCATAATATTGCAAAAAGGTCTGACAATAAAAAAAGCAATCTGTAAAAAAATGTAACTGAAATCTGGAATGTTTCATAATTAGACCATTGTGCAAGTGTCCATACTTGAATTTTCACAAAGTGAGAAACATGAAATTCTACTTCAAAGAAAAAATGAAGTTTCAGTTGCAACAAAAAGAGAAAATAAATACAAATACGAAAAGATATATTAAATTTCTGCATCGTGAAAATTTCTAATGTTATCTTAATCGACAAATTACATTTAAAAAAATCGTTTTTAATTTATTAACACAAATTAAAGAAAAAGCAGTTACATATTCCATGGTAGGTATATTATTCCGCATTTAATTACATACAGTCTTGACTCGAAACAAGGTGCCTGGGCTTGACTCGAAGTACAGTCTTGACTCGAAATAGGGTGCCTGGACTTGACTCGAAATAAGAATCTTCGTATCCCCACCACTTGCTTTGTAGTCGCCGCGTAACTCGATACGGTTTTGGTAGCGGCGAGGGGACTCGCGCCACCAAACAATCGTCTATTTTGTATGCGGTCTTTCGTCAATGAAGCCGCGACGAGCCGAGCGAAATTTATGGCTTGTTCGACAGCGCGAGGTCGACAGTCCTCTCGCCGCTACCCCAGCCGTATCGAGTTACGCGGCGAAGATCAAATCGACCGAAACGTAGTACCTAACTCGAAATAAGGATGCTCCCGGTCCCAATACCCCACCGTATTTCGAGTTAAAACTGTACTTCCTTCTAATATTTTTATGAAAGGCATTGCAGATGCCTCCAAAATATTTGAATAAATTTTTTTTAGATATATTAGAGGGTATATAAAACAACCCCAGAATGTTGCAAAAAACATCATATAAAATTCCATATGGGTGGAATTTCTTTTTACTTGGTGGAAAACATCGATTTTTTTTAAATAAACAAAATTGTAAACCTAATCAATCTGAAATTTTATATATATCTTTAATATACTTTTATTAAGTAACACAATTTTTTCAATTGAATTCATTTGAAAATGCAGTTCGAATCAACCGCGAACTAAACATCTCACAAAATTATCTGACTTCTAGTTCATACAACATTAAGAATTCCAATGTGATTTTCTTTTAGACACTTATAATTATCGTTCGATCTACAGGCAAGGTCATAGGTTGTACATATTTTTTTTAATTAGCAAAAGTTTGGGCAATTTCGGGACTAAAATCGAACATTTCGATTTGAACAGTTACCATTTTTCGAAAAGTAATTATTTTGGTTTCATTGTAGGTCGAACGATAACTATAAGCGCATAAAATAAAACCACGTGGTAATTTTTAATTTTAAATGAACTAAAGGACAGATATATTACCTAAAATTTCGAGATGCGTTTAGTTCGCGGTTGATTCCAACTGTAATTTTCGAGTGAATTCAACCGAAAAAGTTGTGTTATTTAATGAAAGTATATTAAAAATATAGACAATGTTTGAGATTGATTAAGTTTACAAATTTGTGTATTAAAAAAAAATACCAAAAAATCGATATTTTCGACCAATGAAATAGAAATTCTCCCTTAAATATCTATTATGTTAGCTCCTTATTCGTAGATGTTACAGCGTAGAAAATGATTTAAGAAGTGATGTATTTGAACGTTGGTCGTCACGATGGAAATTGGTGACATTATTTCTAGGTTATAATCATCTGCAAATAATCGAGTAACAAAAAAGCTTCGAAATGAAATAACGCAAACATTTTTGAGTATCTGCCGCTATATTGGGAGCTCTTTGGAAATAGGAAGAAACCCACTACGTCTCTTAAAACCTAAAACATCCATTACAATCGGCGACCCAAAGTTTGGGTCCTCGTAAGTGCATGTACTAAACGAGTTTCCAAATTTTAGTTCCTCTGAAATGAAGCTCCCTACAAAAAAGCATTATTCTTTATTCTTGACTAAGTTTTATGCAAAGAATCGCCTTTCCGTCGCTTGCACCGCGATTTCAGAAGCGCCTTGTATACTTAAGCAAAAAATTGGTTGAAAAATTCTAGAGATACGTTGCAATGTCCCTTCATTAGGTAAAGATCTAAGGATCAAATCTATGACGTTTCGTTAGAACATAAATCCGTGTCTGCACTCCTCGAAGTGTTGACCGTCGTTTTCTACGAGCCCTCTACCTGTACTTGGAGTGTTCACCTGAAGCTCACTGTCAACACGTTGATAAAATCTGACCCCCTGACTGAATTGATGGCCTTTGGTTCGCGTGTTTATGCCTCGGCGATCTCTCACGCTCGAAATTCGTGCTCGCTCACGGTTGCGTCACCGAAGGGACACAAGAACCGCTTCCCACGCACCCGGGATCGCAATTTCGAGGATTTCTTTCTGTAGAGGCGGCTGACCCCGGCATTCTCGCTGGCAATTTGTGGGAAGAAAACAGCCCGACAGCAGGAAATTACGCGAAAGTGTTAGGTTCGTCGAAGGACCCAGTATGTAACTTACCGACCGCAAATTTCGGGGTCCGAGGTCTGTCAATAATTTCGGGGGTACACCGGTTTTCCTGGAGCTCGGCCCCGGCAGGCATCGCTTCCTTCTTTCTCCCGAGCGCGTTTTCGCGGGGAACCGTGCACCCGGACCCCGGATACGCTTCTTACATCGCCGCATAACGGTGCTTGCTCGCGAACATGGCAGGTGCAACGAAAAAGGCTGTGTCGCTCCGTTCGCGTTCAGACGCGAAAAGGGAGAAGGGGACTCGACCTATTTACGATTGACGGGACGTTGACGTTTCAGCTCGGGTCAGATCTTTGGCGTCCTCTTCTTTCGAGATCCTTGGCACGCTTCTAGTCTCCGGGGAGTCTGATCATTAGTTTTTGACCTTGTCGGCGAGTGAATGACCTTGTTGGGAACGTGTTAACGTGATTTTCTACCGACTTCCTGCCTTCGGAATGTTGGTTAGATCTCTGTAGGTCAGTAGACTATGTTTTAATACTTTGCAGTTTAAAGGGATTCAATGGATTCATACATCTAGAACTGGGGAAAAAACTTAAGTTTTTAATTACTTTTTTTATATATACAGTTACGGACAAAAGTTTCCGAACGATATCGGTTTCTACATTTCATGTAGTTTCATGTATTTCATTTGGAATAATAGTAAAATCTAATTGTATACACCGATAGAGAATTTAGTGATTTACAAGAATTCACTGAAATCGTATTTATAAAAAGTATGTTTATTTTCTTGCCTGAAATACAGCGCGACAAAAATTCCCAAGCCATTTATTAGTACATATTTGGTTATTCCAATTTCTTTATGAATTTTAGGAACTGCTAATATATTCTTCTTAGATTTTTAGGAATCTACTTAACAAATTATTCCGTTAATACTGAAGCAGACTTCGAACAAACAATATTAATTTTGTAACCACTTTTTTTATAGTTTTGCAAGATGACTCATAAACGCATTGACAAAAACGCTAAGAAAAATAAACTATAATTGGAGAAATTTAAAAACGTTTACAAATATGGAATTCAAGTTTTCGAAATGTTAAAGCGTGTGAAAAATCGCCAACTCTTAAATGAAGAAGGTCGATGCCACAAAATTTAAGGAAGGTCCTCAAAATGTGACAATTTATTTGCAGAAATAAGGAGAAACTGCAATTCCTTATTCGAATCTTATGTGTAGAGACTAATTATAAGTTTGCCAAGGATATACTAATTTAAACATCATATAGTATGAATGATTGTATGTCCCAATGCAGTTTTTGCAAAGTTGAAAAACAAAGTTTTAAGAAAATAGTGTTCGAAATTCGCATTTCTCTGTTTGGGAAATTTAGAACGGCTTCGTCAGATTGAGAATTTTCGTATAAAATTTTTATAAAATATATTTAAAAGACAGTCGAACACAAATATTTTTGGAAAACATATTTACCACCACTCTAACACTGCCTCACTTTTAACCCCTTGAAGTCTCTGACACGGACAGTGTCCGTCTTATTCCACTTCAGATATTGTTGACCCTTCGGTATAAGTTTTAGTTTTTTATAAATTTAATTACTTTGCAGTGTCAAGAAGGTGAATTAAATTGGAGCAAAAATGGTCGAAGCTATTTTAAAATCGCTGCCTTTTTTGAAGAAGAATATATAGAATGCATGTATTTTTCATTTTTCAGTATACTGAATATTCAGTGTATTAAATGATTAGTTTATTTAAAATTTCCAATTTTAAGACAACTCTAAAAAATAAGGTGTCAAACAACATAATAACGTAATAATTAATACTTTGATATGTTTCACCTGTTTTCTGTTTTATTGTTCTTTAAATTCTTTTGAATGAACTGATTCGAAGTAAGTAGAAAGGCTCAAAAGAAGTAGAACCAAGTAATTTAATCTTCATAATTTATATTTTTATTGATTTAATAGCAATTGTGTAGTGACATAATGGAGGTAAAGATTTTTATAAGTCTGCCAGAAAATTTTCCAATCGATGGTTTCGACTAAGTAAAAATTAAAGAGTGCGTAACTAGAGAAGGTTAAATACTTTTATTAAAAAGTCACCAAACCACTTTAATAATTTTTTTATGTTCTGTGAAAATCAAAAGAAGAATTAAAAAAGGCGTTTGTGGCTACATATAAACTAAGTTCGTAAATAAATTCTTGTTTTTTTTACATCTTGTACAAACTGAGTCCAAAAGTTTGAAATCATATCGCAAATCGACGGAAAACAAAATTTTTTCCTTCAATCAAACAAATTCGAATAACTAGTTTTATTTATTTTTTCCAGTTTTGTCGAAGCAAATAACACTGCAATGCTCACTGAACGTGTTAACCTTGCCAAATATTTGTAAAACCTTTTTCCGACGTTTTTTAAAAAATCGTCTGTAGTATATATGTCTATTTTTCATAAATAACTGGTTATTTTTCCAGTATATAAATGTGTAGTTCACAGCTAAAGGATTAAAGTTCGAAGAGTCGGTCCCTCGAAAACGAACTTTGCTGATCAAGAGGCACGCGTTCCTCGCAAAGACGCGGACGACGCGACGCGAGCCACGCGGTGTTGCGATGATCCTGTCCGCGCAATTACGTCCTTCCTCGCGAAAGAAAAGCCGGGGCGGCGAGGTCTTTCGTAATTTATGCTCCATTTGCTAAGAGGAATCCGAAGGAAAGCCATGAGGATCCTAGCTCTGCGCAAAGACCGAGATTTCCTTCGTCCTCCTTAGACTCTTCTCTTTTCTGCCCTCTTTCCCATCCGCCCCCACTTCTCTCGAGCAGCTTCTGTATAGAAGAATTCCATTCACCTTGAGGTGCAATCAAATGGGGAACAGAATACGACTGTACTCTGTCGGTCTGCGCGCAAAATAGTGTCTCGTCGCTGATCCACTCTCGTTGCTGGGAAAAATGAAAAGAAACGCTCGGCAGGACCTTGTATTAGGGCCTCCTCTTCGCCGAAGGAATTTAAAAAGAAACGATCGCGTTTATCGAATCTCATGGTAAATTGACATCGTTACGTGGTTATAATGCGATTTTAGATGGCGGGAATTACATAGTATAGAAGTTCTTAATTGGGATCAAAAGTGAAGTATGAGATTCAATTTCAACGTGAAATGGGTTTAGTTGGTCCTACCTTGTTTGCATTCAAGGTGTCCGATCTTGATTAAAGGAAATTTGAAAGAGAAGGTCGGGTCTTTAGAGTCACACGGTAGATGAATATTATCATGTGATTATGATGTAATTTTAGGTGACAGAAGCCAAGTAGAAACTCTTGATTGTTGGCTGATTGTTGTCAACGTTGTTCAACACCTGTTCTGTATTAAACTTCATCCAGTTTAGACTTAAACCCACTTAAATTTTAAGTGAAAGCGAGTTATTTAATTAATACGTAATAGATACGTCGAAATTATAGATGATGTAAGGGAGAACTAACATTTAAACAATTAAGGTATGATGATTCGGTTTGACTTACATAAAGACATCATTGTCAGTCGCGCACGACATTCAGATTCGTGCCTCACTCTCAAACCAACAGAACTCTAAAAAGTTATGCAATGGCCCGCCTTCGTAGAAAAATTAATGTATTAAAGTCTAAAGTATAGACTTGTCAGAACCTGAGAATATTCGTGATGCATAAAGAAACTACATACACGAAAACGATTTAAAAGTAGAGGTACAGTTTAGTCGATTCAAGCTCTTCACTTCCGTGTTCCTTCTCCCTCCCACGTGTTGGACAAAATCTCTGTCATTAGACCCGAACCTAAAAACCATCATTTCAGGATTTAAATGGTCCGCGCTTCTCCACAGAATCGTTTTCTCGGGCACAAGAATGGTTCTCTCACACTCTGTTGCTCCGAGAATCGGACTCGACCGAGCGATTCCGAAACCGTGAGCAAGAACGGAGCTCGTGGACACTGATGCGGTTTGTTCGGCTCGTTAAGACAGTCTATTCGTTCAACCGAATCTAGCTAACGAGTTTTATTTAGTAAGCAGAAAGAAGGGGACCTTTTCCGTTTCTCCGTTTCGCTTTTATCTTGGTCCTTTTCCACATTCTGTTCCATTTGTTTGCGAACGAGGAAGCTTGAATGCTCTTCTGTGCACTCAATGGCAACTTTTATTAATGGTTTCTGTAGCAGTAATTGAAAACACGACCAGATATTTGGAACAACGAAGTTTCGAACGTTTAGTCCCACTTCTAGCATAATTTGTCACGTACCGTCGAGACGTCCCCGCATTAAAGTTCATCTAGTGAAAGGACTTTGTTAAGCTCCTGGCCAGAGGTACCAAAGTCACAGTTAGATTCGTCTAACCAAGAAGACTAACGGATTTCGCCACTTAACCGAACGAAGCGGTTAACCGCCTGAAACGGCTTCCTGCCTAAAACGGTTAATTGGTTAAAATAGTTAAGGAACGTTAACTCTGCTGTTCGTTAAACAGGTTGGCCATCGGTTCCAGCCGAGGTGCGCGCGGTTTCGGATAAAACCAAAACGCCTCTGCAGTCCGTCGATTTTCGCGAATTTTCAATTTCTGTTCCTCGTTTTCGCGTTCCGACAGTTTCCACGTCGAAACTTTCTCCCCCGCCTAATTTCATTGTCGACGATATTTAGAGATAACTGGATCGGTCGAGTATCATCCTCCGCATCGGCTCGATTCGACACGTTATCCAATTCCCCGCGGGTCGGAAGTCGGTTGACCGACGTCACGATGATTACGTCGCGTGAACTCTCTCGACCGCTTTAGAAATTGCGATAATCGGTCATGCGGCAGAAATTAGCGACGATAGTGTTTGTCGGGGGGCTTACGAAAATCCTGCTCAGTTTTTACCGACTGTTTTGCACGGCAAAACCGTGTGTGCGCTCGGAATTTTTGACAAACAGGAATTTTAGGTAACTCAGGTTGGGCTGTGCACTCGAAAATGACTTTCCGAGACGCTGGTGAATTTTTGAATGCAAATCTATCCTCTAAAATCTAAAACAATCCAGTTCATATAGACTTAAAATGAAATGAGTGTATGGATTTTTGTATGCTTTTGAAGATGTATTATTTAAATATTTTTTAAGTTTGAAACTTTCAAGTCTCCTTGGGGACAAGACAGTGGACATTATTACTAATAACTAGACTGCGGATGTGTTTATACTGTTGAAATACGTTAAATATGCAAATAACGTATGTGAAATATGATGATACAATAAGGAACATATACGGAAATATAACATATGGAAGAAATATGTAAAATATGAAATAAGTATTTTATTTAAAAATATATGTATGCAGTAGTAAAAGCAATTTCATTTATTATCGAATAATGGTTATCATTTAAATTGTCGTAAACTTGTGTTGCTGTGACTGAGGGTATTTAAATATTGTATTAATTGCGATTTTCTGTCATAACGAGTTTGTTTTTCACACACTGTATGGTTTATAGTTTATAGTGAACAGATGCTTCAACATTCACGGAACGATCTCCGATTCCATCAATTTATTCTTAAATTCATGCGTGGTGACTTTTTATTATTTTGGGCATCTTGTTTCTTATTTAAATTCATTAAGACTTTTATCTCATTTTCTGTGTATCATTTTCAAAATTCCGTAAATAATATGAAATCTGAAAAAAATATATGACAAACAGAAATAACATATGCAATATACTTTTGTATACGCACTTGAAAAGATATGCAAAACATGAAATATACCAAATCTGCAAAATAAAAAACACATTTTTATAATCTTTTGATCATACAATAAATGTTTGTCTAGCTTACATTTCTCTCTTTGCATTCTATAGAAATATGCATTTGCATAAACATCTACAGTCTACTAATAACTATTATAAAATTGTTTCAATCGCAATAAAAATAAATAAATTTTATTCTGAGAAATGCAACGAACTTATGACTGAATCTAATATATAATCTGATATTTTCACAATTTAAAATGTAGGATGTTCCCTAGGTTTCCGCATGAAAACTATATGTATAACGTGTTTTCCAGCGAAACACAAGAGAAAAATATCTTGTAAACAGGGGTCTATAAATGCTTCGTTAAAAATTCATAACAAGATTGATAACAGTTTAACTTAACGCTGATGCTAGACGAGAATAGAGGAACGATGTTTATGTTATCTGATAATTGAAACTTTGTTTACTGTTTTGAAACCCTGTAGTATGACCACGAATTGCAGAGTTAAGCAGAAATTCATACTTCGTGTTTCATACTCATTTTTATTTAAAAATGAGGAATTTAGAAACATGCATTTAAATGATTATTGTACAGTACAGTCTCAATAGTTGTAACTTCAATACCTTCGAATGAGCCTCGTTTATTTTGTTAAACAATCTAGTAATTACTTAGCAACAGGAATAAACCAACCAGGAAGCGGTGGTAAATATATCACTTTGAAATATACTTCCTAAACCTTTGACTGCGACGCTTTTTAAATGGTAACTCAGCATTGTATGCTTTTTCACAGTTTCGCATTGACTAGTCCTGTAGAAAAAAGAACAACAATAAATACGGAAATACAGCTACGCATGCGCAATACTTGCAAATAGATTTTTATGCTTTTACACCGTTGTATATGTATAGGTACTAAGTTGAACTAAGATTTTTATTCTATTACGTTCTACTTTGCCGTTTGAGAGAAACTAATTAATTTCTACCCTCGTCCCACAAATTCTTCAAACCCATCGTGTAAAATTAATGTGACTTGGTTAAAAAAATAGTCTTACAGTGAAAGTTGAACTCTTCATAGCTTTTAAATTTTTTTCAATTTAACTTATTTCCCAGTGATTGGAATGAATCGGGCGAATATGAGTCTATAATTTCTCAGTTAAGTGCTTCAGTTTTTTTTATCATAAAATTCACGTGCAATTAAACATCATCTATTTAGTGCTTTTTCATGTAATATTTATTCACTTGTGTCAATCTTTAAGAACAAATTTTTGAATTAATAGTCCGATTTGATCTCAAAGGTTTATAACAAATTATTTCTTATATATCATCAAACGATTTCTCATTGAATGACAAAGATTTTACAAACATGAACAAATTTACATCATTAATTAAATAAATCAATTAGTATGAAGCCAATGTTCCAACCAGTAATAAAAAGCGTACTTTTATTTGATTAAAATAAATTTTTCGTTGAATACATTTATCACAAACACAATTGATTTCTCCTGATACACACACACACACACACACACACATATATGTATATAGAGATCGCAGCAAAAGTGTCAAAAGAACAAAATCGTTTTCCTTCAAAGGATGAGCTCCGTTATCGCAAATACATGGCTCAGCTTCAACAAGGCCTCGGTACTCGAGGAATCACGGTTCAAAGTCGGATCGCGTTCGTTTGCGGACAGTTTGCTTGTCGATCCTGTCCGAAACACATCGATCGGTACGCACGCGAGTTCAACGACCTCGATCGAAGCGGCGATCGGAACCGCGCGCGCGAAATCTCGCGTCACGTCCGGCAGCGGAGGGTATAAATTTCGTTGTGCAAATATCGAGCCGCTATAATCAATGCCGAAACCGATCGGAGCAACATTATTTCGAAGGCCCTATTATCGAGCGCGTTCTAATATTGAAATTAGGCCGCCACGGTCGCGGCGCGGCTAGAATGCGACGTGGTTTCGATGCAGCGCTTCAGGGAATCCTCGTCGTCGTCAACTCCTTCTTTTTCCCTCTGATTTCGTTCCCCCCAGACTGGAATATTTCGGTCTGTTTGCTCGTCGATATCGCGCGTTACGCAAGCTCCGACACCCACGCGACCAGACACGCTCGCGCGACTTTCTACCCCGCGAAAACCGCAATCGCGTCTCTTTACGGCGAGTCACCGTCGCGTCGCGGAGAGTCGGGCAAAAAGACCCGCGTACATTTGTGTTTCACAGTCTGGATGTTTCAGTGAAAAGTGTGGCTCGAGCAGTGGGCAGAACGTTGGGCGGACTTCAGTTAATGCGGTCAAACAAACATTCGGATACGCGTAATGAGCACAATAGCGGATTTTCTTTGTCGAAGGATTAAGCGGTGGGGTAGGTTTTTCAAGGGGTTACATAGATATTAGACTGCCTTGAGGAATGATTTGTTTTTAGTGTGATTAAGAAGTTACTAATAACTCAAACTATTTGTACGTTTTAGGATTCTTTAATATAGATTTGACACACATTTTTTAAATTAAGAAACATCTGATAAAATTAAAATTAAGTAAATCACGGAATGTCAAAGTTGACGCTGTTTTTCAAGACGGTGAACATGATAATTTAAGGGGTCTTCCCACTGTGAACCTCTGAAAAATTGCCATTTTTTGGGAATTTTTTTTTACTGAACGAAATATCCAATGTAAATAAAATTTTTTCTACTGATTAATACACTTATTGAGAGCACAAACAATTTTTTTATGCAATTTATAATAGTTTATTTAAATATATATATCGCACTGAATTGAGCACCTCAAGAAAACGATGTGGTGCCTGGCGTAGATGATTCCAGGAGAACGATGCATCTGAATAAAAAAATTCAAAATGGTTTTTAGCCGTCACGGATGTCGTTATCGTTAGAACCAAAATTATTTTAATTGATAAAAAATTAACCAAATGGCGGAAGTTTGAATGTTTAAGTTCCGAAATTTGATGAATTTTTAGTCATTTGTCATTGTAAAAAGTATCAAATTGTTAATAAAACAAAGTTTTGTTAATAAAACAAATGTGTAAAAATTTGAGACTGATTAATCAAATAATTTTTTTGCAATCATCTACGCCAGCACTACATCGTTTTCTTGAGGCGCTCAATTTAGTGCGATATATATAGTTAAATAAACTATTATAAATTGCAAAAAAAATTTGTTTGTATTTTCAATAAGTGTTTTAATCAGTAGGAAAAACTTTACTTACATTGGACATTTCGTTTAGTACAAAAAACTTCCCAAAAAATGGCAATTTTTCAGAGGTTCACAGTGGGAAGACCCCTTAAGAAAAGATCAATATTTTTAGTTGACATTTTAAGTAAACCTTTGGAACACTTTTCTTTACAGCATGGAATTCTTTCATTGAGATCACAGAAATATAATTTTATTAAACATTACTTATGGAATTCTTTCAGAAAAATGTATAAAAATTGATAATGGTTGTATAAATTTTTCTTAAAATTTTTGAAGAAAATGTTATGCTGTAAATCTGGATTTTATGAATAATCATGTACAATGATTTTATTTACGGATGAATGACTCAGACGGAATCGTCCACTTTCATACTGCATAATTTACTTAATTTTCATTATTTTGGATGTTTCTTGGTTTTAAAATATGTGTCATATCCATATTAAAGAATTAAAAACCGTGCAAATAACTCAAACGAGTTATTAGTAATCTTCTAATCAAAGCCAAAAGGAATCGTTCATTATAGCAGTCTATAAGATACTAATTTTTTCGCTTCTTGGAACCATTCAGAACCGACGTACATTTGGGTTTCGTGTTTTCTTGAATTCCTTTCTTGAATTGTGCGATTATGTCTGCAATTCTTTGTTTATGGTTTATTTTTTATGAAACGAAGTATTTTGTAAAAAATTCATAGAAGCAGAGGTTCCAATTCGCTGGGACCCCCGTTTGTTAAATAAGCATCAGCAGTTTATGAAACTGATGAATCAGCATTACTTTGCTGAAAGTAATGATCATTGCAAGAGTTATCGTTGCAATACATCTATGGATTTAGTAGCAAAATATACATTTCGCCTCTTGTATTTTCCAAGACATTTGAGTATAGTTGTTATATTCGGAATTGGAGTTATTAGGTTGGTGAAAAAGTTTATTCGATTATTTTGAACTAAGACTGTGGTTACAGTGGATGCATTTTCTGACGAATTGCGTTCTGAACACAAAATGATGTGCATGCGTTTGAAGTGTTTCACTGTTTAGCGAAAAGTAGTCCAAACGTATTCGTCAGAAAGCGCATCTACTATAACTGTAGCCTAAATCAGCGATTTGATATTAATAAAAATACATATTCTTTATCATTAATGTAATAATAAAAATTTTCCTTCGTGTATAATTGCTTATTGAGAAAATAATGAGTGTTGCGTTCTTAGAATACTATGTAAATAATGCAAATATCATGACTTGCCAACAAATCAATTTAATCAGATCACCTCCAGTCATACGAATAATCATTATTAGCTAAGTCGAACACATCCACAAGTCTATTATGTGACGAAGTTGTAATAGCAATTTATATGCCTCAAGGTAGTCCAGTTAATTTGATTTGTCGGCAACTTATAATCTGCATAATACACGAATTGATTCGCGAGCAGATATTCTGTACCAAGAATCGATAAAAGAAAAATATAGAATATTTATATATCTATCTGATGATATTTTATATATGTATAGCTATCTGTTTGGTAGATCATTGATTACATGCTAGACTGTGGATTTTTATGCGAATTTGTATTTTTACAGGTACAGAGAAACAAGCAGAATTCGACAAAAAATGTTTCTTGTATCTTAAATATCATACAAGATACGTATATTCTGATACATTTTCGCATATTTAAAATTGCAATAAATGCATACAAATTCGCAGTTTATTGATTACTTTCCAAACCACTGCACATAGAACTTCTGCAAACATCCCGTAGTAGAACTAATTGATTTATGTAATAGGTAAACAAATAAATAAATATAAATAAGATGTGTGGAGGGAAACTTAATTATAAACAAGCATCAAATGGTATTATAATAATTGTTTACTAAATGAAGAAAATATCTATTATTCGGAATTCAAATTCTCCAGTATACAAACATTCTACTATCCAAATACTATAATATCTAGCAACAGATACCGTTTTCTACTGCAAATATGTAGCGTTTATATAAAATGTTTTTCTTCCTCTGTGACTAAACAAACTGTGAACGTAACAAGTTTATACAAAGTTAACAAAAGAATAGAAAAAGCTTTACAGGAAAACTGAAATAACAAACACAAATGATAATAAAAATGTTTTTTCTTGTGGCAACCGAATAAAAGTGAGCTTCATTTGAGACACAAAAGAATATAAGTTTATCCCGTTATTTATCTTGAGAAAATGTAATTTAGTAACTAAAAAGATAAATTCATAAATATTTAGACAAACCGTCAATTTTGATGATATTTATCAAAAGTAACAAAATTGAGTATCAGATAAATAATTGCTCTATTACTAAAAATTTCTTCATCCGAACACTTTTCCTATTATTTGTTCGAAAATGGAAAGCTAAAATGTGCTTCAAATACTGAATTCTACTTCTTGTTTATTACATAGGACAACTACAAAAATCGTCAACGTCAAATTTCGACTGCAAAAATAGTTCGGACGAATGTCCTATACACTGAAATTTTGCGATGAAAAATAGCGGAGTCTTCCAGTGGACGAAATGTAACGCGCACGAGGACAATGGCTCGGTCGCGTTTTGTTCGTTTTTCTCCCGCAAAACAATCCTGTTCGGTCGGCGCAGTTTCGAGGGTACCTTTCCCCCCTTGGGGACAAAGCCCCCGCTGGACAATTCCGCGCGATCTCTGACACTTTGACTACTTTTAAATGAACTCTTAAACGATTGCGAGGTGTCCCGCAAAAATTGGATATCGAAACTGTTATCTCGCGGTTGCGGCCGATAATTGCTCGCAGAAATGGAAAAATGGGATTGATATTGATCATGGGAACTCGACGTTCGGTTAATTCTTTCCGTTCGAGTTTTCTTGGTGTCTCATATCATTCCGGCAATTTGGATATAGTGATATATTTGACTCGGATATTTATGGCAGGACCGATAGAATATTTATTTGAATACCTTGACTGTCACTTTGCTTACTTACGGCTGTCCATTGCAGTTGATATAAATATAGATAATCTTATTCTATGATATCTGTAAATTGAAGTAAATACGAATTTCTATCGGAATCTATTAGACCAGAGGAAACCCTGTTAAATCCTACATGTAGGATAATTTCAGTGCTGAGTCGATTTCAAATGAAAAGTAATGAAACTTATATTTGGAATACTTTTATTTAAATAAGATGATACTTTATTTTTCAGTTTTATTTTGATTGGAATTATTCATTGAAGTAATATTTTTTATAGGAGACGTTAGACATACTTACTTGAATATACGAAAATATTTTTCGGATGTATTCGAAATAATCGTAACGCGATTTTGGTTATTTAATAGTTTTTAACAAAAATTTATTAGTATCGAATAGGCAACAAACAACGATATTTTCAAATAGAATCAGATATTTTTTCTCCATTATATTATAGAAGTCATCAAGACGAACTCCAATAGAACAATAACATCATATTTTTATAAATACAATACTATGTTTCCAATAATAATAAGTGAGAAATACTCTTCAAACACCTGCGAAAGAATTTAGGAAGTAAATTGTGAAATAAAGGATAAAAGTTATTAATTAAACACTGTAGGCAAATAAAATTCCTTTACTATTATCCTTCACTTTAATACCCTTCATTATTATAATCCCTTGAAGCTGTATTCAAACAGTTTTAGACGTGAGAGATTTAGTGTAGCTAAATAATAATTAAAATCTGACAAACTTCCCATTACTTATATTTTTGTTGTACTTGATCAAATTATTCGTAGAAAACCTATTCGTTAAGAATAGGAGACACCTACGCAACAAAATATCAAACACATTTTCATTTGATTTGTTTTAATTCCTTTTTTCGTTCCATTTTTTAAAGGACTCGATCACTGTACACCGCGTGAATACATATTCCCGTTAATTAGCAAAACAAATAAATGAAGACTTTAAAAGGGATCGAAAGGTATCGCCGCTGATTCCTGCCACGAGTCTCGGGCAGACTCGGTGCTCCTTCAGCCAGCATCGGCCCACCTCTTCAACGCCGACTCGTTGTAAACAATGAGTTCGTGTCCGACCCAGATTCTAAGCCCACGTAGAAAGCGGACTCGCTTGCATAATCCGAACCCCATGTATACATGCATATGCAAGACGCAGGCTGCGTTCGTGGTGCGTCGACCTCGCGACTCCGAACGAGCCTTACACCTGTATGCGCTGCCCGGGTTGCGCGAGCGTTTCGTGTGTCCTGACGGTCGTTTTCAGTGCTGCAACTCTTCCTGCTTAGAATGTTCCTTCCTCCGATCAGTTCGGCTTGCGACAGCTTCGAGCCGCGTGTTTGGCGTCCGTCGCAAACTGCCTGAAAATCAGCTTCGGCGCGGTTCGAATAAGTCAATGGTGCATCGCGGAGAGGAACCATTCGGAGAAAGAAGCGTTGCACCGCGTGGTTCCTCGCGCTCTATCGGCATCGTCTAGCAGGGAAGAAGCTCGTTCCCGTTACCTCGCCACTTTCACCCGGATCATCGCGACCTAGATGATCGTGTCTCCTCTAACGGGAGAGCCTTGTTCTCTCTTTCTTTCTACTGGTCGACGCACGAACCCGCGAATTCGACCAGCCGACGTCAGTCAGACCTCCCTTTTGCGATCGAAGCAATGCGAAAAAGCCCGCCAGCGTCCCGCTTGCACGGTTTTCAGCCGCGTTGCGCCTCGGCCGGGAGGCCGAAGCGGAGGAAGAAGATGGTCTGGCGAACGGAGAGAGGCGAGGCGCGAGGGAGAGAGACGCCACGTTCGAGAGAACAGGTTCCTGGCTGGCAGACCAGGCGACTAACCGCCAGGGACCCAGGTCACTCACCCAGATTCTACAAACAGCCAAACACTGTCGGGCCTCTCCTCGCTTCGGCCGCGCGGCGCGGCGCTCTCGACTCCTTTTCGTTCTTTGAACCTTCTCTCCGCCCCTAAAATCTTCCCCTCGGCGCGAACCGGAACGTTTTGACGTGCGAGGTCAGCCTCCCTACGTTGGAGTCCCTGCTTTGACCCTGAGGACCAGACGCTGCGATCCGATGGGAGAATCGGGCAAGGGCTGGGTCTTCGATCCTGTGGTCAGACGTAGAGGAATTTGGAACGTTAATCTAGTTTCTGGGTGATAATCATTTTTGTTTGGAAAGTTGAGATGAAATTTTGGCGAGAGATTTGAAGTCCTTTGATCATTTTTATTGAGATTATTTTAAAGTTACGTGTTGTAAATGTTTGGGTTTAAAGACAAAATGACGCATACCACATGTTTTCATTTTCGAGCTAATATTTGCATTTAAAGCTCTGATTACTAATCTAATGAATGATCTTGGATTTTATTAAATCGTCATTTCCAAAGGAAAACATTTGTTTAATGCACTTTCTTTCTGATAATAATGTAACTTCTGCTTTCTAGACTAGAATTAAGGCATAAATTCAAATTTTTTGAAAACGTGACTTGCGTAGTTTTATAGTTTTGCCTTATAGCTACAAAAAATATTTGAACGTTGTTATTGTTTGGTTTTAGTATTGATATCTATTTAGTATACGGTATGTAGGCAAATAGATAGAAATTCAATTTAGTTGCTGGAGTTATTGTGATTAATTGTAAAAGATTGGAAGCATGAATGTGTGGAAGCGACGAGGAATGTGTTGATATTATTAGAAAACGTAAATGCAGTTGCGTGCTTCTTTAATTTACAGACTGATTCTAGACGTTCAGTTTCTAGTGTAACTATACTCGATATTATATTTCATTTACTAATAATCTAAAAATCAAGATTCAAATGTATATTGTTAATATTTGATAGTTTATTTTCAAAATATATCATATGCAATCAGTAATGAAAATCTATACATGCAAATACAGTGACACAGGTTTGTTCACATGTACTCCAAATATTAATTAAGTGTAGATTTCACAGTACTAATTCTTTCTTTCAATTTGGGTCGTTTACAGCTAGTTTCCATGACTTTTATCGTGTAGAAGTAAATATTTTTAGAGTTTAAACAAATTTAATACAGTTTACGTGAACAAATTTATGAGTTCCAGAAATGTAAATACATATTTCGGAAAATAGAAAGAATGTTAAATTATTTATCCATCGAAGTTAGGACTACATATTTTGAGAAAACTGTAGTATGTATTGATTAAATTGACTCCTAGTTAAAACGTTATTGTAAACAAAGAAAAACCAAGTTACAAAATTCATAGGCAAATGTTTCAGATACATTTTTTAGCACAGGTAATAATATTTTCTACAATTTTTCGAAGTTACACGTTGCACGTACATTTTAGTGAGTGACTATATTTGTCTTTCTGACTTAGTATTCAATGTCAACGTTATTTCGTTAAAGATTCAGAAAATTCAATCATTTTTTCACGAAAATTGATGATGCATAATCACTTTAAAAATATAATTGTGCCATTCCGAAATGTTGGGTCTTAACGTAAATAAGTTCAATTGTAAACACAAAACAATATTGTATATAATCGAATTTATTAATTTATATTACAATCCAACAATTAATTCCAACTATGTCTTTTCTCTAAATGATTGAAAAAAGTTCTCTGAAATAATTAACTAGAACTATCCATTGTGGCTACATATGTTTGAAATACCGTTACGAAGAAAGCTAACTGAACTTTCAAATATAATTTTAATGAAATAGGTTCATTTTTAAGGTAAATTAAATTCTTAAATTCACTGTCTTTCAAAATTGAAAACTTAAGTCTTCAATGAAAACTTACTTTCATTTATAAATGCAAAAAGTTGAGTATAATAAACAGGGCAAGATTTAAAAACTGTTATCCTTTATTGGTTTAGTTTTGATCGTGTTAATATAGAGAAGATAACGAAGGCTGTTGAAAAAATTTCCTCGGGCGCAACATATTCATCTCTTACACAATCCCAGACAGAATCGTTTTTTCCTAATTGCACGTAGTGTAGCGATCGCGTGCGTGTACTTGACGAACGCTCAATAGCCATTAGCGTTCTTCGTTCGTGGGCTTGGCGTAGCGAGGGAATGGGAGAGAAGAAGATGACTACGTTTGCACAGTGTATCTGCTCAAGGTTGCCTAGAGTTCGTCCTCTTCGTCTAGTTTTACGGGATCTTAATTTTACCTCGCCTCGCTGGATCTTTCGATAAGTTTTCCTTAATGATGAAAGTTTGATAGCGATCTTCGATGGTTGGATATATTATAAATCAATCTCTCATTGTTGCGAGATAATACGATGCGATGTTTAACGCTTACAAGCGCCACTGTTGAGGCGTCATGACAGCAATTAGAATCATCTGTTACAGAAGACATTGCAATGCGAAAGCGAATCATGTAAAATGTATTAAGTAATATGTGTGCTTATGACAGATTTCCTGTTGTGATTCTGTTCAATTCTTGAAGTGCTAGGTCTGCGGCGATGTCTTAATATTGCTTGAATTCTCGAGCCCCTATTTATTTCTAAACTAAAGTGCGAAGACCTAAAAATGTCCGGTAGGGGAGAGTAGAGCAGAGTTGGGCAAATTTGTATTTAAATAAACAAATACTAAATAATAAATGAAAGTATGATTTCAATTGTGAATAACGAGTCAATTAGTTATTTAAATAAAAATTGCTTAAATAATACTAAAACTACTGCATTTAAGCTTCTATATCTAACAAAGTGTGTAAACTTTTGATATACAAGTCAACAAAATATTAATAATTTGTTTAAAAACATTAAAAACGTTGAAAGTTAGTCAACTAGTCTTGGTCTTCCCTAAGCTCGAGAGTTTTTCTCTAAACAAGATAGATTTACAGAGGATACCTCGAAATTAAAAAATCTTGGAGCTCCGAACATTTCCAAATCTCGAATCGTTTAAGAGAAATGTTTCATTAAATTCGGCGACCCGGATTTGGATCCCTCTCCTTGTTAGTGTTAAAATACAAATCAACATTTCCTTTGCTACCAAAAATAAGGATAGGAAAAATTAACTTTCTTCATATACCAATTCGAAAAAACTGATTGTTATTATTTAATATAATTTTTAGTTCAATTCATATATTTTAACTTCGCAAAGATAAAACATTCCAAAATACGACCATGCTCTACAAAGCTAGTCTATTGAACTGACCGAAACATCGTTCGAGTTCTTGAAATTCTCGAGAATCCAGACATTCCTGGGTCTCGAGATACTTCCGGAGATCCAACCTGACTCGATCCGAGCTCGTCCTAGAGGCAAGTGACTTGCTGGAAGAAAACCCTTGCGAATTCCTGGAAATCTCCCTGCCCGGTTAGTGGTCGCTATAATGTCCGACACAGTAACCACGCGAGTAGTATTATCCCGATCGTCATGTGAATCCTTCATTTTCAAGAATTAATTGGCTGAAAAGGGCATCTATGCTACTTCTCCTGATCTTGTTTAAATCTCCTTAACTTTGCGTAGAACTTGGAGTCACTTTCACTGCTCTTGAGGCACGTTTCCACCAACCAGAGACACGGTCGGGTGTTTTTCAACGTCCTCAATGTATTCCTGTCGTTTGCTCGAAGGAGTGTAACAAGGTATAATTAGAAGGACGATAAATCTATAGCAGAGCAGGCGAGTGTAGCGCATGTACTGCGGCACGGACGCGATGTAATTACAATAGCATCCATCCCCGTCCGCGCGCGCCTCGCTCGCTCGTGCACGCGCGGCACCCTCCGCGCGCGTCGCGAGGCGAGCGCCGAGCTCGGGTCGCGGACGATAGCAAAAGGTCTCAGAGTCTACGGCCAAATGTCACGACGGAATCGATCAAACGTCATTCCCGCCAGAAGAAATTTCCAATGCGCTCGAGGTTGCGAGAAATTCAAGCACAATGCCTGAAGAAATCGCCGCGTTCGCGAGATCCGCCGATAGCGGTTCGCTTCTGATCGACGATTAAAACGGTTGTGTACAGAATGAAACTGTTAACACGTTGAGTGCCACGTGGGTCATCGGTGGCTCACGATATTTTATAGGGTCAGATTTCACAGCGTCTATCGCTGAATCTCGCTTTTTATGGGTTAATCGGACAATCACAGCTTCGGAGAGTACATATCAAATTTTATTTAGTATCATTTTATCGATTATGTCGCAAGGAAGACGTTATTATTATTATTAGAGTAATAATCATTATTATATAAGTGAAACTTTTGCAGAATGAATACACGGTATTTTGTAATTTGACATTAATGGGAAGTAGAACGAATTAAAGCTGATAGTGTGAAGAATTTAGATGAAGTAATATTACTTCTCTATTAGAAAATGCAGTAGAATATTGATTAATTATCTTAATAACAGAGTTAAAACTGAAGTACGGTAGAGTCTCAGTTATTTAATTCATAATTAACCCAAATTTTTATTATCCAGGATTTTAATTATTTAATGTATTAGGTGTAAGAATACAGTAATATTTCAGGTAAAACATCAACCAAGATTTAATATTTTACTATTCATTATTAACAATTTCAGATTATAAATATTGAATCAGTTAATCGAGGGTCTACTGTCCTTTCTCAATGGAGAATCTTTTACTGTTTAGAAAACAACTATTAAATCAGGAATCATGTTTTACTCCACGTTTTATTGTACTTTTACTATCAATACATGGAATATTTGAAACCTAAGATAATAGAAATCAGGAACAATTGATAATTGATTAATGAAGATCCTACTGTATTATAACTACGTTCTTTTAGTCGTTCTTGGTGGCCTGTCAGAACCTTTATTATTTCACGTTGGTGTCCAACGTGTTATTAATTGTTACGTGTGGTATTTTAAAATTAATATTGCATAAAGCTTTTATAGTAGGCGCACGTGTACGCCATTACTTGTTTTCTATCAATTAATTTTTTTAGTGTTCTCAACGTTAGACCATAAAGTTCTCAACCATTAAATACAATACTTGCAATTAATTTTGAGGATCCTGTTTCATTTTTCTGATAAGTTACAAGAATGAAGTGGATTGCTTATTCAAATTACAGTGACATTGATTTTTTTAAATTTGGGCCTTTAAAACAATTCTCAAACACTTTTCAAATCATTTCACTACTGTTCCTTATTCTCACTTTTAACAAAATGCAGTTGAGGTACTAAAATTAATTCCACAAACGTGCCCATCATATTTTACAAACTCGTTACCTCCGAAAATTTGTAAGCTTATAACGAGACAATAGCGTGTTTTCTTATCTTCTGCGAATGTTATCCTTCAACCCGTATAGTGAATCTATTCTAACTCGCTTCATTTACCACCAAATGGATTATTTTCTGTTCCAATATTAATAGCATTTTTCTTCCTCCACCAGCCGAGAATAAATACGAATTCTATCGGAGCAAAGCATTTTTCGCGCGACAACTTATCTCATTTTTCTCGGATAAAACTTTCTATACTTCAAGAAGCAAGTGACTAACAAATAGCAAGTCGAAGACATCCTACAGACTTTTCGATAGATCGAGTTCAGATCATCGACACATTTTCTTTATCTGTCGGTTTATTAATCCCGAGCTGAGCGATGCTGTTATCAGCTGGCCGTGTACCGAGACACCGAGCCCCGGATTATCGGTAGCGTCAGCGGTTAGCGCGTGTCTCGGTGGATACCTCGAGTCGCTTCCTCGGCAAGGGTTTCTCGATTTCATTTGTCTCTTTATCTGAACGCGTGCCAAATACCGCACCGACCTGTCACGATAACGATAACTTATCGCGCCAATTGCTTAACTTATCTCGACGACCTCTTTGCCCTCGCGCGCTTCAGACGACTTCTGTTCGTCTCCGCCGCTCGATCGTGAAGACCTCTCTATCGCGAGTATCGCGCTTCCGAAAATCGAGAACGAATCGGCAGAAGAACCGCGACTGCGAACCGCGCCGCGCCGTTTATGTTTCGTCATTGCGATTTCATGTCAGTGACTTTGCCTGATTTATTTGTATTTGTGAAAAACATGTAGTATGTAGAATTGCAGCGACTTCTTGTTACTCGTGTGAGTGCATCGGAGCTTATGCTGTAACCACTGTATTTGCTGCTCGCGATCCATGCATCGTCTTTCCTGAACACTTATCCTTCTAATCGAGATAAACGTAGGGTATTCGTTCCTATTAAATAACACGTCTGTGGATATTAGTGTGCTTTAGATTTAAAATTTAAGGGGTCATATACGTTTCTCAATATTAAAACGTGGTCAATGTTTATGAGTTATCAGTGAACGAATTATTTAATCGATTGATCGAATTCTTTTTATACCGTAAAGGTAACAGTTTGTAGAATAGAAAACCAGAATGACAAATGGAAAATTGTTAAAAATAAATGTAACCATCATATTTTGAATCGTTTCTTGTTCTTCTTTTCAGTTTTTTGCTGTATAAACATGTATTTTTATTATACAAATGGAATTATGTAAATCCTCTTTACTATTTGTTCTCCAATTACTCGCAAACATTTATTACGATTTGATGCTCAGAAACGTATATGATACCTTTAAAAAGTAAGTCCTAGAAAAATACTTCTAGAAGTAAAATAAAATATTTAAAAAAAATAGGTGATCTTTGAATGATAAAATATTTCTGGGTATGTTGCAAATTGTTAACTCTTTTACATTCCTCTTAAAAGTCTGATTTATTACAATTTCAATTATTAACACATTATTATAAATGTGGACAGTGTAATTTTTATGAAATATGAAAATACTAACTTTCTTATATTTTTATTAAAATTGGAAGAGATATTTAGATAAATAAAATTCGTGTTTCGGTCGAGAAACACTCAAAGATCGTAGCAAAGTTAAAGAACATTTGAACTCCATTATTTCCAACTTTCATTTAACAATTTTTTATTACTATAAACTAAAATGTAGTCCTGTATTTCGAGAAACACCGGCGAACTACTACAACTTCTGGAAAAAACTAAACATAAAAATTGGAATCTGTTTTTCAAATCAAACTATAATAGATTACCTATAATGTAGCGTAGAATTTTTCTGATATTTTAATTATTTCTCTTTTTATGATTCTTTAGATGTAGGTTTTCTTAGTGAAACAATTGAATTTAATTTTTAAATGGTCATAATTTTCTTAATTTTCAATACTTTTGCAAAATTCTACGCTACGTTGTAGATAATCTATTTTAATTTAATTAAGAAAAAAAATGAATTTCAATTGTTATACTCCAGTTTTTACCGGGATTATTTACATTTTTTTGTAACTCTTATACTTTGTGATCTGTAAGTACCGAAATGAAAAGGCCGACTATGATTACATAGGTGGTTTTTCCCTTAAAGTTGAGAATGTTTACCAACTGAATACGGTAAAATTATTAATTTGGACCGAATAATAATTGTAAAAAGTTTCATTAAAATCGGCGCCTGGCACTTATCGAACTTCCCTTTTTAGTTAATAACATCAATTCATGTGACTGAAGCTTATACAACTAATTAAATTTATTCCACAACTTATAATCTCTGCACAGTATAGACTCACTAATAGGACGATCATTTACGTACTCACTTTCGAATTTAGAATCGAGTCTTACGATCTATAAACAACTTCAAATCTTCTGAATACATAGTCGGAAATCAGAAAAGCCCGATTTATATTATCCGATTCAGACACGGAACGGTTACGGAAAATCGTAATTTGTTTCGTTCATGTATAAACCACTACATATAAAAACACGACACCAATGTGGATTTTCCGTAACCGTTACGTGTCTGAACCGGATAATATAAATCGGGCGTAATACCTATGTTATACTTGATTCTGAATTAGGAATCAATTTGGGGGATGTTAGAGTAGAAATTGAATTCTTCTTGGCGAAGAGAGGAAAAGAAAATGGAATAGGAAATGGAGAGAAACGCAGAAAATTGTACATATATCGTTCCCCGCGAAAGATTATGTAGGTTTATCTCGGTGCAGCGAGTGTGCGGGGCACCTAACGCGCACGGAAACACCTGGAGATACCCAGGACATATACAGTTAGTCGACCTTGCCTGGATAACGTTAAAAAATAAAAACGTCACGCCGACGCGAGGTATTTATTGGCTTGCGGCATGGGGCCGGTACGCTGGGTGACCACCGTCGAAGCGGAAGAAGAAGGAAGAACGAGAAGGAGGAGGAGGAGAAGGAGGAGGAGGAGGAGGCGGAGGGGAGTCCCCTGAAGAGAGGTGCACGGCGAAAGAATGCAGTTGTTGGTGCATTCCAAGTCACGTGCCACCGCACGGTCTGTAATTTTATTGTCGCGCGAATATATATCGCGGTGGACTGAAACGCTCGCTGTATTCGTCGTCGTCGTCGACGGATCCTGCAACACGCAGCATCCAAATTACGCGGCTCGTTCTAATGGATCGCCCGGGTTTTTGTCGCGCGAGAACGAGAGGCGGAACGCGTTTTTTCTCCTCCCCCGACCTCAAATTCGTCGAACATCGCCGCGCCGCACCGGAGACTTCCGTGGAATCGACAAATTCGTGGTCGGGGAGTTATTTTTTTGTTCCGTAGGCGCATACTTGCATTCACGTGCACGAGAGGCTCGAGGGCGGGTGCAACGCGTGGGTATAGATTGGGGTGGGGGTGGAAGCGGGGTGAGAAGGACGGTGTGCATGCGTGCACGCGCCACGTGTGTACTGTCACGTACGGACGAGCGTGCATCCAGAGTATCTGTGTTGCCGGTACACGTGTGCGCCGCTTCCTATTATGTCACACCGTGACTGTGTTCGCCTGTGTGCGTGCATGGATCGAGGTCACCGACCCTGACGTGTGCACCGAGCATGCCGACGACCCTCGAATTTCCATACTCGCATCGGTCACCGTAACGCCGACAAAAATTCGAACGCATCCTGCCCGTGCAGCTATGTTTCGGTTTACGCCAACGCTAATGCTTTGGGACGGGCTGCCGCATAATAGCCTACCGCTGCAATTAATGCTTTTTTTCGCCGCTAAATTAAACTTGCTTCGCAGGGGGAAAAAAATTCCCGTTATAGTGTGGAAAGTTTCTGCGCGGTAGTCGGTTGATAAGATTCTTTTTTAATAGTCTTACGTATTTATCGAATACTTTGGGTCTTGAATTGTGTTAAATTGAAATTGGGTTAGCGTGAAAGAAAATTTACTAGTTTTTCACTGTGTTGATTTGATTCTACATAGTGACGCAATTATTTTTATTATTAATATGTGGGATTGATTTAAATAAAATGACTGTTTTACGGATAATTAAATAATACAACATACAACACGAGTACAATTTAAATAATCTGACAACACCGAACGATATCAAACGCGACGAAGATACTCGGACACTGACACAAGCTCGACGACGTTCCCAAAAGGAATAACACATGCAGACAAAATCTCGGATAAAACACTTCATTAAGAAATTAAAGTACATGTTTCGTTTTTCGTTACATACGATGCGCATTCGATGTGCAGCCAAACTTATACTACATTGCATACCTATTATTAAGTATACAAATACGTTGTTGATAGGGTAGATAGCAAAGTTTGGTATTTAATGTCGATGAATAAGAGATTTAAATATTACATAAAAATAATAATAATAGAAGCATGAAAAAGTAAAAAACATTTTGGGAACAAAAAAACCTCGAAGCTCTAACGCATGAGACGTAATATTTTAAGTTTAACCTGCAACAGAAGTTGATTATGCTCACTTTGTGATTTTACTTCTTAGAGTTATATAAAGATTTTTTAACACCCTTTCAGCGATTTTAATTTGAATAATAGGTTTTCAATTCGTTTAATAATAAATTTTTGTTAATGTTAGGTGTAGCGTCACTTTTATTTTAGAAACTTTTGAGAAAATTTTTTGTTAATGTCATTCATAGTCGTGTTAACTTTTTCACAGTTTAATCCACGTGAGACTTGTCCAAAGCGTAAAGTATTGGAAAGTTTTGTTTAATTTATATTTATACATGACGCGCTGACACATCGAAACTGTTTATTTTGCCATATATAAACATTGGTTTGACATATTTTGACAAATATCCAAGAAAAATTGATACGTATTCGTAATTTTATAGTATGTAGTATATTGTCCACAATCCAATTAATATTATTCTCAATCATATATATTGAGTTGTCTCATAAGAAACATTTCGTCTTTCACTATTCATTCTACAAAATAGACATTTTTTTAAAGAAAGCAATTGAAAATTGTTTGCAAGGAAAATGGTGGTTGTAGAAAATAATATTTACATCCCAAGCGATTAAAAGTAATATTAAATATTAATCTTCCGAAGCATGAATTTATTGTCAAGGATATTATTTACGAAGTAATATCATAGATAGTAATTATCTGCGTACAGAAATGCATAGATAATTAATTACTCGCACCACAGTTCCATCAGTGAGTGATTATCCATACATGGTTTATAATTTGATATGCAGTATTTTGACCTGTTCATGAGTTTCAATTAGCATAATAAGGAAGATAATAAAACGAAGGATAGAACCGGCTCCAAAAATTCAAAATGATATTATTCGTTATTAAATGTTCTCCCCACAAAAATGAAACCAAATATGACATAATTCGAATTATTTATAATAGAATTACATAGTTACAGTGAAAGTCAAAACTGAGTAGGCATATATGTACTTTGAAAATACGATACTAACTGAAAAATTATTCATGACTAGACTATAAGTAAAACCTATAAAAATGCTCAGGGATATAAAATACATAAAGTATAGAAAATTAAATATAGTTAGTTAACAAAACATACATTTGTATACAGATGTATGTCTATAAAAATATGAATTTATATAAACATCCTCAGTCTATTCCTAACTAATCATTGTACGATCTTCGCTTGTTTACAATAATATTTAAACGTCAATTATTAAAATGTGTTTTGAAACGTCATAAATATTATATGCTCCATAATCATTATACGATTCTCGTTTATGGTAGATTTGTTGTATCGTACTTACCTTTTACTTGCAATGTACATGCAAAAACAATTTACAATTCACATTTAATGTCATTTTTATTTTCATTTTCACTGAAAGAACATGAGAAATCGATTGGTGGTACTTTAATAAAAATCTAATAAAAGATACAGAATTTACTACTTTCGATTTTCCATGTCTACATAGTTGTGTATTTTTTTCTTATAATTGTATTGTTATTCGAATATCGAGCTTTCCTTGTGTAACTTTTTAGTCACTAAGTCCAATATAGTGATATTCATTGTTTACAAATAATTAGTCGTGTATTGAACTGGCTATAAATAGATAAATAGATTGCTTCCAGTACTATTTAAAATATGCAATAAGAAATGGAATTACTCCGTTTCAGATATTCAAAATTTATTCGATATAAGACATTTTAAGTACCTTATTTCGAAAGATTCTATTGATAAACAGAAAAAAAACAAATCTCTTAATTTGAACGCTGCATTTGTCTATACATTTTTCTTTCGACTTCAAATTGTTCAAACACCGAACCGTTCCAATGTTGAGGATCCATTCTATACAGTGCCTCAGAAATTTATTCACAAACAGCATGTTAAATTTGTTTAATTCCCTAAAAAGGCATTTGTTTTTGCTAAATATAAATTATGGAACTGAGAAATAATTAAACGTGGAAGCTAAAATGACATAAAAGCGGGGAATCCACCAGAAAGCTAAGTTAAGCTATGCTATACTAAGTTAAAAAGAATTTGTTTCAATACATTTTTATGGATAACTAAGCTATGCTATGTTTTTTCGGAAGCCAAGTTAACTCGACGTAGCACTAGATTCTTACACTTCCAGTTCACCACGTCTCCTTCATTTGATCATCGCGCTATTGTTCCTGTTTGTCAAATGTCAGCGTACATATCAACGAAAGACGAAAAAAGAATTGTGGTCTGCGCAATTTCGTACTACGTCGAGCTAATCAACTTTCGAATAAAACATAGCATAGTTTAGCTTAGCTCTTGGTGGATTAACTTTCTGGTGGATTCCTGGCTGAATTGGTAAGAAAAGTAAAATACTGTGGATTTTACAGTCAATTAACATTTGGAATACATGTGAACGGACATGTGAGTCATTGAGTATCACTATAGTATATAGTATATAGTATGCATGTTATATTATACCACTCTATCAAAGCACGTTAAAAAAGAACTGTAACATTTGAAATAGTTCTCTCGCAAGACTCATGCTAGCAACATACTAAAATTTTGACGCCGAGCATTGTTATTAGTAGCCTGAGTGAAAAGGCGGATGCACAAAATTAAGCAAGATGATATTACGTAAACATTGCGAAAAATTACATTAATTACTAAAGTACTGTGAATTTTAATGTTCGTTTTAAAGTATTTCCACATATTTGTACGTATCTTATACACACCAAACAATTCACAAAAAACCTACTTTTACATATCCTGGCGTCAAAATGTTAATAATGAAGCTTGCACTATACCTTATAGTCTTCTTTCTTGGCAAAAAAAAACTGAGAAAATTCTCCGTTTCGACGCACGTGGTGCATCGAGGGCCACAAACGGAGCAAGGATGCTTTGAAAAGTTCCCGGAGAGACTCCCAGAGGCCCAGGCGGACCTTGTCGAGAACGCAAGGATGGTAGGCGGGCGGCGGTTGTTTGTCTGCGCGAGGCTGCCAGAGAGGCACGCTTCTGCTCGAGCAAAAACGGAACGACTGAAGTGGCCGCGTGTTAAAAGTATACGCTCCAGTTTCTTCCGGCCGCTTTTCTGGGCTTTTTTTCTCTGCGGCTTTCGAACCGCTCGCCGGGAAGAGAAGAGGGTCTTCGTACGTGCGAGGAATGCGCGTCTCGCGACACGAAAAACCGCCTCGCCATCTGCTCGTGATATTCGGCCAAGCCGGACCGGCGCGGCGAAACGTCTTATTTCCCGCTGCCCGCGGGTTCGGAACGATCGCGACGGTGCAGTACGCCGGACAGTCGGAGGATGCTACTACGATGCTCATTAGAGTTGCCGGCTTTTGCGATCATTTGCAATTCAGAGATTTGCTCGGGGATCGGTCGGTCGTTCTTCTCGTCTGATGCATGTTTCGCGGAATCGCTGCAATCGTAAATCGACGTTGCTTTAAGGGGAACGTCGTTCCTTCATGTTCATAGTTGCAATAGAGTGCTACTATCAGTGGTTAACATGTAACTATTTATTTTTTGGTGGCGGCCGAAATGACAGGTCTCTGAGAAACGCGTAATTCGAGGAAGAAACATTTGCTTACTTCTGTGGTTATGAGTCGAAGTAACATATTTTATTTGCTTTTGTTTTTGAGACGCCAGATCTACACTTGCGAATTGAATGTGTGTAAAGCATTGAAAATAAGTTAGATTAATGATAACTTCGACTTTTTAAGCTTACTTTCTCTGTAAATTTGAAATATTTAAAACAAAAACTAAATTTTTTAGAAAAATTGTTGAAAAATTAATTTATGGAGGTGAAAATAGAGGCTTCAGCCTCAAAAATGATCTTTGTTGTAAAATATTGTACGATCTTTCTTTACA
Source organism: Perdita meconis (assembly GCA_030770465.2). Taxonomy (NCBI): domain Eukaryota; kingdom Metazoa; phylum Arthropoda; class Insecta; order Hymenoptera; family Andrenidae; genus Perdita; species Perdita meconis. The sequence continues at coordinate 23,056,122 of JASKOS020000002.1, forward strand.
ATGTCATATCTGTTTAAAGATCGACAATTTTTTCAGCGTCCCCGTCCTCTCACCCCCCTCAGAGAAAACGGCACTGCGTACTTTTACCCGCTGCGTTCTTTCACCCCGAATGACCTTATGTAGGTACGTTACAACACGACCTATTATTAAATGTGTCTGTTTGGATGTCTTATCAAACTGTTTATAAATCTTTCTACTATAAAATCAAATTATACATCTTCGCCTACAAAAATCGTGATATGTAAAATAATCAACTGCGCATATCATCATTTATTAAAAGAAAAAGTATCGAGTATTAAATGACATTTCTAATGATAATATGTGGAAGTTACGAATATTAGATAATTTTAGGATCCGAAGAATCTAAAACGACCAATAATTATACAGTACAAGGTTATCAAAATTATGACTTTTGGCGGTCAGGCAGCTGTTTTCAAACACTGTGAGACGTTAGCGTTTATAGTTCTGAGTGTCAATACTGTATTATGAGTCTGAGATTTTCCCTTTTCATATATTCATAATTTTTGTTTTGGAGAAGAAACAGTTGTTCACTGCACCTTCTCTGTGATAAAAATATCAATTTTAACATTTGAACCTCAGTTACAACGCAGATTCAGATTTTTTGAAAATGTGACAGTTTTATTCAATATTGACTCAAAACTGCATGTTACAGAAAAAAATAGTGTGCAAGTATCTCGAGGTAACGTAGATTCCAATGGCAAGATTTTAAGGCTCGTTTTCCAAAGAAAGGACAGAAGAGACTAGGAATAGGAAAAAAAGAAGAATTAGAAAATAGAAGTAGAAAAGAGTCTGAAGGCAGAGCCAGACGACCTCCGGTACGCGAAGTTAGGGGTGGGAGGTCAAGTCTCCTGAAACTTCGGTAGGGTTAAGAGGCAGGTACTTACCTGAGGGATCGTGCGTCCTTCGCAAAGTCACCGAGGCACTTGCGAGATTGACATTTTTAGGGGTGTATTTATAACTGTTCCACAGAAAGAGAAAAACTCAAGTAAACAAGTTTGATGGTCGATTATAATCGCGCGATCGAATCACTAAAAATTATGAGCGGATTATGAATTGACATTATCAAAATAATAAATTACTGAAGTTGTAGCAGGGAATTGTACTATCGAGATAATATTCTTGAAAATAATTTTGCTTCGTTGTACTACATATTCATCTTGATTGTTTATCTTATTTCATATCAAAATGAAAAGTAAAGAAAAGTCGGAGTATATAATGGGTTAAAAAAGTATTAGCACACTTACTTTTTCTAAAATATCTTTATATATTGAACATATATATATTAATACAAAATATGCGTTTTGGTGTCGTTTAACATATAGATATAGCGAAATTTTTCCAAATTGGAGAAAATGTAAGCAAAGCAAATAAAAATAGAAAAACGAAAATTTCATGCTCAGAAAAGTATTAGCACTTAAGTTTCGGGCAAATCGAGTATTTCTCACTTTGTGCGTTTTTTATTTGCAGAAGAAACAGTTTGAAGTTTCGCTCCTCATTCGATTCCATGTTTATTTAATTTACAATAATAATAATCACAGTTATGGTACAATATTCGACAATATCGGTCAATATCGATCCGTATGGGAAATCTTCTAATCGGAGACTGGCAGCAAATTGATCGATCAGCTTCTTGCTGCTCCCTTCAGTTTGTAACAATATTTTACTGAGATTAAAGCCAAATAGATACTAATTACGAATTGAGAATAGAAAATTAGATTTTTACTGTTTGATTGTCATTTGTTTATCATTAAACAGAAACTGATTCGATTCGCTCCGAGCTACGCTATGATCTCAACTCTGTTCTAAATAAGAGTGTAACTATTTCGCGCATGCGATCGCTATTATACTGCCTTCTTCCCCTCCGCCGACTGTCGGTCACATCTAGCGATTTGTGGATTTTTATAAAAATGACAAAACGTTAGTGGGGATCTGCGTAGATCGGTAGAAAATGAGTATGCTTGTAGTTGCACTCTTATTTGGAACGCAATTTAAAAGGCAACGCTTATGCATAAGGTTCGCGCAGCGTCAAGCGAAACATCGCCTTCTACCATCGCATCGAGATACTCAAATTCTGCGGCGCACTGCCTTTCCCATTATCTACCCCGCGAATCTGTTTTGTAATTATTAATCAACCTCTGACTGACTACCTACTCTTTGTAACGCTATCATGTTTCGCTGTCATTCATCGCTGGCACCGGTCTTTCGTTACGAAATGCCGACTTAATGCTAAGTCAACGTGGAAGCCTTCAGCGTGCGAGCCGCTTTCGCTTACCCGAGCGTACAGAGGTGTCGATGGAAGTGTCAGGGTGAGTGAATTACGCTCCGCGTGACGTCCGACTTTCCAGACCACCCTGGGAACAAGTCGCGTCGATCAATCCTTCCCCGTCGTCGTCCGGCCTTTCTTTTCCTTGCCGTCGTTACCCGGGGAATCATTCGATCCGTTCCGTTCCGGTCTCGCGTTCCGATTCATCCCCGAAGGTGCGCGCGCGCGGGCGCGCGGGCGCGCGTGCTCGGGGGTGCAACGAACCTCCCCGGCGGAACAATTGCCGCGGAGGGAAGAGGTTTGCGCGCGAAACGACTGGAAACACTGGCCGTAAATATTAGAGTAAATTACGAAGGGTCTCTCGACGCGGCCGGTATAGTTCCAGGTCTCGTCTTCTTCTCCAGGTGAATAGAACTCTCGGACAAAAGGGGTACGGGGAGGGCGGGGGCGAGGGCGAGGGGGCAGAAAGCGGGCCAGGGAAGAAAGCCCGGAAGAAGGACAGAGGAGAGGAGATCGTTATAGAAGTATAAAAAGCTTCGCGACGAGATAATAGCTGGGCGAGAGGGGCGGGAACGAGGGGGGTGCCGCGCTCGCGGTGCATGCAAGAACGATGACAGTGAAAGGGGGCCGGGAGAAGGTGTGTACACGGACAAAAAGTCCCGGAGAAGAGAAAGAGAATGAAGAGTGAAACGGGGGATACCGTTTCGTATGTAGGCCAAAGGGCTGCCACGGGATCGATAAGTTCTTCTCGGCCCCGAGTTCGCCACTGACGCTCTCTCGCACTTAGGCCTACGCAATGATCCCTAAGCTCTGGATCCCCCGACTACTCTGTACTCTGTACACCTTCGATCGCCTCGAGATTCAAACCGGGCGAAACTACGGGGGATCGAAACTCGCGAGACGAGCCTCGCTAGCCTCTTGGTATTAGCAGATGCAGATCAGAAATGAGTGGCAACGTTGGCCCTGTCGGAAGCCTTAGCTGATACGTTCACTGCGATATGTCCGTCGCGGTACTTTCGTTTTGCGGAACTGTGTTTCACCGGATTCATTGCGTGCTAGAAGGATATTTTCATCATTCTTGCTATTTATCCGTACAAAGGGATATCAATCGGGTCCTTGAAAGTTGAATTAGCTGCGTCTGTAGAACATATAAGGTCCATCCACAAGTAGGGGAAACCGAGGCTAGTTGACTGATGAGGTTAGTTGACTAATTCGTTCTAGTTATTGTATTGTAGCTTAATTAACTCTTCTATTCCTGGCATTGAAATATGGAAATGATTAGCACCGGTATGTAATGCGTTTTCGTGACAGACACTCGCGTCTTATATCAATAAGAACGAAAATTTTAAGAGGCATTCATAGTGAGTAGTAAATATTTTTGCATCGACTATTTATGAACTTCTGTCCACAAGTATTACCTGACATTTTGTGAAAGTGCGTTGCGTTGACTACAATTTGCTTTACTATACAGGGTGTAACAAAAATGTTGCAGTTCCTTGAAGGAGGTGATTCCTGAGGCGATTTTAAACAACTTTTTCCTTAGCGAAAATGTTAGGTGGGGTTTTATTAACGAGTTATTAACGAAAAACACCGACCAATAGCAACACGAATACAGTGGGTGAATTTCAGCGCGGGCTCCAGCTGTAAGTAGTATTGGCCCGCCATGGTCCGCGCCATCATTAATCTGCTGTACTTGTTCCCTGAATGGTCGGTGTTTTTTGTTAATAACTTTTCGTTAACAAAGCCCCACCTAACATTTTCGCTAAGGAAAAAGTTGTTTAAAATCACCTCAGGAATTACCCCTTTCAATGAACTGCAACATTTTTGTTACACCCTGTATAATATCCAATGTATGCAGGTTTCTTCGTACAATCTTTAAAATATGATATATATTATGGGGTTACTTGATTAACATGTAATAATTTTTAGATATACGCTTCCGATCACTTTAGAGGATCTAAAAATAAAAAATACGGGTTTTTTCTTTGGCCTGTTTTCGTGTTTAGGGGGGTGATACTATGTACTTCTCAAATAGCATCATGTCCAAATAGCGGTGACTAGGATGATTATAGACCGAACTTGAACTAATTTTACTTGCAAACCATCATATGGTTCGTTATAGTAAACATCCATGAACAAATAATGTTATTAATATCGTTGTTTGTTTTCCTAAACACTAATAATAAATGTCAACTAACTCCAAAATCCACAATACAAGGCTCTGAAGAAAAAATAGCGATTTTTGTACAAACATTGTTTTCTTAATTATGCATTAAATATATTTTAAATCATTAATATAATTAATCTATGTGTGTCAGATTTTCGTATCAGTTACATGTACATAAAATTTTATGAAAAAAATATTAAAAAATGACAGAGTTATCGTGCCGACAGTCTCGAAAAAGCATGTTTCAAGTTTAACATGACAAATTTATTGGTTCAAGATTTTTAAATAGAAACTTAAGTATAATTCTTTATTCCTAGACAATAGTTTGTAACTTCTGTACTTCATATGCTTTCTCAGTTTTTTTAAAACCACACAAAGGTACGAACCCCCTTAAGAAATATACAAAATTCTTTAGAAACATAGTCAGCAAATTGCCTTTATTCGACTATCATAACAGAATAAACAGAGCTGAACAAATAAAAACTACCCCATTCCTTAATTAACGTCATTGCAGCATCCCTTCCGCAATTACCTAATCACAAAGAAACGATAGAAAAAAGTCTTATGCATACATTCACCAAAATAAAAATCAGTGTTCTGCATCTTCCTAAATAGATACCAAGTTCTTCGCCCGTAACGAGGGAGTATTGCATCCTCTTCCACCATCCCTCGCGATCAAAGCACGATAGAAAAGTTTGCTCAAACGTTCCGCGATCACCCTATACGCAATCCCTCTGGTCTCTGTCTTCCAGCGAGTCTATAAAAACTCCGCGATCAATTATTCAGACTGAGAAGGAAACCGTCGTTGGAGAACGAGGCTCGCGGGACCATTCTCGGTGTCTGCCGTCCGCGTTCGATCCGACGACCGCCTTCCCCACCCTCCCGCCCTCCCCTCGAACCGTTTCCCTTTCTTCCTCCGCCGCACGCGTCGCGTTGCCTCTTTGTCTGGCTTCACTTTCTTCCACGGGCAACTAGGCTAGCCGTAGTAGTAACACACAGCAGAAAAGTTTCCTCGAGCCACAGTCACAGACTCTGGCCCGAAGTTCTTTCGTTTAATTCCCGCTCAGCTGACTGAGACTCGCTTTCACCGTTCCCCGACCACCGGCTGCCGCGCCTCTATCCGTCTCTCTCGGTTCCACGGTTCAGCGCGCCTTTTCCGTCGCCTTTCGTCGCGGTCGTGTGGCCCTCGCCGCCCGGTTCATCCGATATCGTCGATAGGAATGTTCGATAGTTGTTTCCGCGCGAACGCCGAGGTCCGCGATTCTGGTTCGGAGGATTAACGCTTTCACGGGTGAAACCAAATAGCCGGAACTGTTTAGAAACCCGTATATTCTTGCTTTTTGAAATTGTGACGGCAGGGAATTAGGATGAAGAAAGGAATAGAGATAGTGAGATTCAAGGGATGGGACAATGAAATGGAACGACAGACTATCTGGGTATTTAGATTAAAGAGTTTTTATGTATTCTCTTATCTAAGTATTTCGCCGTGAAGGGGCTCAAAATTATCACAGATAAGTGGCATAGATAATTGTGCATCTTGGAGGCGTAATCATGGATCAGATGATTGTGGGGTCTTGTGTAACTGTACGATTTCTTCTAGGAGAAGTGGATTAGAAATATCTAGGTGTGCAGAAACTTGTAGAATTTGCTCGTTTAGAATATTTTATATTTTATGAAGTTTCCAGAATATACATAATGTAAGTTTCAAATTTAAGGCTCTGACAGCAGGTGTTTTAATTCAGTTATTGCAGTAATTAGTCTGAAACGTTTTTCTTGGAATATTAAATTATAGTGTCACATTTAGAACAATTTTTTATGATGTCACATTTAAAACATTTATATACTATACAATTGGAAACTTTCCAGCAAGAGGGATATTACTCCAAACTTTATTTATGACATGTACATGTAAAAAAATGTAACATACTTCATTCTCATTCTAAATCCATTATCAATACTATCTAGTGTTCTCGTTTTAATATTAAATCAAAGCAATCATTTTATAAATACTTTTCGAATTTACTTCAAAATAGGTAAAAATGAAGTTAAATTCGTCTTGTTGCAAGGTGTTCAGTTAAAATTTATATTTATTATCCAATGTATCATTTGAAATCGTATATGCTTTTGTTTTTTTCTCTAATTATATCTGAAAAAGTAGACAAGGACTAAAAGCAGATATTTTTGTACAATATTTTTGTATTGTCGATTTTGTATTATTTTTTTTATAAACTACTCGGAATATTAATTTTATATTTGGTGTAGTACAGCATTGATTTCAAATATTAAGTAGTGGTGATGAAAATTTCAAAGATAAAGGACAAGGGCAGCATTCTGTAATTAATGACTAATTAAGTAATTAAAGAAAATTGTCGAAGATGACACGTGTACAATTGATTCAGAAATTGCGCAGAAACTAGGTATAGATAAAACAATTGTGTCTAATCACTTGAGAACAATTGGAAAAATGAAGAAGCTTTATAAGTGGATACCTCACGAACTGACTGCAGTATAAATAGAAAAATCGGCGTTTTGAGATTAACGATTAACGATTAGAAGAAAAACAAATTGGGTTAACAATAAAAAATTACAGATGCTTAAATTTACCCTAATTTAGAAATCATCCGTACAACAAAAAATCTTTTATAATACAAACGATGGTGTGAATATTTTTTAGGAATTCATAAATTCTAAAGTTTCTTCTGTTTGGACTAACGGAATAGAAGCTTCTGTAACATGTTGAAGAAAGTGTATGAAATGTATAATAGAAGTTATTTCGAATGCAAATATATTCATTTCTAACAAATTGCACTACTTTAAATACTGAAAAAAGAAAAAAATCGCAATTCATTTTCGAACAATCAAACATCATATCTGGCAAGAAATATAAATATAGAACGTATTTAGTACAATATGAAATTATCAATACACCAACAATAAAGGTACGTTTTCAGGTGGCAATAAATCGTGACATTTAGTGTCATGACTTCTGTTATCGTGAAACCTATGAATCGCGTTGTTATAACATTAAAGTGCGTATTATAAATATTTAATCTCACATTGCTATGATTTTTAATGTCACGTGAAGATGTACCTTAAACATTATACAGTCATTTCTCATAAACTTAAATCTAAATACATGAGATACAGACAATGATGTCAAGAGGATAAATCTGAATTGTATCTTTGAGAATCTTTTTCAAGAAAATAATGGAAATAAATCGATATATGTATTGTTTATTACAGTTAATATATACATAATGAAGGGTAAAAGAATTCCTGAATTCATGAATTCCTTTCCGATGTATTCTTCGTCAAAATATCCGCCGTAATAGAATCGTGCTTATGGCATTGACACTGGTTGCGCCGTAAAGTTGATCGAAAATCAAAAACACAAAAATAATTAGAAACTAGAAACTTAAGTTTATTACGGAACGATGAAAACAGTCAGTATTTCAAAAGATAACAAAGTGCCGGATCAGTTAAAAAAATTTTCCAATATGAAAAAATTGAACTGCTTTGTTCATAAAAAAAAATATAAAACGACCTTTACTAAAAAATCCCTATATGCTGTAAAAGAGACTGATTTTTCTTATGTATAATAAACGAGTTTTTTGCTTGCTGTCAACGCGATTGAAACATGAAGTTTGGAGAAAATCGCGTTCAAAGTTTCACCGATAGATGATTTATAAATAGAAACAAAGTTTATTAACTCGCCGCCATTCAGCTGTACCTGGATATTTGAAAAGGACATTTAAAACGGGGTTAACGAAGTAATTTCATTATGCTCTGCAATTTCTCTGGTATCGGCAATCATTCTAATAATAAATATGAAGTAAAAACTAAATTTTGTCCCGAAGCCTGAGCAGAGGAAGAACACGTCTTCTGTTCGTTCATTAAATGCACGTCGATGCTACGAAATTGTCGCGCGAATTTAATTCTGAGTAGATTTCGGTGCAGCCAGAAGTCACGAGTATTTCCGAGGAACGTGCACGAGTCTGAAGGGAAGAGACTCGTCGGCGAGGGGGATGGCGGAGGGGTGTTGGAATCAGGGGAGACCTAGGTCAATTTGAAAGAACGCTGGTCTGTAGCGACTGCTCGTAAAAATTTACGAGTCCCCCAACGTTTGACCGAGCTCGCGCGACACTGGCTAGACCAAAGTGCGCGTGCACATCCGGATGGGATTGGTGGCCTTTGGGGGGGGCGAGGGAAGAGAGCATCAAGAACCGCGATAAAGAAGAAGGAGACACGAGGACGAAGATGACGAAGGTGGAAGGGAGGAAGGAAGGGAAGTTGCCATGGTGACCATCAAAGGCGCCGATCAGACGCGAAGGGATGAAGTTCCCTTTTACCGGCGACTTTGTTACACAGAAGCCACCGCGAACCGGAAAATAGGTTCCTCCTCCCCCGAGATCTACCACACCTCGAAACCGCTTCTGTCCTCTCCTAGTCGACCAACTCCGGGGGCGGAAACTATTTTTGAAATTGAAAGAACCCCAAAAGAGGATCGTCGGCTAAATGACTCTGGAAGATGCAATTGTGCCAGACCTTCGCGATGTCGCGACGACTTTCTTCCTCTGCGCCTTCCATTTTCCACGTAACTGGGATCCACAGTTTTTTCCCCTCTTCGCGGAGGGACTTGGTAATTCGCACGATCTGCAAGGGAGCTCCAATCTACGTGACGCGGGGAACGGTTTTTTATTTTACCCCTTCGACGACCGCTTTTCTGTCTCCTACAGGTTTGAATCCTTTCTATTTAGTTATCATACGTTCTCGGTGCCAAAAAATGGATCAGTTTAGTAATGTTTTCTCGAAGGAGAGTAAAACAAATTGAAAATAATTCAATCTTACTTTTGGGAACTTTATGTTGCATAAAAAAATTTGTCCAACAAGCATTTGTCCAATTTTGTCTCCGTTTTCGGTAATTTTAGTAACCTTTGCACCAAGGAGGCCTAATGGGCAGCACGATATTTGTTATTATTTTATTATCAATGGGTCATCGAATCAAAATTGTGTTTTTTTTTTAAATAAGAAAATTATGCCACTTTGAAAAAAGCAAACGAATTGTCGTCTAAAATTTCGATATTTTCGATACTTACTACAGTAAGAAGGATATTAAAAATTAAAAATTTTAAAAAGTTTCTACGTGGCTCTTAGGCTTAGGAAAAAATGTTAAAAATTGTAGAAATTATCATGCTGACCAGTTCGAAAGATGTAATTCAAATAAAAATGCGTTTAAAAATTTAAAACGTCAAAGAATACTAAAAAAACATTTTTTTCAACCTTAACTTAATCGATCATTCCTGCAGATCTTTTCCAAAAAATACACATTGCACACATTGTAAACAATTGATTTCAGTAAGATAAAACTTCGTTTTTTTTTCTTAATGTTGAGAACGTATGTAACCCCTGAATGGGCTTGGAGTGTAGATTTTACTTTAATTGTTCGAGTTAGTGACGTTGACCAATGTTCTTTCGTTTCATATCTTATATTTTATCCTGATGGAATGAAGTTGAAAGAGAATTAAACGAAATAAAATTAGAGATAAATATTGTGACACGGGATATTTATTACGCTATTCGTATGAATAATCCCTGTCGTTAGTTAATACAATGATATTTATAAAAATTTATTTCAGTTATGAAATGTCAAAGGAATGACAGAAAAATATTTGAGAGATGTTACTTAATCAGACATTATGTACGAGTGTTTGCCACTGAGACAGCAGAGTTGTAAATCAATTGGAATTTATAATTAGTTCCGCTGAAGAGTTATTATACAATCTTATGATTTCGAAAACAATGGTAGTTAGCAGATTACCAATCCGACTAATATAGTCTCTTCATTCATAGACCGATATTTTATTTCCAACATTACTGTCAGAAAGGAAATCAAACGCTTCATGATCAGACATAATGTGCTACAGGCTACAGGAAGGGTAATAAAAAATTTGGAATATGTGTTATTGGTGCGATTCTACATGACAAAATGGAAAAAGAACGTCATTTTCGAGAAAATCGATTTTAAAGTGTGATGAATTTCGCAAGTAACTGGTAATTCGACTTTCTTTTTGAGTATTTGTAATCTGAGGAATTAGGTATAAATATAAATTATTGAAGAATTACTAAAATTACTATACGATTCAATGTTTATCGTCAATTTTTTATCAATTTAGAGATTGAAAAAGTTGAAGTACAAGATTCGAAGGCTTAAAATTGAACATTTGGAGAAGCTGAATTGGAGATTTGAAGATTTTTAATTTCTCAGTTTAGAGATTTGATGATTTTTAAGATCTCAGTTTACAAATTTGAAAAGTTTTGATTTGAGATTGAAAGATTTCGAATAGCAGACTAGGAAATTTTTAAAGTCAAAATTAGAGATTTGAGGATTCAAAGTAGGAAATTTCAATAAAATTGAAGATTTAAGGACTTGAAGTTGAAAATTTGAACAATTGAAGAGATTTGAAGGTTTGGAGCGAATAATTTGAAGACTTAAAATTGACGACTTGAATATTTGATGTTGAAGATATAGTGTAAAATTAGAGATTTTAAGGTTTGAAGTTGATGATTCAGAAAGTTAAAGTTACAGATCTGAAGGTATGAAAGTGAAGATTCAAAGACTTGAAATAGGAGATTTCAAGGTTTGAAGCGGAAAATTTGAAAAGTTAAAATTTAAAACATTCGAAAAGTTCAAGTTACATATTTAAAGATGTTGGAGTTGGAATATGGGAAATTCGAGGGTTCGTAGTTGGAGATTTAAGAAATCGAAGTTGAAGATTTAAAATTAGGAAAGCAATATGGAGAAAACAACAATTACTGAAAAATTATTAAAATTGCTGTACAATAATGTCTGCTATGACACAATTCATATAATATATATATGTATAGAAAATTCGACAAAATCGATTTTCTCGAAAACCAAGCCCCAGATAAAAAATTAAACCAATTTTTTTTTCGTAGAATCACTCCCTTTTTGATTGTACTACGATTTCCGTCCTACTTTATACATAAAAATTTATTTTTTAGACAACTTCATTGCTTTCAAAAGATCAGTGAAGGTTTTATTATTTAAGTCTTTACGATCCATTCTATTTTTTATTATTTTTTATATCATTATTTGTTATTTTGCGAAAAATGTCGGGGGATTATTATTAAACTGCGGATGTTCATGAAAATTCACATTGTTAGAAACACGAATAAAGAATTGAATTTCTGATATTTTATGTGTTTCTATATTTATGCACATGTTTGGACATGTTGGCATATTTATACTTCCTAAAAATTGATAAACGTCCGCAGTCTAGATATGGTATATCTATAATCTACAGCATTGTGTGAAATAATATGAACACAGCTTTATTTACTAATATTTACTTTCTGTATTCCAATAACCAAAGAAAAAAAAATGCATTAGAATCCGCATGTAATTAAAAATTGTAGTGCACAACTGGTTTTTTCGATTAATAAAGTATTATATATTTTCAACAAGCTTGCATGTGTTCTCATTAATTCATACAATACTGTATGTTTCTCAATGTTACGGGTTTAATGCCTGGGTTATTTTTCTTTCACTGTCTCATGATTTATCATTCCTTCTTTACTCTAACATCACGCACTATAAGAAACGGTTCAAGAGCTTGGAGATAACATTCGTCATAGAGCGCGTAGAATCAAAATGACCACCCGCCTAGCTAGAGTTAATTGAAGTCTACGCGGGGATAAAGGAAGTGGAGCGCTCAGACGAGAAATTCAATTTAACCGTATCAAAGCGCGATACCGACTTAATTCGCGCTTCTTTCCACCAGCGCGATTCCCCAATGTATTCAATTTACTTTATTTTATGGAATCGATGAAAATTTCTCGCGCTCATCCTAACGGGACGCGGATGCACGTCGGTGAAAAAGTAGCGCGTAGAATTCAGCGAGACGAATAGCAGAGGAGGCTGCTCCAGCGAGGCGCGCCGATATTTTTCTGGCGAGCAATGCGAACCAGTCGGAGTACGTGGAAACGGCGCAGGGACTCCCATGTTGCTCGCGGAGGGCCATCTCGAAAGAGTTATATAAAAATAGAGGCGGACAGTGCACGTGCACACGCTCCTACTTTCCCTTCGTTGCCCTGCCATCTGCCCTCCGTGTTCTCCGTCGCGTACTTTCACGACTATTCTCGTCCTGAACCCGCGGACATCCATACTCCGTTTCTTTCCTCCTCTCTAACCGAAGACAGAAAAGTGTTCCACGCTTTTCGCGAATCCTCACCCCGTTTCGTCGCACAGTAAAGTAGAAGTAGAATACCCGTCTGGAAAAAATTGTACCCATAGGTCTATTTTTTCGGAAAATTAATGCATGGTTGGACGATGAGGATATCAAGCAATAAAAAAGAACAAAATTTATTAAAAAATAACTTTTATTATTTAATCAAAATATAAAAACATGACAATGAAATTTAATTTGTCAATTAAAAATTTTTATGATTTATCTGAAGAAGTATCTTCAGATGAGATTTCTGCATCGTGATAGCTAAACTCCTTTCCAAATAAGAGTGTAACTGTAAGTGTACTCATTTTCGACCGATCTGCGCAGATCTCCACTAAGGTTTTATCAGTTTTCACTTGCTGCATGTTATTCGCAAATTTATTTTTCATAAATATTTTGCTGTTTTGTCAAGGTTACAGAAAAAGACCACTGTCTTTAAATAAAGTAGTGGAGAAGGTGGGAATATGGACCGAGGTTGTGATATGCACCAGGCATTACTTCTCTGATAAGTACTGTCATATATCTATAATCAAAATAAACACGAATATTAGTACCTCCCTGACGCCACTAGGCAAAACTGGTGTGATTTGCGCGTATTTTTAGACGAAAATTAAAAGTATCTGTTTCTAATCATCTAAGAAGTTTCATGGTAAGAAAAAACAATTTTTTTCTTATACTAATTGATAAATGTCGTGTGTTAATAATACAAGCATAATTAGCCATAACATTGAACTTCAAAATTATTGATTTAGTTATGTAGAATTATCTTTCTGAAACTGAGATTTTTAAATTATACTGAAAGAAGGCGGGAGCCTTCTACGGGAGTTCTAATATACGTTGTTACATGTTTATTTTGTCCATTTTAACTCTTTCTTTAAATTCAATGTGTAAAATATCCAAAATAGACCCACTCTCACATTGGTTATAATAGTGATATTTTCTCTTCTATGCGCCTATTGTGAATATTTTTTAAAAATCGAGGCATTGCATAGAACGTAGTCGGGTAAAAAAGGAACACCGCCGAAAATACCATGTCAAGAAAATTGTTTTCAAAGCTTTGTAGTGTTTCTTAATGAAAAGTAATACAATTAGATTTAAAAATGATAATTAAATATAATTACAGTATGTTTGGTTAAATAATATCATAATGAAAACTCTGAAATTGATTCTAGTGAAGTGGTATTTTTGTTTATGTGCTTCTTTCCATCTAACGCCCCAATTTTTATTAAACTTATTTGAGATTTATTTTCATTTTCAAATTTTTTAATTTCTTGACTTTACTGTAATGTTAAAATAAAAAATCTGTGAATTATCAATTATATGATACGCGTTTTTTGCGTTTTCAATTCTGGTCCATATTATCCCTCAAATTTCTTAAAACATGGTTTTGACAATGTTTTGTAAAAATGCTTATAGCTTCACAATAATTGAATTACTGAGCTACTATTTTCATCTCTTGTTCTTGCATTCTTACATTTTTAATGTGTGTTTTCGTTGAAACAAAGAAGTGGCCCATATTCCCACCTTCTCCCCTAATATTTTTAAATGGCATGATGTGGAATCTTTTGCTTAACATTAGACGAGCAAACCCTATTAATTCGGTTCCGAAGTACCGTCGTGTACTTATAAAACTTACACTCTTATGAACACCTAATTTTTACTGCACAACTAATTTAGCAATGCTCAATTTCAAATTCAAATTACGTTAATTTCAACCTCCCAATAACATTATTTCCTTCTGATTCTAATAAAGCATATTGTTAACTACAGGGTGTAACAAAAATGTCGCAGTTCCTTGAAAGGGGTGATTCCTTAGGTGATTTTAAATAACTTTTTCCTTAGGAAAAATGTTAGGTGGGGCTTTGTTAACGAATTATTAACGAAAAACACCGACCAATCACGGAGCGAGTACAGCGGATTAGTGATGACGATGACGGGCCAATACTACTCGCAGCTGGAGCCGGCGCTAAAATTCATCCACTGTATTCGTGCCTGTATTGGTCGATGTTTTTCGTTCATAACTCGTTAACAAAGCCACACCGAACATTTTCGTTATTGAAAAAGTTATTTAAAATCACCTCAGGAATCACCCCTTTCAAGCAACTGCAACATTTTTGTTACACCCTGTATAATTTGATGAATGAAAACCTCAGATTTTTTTAATTTTTTTCAATTTTCGCCAGGTTTCCTGGTCTTCTGTCCAATGTAATATCAGTGACGCTCGTGCGATTTTTCGCACCGACGTTTTCAACATTTTTTCCCGTCGAAATTTCTCGCCAGCTGTTTTTCCGGATTGAAATAGCGACCCCGTCTTGCCAATTTTTTTCTCCGTTCGATTCCCCCGCGGTATAAATGCTACACCTAGGCGTTGAGTTCGAAGCTTCCATCGATCGATGTGCAAAATCCCAGAGACAATATCACCCATTCGCTGATGAGTTGTCTACTGTCATTCGCGCGAAGGAGAAACGGCGGGGGTGTTGCGCTGCAATATTTTCTGTCTCCCTCGTCGCGTGCTCGATATTTTAGGTTAAAACTCATTCGCTGTTCGCCCCGCGCTAGAATATCGACAAATTTCGAAATGGCACGGATCGCGGATCTCGGACCACCGCAACAGTCGTTGCAGAACCGCCGTTATACGAGTCCTCGTTTGCCGCCACGGGGAAAAAAAAGGAACAGGGTCGCGACGGTAGTAAACAAGCCGTTAGTAACGATCATCGTCTCCGTGCTCGGAGGAGTGACTCATTTGGACATTGCTATTCAGCGAACGTGCGTCTACGGTCGACGGTTTTTCGGTCGCGGCCGAAAAGTCAAGGCTGCAACTGCGAAAGGCTGTTCGAAGAAAAAGATGAGGGACGCGGTTCGCGATAAACGAGACACCGGTTGTTGTTTCCACACGGGGATAAGCGTGGGTGTGTTAGGCAAGGCGGACTCAGAAATTGCGTTACACCGAAAGCCTTTTTTTCGCTCGTTCCTGTAATCATTTTTTTTCGCCAACCTTTTGAACCCGAATCCCCGAGAGCCGCGCGATAGGACCTCCCGTTTCGCACAAAGTTCGCGTGGCTTAGCTGTGCACCTGCTGTGCTAAATTGGCTCTATTGACGCTCTATACGTCCGTATGTAATAACATGGTCTGGTTGCAAACTATACATGTATAGTATTATTTACGTTTTTCCGGAGGCAGTTTAACGGGTAATGCGCTTAGAACCTACATCTCATTATAATGAAATAAGTGGTTCACAGCGGAAGAGTAAATATAGTTATTCTTCACAGAAATGTTAATCTATACTGAGAGACTGAGGGTGATTATAGTCACTGCGAAAAGATGTTGGGATATAAATTTTTTTAGATGGCTTAGATGATATGAAATAAAACTTTTCTGAAGGTTTATACATGTAAGGTTTTTCATAACATGTAGGCGTAACTACCTTGAAATAATAGTAATTAGTATAATACGTTTTTATTACGACATAGTGGCATGAAGAGTGAGATTCAACCACGTAAACTATGAGATCAGATTCGAGATATGCAGATTTGAAATATGTTGGTGGCAATTGTGTTAAAAATTAGATAGATTTTAATAATAAAGAATCTTGTGCAATAGTAGAGAAAAATATAGATTATACTACAACAGAACCTTCATTATCTGGCCCCTAATTATTCCCGATTTTTATTACTAGGAATTTCAATCATTCAATGTACATATTAAATATTATACATAAAAAAATACAATAGGACTTCGAGTAAAACTTTAATTATGATTTTCCAACTAATTATTAGTTGGTTATTCAAGATTCTCAAAGAATATAGTATATTCTGTATTTTCAATTTTAAGCTATTATGTACCTAGTCCTCTTATGGTCCAATTGAAAATCTGTTTTGCAAGAACTTTTGTTATTCGTATATTGCCAAAAATGAAGATACCAAAATTGTCAACGCAATAATACTGATCTAAGCTACAAATAACGAGGTTTTGAAATGTAAAATGCTATTACATAAATTTCATCTTTGCATTTCAACATCAATTTTTTTTCTTCTTTCATTTTTGTGCTGTATCTTTTTTTTCCATTTTTGTCTCTTCCTTGGTAGTCATTATGTACAATAATAATAATAATAATAATAATAATAATAATAATAATAATAATAACATTAGTGAAGTTACTCTGATATAAATCAATAGTAAATATCATGAATTTCCATATAGTATTCAAAACAATACAAAAAACATAAAAAAATATTTCTTTGTTCTTAAACCTATCTTTGCCTAAATAACTAATTTCATAATCTAAATAACTTTTAGAAATATCAGTCTTTACCTTTAGTAATATCTAATACACTAATTTAAATAGAGAATATTTACATATATTTCGTCTTTACGTTTAATACTGAACTACTTTAGCCCGACGCGTAAAAGAACATATACATATACAATAGTATAGACTAACTAGGAGAATAGCGAATGGCATTGAGAGCAGAATGCTTAAAAGAACTGTAGGAGTTCTGAAAGAAGCCTAGAGAGTTAGAATATAGATTAGAAGTTATAAGTAAACGATTTACGCTATTATGATATGCTTAAAGTGTTCAATAAGATTCAGAAAGAAAAAGTGCATGCTTTCTGAGGCTATGCATCAGAACGTAAAAAGAGAGCTTTTCAAGAATTTCAGAACATTAAACAGTATAATTAGAATAATAATAACTTCGTTGAAAAAAACTGAAAAACACGATTGGATGAAAAATCCTGAAAGACCATAGAATTGTTATATATTTTATCTATAATATACAGGGTGTTTCGCAACAGGTGGGAGAAAATGTAAGGTGTGATTCTAGACGTCAAAATAAGAGAAAAATCAAGAGTTACGAAATGGCGGTAACAGCTTTGTTCTTTAGTTATTAGCATTTGAAAAAGTGGGCGAAAACCGCCTGAAACATGGCAATCCCTATGGCATCCCTAATTCAAAACACGGGCCCTCTCACTCAAACTTACATTCATTCGGTCCTTCTTTGAAATAATCAATATGTATATCGATCCGCGAAACAGCTGTGGTTTACATTACACACACATGTTTGTTTCATACGGACAGCTCTACACACTCTGAATATTCCGTAAATTTTGACATATGCCATAGGGATTGCCATGTTTCAGGCGGTTTCTGCCCACTTTTTCAAATGCTAATAACTAAAAAACAAAGCTGCTACCGCCATTTCGTTACCCTTGATTTTCCTCTTATTTTGACGTCTAGAATCACACCTTACATTTTCTCCCACCTGTTGCAAAACACCCTGTATATAGTTACATATTTTATCTATAATGATAATTATCAATTATCTTTAATTGAGTTAAAAGTCTAATAAGGACTGTGTTAGACTGGTTAGGTGTCTAAATAGTTAGATGCTTCTCCCAGTGAGCTATCAGACATCGTTGTTCTTATGTTAAACTTAAGACCTTTTGAACTTCATATTTTAATTGTTTATAAAAAATGCGCATTGACGCAAAATATTCTACAGAATGTCATCATATATCCTCTAGATTCATTCACTAAAATTTCATTAAAATCCAAGGAGTACACGCTGCAGGGTCTCCTTGTAAGCATAAATACACATTTCCATAGGCTTAGAAAATGTCTGTAACGTCCACGGTTCGCAGTAAGCAGCAACCAGTACATTCTAGAGGGAAATTGCATTTCCGCCCCGCATTAATCATCGCGAGCACCTATGAAGCGAAAGGGGTGAATTCGCGAGCGACAGAACTCGCGAAAGATGGAAATATGGAAATCTAAAAATAGCCGTACGACAGGCCATAGGTCTTGCCGATGTGTACATGTGCCGCCGCAAGGGTGGGATTCGATATTTCGAGTTCTATCTGGGCGTCGTCCACGAAAGCTTGTCGTGCTGCCGGACTGAAGAAGGAAAGGGGTGTGGCGGGGGCAGCACGAAAGGGGTGCGCTTGTAGCCAGAGGCGACTGGATTCGTTTTAATGAAACTCCTCGTACCGTCACGCCGAGCTCCACCCTCGATTCAGGGGCAAGAGTGGTCAGCGTTGCTCGCAACCGGAACAAAAAAAAGTTCTGTGTATTTATTCCTGTCTTTCGTCATTCGGAGCTCGTACAAATTTCTTGTCGTTTGTACGAGTGCCGATAAGATGTTAAACCTGTAAGTACACCAAACTCGTTTCGGTTTTACCGCGCAGGCATAAATGAATCATCAATTTAATTAACGCTATTACGGTATTACGAAAATTCATGTAGAATGAATTCTAACTGATTTCGCTAGCGTGACTCTGAGGTTGCGTGGGTAGAATTAGGTGAACACCTTCACTTTAGATAGTGATGTTTCCTCTTTAGTTAAACAAAAAGCTAAACGAGTGTAGATATAGATTAAACTGAAGGGTTTACTGCAAAATCAATTATCACGTGGCGTGTTTTCGATGAAGGTTTAAAACATACCGTTGCATCCCCTTTAAGACCGGTCTCTCCATCCCCCACAGATACCAGATCGCCCATTCACTCGTGCCGCGCCACCGTGACGAGTTCTGGTACGGGGAACCCTGTATGCGGGTAATTTATTAAAGATACGTCATTGGAAAACTCATTAGGCATATCAGTCCTCTCCCCTGGATGGAGGCAAATGATCTCACTATAGTTACTCGTTATGAACTCGTAGCTGGAGAGCGACGAAAATTTTACGTCTACCGCACGTTTATATGTAGCATTTACTTATTTATTTCAGTTTCAGCTTATTGTTGGCTTTTGTTTTCTTCCTTGAAAATTGAATGTTACAAATAGTGGGTTGTTTATCCTGCGTCCTGCGTATATACTAGCAAACAGTTCGCGAGCAATTCGTAAACTTTGTATAAATACTATTCAATCCCTTCATACATATTAAGGTGTGTCTCCACCAGCGTTCGCAAACTCATAGAAATCTTGAAAGCCGTGAATCGTCAGAGTTCCGACAGATATTGAAAGCTTGATGAGTATTTGATATCTCACATGCTTTTTGATTGCTTCTTTTACTTTCAAGACTGTCAAGACCTTTTAAAACTTTCAAGGGTTCTAAGCTTTGAATCGTGTTCTAAACGATTCGAATCTCCACAGTCTTGGATAAATTCGAATTATTTCGTAGTTTAGATTCAAATGTCCATCACTACATATAGGTTTCCATGTGTGAAGGGATTGCAACGATTGCGTAGTGTTTATAGAAAGTTTACGAATTGCTTGTACACATTGTGTGCGAACAGTGCTTGCGAATTGTTGGCTGGCTGGTGTATTCGCATCTAAAAACTGTATGCCAACAGTTTCGTGAAACAGATGATTTCTACAGAATGCAACTGTTATACTGTTCGCGAACAGTGTGCGAACGCTAGTGGAGACGCACCTTTAGAGTTTAGATCGTCATGCGCATGATACGAAATACTACAAAATTTTGCCGCGAATCGTTACGCGTTGAAGTGTATTGCCTACCGTGTAATGGGAATCGCGATAAGATAGGAAGCAAGATGTAATAAAGATATGACACTTAAATTCCGACGCGTATAATTTATCAAGCGACGATCATGTTCGAAACTTTCAAAAAAGCGTCGTACTTCTACTTGACTCAAAATCGTGAAAAACAGCTTCGATTTTTTTATTTTTCAAACTCTAATAACCAATATGAGTAACATTTCCTTTAAATGAATACATTTTCCGAGGGTTAATGTTTCGTATTTTGCATGCTCTAACACTAAAATAAAAGATTACATGCTTGTGGTACTTCCTTAAACTCTGTTATCTCGATTATAAACTCGTCGAGCAAATAACATTGAAGATATCAAACTGCATCGATCGTCGAGCAGATTCAAGCTTGAATCAACATTTGATTCAAGGTAAACAACGATGTGCTAAGTATGTTTAACACGATACAGGACTTACATACGTAGTAAAATTTTTGTTGGACCATAACGAATGATTTAAAGTGCAATTTTCCAAATTTTTCCGATTGTGTAACCGCTTTTTGACGCTCTCTCGCCGTGTCTCGCTTCGAAAGCGACATTTCTTCGACTCGTCACCTTGCAACCCTCTTTACATAACACGATCT
The DNA here is from genome assembly GCA_030770465.2 of Perdita meconis. NCBI lineage: Eukaryota > Metazoa > Arthropoda > Insecta > Hymenoptera > Andrenidae > Perdita > Perdita meconis. The sequence goes on from JASKOS020000002.1 coordinate 23,076,889, forward strand.
CTTCTTTCGTTTCTCTTCTGTGTGAACAGCTGCGTCTACGAGCGTCGAACGACGAAGTATAGCGTCGATCTTTAAAGCTCCACTTACGTGCCTACGGTTATCGATTGTTCGTCGAAGCACACTTTCTACAGATTTTTATTCGTTTATGTCTGACCTAGCATTTTTACGTTCCCCGTCTGAATTTTCTCGATCATGAATTTGGCTTTCGAATGAACAAGCTCATCACGAATATTGTTCACTGGAAAAACTAGAGTATTTATCAATTAAAAATTTTGCAGCACGCAAATAGTTCTTCCAGCATCGATTTGCGGTATCGTTTTCATATCGATACCGCAGGACGTTGCGGTTCGAACGAGGAAGAAATATCGTGCTATCGGCTTGAATGGCCCATATTACAGTTTCAATCCGTTAAAGGGGTCCATATCTGATTCCCCGTAGCTGTCGGTGTTTTCATCTCGTCTCGTCGCTCGATCAAAGAAATGGTATTGACTATACCTCATCGGGCAGAATTTTGCTTTTTTTCGAGTGAGATTCGTCTGTGACTCGAGATTCAATTACCTGGTGAAGGGAAAAAATTAGGCAATTCGCTGAATTCGCATTTTTTTCGCATTATTATAATATAAATATTAAGTAAATTTAGTAGTGACGTTAGCATGGAACGTGAAAATCTTAGATTCACTGTCCTTAAACTGTCGATGATTAAGAAATATTAATTTTTACTAAGATAATGAAATAATAAGTTTATAAAGAAATATGTAATTTGAATAAATTATATTATTGTAACGTTGCTCATTGAGTGAAGGTTAAAAAAAATTATTATATCTGAAAAGGTGAATAAAACTGGTCAAACGTTTCCGCAACCTTGAAAGTTTCAGTATAAGTTCAAACTTAATCATAAGTAGCAAAGAATTTACATTTCTGTAGAATTTTTGCTTGTCATTTATAGTTAAGTAATGTTTACTGAGAAGTCAGCGAAAACTGAAATCGATTTTGCTAAAGTTACATTATTAGTTCATAATTGAGAACGAGGGGGAAACCTGTTCCCTATTTGACATAGCAAATACAGCAATATAGTTGCTGCATTTGGTAAAGTTTTATAGCCACCTTGATGTTTTATAGATAGAAAGTTCCAGGCAGGAAATGATCGATATTTATAAAACTTCTTGCATAAGATATCTTAGGATTGCACAGTGGTCTTAGGATCGTGTGTACACATTCAACCGGTCGGGTCGAAATATATAATAAAGTCTGGTGTCTACATCGCAAGGCTAATTTTACCTCTTCGGATTCCAAATCTGTCTTCTGTGTCATACGGAACTTTATCCTACCTTTTGTTGTTATTAGTATTTACATATCTTGAGAAAGGAAAGAATTTGTTTTAGAATACAATTCTAGGATTACTATTTTTGTGCTTGCTTCACATTTAAAAGAAAATACTGCACTTAACTGTATTGCTATTTTAACTTATTGCTATGTAAACGATTTGGAATACAAGGGTTCATAAGTTCTTTAATTCTAAGGCACAATAAGCAGTCACATGCTGTGCTTTTTGAATTGTTATTGAAAATAATTGAACTTTTATTTTGAAAACTTGGAGAAAGAGTTGTAATCTTTTAATTTAACGAACAGTTGTATAATGTAGATACCTATTTTAATAAATACCTCAGAATTTTCTCAATTTTCTTGAAAACTTACAACTGTGAAAAATTAGACTCAAATCGAGTTTGCCTAACCTAAAGGAACTAAAAAATACTTTTGCCTGCAGAGTATTGATATTATACATATGTATAGGGCTGTTATGAATATTTGAATGTTTTGAGTTTTCGAATATTCGAATAGTAGAAGAATTCGGATATGATATTCGAATAATTAGGAGTATTGGAATATTCGATTATTCAAATAATTGGGACTATTGCAATATTTGAACATTATTCGAATAATTATAAGTATGAAATAGTGTATTATTAGAAATTCGATCGTGTCGAATATTTGAATATTCTTAATTATTCGAATAATATTAAAATATTCGAATAATTAGGAGCATTTGAATATTCGATTATTCAAATAATTAAGACTGTTGCTATATTTGAACATTATTTGAATAATTATAAGTATGTAATAATATACGATTATGAATTCGATCACGTCAAATAGTTGAATTCTTAATTATTGGAATAATGTTAAAATATTCGAATAATTAGGAGTATAATTAGGAATATTTACAGCTGCAGTTGATAGTCCCTTAGTCACTCTGAATGCATCATAAATTCTTTCAGCATACACATACAGTGATCCCAGAATTAAAAGCAATAGTTTCCAACCATGTTTTCGCTCATTCTACGGTGTTTTATCTAATGCTCCATTTTACCTAGTGTTATTAAACCGCACGCAGTCATGTAAATCAATACTATTCTCAATCATGTAAGTAATACCGTCATCCATATACAGATGTTCTGACATTCAAAATATGGATGCGTAAAGAGCATCGTTTCACATTTCTGGTCATTTTCATTCGTCCAGAGTCGCGAAGCGTCAGCAGCCACGAAATTCGTACCGTGCGTTTTCCAGCGAGCCACGTTCCTCTTTCTCATCTATTTCCAGCGCGAGAAACCCGTTTGGACTGTGCCGGGACGACGGCCGTTGGCTCGAGTTCATCCCAGAAAATTCACGAGACACCCGGTACACGGTATCGAGTGTTGAACGGGTCTGCTAGCCGGAGTTGAAACCGACCGACCGCTGCAAGGTCAGGCGGTGGCCTCCAACTTCCGGTGGTGGTGTTCTCACACATAGAGCCGCGATACGTACGCAGACATAAAAGGGGGCATTCCCCTTCTCCGCCACGCACACCCACACCCCCCACCTACTGCTTCTTCTCATCCTCCTCCTCCTTCACCTGCATCGTTCGATGTCCTTTTCTCTGACAGCCTTTAGCGATTCTTTCACTCTTTGTAGTTGCCTTCCTCGAGATCTAGCTCGCTCTGTATGCATCGCTTTCTCTTCTATCGAGTGTTTGTTCACTTCTTTTCATTTACATCCTTATGGATCACTTCTGAAGCGGTTTTGAATAAAGTATTTAACATTCTGGTTGCCATTGATCAACGTGTAATCAGTAACGTGTAACAGTATGTAATCTGAATTTAATATACATTTATGTCAAAAAAGTGTGATCAGAAATGCATAGGATGCGTAGATTTCGATCAAACTATCGAACGATTCTATTAGTTAAATGTTTGATACATTTGTGGGAGGAACTGTATGGTATTTTTATGAGTACCTCTTTGAAATTTTATGGTTATAAGTATATTCAGCGGTTCCTAACTTATTTTTATCATGGAACCTGTTTTACCTTAATGAAACGCCAAAAACAGTTTATTGAAAAACTTAATTCAAACTGTTAATTGCTGTGAATGATTAAACTTGTTATTCTATATTTTTTCAATATTTGAATTGATTGTGAATAGTTGAATTCTGATATTACGTGTGGCATCCAACATACGTCTGTATTTATTTTTATTGCAGTGTAGCGTGCAAATCCACTTTCAAATAAATATGTTATGCTAAACGGCTGCAAACGAATTGCCTAGAACAATAAATTTGGATATTGCTCTTTTAAATCACATCAAAACACGTTCAATGAATGTTGATTAAATTTCGGAACCCTAAGATTCTGCAGAACACACATTAGGAACCTCTGATATAAGATGTTGCAAAGTGAATATCAAGTAGTTCGATAATGCTGAGAGAATATTCTTGTTGAAAACTGGATAATGTAGTCTTTAGTCCTACTCTCAATATTGTTCTACATAGAGCGACTTACTTTTCCCGCCAAATCATGATCCAAATGTTCCAGGAATAAAAACTAAGGAAAATGTAGATATGTATAAATATACGTGAAAGTTTTAACAAAAATATGAAATAATAATAGATTAAGAATAGGTGGATGTTTTTTTAAATATGTTTTCTTTAATATTCCTTTATTTCCAAATAAAGTAGGACCTCGATCATCCGGTTTACTTTCAAACTTAAGACTTTCTTCGATGCACAATTTTTTTTATTTGTAGTATACCACCGTTAAATCAAAACTCAAGTTTTATTCGCAATTTTACTGTAATTTTATTACTAGTGTGCTGTATAATTAGAACCCTGAAAAAGAAATTAAATCTAAAACATAAATATTTCTATGATTCTAGTAAATTATTGGATAAAAGTTCAAAAGTTTTATCGGTTTCAAATAATGTGACTTTAATAGTTCTTGGCAGTTTTATTTTAATAGTTCTGTCCACTTTTTGCTTAAGTGATTGATGATAATCTCGTGCAAATAGACTGTTGATCTTTAAAATTTATAAGATCAACAGTAATAGATTGTTTATTTTTCTTCATTGAATGTTCAACTATTTAGAAATTCATAAATGAATATTTGGTAGAAGGACATATGAAAAATATTACAACTGTGGGTTTTAATCACAGACTGAGTAATTACAGTATCAACCCTCCACGAACCTCTTAAATATACGTCACGCTCTAAAACATGTGGGTTTAATTTCACTCTGAACGTTGTTCTTCTAAAAATATATCAGTGAAATGACTCTTCGCAATGGTGTTTCGTTTCTTGTAATTTAGATAGACTTAAATAAAACCAAGATTTACGGCGGTTTGCAAATTTTTGGAATTATTTTACCATATCTGGTTCGTACAAAGTTTAATGAGTTATTCTACATAATAACTTATTAGTAGACAGTGGATCTTCATGAACACAAATAAAAAATTGCAACTTGAAAAGTAGTGTGGTTAATGTTCTAAACATTCTAATTTATGTTAGCAATCTCGTGGATTTTTTGCATATTTAGCATTGCCATAAATGCATAAAATCCGCTGTCTACTTATTAGTGATAAGTAGACTGAAGATGTTTATGCATTTATGGCGATTTTAAATGTGTGAAAAATATCTAATATCTAAAATAATACGTAAAATATCGGAAATAAAAAGCATTTTATAATATTCAGCAGGTAAAACACTTTTTTCATTCAAGTTTCATTTTTTTTCTACGCATTTGAAACTATGAATTGATATTAATATATACAGTCTAAAGTCTAAATATTAGTAGGTAAGTGTACTTATTAATAAAATGAGAAAAAATGCGGAAGAGTTACAGAATCAAATAAATAATAATGTAGATGTTATGTAGAAGTTAAATAAAAGCTCTGAAGTGCAAATATTTTCATGAATTCGTAATGAATTTTATACATACATATACTTCTGCATTTGAACAAGCTGACAAATGCTTTTGCACTTGTTTTGAAACATTCTCCATAAATACCTTCAAAAGGAAAGAGAAAAAACAAGAAATTAATAAAATGAGCCATTCACATATTATTAGTTTGTTAAGAAATTCGTAGAAAAATTGATTTAAATTAACGACGATCTGTCAGCCAATTTTATGACTCTTTCCTAAAAAAAACTTGATTTTTGAGTTACAGAATTCGAAAAATACTCTGAACTTTTCGAGCAATTCAATACAATAAAAATAACAGACTGTAGAAAGTTGTACATAGATCTAAAGAATCTTTAAAAATATTTCACTTCGATTATTTTGACTAATTCCGCAATTCGTCTAAGTGAATTCCACGTATGATTCATTGACAGATTCGCAGATTCTTCTCTCTCTCGCGATGTTTTCCACGGGAAAAGAAGGGGACTCTCACCGCTCGCCCCGTCGTCTTCCTTTCTCTTTGCGTCAGCAGGCCTGTCGCGAAAAAAAGGCAGCTCGTCGCATGCCAGTGCGCCTGGAGCATTTAACATTTACGATCGAAGCGATTTCGGACCCGATCGCAGACACAACGACGATTCCTTCCGCTATTGTTTCACGAACCCTGCGACGTGGAGCGTTGCCCGAGGTACTCATTAAGGGGGGATTTTCATATAGCAGGTCAAAAAATTTTTTTGTGCTTGATCAATAGTAATGCACTTCAAAGACGTAATCCTAAAGCGCTAAGCCAGAATTCCAGGTATTTGTAGAAATACAGTTAATGGAGCAGCAGCGTGTCGACTGCGCGCGGTACTATAAAATAATAAAAGTTATGGTGAATGCGCTAGTTCTATCGGAGATAGAGATTTAAATTTTTTGAGGAAGCTGAAAGGTTACTTTATTCAGCATGAACAGCAAATTAACATTGAACAACTGCAAGTTTTACAAGACTTGTTTTTCGCCGCTGAAACTTTAGATACTTTTTTCTCGAAACTAATTTCTTTCAATTGGCGGGCACGATTAAACAAAAACTACTCAACCAATCTATCTATCCCGGTGTATACAACTACATTATAGCAAACTATAGTCGATGAACCTACATGTTTAATAAAAAAATTAATTTAAGCAACTTTATTTCACACAAATGCGTTCAGATATTACCCCCAAAAAACACACTTTTGGTTTACAAGCCTTGCGATCTTTAAAAATTTATACTTTTCACTAATATTTTTGGTTCATCGACGATATAATTTCATAAATAATAAGGAACATCATTTCTTCATTCTAGAAAAAATTGAAGGAGCTAAAGTGCCCACCAATTTATACCTCCAGCGGCAAGGCTGCAACAACTTTCTTCAATAGCGACTTCTGCAGCTAATATTTACACTGCAAACAAATTTTTTTTGTAACTTTAAACAGTGTATATACAGTCCCGAAGGTTTCAAAATGATTCCCTTAATAAGTTTTTTGTAAAAAATTCGCAAAAATCGGCTTATTTTTAACAGTCTATATGGAAATCCCCCCTTAATTGGAGACGACCCGGCGAGATTGGAAAATCGATTAAATCCTCGTCTAAAGACAAAATCCCCTTCTCAGGAGCAACCAAGCAACAAGCACCACCGCAAACAGCGCAAAACGTTTTTCCTTCTTAGCTAGAAAAATCGGGCCGCCGAAAAAGATCGCCACGACACATGGAAAACTTCTTCTCTCGCTCCTTTCCGTATAATTACTGGTGCTTAGCTCGATAGGGAGGATGCAGATTATCGAAGCAAACCGAGGCACGAGACAGCCAATTATCGCGTCCGCGATCGATGGAAGGTCCGCCCGTAGCCCCCGTGGCGATCGTATCGCCGCGTTCGCGTGGATCGATACCGATTTGGCGGGTACGTAGTGTATGCATCTCGCGGTAATCCCGGTAGCCGGGCCCAGGGGGAGAGCCGAACAGCGTCGGGGGTGGAAAGAAGTGCCCGTTCGTAACACCTGCCAGGCGGTCGGGCGTTCGTCCGCTTCGCCTCGGTTCGATCGGCCCCGCCAGGCAACGCTAGGTGGTCAGAAAAAGAGGTCACCGGCAACCAGCCGGCGCTCTTTTTCTTTCTTCTCGCTCCGCTCTTCGTCCGGCTCGGCACGGCGCGGTGTTCCTCTCCATGCGGCCTATTTTCGCGAAAATGCATGAGCGAGCCCCCGCATGAAAAGCCCGCGCGCTGCAACGAAACAAGGACAAAGTGGAGGAGTAGAGAAACGCGGGGCGAGGAGAGGACGAGCGGGGGTGGGTGGTGGGAAGAGGGTCGGATGCGAGAGAGGGAGTCGCGACGAAGGGAGAGAAAGAGAAGCGGATACCTAACGACGCCACGAGGAATGGAAAAAAGATCTTTTGTCGAGGAGCGCGCGCCTCCCTCGTGTAACCACCCGCAACCCCACCCTCACCCGGTGCCCACTCGTAATTCCCGGGGAAATAGGGTTCATGTTTCGACGAGAGCTCGTCCGCGCGTATATCTAGTTTCTACCGTGCGTATTGCCGCGCGCACTCCCGTAACCCGCGCGTCCCTCGCGCGTCCCTCGCGCGCCCCGTTTTCTTCCCTTTTTCTTGCTCCTCTCCGCGCCCTCGTCTGTTTTCCTCGCAACCCCTCACGCGGATGTTTCTCCCGCCCGCTCCGATCTCCTCGAGGACTTTGAAATTTCGTTGCTCGCGAAGTTTAAACGGGGCCGAGAGACGATCGCTTTCGTTTCCCCGCGTCTCGGGGTTCGCTGCACCAAGTGCCAAGTCTTCGCCAACGTTCGGGGTGTTGCCTACGGCTTTTGAACGAACAGCGAAACTGCAATTTTTTCACGTTCCGATTGCGGAGCTGGAAGCGAACGCAACGGAGTTATGCGCGTCGTTCCCATTTTTCTTCGGTTTAATCGTGTCGAGTTTCGCGTAATTTCGACTATCGCGAAAGACCGTCACGCTCGCAGGTTTCTATTATAGTTAAGTAACGATAATGACATGCCCCGAAGGAAGTAAATAATTTTCGAGCGACTCGCCTGCCGAGATGCTTTTCCCTGGCGCGCGCGAATTGCCGCTCAACTGCGTCGCGCAAGTGTCGCCGGGAAAATTATATAGAGACGGTGGAATTAAATTGTCGAATTTCACTTTTTAAAGTGAAAGGCGTTGCTCCGGCGGAAAAAGCGATTGGTTCGTTTGCTTCCGTCCGATTGACTCCTATTCGCGTTTCGTTTGATTGCTGGTCAGACGGAAATGTCATCGAAATGGAGACATCGATTAATATGTTCGTAGTCTACCCCAAACGTGCTAATTTACTTGTGCATTCGGCAAGCGATATGTATATTTCATATAATTATCGAAAATGTCGAATTAGGCAGGGTGAATTGACTGTATCATTTACCAACGAGATCTGCACAGTTTTTTGTCAGGTGTTCAACAAAATTTGTCCAGGTATTCAACAAAAGGTGTCCTCTATTGTACCGTAATTAATTACTTATGGTATACTAATGGGAATTGCTTCCCGTATATAAATAAATAAATAAATAAATAAATACATAAATAAATAAATAAATACATAAATAAATAAATAAATAAATAAATAAATAAATAAATAAATAAATAAATAAATAGATAAATAAATAAATAAATAAATAAATAAATAAAATTTAATGAAAATGTTATTGAAAATGATCGTTTCAATTATTGTATGAAATCATATATGAAACACAGGATCGTGAATTTGTTAATAATTACCCAATAATTACCCTCTTCACTCCCAATTAGAAGAATGAACGGGGAAGTAAATCAGAATTTTAAAAACTTTTCAATATGGAATATCATAGACTGTAGTGCATCTCTCTCTGTTTTAGAATACGATGGACTTTTGTTATAGATGAAATTTTTATAGAATTTTATAGAATTTCAAATTACATTGAATTGATTTTTAACATCCATTGTTATCAAAAAGTTTAATATGGTTTCAAATGTGGAGCACCCTTAATGAAGCCTGTGAGCTTTTTACAACACATTGCTACATGTTCTACTGGTTTCATTGTAGGTACCTACTTTTCATTCAACCGATGTGCTGGTTTTTGTTATACTCTGCCTTTTAGTAGCCAATACTTTACCAAATACGTGTGATCTAGTTGCCCATATTTGAATGTAACCTGTGGCTAAAAGTTTTTGACCGAGTCCAACATCACGAAATTAGTTCAAAATACTACGGTTTGTTTTTAATATAAAAAGGAATGGTTTAAAGATAAGAGTGTGAGAAACTTTTGCTTATTGCCACGGTAAAAAAAAAAAAAAAACAATAAAAAGAGAAAAATGGTAGTTGAAAAGAAGAATTTAATTAAAAAGAAGAACCGACAGTCCTGGAAACAGTATTTATATTTATAATGTTGTAATATTCATTAAAACATTTATCTTTGTGTAAATTTATAATAACGAATTCTTTTTCCAAGAATTCCCACCGTCTAAGTACAATTTTTGTATCTAATTCATGTTAGATTGATCCATCGTTTTTATAGGTTTTATACTTATACCTCTGTATTTGCCAGGGATTATAGAATGCATACACGAATATCTAAATTATTACAACCAAAATATCATCTACAATGTCCTCATTCTAATGTAGAATTCTAGTATAGATATTGTTAAGGTTTAGTTTTCAAAAATACGGATGTTCGCTAAAATAACAGTAAATAATCTTATTTTTTGTGACCATGTAAAAACACTTGTGTCTACTAAAAATTAAAATACTGACTTTTCATCATTTCAATCATTTTTGTTATATTATAATATTTAATTACTAAAATGTTCTAAAATATTTTATGATAGTATTTCAAACTCCTATTATCAAAAAGCCTGATAAGAAGAAGTCTTTCCTATCTTGGCAATTCAGATGGCCAGAATTATAATAACTAATTCGAGTGTATCACAGATTTCTAAATACATACATAAGTTCATTTTTTCCGCAATGATTCAAATAATTTCAAGAAATTGAAATATGTAATCATAAATTTTACTTTTTCTCATTTATTGTTATAATTAAAATCAATAAATGTTTTAATTTTGTAAAGTTAAATTTGTATTACTATCGACCGCATGAAGTGTTATAACCGACTCGGGGTCAGGGACGGTGTAACACCTTCTCCGCTTCTCACTTTTTTTTTATTAATAACCTTGTACCTACAACTAACCACATTTTTTAGAGTTCTTTATTTTAAAGAAGGAAACAAATTCCACTCGATTCCGCGTCGTCAGTGACCAGCGCCATCCCGCAATCTTTCTCTTCATACTTTTTAGAGTTAACAATAAGCAAAAAACTAGAAAAAATTGTTTGTGGGCTCTACGGGTATAAGAAATCATTTTTTAATTTCTAATCTAACTGAATCTATTTTTTGGGAGGGTTTGTTATCTCTCGGGCGAGCATCTCTTATAATTAGGATCAAACTTCACTTACAGGCAAGTTCGTTTAATCGTTCAATTATATTTCGATGCTCGCCCTCAAGATTACTTGGGTAGCTTTTCAGAGTAACAATTTTTTTTTTTTTTTTTTTTTTTTTTTTTTTTTTTTTAAGGAGAATACTTTAATCTAATCTTTGTTTAACACTGTTGCGACAAAGCTTTCATCGGTTTGAGTTGCTATCGAGCGATTATAAAATTTTGTAAATACTTGCGAGTTTTTCGACCATCCTGCTGTTATGCCGCATTATCTCGCGATAAACCTCTAAGCAAAATACTGACTCAACCTAATCTTCGCCCTTTTGCCCAAAACGCTGACTCGAATATTTGGCTCCAAGAGAACACCAAAGATACGTGTCCAGTGACACATCCACGAAGTAAAGTTCAGATTTCTTTTGTACAAAAGCACGATATAAGGAACCCTTTGCCGGAGCCGCGGGCATTCTCGAGTATACTGTGACTGTGTTGAGACGCGCAAAAACCTTGTAAAACGAATACTTGCTTTCTGTTTGGAAACAAAACCTATTCTAATAAACTTCAAGTTATTAAGAAGAAGAAGGATTATTTCTTGAGGGAACCCTATCCTTTCCTTCTTCACGGCATAACAGAAGCAACTTTTTGGTGGCAGCGGTGGGATAGGTTACCAAAACCAACAGAAGGACTGAGGTCAGCAAGGAAATTCGTCTGCAAGGAAAAGCTATGAAGATTTGGCTCGGGTAAGTCATATGTCATTAGATACTTACCGCAATTCGAAGCCTATAATCGAAACTGACTCGGGAAGTGATACGTTTAAATTTGTTGAGACAAATAAGAAATTAAACTCAAGTAAAATGTCGCAAAAAGATAAAAGCTCAAATCAAACCGAATTTAGCAGTAGCTTAACGTTAGAACAGAAGATGGAAAAACTTCAAGAAGATTATGGCAAATTACTACGCGATTATGAAGAGCAACGCTCAGAACTTGATAGATTTCGAAGACCTTATATCGCAGAAGATGAATCAGATGATTCATCACGCGTCACCGACGAAACAAGGAGAGTGTTAGTCAGAAATTCGAAAGACACAAAGCAAGCGCTTGAGATGATAGGAGAATTCGATGGTTTTAACAGGCCCGTAGAGAAATTTATAAAGGAAATACGCGAAATGAGTCAACTTGTGCCGGATCAAAGGATGTATTTAAATATGCTTAAATGTCACAAAATAAAAGGAGACGCGAAGAAGCTATTAGATCAACATGATTTATTCGATTTAGAGGACCTTTATGAAATCTTGATGATAGAATATAGCTTAACTAAAAGTTTTCACTTGCTTGTCCAAGAGCGAACTCAGCTCAGGCAAGGAAAAAGAGATGTTAGAGAGTACACTAGACGGTTTAACTTATTACAAAGGGATATAAAAAGATCTATTGATCAATTACCAAACCTTTCTGCTCTTGAAAAACATGCTGCTTTACGTGTAGAAGAAATTACTGCTTTAGATGCATATATACAAAATCTTAACGATACACTCACTAAAGACGTCCAGTACATGAAGCCAAATACGCTACGCGAAGCCCAACAGATAGCATATGAGCAGCAACGCCGTAATGAATTAAGAAATATATCACAAAGACAAACAGTTACCGATACTCCGCGTCGCCCGACTTTAGACTCTGCGCGTCGATTTACCACAGCTGGAACTCCTATTCGCCAATTTACTTCAACGAAAGGCCTAAATTATTCAGAATCTGAAATTCCTATTCGTCAACCATCTTCAACGAAACGCTTAGACAATCCAGGAACTGGAATTCCTACGTGTTTTAAATGTAATAAACCGGGACATATATCCAGAGACTGTACGCGAAATTTTCCGTTAAGACCACAAACTACGAGACCACCGGACGTCAAATTCTTAGCCTCAACGGAACCACTGATTCAGGAAAACGATCAGCAAATAGAGATAGCGACTTTCGACAAAGAATTAGAAATAGAGGAAAACTTGCAATCAGTATCAGAATGGGAAACAGCTCTTCAAACCGAATATTCCTACTCGACACGGGAGCCGGACTTAATTTAATAAAACAATCAGCATCTGTAGTTTTACCAACGCGAACTAAAGTTAACGCATTCTATGGAATAAATAACGAAGAAATACGTACGGAACGAGAAGCTAAATTAACATTAGGAGGTAGAACACATGTGCTAGCTATAGTACCGGATAGTTTTCCTATAGAAGAAGACGGGCTATTAGGCATGCCGTTCCTTGAGGGGGAGGAAGCCAAGATAGACACCAAGCATAGGACAATAGAACTTACAGGTACTTTGCACAGGATTCTACATTTTAGTAATCAATCGATTGAGGATCGAGAGAAGCGTCTAAAATTATTAGACGAAAACACACGGGTAGCTCATTTGGCGGATCCGAAAGCTATTGAATTAGTCAGAAAAGTATCGCGAGAGTTCGAGGACATCTTTGCTTTACCAGGCGACGCACTGCCTATGACAAAACTGACTGAACATAATATCCCTGTCAGAGACGAGGTCCCTGTACATGTTAAGCAGTTTAGATATCCGCCAGGACATTTAGACGTGATCACGGAAGAAATAGCAGAAATGAAGAAAAAAGGAATCATTCGTGACTCAACATCACCATACAATTCACCATTGTGGGTTGTTCCAAAAAAGCAAGATGCAAGCGGGAAAAAGAAATGGAGGGTTGTCGTCGATTTTAGAAGCCTAAATGAGAAAACCCTACACGATGCATACCCGCTACCTAATATTGAAGAAATATTGGACCAGCTAGGGCGAGCCCGGTGGTTCTGCGCATTTGATTTGGCAAGCGGTTTTCACCAAATCGGAATGAAGGAAGAAGACAAACCTAAAACTGCATTTTCCACACCAGCGGGTCATTTTGAATTCAACAGGATGCCTTTCGGTTTGAAGAACGCTCCAGCCACATTCCAACGGATGATGGACCAGGGATTCAAAGGATTGATTGGCAAAATATGTTTTATTTATTTGGATGACGTTATAATCTTTGCTGAAAGTTTGGAAGAATTGGAGCAACGTCTGAGGATTTTGTTCCAAAGGTTTCGGGACGTAGGATTAAAATTACAGCCCGACAAGTGCGAATACTTGAAGCCAGAACTTCAATATTTGGGACATTTGATTACTGCCGACGGAGTGAAACCAAATCCGGAGAAAATAAAAGCAGTAAAGGATTTTCCACGACCCAAGGAGAAGAAAAACATAAAGCAATTCTTAGGATTAGCTGGGTATTACCGCAGATTCATTCCAGAATTTTCAAGAATTGTGAAACCATTAAACACCTTACTGAGAAAGGATACAAAATTCGAGTGGCAGGATCAACAAGAAAAAGCATTTCAGCAATTAAAAATGGAACTATGCGGAGAACGAGTTCTCGCCTATCCAGATTTTACCAAGAAATTCATCTTAGCAACCGATGCTTCAGGAGAGGCATTAGGAGCAGTACTAGCCCAACGAGACAACAATGGAAAAGAGAGACCAATCAGTTTTGCAAGCAGAACCTTGAATGCTGCTGAACAAAATTATTCTACCACCGATCGGGAAATGCTCGCAATAGTTTGGAGCGTCAAACATTTTCGACCATATCTGTATGGGAGAAAATTCACGATAGTTACAGATCATCAGCCTTTGAAGTGGTTAGCAAATTTAAAAAAACCAACAGCGATGCAAGCCAGGTGGCGTGTAATACTAGAAGAATATGAATATGAAATTCAGTATAAAAAAGGTTGTTTAAATTCCAATGCAGATGCACTAAGTAGAAATCCCGTCTTATTGACCACAGTAAATAGAAATCCATGGTTAAAAAATATAATTTTTATGGATCATAAACCAGAAGGTAGTATTTATGTAGATTTTAGTTTAGGAAATCAAGAAAGAACTAAATTTGTGTTAGAAAACAAATTTATAGAAATACAAGATACAGCTTTTACTAATTTAGAATTAACTAAACATTTCGAGCGACTTTGTGACTACATGATTGCTGAGAATATAGAGGATAACTTTTCTTTTGATTTTGATAATTTACTTAGTATATCTAGCTTATCACAAAAAGAATTAAAATCATTATTAATAAACACTTTTAGAGGAGCAGATCAAATTATCATTTTAATATCTAAACCATTAAAAACTCCTGAAACTGAAAGTGAAAAACTACAAATAATGTCCAACTCTCACGGATCACTGTCATCTGGTCACATTGGTATAAAAGCTACAGTAGATAAGATACTAGAGAATTATGTATGGAAAGGTATATATTTAGATGTAACTAACTTTATTAATTCTTGCGAAAATTGTCAAAGAGCAAAAATAGTTCGACATCCTACACGAATGCCATTAACCATAACAGATACTCCAAAACGGTTTAACGATAAAATAGCTTTAGATATAGTAGGTCCATTAACTGAAAGTCTAAGAGGTAATAAATATATTCTAACAATTCAAGACCAGCTGAGTAAATACATAGAAGCAATACCATTGGCCGACCAAAGAGCAGAATCAGTTGCAACAGCACTCACTAATACTTGGTTATTAAGATACGGTTTTCCAAAAGTAATTTTAACTGATAGAGGAGCTAACTTTACCAGTAAAACATTGCAAGAGTTAACTAAACTTTTCAAAATAGACTTAATACATACTACTGCATTTAGACCGGAATCGAATGGATCATTGGAAAGGGCGCATGCCGTAATCAAAGATTTCTTAAAAACCTATGTTTTATTAGATGAAACTTGTGAAACTTGGGACGATTATTTACAAGCCGCAATATTTACTTATAACACTACGAGACACACTAGCATTAATTATAAACCATACGAATTGGTATATGGACAAAAACCACCCAGTCTAGATCAGCTTCAGCATAATGATACACCTGAAACTACTTATTGTGATTTAGTAGAATCAATAGAAGCCCATTTGAGTAAGCTTTGGAAACATGCAGAAGAAAACCTAATTAAGATAAAGGAACGTGTAAAAGTTACTTATGATAAACACTTAAAACCTTTAGCGTTAGAACCAGGTGATTGGGTTTGGGTAAAGAACCAGGGACGCGATAAACTAGCCGGGTTAACAATGCCATGGTTAGGACCTTATCCTGTTAAGCAAATAGATAACCTAAACGCTATAATAAACATTAGAAATAAGGATTATAGGATACATTTAAATAGGTTAAAATACGCTAATATGTATTCTGTTTTAGATTCCTCACAGGACTCCTCATGATGTATTTTGTTTATGCATAGGTCATACTCTTTCTGTAACATTATATCCGTCAATCGAATACGAAGACCTACAAATTCATACTGTCCCATTAGGATTAACAAATATGACAGTGCCTATAATCAACGAATCTCTTTCTGTATTCGCAAGAGTACCCTCAATTAATGGAGCAATGCTAAACGTTAACGATTTTTCAAATCTTGCAAAACCTTTAGACGAAATAACTAAAGAAGCTCATCGAATAGCTTCCCAAGTTCGCTCTGCCAGTAGAAATGAAACTATATGGACTACACTACAGATTGTTGGAGTAGGTGTTGGCCTACTAACACTACTTTACTTTTTATTCAAAATTAAAGTTTGGAGAATCTTTAGATTGTGCTTTACTCCTTGTAATTATTATAATTGCTTCAATAATGGAGGTACTCAAAGTATAAACACATCGACACCACCACAATATTCGGTACATTTTCAACAACCATCAACTTCTGTAACTACAATCGAAACCACACCAACGCCTTCAGAAATTCGGGAAGAACCCCCTACATTGTTAAAACCCTGTAAAAAGAAAGCATTACTTAAACCTATAGTTTAGACGAAAATTCTTAATCTTAAACTAATTAAGAATTTTCTTATTCATAAGGGAGGAAGTGTTATGCCGCATTATCTCGCGATAAACCTCTAAGCAAAATACTGACTCAACCTAATCTTCGCCCTTTTGCCCAAAACGCTGACTCGAATATTTGGCTCCAAGAGAACACCAAAGATACGTGTCCAGTGACACATCCACGAAGTAAAGTTCAGATTTCTTTTGTACAAAAGCACGATATAAGGAACCCTTTGCCGGAGCCGCGGGCATTCTCGAGTATACTGTGACTGTGTTGAGACGCGCAAAAACCTTGTAAAACGAATACTTGCTTTCTGTTTGGAAACAAAACCTATTCTAATAAACTTCAAGTTATTAAGAAGAAGAAGGATTATTTCTTGAGGGAACCCTATCCTTTCCTTCTTCACGGCATAACACTGCCGTCCTTTTAATTAAGTCCACTGAGATGCCTCCGTCAGCAGCTTTTGACGTGGACGCATGTCTTGTGCTGTGGGCAGTGAATATTTTGTCTACACCACATTCTCTTAAAGTTTTTACAATCCACTTGCTAAGCGTCTGTGAAGTGACTGATTTGTGTGGTCTACGAAACGATATAAACAAACAGTCTTTTGCTTTTCTAATATCATTAGTAACTTGTACAACAGTGCAACTGTTGTGACCACATACTTGTGTGGTTGTGACTCAATAATGTCATACAAATAAGTAACATTTTCGTAGAAGAACTTTTGTTGTAAACGTAATAGTTCTTGCGTAATCGTAAAAGTCAAGCGTTAAAGTCAAATCATACATAATATGTGTAACACCCAAACAGTATATTAAAACTTGTGTAGTCCTTCCAATTAGAGGAATGAAAACGTGATAAATGCTGAACATTTCTAAGAGTCCTAATTTGGTAATTAAAAAACTGCTTATGATACTTTGGTCCACACTGCACAATTAATCCTTCAAAAACATTGTGTACTACTATATTCTTTGAATTGGATGTAATGGAAAAGTTTTATCTTTAAAGCCATAATAAAAATACATTGAAGGTAGTATAAAGTTTTCTACCTTTTATTGCATAAGAAAAGCTTGCTCATCACGTAGTAGTTTCTAAAATTAAACATGTTATACATTATTGAATTTGTATTTTTTGTATGCATGCATGTTTTTTGAATGAATCTTTAGGCAATAGTAAAACCCCTCGCAAAATTAAAAAAAATTCGTTTGGTAGTTTTTAAATTATTTAATTTTCAATTTAACATATATTTTTATGAGAAAACGCAATATTGAGAAATATATTAGAAAATTAAGAATGAAGTTACTAATAGTTGCATTTCACGTATATTTGAACAAACAAGTTAATGACGAAAGATCAATATTTCTATCTGGTTTTCATCACAAGATGTCATCACTTCAGTTCCAATGATTCGTTATAAACGACTGTTAACACTATTATGTCATAGAACCACTAAGCATATAACATTTGAAGAAGTACAATACCAGAAAAATCTATTTATTACCACATCATAATCTGTGACTCTGATACACTCAGTCTTACATCTACTGTATGCCAGTGTGCATGTTTTCATATTCTAAATATTGTAATCGAGACTCTCATCGAGGAAATCATGCGCCGTCATGAGACGTAACCCATGGACTTAGAATTATAAGGACGGGGTACAGAATCCCACTTTGAACTCGATCCGGTTCATCCGAAGAGGAAAAGTTGTGATGGAAGACCCGTGATTGGCCGAGTAATTTGTGTGGAACATATACAGTAACATACACACAATACTAACGAAAATTTCCACCAATCACCGATCTTCCTCCAGTATCATGTTCCCTTTTACTTATACATGAGCTTAGACCCTGATTACTCAATTTATTCCAGTACTCGAATTTCGAGTCTAAATAGTGTAATGATCGGTTCATCGAACCAAGTCGAGCATTCGAATTTTTCAAATTACTTGAAACAAGTGGAACGAATATTCGAACCCTCGTGAGATTCCAAAACACTCCAAAATGAATATTTTTATCTTAAATATTTTCGAATAAGTCAAAGATCTGTCCACACGTATTCGAATAATTCGAGAATCTTCCAGCTGAAAATTCTTTTTGATGAACTTCGAAATTTTACGGGGGCTCGAATATTCAAGTCGTTTGTAAAAAGTAGCTCGTATTTTGTTCGAATGGTTTGTCG
The DNA here is from genome assembly GCA_030770465.2 of Perdita meconis. NCBI lineage: Eukaryota > Metazoa > Arthropoda > Insecta > Hymenoptera > Andrenidae > Perdita > Perdita meconis. The sequence continues at coordinate 23,095,612 of JASKOS020000002.1, forward strand.
ATTCCAAGTAGCTCATAAAATTCGAACGTTCGACTCGACTCGAATAAATAATCGAACTAAGTTTGGCTCAGCTCGTAAATTCCAAGTACACTCACACACCCCTATAGTAACCAATCGAATCTCACGACGTAGCCAATCATGTTCTCCAGCAACAATTGAATCCCAATTTTCGGTATAAGCAAACTTTCCGTTCGTATGAGCTACTTTCTAAATAGATCGATTCAGCTTGGGTCGCTTATCACGAGAATTCACTGTAGGTGTCTAAAGTAATCTTAGAAATTGATTAACTTACGAGATCTTGGAGTAACATTTACTGCAAATCTATGCTTTACTGAACACGTTGAGCGAATTATCCTAACGGCGTCTAGAGCTCTCGGTCTTCTCATAAGGACTGCTTCTAATTTTAAAAGAGTTACCACCTTCAAAATCCTTTACTCTGCCCTAGTTCGTCCTCACCTTGAATATTGTTCACCCATTTGGAATCCCTATAATAAAAATCATACATATTCCATCGAAAAAATTCAGCACAAGTTTTTGTGCTTTATATTTTACAAAATACATGAGCCTATACCAAAAACCTGCCATAATTATGATACTTATCATAATCTCCTTAAACTTCCTACCCTTGCTCAACGTAAGCTTAGATTTGACTTATCACTAATTTTTAAGACTTTAAATCATATTGACTGTCCCGATCTTTTACGTCTAATACAGTTTAATGCTCCGCTTAGAACTCTCAGAAACTACCCGTTATTCCATGAATCTTATTGTAGATCCAACATCTCTGCCAACGAATGTATCAAACGTTACTGTAGACAAGCTAATATGTTTGCAACTTGACTTCTTTGGTTGTTCGACTGAATCTTTTTCTGATCAATGTAAATACGTCTCTAACAGCGAATCTTAATGTTATTTTTATTTTAAGTGTATCAAAGGGGGCCACCCCGTTAATAAATAAATAAGTAAATAAATAAATAAATAAACTTTTGGTTAAGATTGCTACCGAAGTTCATCCTTAAAAAGTACAACATGATTCCAGTCCTGGAAAGCGTAAACGAGTTGAACCCGTTTCTCCAACAAAACACCCGTAAGATTCTCCCCCCTGGCCCCATATCCCATAGGAAAGGTCGCGACCCGCCGATTTCCGTTCGAATGAAGAGCACCGCGAGCACGACGCTCTCTCGAGCTCGCGACCGCGTTAAACCCGGTGCACAGAGTCGAGAGGAAGCAAAGGAGGACCGGGGTCGAGGAATATCGAGATGCAAAGAGAGCTCGGCAACGCATTGTGTGCGCGTGTACCTGTTCTCCACGCGCGGGGCGACGCGCTCTCGCGTTCCCAGCGCGTTTCCCGGCATTGTGTGCAGGCACGGGACGCAGACGCGAGCACGTGCGACGAATAAAGGCGAAACTAATGACACACTGAGGGATTCGGGACAGCCGCGCCGCGAAATAAAGTCTAGGAAACCCCCCGGGGGGAGGGAGGGGGGTCGGAGGAAAACGGTCCTCGCGACGTTCCCCTCTCCGACCCTCCGTCTCGTCACCCTCTCGTATTCGCGAGGGATGTTGTTAACGCGCGACGACGCGAAACAATGCGAGGACGTCCTTTCTTTCGTTCGACGGAGCCGAGGCCGAAAGCTGTCTGCTCCCGGAGACTTGACATTTTTCATCGGCCGACGAATGGGCGACGTTGTTACGTAGGTTTTGTTCGTTGGGCAGGAGCTCGGAAACTGCGGGCGGAAAGTTCAACCGGCGAGGGTGTGTTGGAGTATGGACACGGGGTTCGCTGACCTATCGTCACCGGGGGCGTTGCACTTGCTAAGAAAGAAGACAAGTTCGTTGCTTGATAAATTTGTTGCTTTTGGTTTTTTGTTGGGTGCGGTAAGTCCTTGTGCAACGCGGTTAAAAATTGCGATGACCTTTATGTAACGTAGTGAAAAAGTTTTGGGGGTTCTGTGACGGTGTCATAAATTTGAAGGTACGTAGGGAACAGGGATTCCCTCTTGTGCGCAAAGTTTTTTGGACTTGAATAGGCTACTTTGAGGTGTCTCGTGAGACTGTCTTTAAGTCTCGCGAGGACAATGCGGATGTTCGTGTAAATTTATATCTTGGAAACGTGAATAAAAGTGTCTTAGTTTCCGAATATTGTAATGCGCATCTTGTTTTTGTTATTTTATATATTTTCACATTTATGCATTTTTACATTTTTGGTGAATGCATGAACATTCGCTGTTTGCTCGTGATACTCTGTGGTTGACTAATGAAAAAGAGATGAAAAACAAATGAGTATATCTTAACAAAATTAGTACTGATTCCCTTACGGCTTTCAGAAACTGCGCGTAAAGCAATACGAAATACAACCTGATTAAACATTTCATACCGATTTCTTTTATATTTTTTATATTTTTATATTTCTTTTATATTTTTATATTTATTGTTATCTCTTTTTCGTTTTATATAATTTTTGTATTTTTATTTATATTTGTTTTTGTGGTTTTGTATTTTACCATTTATCTACATTGTGTAACATAGGGTTCATCCCGTTGGAAATAAAATATTATTATTATTATTATTAATGTTAAGTTAAGGCGATATTTTTAGAACCAGTTTCTTTTTAATTTCTCTAAAGTTTTAAAAATGGTCTGTCCCTCTTTCGATGCAACATCTTCAAACGAGTTATAACTTATGACATCCCAAAAAATAAAAATCATGCAGGATGACTCGATGTAATATATCAAGGTTAACTTTAAAACGATTTATCTGGTAAAGTATAAGTAGGTTTAGAGAAAAAATAAGACTATGTGAAGGTATGATTAATTCTGTGGCTGTACGGAATGAGAATGCATGTCACATTTTTAAAAAGTTCGAACTTGTACGTTAATTGAACTTTAGAAGGTTGAATTTATATTTTAATCAAAAGAAAAGAACAACAGAAGAATTACTTTTTTTAGAAATAAGAGTAGGTATAATAAAATCCAAATCCGTAAGATAGTATGGATGTTCAGAACTATCAACGCCAATATTTCGAAAATAAGAACATGTGACTAACGTTGTTTTGCCTTACAACCACAGCATTATATTTATTGTTTAATAATAAAATAAATAACAATAATTTAAAAAATACTAAACTCTTCTAAACTCTAAAATATATCACAAAATCTGAAGAAACATTGGTTCGCCCCCTTAATTAGAAGTAACACAAAAATCCAATACATTTTATAACACATACATATTTAGAAAATAAAACACATTTATTTAAAATTTAGTTGTTGTTGTATGTCTATAAAAATATGAATTTGCATAAACTTCCGCAGTCTACTAATGACCAAGATGTCGATGCGACGTTAAACTCATACAAAAAAAAAAATTTGATGAAGACAATATTCTTACAACTTAGCTGAATTTATCGAAAACAACCAGAATTATAAGCAAATAATTATTGCTGCATCGCCGATTGTACTAAACTGAACGGAATAGGTAATTTGTGAATCAAGTAGAAAATTGAGAAGTAGGATATTCCCTATCGTGGCATTTTACACCAAATCAACACTTTTTAACCCATTGATCATTTGCACCATCGGTTTTTATGAAATCACAGCAGTCATTTTTTTTATTCGTTATCCATGATAGTGCTTGAAGTTGTGGTACCCGCAGAACATGAAATTCGCAAATCCTGAAACATTCTAATATCGTTGAGCTGTCTACTCTATCTGCCATGCAACAAAAGGGTACCTGTATGTTCCGCTAGTTAACTGTCCTCATTGTACAAGGTGGGCCAAAAGTTACGAGGGGGTTTCAATACTTAATAACTACTTTATTTCTTTATTTAAAATTTACTACGTTGTGGCATCATATACAGTATACGTAGGAAATTATGTTATAGAATATGTGATAAATTAAATCATATAAATAGCTTCTATTTTTCGCCACGCGCAAATGTGCCTCTTTAAGGCGTTTTATGATTCCTCTCAGTATTTCCTATTGGACTACTCCGATTTCGGCTCGAATACTGTCTTATGATTAGACTATAGAAGTTTATGCATTTATAGCGATTTTGAATGCATCAAAACGTATAACGAATTGCATAGATACGAAAAGATATGAAATATAGAAATCAAATTACATGTTAAAATATTTAGAAGGTACAAGACACTTTTATTTAAGTTGATCATCCTTTTCCACAGTTTTTTATTAAGACTTCAGATCCCTTCTCGACTTTTGGCCCACTCTGTACAATTTTAAAAGTTTCCACTTTCCTCGTCGCATAAAGTTAAGAATAGGAATAAAAAAAAAAAAATAAGAAGAAGACGTTTGTCATTCGTATGACCGTCGTCAGCGATTCAAATGTCGAGGAACGAGAATCGCGCACGCTCTTTGCAGAGACAAGCCTCTTGTTCCCGGTGTTCTCGTTTCTACTATTTGACGCGAGTCGATCCAATATTCGATCTACAGACGTTGCGACGACACGAGCCACCTGAATACTAGTCTGTTCCTCGCAGGAAACCAACTTTCCCTGTGTCCCTATTTCCTCGCGAACTCCCATCCCCCTTTCTGTCCCTCTTTCGCCCCGTTTCCCTATTGGGAAAGTTCGAACTCTTTGGCAAGTTTGTTAGCTATGGAATGGGAGCTTTCTAGGGGAGAATATTTTTCTTGAGCAGCTGCTCTAAATATGCATGATTTTGTTTATTTACTTGTGATTAAGGACATTCTGTCAAATGTAAATCGCTCATGGATGTCTACTACAACGAACCATATGATAGTTTGTAGCTGAAAATTAGATCAAGTTGGATCTATTATGATCCGAGTCAACGTTCAGTAACAATCTCAGCCAAAAGTTAATCAATTTCCAAGATATTCATAAGTACGAAATAAGTAATAAGGCTTCTTCTTGTGATGAAAACCAGTCAGAAATGTTAATCTTTTGTCACCTGTTTGTTGGAAGTTGGAATGTATTTCAATTGCAACTATTAGCAACTTCACTCTTAATTTTCTAATATGTTTCTCAATATTGCGTTTTCTCATGAGAATATATGTTAAATTGAAAGTTTAACTATTAAAGAACAATTTTTCTAAAATTTTATGTCGGGTTTTCAAAGATTTTCGTTTATTTTTAATGTTACCACAGTTCATTCTTTTTAAAAAACCACCCAATTAATTGTGCGGAATTTTTGTGACAATTTTGTTTAGTGTTTGATTTTTCTGTGCATAAGATTTCATAAACTTCGGCCTATTATTTCACCCTTAATTTTGTTGTTATATTTCTCAATAATGCACGTTATAATTCTCAATAAAGAATACACGTTAAATTAAAAGCTAAATAATTTAAAAACTACCAAACTAATATTTATTTTAATTTTTATGAGGGTTTACTATTGCATAGCGATTTTTCCTCCAATTTTCAAAGATTTTCGTTGATTTTTAATGTTATTGAAGTTCATCCTTAAATATGAAAACGGATCAAAAGAGAAAAACACGTATTTTTTATTTTTCGGTCCACTAAAACGTATCCAAAAACCAAAATCATCAGAAGCGAACATAGGTACAAAAATGATTCCATGTTAGTCAACCAACCCCGTACATATTTCATATCTTAAGGATTGTACGAAGAAATCAGCACACTTTGAATATTATGTACTGCAAATTCTAGTGAACGTAAAGCACTTTTACAAAATATTCACGAAAAAATATCAAGCAATGCTTAGTGAACAAAAATTCATAAATAATGGATGAAAAAAATATTTATTCACCACGCATGTTTTTAGATTTTTCGTTTTTACTAACAAAATGTGAATAAAAGCGTTAATGAAGCTATAATACTATTATTATTATTATTTATTGATATTAACGGGGAGAACGTTTTGCTACATTAGAATACAAGACAGTAAATAAATATAAACATTAGAGTATGACATAACAGTACCAGAAATAAAAAAAAGGAAGTAAAAGAAAAGAAAAAATACGCACAAAATTGCCTAACAGAAAACAGAGAGAATAACTTACAGTGATGTGGTCAGAACGTCTAAAATAAGAGATAAAGGCAGTGAAAAAATCTCGTTCGTTACAGAATTTGTTCGCATAATACAATAATTGGAAGGAATTAATCAACCAACTTCATTAGTCGACTAACACCGGTCTACTTTACTGTTGAGTGCGCTCTTAAAATCGCTGATCTAAAAAAAAAAAGGAAAACTCCAAGTGTCCAGATACTCAAAGCGGACATTTAATAGCTCTGAAATGTAAAACAGGAAACTATTATTTTTCCAGTGTCTGCCTCTCTTAACGCAATCGCGAGCCGCGGTCATTTGTAGGTTTAATTACCGAGCATGCACCGCGAAATCCGGAGGAACCTGGAGAGTCGCGAAAGGACACGGTAAAAGTGAACGTGAGCGCGAAACCCTGGGGTCGCCTCTAACGTAATTCTTAATGAGCCGTTGCGTAACGCCGACATCGTCCAATAGTCGACCGATTCGCCTCGACACGATTTCGATCCCAGATCGCTCTGGGGGTTTTTTTTCCTTCGTCGAAATTCATCGCGCCTTTCCGCTTCACCGACGCGAAATCGTCGCCGTTCGTTAACCCTTGGACCGTGGCGAAACGCATCAGCGTTTCTTCGGACGCGACCGTTCCTCCTATTTTCCAGCGAACGAAGGGAAACGCGAATCCGGTGCTGCACGCGCGAAATTGGAGTCGACGTTTTTCGACGATACGTTCTAATCGACTGCGCTGAACCGGAGAATGACCTTGAACGAACTAGAGTGCTTCGTATCGGTGCTTTTAAACGTTTCAATTTTTATCTGAAACTCTTTTTTTTGTGGTCGATTTTTATTATCGTTCGTGATTCATTCATCATTTCACGACTGTTATCAATTTTCTGTCGCTTTCTCTGGTACGAATTACTAGACTGCGAATTTGTATGCAAATTAATGTTTTTAAAGATTCAAATAAAGAGGTGAAACTCTAATAACAATCTGTCTTATTATTTAAATAATATAGCAGGTACTTTATTTTTCATATTTTATATGTTTTAGAATCTGTGAATATTTTTATAGATTCTTTCATATTGAAATTTGTCTCAAAATGCATTAAAATCCGCAGACTAATTATTACTATTTTGATCTACTATATTATTTCATTTATTACTATCTATGTACAGACTTCTCCTTAATTTAGGTTTTCTTACTGCGTTTAAAAGCATCGCTAAATGATTTGCGCTTACTAACTTTTTTCGTAGGTCTTCTTCACTCGGTCTGACTAATAAAGTAGTATGTAACTGTCATGATCAGACTAAAATAGTCTGACGTGGAATATTTTTTACTTTCTTATCAACATTTTTGTTAAACATTGAATCAACGGACATAGTCAAAGTACCTAACGACATAATGTTTATACTGAGTTAATTTTTTAAAAAAGTTAAAAGTAAAAAATAAATCAATACATGGATGATACAAAAATCCATCAACTATTAAAAGTTTTGATGCTGACAATTTGCTATGGATATTTTGGTGTCATGCAATTTTTTATGCTACTTCAATATTTAAAATAAATTATAATTGGAAGCAATTGCAGTTTTCATTACCAGAAAACATATTCAAGATTTCTAATGTACAAATCCATTTGATATTTACCGCATTCACAGTTCACCGCAACGTAAATAGTTTATTAGAGTACATTTAGAAAACAGTAGTTTCATATATTTATTGAAAAATGTTAAGTGTAGAAGAGTGATGGCAATGTACTACTATCAGCAGGGTCTGCATAGTTTTTTGTGAGAAATTCATCAAAATCCAATGGAAAGTTGTGAGAAATGATAGTTCGATTTACCCTGACCCACATACGGGTCATGGGACTGTGAACGTGTTAAAGCATAATATGTATCGGGGTAACAGATCTCATTATTCTAAACCTGACATTCCAAAGATCTTAAAATACATTACTTGAACAGTTTGAAAAATCTCAAGCTCCATATCAATGGTTACAACGCAAACAACATAAATCACATGTTTCTATTTTTGACATATTTGCGGTAAAATTCTGAACTTTGATACATATATTATACAACTTCTATCCTTTTACTAGATTACGAATTTTTATGCAAATTCATATTTTTACATAGTGTGTGTATTCAATAGTGTGTTTTCTCTTCTAAATATTATAGATATTATTTTATAGTACTCTAAATATTCTACATAATATTCTAAATATTGTAAAATGTACTTCCCGTTTTATATTTTATACATTTTCATTAATCTACATTCTTAAACAATTTCGTACATTTAAAATTGCCATAAATGCATAAAAATCTGCAGTCTACTTATTATATTCTACTTTTTATAAAAAAAATTTCCCCAAAACAAAATCTCACCCAAAACAAAAACTCGATATTAAAAGAAATGCAACTTATTTTATTTTCTTTCGCAACCACAGAATTATGTTCCAGAAGAGAAAATTCGTATTTTTATGAAAAACATACTATCAAGGACCTAATACCTGATCAGCTGAATATATAAAACTATCATACAATTATTTATCATGTTAAAAGTTGATCCCAAACACTTACTAAATAGGTATTAACTGTTTTGTATTTCAAAAGTCAAATTTAGAAGTTGAATTAGAGATAATTTAAATAATCAGAAATTGCTCCTTTTGCTTTTTTGACTTTAGAACTTATAATTTAATTATTGTTATTTTTACACTTTTAAATATAACTAATTGAAGATGAAACATGAATTTACTCAAATATCATAAAAATTTTGAGATTATGTTAATGTCCACATTGACACATTACAAAAACCACGATAGTTACTCTTAAGCAGGGCTTGAAACTGTTATGATATCGATTCTTGAAACAGTTATGAATGAAAAACATTTATTTTTCAGGTTCTATATAAGTTCAAAAACGGTTATAGAACCGATTCTCGTAACGATTATACAAAATTTTATAGTAAATGAAATTACAACTTATTGTAGTTATAAATTATTATTTACAAACAAAATTTTTTAAAAATTAGTATGAATAACTAAGTACACGTACCTATACATATACAGGGTGTATTCTGTAAGTTTGACTACGATCTTTCAAGCATTTCCGATAGTCTGACGAAAAACTACTTCGTACAAAAAGTAAACAGTTTTTTGCTGCACTACACATTGGGATATCAAAAATATTAATTCTAATAATTCTCGGTTTCTTTAATAGTAGGAATGTAATGTTTGAAGCCATATTACAGAATGTCTATTTAGCATATTGAACGCAAAGGTCTCGCAAACGAAGATATGTAGGTTCCGTCGTTTTCCTTGGAATCGCAGATATAATCACGATTGGAGGGAAGAACGCGCGTGTACCGTTCCGTTACGGTCTGCGTTCCGCGGGACGAAAGGAACGTGAAACGGACCGCGACGGCGCGCGTGTCGTCGACGGTGGGGGAACCGGTGGTGAATTGTGGTCGAAGGTGGTAGGGAGAAGGTTCGTATACCCGGTAGGAGAAGGTTGTGGTAGGTCGGGAGGGCAAAATGGCCGACGAACAGTTGCCAGGGCAACGATTCGGGGCGGTGCTAAAATGTTCCTCGGAGGCGGAGCATTTCTACCGCGGCGGCCATTGCTGATCCCCACTCCGACAGCTATCGCCGTCTGGCGGCCAAATCTGTAACTAATCGATCTCGTTTTCCCGCGCTTTGGCGAACTTTCGACTCTTGCATTTTAAATGGAAGTGACTGCGATTTAGAGACGTTAGCAAAACTGGTCTTAAAATTAGAATTTTTTCAAGAAAGAAAAATTCATTAGCCATGTTGATTGTTTATGAGACCTCTGTGAGTAAAGTTTCATTGCTTTATGAATATGTATATCGATGATAATATGTATTATTGTAAAATAATTGATAAATGAATATCTATAATCGACTTGTATGGAATTTGTATTGATTATGTGTTTAGTTGCTATAACATGGTTGCCGTTTTGAATGTCTATACTTTTTTGATACCTAGTTTCGATCTTTTTTATATGAATATCTATTATTATGAAGTAACCTCAAAATTGTATTTTTCTTCTTTATGAGCTTATTTTTAGTATCGAGTTACGTGGCTGCAGTAAATATATAAAATATATAATTTTTTGTATTACAGAGATTCCAGAAAAGAATTAAATAAATCAATACGTTGATTATACACAATAACTACAAACAATTCTATTTACTTAACAGTATAATAACAATAATAGATACTGACAAAATTTTAGCGAATATGTCTTGCAAAAATATTAAACGCATATAAATACAGAAAAAATTGACTATTCACCTACTCAATTATCCTGAATTTTTTTTATCCAAGGTTTCAATTATTTTCGGTACGATCTAGGGACTCTTATGAATATTCGAATGTTTAAATGTTTGAATATTCAAATACCAATAGAATTCGAATTTGACATTCGAATAACCAATATTCGGTGTGTTTGAATTTCGTATTATTGTACCTACTACGAGTTTAAGCATAAAATATTTTATCACACAGATTAAAATATTCGAATTCTGTTCGAATATTCGAAATTCGAATACATCTGTTTATCCGAATAATTATTTATTTATTTATTTATTCGAATATATCAAATAGTCGAATATTTACAGCTGCAGTATAAACGTACAGTAGGATTTCGAATAAAATTCGAACTATCATTTCATAATGGTATACATTTATATTACCAGTATCAAAATCGCGGTTCCACTGTACCATAATTTGCATAGAGAAACAAAAATAATGTAATCAATACTTTAAACATATGTTAGGTCAACTTCATGTCCCCTCATAATTGCAGTTATAATACTTCAGTCATAAAAAATTGTAATTTCATTAAGAGAACAAATTTTAAATGTTCAAAATCCTCAGAACTTGATGAACGACCTAATAAAAATGAACAATGGCTGTAAGCGTTGTATTAACACTTGCATTACTTATACCGCATTATGTTATCGAACGATCTCGCATTAATGTTAACTCCGATAATAACATCAGACATTGTACACTTTATATTCCATAATTACAAGCTTCAATTTTTTTAATTATACAGGGTGTAACGAAAATGTTGCAGTTCCTTGAAATGAGTGATTCCTGAGGTGATTTTGAACAACTTTTTCCTTAGCGAAAATGTTAGGTGGGGCTTTGTTAACGAGTTATTAACGAAAAACACCGACCAATTAGGGAGCGAGTACAGTGAACAAATTTCAGGGCGGGCTCCAGCTGCGAGTAGTATTGGTCCCTCATCGTCCGCGTCATCATTAATACTCTGTACTCGCTCCCCGATTGGTCGGTGTTTTTCGTTAATAACTCGTTAACAAAGCCCCACCTAACATTTTCGCTAAGGAAAAAGTTGTTCAAAATCACCTCAGGAATTGCCTCTTTTAAGGAACTGCATCATTTTTGTTACACCCTGTATAGATTTCTATTTTGTTGAAGTTTATTTTAAATATTTATTGGCTAATAATGAAATATTTAACGCCTAATTTTTACTGCAGAACTAATTTAGCAATGCTCAATTTCAAATTCAAATTACGCTAATTTCAACCTCCCAATAACATTATTTTTTTTTTATTCTAATAAAGCATATTGTTAACTACAGAGTGTAACAAAAATGTTGCAGTTCCTTGAAAGGGGTGATTCCTGAGATGATTTTGAACAACTTTTTCCTTAGCGAAAATGTTAGGTGGGACTTTGTTAACGAGTTATTAACCAAAAAACACCGACCAATCGGGAAGCGTGTACAGCGGATTAATGATGACGCGGACGATGGCGGGCCAATACTACTCACAGCTGGAGCCCGCGCTGATATTCATCCACTGTACTCGCTCCCTGATTGGTCGGTGTTTTTCGTTAATAACTCGTTAACAAAGCCCCACCTAACATTTTTCCTAAGGAAAAAGTTGTTTGAAATCACTTCAGGAATCACCCCTTTTAAGGAACTGCAACATTTTTGTTACACCCTGTATACATTCCTTGTCTAATTATAAAACGATTTATAAAGCACTTACAATTGACTTATCAACGTTATCTTAATTTCTTAGTATTACAGTTCATTCAATTATCATGACAAATAACTGATAAATAACAAAGCCCAGAGGATTTTAGAAAACATATCAGATAACAAATGAAATTACTCGCTCAAGGTCGACCACCGTTTTTAGTACTCCCATTTACTGAGTAGGAAATCTGAAAGTCTGACCCAAAAAGTGTCCTAAAATCGCCTATTAAAGTGCTCGAGTAAAGGCTACTTTAGCGTCGCCGTTACTAAGGACTTAACAGCAGCCATTAACGTTGATTTGGCGTTTAATTGGCCGACGGGCACGTCCGCGCCGGGTCACGCCCGATGTGCTTTGAATTTGCTGGCTGCGTGGGAGGGTTGTTGATCGTTCGAGGCTCGATTTTGCCCGTGAGCTTCGCTACATGCATACACCGGGTGAACGTAGAATTGGTCGTTGACCTTAGACGTGTTTCCCCGATTCGATTCCTTCGAATTATTCCTGTAATTTCTCCCACGCCCATCTCTGATAAAACACGAACAAGTCGTTGAACCGATTTTATAACTTTACATTTACCGACAACAGAAGCCACTCAGTTTCAGTCGAATAGTCAATCGTGATCGCATTTATTAGACTGACCTTCGGATCGAAATCTTTAGCTGTCAGTTGTTACTTGGTGTCGAATTTATCGCATTAATGGAAGCCTCTCGACGCCGTTTGCGGTTTCTTGACCGGCAATTGATTGCATGGTTGTATTTTACTGTGAAATAGAATATCTTGAGGTGGGCTGACACATTCATTTGAAAACGAAAATAGTATCTTTAAAGTTGAGATGAAGTTCATTTGTTCGTAAGGATTCGTATTTTCGTGTGGAAATCCTTTCGTTGCATAAGCAAGTATAGTTAACGACTCCATTCATTAGTTGCAAACTGTAGTAAACTAAAGATACAAGTCCACCTCTGAATATTCACAATAGACCAACGTCTGCTAATGAATAGCTACAACCACTAGATCTATCATGTGCTCAAGACGCTGATCTTTTGTTTATATCCACTCGACTCGTTGAATAGACAGTAGATGTATAGACGCAAGAAAACAGGACGCTATTCAGCTCTAAAATACGAACCGCAGAATGTGCTCAATATGATTTCATAACTCTGTACAAGCAATGAGCTCACGGAGAACAAGAAGCGTCTGTTTGTGTACAATTTATGAGTTGACGATTCTTATACGGTCGAAATTGAGAGTGAAAGAAACTGAGATCAGGGAGATCAGCAACGAGTTTCTAGCGAGAAAGTACAGTATCCTAAACGAATGAACATGAAAGCGCAGAAATCCTTAATCGCGAGTTGAAGTTAGAAACTTGTAGCCGGAGGGTTGAGTCACGTCCCTCTCTAGTACAGACCGTAATATAGAAAATTCGGCAACGCTGTCATCAGTCCTATTCATACTCGTAGTGACATTCAGTCGGTTCATTGACGTTTCTTAACAGTTTCATATCACTTCCATATTTGTTCTTTCTTTTAACATTTTATACATTTTTAAGATGCCAGATAAATGTTGTGTGCCCAATTGTAGAAGTAATTATGCATCCTCTGGGGAAAACTACCACTACTACTTACACACTACTTAATAACTATATAAAATTAAAAAATAATGTGAATATTAGTTTCTCAACGAAGAGACGGAAACTTCAAACATTACAGCAATAATTGAACCTTATTTTTTATAGTAATATGTACATGTTTATTTATTTCTTAATCTTAAGTTGACATTTCAATTCTTTGTTACATTCCTTCAAAAAATAATTTAAAAAGTCAAAGATCTCCGCTCTTAACATCTACATGTAACCTCAAAGAACGAGACTCGAAATATAATTAACAATAAAATGAATTTACAGTTATTGCTCTTCCGTAAAACTCATTTTTTGTCAAATACTTGTTATTAGAATGAAAATATATATAAACACTTTATTCCAATGCACGAGGACTGATCAATGCTAACCAAGTCCTGTCAATACCTGTCAAGACACATCAGTCTGACGACTGACCAGAACCACGTGATCAGGACTGATGAAGCGCTGTTGCCATATCGTATATTACGGCCTGTACTAGAGAGGGCCGTGGTTGAGTAGATGCTAAACGTGAAGTGGAATGCGTTTCGTTGCCAGCAGAGGCGCAAACTCATCGAACCTGAGAAGTTCGAATCCATCGGAAACTAAACTCGAACGCGTTTCTTGCAGATCCTCGTAGAATACGACGACGTAGAGTGGCAAAGAAGAGAATGGCTATCGCCGCACAGGGACGCAGTGTTCTCGTTCTTCCTGGTAGAAAAGGGACTCTATTGGGCCGAGCGACCTGACCCCAGGCATGCCAGCCTCATCGCCATCGATCATCACAACCACGCGAACAATAACCACCACCATCATCGTATCAACGGGAAACCCCTGAGGGGTGCCACCGCTGTCGCGAACACGGTCGCCTGGCCAGCTCTAGTAAGCCATTGCCCTCTTGTCCACCCCGCCTTATCGTAAACATCGGGCGTGCTCTAATTGCTCCACGACTGACATTCACTTTCAGGCGTTCTACCCCCTGGTGGCGCGTGCCGAGTTATCGGAAGACGCGATGCCTCTCGAGTTTATGCAGGACCGAAGGTTGGACTTTGTCGACTACGCGAAGCTGAAACCGTTCACCGTGAGTATCATCTTACTTCCGTCGCTTGCTTATGATTGTACGATTGTTGTCGATTCTACGGGTTCGATGATGTTGAGTCAAGGCAACTCGAAACAGATTTGTCGCTCATGAAAAGGACATTCATTTAGAAATCGAAGTGTGCAAACTTGACGACGCGATCGCAAGAAGGATTTTTGTTTTGTTTCTGTTTTCACAATATAATGGCAAAACCGTTTTGTTCTGCGCAATTAAATTCGTACACGACGGGCTTTAAAGCTTTTTTATTTAGACGATTAGTGATAACAAGCCTTGGGAAGTGTAAGTTTTCAGAAATTGAAACGTCAATGCAAACCCTATCCTCGTGTTCGTTAATACTCACCCTTTGGGGTGTTTTCTGCATACATTAACCCTGTCGGTCCAGCGCATTTTGAACGGAAACTCGCCTCTGCCAACGGTGTATTATACAGGTGTTGCAAGTTCCTTCAGAAATGTGTGATCATTAGATGGAAGATCTTCTAGTGACCGTTAGAGTGCGCTTGAGTAGAAACATCCGTGAGGAGCGCTCCTATTGGTTCAGCGAGTTCAAGTGGTGAGGAGACCGAGCGCGAGTAAAAGCTCTGTGATCGTCTGTGACGCACTTCGTTCACACACATGCATACCGTACGCAGAGTTCTGACCATGACGCCTCTAGCGGCGACCAGAGGATTTTCTATCTATTGGTCACAAAAAATCACCTCAGTCAAGAACACCTCTATAATACACCGTGCCTCTGCCTTACTCTTTGATAGATTCGCGTTCCCTGTTGGAATAAAGATCGAAGGGTAATGAAGGCATATGATAGATGGACTGCTAATAAATCTGGGACTGCGTATGGATGATGTTTGTAAAGAAATACTGTTTTTTTCGATATTCTCTCAAATTCTCTCAAAAATATATACTAAAGATTTGATATAAGTCGACTCAATTCTTTTATGAGTTGAATCCTTTTTTTACTAATTAGTGAGGAATCTGTTTCGAAAACCTTTGAAAGCAGAAAGTAGAACCTAAGTTAGTAGACATTTAGCAGAAAGTTCGATCTGACCTGAAATAAAGAAAATACAGTATGTTTTCTAATATAGGATTATTTTAGAGTGATCGCTTTAACAACGAAGTCGTCAGCGACCACTGACTTGAATTTACAAACTTTGGGGTTTAATTATATAGTGGTTACAATATTTGCTGTACACTACTGTTTCATTGAAGAACTGAATTACATTTTGGATGTTTTTTGGCTTCGTTTAAATTTGTTTTCAGATCGGCTTTGATGTTTAGTTGGTCTCTTTGATGTCAAAATTTTGGACAGTCTAGCAAAATGTGTTTTATGTCTAAAGTTGTTTCTCAGGATTCGCATTCTAGGACGATTGCTTCGTGATGAAGCATTCGTGTGTTAATTTTAAATGGCCAATGAGGATGCAGATGAGAGTTCCTTGTTCTTTTTTGTTCAGTTTTGGGACGTTGGGTTTTTCATATATGTTCGATCTTATTTCATGGAATTTTATTTGAGAGTACTTGTATGATTATTTGATTAAAAATACAATAAATGCACAACGTACTTTCTACATTGTACCGTAATTCACGCATAAGGCGATCATTTTTTCCACGGTTAAGGAGATCGCTGACGATGCTTAGGTACTATGCATTTCTCTTATTAAGTCCATGGAAACTTTCACGACAAAAAGTGACTTCTACTGCGTTCTGAAAAAAAAACAACGCAGATTAACTAAACCAGTTTAAAATTTGCTAAAACGGTCCAGCTTTCGTCTCGATGGCGTCTCACCAAGTAGATACGATAGGGTTACCAGCCGATTAAGAGTCACGCGAGCTTCCTTGAGCGACCAATTCACTTCGTAACTAGAAACTTACTTTGTTAGAGTGACGAGGAAACTTGGTGGCAAGTTCCGAGGTTGTTGACCTATCCGATAACCCTCTGGGTTCGAAACGTTGCGGTGTCTGGGAGCAACCTTTTGAGGGATGGTGACCCTAGTTCGCAGCTGAAACTGGAGAATAGGTTAACGTCTCTCGATCGTTTGTCGAGTGGAATATATCGCTGCGTCTTTAGCCTTCTTCACAGCCTAATTTGGACTCCTCTTGTTGGAGAAGGTTCTCTAATCCAGCCATAGTTTCATTCGTCTCGTAAACTTAAAGATTATATTCTCAAACAAATGATCGAAGTGGAAGCACTTTGCGATTTCTGAAGAAGGTCTTAAGTGATGAACATTTATTGTCAATGCGTGTTTCAGGGACACCGATATTATTTACTGTGGGAAGAGATGGCGTGATGAATTAATCATGTTTCAAACATTGATGAAGTGGCACCATTGTAATAGATGTAGAGAACAGTATAGAGTTTACTTTAATTGCATTTTAATTAAAATGACCTCCGATAATTATATTTTATTTTATGAATAAGTATATCTACATATTCCTATGCACTTAATAGTTTCTCGTGAGGATAACTTATTGTCGAAAATAATATTGTTAATCCTTTGGAGTCGAGATGCAAATTTCTCTTAATAGATAAGAATCTATTCCAAAATCATTCTATAGTTATACATTTTCCTCTTTATTTTGAGTTCTCTATGGTTAAATATAATACAGCGTCTAAGTACCTGATCTTTCTCTTAATAAGATACCACTGGCTAATTCCAAGTGATGAGTGTCAATTAAATCATAAATAAATCATACAAAATTTCTTCCTGCTAGTAAACAACCAGTTCAATCATCCCTATGCCCTGATTCGCAACATAATTTTCAACAGCGTACATCAAAGAAAAAATTTCGAAACCATAATAATTGTTAAATACAAAATCAAAGAAATTGCTTATTCATCAGTAATCAGTGCTCCACCGTTTGTTAACATTCATTATCAGTCCACTAACGGCAATAAATATTGATCACCCGAGAATTCCTCGACGACGATGTGACTCCGTCCATCGATGACGATAAATCGATCAATGGATCACCCTCGCGCCGTGAACGAAGCGGCGTGGAACGTGTTTGAAAAGTTTTTACGTCGGTGGGGGCGGACGAACGTAGATGCGGGGAATTGTTTCCAAGTAATTAAACTAGCGGAACTTTTACCGTTAAAAGTTTCGTCGGGTTCGTGGAGACTGTAAGTGGTTCACGTGCGGCGAAAAGTTCCGTCGAGGCTCCGGTCAGGATCAGCTGCAGCGTAGTTTCGTGCGCCGATCCTCGCTGGTTACGTATTAAACGCGATTACTGTGGAATTAGTTCCACTCGATGAGGAGAATGGCGTGTCTAGCTGAACCTGGTCCCCGATTTCGATGCGAACTCGCGGAGATTTTAAGCTCCTCCGTGGTCTGGCTTAGCTTTATGCGATACCGCTACTTTCTACGACGGTCCCCAAAGGGAAACGTTAGGGATTAATTCGCGCTTTCGTCATCCCCTCAGGTTTTGGCTGTACCGTGATTTGCGAGGCGAGCGGCACTCTGCGCGCTGAACTTGAGCGGCCGAAGCGCGAACGGGAGAAAAAGTTGAGAATAATTTCACTGGTGACATCGGGGTCACTGGAAATTGCCGGTGCGTGGCCATCCGTAGCCGCGTGTTCACCTATCGATTTCTGATAGCCACACTTTCGCTCCGCCGCGTGTAAAAAGAACCTGCGAAAGACAATAAGAGCAGCACAGTTGTAGATTAAATATGGGAGAATAGAAGAAACGGGAACGAGAAGCGAGAAAAGGGATTCTATCCCAAATTGTTTACACGAGTCTCATTGCTAGACTACATTGATTTTCTGTGTTAAACTTCACGCTTCGATTTTGATAGTACGTTGGGGTCATTCCACGCGAACTCGGACACTTTTCGGAGTAACATTTCGGATTTTGCTGAATTTTGGATATGTTTTAGTCTTTGGGGGTATATAAACGTGTACGAAAGGATTTTTGAAAATTTTCAAAATTGTAGATTTTACAGCTTTTTGAAGTTTGGTGTTCACTTTTTTTCTATCAATTTTAGCTCTTAAACTAGCAAACTGATAAAAATGTGCTTTTGGGTACTTATAGTAAAGACATAGGAGTATATAATAAAATTTTTTTCAGTTCAGAAAATAATTTTTTTAACCATTTATTTTGCAATTGTTATAAACAAATGCAATTTTCACACCGCGGGGTCACTTTTAAAAATTTGAAAAAAAATGAGTATATAGTCCTATTTGTCCCCTTTATGGACCACTTTTCAAAAATATGGACATTTTAAAATTGGCCTTAGGAAAATTAATTGAATGTAACGCCGCGCCGTGCCGCGGCGCCTCGACTGGCCGAGCCGCGCGGTACCTCCAGCAATCAAGCGGCTACATCTCCTATTCTTACACAGAGTATGCGACTATTGAAAGGTACACTAGCGTTAATACTTATGGGAAGCTCACTCTTTGTCAATGGCACCCATTGTTAGTAACATTAAGGTTACCACTGTTCGATGGAAACCACGAGAAGGTGGTGAGTATCTTCCATCGGGAGAGGATAGGATGGAATTTGATGGGATAGGATGGGATAGGATGGAATAGAATTCGGTGAAAGGATGAGTTTTTGTTTGTATCTTTAGCCGTCTAATTAAATAAATGACCGGTATAAATATCTAATTCATAATTGCTACTCTTCTTGATGTTTCACTGTATAAATAAATTTTTGCAGTCAAATGAGACACTGTATCCGTTGGAATAAATGCATGAAAATTTCTCGTTCCATTAATTGTTTTAGCAAGCCCACGTCTCTCTAATAATACGTCTGAATGTTCATTATATTCCTCCACCGTACTAAATTGAAAATTAATGTTTTTAATATTAACACTCGCCCAATCAAACAATTTTTGCGGTGTCGTTATTTGGTCTTGCAATGGTTTTTGTAAACTTGCTCGAGCTGCAAGGCGTTTTAAACACCCACCAATACCATCGCATGCATTCTTGCCATGCGATGTTGCAAAATAATGCCATTCGGCGTTAATTCCGAAGTCTTCATAATGGAAACTGAGGTTCAATAAATTGTATTTATTTTTATACTTATAAAAATTTTTATACTTATAAATTTTTTTATTTAAATTTTGAAACATCAAGAAGAGTAGCAATTATGAATTAGATATTTATACCGGTCATTTATTTAATTAGACGGCTAAAGATACAAACAAAAACTCATCCTTTCACCGAATTCTATTCCATCCTATCCCATCCTATCCCATCAAATTCCATCCTATCCTCTCCCGATGGAAGATACTCACCACCTTCTCGTGGTTTCCATCGAACAGTGGTAACCTTAATGTTACTAACAATGGGTGCCATTGACAAAGAGTGAGCTTCCCATAAGTATTAACGCTAGTGTACCTTTCAATAGTCGCATACTCTGTGTAAGAATAGGAGATGTAGCCGCTTGATTGCTGGAGGTACCGCGCGGCTCGGCCAGTCGAGGCGCCGCGGCACGGCGCGGCGTTACATTCAATTAATTTTCCTAAGGCCAATTTTAAAATGTCCATATTTTTGAAAAGTGGTCCATAAAGGGGACAAATAGGACTATATACTCATTTTTTTTCAAATTTTTAAAAGTGACCCCGCGGTGTGAAAATTGCATTTGTTTATAACAATTGCAAAATAAATGGTTAAAAAAATTATTTTCTGAACTGAAAAAAATTTTATTATATACTCCTATGTCTTTACTATAAGTACCCAAAAGCACATTTTTATCAGTTTGCTAGTTTAAGAGCTAAAATTGATAGAAAAAAAGTGAACACCAAACTTCAAAAAGCTGTAAAATCTACAATTTTGAAAATTTTCAAAAATCCTTTCGTACACGTTTATATACCCCCAAAGACTAAAACATATCCAAAATTCAGCAAAATCCGAAATGTTACTCCGAAAAGTGTCCGAGTTCGCGTGGAATGACCCGTTGGTATATTTAGTAAAACTGATGGGTAATACTATAAACTACATTTCCTTATTAATATTTTACTTTTACCTTTTACCTTATTAATATTAATATTTTGATATAATAATATTTCAATCTTACATTTCGAATTTTGTAGTATTGTCCATTCAATCGAACACTGTGCGACAGTTACGTGGGGCACCCTGTATTTAATACTGGCAGTATAAATATCTCAGAACCTATAAGTTTGCTACAATTTACACCACCATCATTACAATCGTTAAGATATAAATTTTCAATGTAGGTGTAACACGGTTTTCCGCTCATTTCAATAACTAAACCAGAGCAGAAAGTACGGATTTGCGAAGATCTACCAAAAGCATAACCAGTAAAATCCAAACTTCTTCTTACCGCTTGACCACGAAAGTTCCTCAGTGAAAGTATACCACAATTTCCATAAAAACATTGAAACGGCTTGAAGCATCAGACATGCAACAAAGAGTCTACAATACCAAAGCGCTGTACAGGGTCATCCATGTATCTCGGAACCCGAGCCCATTTATAATCATGGTTACGAGTTCCGAGATACGTGGATGACTCTGTACAAAGGAATCGTCCACGCTCACGGGGATAAGGAGATTCAGCAGAATCGCGCAAATTGAAGGCAAGCACCTCGAAGGCGACATTTCGCATACCGATGAGAGATAGCGTGTTTCGCGACGGAGAAAAGAAACGCGACTGGTAAAGAGAAACACGGGGCGTCGGAATGCGTGGAGGAAAAGAAAAGAAGAAAGCGGAAGGAGGGGTCGTAGGAGGAAGGAGGAGATGGAGAAGTTATATCTCAGAATCGGTCGAGCGCGGCGCAGAAGAGCGACGAGTCTGCTGACCCTGAACTATAAATGCAACGGGTTCTTTCTGTCGGGTGTTCCTCGAGGCGCATAGCTATCCGCACGCATACCGAGGTGGCCGTCGCGGACGCGCCGACACGTACGGCCCGGAAAGAGCCCGAACACGTGGAGATCCGGCTCGCGGCTCCCGCGGAGCCTCCGACGACGATTTGCTCTTGTTTCCCTGGCAGCCGCCGCCTCTCTGCCCGATTCGCCGGCTCGCGTCCGGGGCCGCGCGCCTGCACCAACGTCCTCCCGAAACGTTGGAGAACGGCCAACACGAGGCGCCAACATATTCCCGTTCTCCCTAACGGTCCTTGGCAAACCCCCGCGACACGGCCTTTATGCCTTTCTTCGCTCCCCCGCCTTCGCTTTTCCGCTACCAAGATCATCGCCTCGATCGTCTCGCGGCACCGCGCCGCACCTTCGCCTTTTCTTCGCCGATCCTCCTCTGACAGCGAGTCGACCGTGTAGGGGATTCTTTGTCCCCCTTTTTCGAAGCGAGAAAGGAACGCGCGATTTGTTTTCGCTGAAAGAGGAGAACTCCGTCTATCCGGGCGACGACACGTAACTGGATGTTTCGGATGATGGCTGCAAGGATGAAGACATTCCGAGGAAAACGTTATTGTATCCAGGAGATTTTGATGTCGTTGAAAATTTTAAAACCGTAGATAATGGTAAAATGATATACAGGGTGTTTGGGATAGTATAGTAAAGCTTTGAAGGGGTGATAGATCACGTAAAAACAAACAAAAAAATTTGTATATGATTGGGTCCAAAACTCAACCATTTTGTAAAAAAAAACTGTCATGAACATTTAAACTATAAACCACTATAATTCAAAATAGGAACGTTTTTCGTAAGCAATTTCTTCGCTAAAATAAAGATTACGATCTTGTTAATTCAATAAGTACAGTAACTGTGATATTGTTACCTTGTATCGCGAAAAAATAATATTTTTCTAAGCCCCTAAATTACCCTTTAAAATCGCGATAATTTAGGGGGTTAGAAAAATATTATTTTTTCGCGATACAAGGTAACAATATCACAGTTACTGTACTTATTGGATTAACAAGATCGTAATCTTTATTTTAGCGCAGAAATTGCTTATGAAAAACGTTCCTATTTTGAATTATAACGGTTTATAGCTTAAATGTTTATGACAGTTTTTTTCAAAAATGGTTGAGTTTTGGACCCAAGTCATATAGAAGTTTTTTGTTTGTTTTTACGTGATCTATCACCCCTCCAAAGCTTTACAATACTATCCCAATCACCCTGTACAGAGCTTTAATGCATTATGCAATTTGAGAAAATGGATTGGAGAGATTGTGTTTCAATGAATTAAAAAGTCGTTCTTTCACATATTTGTTTGAACTACGAACTTGACTGCGTCATCGGTGTTCAAATCTAGACTTTCTTTTAGACGTATTTTTTTTTCTCTGCAATTCTATTAGTTATAATTAAATTTACTTGTATTGGGTGTCTCATCTGAATTTGACATTTTGACTTTTCCTTTATAGTATTCATACCAAAAAATGTTTCATGTGAAAGTTGAATGATATCTTGAGAAGCATGCTGCTCTTATTGTGAGGTTTTTCGTAAGTAGATGCGCAGAGGTTATATGAAGATCAATTTTGTTTCTTTAAATGGAATAATGTATTTTTTAATATCTCAGTTGATGCAGAGCGAAATAGACTATAAAAAAGTGTTATCCTATTTATATTGAAAAGGTTATAGCTTAGAAGGTATTTGAATTCAAATAATTCCAAAACGCTATTAAAAAAGATCAAAAATAAAGACTACTTACATAAAAACATTTGTGAAATTGATATAGTAACAATTATTCTGTATTGTTTTGTATATCAGACGAAATTTTGCCATATTAAGAGATAATCCGTTGCTTCATATTAGTTATTACAGTTGAATCTTCAGGATAAAGTTTATTCTCCAAATAGCCTCATAAGAAAATTTCAAGGGGAAGTAATGGTGTTTTATAATTGTTTAAATTAAAATATCTCTTATATTACTAACTTTTCAACGTAAATAGTTTAACCGGTTTGAAATTAAAATGAAAACTGAAGCATTTCTATAATACAAAATTGTTTTATTTTTACGATATCATTGTTAAATAAAATTTCAAGGTTTATCGGACATTTTACTGTATTCTTATCGAGTATCAAATAATTGAAACTTAGGATATTAAAAATAGCAAATTACTGTACTGTATTTATAACTGATCAAAAAGTTGGAACCACTTTGTGAGTAAAGAAAGAATTCGATTTTTAATTATCTACAATTTTTATTATTCAGAGTCAGAATTATTTAACGCACTAGTTTTAATAATAATTTAATCATTTTCTACATTAGCATTTCATATTGCAAACATTAAATCGAATAATCAACGTTCTACATATTAACTGTAAGAATGTTTGGCTTAAACAAACAAAATTTAATAACTATGGTAATTAAATTTACTTTTCAATATTAGTAGAATCTTCATTGTCGGAACTAATAGAAAGATGAAAGGTTGGAAAACTAAATTTTCGTTTAATAAAACACAATTTTTATCGTATGAAACTTTATACTTCACACATCTTGCAGTATGTGAAAAAAGCACGTGACCTGTACATATTTATAGATCTCGTATTATTTTTAGTTTCCAGGTGCACGAATTTTCTAAGAAAAAAGATGTTTAATTAATAGAACGTTTTATAGATTCGTATTCGAATAATCGAAATTATACTATATATTGCAATTAAAAATATTATAATTGCAGTTCAAGATGTTAACTTTGATTCTTTGGATACTGTGTGACATATTATAATTTTATTGAAAAATAATAAATAGATCTAAATTTTTGGTCTGCAGTGTATCTATACTTCACGACATTTCTCTAACGTTTATCACACTAAACATCGATTCCCATGGGAACTTTGTGAATTTGAATTTCGTTTGATTTGGCGTTGGTTCCATAAAATCTGCAACACCGATGGAATTTAAAAAGTAATAGAAAAAATTAAATATACATTGTAAAACTTCACGATCATTATTTTGCGGTTAGTCAAATTACCGTACATTATTATACATGTTCATTTTTTGTGTTCGTATTTACCTATTGTCTAAATAAAAAGTTGTGGAAAATTGGCTCCACTTTGAACGTGTAAAAATAAATTTTCTGCTAGATATATTTTTGCTAAATGCTATTATTATATTCCGTATTATTCTCTGGCAAAGTTTTTCCTAATATCAAGTCTACTTTTTTTAATTACATGATTCATTAGCAACTACATAATATTCTGCATAAAACTTTATCATTATCCAAGATCTTCAACGGTACCAAAATCCACTTGACGTTTGTATTTAAATATTTATGTCGAGTACACACATTCATTTACCCATTCGTTTGTTTATCGATATTTTGAAATGCATGAATTTCGAAACTTTGAAAGAGCATTACTTCAATAACACTCCGTGAGCTGTTTCCCAAATAACTTGTATAGTTATTGAAACGACAGTTTGCTGTTTGAATTCGACATTGAATGGTTCATATTAATAACAAAATTGCGCTCCAAGGAATTATAGCATCGGTTTTTTATTCCTGCACTGGCTGAACTGGTGCAGAATGAACCATTTGCTATCTCCTTCCATTTTGTGAAATAGAAAAACCTAGCGATTGGTTTGTTCTGCACTAATGCAGTTAATGCAGGAATAAAAAGTAGACCTATAGTGTAGCGAGTAGAAGATAGCCGCGAAGTTCAATAGTTGCTTGAGAAAATGGATCTACGAGGAATTCTAATCGAACCTCGGAGTCATACTCTGACTCGATCACTGTGCTAAAAATTTCAATGAGCATCTTAAGGTGAAGTACATACCATTGAGGCAGCATTTTGGCAGTACGCTACGCGTGAACTCGTCGCGCGAGACAAATGAGATTCCATTGAGGCAACATTTTGGCAACATACTCCGTGGTATGCCACGGGGAACGCGGAAAAAGAAGATCGGGTGCAACATTCGTGTCGAAAGCTTGACAGTCGTTTGGTATGGCCTCGATAGAGTCCTGCCTTTCGAAAGACATTATAAAACATCCGCCGGGAAAATCTAAATGTCTCTAAAAAATGCTTAAAGCGACTCGAAAAAAGCCCGAGGAGAATCTAGATTATTCTAGATGCTCGTGAAAGGGCATTGCATCCGGAGTAGAAGCAACGTTGTTGGTGGTTGCGAAGTGCTGCGTCGCAATCGTCGAAACGGCGCGACGCGGCGTGTGCAGGCGTATTAAAGAAATGACGTTGATTTCGTCGCGCGGCAACGATATTACGCGAAACGTCAGGCGAATCGTCGGAACGCGTCGCGGCAGCCGTTAAGTGCTCCCGACGCTTCGGTAATAGCGTTATAATTGCCGTTATATTACTGCCATTATCGTGCATCACCGTCATGCTTCGCGTCGCGATTGCACAACGCATCTGACGTAACGACCCGATGATGACGTAACGAGACGCTGACGCAACCGACTCGACGTACACACGGTCGCGATGTGCACACACGAATTTACATATGGGCGCCGATGGGAAAGTCGGCGAGAAGAAATCGTTTGGGAATAACTCGATCGATCTTCGCTGTGTTTCCGAGGAACTGATACCTGTAGTCGTTGCATTCTTTCCAGCGGCGATATTTTTAGAACTTGCCTCCGATCGGTTCGACGCGAAAAGGAATTCTTTTCCATAAAGTTTTAGCCGACATCTCATAACATATTCATGATACTGGCACTTTTGCGCTCGATGTGGCGCGAAAAGGAGCTTTAATTTAGAGCTAATCAAAATGGATTGGCTCTAATAAATGACACTCAAGAACGAGCTGTCTTCAAAAATAGTCAGTAGTTCTATCATCAATGATTAGCAACTGCCAATCTGTGTTAGCCGTATCTTTGCTAGCATGGATCTTATCAATTATTCCACTGACAAGAATATTATTGAAAAGATATTTTTATTGAATTTTCGATGCATTCTTCTTAAGAGTCTACCTGAAACTAGACAAAGTCTAGATATAGTCTCACGAACGAGGCTCGAACTGGTTGTCATTTTTACAGCAGGACTGGGAGCTGACGAAAGGCTCGGTATCCTGGGCCAGCGCTGTCAGGCGATGGGCAGAGATGCAAGATGGACAGAGAATTCTACTAACCACACCGAGCGTTCTGGTTGGCTTCAGGGTCGAGGTTTATCGGGCCGAGGGCACCACACAATGGTACACCGCCGTCATTGTCGGTTACAACGAGTCCACCAAGGTAAAGCTTAACACATGAACTGTTCTCACCATCTTCTTACGAATCTGAACCACTAAATTTCCTCTATCCATTAAGTGCCTTTCTTGGGACTTTCTCGACCTGTTACTGTTATTTTCTCCAACAGTTTCTCTAATTTTTTATGTCAAGAAAATGTTATGTTGAAAATTCGCTGTTAACATTCAGAATGACATGCTTATAAAAATTCGAAGAACGGCAAAATGAAAACATCAGAAGAGCGACGCTTAAGAATTAAAGTAATTTTTAATTGTTATACATTTTTAATATGTATTATGGAATTAAGTCAGCTCTGTATAAACTAATTGTAAGCTTAAGAGCTTGGAGATATTAGAACTCTCAGATTCTTTGTCAATTTCAATGAAAGTGTCTTTTATTTTCTAAATATTATAAAATGTATTTTATTTTCGATATTTCATGCTTTTTTTGCATGTATGCACATTTTAAATCGCCATAAATGCATAAATATTCACAGTCTACTTATAAAATTCAGTTATTTAAAAAATATGTAGGATTATACTAGAACATATTTGACTCTCTGATATTTGTATTATAAAAATTCTTCTATTAGGTTGAGTCAGAAATATGTGAAGAAATTAAAAATAAGTATTTAATGTCGTTAAGTTAAAATTCTTGTTTCAAGAATAATCTAATTATTTATTGTGTCAATTAGGTTTCACTTGTCATTATTAGAAAATCGTCCAAGTCTCAATATATATTAAATTAAGATGAATCATGGCACATTTTATTGGAGAAAAAATTTTATGTTAGAAAACGAAATTTATTTATGATTGAACCTCATATTTTACTGTCTCATTTGGATATTCAAATTATGGATATCCATTTCTTTCATATCCCACCTTTCCTTTTGTTACTAATAAAACGGCCATTTATATTTCCAATTAATCCAAAAATTTAGATTATGAAGTCTTGTTTTTTCTATTGTACAAATTACAGTTTCAATCGTATTACCACATTTTCCGTAATTTTTGTTATTTCATAAGACAGTCGACGCGCTGCTGCTCCATTAACTGTAGCTCTACAAATACTTTGAATTTCGGCTTAAATCGTTAGAATTACGTTTAAGTGCATTAGGTGCTATTGATTGAGAAAAAAGATTGTTTGACCAGTTATATTTAATTCCCCGCTTAAACAAAACAGCTGAATGTGACAGCAATTCGGCACGTGGCTTTGACCACAGAACCATGAACGAAGTTTAACTTATAAATAGCACAGATAAATCTATAACATTCAACAACAAGTCTATACCATTCATTTTCAACTACACAATGTTAAACTAACAAAAGGATAAAACTGGCAATAGATTGTCCAAGTTTTGCGCAAGATCCCGGCAATCGTCAATTCGCAAGGCAGACAAGTCGACAGAAGTCTTGTGATGGGTGATACGTCTTAACGAGCCGAGTCGGTCCATCGACCAGAACGATCTTTAACGCGTTAAATTGGCAGATACACCGCGCTCGGTGACAAGAGATCGCGCGGGTTCCTCTTTCTGGAAGCGAGACGTCTGTCTCCAGCAGCCATAAATTGCTCATGGAAAAGATTTATCGCCGTTCGAAAGTAGCTTGATGTTTCAATCCATCAACCGGCGAGCGTTCGCGTTGACGCAAAACTGAAGGATGTTGTCCGTGTCAACGATCGCCTGTTGATATTCCCGTTCGAAAAAGGAAACCCGGCTCTCGGCGCGGCGAATCTTCGAATTCTTGATTATTTATCGCGCAATCGGTTTTGGAACGGCTATCTCAATACCGCGAAATAATTGAAATCGCTCTTCGAACGACGCGACGCGACGGTGCGACTGATTGAAAGCTTTTGATTATACATTCATGCCGGGTGTGATGCGATTTCAGGACTTGACTGTCACTGACGACACGGTTCTCGAGGATCACAACGAGGACCCCAGCTTAGTACAAATGCGACTGATTGGGGACGGAGGTGAGTTTATGTTTTAATTAATACCATATTACCACTTTGCTGGTTTTGTTAAATTTAAGAGTTGAGACGCTTTGTTCCTTATGAAAATGTTTGGAATATAAACTGCTTTATATTTAGCTTGTTAGAATTCATTTTAATCTTCGAAAATACGTGAAATCAAATGTAGAATAAGTCCTGCTTAACTTGTACGTTTTTCTCTAAATAAAGATATAAAATCATTTCTATGAATACTAAAAGTGGGTTTAAAAGGGGACTGGATAGTCCGATTTGGTAATAACTGTACTAAAGACAAGAATTAAAATTGTGATTTGTGCTTTTCAATAATATTAATTAGTATTATAAAGCGTAAAAAAATCTTTTCTAGTAAGATAAACATATGTATGACAGTACTACTTTCATCTAAAGTACCTATAAGCCATTTGCTTCAATCGCCTGCGATTTTGCAGTGATCCTGTCTGCCAGAAATGAAATTATGAAATGCTCCTTGTGGAATGTTCTTCGTGTAGGTTCCTATTCCGTACTAAACCTACTGGAAAAGAAGAAAAATGAAAATTGTAAAAATGGTAACTGTAAAACGGCAAAAGCGTGAATTTTTATTAAAAAGCAGAGCTATTTTTTTGTCAACACAAGAGTCTTTATGAAATTATTAATAGGTTCAGTTCTAAACTAAATATGTTTTACATTTACTGAATGTTTTTCAAATCGATTGTAACCTTCGTTTTCTTTCCAAACCGTTGGGAAATGAAAAAAAAGTATGATTTCGAGAGAAACGCGTTTAATGTTTGTGTAAATTGATTATAATAATTATTACAAACATTTCTTTACGCCTTATAATACTAATTAATATTATCAAAAGGTACAAGACACAATTTTCATTCTTATCCTTGTAGTAAATTTCCAAAAAGTGTTACACTTTTTAAGTTCTATACGTAATTTATTTCGTTTCATACGTTGACTGCTGTATTATATTTGTTAGAAATTCTATTAGATCTACCACAGTGATCTTAAAATACGCAGTTGTAATCTTGTTTTACTTTCAAAGCAATTTATTCATCACAGTGATCCCTATTCCAAATTTTCTACCCTTTTAAGGATGTACATACATAGATATTAGACTATTAGACTATTGTAACGATCGGTTCTTGTTGTGCGTGATTAAAAAGTGATTCATAACTCAAACTATTCCCGTATTATATAATTCTTTAATATGAATATGACACATTTTAAAGACGAACCAAAATAATGAAAGTTGATTAAACTACGGCCTATAAAAAAGACGCAGTATAACGCTGCGGGACCAAGCGATGAACATGATTCCGATTATGTCATTCATCTGAAAATAAAATCGTTGTAAAAGATTATTATTAGACTCAAAATCTACAATATTGAAATGTATGGGAAAATATTAATAAAAATTCGCGAAGTTATGCAATAAATATCAATTTCATTTAATTTTTCCACAAGTAATTCTACAAGTAATGTTTACTAAAATTTGTTAAAGTTCTAAGATCACAATGAGTGAGTTACATCCGATAGAAAAAAGTATTTTAGGGGTTCAGTTAAAATTTCAGTTAAAAATCTTGATGCTTTCTTGAATTATCATGCTTAACATTCCGTGGTTTATTTGAATATCATTATTTTGTATGTTTCTTAGTTCTACAATGTGTGTCGTGTCCATATTAAACATTCATAAAACGTTCAAATAGCTTGAGTTATTAAGAGCTTTGTAATTACACTCAAAGGAAACCGTGTATCACAGAATTCTAGTACCAATGTAACCCCTGAACCCATTTTCTCGAAAATTAATTTCGTTTCCAATTACATAATTCAAATTAGTGCTCACATATGAATGACGTGCTATCCAACACTTCGAATTGACTTCCAAGTAATAATTACTTCTACGCGAATAGTCTGAGAAAAATTGCAAGGCAAGAATTTAAAGTTTCAAGTGTACTTCAACCTCGGTAGCTCTTTGAAGTTTTGATAGTCCGAGATTCGACGAATCCCAACGCTGAAAGCGACCGTTTGCCCGTGTAAAAACAGAAACATTTCTTTTCTGCAGTCGTTGAGAGCATCATGAGAGGCGAGGTCGTCGGCATGACACCAAGGAGGTCGAGGTCATCGACTGCTCTGACGCACGCGCTCGTTGTGGTGAGTGAAATTCAATTCCGTTCTATTATTAAATCGCTATGCAGTTTACGATAACAAACGTCGGCGGTGCACCGTGTCACGCTGCGCTTTTCGTTTCTCGCTCCGCTCTATTTAAATCGAACGTGGAAACTGTCGTATTCCCCGCCCGTTGCTCCATCTTCGAGCGCATCGTGCATCCCGCGGAAAGGCGAATTATTTCTCGAGTTCGATCGTTACTTCTGAAGTCTCACGAAACCCGGGCAAAACCGTGGCAGCGGGGGCAGTCTGGAAGTTAATGGCAGGGCAACGAAGAAGAGAAGCCAGTCTCTCTCGGAGCAGCGATGTTCCATGACCGACCGTTAGCTTGATTAATGCCTGTCTAGAATCGTGACGTCGCCTTTCGCAACGTCCATCGGGCGATCGCGAGCACGGGGTTTCGAGTCACGAATCGAGAGACGCGATAATCTCGTCGGGGTAAACATGTAACCGGAACGAAGATAGGCTCGCACGGTTCGCTTTAAACCGCGGCGCGGCGCGGTCTATTCGACGGCCGATACGAGCGAACCGTATCGCCGTATTTGCGTCGAGGGAAATTCAAGCAAATAACCTCGCGGGAATCGTCCAAACCGGTTGTGCGATTCAACCCATTTGATCTAGCCCGTTCGGTTTGCTCTAAAATAGAATTCCATGTCACGCGGGTCGTTTCATCAATAATTCTTTTACCCACCAAGTTTATCGTAGACGGTTTCTGTTAATACTGCATGCACGCGCGGTTTAATTTTGAAAGACTTGAGAAATGTACAAGTTTGTTCGTGGCCTGGAAATCCTACGTCCGTCCTTGGTTCGACGAAACTTTCGCGCCTATAAGATAACCGGCCGCCGGCCGGGTACAATAACTCTTTGCATTATCGCTTTATCATTTCTTGCCGTGAACTCGGCCCGTCACCAGGATGTCTTTGCTTTTTCAAACGATATCGGTTATCTGTCTAGGAGATAAGATACAAGTCAAAGAGAATAGTTAATCTGCAGGAGGAATATGCTTAGGCTAGCTGAGCACTTGCGACAGTTTTGTTATTCCTGGAAATGGCATTTTATCAAGATGCATGCAGGTGACAATGTGACTGCAACATGACTTTTCATTTTGTTTCTCTTTTAGTGGAAGGTTTTAAACTTAACATTTCAACACATTTTTCATAATCTTTCAAAATTACTGTAGGTGTTATTTTCCTTGCGCACAAATCTTTAAAGACAGTAAATTGTACGATTAGGTTTGATTGAGATTTCTACCACTATCTAGGGTAGATGTCCCAATTACTGCCAGTGTCCCAATAACTGCCACTTTATTTATTTTATTTAATAAAAACGTAATGGATAACAAATTAAGTATGGGAAAATAAAAAAAAAAATAAAAAGAAAACAACACAATTTAATAATAACATTTTTTTTGTATGTTATTCGTTATTTATTACGTTTTTATTAAATAAAATAAATAAAGTGGCAGTAACTGGGACACTGGCAGTAATTGGGACATCTACCCTACTCACTTCAAAACGCTCGCTAAGAGAGGACCAGATATTTGGGTCATCAATTTTAATCAAACTTGCTAAATTGTGAGAGGATTATAGAATGAAAACCATGGCAAAGTAGTGAAGAACATCACTTAAGCATTTACGAGATAATTGTGTTGAAAGTTTGCGATAATACTACTTATCTTTCTATGATATGTTTGAACGGTAGTATGAGCTGCAATTACCAAAGTATCTAGCGCGATTTCCGGGAGACTCTAAACATAATGACATATTTGAAAACTTTAATCTGTAACTTTTCAGTTCAGAAGCAATTACGTTATATATTTCACTATCGACTGCTCTTATTATTATTAAAAGAATTATTACATACTTCTATTCAGGCTATTATATTCTCCATGAAGTGCACGAACTTTCAGTTGAATGAGTGTTTGCTTTCTTTAACGATCAGCTGAATAAGCTTGTATGCAAATAGAACATCAACTGCAACGCGACATTATTCAAGAGTCAGTAACCCGAAATTTGATAACAGGGGATCGCAATTATGACAACAAGCAGAGTCAGGAATTTCTGTACGGTAAGGAACTCATGTTGCAGTCTCTCCATTAAAATAATATGAAAACTAAACAATTGAGCCGTATTCTAGTCGAATATGAAGTAAAGAATATTACTGAGAAATAAGATTTAAATTATTGCTGGGAATATAAAAGTTTTAATGCAGCAACAAGGTTATATTTTATCGTTTTCCCTGATTAAATTATTGAAAGGTGAGGAAAAACGGAGAATAACAAAAAAGATCAAGCACACGGCTGTATGCGGACCAACCGTTTCCCTTTAATCCGGGAAATCAATAAAGTCGTGTTTGCAGTACCCTCGAGCTTTCAGGAATCGGGAATAGAGTCCGTTGCTACCTTGGCGGCCGACTTCCGTTTCTCGTGAACACGATTGCCCCACCTTCTTCGTGTCTCCTTGCTCGATTTCCTGACTGGAGGCGGCAATCGAACATGCCAGACAGCCCTCTCGAACGGTCTTCGTCGTCAGCGATTCTGAACTTTTGTTTTCGATGATGCGCTCAACTTTTCATGGAATTTTTTATTTATCGCGCGAAATGCCATCCATAGTCAGACACTCGTATGAACTTTATGGAGTCTCGGCAAACTGGAAAAATCTGCGTGTTTCATCCGAATTTTATTATTTTCATTTTTATTCGACTGAGGTATGTCGTCGAGTAAACTATCAAAAAATAACTGAAGACTGTACTTTCTAATTAGATATCTCGCAGAAGCTTGGGCATTGAATCAGTTTTAATTCGCAACAGTATCTAAGTTACATGAAGTCGGTACTGACTGATTTGAGTAGGTCAAGGAGGACTAGAGCAGATTAGAGTACTATACTTGTTCGAGTTCTTGGAGTGTGCAAGAATGGATTGCTGCGAACATCATATTTGAGTATGTTAAATTAAGTCTGTACAGACTTGGAATATTAGAAATGTGAAGTTTAGTAATAGTTATAAGGAATGGATGAAAGTTTAAAAGGTTTAAGCACTATATTAAAAATACGTGTCCACCAATAGTGTGCATTCAATTATGTGAACAGAATGCAGTAGAACCTTGACGAACTGGCTATTAATTATTTTCTGGTTCTCTGATTATGGATTCCAACAATTTGACGCATCAGCGATATAAGTACAGTAGCCTTTCCGGTAAAACTTGAACAATGGTTAAAGATGAAAATATTCTACGTCACGTAAATACTTTAGTTTTGATTCCAATATTAACCCTGTAAATTCTAGAGGGACTTTAGAATCCCATTTATTCTAACGAATCTTTATTAACTATTTACTGCTAAAATAGAGATTTCTTTATGTTTGTAATTTGTAGTGATTTTGAATACGCAGGGAAAAACTGCTTGCGCCTTCAGAACTCAAAATTAAACAGTTTACAGTTAGAAACAAGTGAATTTTAAAAAAACTTGACCACAAGTTTAAATTACCTCCAGTCTTAAGGAGTTATACATATAACGTTTTCAATAAAAAAAAACGAAACCATATTGAAATCAAATAATAATAATAGTATAATAATAATAAGTTTAGGTTGCAAAAAATATGTATTTTTAATGTTCTTTGACTTTTTAAACTTTAAAAGCGTTTTCCTATACATTACAACTTTCAAAGTAGTCAGCATGGTAACTTCTACAATTTTTAATACTTTTTCATGAAATTTGCACTGTTCTACACAGAATAACATTCCTTAAGGGCCATCGAGTCACGTTTTCAAATTTTTAACTTTTAATATTCTTTTTTACCGTTTAAATAACGAAATTTTAGACAAAAATTCGTTTGCTCTTTTCAAAATGACAGAATTTTTTTATTTTTCACAAATTCAAAATTTTGATTTCATAGCCCATTGCTACCACACCATTTTACAAAATCGTTGTTACATTTCCGTAATTGTGTATTTTTACAGCGAAATGAGTAGGTACCTCTCATCTGCTTTTATAAAAACTTCGCTCCTTCCTTCAGACAAATATCGTGCTGACAATTAGGACTCATTTTTGGTTCAGAAATTACTGTAATCATTAAAAATGTGAACAAAATAGGAAAAATGTATGTCAAACAAATTTCTTTTATATAAATAAAGATCCCAGAAATAAGATGCAATTATTACATTTTCGATTTGTTTTACTCTTCTTCAGGAAAAAATTCCTAAATATGATCCATTTTTTGACACCAAGAACGTACGTAATCCCTTAAACTTTAAGGCTTAAAGGCTTATGCCGGCAAATCGATATTCTAGAAAGTAATTCTCTCGCTATGAGACACAGAGTAAGGATCATAATCGTAACTCTATCACTGAAGAGGTCCAAACCATTGGCGGCCCATTAAGAAATCGGCGATCAATGGTTTTGGCCTTCTCAGTGACAAGAGATTCGTTTTTTATTTCTGCACTGGACGCAGTAGTGCAGCAGCAGAAAACAAACCTAAGGTTACCGCTGTGATGTTCAGACGACGGCATTTACTTTCTGTTGCCTACCGAGAAAATCCCCCTATACTGTATAATTGCTATCGTTGATGAATCTTGTATCATCCGTACGCCTAAGCAATATTAAAGAGCCATAATGCCTCCGGCGCGGTCTCCCGACATCGTCAGAAGAAATCATCGACTAAACGTAAACCGAGGTTTACTTTATTAATTACTAAACGTAAAAATGGTAATAAAAAATTACCTGTCGAGGTAACTTCGTCCCCATGGCGACGTGTCTGAACCATTGACCCCAGTTACCCCTTAGTCCATGACGTTTCGACGACTCGAAAGTTTCTATCGTTAGCGAGTAATTCTACGAAAGTTTGGAATCCAACGTGGCCGAAGTTAGCGACGTCTGCAGCAAAAGTTATTCTTTCTTTGAAATTTCTTGGTGGCCCGAGAAGAAACTTCCACCGGGAGGAACTGCGAACTCTCTTCATCCGTCGACCTCACAATCTCGTTAATGCGAGAGGCGACGCCCACCCCACGCGTCCGAATGTTCATAAATCATTTTCTTTCCATAGAATCCGCCTCCGCCTAGCCTGCGATTACACTGGTCAAGGATCGGATCGATTCAGCGTGGAGTCGGGCCCTGAAATTACGTTCCTCCCCGATTTTCGGCATACAAACTCAGGTGTTCCGTCGTTCTTTAAACCGAGACAGAAAGATTTTCGAGCCCTCGCGAGGTGTCTCGATGCAGACACTGTTCAGAGGCCGGATCGAGAGAGCTGCGTGGGAGGTTGGCGGAATTCGTGACTCGAAAGATACTACTTTGCCCGACAACCTTAAGTCGACAAGTTTCGAGCTGGCTTAGACGAGTTCGAAAACTCGCCGAAAGGGATTAAGCTACCGACCGTTCGCTCGTAATGGAACTTGCTCTTCAGTCTCGAGATTTTTCTTGGAAACGCCCATTACGCCCGTTTTAAAGGCTGCTTCGCTCGCGAACAGTTCGCTCTTTGAATATCTATAGATTCGTATCCATTTTATGTGTCTATTTTATACAACGATGAAAAACGAGATCGGCGAGCGACCGGGGAATTCTGGTTCAACGATATTCCTGTCTAGTCGCGCGTTGCTATCGGATCGAGGCTCGAGATAAGGCGATAGAGTTATCTTCGGGGCAGCGCTGTTGATTGATTGTTCGATTAGCTTATCGGGGAAATGGAAAACGGTATTATCGGAAAGAATTGATTGAGGGATTGATCAAAGGCTTGATTTTTATAAAGAATAGGCTGATCTGTTTGTTTTGCAGACGCTATCTGTAGTGTTTTTGCTATCTGCAGGGGGCAGCTTGAAATGTTACAGCACGTTATTTTTGCCCAGATTACGATTATCGCAGTGCTGTTTTCCATGCTTTCATTTTTTATTTCTTGTTTCACGATCGATTCGATCCATGCAGTTGTAGACAAGAGAAAGGGTAAAGGATATCGGTAGATGATCTAATGGTCATATTTTTTATTTTAACTGTGTGAAAAAGATAAAGGATCGTTAATCAAACGCGTCTGTTGTAAGTTCTTATGTACGTCAACAACATTAGAGGATATTTTTATTTATGAAAGGTGCATGGTTGTACCTGGTTTTCTTGAAATTGAACTTTATATTTGAAACAAAATTACTGAAATTTTATCATTAAACAGTTTCATTTTAAAATAGTTATACTGCCAAGAATTGAGTTCCTGATTTTTTAAGAATAATTATTTTTGTTTTTTCAATATGTTTGTGGGAAAATTAATAAAAATTCAAAAGATAACTTTTTTTTAAATAAGTTTATTTATTGTCGCATCAACTGCTACAAGGTTATTAGCGACACAAGTTAAAATTTACATAAATTAATACTTACATACTAATAGCCTACGTATAGAAAAGAAAAGATATTTTAATATTTGAGTAAATTTATGTTTTACTTTAAATATGACATTTAAAAAAGTATAGAAACAATAATAATAAATCATAATTGAAGTTTTGAAAATTTCTTATCATCTAAAT
Organism: Perdita meconis; assembly: GCA_030770465.2. Classification (NCBI taxonomy): domain Eukaryota; kingdom Metazoa; phylum Arthropoda; class Insecta; order Hymenoptera; family Andrenidae; genus Perdita; species Perdita meconis. Next base: position 23,132,990 of record JASKOS020000002.1, read on the forward strand.
CTAAATAATGTTTTACTATGAGTTATTAAATTGTATATGTAAATTTCAGAGTAATTAGTAATTACATACTTAGTAATTTGTTATGTTAAACTGGAATTAGTTTTCGAATAGCACTCCATAAAATTTTATTAACATACCATTAAAGGTTTAATAATTGAGAGTAAAGTATAATTCTGTGAGTATCAGTACTGTATTATTTAAACACCCTAGAGTTCCACATTTAATACTCGAAACACAGAATTCGAATAAATCGGAATTAGGTGATTTCCACACAGAGAATTTGAATCTCAAAAGGATGCATAAAAATTGCATTATTTACTCAGTTAACCAGTAAACCAATATTAGTTTGGGTTTTAAAAAAAGTATCGCGTACATCGACAGATTTACAATCTGAAACTTTCTTTACCGTCGTCAATGCGCGTCGGCGTCTACTGTCCCAGAGAATCGAAAGTAGAATAAACGGCGTGTCCAAAGTAGAATAGACGAGACAAGGTCAGACCGAAAATTAGAAGTGGCCTGCCACCGAGTGTCGACGTCGCGAGTTTCCTTCGTATCTACACGAAAACAGGGACAAGACAAAACGCTAGGTCGGGTTGTCGTAAAGAACACTCGCGACACGAGCGACGTAAACTCATTCCCATCGAGGTTGCCGCGGAAATCCTTGTTCACGGTGAACACCGAAATCGCGTGGCCGTTGCGGCGATTCTTTCCCACCGGCAACTATCGATTTCGCGGTGCGCGCGTGTCGAGTTCGATTAACAATTCAAACGAAATAGCGCAGACAGGGATGCCAGACGTCGCAGAGCGCGGGCCGAAACTCGAAATACCGTCCGCGGACAGGCCGATTCATCCGAATGGTAAATATCGGGCAAACACCCCGAGCCGACGAGGGGGTTGGCCGGTCGCCAATCTCGCCGGGACTCGCTCAAGTTCACCCGGAATGTTCGACTCGTAAACTTCCTCTTGTCTCTGCCTCTCTTTCTCTCTCTCCCTCTCTCTTTCTTTCTCCGTTCCGCCTCGATCCGCACGGCGTGCGAGCGAGCGAGCGCGCCTCCGCAGTTCTCTCCCTGCCATTTCCATCGGCCTCGTCTCATCTTTATACTTGCCTGGATATCTAGCCGCTTTAGAGGGTCGTTCAGCCAATAGGGGTGGTTGGCCGAGTCTGCACCGCCAGCCCAAAGAAAACGAGCGAGCCTCGTGGCACGTGGGAGGACGACGAGGAATGGGTTGGACGGAGCCGGGGAGAGCGAGACGCGAAGCGGAAGAGGATAAAGATAGGTAGGCGGCGGTGGAGGGTGGAGAGAAAGAGCGGCGAAGCTGGAACGGAATAAAACGGAAGGAGACTGCGGCGAGAGGGGAGAATGCAGGCCTGGGGGTTAGAGTGGCAGAAAGAGAAACGTGCAGCCGAGCTGCCGGGGGGTAGGGTGGTCGAGGGGGACCGCGGGCTGAAGCTGCGAACCCAGAATGGGAATCGGCACTCGAGAATGGCGAAAGGGGGTGCGTAGCGTGGAAAGTAGGTGGGGCAGGGGTGGCTGGCTGGCTGGCTGGCTGGATGGGGTTGGGGCGGCGGTCGGTAGCTGTATTGATTCTCGGGCAGGTCACGCTGGTGGGAGAGGCGCTGGTGGGGGTGGTTGGCGGTTGGCGCGAAACGCATCTCTGCCCGGCCGGAGCTAACGCAAAACATCAGCCTGCGAATTGGTTAATTCCCTTCTTTCGACTGTCTGCCATTTTTCACGGATCCGAGCTTCCTAAGTTCGGGGGTCGCCCCCTCGCGATCCGCCGCTCGTCAATCGACGAAACGACTTTCTTCGCCCCCCGTCGCGTTCCGTTTGCGTCAGGACGATTGCGAGGCACGTACGCGTCCGATACGACGCATTCGCAACGACACGCACACACGCGCGCGCGGTCCGGGATCCGTGAATCGTTAACAAGTCTGTCCACGATTCACCCCGTCCTTCCCCATTTATTCCGTATCGACGGAAATACTTCCGCTTATAAATGGCGCGTCGGAGACTGTCGAACGGGACGGTTCTGATTATTCGGCGATGAATCGTATCGATCCTTCTTCCTCCCCCGCGGACCAGACTATCGAGTGAAACACTTTTAGACACCAATTATCGTTCCACGGAAAAGCGAGCTCGCGCACTCGTCGCGCGCGCTCTACTCGTGTTCCGGAATTCCTCGAATCGATCAAACGGCCGTCGACGCTGCCGCTGCTCCGTTCCTTTGTACGCGACTCAATTTCGCGGTAATTAAATTTGCATCAGAAGTTTCATGAAAGTTTAATCGCGACGGGCCCGGAAGAGTCGGTCCCTATTAAGACCGTATTATTAAGCCAAAGGTGGCGCGTGGAGAAGGAGGAGAGCACGGCGATTCATTAAATTCTTCGATACAAGAACGGGGGTGGGAAAAAAAGAGGAAGCAGAAATGCTCGATAAAAAGTGGCATGTAAATTAATTGCGATACCGTTCGACCGCAGCGGCGCTCCTCCCATCAAACACGCGTTCGCGAATAAATTATTCAGCTTCAAGTAGCCCAAAACTTTGTAATTTTTTAACTTTACTTATATTTACCTTTTCAAACTTGTATCATATTGCCCGGCGTATTTAACTGTTGAATTGCCAGCGGGGTACTTTAACATAGCATAGTTGCTATTAATTACACAATTTTTTTTGTGTTTGCGGATATCGAAATTCTTGAATAATTTTGCAATGAAATTTGTTTTATATAATTGCGGACAAAATTAATGTAGTAATAGAGGTTATAGAATAGATATTAGTGGATTAATTATGAAAATTTCTTTTAACGAAAGATGTTCTTTTAATGACATACGATCAATATTAAAGAATTATTAATAATTATGAAGTTATAAATAAAGCATACGATTTTCATCAGAAACATTTTGTAAAATTAATTACATTTATATTAATGTTGCTTCATTTAACGTTTTCGAATATATTCTCAAACTTCCGAAGGATAAATTCAGTTAACTTCATTGGTAATTTTAGCGTGGAAAAGTTGCTCAAGTGATGTGTCAATATTTAAATAAGTTTTTGCACAGTAATGGGGTTTGAAATATTAATGTTTTAAATATGTATATAGTTCTGACTAAACACGGTTAATAATTATAATATAAGTATAGTTACAAATATTTACTGTAGAAGAGAAGAGCTTCAATTAACACTATGCACCAAAACCTGGATATATTCAATTTCAATCATATTTCATCACCATGCGAAAATTCCGCTGCCTAAGGGGTCAATATTTCCGTGGTAAATTAAAACACAATTTAAACTTAAATTCAAGCAAGATGCCGACAAGGAAACGGGCTGCACTCGGAATTCCTTATCGTACCAAAACTAACGAGACGCATTTCATGCGAATCGCGATCATAGAATCATTTAGCGATTTAAACTCGCCCTGCTGCGTCACCCCCCGGAACGTCCTTCCACGGTTCCACGAATCCGGCGGAATTCACGAATAGCGGAAGCTGGTATCGAGGGGGAAACCATGGGGGCGGAAGGGGGCGCAGGATCATTTATTCCGTGGTGTCTCGCGATGGAAGGGGTTGACCCTGGCAATTTCTCCTTGAATCTCTCGCGGCGGAGGGTTGTTTGCGGCCCCTCCCTTGCGCCGACTCTCTTAATATCGTTGACGCGCGTAGGGTAGCGTGTTGCTCGTGTAAGTACGACGTGCCCCGTCCGTGTATCTCATCCGTCTGCGTGTCTGAGCCCTCTGCTCGCGCGCGCACGCGTGTGGGTAACATGGCACGCACACACGGTCGAACACGTAGCATTGGCTGGCGCCAGAAGGCCTTCATCGCCCGTTCCACCTGTTTGTGCTCCGGAGTTTCCCCGCTCGGAAACTTTCAGTTCCCAACAACAAAGTTCTCGGATGGCCGAACTACTCCCGAATGACGTGCCCGATCGATACTTTGTAAGCCGCATAAATAAAGCCGCCACGCTCCGTGACTTGCTCGTCCTACCTTCCGCGTTTCATCGGCTCTGCAAAGCAACCCCTCCCTGCCACCCTTCTAGCCCTCCGCGTCGCTGCCCGCTCAATTTGCCCGTTTATTTATCAGCGCGTAGACTCGGCGCGATGCGTTATCCGTTGATCGTGCTCGGGACACAGTTACATGGGCCTTGGAGTTGTGTGATGGGGATGACAGCCGGAAACAAGGTCGGCGGAAAGCCGCCGCGAGAGTGACCAAAGTGTTGCGGGCTGATCAAAGAATTAAGTTCTGTGAAAGGATTTGATTTTAGGACGCCCAAGGAGAGGGTCAAAAAATGTTCATAAAATTTTGAGTGGTATTTCTTTCATAGAAGACGTACAAATTTAATAACCCTTCCTTAGACAGACCATAAATTTTCCAACCCCTTTGGCATCTGAGGATTCATTTATTGAAATGGGAAAAACTCTTTCATTATAAATTTGAGAATATGGGAAATTAGTAGTATATAACAAATTTCTCGGAAAAGATTTAATTTAGTTGGAAACAGAATTTAGTATCGAATTAGGTACAGTTGTAACATAAGTGTACATGAAGTTAGGATTGGTCGGGCTCTATGCATCGATGCTCCAAAATTCTAAACTTTGTATTGTGGAGAAAAATTTAGTTGATTATGAACGGCATTCTCCTCTTCGGTTATTTATTCGTGGTGCTATTGTGATTAATCCTGAAGTTGATAGTTTCTACATGTAATAGTTTTGTAGTCTAGTAATTTAGTGCGAAATAGCGGTATATGTATAGAACTTAATAGAACTTAAGCGTTCAATGCAATTTATGTGACCATTTCATATTTGACATAGAAATATTATGTCTGCATTAGTTCTTCCAACTTGTAAATTGGTTCATAGTCGTGATCTCTTATATGTATTAAGTGAGTATTAAGTTAACCAATTTTATATGATAGTCATCGCAAAAATTGATGTTGGATTCTTTCCAGTAGATTGCAATGTTGAAGTAAACAAGGTTTCCAGATTACTGAGATATATTCCAATTGGGGATGCACGAGTGATTTATAAAGCAATAGGTATTATGATTTTCGGATCTTCAAATTCAGTACAGCTGCGTTTTAAGAATCCAAGAATTTTGGATTAGTGGTAACACTGTTTGTAATGTGCGCATCAAAAGTAAGTTTATCATCTATAATGATTTCAAGCTCACGTGTTTGAGAAACAATATTCAAACTAGTATCGAGTAGTTTATCAGTAAAGAAACACTTGCTTTTGGATATTTGCAAATTTGATCACTGAACAGGTTGCTTCTACACCAGGATTCCAACTGAAGGATGTTATCTTGGCGGTCCAGTAACATTTTTTAAAGATTCCTCTAATGTCATCAACAAATGTGAGAAACAGGAGAGACCCAAGGTGCGAGCCTTAAGGCACACCAGACGGAAATACCTCTAAGAGTAAGATTATGTTCGAGAGAATGAACTTGGCTGTCTACCAGTTTTCGTACGTTTTGCTTTATTTATTAGTGTAGTATACTGTATTAGTTATTCGTTCTGTTTCGCTCGAGCGCATCCCTACCCACGCTCTCCTTGCAGGGCCCTTAAAAGGGGCTAACCATTTTTAAGGGGCCATGTCTCCATTAAAGCGCCGAGCCGAGCCTAGAACATAATATGTACCAACATTTCTACGTGCGAGGAGCCCATTTTTTCTAACTTTTGCTAGCACACAGTAGTGAGTAGATACGCGCAGTTGTAGAAAAGAAGCATACTTGGCTCGGTGCTTGGTTCGGCACTCTAATGGAGACGAACCCTACGGAATATCCTTTCTTGGCATTTGAGCTCTTCAACAATCCTGGTGGAAAAGTCACTTGGGGCCGTTCTCACTCTCGTGAGATAGAGTTTAGACGTAAATTACTATGAAATTTTATACGCTGGGATCGCCCTGTGATGTAGCTGTATATCCAGTTAACTGACATCTTGTAGATACCAAAGTTTTCGATGTTGTCTGTAAGGATGGTGTAGTTATAAGTGCCAAATGCTTTCGTGCAGTATGTATATACAGCAAGATTACATATATTATTGATTCATTGTGTGGAGAAATGTAGACTGCGTGGGAGTTTCTTGGAAATGATTAACGGCCTTAGGTGGTGTTTACTTGGTATAAACTTGCAACAACTGGCATTTGTGTAACGATCATTTGTCTGACTTAGAAATGACGGAGAGAAAGTGAGAAAATTATTCCATCAAAATTGTAAAGGTGTAGCTTCACTAGCGCTCGCGAACTGTTTACGAATAGTATGACAGTTGAATTTCATCAAACTGGTTTCGAAATAGTTCGCGTAACATATGTGAAGGAATTGAGTAGTGTTTATAGAAAGCTTACGAACTGCTTGCAAGCATTGTATGCGAACAGTTCGCGGACACGTGTATACGCAGCTTGAGATAACTGACGAACCTATGTATTTTGTCTCGTTGTAAGACACAAAGTCTCAGACGTAGACGAATCTGTGCGGTACAGCATTTTCGAGGAGAAAGCGATAACTCAGCGCCCACCTGCAGTTTCATCCGTCGACTTTGCCAGAATACTGCACAGTTCAACTCCGACAATGAGTTCGTTTAGCATACCTAATACGTCTTCGAGATCAAACGAGAACCACCTGGACGCGATCCAGAACCGTACAAACCGTCTCCCGAAAACAGCGAAGCAGAACCTCATTCCTCCAGCATTCGCTATTGATTGCCATTAAATTCCGCGTGTCCATAGCCGATAAAGCGTTAAAGGTAGCTATTTCGTTCACGGTTCGTCGAATCGCAATAGGTCTCCGCGCAAAATGCCACGTACGCGGTAAAATTAGCGAAGCCAGGGTCCCTTGGACGATCGATTCGAAAAGAGACGCGTTCGTTTAATGCCGCATCTACACTGACCACAGCTGTTTGCGAGCTGCTTGCAAGCTATTCGCGAGCTGCTCGCTAGCAGAAACAACATCGTGTCCATACTGAAGCTCGCGAACAGCTCGATAGCAGATCGGAAGCAATTAAACGCATGAAGCCAGCGAACAGATCCTCTCGAGAGAACCTTGTTCGCTGTACGTAAAAGTGTCCACACTACAGGCGAACATAACAGCGAGCGGCTCGTGAGCTGCTCGCGAACAGCAGTGTGGACAAGACATAATCCTTCCGTCGCGATCCTGCTCCATGTAGCGCCGTCGATCTACCGAATCCCATGGAACGCACAAAAGATCCACTCTCCCTTCCACCCTTTATTTCCGATCACATTCCCGCGGGACGCGGCAAGAGGGTCCCATAAATCTCCGACTCGATTCGATTGTGGACGCAGTGTTATGCAAACGAACGCAACGCTTCCGCAACGCGGTGAATTATACTATCAAATGGGGCGCCGCGCCGGTGAATTCGACTTCTGATCGACGTTGCAAACTCCCGCCGAGAACCTTGTAAACACCCGTCGAAAAAATTCTGGCCCGACCCGCCGAGAACTTTCCGAGCGCGGGGCGACTTGGGCGAGTCTCTCCCGTTGAAAGAGAAATCGTGATTGGGGCGGAGGATGAGCAGGGCACGAGGCGGAGGGCGGACAGTTTATCGGGATGCATCGACGAGTGGGCACGCTCGAAATATTATCGTCGTCGCGTGACTCTCCCGGTTTTCGAAGGCGGTTGCTCGTTGCCTAGGGTCTCGAGATGCGGCGGGGGTCGTGGCAACGGAATAAGGGTGATGAGAACAGTGGTCGCAGGGAGAGCGAGAGAGAGATAGGGGTAGCAGGGCGAACGGGAGAGAAGGGAGAGCATCTCCTGGTGGCGGCGGGCGTCGCGGGAGAGAGGGAAGATCTGAATGGTGGGGGTGGGGATTCCACGAAGCTCGCGGAGCACCAGTAGACGGCAGCACTGCGGGTCGCGCGTGCCGCAGTTGGTGTCTGATCGTCTGCGCGCTTTCGTCTCTTGCGCTTGTCGACTCGCCGTCGTCGTTCTCGTCGTCGTTATCGTAGTCGAGGGTGAAGGTGTCCCCACCCTCGCGGCTCTCTCACCCCACCCCGACCCGGCATTGTCTATTGTTGCCGCCGTACGAATCGTATTCGGCGTCGTAACGAGTAGTGACGCTTCGTGCCGGCTTTCGTTCGCCCGTCGGTTCCGTGCGGTTTTACACGCACGGAAGTTCCGGAATTCCCTAGTGCTCCGTTTACGGCTTGTGTTCGGGTACACGAGAAGAGCGAGAGGGAGAAAGAAAGCGAGAGAGAAAGAGAGAGGCGAGAGGGGAAAGGGTGCACGAGAACCGGGCTTCGACGAGAGGATCCTGAGAAAGAGGTGGAGAAAAAAGGTGATGCGTCGTTGTGAATGCCTCGCTCGAAGCCGGGCCTGACAAGAGATCGAGGATCCGCGACGATCGCGCGTTTGATAGTCGCTTCGTCGCGAAGGTTGCCGCGCGGGACGAAACCGCGTGAAGTTGTGTCGGAGAGGCTCGTTCGAATCTGCCGGCTCGTTGGACGAGATGGGCGGGGGCCGGGGTCACGATCGAGCGTCTGGGTTTAATCTGGCCGCCTCCTTCGTCGAGTTTGACACAGTTGCAGTCGTTTGAACGCGCGAGGTCAAGCCGGCCATATTTGACGCAGACGAAATTTGAGGTTAATCGGCGCCGGGACCGTGTTTCGCGAATCCAATTTCTGTATCTAGTGTTTGTTCAATTAATGACGAGTTGTGTGTCCAATCGAATCCGAAACAAAATTGATTAGTCGCGTCGACGGAGATCCGTAATCTTCTGCGCGAAGTCGGTCGCGCATCGATACACCGCGATCGTCGCGAGAATCGTTGGATCGATCTGTTGCGATGGTCCGCTTCGAGAGGCCCAGTGGACATCGAGCAATGATTGTTGCAGCGAGGGAACGCGTGCCACCGGAGGATTATTGTTAATTAGCCACAGAGAATTGTGAAGGACGATCGGCAATTGTCCGTTTCGTGGCGCGTCGCGCGCGAATGATTGTTGTGTGTTGTGTCAAGTAAGTGAAAGTCAAGCGCGACGGACGCCGCGGCCATTTTTCATGGGATAAAACGTATTACACCGTGACCGGTTGGAACTGGTTTCAATTCCACAACTTCATCGCCACGACACGTAAGTGTTCCACCGTCAGATTCGCTCTCTGATTGACACCTCCGCCTTTAATGGCGGGTTTAATGTGGTTTCCTTATCAAGCCGCGGCGAAAAATAGAACACGGTCGTGGAATTTTGAATTGGTACGCGATGCGTGTTAATTGCTGTGAAGTCGTTTCGGAACAATAAACTACTGTCACGTTTAGAGGACTGTCATTTACGCAGACTCCATGTACACAGAGATTACAGATTACAGCGACTCGTTTACTGAATGATATATAGACTCCTTTTCTTTTTTCTTATACGTAGAGCACTTGGGATTATAGATACCCATTTTTGCGAGATGAAAGATTGTTTACTGAGGCACAATTACAGTTGTTTGAGAACGTTAATTATCTACTGTATACATTTTCTTCGTCTGTTTCATATTACAGTGATTCGTTTTGTGAATCCAACCATTACGCGGTGTTAAAAAATTAATAGCCATTCAATTGAACTAAAATTAAATGAATACGTGCATATATCGTGAGCCATTAATAACTAATAGTACATTATAAAATAGTGTAAATAACTAATAATATTACATCCATAGTAATAATTTACAATTATGTCAATCAACTAATTATAAATGCAATTGCAATTAAATAATGAACAATGTTTTACTCGGATTGAACTCGAGCTTACTCTCACTAATAATTGAATCACAAGACAAAATAAAATGGCAAAATTTCTACTGCAAATAAAATTCCTACAAAACACGCAAGAAATTGCAGTTGTATTCATCGCTCTAAAAATAGCTTCCGTATCGAAGACCGAACTAAATAAACCTTCTAATTTTACGTCTTCATTGTCCCCCTTGAAATAGTACAGAATTACAACGCTATAAAACTGCATTGCCAGTGGAATGACCTAGTACTTTAATGATGAACCGGCGGTTCTCGTGCGAAGCAGACGAGGAGCGTAATTATCGCGATAGCGATCCTCCTCCCGTGCCAATTATAGCGGTAATATTAAAATATAACGCCGCGTCGAGCGATGCATAGACCTCGCGCTGAATTCTGATCGCCGCGCGATTGTTAAACAATGGGAATTCGTAATTAGTTGCCCGGTCATTATCTCGCTCGAGGAAAATTACCAGCCGGTCGAACCGATTGATCGCGTAATTTGCTCCGCTAGCTCCGAAACAACGTTCGAGACCACTTTTTACCGCCCCGAAAAATTGAATGCGACAACAAACGAGGAAGGTGAAATTAAATATTAATATTCACCACGAATCCACTACCGTACCGTTGAATCACTCCACGATAAATGAGTGGAAGGGATAAAAAAAGAACTGAATCGAAGTTATTCGTGCCGCGAGCAAGGGAACGCCATCGGTCGCGAACGTTCCATAAAGCTCGAACGAGAGCAGCGGTGGCTATCGCGATAAAAGCGGACGTTCCGACGCAGGGATCGTTGCCATAAACAACGTTTATTTTGAAAACTGCGCGCGGTGTGGAGGGCCATCAATCTTTCGCCGCGGGCAAAAAATTCAAGAACCCTTTTCTCATCGACATGCGTGACCAAACTTTTGAGCGGTAATGTACGTGCGCGGAGATCCATTATACACGCGCGTGTAGGAAGGAGAGTGAAACACGGAGAGCGAGCAAAGAGGAACGGCGAACTGGCGCGGCGCGTCGCGATCAGCGGGTGGCGAGAGGGGAAACAGAACGGACAGACAGAGGGAGAGAGAGTGAGAGAGTGAATGGACTGGGAGGGTGACAGGGCGAGGAAGGGGAGCGAAAGAGGGACGATGGAAAGAGGAAAAGGGTGGGTGTATGAGTGCGCGCGAGCGAGCGAGAGGGTTGGGGAGGGAGAAAGAGGGAGGAATTGGAAGGGAAAATGAATTCTCGTTGGCAGTCAGATAACCCGGGTACGATCGATCGGAATATCTGCCGGTCCGTTGGCGTTACATACACACACCGTCTGTACATAGAAACGCCGCTTATATATAGAACGTGGGCCATGTGCCGGCCGCGGGCTCGTTCGCTCGCTCGCGCACGCACGCGCCTACACACCTATGCATGTGTCTGCATAAACGCGTCTGCGACTCTTCGCGAACGACGGGAACGCATGTAGTATGCATGAATGCGTATACGGGGTGGCTCGATTTAGCCACGCCGTCGGCACTTTTCAAGGAAGCACGGAAACGGAACTTTTACCCATCCTTTGCTCCATTATTTTTTCCTACACCCCTTCTTGCCTACCCCTCGGTCTTTGTTTTGAATTCTGACCGGCTCGCCGTACAAATTTTCGATACGTACCATCGCACGGATTCCTAGGATGAGACGAGGATGATTCAGATTTTTGGGGGATGCGAGCTCCACTCCGAACTGTGCGAAAAGCGAGATCGTGATGGAGGTTTCTTTTATTCGCAGAATTAATGTTAGAGTGATTCATTCGTCAGTGAAAATCTTGTCCAATCCACTCATGATTTCTAGTTTAAAAGAGAGTGTTATACCGAAACCGAAATAACCGAAAAATACCGGTATTATACCGGTTATTTCGGTTTCGGTATAAGTTCCTGGTTTAAAATATTATTTAGTAGAATACTGATTATTAGACTACGGATGTTTATGTTAATTAAAATTTGTGCAAGCTCAAATAAGGAATTGGAACTTGAATAAGAATATGTTTCATTTTTTAAGCATTCTAACTTGAATTACATTTTTTTATATTTTGTTTATTTGAGTATTTGTTAATATCTAGTATTATTGCCATTATTAGATGGGATACAGTCCCATTAGAGCACAGAGAGTTAAATAGACTTATAGATAGTTACATACAGTACTGAAAAATTATACATACACTCGAAAGATATACATACATAGAATGATATGACATCGCTCACAGTGTATCATACAAGATTATCCAGTTTTTTTGATAAATGAATCAGTAGATCCATTAACGAAATCTAAACACTCACTAAACGCATTCGTTACGTTACATATACGATTAATCGGGTCTAAATAAAATCTAGAGCAGTTTTATACAACTGTGGGTGGAAAGTCTTCACCATTCTAAGAGACCTCGATGGAACATACAAATTGATCGATTTTAAAGGTACATACATGTCCATTTGAAAGTTTCGAGAGTTGCTCTCGAGAGTACATACTCTCGCATTGTGTGTCCACTTGATAACAAATTGGAAAATTGTTACTCTCCGAGTATTATTATAAATACTCTCCTACTATCCGATAGAACTCTCAGAACCGTTTCCATTGAAGATTGATTTCTGCCTATCCTCTGATGTTTTGCTCTTGTTAATTTCTTTCAAACTACCAGCGAGGCGAAATCGTGAATGTGGATGTTAAAAAAACTTGGTGCTTTAATTATAACGCACACTATTTTTAAAAAAGGAAAAACAACATAAAAATTGCTGGATCAAGCCATGGATTGAGCGTAGGCAAACTTATGGAGCATATTCGTCCCTAATAAAGGAATTTCAAATTAAAGATGCCTAGTAATTTCGTAACTTTGTACGAATGAATGCAGTGGAAGTTCAATGTACAAGTGACGAAATTAAAAAAAAAAAGACGCGATTATGAAAATCTTATTAATACAGGATTAAAATCTTTTGGGTCAAGGTTACTATAGTCAAACTATTTATCAGCGTAAAAAGAAAAGCGTATGGCCAAGTATTGCCATAAATGCATAAAATCTGCAGTCTGTTAATTATGTTGCTGGTGATACGTATTGTTTTGAAAATTTTTTATTCGGGAGAATTAGTATATTTACAGACTAGTAATAACACAGGGACAGATAATTTTTATTTTTTTCTTTCGGGTTAGATGCTGTTTATCCGCTCGTTGTATGTTATAGGTACCTGCATTAATTTATGCATAGCATACATTTCTATCGCCTGTTTATTTCAATCGCTCTTTTCCTCTTGCATACTTTTTTCTCCTCTTAATTTACTATTTCTTCTCTCGCATCTACTACTACATACACGCTTTTTTCTCGTTTATAAAGCTTCTTCATTCATTTTATTCCTTCGCCTATTTCACCTGAATAATTTTTTCTTTCTTTTTTTCTTCCCTTGCATTTCATCAAGAGAGGATCCAAGCACCAAAGCGATGTAAATTTATAACATTATAATAATTTGTTGATTTAGTTAAACCTAATTTGAACTCCCTGAAATATAATTATATGTATATTTTCAAGGGATTGCCAAGCTTTGTAAATCTTTTAGTTCTATTGATGAAGCAATTTGTTGCCTGCGAAATAAATTTCATTCGATTTAACATTTAAATTAGATCTGGTAAAAATAGATTATGCTTAAACAGACGAATCGCGTGAACTTTGCATCAAGGCAGTGTGACAGTCCATGAAACTTTTTATTCATGCATCGGTCATTGATATGCGTGATATCAAGCAATGTATCAACCAACGATATTACTTCTCACACTTTGCATTCTGAACAATAGAACAAACATAAAACTCAACTAGTGTCAACTGTATTGCTTGACTCTTTCACACGCTGCAAGCGCACATTTTACTCGCGTCATTTTTAACAAAAACATTTTGAATTTCTATAGAAAATGTTCCACCTTCAATGAGTAGCATCATTTCTACATCCATGTTCCGTCTGAGAAAAATTAGAGTTTTTCCGTGAATGGACACGAAAACTGTCTAAAAACTGAAAGATCGTCATACTTAAATTGCGGATTTTTATGCAAAATCAAATTTCTACAGACACAAATAAAGAATGGGGAATTAATAAACACTGTGCCTTATTTTCTAAACATTTTCACCTGTATTATATTCTTGATATTTTGGCATTTGTCATCAACCTCGTGGATGTTTGCATACTCAAAATCGTCATAAACGCATAAAAATCCGCAGTCTAATCTAATGCACGCCAACAGTTAAATATAAGAGTGTGCATTCATTTGTTTTTACGGAAATTAAATAATCTTCAAAGTCATTATTTATGGGATCTAATATTTATTATTAAATAAACTAGCATAGAAAGAAACTTATTTACAGAGTAAATAGTTTTTTAACAAGTGAAAAAGATTTTGACCAATGGCTTGCTTTTCATTTTATAATTTCTCTACCGTGAACGAAGTGGCAGTCGCTGCACATTCGGATCTCGACCGCATTGACAGACCTGGGACGATAACGTGTGACGCTTTCAAACTCGCCCGCTGGCATCGCTGAATTTTTCAGCCGCAAATTCTGGTTAATAAACCGCCGGTTATTTCCAGCGAGCGAGGATGGTCCTGTGTTTGCCGCCTCTTCGGATCTCGGCTGACTGCGAGCTCGTTCAGGCCGCGAATAGCAACGTTCAGTCATATTTAATCGACCGCTTTTGCCCGTCTGTCGGTCGTATTCCCAGGTCCCTCCTTCAGACAGCTCCCCGAGGTGCTCGACAATTATTCATAAGCGGAAAATTCACTCCGGGAGGTGAATTTACGAAAAGCTCGTCGCCTATGACTGGCCTGCGACGCGCGTAATCCAATCGCGCTCGTCCAAAGTAGACGCTCTCAGTGCGACACGAAGTGGAATCGTAAAATACGGATAGAACAACTAAACGTACACATATTTTTCTCGATGCGAAAGACGCGAGACCTTCAAGCGAGTCGGAGTCCTCCAAAGTTCGATCGCGCGAGACGCAAGTTGGCACCGTGCTAACGAGCGCGAATGAACGACTGTTATCAACGAGCGCCACGAAACATGCGTAATTCAATCGCATCCGTCAAGCTAGAGACGCTTTAATTACAAGACGAAGCGGAATTATACAAAGTATAAAGATTAGGTAATTGGTAATAATTTTAGGTAATAATTTTTTTCGGAATTGACACGTTCGCGTGAGATTTCCGAGCTAATCAAGGCATTCGTAAGCGCGATCGAGCGAGTGGAATCCTTCGAGGCTTGATCGAGCGAGCCACGGGTTGGCGATGTGCTAATGAGCAGGAATAAACGACTGTTATCGGCGGTCGTCGCTTATCGCGCGTCAAGGTACACGAACCGAACAGACCGATCCCTGCTGACTGTCAATACCTTCGCCGAGATACTTGACTTGTATGCGAGTCAAGTATGTGCATAGATAAAACGGTCCCTGTCATCCCTATCTTTGTCGCAGCTATTGAAACTTCGCGAACGATGCCTCGCTGCTTACGCAAATTCGTTCCTGATCGCATAATGACCTTTCGAGACGCAGAAACTCTGAAAATTTTCCTCATCCTGCAACTGCGGGCATTTTAAACGAAAATTTATAAATGTATACGTATAGATGGACTTGGGAAAATATTTGAGCAATAAATCTATCAGTATGATTTAAGAGTTAAAATACATTTTAATAAATTATAGATTGCATAGGGAACTATTGGAAATTAAATATAAAGAACCAAAGGGTTTGATATACGCGGATAATTGAACCTATTTCGATACACATTTCTTTTGAAATTTATTTTCTATTAAAAAATACGCGAAGACGGTATCACCTTTTATTCACTTATCAAGAAATTCTGAATGACGCAATACACAGCCATCACATTATTTCCTCCGGGCATGGCATACGCAATTTTCTTGCTCCAACTCTATTTTGCATATGAATACGAAATCGTTTGCGGTCAAGATCTAAGGATCCTTTAACATTCACGGAAAGATCCCAAGTATTCGAA
Source organism: Perdita meconis (assembly GCA_030770465.2). Classification (NCBI taxonomy): domain Eukaryota; kingdom Metazoa; phylum Arthropoda; class Insecta; order Hymenoptera; family Andrenidae; genus Perdita; species Perdita meconis. The sequence goes on from JASKOS020000002.1 coordinate 23,148,711, forward strand.
CTGCAAGAAAAGGCTACTGCGGATTCAGCTTCGAAGTTCCTGGAACTCAAATCGACAGGAGAGAGCGTGCGCATAAGAAAGGAAAAGAAATTTGTCGGCGTTTCTGGATAGACGGTGAAATGGCGATGCTCAGGACGGAGGCGGGACTGAAGGGGGCAACAGGGGTGACCAGATTGCATGGGTGGACCAGTTCGCAGACAGGAAAGAGCAACCGGTATCCGGAGAACCGGTTGGCCGCGAAGGCGGACTGCAAAAATCGGTAAACAAGCGAAGCCGGCTTTATCGCAACGCGCTTGGCGTCTGCATACACTACCGATCAAAAGTTTGGTCTCGATGTTGTGTTTCATCGAACAGCAATTGCGCTTCGAATTATCGATACGAGGCGTAATGCTCCGACAAAGACGCGCGCGGTGCGTGCAATCGCCGCGATTGTGCGCCAATGCGTGCTCTCTACTGACGTAGACGATCTTTCCATAGACGATTTGCAAATGACGCGTATGTGGGACGCGTCGTTAAGGCGATTGTTTGGAAAGCATTTCCTCACCGACAGCTGCAACAATCTATAGTCCGCGTTTATCATCACGACGTTGCGTTCGCGATAAATCAGCGCGGTGCGGAAATGCAACGTTAGTTAACTCGCATGATAAATTATCCTACCTCTTCGAATCGACGCTCGTAAAGTCTTTAGGCAACGCCTGCTTGCCTCGATCACCGGCCAACACCCGCACGCGGTGCGGGCTCAGATGCTTTCAGTGGCATCGCATTCTCCTCGCCGTGAACTTCATTGCGGGTAATCAACGATGCCTGTGTTCTTCGCGAGAGTTTAAATCGCGCGTAGATTTAATCTCCCAGAATATTCCAGTAGGCGTCGTATTAATGACATTTACGACGTACCTGAGACGTTTTAAAGGTGCATCGCGTTCTCATACCGCAATAAAGTTCAGTGATTTTTCTGGACTTCGGATTTGCATAACGACTCGAAATATGAGATGTTATCGCGTGTTCACGCGAACCTCCTGGAATTCGAATTTTCTCGAATCCGTCCTCCGCGACGAGAACACCAAAGTCTCCCGCTCGTAATTTCTGGGCTCCGTCTGCTCGTCCGTCGGCCTTCAGCGCCGAGCCTCGTTGCTTTCTTACCAATTCTAACCCATTAGAGAGGCAACTTCCCCCGCTGTACGCGGTCACTCCGCGGAAGATTATCACCGCGTGGCGCGGCAAGGTCTCGTTATCGGGAACGGATTCGCGTTACTCGTTAACGCGACACCGTCTCCCCCCCCCGTCGGCTACGCCGATGCGCATCTGCGCGCTGATCTTTTCCAGTTACACAGGTAACCACTTAACTGAGAGAGCCGGCTGCGCCTCGGTATCCCCTGCGTGTGCACGCACACGCGTGCACGCCGCTTCCACCGTCCGTGTAGCCATTAATTAGATTAGCATATGCCGGAAAAAGGAGCTATCCGGTTATATCCGCCTGTGGCGACAATACACCACTACCATCGGACCACGCTCGCTGCGTTAATGGCATTATGGGATTATCCGTGAGCGACTACACCTCCGATGCATATCCTTCCACCGCTACTGCGACCCTGTTGCACCTCTGCGACGCTCCGCTGCGGTGATACGTTTATCGTCGCTTCGGATATCCGTGCGTGTCGATCGACGATCGATCGTCCCTTTTTCTCTTCAAGGAGAGCTCCGATTTTGTCGTGCCCTAATTTCCTCTAGTTGCCCGTTTGTAGGTATGATACGAGTGTATGTCGCTGGCAATGCTTGCGTGAAATTTCGGTGTATGCGGAGATGCTAATTAAAATCGTATTAACTGGACCAACTCTAGTTATCATTATTGGCTCAGTTGATTGCATTCACGTGTTCATTGTGTTACGAGCTGGACGCGATCAATGCAGTTTATAATTTATAATAATTCATGTGACTAGGTCTCGGGCTAATTTGATTCGTCGATTTTGCTTCGATGTGGCCGTATTTTGTAACTAACTGTGCCTATTATTTGTACATTGTATGTAATACCGTAATTCATATCAGTTTTAACATTAACGCGTTCTTCGATTCTTTTTAAACTCTGTCCTATTTTATTTTTTTCGATAGCTGAGGTACTGAGGAAGGGAGGTTTGAGGAAAACGTAAATTAGACAATCCTGCGTTTTTTGTTTTTGTATGGGTATTATATTAACCCCTTGCCCTACAATTTTTTCCAGGTTACAGATACAGTTTTGACTCGAAATACGGTGAGGTATTGGGACCGGGAGCATCCTTATTTCGAGTCAGGTACGGCACTATCGAGCACTGCTTCAACTTTTCTTTGTCTTCGCTTTTAATGATACAACGTTCATTCATTATTATAATATTTGAGTCTTAATTAGTATCACGAGTGTCACACGTTAGTATACGACAAAGAGTCAAAAGCTTATTATTTGCACTGATGACGTGTTAATAATATAAATTGTGATAGAAGTTCATCAAAAGGAACACATTTGGGTTAAAGCATACATGATGTTCGAAGATTTATTATTAGCTCTGAAAGATACTTTACAGTTATTTATATGGTGATTTTGAACATCATCACATAATACTTTAATGAAATACAACTGGTTAAAATACATTACATTAAATGAAACGTAATATCGCGCATAGCGCATAATAATACGAGTTGTAGTTACAAGATTCTGTAGAAGACGCTCACGTCTCTTCACGAAACAGTCCAAAGTTTAATTATATTCTTGAACAAATTTGTGCAGGTATTATTCACATCTACAGGGTGTTTCGTAATAAGTAGACAATATTTAAAGCGCAGATGCAGTACTTAATGTAGTGATTTTTATGTTATATTCTTTCGTTTGGATAAAACTGATTTATTTATTTTGTATCACTACTGTTTACAAATGTCCGATGTTTTTCGTGTGACTATTTCACTATTTTACAAATTTTACATAGTACATTTCATTCGAATACAAAACTCGTTATATTTGATAAGGTGTAATATGTTGATGTACACTTTTTTTATTGTTTTAAAGTGCTAAATTTATCATTTAAATATGTATTGTCTATTCATTATAAGAAAAGGTTCTGTATAGTCTCATTTTGTGCTCCATTTAGAGGCTGCATGTTGACAATCTTATTTTTTAATAGCGGTCAATAGATAATGTAGTATAAGAGAGAAAAAAACCAAAACAAACCAAACTTTATATAGTATTGTATTCTCTTCCTTTCCAAGGTTAAACTGTTGTATATGACGAGTGCAATTTTTCTTATATGAGAAAGTATATAATGATAAAATTCTATAAAATATGAACAATAAAATACATGGAACATTTAAAAGATAAAGAATTTTTATTGCAATTTTCAAGTTTCCAACTTATGCAAAAATGTGAATTTACATAAACATTCGCAGTCGATTCATTAGAATAGCTGTCAGCCGTAGAATTTCAAGAACCGGATTTGGAAAACCACAGGAATTTTTGCACGTCTTCAACGGTCTTTAAAACGGTGATGCGAAGCGTGTATCATTGCAAAAGAATATTATTCTCTGCAATTTGACTAAGTCTGAAGGATGTTTGCAATACTGCATCCTAAAAAAAATATCTAAATCTCAGAAAGAAAAACTTTTATAAACCACGTTTATATGACCTTTCTTCGACCTTGGAAACAGTAAAATACGATACGAAAGTTTCTTCACCAATTTCCTTGTCGCTGTATACGCTATACACCCTTATCCCGTTACTAAACTGCATGCATACGTCGAGCCAACATCGCATCGCTCACGGACAAAAAGAAATTAGGACAGTGTCGCGATAAACCCGCTCGTCTCTCATTCGCGGGATACGAAATCCAGGGATTCGAGGCGACTCGGCACACTATCTCTGATAAAATTACCGCTACGCAAAGTTCACGCTCGACGCCAAAAGGCGGTCGTAAATCGCGGCAAAGCCTCCCTCCCTCTCCCGCAAACTTGCGAGTTTCTGCTAGCCCCCCGTTGAAATCGATTATCCACCCTCTTGCGTGCGAGGAACTACCGCGTCGACGCGATCCCCGCTTCGCAAATCTCCCCGCGATGAAACATTAATAATTTCGTCTGGCGGGATTCCTCGGTCGGTCCACTTATTCCGCGTTCCTCCTCCGCGTCCGGAGGCAGGGAGTCGTCCGCCATCGAAGACGACCCTACGCAGCTACGCCACTGGCGCAACAAGAGCGTCACAAAGCCGGGAGCCACGGCGCAAACTATTTATTTCATGGGCTTCCTCCGTGCGGAGACGACGACGACGGTCGTCTCTCGTTTCAGCGGTCGGTTCATGCGCGTCGTGTGTACACGTATATTCCGTGTGCGTGTGTGTGGATATGAGTCGTACATCAGCGGGTGCAGCAGCTACATAAGGGGAAGTGGTCGGTATGCGAGGAAGGCGCACGAGGCTACATAAGGGCCACATAATGTGCGTGGCCATGTGCATCCGGCGGAATGCGACGGCCTAGGTGAAACGGTTGGTCCCGTGCCAGATACTTTAACCCCGATTCCCAATAAAACAGGCTGGAAGCTTCTTTTCTGGCACTCGGACTGGGAGAGGTCGCGACCCGAACCCGGCGTCCCTTGAACCGCGTTGCGAAAAAAACGGCAAAGTTGCGGACGGGGAGAGAGAAGAGCAAGCTTCCCGACGAAGCGGAAAGCCTCCGAGCCCGAAGACGAAGCGGTTCTATTAATTGCTCCCTGTTCCGCGCAATATCGTTCGCATCGAGTACCATCCTACCCTCCCGAATCCGATAAAATGAACAAACCGCGGGGTCGCGTCGCCCCTGAAACTCGAGTCCCTCCTACTCTCCCTTCGAAGCCTCTTATCGGCGGAATCTCCTCGGAGGCAATTCCCGATCGCCTTTTCGAATATTCACGACCGATACCGGCCTTTAATTTCTCCCGAGGCGAAACGGAGGAAGACCCTCCTCTAGGGTTCCTTCCTCGGAAATATTCGCCGGCCGATAATCCAAGCCGCGTATCCTTTCCACGCTCGTAAATTCGCCTACGTCCCGCCTTCTTCTTTCTTCGTCTCCTTCGTCGCGCAACTTCCCCGCGTACCTGGTGGCCCGTTCGCGCGCGACACTCGCAAAGAACGAGGAACCATCTCGATAAACTCCGGGAGTATCGATTCCGGACGGGCTTTGTGAGTAACAGTCGCGAACCTTTCAACGGAGCCACTCTATCTCCTCTAGTACTTACTGCAACCGGTCGCCGCCTCTTTCCCGGATAATATCGAAAATCTTCCTCCTCTCCCGGGTCACCCTGTATACGAAACGCTGCGTCGCGTTTATCTCCAGCGCCGTTCGCCGCTGTCGCGTTTATCTACGGTAATAAATGCACCGGTGGAACAAAGACACGAACCGCGCGCACTCTCTTTCGCGTGCAACCCCCCGGCTTGGCCTCCTCGTCCCATGGCGTGACTTTACGAGCGAGCACAAAGAGGCCAGGCTGACGTTACGATCATCGTAATATGAAGGGATACGCGAACGTGACGGCGGAACGTGGCGGGAATTTAATGACGCTTTTATGCTTTTTTGATTAACTTTGTTTTTGAGCTTCTGAATCGTTCTTTTTGTGGTTTGGAGAATTGGATGAGGGTTGTGCAGGGTAAATGAGAATTGTATTACTGAAAAGGGAGTCTTTGCATGAAAAAAAAGTCGCGAAGTGTAGAATATTTTTTATAGGAGACTGTTATCAAGAAAATCGGCTTTATTTCAGTTGTGGTCTTCTGGTTTGTTTTGAACCAGTAGAATATTTTATTTTATTTGGTAACTGCTTTAATTGTGAGAGAAATTTATGGTTCTTGATTTCTTGCTCCTTGGTATATTAAAAACTTGTAATAAACGTTGTCTTTTGTGAATGTTGCAAGAGGAACAGTATTTATTGGGTACAAAGTACAAATGCACTTGCATCTTCAAGAAATTTCGTTATAAGTTATTGTATCGGTTTAGGTTTATATTTATTTTACTAAGTAATCAAGAATATAGAACACAGAAATTGACATACGATCAATTTTATTATCGCAATAACGTTGTAAATAATCGAAGAAAGTATTGTCAGACATCTAATTAGATAAATAAAACAATACATATACTCGACACAATAGACAATATCTCAAACCATTTTTTTTTTTAATACTAAAATTTATCGAAAATTTATGTTAGTAGTTTACAGTGAACGCAATGATTTAAATTCGATTTTATCAAAAACCTAGCCTCCAATTTCAAAAAGTAATTCTATGTTTTCAACTTACCTTTACCTGCTTAATCATCTTCATTTCAAAATTATAAAGCACGATTTTATCAAAAACCAAGCCTCCAATTTCAAAAAGTAATTCTATGTTTTCAACTTACCTTTTCCTGCTTAAACATCTTCATTTCAAAATTATAAAGCACGGTGTTAAATTGATTAAATCGAGTGGAATAAATATAGCGGAGCAGAACATTTATTAAGTATTCCAACTCTATTTCAGTTTAAGGATAATTGTAACTTCCAGGAGTACCTACCACTTACAACTTGGATCGCTGTGTATTTCTGGGTTAGCGGACCGAGAAATAAACGTGTTTCGTTTATGTTTCAGCCCCGACCTGGAAGGAGGCCCCGAGGACGTCCTGGAACCGGCACACAGTTGCAGACTACACCCAGGATACAGAGTCCTGTTTCACAGCAGCTTGAGAAAGGTCAGTTGCAGCATAATAGTATTTATTTTTCATCTGACAATTTTGGAAAACCATCAAGGATAATGTCTGGATAAAAATACAGCACACAGGTACTGTAGTAATCATGCATTGGAAGTATCGACGTTTTCATCATTTTGGAACGTTATTAAATTGCGGATACTTGATCGACAGTTCTTCTATATTTATATAATCAAATCATACTTATAATAGATGAACACAAAAATGAAGATATGCACTGACATTTTAATAATTACTCACAGTTCAACCAAAATGTATCAGTAACTTAATAATTTCCTTCTGGAATAAATTTTAGCAATTAACTTGTACATATAAAATGTTACTCACTTATGAAGAAATTCATCAACCGTTTTAAATTTTAAATCCTATTAAAAGTAAATACCAATTACTCACACTTTTATGGAAATTAAAGTTTTATATAAGTTAATCTTATTAGGCTAATTGTAAGTAGTTTTCCAATATGTACATATCTAATTTCAATTTAGAAGCAATTAAATAATGGGTAATACCAAATATTATTAGATAAGAGCAAAAGTCCCGTCAGTTTAAAATAGTAAGTCGCAACTGCTTTCAAGATTTTAATTCAATCTCTGGCAGTCCTTTATTTTAAGAATACGGAAAGTCATTAATAGTTAATTTAATTTCTTCGTTTGATGTCTACTTACCATGCAATTAGAAAACTTGAATGAAAAATTTTACCACGATTAACGCATTCAGACATTCTTCCAAGATTGTCATTTGATGAGATTATCATAAAAGTCCCTAAATAATCATTCACTAATGAAGACAAAACCGAAGATTAATGCTAACGTAGGAAATTCTAAAGATCAAGTATTTTTCTGAACGAGGTTCACTAAAAATCGTTAAATTATTAAAATGAGTCGTCAAATGAAATGAAGCGTGTACGATGCACATAAATCATAAAAATTCTAAAAACAATTGTTGCGTGTGCATTAATTAAATCCGACAGAAGTTTAACCGCCACGGGGCAAAAAATTACCAAGGAGATGTGTAATTACCCCGGCCGAAGTTTGCAGTGCGCGGTCACCCTTACTCGACGATTCGTAGAGAAACGAAGGGGAGTTAGCGAAGAATGTAGCCTTCGATCCGTATCCGAGTGTTCCGCATGGTCGATGAAGCGAGGTCAAGTAAGGTCGTCATCGCGGCAAAGCCACGATCGATCCGCTCGAAGGTCGGAGAAGCTTTCGGATGACAGAGTGGCGCGTTCATTGAGGAAGACGACCCGGGGGACCACGCGGAATTAGGGGGGAGCGTCTTAAAATGCGTCGCCTGGGGACAGAGGGCTCTGTTCTCCGAAGACTCTGTCGTACAAAAAGAACAGGATACGAAAAGGGGTGGAAAGTTGAAGGGAGAAACCGAGCGAGATGGGTTGGCGGGTGGAGAATGGGGGGGAGGAAGGAGAATGAAAGTCGGGGTTGGGGAGAACGAAGAGATATCCGGGGAGGCGCGCCAAGGGGAATAAATGATTCGAGGAACCGAGGAGAACCGGTCCACAAACAAAAGACTCGTTGCCAGCTCCGGCTGAATCGCTGGTTTAGGGGTTGCGGGGAGAAACGAGGGGGAGAGTCGTCGCGGCTCGTAGGAGGGAATTCAGCTTCAGGAAGGAAGTGCTGACTCGGGAACGAGGAGAGGGTGCTGATGTTGATGAAACGGACTGCGGGATTCTCGAGTCTTTGTCCCCGGGACACGAGCGCCTCTGAATCTAGTGGAACGTCGTCGTCCCTCCACGACGCGTCTCTCCTTCCTATGTTTGTCGCCGCTTCCTCCTTGTTTTCTGGGTTAGTCGATCTCCCGGGGTCGCGAAAGTTTTCCCTCCCTTCGATTTCTTCTTTCCTTTCCGTCGTCGCTTCGACGATACACGGAAGCACAATTCTGAGGCTGTCGCGCGACAGTAGACCCTGTCAAATGTCCCGCGTTAATTAAAATCAATCCAATCACGTTGGAACGGTTGAGGGACAGTCGGGACGGTGTAGCTGTTTCCTGAACGATTCAGTCTCGTCCGCGTATTGGAGACGTCGAATTTGGGCGAAATTCCCGTCCGGTAATCCGATTTCCGTCCCAGTATAGCGTTCCAATTACTGGCTAAGGGTATATTCATCGACAGAAGTTTACTTCCACGATGGTATTTGCTCCACGGAATTAATGAAAGACAGCTACGTGACCCGGCAGAGTCGCGGGTCTATTCTCGACGCGTTCGAAATCGTTCCCGAGGAAACTTTATTCGCAGCCGCTTCCCTTTTGCACAGTTTCTTGACTCCGCGGTTAATTGGCAGAATTAATCGAATCACGCTGGTCGGAGGGTATTTCTGTGTGTGGAAATTGCGGCGGGATAACTTATCGATTTCCGCATCGCGAAAATCTCGGTGCCGTTGAAACCGCCGCGCGTATTTTTGCACTTAAATGACGCTCACCCCCTCCCCTCGACGTTTTCGCGGCGAGTGCAACGAACGATAAACGCTTTCCTCGGTCTCGCGTTCGCGCATCCTCGTCGACCAGCCGCTCCTCGTTCGAACTAGAAACCGTGACTTCCATCTCTCGCTCGTTTCTTTCCACCGCGGAGACAGCAGGAAGTTCGAAGAGGTATCGTAAAAGTCCCCCTTACGTCACCCGGGCAAATATAAACCGTCGCGATTGCTCTTCTATTTCTTCATCTTCGCTTCTTCCCCACTCCGTCGCCTCTCTAGAGAACTTGGCCGCGAATGAGATCCCGTTCGAACGTCTAGAATCGACGGCACGAGTGTCTCTCTCGTGATCTTGCTGTCTGTTCCTTCGTTTTTCGCGGAAACTCGAGTCTCCGTTTACGGTGGATGCTTCGGCTTCGACAGGCTTCACGAGTTTTATTAAATGGAAACAACTACATTTGACAAGAAGTTTTTGATCAAATCCAATAAGAGGAAATTAAATACTAACAATGAAATTTCTGAAATGTAAAATGCTATTGCATAAACATTACGCGTATGGGGAAGATTAACACTAGGTTTACGGGTGATTTTTATATCTGGATCCCAGAGCTGGAATATATTAAGTCAGACTTCTCAAACTTTGGAGAAGAGCAAATTAAAGGTGCAAAAACTTTGTAACTTTCGTATAGGGTGTAACAAAAATGTTGCAGATCCTTGAAAAGGGCGGTTCCTGATTTTACACAACTGTTTCCTTAACGAAAATATTAAGTGGAGCTTTGGTAACCATTTATTTATGAAAAATACTGATCAATCGGAGAACGAGTACAGCGGACTAATTATGGCAGGCCAATAACTACTCACAGTTGTACACTACGCTAAAATTCGTCCACTATACTCGTGCCCTGATTGGTCGAGGGTTTATGTCAATATCTCGTTAACAACGCCTCCGAGTACATTTTTGTTAAGGAGAAAGTTGTTTCAAATCGCCCTTTTCAAGGACCTACAACATTTTTCTTCAACATCTTGTACCGAATGTTGTTACTTTTTGAAATAAAAAAATAAATTGGACTTGATAATGTCTGGCGTTGACAGTGAACTTAATATTTCAGTGACTTCAAATCATCATGTCTTGACTTAATTCTGTCTGGTTCTAGTTTCGTAACTTTTCCTATTATAACTTAATATAATAAACCTGGACATAGTGTTACATGGCTCTGACGAATCTTTTGAAGCAGGTTTCAAATCCAAATTTTCTTAATCTAAAACTGAAGTTAAACTTCTTTGGTTCTGTAGCCTTTTATAAACTAGCATTAAGTCCAGAATTGTCTTGAAAGGCCTAGGGCCAGAAGGTACTAACATAAAAGCACTGTTTGTTATAAGTTTTGAAAGAAATACTTTTCACCATCGGAAAAATTGAAAAATTTTATAGGGGAAACATATAAAATGACATTTTACAAAATAAATGCATTTAATACACACTGGCTCTGGAATTCAGATATGCTTTTTCCTACGAAGTATCAACATAATAGATTTCTAGAAAAATACATAATTCAAAGAAATACTGTTTATTTATACACTTTTTTATTTTTATTTTTTGTTTTTTATTTTTAAGAAAAACAATATTGGAGATGTTCCTACATCACTGAAACGAAAACGAGAGAATGCAAATAGCAATAAATATGTGGACATGAAAGCATTACCAAATATTGGATAATAAAAATATTAAATAAAATATTGTTTTATTTCTTTGTATATTTACTTCATCGATAATCTTTCATAGGTGATCAGTTGAACAAATACATTTTTTCGACAAAATTACTGTGTCACTTTCAGTGAACCTTGAACTATAATTTAATAAAAATCTATTAGCAATAAAGAAATTCTCCATCAATGGTTCGTTTCACTTTCAATTCTAACATTAAGTCGATTAATCGAGATTCTCTTGCATTTATGCTGATTGTAAATGGTGCATAGGTGTCATAAGCAAAAGGCACAAATAACAACTTTCGAAACAAAAGCTTTTAAAGTTTCCAAAAATATAAATGTCAATGTCAATACAGTAAACCCCATAATATTACATTATCATATTAGTATCATTCTATGCAATTGTTATTATAATCATACGGGCATATCTATGCAAACTATTTCTCTGAATTCCAGACTCAGAAAAAAAGTTATACACTAAAGAAAATATGGAATAGCAGCATTGTAGAAGAAAAATAAACGATACAAGAGTTTATTGTTTTTTCTGTGAATTCTTGTTATTTATTTAAGTTTGACTCAAATGTTACCAAATTTTTAAGACATTAACAGGCCTTTAAAATGTACAGATGTTGAAATTGTATGTTAAATTTGATCATATTATCAATCTTTCCACTAATATTTTCTTATATAACTTTATTTACTAGATCGAGAGGAATAGTATTATCGGTAGATTCTCAGTGTGAGCGAGTTGGAGAGGGATTAAAGCGGATTGATGCAGGCTAGAAGGAGTCTAAGGGGTTTAGAACACATCAAAGTGGGTTAGAACAGGATTCTACACTGAGTAAATTCGAACCTCCCCGTTAAATCAGACTCCCACAGATCGGAGCAGTTCCGAAATTGAAGTTTTCAAGGAAAGATTAAAAACGATCGCCTCAAAAGAACTCGAAATAAACGCAGTCGCGACCAAATAAACTCTCGCGGTGGAAAACGGAGAAAATTCAAGCGCGGGATCATTTCCTCAATTCAGCGAGTAGAAAATCCCCGGATGGGACGGGCGCGCGCGTGCGTCGGCCGATATCCTCGAGGAAAGCAAAGAAATTTATGCTCCCGTTCCGGGAACTTGTCCAGCGGTTCGCGAGCAAAGATTCAAAGCCGCGATCTTTCTTTCTGCGAGGTACGAGGGGCAGGCACGCGCTAATAAAGTAACGAGGACTCCTTTGAAGTGGGTCTGCGTCGCTGTAATTCCTCGCTTCGTCGTGTCCCGGCTTTCCTCTCTGTCCTCCCCCTTTTCCTTTCTGTCTCACTCTCGTTCCCGTCTTCTCCTCTCCCTCCGAAAATAAACGCGCCGCGTAAAACGCGAACCGGATGACACGTTGCTGAAAATACAACCGCGAGACTCGGCGCGCTCTCCGCGTCGACCGATGATATTTCGTAGTAATTACGAGCTGGGAACCTGGGGGACGGGGCAGAGTGACGAGGAATTCTTTTCTATTTGAACACGAGGAAAGCCGCTCCCGCCGCGCATATACATATATACATATACATATGTATATTCCCCAAACGGAGAGAGAAAGAGGAACGGAGTTAAATGGACGCCCGCTGGAAATATTACGCGTTAATTAGGGAAACGCGTGTCCATGGTTCGCCCGCCGGTCGCTGGTAATTGGAAAAAGTCGCCGCTGCTTGTTTCCTAATTACAGGAACGTCGCAAGTTGAAGAAACGGGGCTCGGAGAGATAATTAATCAAAGAGGATGAAAATTCGTAACCACGATGAATAAGGAAAATGAAGGGACAACCACGTGACGAGACATTTTTCATATAAATGATAGTGCTCCCACTTTTCACTGTAAGACTCAGTATTAACGGTTTCATTTGGATTTCTTCCCTTTGGTTTACTTTGAAAGACTTACGCATTAAGTACTTTATTCTCCAATCGGTTGTATGTTAACACCGGTTCAATGCTAGGAAATCAGCAATTCTATTGATTTCATTACTTGATTATTAGTAACCAGCTTTTTATCATTTCCAATTATTGGGTTCTTCGGCGAAAGCAACGCTTCATCGATCGAAGATCACGGCCGGTTCGACGATCTCTCGATCCTAGGAACGCTGCTCGTTCCAACGCTTCCCTCTCCTCTTGGCAGTCTCTATTACTTTCGAACAGACAAATCGTTGTTAGAAGGATGGCAGACGTTTTCCCATAAATCGCGATCTAAGTCTGGGCGACATTGTTGCAATGCTCGGCGTCGAGAGCGGCGGTCGGCGGGAAAGAAAACCGGTGCAAGTGCAGCGATGCTGAAATAGCTACGAAAGGGGGGAGACTGTGTGTGGGACGGAGAGGGAGCGATAGCAGGAACGAACGGAGATTGCGCGGAAACGAGATTGATAGCGGTTACTGGTTGTGTACGGGTCGCTTGGCAGCCTACCAATCCTGGTTGCGAGTCGTCGACACTTGTTCCTCCTCTCTTTTCCTCCGTCCGCCAACTTTTCAAAGTCGAGCCGCGACGACCGAAGGAGTCGCTTCTCTCGTGCTCGGTCGCGAAAGAAACGCCGCTATAAGTCTCGAAAGAGCACGGCGCGGCTCACCGTGAGAACCGAGAGGAACTCGCGGGGGAATAGTAAGTCGAGATTTATTGGAAATTAGATCGGCGAAAGGCCCCGCGGACTCCGCTGCGCTCGCGTTACGCTCCAATCACGCCGTGAAATATTCCCTGATAGATGGCTCGCCGCGGTTTTGGGGGGGAAAAATGATATTTCTGATAGACGGTGACTAATTCGAGGCGCTTCTCGTTTCGCAAGCCACCGTTCGGAGGTGAGAGAAACTCGGCGGGATGAAGCTGAAAGGATCCGTGAAGAAACATCGAAACCATCTATACAGGGTGTAACAAAAATGTTGCACGTCCTTGAAAGGGATGATTCCTGGGCTCTTGCATTTTAAACAACTTTTTCCTTAGCGAAAATGTTAGGTAAGGCTTTGTTAACGAGTTATTAACGAAAAACACCGACCGATAGGAGAGCGAGAACAGTAGACGAACCTTGGCGCGGGGGATGGCGGACCAATGCTACGCATAGTTGTAGCCCGTGCCGAAATTCATACACTATTCTCGCTCTCTGATTGGTTAATGTTTTTCGTTGATAACTCATTAACAAAGCCTCACCTAACATTTTCGATAAGGAAAAAGTTGTTTAAAATCACCTCAGGAATCACCCCTATCAAGGACGTGCAACATTTTTGTTACACCCTGTATTTATTGTCAGTATTTCAATGTTTCTAATATTATTGAAGAAATAAGCTGACTATCAATATTTCAATATTTTGACTACCGATGAAGCGAAAACCAAAATATTTGATCAAGATTTGACGGCCACTATCGGCGGTACAGTTTACTCGAATGCCTCACTCGTAGGTGCCGACAATATTAAATTTTATCGTGACGTGGAACGACCGTTTTCAATTTACTAATTGACACTGTGTTTGTAGAAGTCGACTCCTGGGTTCAAAGGATTGATATTATATGGCACTACGTGAAACTTCTTTAGGGGGTTGTGTGTTTCCGAACACTGAAACATGGTCGATAGTAAATGATTGGAAGACAAACTAATAGATTGATTGATTTAATTTTTCTATATTATGAAAGTGCGAGTTCACAAAATAAGAAATAAAAATACAGAATCAAGAATTATTTAAATTTAAAGTATAACATTTGCGTGGAGTTACATAAAACGGTTATTTTCACAGTTCTTCAAATATAAGTTTATCTCAAAGTCTATTTTTAGAAACAGAAAAATTCCGTTATGGTAAAAGTAATTTTTTTAATTAACTGAAAGCAGTTTTTGTGAGCCGATAACTATCTATATCTTATTTAACATGTGTATAGAAGATAAAATTAATCGAATGATCGGTGAAGCAGTTATCATATCCACTCTTAGCCCATCGTTTTACACGATTACCCGCAAAGATTATATGTACTTCGAAATTTTTTGTAATGCGGCATTCATCCTAAAACTTTTTCTCCAATCACTAGCAAACATTGACCTTTTTTCAATACATAACAACAAGTTCCTATATACGGTTCCTTAAATATAAACGAGCAAATATGAACCAATTAAGTAATCGCAGCAGTGCGATTCACGAGTGCAACGATCGCGCAACAAGCGGACGAGAAACACGAGCGATTACAGCCGCGCGATCGTCTCGTTTCGAAATCGACCGCAGCGTGTTGCGTATCGTCGAGATCGTACCCGACGGTAACATGGAAAAAACGGCATTCCCAATTCGTTGTTTCGCAGCGGGAAATCCGCGGAGCGGCGAGACCACGCGTAGGAAACGCCGCACGGCGAATGCATAATTTCGTGATCGATATCGGCTGTGTTGGCATACGCGTTCACGTATGCGCAGTTGCGCAACATCGTGACGGGCGACCGCGCGGAAAGAGGGGAGAAGTCTTGCATCGGTTGGCCCGAATGGACAACCGGCGATCACACACCGTCACGGTGCGCGAGACGAGCCGCGACTTTTGAATGAACCCGGACACGTCTCGGTGACTCATCGTCGATCGTTGAACGCGCACCGATCCATCGCGCAGGCGCTTTGTGCGTCAAACGTCTACGTTTGGACAACCCCTTGCATGACCGACCGACAGCAAAAATACTTGCAGTCTTGTAAATTAAGCAATAATTTTTATTCAGGATAATGAAAAAAGGGATTCATAATCTCAATTTTGTCAAATCTTAGCTGCGCGCTGAACAGTAGATGATGCCTATGTCTTTTCTTTTTTAAATTATTAACGCTGATTAATTGTTCTGCATTACTGGAACTTTATGTTTATGTGCACCCATAGGAGATGCCAGAAAAAGGCCTCTTTTTATATTCCGTTATTACAAGTCGAGATATGAATCACTTGATCCAATTAATTGTATAATTAAAGGAACTAACCTATACAATAATGATATTGATTTTTTTTCATGTAGCATTTCGTCATTTAAGAGCAAACTTCTATATAGTACATGTATATAGAATAATAATATATACAATACCACGTCTTAATTATTATAATTATTCATTGTATGTAAAGAGCTTCGTCTGTTGGGTTAAGTAAATTATAATAATATTAATAAGGTAATTCAGGGAAGATGTAGCAAAAATTGAAGGCACACACAAGGCACATATGTGAAATTAATCTGTGTATTTCTCTTCTGTGAAAATATCAAAAGTCTGGATTTTGAATCGTGTCGAAGTACAATAAAATTGAATTGCATATTTATGGTTATAAACCATTTTGTGGAGAAACTTCATTGAAATTATAAAATTAAAATAAAATCACTCTAAAATTTAAATGTTTCCTGTTACAGATATTTTTACTTATGAACTTATAATTATATGTTTCTAATGAACGCTTTTCAACTATAATTTTAAATAGCCTACTGTAATTGAAAATAGCAAATAATAATATAATTAGAGTAACATGCATGATATATTGAATTCAGTATGACTCTATCACTCTTACTTTATCCATTTTATACCAACGTGAAGTATGAATAATAAACACTTAATCGAATAATGAGCATAGACATTATGACACGAGCCATCGTACTCGTTGAGAGTTAAATTGGATCCCTGTCTAATCGGGCAATTTCCCGGTGGTTTAATTAAACGTCTGAATTTAATGACGGGGTCAAATACCGCTCGTAAAGGTGAACGCACCGGACACTGTTTACACTCCCGTTTTATTTACCATGCTTGTTGACTGTTCTTCGTTAACAGATGAATCGTTCGATCGAAGTAGCGACAGTTCTTTCGCCGCGAGTCATTTCGTATGCAACGTTCCCCGAGGAAATTTCATTAATCGCGACACCGAAGGAGGACGCAGGCGCGAGCAATTTCTCGCTCTGCTCCGTAATTCCAGCGATAATTTGGTGCCGCTGGGATACGCGTGCACGATACGCGCGATAAATTCCGCTAGCACGCGAATATCGCGTGCTCCGACGCCGCGATAAGATCCCGGCGCAAGATGAAATTAAATCGAAATCGTTTGTTCCATTAAAACAGAAAGATACTCGGCGGCGGAGAAGTTTCGCAACGCCGCTATGGCAACTCGGTTAGGAATACGGTGAATTCGGCGTAAACTTGCACGAACTAACCTTTTGTTAATTCGTACTCGAGTTCCCGACATTCTTACCGTGCGGATTCTGGTGGCGAATCGCCGCGAAATTCTTGCGCTACGGTAAAACGCCCGACGACTGCGAATTTGTTTGTACACAGGTGAATGGCGAGTCCCCTGGCTAATTAAGCGGCTATGTTCGTTTTGATATAATCCCGGCTCGCTCGTTTCGCCCACTAGTTGCAGAACTCGGATAATTATTGTTGCAAACTAACTTTCAGTTTGCTCGATTCTCCCTCGCAACCCCCGGCCTTTGCGCACCGACCTTCCCTCTCCGCCAACTTGTTCGAAATTCCCGTCGCTGCTGGCTGGAATTCTCGTTAATTTGCTGATCGTGCGAAATATTAAATTGTACTCCCTGAAAAAGTCGACCGTATTAATATACTGACTGTCGCGATCTTTGACTTTTTTCAATATTCTACTCTGAAATATTTATTTTCCACTATCCTTAGCAATATTAATATCATCTAAAATTCAATAAATACTATTATTATTATTTATTTATTTAAGGAAATACCTCTTATTATAGAACAAGACGATGTGCATATGAACTAGATGCGAGTCTACTCATATTCAGCAAAAATTGCACATTAAATCTCTAAACTCTTAGCATCTTACGAAATTTGTTTAGTGATACAGAAAATGGATCAATATTGTTAATATTGGCTTCGTCCACAGCTCTGTTTATAGTTTATAGGGTCAACAGAAGTGGATTTGAAGTTCGGTAATCTGGAATGGAACAACACACTATGCCGAAAGTGTTTTTGGATTTGATTCTTTCTAAAAGTTCAGAAGTTCGTGTTAGCATTAATCAGCTTGAACAGGAAACTGAAATTAGTAATTTTTCTTCGACCAGAAAGTGCGTGTAAGCTTCAGAATTTGAGATGACTCAGATGACTATCATAGATGTGATCAGCGATTTTCATAGGATTACGTAGAATGTGTGAAGAAAATTTTAAGAACTCATGTTAAACTCTTTCAATAAGACTGTCATAAAATTTTTGTAAACGAACAGACTATTGAAAGAATTGTACGAGTCAAGTCACTTTACTCTTAAAGTGCCTTCCGAATCTGAAAATGTATCCTAACTTTCTTAGCGCTTTAATAACTGAAGAAATGTAAGTAGCCGTGAATAAAATTGCGCCACTCCTTGACAACGCATTGTTATATAGGGTCATCCACGTATCTCGGAACCCGAGCCCATTTATAATCATGTGTACGAGTTCCGAGATACGTGGATGACCCTGTACAGTGTTGACTCGAAGAACGGCTGGGTTTCAGAACCAAGTGCAGTCCTTTTTCGAGTCAGGTTCAATCTTCGTCACGGCGGAACGAGGAGACTCGCACCGGCGAAGAAGTGGTGAGGATGGAGAAATCCCTTTTTCGAATTAAACTCGGGCGTCGTTCTTTAAGTTAACAATGTAAGATTGTTCTTATATGGGGACAGTACTGTATATTTAGATAGGTAGCAAAGTCTATGATTGCATCTTCCGATAGTTTTCCATAATCTATTTCAACAGAGTTGTATTATATTTTACTAATTTGATCAGGCATGAATTATTTCACAAAATACATACTGATATTGTTGAAGTGGTGCAACTTCTTTGGCCACTGCTGTAGCGATTTCTCAAGTTTGAACAAGGCGAGGCGACAGAACATTGTAAATTCATAAGACTACATTATTACAGGATTAGGAAAACAAGAAGCTCTTACTGCCTCGTGTTGTTGACACACCAAATTCCAAACCTCTTCAAATCTGACTGTAGCTTAAACGTATTTTGTGGATTCTGAATTTTCCTGACAATTTTGGAATCAGTGATAAATGTTCAAATATTTAAACAAATATTTTAAACCCACACGTTAACATCGATTTTATGAAGAATGAGAGCATTTCCATCGATTAAAATTGTTCCAGTTGAACTCTGTCCAAGAGGATTCATCAAATCTTATGATCGATTATTCGATACAGTCTCCCTTTCCCACTCTTGCTCAAAAGATTAGTCGCTTCGCTCGCCCAGGGTCTCGGGGAAGCAGGTTCACCCAACTGGTCGAAATGCGGCCATCGATCTTGCGGATTTTACGAGCCATCGTGAGATCCCTGGGTCTTTGAAACCGCTGCTTTTAAGGGATCGTAAAGAGCCCGAGTATTCTATCCTCTTTGGCTCTCACGGCCGAGCCTTTCTGTCACGGAAATTTCATCGCGAACATTCAGGGAGCACCTTCGCTTTAGGAATACTTACATATATACACGTCGACGCATTCAGCCTGTTCCAATAAGAACCATTTGCGTTCCTTAGTCGTTGCTCTTTTTAATTCTTTTTCGCGGAGCTCTGTGGTTGTCTTTATGTACATACTGTGTTTCAAGAAGAACGACGATTCTTCAGTTTTTTACTGAAATATTTAGTCCTTTGTATTTGAAAGGTCGCTCGCAGTCTTGCAAGATGTTTTGCTCTTAACCAGTACAATTTTTATTACAATTCAACAGGAACTTCGTGTTTTATCTTAACAATCCATCCACTCAAAAGAGGGAAAATGATTTATGGGAAAATTATTTAATTCAGAATCCCGTCGTTCGCATCTCCATCTACGTGCGCCCAAAGAAACAATTGCTGAGAGGAAAACTCCGTAGACGAAGGACGAGTAGGAGGAGGTGTTCAGAGAGTTCTGCTACCAGAATCCGTAGGTTACGACTTCTCGATCCCCAGGGCACTCTGGGCTACGGGGATGGGAATTTCCTGGGGGTAGTTACCAAAGCTTGATCTTTGCACGACGCACAGAACTTCTCGACAAAGTTTGCTCGAGTAGTTTCTTCCTCCGTCCGGAGATTCTGGAATGTGCAGCGCAAACTTTCCTTGCCTCTTATGAAACATTCTTCCCTCACAGCCACGTCGGCTGGAGATGGAACCGATTCTGCTGAAAGTTTTCGATCGACGTAAAGCTGGTTTAATCGTTATTTGGTGAGAAGGAAAAATTTGAGCTTTAAATGTTCTAATTTCCCATTAAATTATCTCATTCTTCTGACGTTTGACGTTGTATGCCCAATTTTCAAGTGGCGTTATATGCCTATTGTATCCCCACCATATTATTTTGCTCTCGTTCTTTCATATTCGTGTTCTTTCGGTTTCGATTATAATGAAACAGAAACGAATCGTTAGCAAAAATCAATAACCAAAATTCTCGCGAACACTAATATGAAATTATTATTGAAATAAGGTTATTCGTTTTCTGCATAAACCAGTAAATTTTGCTGCATATTATTCCTGTTAGTCAATGTTACTTGTTACTGAATTATTAATGCGAAAGTTTAGGTTGAAGTTTTGGGACGACCGTGAATTAGAGTAACTTGAACGATGATTTCTAAGAGCGTCTTGATTAGATCTTGTTAAATTTCTTTAAAAAAACTAACTAAAAACTTTTACCATGAATAAGTGCACTAGTAATAGTACACCTATATTTTTCCTAAATTATACCACTTTTATTATTTTACTAAAGCTAACCAAACCCCACATTATTTTCGTTCTAATTTGCATACGCGACAAAGCAAAAACCTGTATCATCCGAGGCTTCTAATTCAAACTGTCAGCTTTATATGCACCAGCCGAATAAATCTTGCATCACGGCTTTCGTCAAAGCTGTCAGCTGTCCAACCACGAGGACGTCGTCCCCATCGCAACCACTGACAAGTCCCTCTCCTCTTTCCCCCGCCGTTCCTGCTCTCCGAGAGAGGTCCTCGAGGAATGCAGCACGGTTTATTTTCCCTCTGTCTCCACCCACTTGGTCGAAAGTTTGTACATTAAGAACTCGAGTTCCAAGAACAAGAGGGTGTGCGTGTGTGCGCGCGCGCGTGTTACCATCTGGAGGAAACTTTGGAGCACTCGACTCGCAGTTGCGATGACTTCCCTCCTTAAGTTTACCCCTGTTGCTTCCGTATCCCCGCGACGCGTGTTCGCTTTCTTCCATCAGTTAATTGCACGGAACGTGAATTAAATCACTGCGAACAAACTTTTTCGACACAATGTTTGCTCTTTTTCTTCGGCTGTTTCGATCGGGTACTTTTCGGGGAACTTCTTGGTTCAAAAACTTTCGGAGACACGAACGAAAACTTCGAAAATGGTGTTCGTATTGTTTCTTTTTGCGCGTCGAACTTTATTTCTGTAGGTCTTTAGGTAGTTCTTTCAAAAATTTAAAAGACACTAGTTCGGGAGTAGTATTAACCCTCAGGCGGCTTTTGGGTTTTTTTGGTCTCATCATACTTTTTGTTTTCTCTAACAGGTTTTCCAATTTCAAAGATAACCTGAAGAAATTATTCTTTTTTTATGTTTTTCGTTCCTTGACGTTGATACAAAAATTAATTGTCTATAGATAGACTAAGATGGAATGTTTTGGGATTTTTGGTCTCGGAATAAACTGTGTTACTGGCCAGTAACTTGAGGACCGAATTTAGCGTCCTTTGGACGTATGTACATGGTGCGTTCAGAAAGTTTCCAGATCGATTTTTTACAAGGTAAAATTGATATGACTATTTCTAAAATCATAATAAGATTAAAACATGAGAACTTCTCGGAGTTCTGTATCAATTTTTTGTTACGATGAACATCTATTTTTTAGTAATGCATACTGATAGATAGTTTGATTTTTATCTACTGTCATCTCTTCAAGTTCTTATAAATTGCAAATAAGTTTTGCTTAAAAAATGTAAAAATTATAATAATATAGTGTAATAATTTATTGTACACAATGTATTATGTTATACAATATTTTCTATGTACATATATGTACGTATAAATATAGTTAACAGTACTTTTTCGAATCATTCTTGCATAATATAATTCGTGTTACAATAAATTTTGAGCTTCTTTTCTAAATTTGACGTTATTCACTTTGACATCTTTGTCAGTAACAAAAGTTTCAACTAAAATTTGCTTTAATAGCACTTTAGGTTGTTTTACTTTTGCCATTTTTTTAAAATGTGATAAAGTCCTGTTAGACATTATTCTACTTTGTTATACTGCACCAATGGCTGTAAAGATTTGCCGAATGTCCCTTCTGGAAAAATTGTAAAGAGCAAAGGAATTATTGAAAAACAAAAAAAAACCTTTGTTATACTGTGTACTACACTATTATACCATTACGCTATATTATGCTACACTTTTCACTATTTCACTTAAATCTTGTTGGCTACGACGAACGAACTAAATTGTTTGAATTTCAAACACAAACTACGGAGTAAAATCGGAGAGGAAACATTACTACATTGCGTAATAAAGAAGCATTTTAATTTGAAATGTGACTTTCTACCACACTAAAAGGAAAAAATAGCACATGCGTAGTAACCTTTAATAGATTGTGTTTATGATTCATAAAGTTATAATATAAGAATTTACTAATAGACGAAATAAATTTGATAGATATTCTACATAAACGCAATAAATGCATATGTTGTTAGACGTAAATATGCAAAGCATATGAATTATGCAAAAAATGTAAAATAAAAAATATCTACTAAACTGTCTACTAATAATACTAATACACAAGTTTTAACTTTGGGGAGTTCAGTTAAGCAAACCCGATTCAGACATAAATCGGTTCAACAACCCGATGATGATATTCATGGCGTTATCTCGTGTCCTACATTCTTACATCATGGAACAACCTTCTCAACGACGAAGGATCCCCATCGTCGAACTTTTCGGTGATTATAGTTTCTTCGAAGCAGAAATATCACCCTCGTTACGTTCCTGCCTTGCCCTCGAGGAAGTATAATCCCGATCGAGGGTGAAAAGGTCCGCCGAGAAATTGGACAACGTCTTTCTTTCGGTCTCTTCGTTTGTCCTCGTTCCCGCATCGTAATAAGTCTCCTCCTCGTGGAAAGGGGAACGAAGGGGGTGGAGAGGAAGGACGAAGATGATACGTCGAGGTGGCCTCCGTCGGCGGCCTTGATCCTCCTACTCTGTTATTTAAGTGGCGTTACTGCTCGGAAGACGAATGGCGAGGCAATCCTTCTTTCCTTTGGGAAATCGATCCGCAGGGAAGCTGAAAAAATACACGGCCGAAGGAGACTGGACCTTCTGAAAAAAAAAACATTCCTCTTTGGGCGTCTATTCAACGGTTTTCCACGTGGTCGACAAAAGATCCGGGGGGGGGGGAGAAAACTCGGAGAGTGGAGGCAGAGTTGAGTAACCAAAGGCAGGGACTTACGGAGCGAGTTTTCCCTCACTTTCATGGCAGAGAAGACAAGATACGAACCCGGAGGGCGTTCATTATGTCTCGCCCAGTACTCTGCCAGACCTTTGATCGTTCTGAATTCTGAAACTGGAAACTCAAACAACCTTAAAGTTTCAAGAATCGTCCAATTTCAACAGTCCCCGGCGCGCGCTTTAATGACTCCGAGGCCTATTGAGCTCCGGCGATGCATCAACGTCCGCGTGCACGCGACACCTGAACGTAGCGGCACCCGGGACCCCGTTTAAATGGCGTCTGTGCACAGGTTCGCTTCCCCCTCCGTCGTTCTCCCTCGCCGGTGCGGCGGTTGCATAATCGGACGAACGGGCCAAAGGCGGTCTCTGGGAGCAGCTGTTCATCGTTGAATTCCAGCGGACGCGTACCTCCCATTCGCGCACACGCTGCTAGGGGTTGAGGAGAGCACGCAGGTGCAATCTGGCGATGGTTGTGGCAGGTGGTGCACGAACAGGTACCGAGACCGTAGACACCGGGATCTCCGCCGACTTCTCGGTCGTTCCGAGATCTCCAGATTGCTAGAAGCGAACCGACGGTACTTTAGGGGAGAGTTGATTCGTTACCGCTGCAGGGTCTTTAAATTTTTTTGATGGGATGAAGAATTTGACGGGGATATGTGTAATTAAGTTTACTCACTATAATTGGTGTGTAGCTCTGATTCAAAAGTTCGGAGCACCATTTGTTTTTGGTATGAAATTAATTGTTTTGAACATATGCGAATGTTTTGTTAGTAGATGGCGAATTTTTATGCTTTTAAAATAAATTGAAATATGAAATATGATGATATAGTATATGAACATGTGCAGAGATATAACAACATATGTAAGTAAGAAATATGTAAAATATATATTAAGTAATTTGGAAGTAAGCAGTAATAATAGCAACTTTATTTGCTGTTGAATATGGTTATAATTTAAATTATAGTATACTCGTTTTGCAATTCCATCAGTTTAGTCTTAAACTAATGTGTGTAGACTTTTTCTTATTTTGGGTATCTTATTTTTTTGTTTAAATTACTTGTTGAAAGTACTGCGTAATATGTGTATATTTATCATACTGTTGTTAAGAGTTCGCTGTTTCAAAGTGTAGTGAATCTACATGGAAAGACTATCGCATTGTGTCGACTCAAGAACAGTGTTTGTTGAAACTTCCTGGAGAATTATATGGTACCATATAACCTTATACATTGTCCTGTATATTATAGAATATGAAATTCTATAATATACACACACTGAATTTGTCATAATGTCACACTGAATTTATCAAGATTTTTATTTCATACATATGAAATCTTCTGAACTCTTCAATTAACTGCTCTTCAATCAAACAACTATTATCAATTGTATTCAGAATCAACTGCAAATCGATAACAACTTTGATAAAAGCAGATCAGTCATTTTCTCATTTTGGATGCAAGCACTAGTAAACCGTAAAATTATACAGAACATTCCAACCAAAATTTACGTAGCAATAAAAAAGAAACAACAATCACACCAAAAACAATTTTCCCCACATTGCACCACACGAAACTCAAACTTTGAACCTTTACATCCCAAAGATAAAGGATTAACTTCTCCATAACTTCAGCCCTCTTTTCTCAGCCCTATTTCACCCCTCAGCATACGGGGCCACGTTTATTCATTACATGAAAATTTCCACTTCCACTGAATAGCCCGGTTCGCCAGAAGCTTGCGATGCGCGGGACGCATTAATTAGTTCCTTAAAATATTTTCACCTGAATTTGATTAGCGGGTCGGCGCGGCGATGAAAAGTGCGACGGCAAGGGTGGCGGCCGGCAGAATCGATGGCCACGATCGAATTCCAATTTGCACAGGTGGGCAGAGGCGACGGCGACGGGCACAGGCAAAGGGCGGGAGACAGACGGTGAGAGAGAGAGAGAGAGAGAGAGAGGGTTTGGCGGGCCATGGCACAAAACCGAAAGTGAGATTAGCTTCGTTCCGGCTGGCAGGCCGCCAACTTTTCCCCTGCTCGGTTTTATTGGGCTCGTGCACGCACGCAGACACGGTCCGGATTTCGCGCGACCCGCTATTCCCGTACATCCGGGTCTGCTCCGACGGATATATCGGAGCGAGAGCGGCACCCTCGCTCGCTCTCTGTCCGCGCGTCGCTTTATTCTTATGGATGGCCACATTTCGGCTCGGATTTATCGGCTTTCCCGCGGAACGCGTGCACGCGCGCCCGATTTTTCTCCCTCTGCCGATAATTGGACGCGGCTGGTGCTACCGAACCCCCGAACCCCCGATATTCCGAGCTTTTCATCGGCAGGCAATCTGCTCGTGCACGCTTGTCGACAAAGTTGCTGAAGGACGATACTGTTTTGACACGCTTCGATAAAGGATTTTCTCTAGACGTTTGCCACGAAGAATATACGGTGATTATCGTGAAATTTATTCGAGTGTTAAAAGCCGTACGTTTTGTGTATCAGGAGTTTGAGAACTTTGGTTCATCTTTTGATGAAGATGGAGATTTGGGAAAGAATGGTTTGACAGAGTTTTGGGAAGAAGAGATTTTTTAAACATTAACGTTTTCTTTGGGTCTTTTTCATCTCCCTTATATACTTTGTTTCTTTTAGCAGTGTTTAATTTTAAGAAAATGCGAGAAAGTGATTGCTAAATTACATTTCTTGTTACTTGTATAGTAATCTTCATTATCTGAAACAGAATTATCCACAAGTTCTATTATCTAGGATCCCAATAAATTAATGCAGTAGGTATACAAATGTAGTAGGGTTTCTAGTAATAATTGAACTTTAATTTAAAACATACTATTCATTTTTCTTTCATTTTTAGCATTTTAGGGTTATTCATTTTTAGCATTTTATATACAATCAAGTCGGTTAATTGAGATTCTATGGTATCCACAATGATGTGATAAAGAAGTAAAGAAGTACTTAAATTATAACTAAATACGAAATTTTTAGATACAATGGAAACCTAATGATCTTAACCGCTGCGCACTATGTACTTCAATTCAGTACCAAATTCTATCAAAGATGTATCCTCATACTCTCAATTTAAGACTCTAGTGGCGAGACGCACCACTCATAATAATTTGTTACACTCTTATCGAATACACTTGCTTTTTACACTTATTGTAAGTTCATTCACTTTCGGGTTAGATCTAATAACAGCTGTTTAGCTGAATCTGGCCAATTACGTTCTGTATTTATGTAATAAAGACGTATTATTACTATTATTATTATTATTACTCAGTACCCACTTACTCAGTCAATTACCTCAGTAAGTGGGTAAATGTACTTATATGACTGTAAACTAAAAAAGAAGTAGTTTCAAAATATACAGAAACTCCTCCTATCATCAAATTATTCCCTTAGAATCAAATTTGTGAATTGAAATACTCATTGAAATTCAAAGTTATCTTAATAGTAAACGAAGTAGAATCAATGAGCAATCTATAGTTTGGCTTCATATGTGCAATAGAACCTCGATTAACCGACTCTTAATTATCTTCTATTTTTGTTACACTGAATTCCAAGTATTTAATGCACTAGCGATAAGAATACAGTAAAATTTCGAAGAAACTTCCCATTCTGATTTAACGCTAGTACACAAATTAATACAAAAATTAAAGTAATGATTCAGTTTCGACTCCTTCTGATATTAACCAGTTAATCAAGGTTTCACTGTGTAAAATTTTTGTTTTGACTGTCTGAAGTTTGAAGATCCCACTGTTCAAAATTTTTAATAATCTTGTTACGAAAGAATCATTTTACAGAAAATTTCTATAAAAAACCTTCCTAAATAAATACGAAAGGCATAATTTCTGTCTTGCGACTTTAATACCTTACCGAAAATAAAGCTTCCAATCGTCCCGTCAACGATCACACTTCCCTCTGCTTCAGCCAGCGAAAATTGTTGCAAACAAGTCCGACAATTTTACCGAGTTCTTTCGGTCAGTTTCTCGGAAGAAGTTGGCCTTCCTCGAAGGCTGTTGTTGGCCAAGTGGAGGCAAACTTTCCCCCGAGGGCAGCGTTCTGAGACTAAATATTATACCCTCGGAAGTATAAGCGTGCCGCTCGTAAGATCACGCGCGAAGTTAAACGCACGCTGCGGCCGACAGCAATTACTTTCGGCTTGGCAGAGAGCGGGATATTTTATGAGGTCGGCGAACGGAGAACTCGCTGGGAGACGGATCGAACGAGCAGCGAGGAGTCGTTAAACGACGAGACCACGCAACGTTCTCGCTTTCGTTTTCGTTTTCGTTCCTTCTGTTTCACCGTTTCTCTCCCTTCACATTGGTGTTCTTCGTTTAGGAGACACGGCGAGCTGCTGTTTCGATATTGAATTCGAGTCTTCCTGATTGCACTTTGATAGTTATATTATAGATAGCTACATGGGTGATACTCTTCGAGAAATGTTGGACAATGCTTGCCAAGCATTTATAAACTTTTCATAACCCCTCAGTTTAATCCAAGATCTTCGTTGCTTACGAAGGTGTTTACACTGCAAATGAATGTGGTTTGTAATCTTTCCATTAATTGTTTGCGAACACTGGTGTACTCTATCGTTTGAATACAGCAAAGAAACTTTATTTTCCTGGAGTAGGATTAAGTCTCTTGTTGAGAGTCCAATGTTATGTTTTTGAAATAAACGAGAGTTTTTTTACTTTGGAAGTGTGGGTTTTAGGTGTTCTTTAATCATTTTTTTCTAGAAGATTGCTACTGTTTAGCATTAATAACACATATGTGTTATTAAAGTAGATTTATTGAATTTTTAAAAGACATTTTTGTTTGTAAAAATTCATGTTCAATTTTTGCCATCCTTCCACCTTTTGCCATCCTACCGGATAAATGCTTGGTTTAAAATGAGAAACTAAAATTAACTAACAATCTACATACATAAGCGTACTTTTCGTCTGAATTACGAATATTGAATTTAATCAGTCATTTTCCAAATGGCAGGCGGTTCAAAGTAAAGCAACGCAAATTTTACCAAATTTTTACTCTTTCAACTTCCAGTAAAAATAAAAACAGTCATCGGAAGTGAGTGATCGTGGTTCAGATGAAAACTACACGTTTTTAAGCATATGTTGTAAGTTTAAAAGCAATCGCGTTATTACTTTTTTCTAAGTCGTAGCAGAAGTTCAAGAAAATATATTTTTGAAAAAACGCGTTTCAAGTTTCCTGAGGTTTCATTCAAATCTTCGTGACTCAGCTGATTTCATATTTTCATCAAGAAGCGCATTTGTAATTGTAAGTGACTCTATCTCTTTATGTGGCACATTTTTAAGACTATAAAGATCAAATTAAAACGAAAAAAAATATCGATTTTTGATCCGTCCAAAGTGGCAAACCTTAAAATCACGGCGAAAAATCTTGCGAAAATGTTGACGAATGTAGACAAAGAGCGTATTCTAATAATATAATAGTGACATGAACCGTGACATTATGAAATCTTCTTAGCTCCACGCTATTTTGAATCTAATCTTGAATCATTAAGCGTTCCGGCCCTCAGGCGTTAGCGAGAATTAACTGTAACAGTGACCGAAGGCAAAAGACGGTTGAGCAGCACACGATCGCAGCTCATTAAAGGGCGGCTGATCGGTTAAATGCAGCAGCTGCACACGCTTTCGCGTAGATTATGTATGTGTGCGTTGCTGGGCGACGATGCGAGCCTGGCACACCCACCGTTTTCGCGCTCGGAACCCACCTCTGCCTGGCATGCACCCTTATCTCTCGTTCCTGGTTGTTTAACCATCAACCGGCGGGGATCCAATAACCCCATGAAATCTTTAAGCGAATGACAATCTGGTGCACGCGCTAACTCGTGATGACCGGCAGCTGTTCATTAAGGTCGCCTTTAATTAATTATCATCGGCGTACATTGAGCTTTTAGTCTACGATTTACAAAGTTATGAATTGCAGAACGTTGTGCCTTATCAGTTGAGAGTTGATATTTTGTTATGGAATTGCGGAGTAGTTTAGATTTTTAAATTTGATTGTTTATGAACTTTTTTCTTATTTCAAATAGTTTGGTGGCATGTTATTTCTTTTCAGATCATTAATTATAACTCTAAAGATCCCAAAATCTACAATCTGAAAGTTACAAATTTTCATTTTTAATATTTCACATTTCCTCTTCAAACTTTTGAATTTATAACTTCAACTCTTAGAATCTACAACTTCATGTCTTTAAATCTTCAAATTTCGAACATGAACTTAAAACCTGCATATTTCCAAGTACATTTCTAAAAATCTCTAAATCTTCAATTTGAAATCTTGAAATTTCCAACTATAAAACGTGAAATTTCCAATTATTATTCCAAGAATCTCTAGAACTTTAAGTGTTCAAATCTCCAACTTAAAATATTCAAATCTTAAATATTAACTCTCGAAATTATTCGTTTCAAATTTCTAATCTTAAAAATTCTTCAAATTTCCATTTTTAACTCTTCATGTATTCAACTTTAATGTTTCGAATCTCCTACTTTAACAATAAACATTGTATTGTATAGTAATTTTAGTATTCTTGAAAGCTAGAAAATAGTTTTGGTTATTAATATTTTTTTTATCAAAATTTGAAAAGATGAATAGGCTTATTTTTACAGATATTTGTAGAAGTATCAAATTTTATTTTCAATAAACATAAAAAATGTATTTAAGTTTTATTAACTGAAATAGACGTCTTCCTTTGAAGTCTCACAATGTTGTATGTAAGGCCTCCAAAAATATAAATGCGACCCTGGTACGTTACATGATTAAAAAATTATGTTGTCGTTTTCACGTGTACTATAATTTTAAGAATCATTTATGCATCGCGTGCTTCATTACGCCAGACAGTAACTGCATAACAAAGTAGGCACTCGTACATGCTACTTTGTTTCGATGATTACACGGTGCATAAACGATTCTTTCAGTTTTTACACTCACAGTCGACAGAATTTCTGTCGTTACTTCATATTCACGTCTATTATAGAACAGTGTTGGGCACATTTTATTTGAAATAAGGTAACAAATAATCATTTGAAATACTGATTAAATACTTTCAAATACTTTATCTTTATTTCAGAAATAATATAGGAAAACCAATCTTATTGTGTGTTCCATTCAAATCAATTATTTTCAAATAATTCTTTATTTGAATGATTTCTTATTTCAGTTACTACTGTTCGTCAGAAAGACACTGTAGTAATATAAAAAACAACTTTTACACAGTTTTTTAATACTTATTTTTCAATATGTGTTTTGAATTTGTATGTGTGAAATACTGTACAGAAATCCATATTATTTATGATGAAGTTGTCAATGTTGATACAATAGAATTAAAAACTATTTGAGAAATTATTTGGATAAATATTTGACAAAATAAAAAATGAAATGGATTATTCTTTTATGTGAAATATATATTCCTAATGATTTATTTAGATAATATGAGTTACGTTTAAAGATGCTAGTGAAAAAAAATAACGAGTTTCATCTGGGATGGAAAGATAAACTATTTTGTTAACCATGGATCTCAGAAAAGAACGAAGCAGTTACATGAAATAACGGCTGACATTAATAATCAGATTCCTCAATGAAGGAGCTGAAACGCAAGTACATACATGTACATTCCCGGCGTAACACTTGTTGACGCATCGTTCGATTTCTCATGTCTAGAACCTCCCCGTTAATCAAGTTCTCTCTCCTCTCTATTCTGTTTTTGTTTCTCCGTTTCGTATTTTTCGTTCCACGAATGGGTTTCCACGGGAAGCTTGTTTCATTTCCGCTCCGTCTATCGAAATTCCAACCCCGACCAAGAGAGAAAAAAATATGTTCCGTTTGTCCAATCGCGCGCAGTTTAGATGATAGTCGAACAAAACTGAGTTTTCACAAAAATCGAGGGAATTAGCTTCGAAAAAAAAAGGAACAAAAAAAAAAGCGCGCGCGGTTTCGTTGCACGCCGTCGACGAACTGATATGCGGAATAGGAAATGGAAAATGCAAAAACATTCAATCTTGAATGAAAAATATCAGAATCTCGAATTTGCAATTCTAGCGTCGACTGTTATCTAGTCGCTGTTGATTTGAATCAAATATTTTGATACTGCATCGACCGTAGAAACGACCGTGTCCACCGACGTAAACGCGAGCTTAATTGATCCACGTTCCCGTAATAATTTCACGCTCGACGCATTATTCCGTCTCGCCCGACGCTTCCCACGCTTTCCCAACTTTTCTCTTTCTCTTCCCGCGCACTTATCCACTTCGCGAACTTTTTCGATTCGTCGTTGCACCGGGGAAAAGCTGCATTCCCAAGCTGCAGCCCTTCGCTGGAAGCGAATCCGGTGGACGCGCAGCGTTGCCACAATGATATTGCAACCTTCACCCTGCCCACGTGCACACCGCAGAAGCCAAGGAAGCCCGTCTAGCTCGGTCGAAAGGTCGAGGAGGGAGGAGAGAACGTCGAGCACGAGATAGAATTCCATCGCGTGGGACGTGTCTCGTCACCCACACGCGTGCTCGTGCGTGCTCACGTGGCCTGCGGTTGTTCCCCGACTCCGCAGAGGAAGCTTAGACGGGACACAGAAGAGGCTGTCCTAATTGCCGAGATCGGCGTGAGTCAGCCCATTGTTGTAGATCGTTCTTCGCGCAGACAGAGCATCCTTTTCCTCTGGCACATAAGCGACGAAGAAGACGAATGAAAAGGGAGTCGAGGCTCGATCGTTCGGCTCGACGTAGGAGGATTCATGATCGAAGGACTTCGGGAAGCGTATTTTACGAATCACTGAATCGTAATTTGTAGGAGGAAACTGAGATCGATTTTTTGATTCGCCTGGCCTTGGAGTTAGTCTGCTGGGAAAACTCGTAGAATTTGCGGAGAGGAAAAGTTGTGATTGGGTGAAATCAAATGAAACGGCCACCAGTCGATTGGTATTTCACCACTTACTAATTAGTTCATGATTGCGTATTCATTTTTTATCAGCATCGTTCTTTTGAGTTTATGTTAACAACTACTTGTTTGAAATAATTTTTCAAGTTAAGAATGACAATTCTAAAATGTAAGTGTGGCAACAGCGAAAGCGTTGTAGGTTTTCATGAAAATAATTGGTATCAAGTTACAAAACGCCGTTATTGACGCAATTTCTTCTTACTGACTGTCGTAAGAAATACCATACATGTATATTACTGTAACAATAAGTTATTGAAGGTTATTTTCGTACATTTTGTTTATTTAACAGGTTATTTACAATGTAGAGCAGGAATTTTAATAATATTCATTTATTACCAATGTTCATTTACGATTCATTTACTACCAAAACCGTAAATATTATCGCCTTTCTCTACTTTCTATGACCTTCAATGACCTTATGTAATAGGTCGTTGAACTCGTGTTAAGATCCTCTATCATGATACGGAAGCAAAAACATACCGATCCATTTAAAAAAATGGAGGTGACCTTCAAATGTCCGAAGTACCTCCACCTGCAAAAAAACTATTATCGCCACCGGATGGCCCCCTTCGTACTGTACAATTTTATTTCAGCAAATATCTCTGTGAAACTTATAGTTTCCGAGATATCTGAGGTGCTAATAGTTATTGCCCCACCCTGTATAGCGTAGGATATGTCCGTAAACGTCGACAGGACAGGAGGTTTTCCCTATTGACAGTTAATCAATCTTCTTGTCGCTGGCTTCAGTCTTGTGGCGAGCTTCAGCCTTCAGCCAGTGCACCGGGCAGTGTAGCGGGTGCTCCCGGTGCGCGTAACAATATGTGTAAAATCTCAATTTATAAATCAGTGACCAATTACATAGTTTCAATTTTTGTATTATAAATTTGTATTATAATACTAAACATAAGTTCAGTTCTTATTAGAACAAATTTCTTTTCCCTATTTTTGTTTCTTTTTAATTAGTACATTTGTTAAGGTTAACCAACAGTAGCAAATAGAAAAAAGAATCGTTACAATAAATACAGTGAATAAGATTTATAAGAAGCTGTAGAAAATATAAAGTACAACTAATTGTGCGTGAGTGCTAAAAAAATATAATATAACCTTCTCGCTATTATTATTAAAATACAAAGAGAAGATTTATAATATTAAAAAACCTAATTCAATTTTCTAAATTTCGAGAATCCATTAAAATTGTCTTCTTGAAAATGAAGTAAGAATAAAATTTAACAAGGAACATATTTCACGATGTTTGATTTCGTATTAATGCGAAATTAAAAAACTTAGTTCCAACTTACCTTACTTATTCCCTAGTTTATAAATAATTAAGTTATATTTATTTTCGACATTAAAAAAATTGATTTTTGAAGATTAAATATATATTTATTTTCTAATAATCAAAGAGTTTATAATTTAGAGTTTTATTACGTAGAAAAAAACAATATTACAACGTGAAGTCCTTTGAAAGGATAAAAAATTAGTTCCTTAACGTTACACTTGAGAGACTTAGGTATATGCTCGGGCCGTGCCAAATTCAATAATAGCTGCAGCGAAAGTTTACGTTAATTGAGAATCCTCGTAGACCGGTTGTAGATTGGTGTATGACGTTTACAAATCATATATCTTCTTGCAATAAGTGAGCTGACGTGCTAAGACAATTTATTACCTGAAAATACTAATTTTAATCGAACTTTGCACAAATGTAAATCGTCATAAAGTGAGCATAAAATATTTTGTTGAGCACCACGATGAAAAATGTTGTCCTATCCATTGGAGTTGTGTGTCTACTACAAGAAAATATTTCGTCATGGTCAGTTAAGAGGTTGAATAACGTACTTCACTAAGCAAATAATATTTGCATGCATTAACGAAGTTTCGCTGACTACAGATAGTATTGTATCCCTCCCGCAGAGTGAATCATCGGCTGTCAGTATGTTAAAACTAAAATTTTTTCAGTTGGTGTACTTTCCTCGTTAGACTGTCGAAGTGCGCTTCAGAATTGAAGCCGGAGACGCGTGCTATCGCGTTCGACCGGCGAATATCCGGCATCAATGAACAAAAGCGTTACAAACGGCTCATTGTTCGTTCAGGAAGATCAAGGAACGATTCACAGAGCCCAGACACCAAGAGAAGTTCGTTGTGCAACGGGTGTCGCTCGCGCACGCGATTTCGTGGGTTAAATATATACGTTTATCGGCGAACGCCCGTTGGGAAGAATAAATAATTTTCTTGGTCGCAACAATACGAATTGTTCCATTGTCTGTAATTTCATTTACAAATTACGGCCGTTCCTCTTCGAATTTTTCTCTTTCCGCGCGGTCGACGGAGCAACGGTTTTCTGAACGGGCGCGCGTGAACCGGACAAAGCGGACAAATTAATTAACTAATAATAGAACGCGGCGGCGCGCATTGTTAGAAAACTGGAGAGAGTATTTTCGCATCGTGTTTAAAATTCAAATATCGTAATTTACGATGAAATCGCGTTGCCGCGTATTAATTAGCTGCTTTCGGAATCGTTTCGTTACACGTTTTTGAATTGTTTTATCGCGAGAAGTTTCCGTGTTACTCGGAGTCCATTTATAATAACGCGCATGTATGAACTGTTTTACCTGGATAATTGAAAAACGTTACGTAAAATCGAGCCGCGATATGAATCGGAAATTTTCCTGCGACTTCTTCTTTTACCGGAATATTGTTTTACAGTTCCCATTAACGGTTTCATTTAAACTACGATATCAACTAGGTACATATTTGAAAATTGTTGCTTCCGGTATTCGGAGAATATTTTATACAAACTATACTCAGAGTATCTAATTACATCATAGACGTATAAATATGTATAGACTGCACTTCTGGATAAAAGCAAGCGTCACAATTTTAGAAAGAATTAGATAGCTTTGGGAGGACTTGCCATCTTTTTTTAAATCGAAATGAAGGGGCTGAGTAGTCCGGGAATCAAGAGAGGAAAATGTAAGGGGAGTAACCTATCATCTTTTTCTAAAGCTGAGATGCTGGTTTTAAGCTGATGCACAATCTATAGTTACTATGTCTACACTGAGAGAAATAAAGTTCTAAATTTTACTACACTGTAGGATTAAACTAGCAGGATAGGTGCACTTGTGGTGAAAATTCCAACACAGTGTAGTAAAAATCCCAACCCTTGTAGTAAATATTCTTACAAAACGCTAGAATTCTAGATGCCCCAAAATGTAGTAAAATTTAGAACTTTATCACTCCTGAGGAAATAACAGAAATAAATACTCAAAATAACATTACTCACATAAAGTGTAAGATTCAGTTTGAAGCAGTTAAAACACTCACGCTTATCAGAAGAAACCACTCAATTATTTAAAATTCAATCTCCATTCAGCTGCAAACGCTTCACTCAACGCGACGCGACGTCGAAGAAAGGAATCAAATACATCCGCGCTCGAATGAAAAGAGAAACACGCGAACATAAAAGCGGAGGAGGCAGAAAGGAAGGAAAATTTTGGAGCAGTAAGGGCCATTAAAGGCGGCGTTGTATTTACGAGGAAGGATCCTCTTTAAGAGAGCCACGGGGTTGGGAAAACGGGTCGATAACGCCGTCTCGAAACACAACCCCCTTCCGGCAACCCCTGCCGCGTGCATTGTAACTACCGCACGGCATTGCCACGCGATGCTACAAAGGGATGAGAGCCGAGTGAGGCACGGCCGAGGTTGGGAGGGGTGAACGAGAGGGGATGCCCGTGGAGAGCGGGCGCGCTGTGTTTATCGAAGGGGGTTGCTCGCGACCCAGCAAACACCCCCGAACGCGTGACGCTCCCTCTCCTCCGTCCTCGTTCTCTCTCTCTCTTTTCCACCCTTTCGTTCTTATTTTCGTCGGTCGGTGGTGCGCGTCGCAAACATCGAACTCGTCTCGCTCCGTAAATTACGTTACGGGCTTTCGACGTCGCGATAAAATTCCACGCTTGAAAGCTACACCTGTACGCTCTTCAACTTCGCCTCGCATTAGACGCTGCGGTCGCCGGGACCGGTCTGTCCTCCGGAAATTCCACGCTAAATTGATTTTCCATGGGTCGATGTTGAGTTAAACACGTTATACATGGTGATTAATTTGTCTGGACACTGTGGAAGCGAGGGGTTCGGGGAACTCACTTTTTGAAGATGTAAATGTTTCCATTCATTGATTTGTTTTTTATGCGATTAGAATGAGTTTTGGCCAGATGGACCACATTTGTTTAACACTTAAACGATATTTATAAGACTAGCAAGAAGCGAATTTGAACCAGATTAATTCAGATCCATATGTTCACAGAATATGAAAGTAGAAGTAATATTCTATCTGTGTAATCACTGTTTCAACACAAAGTATTATTTTAGGTTAAATTGATTAAAATTTCTTAAGGGTTAAGAACTTATTAGAGGTTTAGGGGTTACGAACGTCTGGAAATATGTTTATTAATGATTCCATCCAAACCATTATGTTCTAATTATAAGTTAGAATTATAGGCAAATGTTATTAAAGCTTAATACCCTTTAATCCGATTTTCCCTTGGTAAAAATGAATTGTACGATAGGAAAATTGTAAATATTTGTCACTGGACATATGTTAACTATCGAATAGAATTTCGCCTGACACCTGCTGACAAAGAATAAGGGCATTGGTCCTATTTAAGGTGTTGTGTAAATACTAACAGCAGAGTTCTTACTTCCTTATAGTTACTGATAATAAGAATACTTATAATTACGACGTACAACCATGTTTAATTTCTATTTCTTAATGAGTCTTGTATTGCTCTGTTATTTTTCTTCGCTCCTGACTTTTTCAACCGCGACAACAGTCATCTCACAACACAGAAATACATAGAAAATCTAATCAGAGACTGAGAATGGGTTTAGGTGACTTTTGCTCAGAGAACTGCAGTGAACTGTTCAATAATTTCCGAGAACTCCAAAGAACACATATGCTAACAAACGTCACCATAATAAATCCCTCATAATCACAATCGTTAGAATGCGACACCGTGTTTCCATCTTATTTTAACGAACAATCAGCTGCAGGTCTTCGCGCCCTCAATTCCTCCTCTCCCTGATTAATTCTGACCGCCTTTCATCAATCAATCAAGGACCGGCGGCCACGGATTTCGGAGAATCTCCGTAAAAGGGAAACGGTTCAACGCGCAGAGCTCGTGGCTCGATCGAGCCGAAATTACGGTGTAAACGGCGAATTATCGGAGCCGTCGGTTCAGCGTCCGCGGTTGACCGCCAATCTCGCTCCGCTTCTCGATCGAGTTCGAAATTCTGCGGCAGAGTCGACTTACCCAGCCGCAAATCGAATTTAGATGCCGCCCGTACCTCTCCCTCGCCGTATGGTTCTTCACGCCACGCGTAATCGCGGTCCCTTTTAGGGTTGCGCAGCCTCCGATTGCAAAAAGCAACTTTGTCGATCCTGTTCGCTTTAACGAGCTTTGCCGTCGGATCGCGTGGAATCATTGGAGTTTCCACCTGGACTTCACAAGGTGATGTCACCTGCAACACCTGCCGCAAACCCACACTGGTCTAACTGTTTATCTACAGTGCGAGCGATTAATTGAAAAGTGACAAACACCTCGGGACCCGGTCCGGCGAGATTCCAGCGTGCGGAATCAAAGGACTCTTATTTCTTGCGATCTATTGATTAATGGAGCGAGTCAACCACTCGACGGGCGAAATTTCTCGACGTCGTTTCTGGATATTGCTTCGAGGGCTCAAAGGGAATCGAAAGGTGCACGGAAACGTCGGGGTCAGTCGTAAAAGACGAAATATTGCCTCGTCGATATAGAGCCGTAAAATCGAAACCGGATCCCGACGTTGTGGAACGGGAGAGACCAGCGAGCCAGGATCAACCTGTCGCAGCGGCATGCACGTCGTCGCTCTACTGCCTCCTTTGTTCCCCTCTGATCTCTCTCTCGTGCTGCTCCTTTCTGCTTCTGTCCGGCTCGCTGCAGAATGCGCGTGTCGTCAAGAACGACGCTCGACAACTTCCACCCGAACGCGATCCTTTTTCGGTTCCAGTTTAAGGCCGAGTCACACATATCCGTTGCCTTCCGATCCGTTGCTATCCGTCGGAAAAGTGAAAATATCATTCGCTTGGTTTTAAATGAAGCATGCCACACTTGACCGTCGTTTTCAGCGACGGGTCCCGTTGCTTTCCGTTGGTCGCTCCGTTGAAATTTCAATGAAGAAGATAGGCTTGCCTTCCGTTGCCTTTCTGCAAAGCTAAAATATCGTTGGCAATGATTTTTTTCTCCTTCGACGGACGACCACTTGAAAGGGATCTTTCTTTATGAGCCTGATGGGTTGCCGTGTCGAACCTTTCGAAGCCCGCTCTCACAGGGGGTTCGAAAATGTAAGCAAACAGGAGCATCCCATTCACTAATAAAAATATTTTGTTTACAGTAGCATTTGATCGCCATAGAATTAGAACCAATAAAATGTTGATGTTTTTTTTTATGAAAATGACTCTAAACACGATATAATTATGACTATTATTAAGCGTTTTAATAGTAAAGTACTTGAATCATTCATAACATACGTATGATAAACATGTGATCGAGTGTATCAGTCATGGATATTAAAAACTAAATCATGGTTTTTAAACAGGTGTGATCGAGGAATGAGACACATGATACGCTTGTATATACATTGAACGTAATTGGATATGTATATTGATTTCTTTATAAGGAAAAGAAGAGTTTTGAAAATTTCATAGTTCCATAGTTTTTGAAATATTAGCATTAACATATGAAAAAAGGACAGCCAGTATGCAATATGGGTAAATAGTAAATAGTTGTGTGCATTATTAGATAGGGCGGCCGCTCCGAAACGATCTATAGAGAAATGTATAAAGTTACCTGTACCTTAGACTGGCGCAATCCAGTAATTGCACATCACTCCGACTGAGTCATCCTCTTTTCAAATAGAACATTAATCTATTGTTTATCGAGTATGAAATAAAAATCCTAATTTCACATACGCCGAAATTTAGAAGTAAATATGAAATTATTAGATTTGTCTTTCATTCCGTGTAATTTTTAATGCACAGGTACGCGTGTATTGAAATACAATGGTGTATACGAATACTAAATATACGGTTTGAAATATTTGCGATGACCACTTTTTCCTGCCTATATTTTGTTACTATCGTTTCATCTTGAGCGAAAGGTGTTCTTCTCGTCCTCATTGTTCAAGTCAAGATACTAATCAATTGAAATACAAATTTTTGTAATGAAAAAATGATTTTAAAGAAAGCGGCAAAATGAGTGAAACGTTCGTAGAGAATTCTTCGAAAAGTTATTCGAACTGTCGTAGCCAATTTGATCTAGTAATGATTTGGACTAAATCGAGCAGTCATTAAATTGTCCTTCCGAAAATTATAGAAAATAGATAATATCCAAAGTAATATTTTGTTTCCTGGAATAGAATCATGATTCTCAATTTATGGTAATCTAAGTTAAGATTCATGGTAATCAAGGTAAGAATTCGCATTTTATCAGGTTTACACATTTATAAATGAAATCCAAACATTTGGAATTTCATATAATATTTATTTAATAATGAAAATATATTGATCATTCTAATATGCTACTCCCATAAGTACGGAAAAATACTGAAATATCGGTTTGTAATTTATTTACCTAGGTGCTACCATTCCAAAAAGAGTGAAAAGAGTATATGTTTATAATTATAATGGGACACAACAGTAAAAATATGAACGCGAAACCGAATACGGATACTCCGAAACCACCGGTGGGTAACGGTGACCCTCGTTGAGCGACGGAAGGTGATGGAAATCGACGGCAACGGACGGCAACAGATCCCAACGGACGACTATGTATGGCCCGGCCTTTAGTCGGCGCTCCGTTGCCGAGGAGCTTGCCTTTCCCTAGCACGCAAATCGCGGCCCCGTTTCAGAGCGAAGCGTGGGGAAGAACGACCCCAAACCAGTTGCCAGCAATAGCAGGACTCCGATAACCTTCCAATAACGATATCATTCTATTTTTAATTCGTGATGCTCGTCCCGTTTCTTTTTCGAGGGGGTTCCATTTCCTTCCAAGTTCTAAAATTACAAGTTCAGCCTTAATAAAATCAGAGTTCCAGGAACTCCTCGCGAATATAGAACATTTTATTTTTAATCCGATTCCCTATTTGCATTCGAGGAGAAATTTCAAGGGGCGCAAGGCGGCTCTGTCGAATGTGGAACGTATGCAAATTATTCCTTGAAACGTTTAAGACACGGATGAGCAAAAAGAAAAACAATGACTGATATCATACGGTTTTTCCGTTACTGTAGGAAAATCGTAGGATCGGAGTGATAAAGCAGGATAAATATTTTATCATCGCACCAAGAAAAGTTTGAAAATAACATTTTGTACTATTTATTTTAAATAATCCTCCGTTGAAAGCTTGTGAATCATTCGCGATTTTGCTACATTTCTAAGGGATGAAAGATGCATTTGTTTATCAGAAATAAAATTGATTCGTGACTTGAAATCGGTTTCTCCGCTCTGAAATATTCTCCCCTTTTACCGCAGAATCTACGTGACGTAAGAGCACAATAGTTTTACATCTGTACGTCGTTACGTGTCGCTAAATAAAAGTCCAGGTTCCTTATCGTTTGTAACAACAGCGTCGCCGATAAAAAGGGGCAAAGTGGCCGGGAATCTCCGTGAATATCGGCGCAGCACGCTCCGCAAACATTTGTCGACGAACATTTTAACCTATTCCCTTTTTCCTCTTTTCCAGCCGGCCCTTCTGGGCTTGGTTCACTCAATCCTCTCCGCTCGCCGCCCTCCTCGAGGCCTCGACCGTAAAACTTCGTTTCGCGAAAGGACCTCGTCCCTAAATTGCGAAAGCGATAGCCGGTGAAATCGGTTACGCGTGGATCGATTTTTATTCCTTCGATATCCTCTCTCGGTGAAGCCACTTCGCAGGCCAGCTATCCGTCCCCCCCTTTTTATTTTCTTTTTCCTCGACCCGTTTTCGTTTCCCTCGCTTCGTCGCTCCGATGCCCGTGTCGTTCTTTTTCTGTCTTCCCCGGCGAAGAAAAACCGTGACGGCTGATTTATGCAGCTCTTCTCGAATTACCAAGTTGAAATTTTCTCCTTGGCCTTGTTTGTACGCTCGACAGCGTCGCGTCCCGAGAAGCTGGATCTTAGCAACCTTTACAAGGAATTTCAGAAATTTCTGCACGCCCTTTAGCCTTTATCAAAGGGAACGACGCTTGGCAAAGTTTAAACGTTTCGGTCTCGACGCTTCACTTCTAAACCTCGGCTCTGAACGATGGCGATCACAGCGATCGAGAATATTTTTACGCGGCTTTGCGAAAAGATTGCGAACCCGCCGAGTAATCGCGACAGGCTTTCCCCTTTTTCTCGTGGAACATGTTCGCCGTCTTAATGACCTTGTTATCCGCTTCCGTTCGGTCGTTCTAATTGCGCGCGCCTCGATGCCGTAATGAATTGCGGTGCAGACGGTGGAGCCACGGCGATAAAATTGTTGCGTGCGCCTTCGCCTCGTTCTGTTTCGTCCCTTTTTCGCGAGTGCGCGAGCGGA
Organism: Perdita meconis; assembly: GCA_030770465.2. Lineage (NCBI taxonomy): Eukaryota > Metazoa > Arthropoda > Insecta > Hymenoptera > Andrenidae > Perdita > Perdita meconis. Next base: position 23,190,443 of record JASKOS020000002.1, read on the forward strand.
GAGGATGCGTGCAATTAACTCGTGCGACGTCCCTCCTCGTTCATTCCGTCAGGAAGAAAATTTATAATTGACCGTGCGGTGCATTATTTTCTACCAAGCAACATCCTCTGCAAATATAGTCGTCACCGAAATAGCGTGTCTTACTGTCTCAATCGGATTATCAATTTGAGTAATTGCAATCAAATTCTGGAGCAATTAGCAATCCAGATCGGGTATACCAAAATGAGCAATTTATTCGTAGCGTTAGTTGTAGAATATTTTGGCTGATAAAGGCGAGGAGCAATTATAGATTGAGTCTATATTAAATCGGTTCTGTTAAGGTGCGATCTCCTAAGCCACGGCTGTCTCTAGTACAGGACGGAATATAATCAATTGAGCAACGCTGTTACCAGTCTTACCATTATGACAAGCCGATCGCATATGGCGTAGTAACGTTTCATATTTATTCGTTTCTTCAGTAGTTTTATTATTTTTATTCTGATTCACATTTGGTAATTTTTATTAAAATAATATTTATACTTATAATAAATTAGCATAACCTCCTGAGAATATATCACCGATCTAATGCCTGTACTAATGCCTAAGCGCGTCCAGACGAAAACAGCGATTCTCAGTAATTGTTTAATGTGCTATCGTCATCTGAAGAAGACAGTTGAACATACAATATATTGAGAATCGCTGTTTGCGGCTGGACGCGCGTAGTACTGAAGTATACTTCGACTATTAGTCCTTTGAACTCGAGTAGCGACTCTCGGACGTCAAATTGAAAGCGAATTCGGAACTTCTTCACTGCAAAAGGTTAAGATTGAGTCACTGAAATTTTTCAGAATACATATGTACGTATCATTTTTCAAATCGCTTCTTATTTCAAAAACAATCCGTTTCTTTCAAAACTCTTATCAATACCCCTATCAATTCAAAATTGTACCAATGCATTCAAACAACCCGATTTCGTTTCCGTGTCCCTCATAAAAGTAGATCACTGCTCAGCCCCAGAAATATGGAATCCCAGATATCACAGAAAATTGAACGTTACGATTCGACGATCACTTCCCAACGTTCCCTGAACTTAAACACCGCCAGCAAAAGGTTCTACAGAACGTCGAGAATGAATGCGTCCGTCCGGTCGTCGTGTCCCTTCTTCTAAATCGAGTCACGACGATCGATTTCCAAAGCATCGGACCTCCGGTCAATGAGACGCGCCGCCGGCAGACCGAGGAGAGCGTGAGAGAACCGTGGCACAATGTTGCAGCTGCAACTGCGCCAGTAACCGGTTCGATAATGACGCGTTCAACGAGCGAACGGGACAAACTGGAGAACGCGGAGCGTCGTCGAGGCGAGAAAGGAGATGGAATGATAGCGCGGAGGAGGAAAGGAGGATGATCGGCAAGAAAGAGTCTCCTTAATCTTTGGTCGGCGCATATTGAGCGGCGTGGCCGTTAAACCTAACTCCTCGAGTTGTTTTCCGTTCTTGTCGAGGCGAAAGACAACCGCGATTCTATTTCTCGATCGTTGCGATCCTCTTTCCGTGACCTCCTTGTGAAATGCGTGGGCCGCTTTCCGAAGGATCTGTTTTTCTTTCCACGATGGTACGGATCCTTGAATAACACAAGTTTCAGCGATGCAAGTCCAGTTATATGGAGATTTGTTTTCTTGAAAAATGTTGGCATGAAGCGTGAGCTTATTTCGAATCGGTTTATTCAGTTTGCCTATATTGTGGCTAGGTGAAAGGACTGAGGATGAACGAGGGACACGAAAGTGAGAGTTTTTTTTTATTACAATATATGTGATTATATTAAATTTTTATGATTTAGTACAGAAAATACACTTTGTAGTCAACAGTAGGTTATTGTAATTATTACATATTTAAAGAGTAAAAATTCACACGTGGATTTTCGTTTATGCAGAATACTCAAAATTTAATGTTATCATATTCAAAACTAATTAAATTCAAAACGGAAAAGCATGAGATCCGCATAAAATATATTAGCCGTTTATTTGAAAATGACTTAAATCCATTTGTTGTTAAATCGAGATATTTAAGGGTTTGCATTTGATTGAATTAAAACAATTCTATTCAATGTTTCTGATAACATAGTAGTATAATGTTTTTGTTTTTCTAAGAATGTGTAGTTTATCAACTCAATCAGCTTGAGGGTGAAGTAAGAAAAAACCTTTGTATAACTTGGACCTGTCTAATTTAAGAATCACTAAGTGGTTTAATTTAATAAATTCAACAAATTTTAACATTTAAATTACCCAATAAACAAAAGCTAGTACCAGTATCAGACAAATATTCATGGCCTTTCTTGAAAAAGCACATCCATGAGAATTCAAAATTTACGTACCAGTCGAAAATTACAGTTTATATAAATTGGATTCGAAACATTCACCACGTCAAAGTTATTATTTATTCTATAGCGTTTTATTTACATGTTTCCCTTAATCAATGATAAGATGCGTTACCATACTCAGACTCTGCAATCTAAGTATTCGATCACGTTGCAGAAATGCATTCGACACACGAGGCTCAAAACCCCCGTGAGGCCCAAATCAACCTGCCCCCGAACGTTTCACTCGCGTCAGCGGTCTCGCAGTTTCGCCGATGCGTGAAAAAATGCACGTCGGAAGAGTTTCAGGAGAATCGTGTTCCAAACGAGGACCTGTTAACGCGACCGAAGGCAGCGCAAATTATAAGCGAAAATAATGAGTCGATAAGTGGCTGTCCTCGAGGCCAGCGCCGTTATTCTCAGAACACACGGACTGAATTTACACGAGGATCGGAGCCGACTATACTCTCGAGCGAGCCGCGTTTCTCCGTGACGTTCGATGAGAACTTGAAATTAACTGGCTGTAGCTTATGCGGCTCTGCCGGCGAGACTATTAATTAGTCCACGACAACGGCGCTGAATACAAATTAATTAACGATTCCCGCGGCACGGTTCCGCGACGAGCAAAACCGACTCGATTCACGCTCGAAAGTAGCGGTAAACGTGGAACAGAGACGACAGGTGTTCAAACATCTGGAGGCACGTCTCCCCCGAACCGTTTGCTCTCCGGGACTCTTACTTATCGAGGCATTCGTGGCATTCGAGTGCGCGCGATCGGGAGAAATGCGCGTGTGTGCGAAGCCTTGACCGCCTTCGAAGAAGCTTATTCCTTATCTATTCTGCACGGTATGTACCTTGCCTCGAGAATAATGTATCGCCTCTTTGAGCGAAGAAACGACGGACTAAGTGACATCTTTTTTTAAAATTGATCCGATCGAGGGATCGAGCTCTTTCAATTTCATTTTCAGGCTTTGTGATCGACGTATGGGAGAGTTTGCTATTCAAGGAAAGCGAATTTTAATACTTGATTTGGCAGTTGCAAATCGTTGGTCTATGATAGCGATCCTTGATTAACAAGACAGTTCTGTATATATTAAACTGATACATAGATCCGCGTTAACAACTGCTTTGACATCTAAAGATAATAATAGTAATACGTAATAATAACCGATGTGGGATTTATTAGAAAATATTAGAGTACAGTTAAAATTGAACAATATAATGGTAACACAGATACAAGACTTAATAAAACGACGCAAACGGACAAGATTTTGACACTGTTAACAAACCGACGTAACCTCACCGATTGAACAAATAAATTAATTGACTCGACAAAACACATTCATACTACACACTACAGTATGTACATTCACATTAAGTTCCGATATACAGGAGCGACAAAACATCGCTGCGATTTTGCATACTACTTTGTTTTTCACAAATACAAATAAATTGGGCAATGTCAATGACATGAAATCGCAATGATCGCAGATAATCGCAGCGACTTCTTGTCGCTCGTGTACATCGATCCTAATACTACACTAAATACTACACAGATTACATAATAATATCAGATGATAGATTGAAACATTTAATTTCAACAGATTTTTTTAATTATTTTAACAGATACAATAGATTAATATATTTACAAATAGAAGTCTAGACATATTTACAAAAAGAGAAAATAAATAATAATAGATCACTCATTCAGCCAAAATCTAAGTGTAAAATCTATTACGCATCTTATTGAGTGAGTCGCCATACGAATCAATCTTATCAAGATATGAATTGGTCAAATTACAGAAACAATCAGTAGTATTGTGATTTACGAACAAAGATCGGTGAACCTTGATATTAAAAAAAGTATGACATCTTAAGTTACGAGTGGGATGTTGAAATTAAGTTTTCCAAGGATGACAGGCTATTTAATTTTGTTATTTATAACATTGTACAAGAGAATCAAATCAAATACGATTCTCCTATTTTCAAGCGTTAATAAGTTTTGTCAAAGTTTATAATTATGGCAGCAGGCACCGATTCTATTACCAGATTTAAAAGCTATTATTCTTAAAACTTTATGTTGGACATTCTCTATTCTAATACAGTGGATCTTAAAATATAGAGACCAGATTATTATAACAAGGGAACAAGAGTATTATGCAATAAAAGAATAGAATTTATAGATAAGTAAGGAAAAAATCGATAAATAAATCCAAGTGTTTTATTGGTGGCGCTATTGATTATTTCCTGACTGCACTGTGTAAAAGAAAGATCATAAGTAAAGATTATGCCAAAATTAGTCGTGGTATCCAACACGGTTAATGCGACATTCGTCAGCTTAGATATTTCGTCAACGTAGCATATTTTTGCGCAGAAAATTTGTTAAAAATAGTTTTTAGGATCATGAACAGGAAATTCCACAGAATCCGCTCTACTGGTCAGACCGCGCTTCGACAGATTATCTGCTTTTCACTACCTCTAAAATTCTCTGAACGGATTTTCCTTCCAAACCGTAGAATTGTGAAAATGGTTTCAATATTTGGTTCTCGCGTCGAAAACCACGGAATTCTTCACGCGAGAAATTTAAAAAGCATCAGAGCCTCTAAAAAGAAGCCGTGAAAAATGTTAGAGAATTGTATAATTATTCGATGCTTCCGAAAAAAAAAGAAAACTAAAGGTTCCACATTCGGTAAAACCAAGCGAATGTCCAACCAATCAATTTTTCCCAGAGTATCAGCGGGGCTACAAAAATCTCCTGCTCTGGAAATAACGCAATAGTTTTCCAAACTATTCTTCGGAGCACAGAATATTTTCGGCCAGTGGAAACAGACCGTCTGTCAGCAGACGCGTGTTATACCAAAGCCACGATGGATACGGTTCCCAGATGACGTTCAATGCTCGCCGCAAAAACTGGTTCGGATAAAGGTTCCTCGCATTAATTAAAAGTTTTTATTGATTGCGATCGCCAGTCGGTTTGCGCGACAAACGTCTACTATATTAATCGCGTGACTCACGGCCAGCCTTGAAGAAATCATTCCTTGCGTAATAGCCGGTGCAAATTGCCGAACGATAAGAATTCCGCATATCGATCCTCTTTAATTGCTTCGACCGAAAGCTCGCGTTCACGGCGATTATCTAAGGAGCGATTAAACCCGTCAACGCGATCGGTGATTTCGCCGAGGCGGAAAGTGAAAGTGGAAGCTCGAGGCTCGGTATGCGATGCACGGAAAAGGCGGCGGGAGGGGTAACGCCTGTTCGAGATGAAACGATTCGCCGAGTCGTCGAAGATAGGAGGCGCACCGGTTCGCTTGCAAATGGTTCTCCGTCGTTTTCTCGAAGGATGCAGCTGGCGGCGGAGCTTTCGTGCCAGATATCTTCGATCCGCTTAAAAGAAGAAAGAGAAAATTGTCCGGAATTCTTCGACCGACCACTTTCGTTCGTAATCGCTCGGCCAATTTGGCTGATGTCCCTTGCGGTGCCTTGCGGGAAAGAAATTGCCGAAGAACCTGTATTTTGCGCTTTGTGCAAGCGAGATTCTTCTCAATTTGTACGATGTCCGGAGTTATTCAGAGACTCCGGACAGTTAGGGATACATTTTGATTTTTGCCTTGGGCATGCGTGATTTACGAGAAACAATCGTGCGCCGCGTACCGAGAATACGATTGCTTCGGTAGAAAAACGTTTTCCTCTCGTGAAACCTTTCCATTTGTTTCTAATCAGATTCTGTAGACAGCGCCGTACTTCAGAACTTTTCCATTCGTCCACGATTTTTCTTCCGTTAAGTAACATAATCGCTTCATAAATACATATTTAAAACGAAAGAGTAAGGTGATTGAATTAGTAAACGCGTGTAAAGTACTCCACAATTTCAGAAAAAAATAGAAAATAAATAGACCTACCGATAAGCATTGTTATGCATGTTTGTACATGTGTTTTGCAGCAAAGCAATGGAGTACACATGCGTTTATGTGACGGAAAATATTTAACCATTCTATCTTATCTCTTCCACTTACCATTCCACATTTGCTCGTGATATTAATATCGTCCTTTTGTTTCAGGTAAATATCCAAAGTTTCGATGCCCGCTAGTGTCTTATTCCCCTGCATTCTTCATGGTGGGTGAGTCTCGCGCGTCAGTTTCCATTTTTAATCTCTTCCCTCGAGAACTACCGTAATAAAGCGGTGCAATAATGACCGCGCCATTTTAAATAAAAAATTTCCCCGACAAAAGAGCCAGCGGCCGTCCAAGCGGCGCGTGATCAGCCGGAGCATAGTTTTCCCGCCAACAACTCGTTCGGTTTTCGCTTCTCCGACGAATCGTCATCCGAGAAGTTTATCAGCGTCGTGCTTAGCCGCTCCGTAATTTTCAATCTTATCGCCGCGGCGATTCATAAAACCGAGAATCCGCGTCGCGTACGTCCTCGTTTCTTCGACGAAGCTCGTAAAACGTAGAAAGTCCCGAGAATATAACCATCCAAAGTCCGGATGCCGATAACCCGTCGCGTGTATCATCGATAGACACAATAAAACGACGTTTATTTATAAATCGGAGGGAGCTTAACGAGCCCGAGGCTCGCCCCGGAGTAAACTTTAAACCGTTCGGAGAATCGCGATTTTTCTGCGTCTCGATTAATGGGAATGCAATTTATCCTCGACATCGGCTGAAATTTACTGGCCGAGTTTTATCCCTTTTCCTTTTCTCGTCGTCTGATGAATCTTCATTTAAACTTGGCCATCGTCTTCACGAACTTTTAATTGTATCAGAGTTTAGAAGAAAAAGTAGAAAAGGGGGCATTAAACTTGTAATTAGCCTTGGGAACATTCTTCAACTTTGAAGGTATCCGCAGTGTCTCGTCGGATTAACTTTTTAGGCGTCCGAGGTATTAAACTGACGAGTCACTGGAGCAAGGATCTGCTCTCTCAAATTATCCAAATTCCTGCTTTCCATTGCAATACCAAAGAGACGGACCAAAACGAAAACTTATAATTTCTTAGTAAAAGAGAGATCAAATTTGGACAGTTAAATCAGGACAGAAATTTAAGTTCGAACTTAAAATAATTCTACCAACGGCATGTTTATACTTATTTTAATCAGAAAGATTTTATCAGCCCAGTGAATGTCCTTTTCTTCAGATTAGATACACATAACAATTTCATATAACAAATATTTTCACCGTTTAGTCGAATCTTCGAAGTCAAATTCGGAATTCGTAGACAAACTAAATTGAAGCCCAAATTATGCTGTTCCAGGTCTGTTATTTATTTATTAACGGGTTACACTCTTCAGTACAAAAAATTGCATAAGACAAAATAAGATATGGGACGAACAAGCAATAAAAAAGACAGTAAAATGAAAGGACTATAAGTTGAATGTAGTATGAAATTAAATACAGTTAAATACAGTTAAATATACATGAGTAGTATGAAATTACATACATGCAGATTACAAATTTTTACAAATTACATGCAACTGTTGCTGATGATACATTTTAATTCAAATAATTTGAAAAAATTCTGGAATACTTAAACGTCAAACTCTCTTCGGTTTAAGTAAAATTAGAAAAATTCCTCAAATTCCGTTTGTGCCACCCAAGCTGCTTACGCATGGTTTCAAAGTCGATGGGGATAACCCCATCACTCTAGCCCGATATCGCTGTACGATACATAAAGCCTAACTCGCGTCATTGAAAACAAGAACGCCAGAGAACATCCAAGGATAAACACTGATACCAACGGAATAATCTCCGCGCGGAACATTTCGTAAGTGTGATCACCGCGTGTTTGGCGAATCACTGCATAAACAAAAAAATCGTTGCATCACATTTTTCTCGGAGTTCCCGCAGACTCGGCAAGGTTCTGGGGTACGATGAACCTAACGTATCGCCGCGATAACCCTGCCTTTCTCCCAGTAAACAGCGCAAGTCCGAGGGGTTATCGGTTCGAGCTCGAGGCTGCAACGAAATCGCCGGTTTCCGGGTAACGCGATCACCGACGCAATCGCTCTGCAAAAATCTCAGCTCTTTATCCTCTTTTTCTCATTCAACCCGGTTTCCAACCACGGTCACCGGCAACGAAAAAAGAAAGAAAAAAAAAAATGAGAAGACCGACCCTGTACCTCTTATCGGTCAACGTTTTTGCTCTTAGCGTAATCCTCGAGACGCGTTATCCACTTATCTGTTTCCTGTCGTGTATCGTCGACACGGTGACTTTCACCTATATGATCGAGCGTCGACAAGTCCCTGCCGCGCTTATCTCGTATTCTGATTCCGAGCTGTTCCATTTATCTTCTTCTCGAACCACGTTGTTGTTTGCGAGTTGAGCAATCGCCTCTTGCGCGTACTGGCTGCGCCTTCGACAGCAGCTTTACATGGATAATCGGAGAATGGAATTGCTGAAAGAAGAAGGGAAGTTGATGACCTAAATTTTTAGCGCCTCAGAGTCTCAGAGACAAGGAATATTTTTGTGAAGTGTTTTTTTAGGAAGTTTGGCCAAGTTTATATGTGGGTTTTAACCTGTTCTTTAGATTAGATTTTCCTTGACAACAAGCTTCTCCAATGTTTTTTGAAAAATGAATATTTATAAAGGGTTGAAGAGGTCTGTGAAGTTGGCAGCCCTAAGTGCTCATTTTTGTAAAATGCACATATTATTCGTTTGTCCACATGTATCCAACAAAACTTTTCGTTCATCCTTAAAAAAAAAAAGTTATGACGAAATTAAATATTGGATACTAACTCCCATGAACTGATTGATTTTTAAGGATGCGGTAAACAAATATGGAGAAATCGTGGACAATATTGTCCTACGTAGGAATTAATGAAAAATGATCATAGAAGTTGAACTAAAATTGTTTAAATTATTTTATAGTTGTCAAATTATATTGAGAGCTGTGAAAACTATCGCGGATCATGTTATGTTTCTCACAGTCAGTCGTTTACAGACCATCGAATAATAAAGACGTTTTTAAATGAATCTATTAAATAACTTCTCTTTGAAGGGTGGACAAATGTGGAAAAATTGTGGATAAACAAATAATATGCGTATTTTACAAAAATTAACACTTAGGGGTGTCAACTTTGCAGCCTGGGTTGAAAGCAACTTGTTTCTAATGACTCACATAAACCACGGTTAACAGATTAAAAATATTCATTCATAAACTTGAGCGCGGTAGACCCTCAATTATCCCGCTCTCAGTTATCCACGATTTTCATTATTCAGGATTTCAATTAGTCATAAAAACAAAATAGAACTTCGAGTAAAACTTGATCTACGATTTAGTAATAGCAGTCTACCAATTATGAGCAATTTATGTTATAAATGTCAAGCCAGTTAATCAAGGTTCTACTTTAATTGAATTCTGTGCTAGTTTTTGCTATTCAGTGTCATTCTGTCAATTCTAAATATTTCACAGTATTTTTCTCTTTTTTTTTTATCCAGTAATCAAAGTAACTATTTTCTTTAATTTTCCTTTGAAATAGCGCTAAAAGAATCGAATCGTGGAATCTCCATCGAGGATCTCTTGCTTGCAGAATCTTTTTCTTCGCCATTTTCTCCTCGTCGAAACCCGTTCTTGAGCGATCGAAATCAGATACCTTCGACACCGATACAGCATAAATATACGCGTCTGGAAGATTCACAATGTGACACGCGCATCATTCACGCTGAATTTTTGCGAAATTGCTGTTTCTTGTGCGACGGTCCTTGACGATCGATAGCTGTCCATCTCACCGGTTTTTACACTTTAAAAGGCAAAGTGGTCGGACGAGATTTGGAATGAACGAGATGAGGGCAGGTTCGGGACAGGTTTGGACGCTGACGAAGCAGTTAGGAAGCTTATTTGTTGATCCTCAAATATTTCTTTACTGAGAATTCTTTCTTCGTTCTAGCGTTCATCAGACGGTTAAAGAGAGATCTATATTTCACGTCGATTATTGGACAAATTTGTCTTTATTCATTCAGGAATTCGAGTTCCCAGGGGATTGAATTTCAAGTAGAAATAGACGACACTGTGCAGACCGTAGACTAATTAAGTAATCAGACATTTCACGAATTTTCCAAGCTATACGATATTCATACGCGCGTAAATGTTTTAAGGTCATGTTCAGCTCGACGCATTTATGTCCCGAGGGATTCATAATGTATCAGGCTGTAAGAGAAGGTATCCATAATTTGTAACAATAAATAGAGATCCGTAATCAGATAAATTTATTTAAAGCTCTGTATCGCGTAATTTCATGCTGTAATGATATCATCCGGATTCGATTAAAATCGTATGACGGGCTTTGAATATTTAATATCAAGGTGGCGGCTCGCTTTTCCTGACTGATTTCTCCTTGCTTCCGAATTCATCAACGCCCGACGGCGATCGCAGCGACCGCTCGAACATAAAGAAAAATTGTACGAAATAAAAACGAGAGGGTAGTAAAAGAACGCAGAGCAGGGAAGAGAATAAAAGTCCCACGCGTTCCAGGAACTTCCAGGAGACAGTAAAAAGGAAATGGCGTGTCTCGGTTCGTTCGAGGCGGAGGCAGATGTCGCAGAAAGGGAGCGCGTGAACCACGCGGATCCGAGCAATTTCGGTAATTGTATGCAACTAGCGTGTTTGGCCCGGGGCCCCCGGGGATCCCCTTTTTCCTCGGGTCTCTCGTTCCGCTGCACAGAAAGCGGTGCCAGTGCACGAACGCGAAAGAAGAGGCGTTCACAATGCAGCCGGAAACAGGTTTCAGGCCTCTTAAATGGCTGGCACCTCGCCAGCTCCGTAATACGTCTGCGACTAATGCGTCTTTCTCCTCTCGCCTTCGTCGTCTCTCTCTTTCCTCCCCTTCGATTCTTTAACGAGCCAAGCTATCTGCCGGCCAGTTAATCCTCCTCGCAGGCTCACCAGTTCGCTCATAAACAGCTCGTTTTTATCGCTTGTCCCGATGAGGCTCGATGAGCCGACGACCTTGACGATGTCGCGGCCAGTTGATCCCCCTCTAAGTCTTTGCCGTCAGTCTTGACGCGAAGGTGCTTGGTATGGTTACAGATTTCATCATAGGCTTGTAGTTACACGTTTCACTTTGGATTGTTGTTACACAGTCATGTCCATTATTTTTTTTTTTAGCTGCCTGAGCGTGGGATTAACACTTTGTCTTACAAAGCTTGTCTCGAAGGTGTTTCAGCCTTTGTCGTGCCGAAATGGAATGATTGATGATTTTTGCTAAGGAAATTTCTTAAAGGTGATGAAAACCTCTTGACTCGTTAATATCACGTTGAAGCTTTCAAATTAAAACCGTAATGAGTTTGTGCAAGTACTTGTTATATGATGCGAATCGGGTTAAGGTGATCTTCATGGTTTTCAGTTTTTCAGCATTATTTTGGATATTATTATACTCCTGTTTTAAAGTATTGAGACATAAGAATTGCGTTTCTTAAACTCGTCCCCAACGATTCTTCTTCGACTGTAAACATACATATGTATGAGTTATTTTGAATTATAGATGAAAACATTAAATAATTGATTACTAATGGCATGACTTCAAGAAATAATGTATGCATATATTTCTAATTACCGGAGACTACTTCAATTTTGCCTTCTCGTTATTTTTATTAATGTTGAACATTCTTTATACCAATAATTGAAGCATATCGTGACTATGACTTGCTACTATAAGGCAAACGATTAATTGCAGGAAAATAATCAAATATACGTGATCGTAATGTACAATTATTGCCTCTTACTTACACAAGCATAAATATACCCATATAAATATAACCCATTTCGATCATCAATTTATCAATCACTAAGAGAAGCTAAAAGAAAGAAACTGATGTGCAGTAATGTAATAAACGCAAATATGAGAGATTTTCTTTATGACGAATTTGACTTTTTTTTCTGTTCGTGCCAAACAAAGTTACTAATAAAAGAGGAGAATAGATTGTTGGCATATTTCCTTTAATTATTCAGTGGCATAAAAGTTGGTTCTTTTGCATTTATTATTTGTACATCTTTTTAAAATCTTTCTGATAAAAATGAATTTAATTATAACTTAATTCTCATTGATTTAAATCTTTTTGATGATAATAAGATTCAGCTAAAAAAATTTTAATTATTCCCCAAAGAGTGAATTTAACTCTATGACGCCATGTAACTTAAAAGCTACATAATAATCCGACATAATCTATCGTATTTACCGATTTTCAAAAAAGCTTTTGACTTAGTAAATCATAAAATATTATTAACGAAATTTTCAGCAATTGAGTGCAAAGGTAATCTATTAGATTGGTTTGAAAGTTACTTATCAGATCGCTACCAGATTGTAAGGATTCGTAAAGCTTTCTCATCTTTTTTAATTTCGTCAGGAGTTCCTCAAGGTCCTCATTTTGGTCCGTTACTTTTCAATATTTTTATTAATAATATTTCTGAATTTTTTGTATAATGAATTTCTACTGTTTGCGGACGATTTAAAAATATTCCGCAAAATCTCGAAACACAGTGACGCAGCATTAGTACAGAGTGATCTAAACAGATTCACCGAGTGGTGAAAAAAAAACGAATTAGAACTTAATATCTCAGAATGTCACATTATGAGATCATATCGAGGCAGGAATCAGATTACCTATTCATACACACTTAATAATTTATCACTATTAAAAATTAATGAAGTTAAAGATCTCGGTATCTATTTTTCATCTACTTTAGATTCCACTAGACGTTATATAATGATTTCAAATAAAGCATTAAGAACCCTGGATTTTATATTACGGCTTTCCATTAACTTTAAATCTATTTATACATTCAAATTACTTTACATCACACTTGTTCGTCCATCGCTTGAGTACGCCTCAGTAATCTAGTCTCCATCAACCTCTAAAGTCATCTCTCTTATAGAGAAAGTACAGCATAGGTTTTTGAGATTGTCTGCATTTAAAATTCATTTTCCTATGACACGTTATGATCACAACTACAGGGTCATCCACGTATCGCGGAACCCGAACTGATTTGTGTTTATGCGCAAGAGTTCCGAGATACGTGGATGACCCTGTATGCTCTTGTTCTCAGTGCTCTCAAAGAGTATCTGACCTCTGTTTTCTTTTCAATATAATTAGCAATAAGATTAAGTGCGCACCACTCTTAGCGAATATTCATTTACATGTACCATAGCGAGTTCTTAGAAGCAACTATCTTTCTATTGCCTGCGTCATAAAACTAAATATGGTACTGTAACTGCAAATCATTATTTAGATTATATTGACGCTTTTCCGGCCAAGTATGTTCTTTCAAAAATACTCTGTATATGTTAATATCAAAATTAGAAAGCACACAGTAACTATTGGTTAAGAAAACTTTTCGTTGCGTAATACAGTAATCATTAGACTGCGGATTTTATGCATTTATGACAATGTTAAGTATTCAAAAAATCTGCGAGACCGTTACTACATGCAGTAACGGTCGCAGTGTAGAGGGTTAACAGTTCCATCCATAGACCTAATTTACTCCAGCCACCTTGAGACAAAGAATGAAATTTTTTTCTTCTTTGCCTCACGTCTATCCCAACAATGAACAGCCCTCCTTGAATCCCAATATCGTTCTATCTTTTCTCCCTTTTAATACTAGACCCACATAAGCGATGACAGTGTAGTGATAGATGGCAAGGTAACGGAAAGAGAATCCATTCCCCGCCTCGGAACGGTTCAATTATAATGGACGCAACTATAACCAGACACGTTTGTATTAATGTTCGCGCGTGCAATATTAGAGAAGGGATTCAACCTGCTTCCCTCGGGTCACCCCACGATTTATCGATCGATCCCATTCACCGCGTGAAACGCGTCAAAGACAATCGCAACACAACAACACGCGGAGCCAACGCACAGTGCTCTACGTCCCAGCAGTCTCCATTAATCCGCGTGCGCATGCATAAATGTATCAGCGGTCGAGGGACCATAAATTCAAATTAACGCGTGAAGGGAATATGCAAAGGACGGAGTAGGAGAGGGGATGGGGGCGCGTCTGCCTCCGAGAATCTCTCGGGTCCTGACTGAGGGCTCGAGAGATTTCACAAAGAAAAAAGAAAGGAGAAAGAAGTTTTGATCTTCGACGCGCGCGTTTTGTCTGCTCGCTCGCGTGCTCCGCGCCGGCTGCTTAACGATGTAATTCGCGGTGGCCGATAACGACCACCCTTACGCAACGCGCGCTGTGCTTCGAGTGCCGGCAATTAGGGTAATTGCATTCCGCGTAGAAGAACGTGGGCGAAGAAGGAAAACAGCCGCGGAACGGCGGGAGGGTACGCGGACCGTTTTGCAAGTCAAACGGCTCTCTTTCCCCACCTCGTCGCTCCGCGGAGCCGAGCGGAAAAAAGCATGGAAAATCCGTGGAACGAGCCGCGCCGCGGCCTCGGCTCGCTCGACGAACGACTACGCTAGATTATTTCTGCCCGACGTCGTTAAGGAAACGAGACCTCCTCCGTCGGTTCATTTATGGCCGTTTGATTCTCCCGGATAAATTCGTAATTGTGCGCGAGGATAATAACGCCCTGGGATGCAGGGAATTTCCTTTGGATTCTAGCGCGAGAGGTTGGGGACGCATTTAAGAGCAACGCATTTGGGGGTTGTCCCCCTTCGTTTCGGGCTATATGCGCGCGATTTCGCCCTCTTCGTCGTCTCCTTTGTCCTTTCTGCGCCGTGACGAGGGCCGTCGCGTCGGACGGCGGGCGGCTCGTCAAAGGACGAACGAGCGAAGGTCGGGACTCGGGGCGCGGGCCGGTGGAACCGGTTTTTAAATGGGCGTCGTAATTATTTGCCCTTCGGTCAAAATCGTGGAATATCAAGGGTTTCTGAACGATGCGTAACCAGCCAACCCATTAAACCTACGCAGAAATGCGTCTTGGTGCCGTTGTTCTTCTCAGCCGCGCCGCGCCGGTTGCGTGCTCTATTCACCAAAACGTTCGCTTGGGGGAAATGCTTTTCCAAGTGCCTCAATGATTCACGACATTTTTATTGGAAATGTGTATGACGTAGTGTCTTGATATGTGTCTTGTGTATTGTAAAATTTATTGATTCAAAGTGGCTCCAAAAAGTACTGGCACACCCAATTTATTTAATAATAACACACTGAAACGTTTAAAATTTGCAAAAATTCTAAATTTAATAGAGTAAAGGTCTAAGTTTAATATTTGTAAATCGGATGAACGAAAATTTGTATGGAGAAAAACCAATACAGAACTTGATCCAAAAAATTTGCGACCAACGTTTAAACATGGCAATAGACATATATTTTTATCGAAGGGATAGTGAATCCAGAGTGTTATATCAACGTATTGCGTGATAATTTACCGCAAAGTATACAGAAATTCAGGATGACTTTTTATTTTCAACAAGATAATGAACCGAAGCATTCCGTGAAAAAAAACAAAAGAATGGTTATTATACATATATGTCAAAACAACTTCAGAAACCACCAGTCATCGAATATGAATCCAAGTAAATATTTATGGCACATATTAGACAAAAAAAACATAAGAAAGAGGACAATTTCTAATAAAAATTATCTAAAAGAATGGTAAAGCTTTTTATAAAGTTTTGTTTCTTTTTTATAATTTCTTTATAATATGTTACTAAGTCTTCGAAAAGAATAAACTTCTTTTATATTTGGTAAAGTAACGACGGATACACTTTGTAACAAAATATCATTTGTCTAAAGTTATTACAACAGTCTTTGTGTGTCAATACTTTTTGGAACCACTGTATTCACTTTGACTAATAAAGTAGTTCCACTAAAATTTCCTCAACACGTGCAGCGATTTTTTATTCACTTCCGCATTTATTTTATAGCACTTGTCTTCTTTTAATAATCTGTAATAGAAGATTCTGGTAATATTAAATACCAGAAAGATTCACAGTATTAATTATTAAACAACATTTCAACAGGATTACTGAGAGATTTTTATAAAAATAGATTAATATATGAATAATACTCTTCCTTATTCATTTCTGCAAGGTTTTCTCAAAATATTATATTAAAGATCAAAAATTAATTTAATATAGCACTTAAGGGTTAGACAAGATTTAAATATTCTGAATTTTTTCTAAATATAATTTTATTTAACAATTCAGATATTCAAGTATTTATTTGAAGCGTATTTTTTCTATTAGATTACAAATAGATATCAAGTTCATCTATAACGAGAATAAAACATGCGTTAAATATTTCATTATTAGCCAATAAATATTTTAAATAAACTTCAACGAAATAGAAATCTATACATATAAGAAATTGAAGTAATCTTGAGAATTTTGCCATTGTTGTAAGCACCCTCATAATAATAATGATAAACATAAGAAAGTAACAAGATACGTCTCATTCGATTTTACTGCATTTAAATCATTCAATATAGAACAAGATTCTTGAAATTATACCTAATAATTACCTGCATAAAAAAAGAAGTTTTGCGATTATTTGATAGTACATACATACTACAGTTTTCCAGAAAAAAAATCTTACCTTGCAATCAGATCTCTAAATACGGGAGACTATCTTGAACACGAACATTTTATCGATGGACTTGGACGCATCGAACCATCACAGAGGCCTTGTGCGACGAGAAGCCCTATAATTTCGGAGCACAACAGGGTTTGAGTGATGGTTTCGGTGGAAGGTGTTTTTCTAGCGGGCGTTGATCCGGATGATAGAGAGTGGAATCTATTCAGACGAGATGAGTTCGGTCCGTGATATAATCTACGGAATGATAGAATCCAGATGACCAGTTAGCACATTCTTCAAAGCATGTTTCTGTCGAAGCTGGGATTCGGTCTCCTTAATTTCGTTATAATCGGCTGAAAGTATCGCATCGTTTCTTCGAAAACAGTCTGCTGATCCGAAAGCTTAACGTGCTGCGGAACCATCGTTGCGTGTGTTGTTTTCTTGGTTCCCGTTTATTATGCCCTCTTACGCGCGAATAAACGAAGCGGCACGCTGGGAAACTAACGAGGAGCAAGAGAAACAAAATCGCGCGCACACGCCTCTCCTTGTCCGCGATGATAAATCCCGATGCACACGAGCGTCACGAAGTCGTTGCGATCATTTGCGGTCATTGCGATTTCATGTCAGTGACGTTGTTCGATTTATTTGTATTTGTGAAAAACATTTTTGTCGCTCGTGTGCATCAGGGTTAAGAGGAGTTGTTGTCCTTCCATGAATAGTCTAGTTATGTACAAATACATCTGAGCGAATTTCCTGTTCGCTATTATCGCGAATGCATCGCCAAGTTGACGAATTGCGCGCAACAGAAACGTGTAGAACCTGTCGCATGAAACCAGTTTAAACTGACGAGTTTTAGAGTAGTACAGGGGGGAAAGACTGCTTTTCGTGATAGAAACTTCTTGTAGTTTGCATTCCGAGGTACGCAACTATTTTAAATTTAAACTCGACGACTTCTTCCAAATGCTCACGCATTCGCCGAGAAGCGTTTTTCGAAGTCGTTTCTATTTCAATTCGCGAGAAGTTTCTCCGTCAAGAATTCAATGCGACCAGTCCTCCGGTGTCGACGACGTTCCAACGCGTTCTAAAATGCAGTTGCACGCGAGTTTTCGACCAACACCGCCTCTCGACGATTGTCTCGACGAAGAATCCGAGGGGAAAGCTCCGGGGGGAGGCGACCCGGTCGAGTCTGGTACGCACGTGCGAGAAATACAATCCGAAGTGCAGCCCGACTCGGCTCGAATGTCCTTTCTCGTTGAGAGCGAGGGCAGTAATTTTGGATATCCCCTGCGAAGTCACGCGGGAACCCGGAGTGCATTAAAATGCAACGGGGAACGCGTTAAGGATGCACGAGACGGATGCATATGCGCTTATTACCCGCTCTCGCCGTCTCCTCGATCCTCGCTCGCGCGCTCCCAACTATTTTTGCTCTCGTCAATAACGCGGACGTGGCTGATGGAAGATTGAACGTTTTTGCCCTGTCGCTTGGAGTATCCCCGTAATATTGAGATCGTTGACGCGAGCTCGCGCATTATTACGGATATCTTTGTGCGAATTTTAATCGCGAACTTTAGAATTGAGATGAAGTATGCACGTATAATATGATTGCGATCTGACTTAATTTTGTTCATAGAATTTCGTATCATACTACGAGTTGGACGTAGAGGAAATTTAGACGGTGGTATTAACCCTTTTACATCGTTCGTGTTAATTTGAAACGAAATGTAAAGTTGTAAAGAATGATTTTTTTAACGGAAATGCAGTTTGCGTAAAATTTTCTGATGGTTTCTCAAAACTTGTATACATATTGCTACTTTATGTGATAAAAAGCGAAATTTTTGTTAGACTTATCTGTCGTGATTATTTTGATGAAGATAAATTGAAAGAAAATGTAGATCATTTTATGGTTTAATCTATTCAAAGAGATTTGATGTTTGAAGAATACCGGAAGTCTAAAAAGGGCTATGTATGCAAAAATAGTTAAAGTACTGAGTTGATTACGTTGATCCTAAAACCAGAATACGTAAGTATTATGTTTCATGTATTTATTTATGTATATATTTATACAAGTGTAATTGTACGTTATACAAAATTCAACAATAATGTGTATATATTTGATGAAATTCTATTTATCGCTACCAATTACAAAAACTAATCAATTCCATTATGTAACGCAAGTAGATTTCAAAATTGACATAACCAGCTCCGACATACATTTGAAATAATTATTTAATTTCAAATACAATCCATTGACCAACAAACGTAATTTAATTTGCAATAATTTCAAATGTTTTCATTGGTAATCTCTAACACAGACCTCCCCAAACACAAACATTGAATTCATTATTCAATTATTCTAACGTCAAGCAATTTGTCTCTCATAATAGATATGTAAATACCTAAATACTGAAGAGTAATATACGTCCCGAATACGGAAGTAAAAACAATGAACCGACCGAATAATCGTTGAATTCGGAGGGATAGAAAACAGCGTGATCCATTAATTTCCCTGGCGCGGCGGTGCAAAAAGGCAAACGACCGTGACGACTCCAACACTCACAATCAGCACGATTCAGTCGAAAATATTGTCCTGACAGCTTTGAAGCGGTCCGCACTTGTCGGAGGATCGCTCGATCGATACCCCGTCGACCGTCCGAGAAATAGATAATTAATCGATGGTCGACCTCGTTTCAATCTCGTCTTCATCGTTTTACCGTCTCCGTTGCCCCCGCCGTTTCAGCGTCAATTTCCGTTCGCGTTCTCTGACGCGTCGTCGTTAATTCATCGGGAACGGATTTGTTGTCCAATCGGGATCGAACATTCATATATTCGTTCCACTGGCAGGACCAAAATTGTATTCTCCCGAAATGGAAAGAGCGAAGTTATCGTTGTTCCTGGATCCCGTAACAGTGACGCGCCGGCCCTTTAAACGTGATGCAGTATTTTCTGTAAGCTTATTGCTCCCTTCGGTATTTCGTGGAATAATATAGGACAAGTGGTTTCGCTCGCACTGGTAAACGTTTTTGATAGGAGGCAAATGGATAGCCGGCATATGAATCAACGTTGGGAACGCCGAGTGTTTACATGCTCTGAATTCCTCGTTGATTTCTAACTACGATTTTGGAGCGAGGAAACGCTGTACAAGTTGCGTGGAATATTCAGAAATTATACGGTGAATGAGAACAGTGATGTACAATTTAACAAGTACCACTTGTAGTTAATATGTTTGCTTTTGTTTCTGTTATTCTGTACTACGGACTTTTGGGCGTTTAATACTACTGCAGCTTCGTGTTTATGAATTTTATCGCATGCAGAGATGGATAATTTGTTGAACAAGTTTGGGTTATACGTAGATTCAGAATTTTGAAATATTTTATACGAAAAGCAATTAATTTTAACGTTATGCTTTAGGGATTAACATAATAACGTATTATGTCTTCGAGTCGTTTTGACTTATTAGATTAGAATATTCTATTTCCTTTTACAACTGTGTTATTTTCGGGAAAAATATGAGAACTTTACTGTTAATACATATTTAGGCTTCGTATTCCAATCATGATTCTTAAATTTTTCTCCGATTGAACCTTACGATACTTGAACGTCGTAACATCGTTTAATGCTTGATCGAATCTTTCCTCATAAGATATTAAATGGTATGGTTAATAGTCCCGAAATTTTATTGCATTTCAATTGATTGACATCTCGACCCTTTATCGGAAACCGTCTTCTACTTATACAGGAAACTCGCGCTTCTCTTTAATGGGACCCCGGTTTTATAGATTAGCATTTTATTATACTCTTGTTTCTAAAAAAAAAAATCTTCAGATGTTCTTTTTATCCGATAAAAATATGTTCTTCCGTGTAGCCACAGAATTTTCAAGAGGAACACAGTGGGGTTAAAGTCAATTGACATCGATACGGACAATTCATCGTTGCTCTAATCTCGATGACGGCTCAGTAGGAGAAAAATGAATTGTATCGCAAATAACAAAGATAGCGAATGAGATCACGAGGCAGTCTATTAGAAATGGTTTCATAGTTTTCGAAATTTTTCGCGTTGAATTATGAATGAACGCATTGATTTTCCACGTCTGCGATAATTCGCTGGCGCCTGAACAATTTCGCGTTAGTCCGTAGGATCGTTTATCCTTCATCCATCGTTATCGAAGTCATCGAAGATCCCGCGTTTCCACTTAGCATATCCATCCCAGGATCCTAGACGCGCATGCAAATTTCTATCCGACTTGGATCACAGTATAGTCGCGAGGCGTAATCGCTCCCTAAATCGATCGATCGAATCCCGACTCACGTAACGCTCTCATAGAGACATTTTGCCGCGCCTGCATTATATTTACGATCGATCCAATCCGCGACTCCGGTCATTTTTCTCCCCTCGACGTCCACCTTCCCCTCCGCCACGGGGTTCCCCACCCCGGATAGCAAACTACTATCCAGATCGCGAGCACGGATATCTGACTAAAGTCACGCGATCGTAATGCGGTGCCATTAACCCAGAATTCCTGGGGCACGAGGACGTAGGAAGGAACGCCATCTCATTCTCCCCCACCCACATCTCTCTCTCTCTCTCTCTCTCTCTCTCTCTCTCTCTCTCTTTCTCTCCTCCCTCCGTCCGTCTTTCTCCTTCCGACTGTTTCTCTTCGGTGGCTGGTCGACTGCACGCGGACCTATTTTGCCGTGGATGGAATTTCAAGACGGAACGGGAGTTAACCTTGAGAAGGTATGCCGACTCCACTGACCGAGGAGGGTCTAGAATTACCTCTCTCGACTCCCTGTCGGTCGATGGAGACCAGAGAGAGAGAGGAGACTCAACCGGAGCTCCTCGGGGACGTCTCGAGATCGGAGTGCACCGCTTCCTCCTGCTGCCCCGCGGCCCTTTGTTTCGATTCCTTGCCGTATGCTTCGGGAATGAGCACCGAGACTTCGGTCGACTTCCTAATCCAGATTACATATTTGGGTTCGCTTTCGGCTTCGCGATTAGGAGACGTTGGCGGAATCTCTATTCTCCTATATGGCTTCTGTATCCTTATTAGAATCGAGTTCTAACTTGAACCTTTGGCTGAAAGAAGCAGTGGAAATAGGAGGACAGTATAAGATATACATGTACATAGTTCGTAGGAAAGATAATAAAAATGTTGAGGTGCGATATCATGCTGGGCGACCCTCATTATGGTAGAAAGGTTCAGGATATACAGCATCTTCATTTTGGCAAACTGTTTTTGAAAACAGTAGGTGTACCGATTTTTAGATTAACCGATAGTGATGAGAAAACTAGGTTAATTTATATTATTGTTTCTTCATTTCGTAGAGAATTCTCTAAAATGTTCAATGAAAGTGTTTTTTGTATGCGAAAAAATATCTCATAGTACTATTCAGCTACTGATGATGATACAGGCTATAACTAGAATTTTTATCATTTTATGATTGAATAAATTCATATTATTAGATATAACTACTTTTTTAAAAATTTACACATTATTTTGTACAAAGCGTTTGAATTTTTACTATAAAACAAATATTTCTAAGCAAAACCTTAATACAAATGTCGGAATCTAAACTAAGCTGACCATCTACTGGCTTACTTACGCTACTGAAAATAAAAAAATTTTACGTGAAAGCAATCCCTCGATTTTGACTTTGATATTCAGTCAGTTAATCGAGGTTTTACTGTATTTATAATTTCCAACTTCAGATATTTTCTTGAACTAAAAGTTTAGGAAAGACAGTGACTCACAAAGAGTATATTCAACTTATTTAAATTCTGAAAAATGTATTTGCCTTTCCACAATAATTAAAAGTTATGAAAACAGAGAAACAATTAAACGTGGAAGCTAGAACGACATGAATTGATTGAAAAAAATGTATAGTATTAAGGATTTCACAGTGAATTAACATATTATGGAATACATGTGAACGAAGCTGTATATTCTACATAGAATTTATAGAAATGTTATGTCATCAAGCTGTCTTAAATCCTTCATAGAAGTTATTCGCCATCATGGAATTTCGCAAAATTAATTGATAATCCATTAAAACATATAATACTTCTTTCTGTGTTTGAGAATAATTTTATAGAAACATATCGAAACTGCACCGAAACTGCATTTTAGCTAACCTCCTTATCTAGTACTATAATCTACAGTAGACTAAATTTTCCTTAATTCAAACGGTTGAACGTAATCAAGGACACCAGACGACTATGGAACGGTAGAAACCGTCGGCTCCGGCGAGAATAGCGGAAAGGATTTCAGAAGTTCCCTTCCAGACGCGCGAGCGAACAAGGGGAGCGCAATTAAGTACGATACAATGAAAAGTTGAGCGATCGTGCCGCGAGATATGATCCCGTTCCCGTTGTTACACTTTGCTTGCTCGTTATCGCAATCCGTGCATTTTTCAGATGCCGCGGGTTCGTCCCTTTATCTCCTCCCATCCAGGAACTACCCTCGCTTCTTGCGCTTCCCCTCCTCCTATTTCGACTCGACGTTACCCCTTTACGTTCAGTCCCTGACACGGCACAAACCTAATCCTCCCCACAGACTGCCGCCGCGAAGATTAGATCTCCTGCTCGCGCAACCTTGAAGAGCATACTGCGACGCCGGTTGCGAGTTGGAGAATATTCGAGGAAACTGTTGCTGCGAATTGTACGTTATAGCGCTATCATTTCGAGGTGCTGCGATGTCGTTAGGAAGCTTTGACTCGAAAATAGGCGGGTATAGGATGAGATAGTAAATTTAATTAACTTCTTCCGCGGTTAGGTTTTAGTTATTCTCAGCAGAAAATGTGGACTGCTTTGCGTAGAAATTTATTGTTAAACTTCTGATGTATTATTTTGGGGACTGTAGATGATTTGTAATGGATTGTAGAAAAATGAATTCATTTAAGCAAAAAGTATGAACACGAAGCAATTAACATTAAGCATTTCTTTGATAGCTTCAGAAGATAGTGAACTTCTGTCTGTATTATTTTTTTTTTTTCATTGGAAACTTTATCTTTACCAGATGTATGAGGTGAGGGAAAATAAGCTTCAGATTTTAGAAAATTGATTTTAATAAAAGTAATCTATGGAATATGAATCCTATATTACAATAGATATTGTATTGTAATTTTAATGATTCTTTAGAAATTCTTATCAAATTACTTAATATGTATTTATTTAATTTCAATTCATTAAATGCTCAATTTTAATTTTTCAAATAGTCAATTTTGAATCTTTAAATCTTTAACTTCAAACTCTGCAGTCTAAAATTTGAAGTTCATTTAAAAATTTCTAAATATGGAATTGGAAATCTTAAAATCTTTTATTCAATTCTGACTTTTCAAATTCTCTGTTTCAAACCTTCAAACCTCTAATTTCATCTGTTTAAATCTCCAACTTCAAAGCTCCAAATCTTCAATTTCACATCTTAAAATTTTCAACTTCAAACCTTCAAATTTTCAATTTTAACCCTACAAATCTCTGAATCTGCAACTTGTAATTTTGAGATCTCCAAATTGAAATCTTTAAATGCACTCTAATTTTTAAAATTTTCTGTTTTAAACCTTTTAACTCTTTGACTTTTCCACATCCAATCTTTAAATCTACAACTTCATATTTTCGAATACATGTACACACAAGTCTACTAAAAACAATGTTTTACTCACACCATAAAAAATCGCAAGCCTACAGTTGGCCTTAGCCTATCACAAATTAGTCACGCGTTTTGCTCAAACTTTCGAAAACTGAAGGTTAACCATCGACGTCGCTAAGCCACTTTTTCGCTTACATTTTCATATCCTTTCCAGGAGTAATACTTCCGAATCATCATATAAACATACATAGATCGTTCTATCTGGCAAAATCTCGCGTTTCTGGCAACGGTTGCTCTGTCCAATATCGCCGTGGAAGCGACGTGTTCGCTGCAGCCTCCAATTTCGTTGCAGTTGCAGCGGGAACGAATACTTTTCTCTGCGGCCAGTGTACGTGAGAACGTTTCTGGTCGGCGGTGAAAATAACAGAGAGAGGGAGAGCAAGGTCGATTCGGGCCACGGTCGTTAAAGCTCCCCATGAACGAGAACGTCTGACCGAGCCGAGCCGAGTTGAGCCGGGCCGAGTCGAATCGAATCCGAGGCGAGCGACGTAGAAGCGTCGCGCTCACCGCGGTGTGTTGTTGCTTTTTCCTTCGGGATCTCTGGATCTCTCCTCTCGCCTCGCCGCGGTGCTTCGCGCAGCCCACTCGCAGAATCACGATCGATCGGATCGTGGGCGGTCTGGATCCGACCGAGGGAGAAAACACGTCGCGGTCAGATTCGGCGAAAACGGGTCTGACCGCCCGGGGCAACCGTGAAAAAACCGGTTTCACGCACGGTTGTAACACGAGGACGATCCTTGCGGACGGCCCGCGGGCTCGGGTCGTGTACCTGCCGGTCGAAAAAAAGATGCAGAACAAACGCATCCGCGATGTCGAATCACCGAGTCTCGGAGAGAAAAAAAATTCCACTGAGTTCTGCGTGTACCGCGGCCTCTCGTCATTACGAGTCGTTAACGCGAACGTCGGAATCGCCGACAGTTTTCTGCGTTCTCTTTTTCCTCGCGCTTTCGTTGCTGCTGTAAAAAATACTTTGTGCAATACGCCAAACAGTAATATGTACCTACGGTTTCAATACAGCGGATGATTTTAAATACCCTGCGATTGATTCTATTTACGTATTCCAGAACTGTGATTTAGTTAGCCTTTCAGAGCTGACGCCCAATTTCTTACATAATTACTGATACTGGGTCTGTGAAACCCGATCGATGCTTCTCCGTTTAATGACATATGTTAGAAGAGAATGAAAATAAAAGTCTTATCTTAGAATGAAAAGTGAGGTTATTACGATAATAAAACGTATGATAAACTAATATATTTATATTGGGTCTAAGAGACCCAGCGTCAGGAGTGGAGGATTAAATAAAAAGAAAGTTGAAGTAGCCTTCGGTGGTTAAAGAAATATTGCACCCTTCTAGATTAATGCAATTACTATCAGTGTTAACACTGATTCACTGCCAATTAGATCAATGATTGGTAAAAAGCATAGAACTAATTGTTAGTGAAATTTCTAACAATCCATTTGTGTTGCATAACCTTGGTGAAGAAACGCTCGGTTTTCGCGTCACGGTGAGCATACATCGCTAACTCCATTATTTATTAGAAATATGTACCTAGAATGCGAACGACAGACGGAGCAACAAAATGTAGGACACATCTTTGAGAAATGTCTCGAATGAGTCAAAGTACAGACACGCGGAAGATGGATTGAGACCGAGTAGCGCATTTCGACTACATGTTTTCTACTATGTAATAAGATTCGACATGTGAGTGGGAAAATCGATTGTTTCTCGCCGCCTGCCAATCCCTTTGGTTCAATTTTCATCTTCTCTGGCTGTCTCGCCGCCAACGAAATGTATGAACGATCCACAAATGAATAGACCTCAGAAATGGTACACACGTTTCAGGGGGATTAGTCTTTCAAAATCGCGAGTAAACACTTTATTAAATTGCTTATTGATTTCACTTGCTCTATTTCTTCTCAAATTGTATTATATTCTATCGTCTCTTGGTATACATTTTTGACAAATGGGACTTCGCAAATTTGGTCGAGATTTCCTTGTAGAGTTTGAAGATTGTGCGCGACTTTCCAACATTCACGAATCATATTTCAGGGGAGTTTATGGATCTTAGTAATCTTGATATCGCTAACGTACGATTGTAGATAGTTGTACTGTCCGCTCACTCTAATCCTCAAAACATACGACCGCAGCCGCATTTTTTATGCTGACGTCACAGATAAACTGGGGAGAGGTTTCGCGAATGCTTTTCAACCACAGAATTCGAACACGAATTTTACGTTACCGGCACTCATTTGTTATGGTTAAATAATTTTATAAATATTATCAGAACCATAAAATAACTACATAGTATTTACGAAACAGAATATCCTGAATTCTACCGAAAAGGCTCTACAAAATTGCAGTCGAATTTTAATTTATTAAAACAGTGTTTCTGTATCGTTAAGGTTAAAAAACAAACTCTATAATTAATTCCATTGTTTTAATTTTATTACCAAAACAATGAATCAAGTGCACTAATGGTAAAACTGAATAATACTACGAAAAATGAAGTTACTATGCGTTGCACAGTGGTCTGAACTGTTTCTGAAACGAAAAAATTATTATTCTTTCTCTAGCTTTCTTATTGGTTAAGTAACGAAGTGTATGTGAATAATAGGCACATAAATGATATTAGAAGGGTAAAATAACAAAAATATAAAATTATAATTGTTTTGATTTACAATAAATGCTTTTAACATTAATTATACTTTATTCCTTATCTACAATGTAAGTACAACAACTATCAGTTTCTAATGATTGTTATGATGTTTATGATTGTTGTTATGGTATTTCCTGATTTTTCTAATAATGCGAGCATATGTATAAAAAGTTTTATAATTCAAGAAATCGCACAGATACGCAAATTATTTTTATATCTATAAATTTTTAAATGTTTGTATTATTAAATAAGAAAAGATCAACATCTGCAATCATCTGTATTATTTTGCACATTTGAATAAAGTTAGAGTACTTAATAAAAGAAACTGCGACAAGAAGTTCAACAACGAATTTAGCCATAAAATGTGTAAAAAATGAAAAAAAATTATTACACACCTGAGCAAAGATAAGTCATCACAGAAAAATCACAAAAACTGAAAAATACTTGGAACTGACAACTGCACACTAATATACCTGGATTCCACGTATTTTCCGACTACCATTTTCCGAAATGTTTTATCATTTCTAATACCCTAGGGGCTTTACAACACTTATCAATACCTAAAATTAATAAAGGAAGATCTTGTCTGATGGACTTTTTTCACGTTAAAAACGTGACAAGATATCTTGTGGACGAATCAGAATTGCGAGTGTGCGTATGAGTCAGATTGGATTCTCTTACACAATTAACAATTAAGTTCACATTCTCTTCAGGAGACACCTTCTCAACAGCGTATGATAATCTCTTTAGCTCATGACTTGATTACGTAATGAGAATCTCTGCTTTATGAGCTTCGCGTTGAGATGTTTTCCCCGTTTCGCACGTTACAAGCCGCAATCAGGAGCTTCAATCTGTTGAACTGATAGAGCTGACCCAAAGACATTTGGGTCCAGAAAGTGCAATATCGCGTTTAATGGAAGATCCCTTTAGCTATCCGCGTCTCGACTGTCTCGACGCAAAGCTTAATCCGTAAGAAGCGCGATAGCGGATATCCCTTATCCGACCACCCGTGCCGAGCAAAACGGTCGTATCTCGTTCCAGTCTGGCTCGTAAAGCTTCTAGTATCGGCTCGCTGTTACACGATTAGAGTAGTACACGGATCATCCTCGACCGCGTTGAATGTCGCGAAACCGACGCGTGTTTCAACCGGGAACAGCTATTACGCGCGGGTCAGTCGATTACTCCGATTTGATTAATTCGCGTGGATTCCGGGCCACGGTTTAGCGAGGGAACTCCGTTTGAACAACGAGCCGAAAGCGGTGCGACTACTAAAGTTGATTCGCTAAAAATGTTGAAATTCACGGAACGTTGAACTTTTATACGCTGGAATAATGGGATTGCCAATCCGCTCACCTTATCGGCTCGCATCGATCTCCTCCTTTTTCCGAACGGGAACCGTTGAACGCAATTAGCGATTAAAATAGAATTGCAAATGGTCTTTTTCGTATTTAATTATAGAGGGAAGGTTTTGCTCGAATTCGTTGGAAGCGAAGGAGTTCCGTCGCAACTCTCGGATTGAATTTCAAATTATCCACGTTTTAACGTTTCTATTTCCCTTCGCGAATCCCAAGTTCGCCATCCCAATTTGATCAGAACGATCTTCATTTTCGCTCGGGTATTTCGGAGCGATTCATTAAGTCAACTTCATCCTCGTTTCGTACTTATCGATTAACGAGAACGTCGCGCAGAGTCCCAGAGCCGTAACGACGTTCCCACCCTCGGCTCTTTCTTTCCCGATTTCTTTCTATCGTCGAAAACCAGGGGATTTCCCCACTTACATATTCCCGACTTGTTGCTGCCGCGGCAGTCGACGGGATGAAGGTGTAATTGAGCGCGATGAAAAAACGGGGAGGAGAATGCCGTCCGCGATCAATCGTCCGCTCAGACATTCCTATTTGCGTTCATGCAAACGTAGTTGCGCACCGATTCTTGCGCAGAAGCAAACGCGCCGCGCCGGAATCCGCCGGCATTCGGCTCGCTTTCAGTTCACGCGCGATTCGCTGCGAGCGTTTTCGTCCTTCCTTCCCTTCCCTTTCTTCCGTCGTTCTGATCGGCCCCTGGCCAACAACCCGCCACACACGACGATCATTGACCCCGGGACGGTCGCGCGAACCTTACCTACAGAATTTTCCCCCAATCTCGGGGTCAAATTACCGCAGCGACCTCTCGCGTCTGCCGCGAGCGAGCGTTTTCAATCCGATTAAATCGCTCGATGGACGCGCCTCGAATTCAGTGAACGCTCCACGAAAACGAGAAACTGGAGTAAGAAGCAGAGTTGCGGAGTCGGAGTTTGGGAGTAATTTTTAATCACTGGAGTCGGAGGCGGAGTAAGAAAAACCTGTATCGACTTCTGGAGTCTGAGTCGGAGTAAAAAAAAATATATATCGACACCGACTCTGACTCTTTTGTTTATAATAAATCGTTAAGTCTACGTAGACATAAATAAATGGCTAATATTTGTGAATTGATTCATTCAGTACCAAAAAAATAAAAGACAGCCCTAAAAGCAACAAGTATCTCTACAAAATATTAGAGATTATATTAATTTTCAAAAAAGAAATATTTTTCGTTAGTATTAAAAATTTACAGCTACACTTACAAGAAATGAAAAGAGTATTTCCTCAAATTGATATGATTTTCTAACTATTTCCTGAAATTGTGAAAATAACTGTCGTGTTGTGTTACATGAGAATTATCTATTCCATATTCTTAAGACTTTAATACAATTTTTTAACTATTTATTCAGTTTTATTACAACTTTTAATTATTTTGAGTACATATTTTTTCAATTTCGAGAGTTGGAGTCGGAGTCAGAATCGGAGTCATAAATTTTGACTATCGACTCCGCAGCTCTGGTAAGAAGAGTTAGGCGCGCCGGGAAAGTTACGAACCCCTGCTACTACTTGGACAAACAGAAATCGTGTTACTCCCCGCCGGTTCGGTGGCTTCATTCTGCTACAATGAAACGTTCCGTCGATTGTTTGGAAAAACGGACGGCGTTCTCTGGTCGGTATAACAGAAAGTCAGAAACGGTCGATTGGAACAATGAAAGACAGGCATAGAAGATAAACGAAGCGATGAAATATGGTGTCAGAAACGGTTAGCAAGTCTGATAAAATATACGAATTCGGAGTGCGGCTGTTCGCCGGGAGCAGTGCGAGTCCTTCGGAAGCGTTCGGTCGTGGTCGCGCCGACTCGACAGTCTTCGGGAACTGTCGGTAGGTCTCGTAACCACGCGCGAACGCTCCGTCTGGCGTTTCACGAAAATCGGAATCGTGTCGTGCGTGCGCCCGGTCGTTTCGTCGGTTTTAACGTCGTTTTATTGGTAGTTATCTTCGGTATATTATTAGTGATCAGTGATTCGTGACCGTGTAAAAACGTAGGATCGTTTGTGCCTCGTTAAATGTCGTGTAAGTCGGTGTCGAACGCGTATCAACGTTGCCAAGATTACCATGTTAATTGTAAGTGGAAACGGTCGTATTTTGTGACGTGACGATTACTGCGACTAAAACGGATTACCTTCGGCTGAAAACCTAGTCTGGATTCGCAGGTAATGTGCTGCACAAACTTTTAATACCGTTCGATCCGATTAAAGTCAACGCGAAGCCCTGAAAACGACGGCAGCTGAGGAACAGGTGACAACTTGCTGCGGCATCGAAGCCTCCGGCGAAAATTGCGTCCACCATGACTCTTTTTGTCGATCCTCGTCTATTTTTTGACAACGGCAAATCCTCGCCAGCGTTTCTTTGTTTGTTCTCTCCTTTTATCCGAACGTATTTTAACGTAAGCGTGCCAGTGTCGCGGGAAAGGACGGAAAATTGACCTGTGACAGCGTAAACGTTGCTAATATTTACGCGCATATTTCGCGACAAATTTTTATCGTTCGCGTTTTAAAGCGCCCTTATTGGACAACACAAATCGTCGTCACGCGGATTATCGAACGAATTCGCTTTCCGTGAAGAGTCACCACGTCGCACACTGCGGCATACAATGGACAAAACTCAAAATGATCATTATTTGCTTTTGATCTACTTGCTGCATGCTATTATAGTCGACTAGTAAGCAATTTAAGTGTGTATATTGAATTGCAAAAAAATCAATACGGAGTTAATTATAGTCTTATGTATATCAGAACGTAATTATTAAAAAATTAGTTTATTCGGTTATTGTATATTTTTGATTGTATATTTAAAAATGCAGAATTGTAACAGAGATTTGCATAATTTTCACTTTTTAATTTGTAAATTTTCGATTTTTCCTTTAATAAGTGATATAAAAAAACGGTAATTTTGATTGTTGACACATATGACCCTACAACCTACAATGACTGTTGACACATTAAACGTAAAATACATCAGTTATGATTTATGAACAATGATCCTTGTTCCGTTACAATTAATATTGTAGTTATAATTAATTGGACAAGAGAATGTTTTTAATAAAAATTACTAATTAATTAATGTTTTAGTAAAATATTGATAAATATATTTATTCAATAAAAAATTAAAATCACTTCATTTTTTTTAACGAAACATACTTTTTATACACCAAATGATGCACATTTATATTCACTTCAAAAAAGTATTAAAGTACCAAGGTCGAAAATTGATTAGTTTATAAGTTATGACTTTTGTCCCAAGCGCCCACATTATGTTATATTGTACATACTTCCCGCACTGTGCGTCGCGTCGGTCGGGTGTCGCGCACAGAACGGTAACGGTATCATTCGTGTCTCGCGTTTCCTCGTCGAACAGTAAACGTCTCCGCTTCGAATCGTGCGCGCGATCGACTTTCGATTGTTAACCGAATTAACTCGCCGAGCTTCGACCTCGAATTAAGTGTACGTGCTCGGTGAAGCACGAAATGAAAACAGCCCCCGAGGGACTCGACGAGTGAAATCAACCCCCTCCCTTCGGCCACTGTACTCCCTCAACTTTTCCCCCACCCCTGTCTGTCCGGGGAAAGAAACGGGAAAAGCAGCAGGTGGTGTTTTGGAATTTAAACGCGGGCCAGGATGCCTGCCCTTTTAAGCACCTTTGCTCGAATTCCGAAGGCGGAGATGGAATTTTAAATTATGAAATTTTTCAACGTTCTCGGTCGCGAATATTTAAAAGCAAATTTAGCTCGGACGGAGACAGTTTTGCCTCGCGACGGAATTTTACCCTTTTCATCGTCCTCGGTGAAATAACGCACGGATATGAATTTCATTGCAGATTAATAACGTGAAAATGGATCCGAATAACGGTACGGCTTTATTCTGCGCTATTAAATATTGGAAATACAGACGGGATGCTACAAAAGGTATATATTCAAATTTGCCAGGAACATTTGTTATTCATAACCCGGCGTGTTCGCTGTTACGAAGGCATTAATGCAAGCTGTGTAGATGGCAAACCGGTAGGCAAAAGCAGGCAGGCGGCAGGTGGAGGCTGAAATTGAACCTGCTAACTTGAAGGGAGAGGATGATTCGTTATATAAAAATTCCTCTACGTTGGGTGAAATGAATGCATTTGTCGTGAAAACTTGATGATATCATTAGCGTTCGAGAGAAAAAATGTTGAACTAGGTTATGCATGATATACACGGTGTCCCACGTACCACTTTTCACGGTTTTTCAAGTACTTGCGACGATAATCTGACAAAAAAATATTTTAAACAAAAGTTGATCAGTTTTCGATTGGCTATACATTGCAATAAAAAAAAGTTCGAATTTTTTTTTTTTTTTTAAATTGTCAAAGCCACCTTCATTTTTTTAAAATGGCACTTCAAGGTCATCTGAAGGTCATGGTATACTAGGTCGTTAAATTCGTCCTGATACGGGCTATAATACTGTTAAATCAAAAATACAAAGTGACATTTAAAAAAATGAAGGTGGCCTTGACAATAATAATAAAAAAAAAG
This sequence comes from Perdita meconis, assembly GCA_030770465.2. Classification (NCBI taxonomy): domain Eukaryota; kingdom Metazoa; phylum Arthropoda; class Insecta; order Hymenoptera; family Andrenidae; genus Perdita; species Perdita meconis. The sequence continues at coordinate 23,223,432 of JASKOS020000002.1, forward strand.
TGAACTTTTTTTTATTTCAATATATAGCCAATCGAAAACTGATCAACTTTTGTTTAAAATATTTTTTTGTCAGATTATCACAACTACTCGAAAAATCGTGAAAAGTGTTACGTGGGACACCCTGTATACTGTGGGTAATTAATTTATGATCAGCGGGTAAGAGAATTACATTTTTGTGACTTTAATCATAATAAAATATACTCATTTTTTTCCTAAAACATAAATGGGCACATTAATTATTTGGTAATATTAATTTATTGCACCAGTGTATGGTAATGCGAATGTTTATTAAAGATTGTTATTTTATGTTATGTCGTTATTTATAACGGTATAATCTGATATGGGTGATTTATATGTTTGTTTCTGTTTACTGGTATTTTCCTTGATTAAAACAGCGAGAAAATGGTAGGAAAAATATTGAAAATGTGTCGAGATTTATTCAAGCAATTACAATTACAAACGAAATATTGTTGCACACATATACTTTTTATAAGTTTTGTATAATTTATAGAAATTCAATCCTCGTTATAAAATTACATTTTTTTCTACTGAAAAAAGGTTCCTTCTTATTGCATCGAAGGACTTCGATTATACGCATCACCATATGTAATTATTCAGAGTTTCAATTAATTGATACTCTGGGTATAAAAGTACAATGGGACTGCAAATAAAACTTGAACTATGATTTACTAACATTCTACTAATTATTAGCATTTTATTTTATGAATTCAAGTGGATTAATCGTAGTTCTACTGTATTTTAAAATCTATTTTTATTCAATCTTAACTGTCAATTCCGAAGCGATTATATTACATTTATTACCCACTATAATAAAGATAAAACGAAGTCAATTATTTTTATCTCTGGTACGTTATCCAAATGTTTTATAACCCACTTGTTCTTTTTATATCGTACAATAGCCTTAATTCTAAGGATTCTATTAAAAAAAAGTCATTATTAGTATCATGATTTTTGTTCTTCAAAATCATATCAAAAGTTCGTTATCGTTAATCCAGAGTTAGATACACAATCTCCGTAGCGATATTTTTGACAAAGCAAAGATTCGACGAGTTATCTCCATGACAATAGGTGCCCCCTAAACCAGTTTCTCTCTGTCTCTCCGACACAATCGGCTCCGAATCGAAAAAGGAAAAAATTATTGTCCGAATCGGAGTCTCGCGATCGCATCGTCCGATTGATTTCACATTTGGAACGTGGCTCCGTCGAGAGACGAACGGGTTTGGCCATTTTGGCCACGTACCGAGCGTCTCGATCGCTGTTCTAGTTCGGGGCCGAGATTATCCATCGACTCAATTAAGCGTGTAAGCCGAGTTCGCCGGAGACAGGTTCGTTCGAGTCACAGAACCAATTACAGTCTCGTCCCGTCCCGTCTGTCGGCGTCGTTCATCAACGACCGTCGTTTTCTTATGAAGACATTAACTCTCTGTGGAAACGGGTTCGTACAGGCGTCCATGGATCGTTCGGCATTTTTTCCCTCCGAAATCCTGCGCGTCTTCGCGTCCGCACACGCGCGCGACGCTCGCGATACATGCACACGGTCAGAAGGAGTGTGTGTGTGTATGAAAGAGAGATAGATAGGAAGAAGGAGGACCCCGGGGGAACCCAGAAGCGGGCGTCCTTCGACGAAATAATTGCGGAACACGATCCAGCTCTCGCGCGCTCTCCCGCCATTTAATGGCGGTATTCGCCGCGCGTACACCGTGCAGTCGTTATCCTCGATTTATGGCCAGGCCTGGCCTGAATCCTTATGCGGCGTTCGGTTAGGTATATACAGGTCCACGCGAAAGGATAGCGAATGCCCGGCGTAAAGGAAGAAGAACCGGAGGAAGCCGTGAGTCTGGTATGGCCGTTACTCCCCATTTAGAGTGGCGCCTCCATCGAGATCAATTTCAACTCTATCGTCTTTCTCCGCAACGGGAAAGAAGGGGGGGAAGGATGACCGCCATATTCTTGGGTTTGGCGATCAAACGGTGGAATGGGTACCTATTCCAAGTATTCGCCGATTTTCAAAGATACCCTTTGATTCAAGTTGAACCGTAAACGAAGATGACCCATCGACAAAATATGCAATTCTACACATTTTAGTAAATCCTTGATTTATATAGATCGTTTGAGTAATAAAATCGTAGAAGAATCTCTACCCCAAGGCAAATTTGTTACAAACAAAACAAGTTTATTAACTTAAAAAGTCAAATACCGTGATTGTTAGTATAAGATTAAAGACTATAATTAAATATTCAATATGTTCGAGTGAGCTACGCTAGAAATAGTTACCACTATTTTGTCCGGTTACGAGAACAATTAGATAATCAAACGACAAACATGATGATATTAACTTACATAATTTTATTTATTAATCCAAGGGATTAAACCAGATGGAACAAAATTAGGTACTATTTGACACGAAACCACAAAAACTGTAATAACTAGGTAATGCGTGAATGTGTAACACGAAAACATTGTTTGCAGCATACACTTGTGTTTTGTCAAAACACAACATAGGCATTTCATTTTCAACGTGTTAGTTCAAGCAGTAAAAATTGATACTCAATTGTAACAACTGACCATGGTTTATTCTCTTACATCGTTTTATCGGTTTTTCCCTTATATCGTTAAACCGCATGTTTCAAAAACAATGGAGATCTTCGAGTCGTACGTTAGCGAAGATAAATCGTTATTCGAGTAGATGTAATTCGGAAGTAATGGGATCGGAGTAGTTGGAAAGTCGAGCTTTCGACAAGTATACGCTTAAGTGCATACTAAGGAGAGTAAAGCGAAAAGTTTCGAGGCCAAGTGGCATTTAAAAGTAGGGGGGGTTTTCCGATGTTGAAAAAGTTTGGAAAATTCCCAAGTTAGACCGTTTCGTGTTTTTTCGACCTGTGGGATTATTTTCGGGGAACGGACGAGCGAGGTGAATTTTATCCTCTTTTTTTTTCCTTGCCCTCCGCCGTTTTCTCTCGCTCGTATGCCCAGTCGTCGCGCGCGTGAGATCGCGATTGTTTTTTTGCAAACTGGAATGTACATACATGCACCGCGTAAAAACAGCTGCCGAAGTTACAACGTTTTCCAGTCCGTTCCTCGGGAAAATTTATTTGTTTATTTTGCGCAGCCGGTAATCCCATACCCTCCGCGAAATCGACAAATGGCCCGAGCCGACGGTCGAAGATTTATTTCCTAGAATCTGGGTCTTGGATCGTCGCGGTCGTAATTTCTGCTGGAAATTGCGAAGTCGAGGGAAATCTTTAGTTTTCGTGGAGCTCTCGTTTCCTGTGATAAGTGGACTTTTCCTATTTCAGCGGTTTGCATACGTGGTCAAAAAATACTTTATATTCCAACCTAGTGAATTTCTTTTATGTACCTACATGTTTTTAACTCTGCAGAATTGACAAATTTATCTAGCAATTCAGCCTTAATAGCAATATAAAATAACTTTTACTCCGAGATAAACTGTATGAATTCCGTTATTTTGCTTCGGAAGCAAATTGTCGGCTCAGCATCGATTGTGAAAGAATTTCGCTGAACCAAACACGGATGCTCGACGCGGATTACCTGTAACCCTTTTGTTAATATCCGGGCGCCTGCCCACTGAATTCCTTAATTCAATGATTTGTATTAAAGGGAAATCGGTTCCTTGGTATTTTAGTGGATTTAACGCAAGCCAGAAGTAGGAACAGGAGACATAAGGGTTGAATCATCGAAATCATTTCACCAACAATGTTTTCATCGATAATTACGTGATTAAAAGAAAATGATGAGATCAATAAAGTAACAATATGTTATGATAACTTTAACTATTCGCCTCTTATTTTTGTTAAACACGTGTAATTATCGATGAAAACATTGCCGGTGAAATGATTGTCGATGATTTAAAGGTAACCCGTTCGACGCAAGGAAACCTTGAACTCTCGTAGGCTGACTTCAAGGACACGCGCGAGTTGCATATCAGTCGGGGTTACAACGCAACATGCGCCGTCGCGATGTTCGGTGTCGTACGTGTCTTCTTGTGCAAGTCCAATGAGAACAAACATCCCGAAGCGTTCAAACTTTCCTTTCGAATGTAATGCTTGCGCAATAGAGTCCCGAGTGTAATCGTTGCGGTCGCATGAATATGTAACACACGCACGAGCTTCGTTATTGGCACGCGCGTGTCGGGGCAGATTTAAAAACGGCGTCGGATTCGCGTAGGAGGTCTTCTGTTCTAACGGTAAAACTTCGTTTATAAACGACTCAGAACCTCTGAACCGTTCGACTACTTCTGCTGCATTTAAAGGAAGCTACGTCTTCCTTCTGTATTTCTTCATTATCCGATTGTATTCACTGTCTAGAAATTTGAAAAGTTTGCATAGCTAGGGTTGCCACCCGTATTGTATAGTTCATATAAATATTTAATTATCAACCTGACTAATCCTATTGGAACAAAATCATCCAGAAATTTCAGTTAAAATTCAGTAAAGAAGTGTTTTCACCAAGTTCAATTCTTCAGTTTTAACACAAACATTGAATTTAATAAATCTGAACACATTCTGGAATCTTTCAATTTACATCAGTGTAAAATTAATATTAACTTCTTTTCTGAACTTGTTAAACCAAATTCTTGAAAAAGTAAGAAAAAACAAAGATTTTGAACCCAAAATTATATCTGAAAAGTGGCAAACCATTTTTAAAAACCTATTCAATTTCTATAACAATTGTTTCTTTTTTCTATCAATATCAACAACCTCCGACTTTACAAAAAGAATGTTTTTAATCGTGTATGTATATTAAATGGGGAGAAGGGAGAAACAAAGCTTCAATTAAATTAATAAAGAATTAGCTATTACATTATATTAATATGAACATAAAATGTCAGGACTCTTTAAATTCTAGTAGTAAAAAATATCTTCATACTACAGGCATAAACTGACCAACAAAGATACTTGAAAAAATAAGTAAAATGGAATGAATATTTTTCTAAAATTCTCGGAAAATACTACAGTTTTTTCAAAATACCACAAGATTACTATATGATGGTACTAATAATCAGATGTTTGTACAAATTCAAATTTCTGAAGACAAAAATCAAGTTGAAACTCGCCTCTGTGTATTCCATACTTTAAACGTTGTATATATATTTAATTTTTTATATTCCATGTATGGAATCTATAAACTCACCTTCATTCCCCAGAATTCTCTGATTTCATCGCGAACGATAGACACTTTCTCGCTCGCAATTCGCGTGGGCTCGTCTGCCGATCGTCGAGGAGAGAAAGTTTCTCCGTAAGTCGACAGGAATCGGTGCTAAACCCTGGTGAATTAGTTTGTTCCGCGGGCGGTCGTAGAAGACGGAGGAAGAGATGGAGAAGACGACTTAAGGGATTTGGCGGTGGGTGTATGCGCGCGCGCGAGGACATTCTGCAAACAGAAAGTTCTCGGAAAGGGTGGCGGGGTGTAAGTTTCATGGCCGATCCTCGGGTAAGCTGGAAAGATGGGAGAAATAACAATGGCGCGGGCAGGTAAGTCCGTGGCGAATGTTTACCTCTCCTAATTAAATGAAACTCCACCCGGTTCGTTGGCGTATTTCCTTCCGAACCAGAGAAGAGTGAAAGAGAAGCGGCATGTGTCCGTGGACCGAAAGTAGGAACTGGTCGACTAGACGAATAACGAAGGTGGGCAAGAAAGTATTGGAACGAGGCGAGTGTGAAAAACGGAGAAGGGATCGGTTACTTTTTACGAGACGTGGACTAATTTTCTTCGACAAATCCTTTCTTTTTGGTGAATCCTCGCGAATAAGATCGTTCGTTTGATTTTTTCGTGGTAGTATTACGAAGATAATTTATTAGGTTTTGTATAACTAGTCAGTAGTTTCATGGACCATGGCTATAGTAGAGTCAAAGTACTTATAACTTCACGAACTGAATTTGTGATACAGTATTTATGCAGTCAGCTTGTTATAAACTCAAGTTGAAAGAAGCATCAAGCTTATAGAGTGTTAAATAATTCGCAAATGTTACTATTTTTCCTGGAATTCGTTGTGCTCGATTTACAGTTACCGGAGAGAGACAGTTGTAACGATTCGTTTCAAAAGGGTTTATTAAAAGTAGGTCGCATGACGTAGGTCCCACATATGATACAATCACCGTTCAAACGCTTGCATAAAATTGCAGAAAATATAGCATCTGTACATTATAATGATTATACTTCTAAAACCATTTAATAATCTAGAGATCTGTTTCTGTCCATCAAAGATCTGATAAGAAAGAAAAAAGTATAGAAAAATGAAAGAGAAAGAGATCTAAGAAATTAGACAGCAAACTTCATATCGCGTACTCTATTTGTCCCACTGCACCTGTTAGCCGATAATGATGACAGAAAAATTGGCGCATTAACTCCTTTCCTCTGTCTGCGTTCGCGAAACGATGGTTGCCGTTGATCCGTTGAACTCGCGAAGAAGTAAATCACGGTCGATTCTCGGACTTTCCAAGGCACCGGTGCAACCGTCGAGGCTCGTGCTCGACACCGCAATGAGTCACACTTAGCTTATCGCGCAGAAAGTAAACCAGCGTGCTCCACACTTTCTGATAGCCGTATACTTGTCCGCGCGTCAGCTTCTAATTAAATTCCGACACGAAAGTGGCTCGCCAAGGTGGGCGGCGTGGCACGCGATGCGTTGCGCGTCATCCACCGTGGAATATCAAGGCACGAAAGTCGAACGAAATTGTTCGCAAACTAACAAGCGAAGGAGTCATTCTCGTAATCGATATTGCTACGATAGTCCCTGAATTAGACGAAAATTTTTATTCTAATTGGGATGAGATCCACGCTGACAGATTATCTTTTTTTATCGGAATTCGTATTTATGAATCCCAAAAAGGTGGGATTTTGATAGAAAAATCGGTTTACTTTTATTTATCTGATAATTTTAACTAAGTAAGAATATCCGTCAGATTTATTTGAGAAAATATTCTTTCTGTACAAAGCAATTAGATGTCCGTATACTCAAAATATGAGATTAGTTTGAAGACTTTTTTACGTCCTTCTGTGGAAATACTTGAAATAATTGTTTTCATTTATTAGCTGCCATTTCATTTGGCATTTTCATTTAGCTTCCAGATTCGCCGTCAAAATTATTTATAAAAATTTATTTACAAAAGCGGAATTTCTAACGACCCGCGAAGGACATTGATTTTTATTTTTAACATTAAAATCAGTATGTCATGTAAAAAGAGAGACATCTGGCAATTCTGGATGAAATGAACGTTCCGTTTCATTATTCCTATGTTTGATGACTTTGCGAGCGATGGTTCAACGTTGCAAAAAGAATTTCACCAGCCATTAAAATGTGTAAAATACAGAATTCCGTATTTTTCATTAAACCAGGAAAATAATTTGAAACACGGTCTACTTTGGACCATAATTAAAGAAATAATGAAACAGTAAATTGATCAATTGAACACCAGCTTCGCTAAAATAATAATCCGATTACTATGATACTTGGTATTCTAATCAGCAGCATAAGAAATCCATTACTTCTGTATCGATACGATAGATAAAGAATGCGGTTGTTTGAAAAATTGATCACTCATCGCCTGAGTGATCGAAACACGTGTCTGACTCGATTTCGATGCGCAATGTCTTTTAATCTTCGCACAAAATTCACTGCGAATTCCACAAGACTTAAACCAAGTTACTACCAATGCGACAAGGTTAGAGAGCAAGACATTTTTTAGTCGGTTGTGAAAAGAATCGAACGAAGACTATTTATGCATAACAAATTCACGTGATAACTATTCATGCTGTATCAGTGATACGAGTCCGTATATTAACGTCAGCAGTTGACAAACGTCTGTCAGCTAATAGTCGAAGCCATTTGCATCCATCACGTACTTCACACGCCGATCTGTTTATCTCCGGACGACTCGACTCGCTGAGTAGGCAGCGAGTAATATTTTTCGCCCGGGAGTTACGTTGCGAGAGACACCAAGCGTCGAATTGTGCAACAGAACTAGTCGCGTCTAATTAAGGGTTAACGTTCCGCCAATTTTACGAGCTCGCCGTGTCGTGACGTGTATACTGTAGTCGTAGAATCGAGGCTGGCAAGGGGCCTCGCACGCGTGTCCAACAGACGCTGCACGCAGACGGCAAGTAGGCGCACGCAAGTGCGTGTTTTCATGCGCTGGCAAAGCGTAACGCTCGTGTAGCGGCGTGATTAGACACGCCACGGACTTAGCGGAACCGGTTCTCCATCGTCTCTGTTTCTCTCTGCTTCTCTCTGTCTCTCTCTGTCTCTGTTCGACCGTGTCTCGATTGTGGGTCGACCGGAGAAGAGAGAAGACGGCGAGGGACACCCGGGACTCGCAAAAAGACCGGCGGTGTTCGCTTCGTTCGTTTCGCCGTGGACTCGCGTCGCACCGCGCCGTATCGACTTTCTCCTTGCGTAACCAAACGCGGACTTTCTTCTTCCTGTCCGCCGGGTGACGTAGGTGTCCCCTGGAACTCGAGGGATCGAACGAGAGTAGATATCAAACCGTTCTCAATGCTTTCGGAGCTCGAAGCTCGGCGATCGAACGCGCAGCATTGAAACTGGATTATTGCGCGCCGCTTCCCAAGTTTTTTCTCCCTTCAGGAAGTTATTAACGAAGTATGGAGTAACTCGCGTCGGAAATTGCTCGGAACGCATCGGTTTTTTGTTTGCCGAGAAAACGAAGGCGTTCCTCGACGCTTGGAATCGGAGCGATTACGAGGCTCCGTGGATAAAGAAAGATATTGGCTTATGTAATAATTCGACGCGCTCGTTTTTAACTCGCGGACCCGATAGTCGAGTTCCGAGAAAGTTTACAGTTAGATACACGCAAGCGTACAACTGTGTAAATATGCGCAGGAGTCGGGAAGGGGAAAGATATAAAATAATTTGCTGCGTTATCGAATCAGAGTATTGACTCGTGCCGATAAGATAAAACGGCAGCTCGAGCGTTTCGTTTCCAGGCTCATTAACAAGCTTTTCGTGTTATCAGCGATCGATGTTGCGAGAAAGATGTGGTGGAAACGCTCTATAAATTGAGCTGTTATCTCTTGACTACTTCGTATGTACAGAGTACAGCGAGGTGATGTCAACGCATTCTACGAGAAACTCTTCTTGAAAGTATTATAATGGAAGCGTTTAATTTGTTTTTGTTATAGAACAGAGTAAAAAAGCTACAGTTGTTTTCTCTTTTTAAAATTTTATAAGCGCAAACTACTCTATGGAGCTTGAACAATTTTTTTCTGGGATTTATTTTGGAGTGTTTTTACTGAGGAAAATGTTCCCTTTACAACCAGTTCTGAAAAATTGATCTACAATTTTTTTCATCGTTTTATCGTATTTTATATGAAAGTTTATCAGTACTTGTTCCTGAATACGAAATATACACGACACACGTCCTATACACGCCATGCACTTACACATGGTACAAGCACAATCGTGTTGAGTTCTTTCAATGCCGATGTATTTTTTGTTTAATACGAGATCAATTTTTTTAAGCTCTGTTGTTTTATAAGGGAATTTTTTTCCACAAAAATACTCTAAATCAAATGCCGAAAAAAATCTTTTTAACTTTGTAGAATCATTTAAATTTGTAAAACTTTTTAACTTGGAAAGCGACTTTGGTTGGTCATTGCGTTCTATAACAAAAATAAAGTTAACCCTTACGCGTTCTTCTCAGAAACTGATATGCATTCATTTTTATTATCAACATATCATTGTGAATATAGACAAATAATTGCTGAATCAATGCGAAGAAACGAGAAATAATAGTAATACAAATTACGCTTATAGGTTTTCTCTGAAACTAAAAAACTGCATAATGGGAAAACAATATATATATATGATTAGGTCGAAAAAGACCTAAGGAACGCCTGAAGAATAAATAATGTAAAAATAGAAGTTTACACTTTAAGATTAGTCCAGTTAGATTCACGATTTTTTCTTATGAAGTTACAATAATTCAAACATTTTTCAGATCAAAATTTAACGATCCTTTCATTGTATTCTAAGTAAATGTATAATAATTTTGGAAGTAAAAATAATAAAAAATAAATCTATGTATTTTAATATAAATTTAACTATTATTGATTCCACTTTTTAGAGTTTTCTATAATTGCTTTAATATATTGTGTCAAAAGTTTAAGGAAAACTGTAGAAAGGAAAAATTTAATGAAAACAACTCTTAAAAAACTTATTAATGTGTCATGGTAAATGTGAGAAACAGATTTCAGTCGCTGCATATTTATAGGTTTAAAAATAAAAACTGTTTCTTATATGCATTAGTGTCGTTCGTATTGAGAGAAATCCACTGATCAGACTCACCAAGGTCAATTAAAGAGTAGTTAAGAGACGACAACCACATATGTATATCTTCCTAATTGCGTTAAAATACAAGTTAATTGGTACTAGCATGACACAGTGAATGTAAAAGGGTACAAAATACTGTCTGCATATATGCTAGCATTTCCAATCAAGGTATATAACTTCCATTATTTATACTTAGAAACTTGGGTAATTATTTAGAAAGCGGACGTGTACTCGATTTTGATGATTTTGAAATATGTTATAGAAATTAATATTTTAAACAACTTTTTCCTATACATGCAACCGCCGGACTCTTTTCGTTTTAGAGATATTTCCAAAAAAACCGCGGCTACGACTATATTGTAAGTAAACTTGTAAAAAAGCTACTTCCTCGCCGATTTTGATGAGACTCTTTTTAATCACTTTGTTTCATCATTATGAACAACTGTTTTTTTATACGTGTAACTTTTTAGTTTATAGCAACTCTTTCGAAAACTAAGAGAGTCCGGCGGTTGCATGTATAGGAAAAAATTTGTGAAAATGTTGATTTCTCCAACACATTTCAAAATTATTAAAATCGAGAAACTTGAACTATTTACAGTGCAGAGCTATTAACTTCTCTCTTCCAACTTTTTGGATTGTTATTATCAAATTGAAAATCAATGAAATGTCTCTGTTTTTTCGAAAGCGAAACCCGTAAACTTGTACTTTAATGCGTGAAAAATAAGAATGATCTGTAGTATATCTCTAACTTCCTAAATAACCCTGCAACCCCACGAAACTACGTCAAAGTCGAAAGAGGACAACTTGGATGCTTCCCAAGGTCACAAAGCTTCTAAACTCCTTCCCCGAACTGTCTGCAGTTTCCGTTCAATTTTACGGTTACTGGATCTGAAAGAGTGCCAGAAACAGTCTCATCATTCTTCCACATGTCACCAATAACAGCATCCTTACCGATTCATCACCACTCCATATCCTCATTCCTCTCTCCTCGTCCCTCACAGAACAAAGCGAAATCCTCTTCGATCTCAGTCAATCTCAGAACGCCCCTAAACCCCTATAAACTGATTCCTCGCACCCCGACCTGAGTCTATAACCAGTCCCCAACACCCCTTTAAAAAAAACGAAGTCGCAGTCGACTGAAAAATGGAGCGGACTCCCGATCGTTGGCAAACGTCCCCGGGAGCGAAATCCGTCGTTCGGAGTCGCACATCCAAACATCGCGCGGATAGTTCCGTGCACGTGTCCCGGTAGAGACATCGCTGGTGAATCCCACCGGCACTTGCATCTATCTCTTCTCCTCCCTTTATCCCAGCGAGCGGCGTACACGTTTCGACGAGCATCGCGACGACTGCGACGACGAAGACGCACAAATAGTCGAGCCCGGTTCACCGTGTAACGGGCGGACGTGTGCGTGCGTGTACATAGGCCCCGGCTACATGGAGCCCCTCCTCATCCTGAGTCTATGTGCCCATATAGATACAAGCCCGGTTCCGAGTAGCGTGTCTGGCATCTTCGTATATAGCGTGCTGTGGCGTGGGCTCGCGGCTGGTATGCATTATTCACGAACCAGTCACAGGCTGAACCCGCTCTCCCGGCTCTCCAACCCGATCTGCCAGTGACTCCGACCCGCTCTCGCGCGAACCACACACGCGAATCCCTTCTCGCCTGCCGCACGAATTTGCTACAATGGGAGGATATAGAGGATCGTGGCTCTACGAGGGGAACGGGAGATGGTTCGAAACACCTTCTCCTGCCACCTCTCTTTTCACGAACCGGAGGACTTTTTTTGCGCCCGGCCCCGTTCCTCGCACTCTCCGGCCCGGCGACCAGTTCTCCGGTTTCAGGTTTTCGAGTCCCTCGCCTCCTCGCCGAGGTGGAAGTCACTTCCGAGTCCTGACGCTCGCCGAAGTGGAATTCGCGTGCGCGTGGGATGATACCTTGTCCGCAGGAAATTTAACTCGCGAGGCGTTGATCGATGGAATGCTTGTTCCCGCTGGGTCGATAGGGTTGGGGTCACAAAGCAGACGTAAAGGCGTGCCTTCGCGCTTGGTGGGCCATTATTGCCGTGTTTCTGATGCGAGCGGGCCTCGCGTGGGGTTTCAGGTTATTCTCCTTTTTTTGGAAAGGGTAACTTGTTTCGTTCATAAGTTTTGAGGCTAAAAATAAAGTTTCTTGGGAAGTGTGATGTAGGTAAGTAATGAGTGGGAGAAGGTCAGGGAACAACGTGGCTACAGTTTGAACTGTTTTTAGGATTTTCTTATTGACATTTTGAACGTGAAACGCTAAAAATAAAAATTAAAGGCGTCAGAACTGATTCAAAATAAGTAGGTGATTGCTTTGTTATTTTGAAGTAGATGCAACGTCTTTCATTTTTATTTTTAGCATTTCACGTTCAAAGCGTTTCTGTTCATGTTTGGGTTATTACGATTAGGAGAAGGAAAGTTGTCGGTCGGCCCTGGATAGCTTAATTAGTTAAAAAAAGTCGTCCAGCAAGCGGAACATCCAGGTTCGAATCCTAGTACAGCAATCTGATCGGCCGACTCTTTTTCTCCTACACAGGTATAGTTTATATAGCAAATGTAATATGCTTACATGAATTTGCATAAACATCCACAGTCTAATAATTCGACTAGTATGTGAGAACGTTTGAGGAAACTGTGAATAATCTTCAAGCTCTTTCTCTATATTAGGTTTGCGTAAAAAAGAAATGATACAGAACGGAAGAGAGAAGTGTTTGGTTTTAATTCCTTATGTTTCTTTCTGTTTATTGCAATATTTTGCAGTATGAAGTGAACGGTAGTTCATCAGATTTTGCTACTCGTTTGATGTTATTAGGCTTCACACACGAATAATTATTTAACCAGCTATTGAAAAGGTACGATGAAAAATTGTACCACAATTATCAGATTCTTTAAATTTTACTGCAACAATTTTTCATTCATTGAGAATACCATAATGCTTTATAAATGAAACATTTACTATTGAGGAGCAAAACATTCTGTTGGTGACTTAATAGATTCCAAGGATTATGAAGTTTTTTGCAGGAAGTAGACATTATTCAAGAGAATTATGAGAAATAGCCAGCATACAATAGCGGACAAAAGAAAGCCTAAAAGGCAAAAGATGTGACAAAAATATGTAAAAATATATTCGTATGAACATGAACAAAAGAAGATCTGTGTCGTATAGATTGAGGAAATATTAAGGAGAGAAGGATTCTAGCAACACGACGCCATTTGAATCCAAGAACATTTCTAATACTTCAGAGGCAAATATCAAAAATAAATAAAAGTAGTAAATATAATACGTCTACGTCTTTATTACATAAAACCGACAGCATTTATACACCAATGTAATACATTATTACTACACAATTTATTACTTGAGTATATACGTAAGATATTATAGAAAATGTATTAACTTGATAAATGTCAATGCTCGAATTTGAGAAAGCATTATGCATTATCTTTTATGATGCTAAAAGGGACTCGTCCTCAGCATTTAGGCGAGTTTCATTTACGGTTCGGTCCCATTGTCGCGCCATTATGGAAAATACTTGCACGCGTACCAGGCTATCGGGTACTTAGCATAGCAACTAATAATACACTTTCGCCGTGATTCAAACGGAAAGCCACGTTTAAAGCGCAACGCGGCCTGCAATTACGCGGAATTACCGCGAACTTGTATACGTTATTTATGCACACGCGTTTTACACACCTCTTCCAACTTTTTCCTAATTGCTGTAACTACTTCCAAATTCAATTCAAATTACGCAAATTGAATGCGCCGGGGCTTTGAAAGATTTATCGTCCGCGGTCGTCGGCGAAGCACACATTTTCGAAGCGCCGTAGAAGCGAATAACTTTGCAGCGTGGGGTTGCGACTAGTCGTTAGAGAGATCAGGATGATTAATCGGGGAAACTTATTAATTTCTGCCGCGGCGTCACGAAACTTCCCTAGACCGAGTAGATACGCTTCTAATTCTTACAAAGAGAAAAAAAAGCATGGTGTATGATCGGCCGTGCTCCGAAAGACGCGAGCGAAGCGAGCGGGCGCGAAACTTACGCCTCGCGGGGTACACACCGACGAAAGGACCGGAAAGTTCGAAGTTCATAGATAAACTATCGCACCGTGACACTGCACAGTGGTCCGGAAATCTCATTTTCGTGGCCAAAATTCAATTTTTGAAATCCAATATTTAAAAAAAATATAAAGGGCAACGTTTCAAAGATAAAATTCGGAATTTCAATGTGAAACTTATTGTTGTACATGTTACTTATACAGTGTCAAATTGCAGGTTTCAATTACGGTTTTATGCATGTCACTAAGTGTATTTTAATAATTTAATTGTGTTATAAGCATTTTTTAATCCGCGTATCAGCGCTGCAATGTTTATAATAATTAAAACTTTTCGAAGGATTTTAAAAAAATACTTAAAATTGCCAACCACCAAATTTGTTTCATATGAAAGTTTAGATATATGTTTAAGTATACAAAAATTTTAGGTGCAACCTCCTGCAACTTGTAAATCTAGACGGATTTTATAAGAAACAACCGTCTGAGATATTATTTAATAATTACATTTAATTTATTGTACATAGTTATCCATAGTTTATACATTAGAGTGTGTAGTGAAGTTTTAGTTTTTTATAATTTAGCTAAGGTTTTATTTCTTCTTACATCAAAAGGAGTTTCTTGCAAAGAGTTAAATACTCTTATTTTTGTAGACGAGTATTACATATTTTAAACAGGAATATCTCTTCAATATATGGTACAGTGAAACTGATTCAAGCAAAAAGATAATTGCAGTTTCTACATTTATTTTTAATACTATGAAGGAAACTGATGTTTCTGATGAATATAAAAAATCAGTTCAGGAAGCAGTTCGTAAATTTTGTTATAATTTATATGTAAAATACAAAAACTGTTTAAAGTGAAATATCATGAGTGGTTGGAAGAACAGTTTACTATTAGAAAATATACAAGTGCTATGAATCCTGAACTATCAACATCTGCTTTTAGATAATACTAAATTAGAGTCCCAGTATTTGCCATAATTTGTTCCCGGATCACTGTGCACTGTAGCGATGATCGTGGCTGTGCTAGATTGCCGGAAGAGAAAAATGTTTTTCGCAGACACAAGTACGAACAGACTGTTTCCCGGGGAAGTTGCATGCCAGTTTCGCGTCGGGGTAGACACAATTCTATGCGACTCCACGCCTCGCGACCAAACTTCGCCCTGGTGTTGCAAATTTTTCGATGGGTCACGTTCGCGCCGCGAATTCCCGCAACTCGGCAATTTTGAATATATTTGTGACGAGTCTTTGAAATTCGAATCTCCGCGAATTCAATTATCTTATGTTCGGTTTCAATGCGTCCGAATGGCGATTCTTTTTCTGTTTGCATAACTGTAATAATTCTGCAAAACTGTTACATGCACCAAGAAAAGAAATGTATTTATAGTTTTTCTTGCTGACTATGCTAATTTGCGGAGTGAAGGTGAATTCTCATGTGAGAACAACGAGACGATTATTCATTTGTTTGTTGTTATATGTCGTCGAGTTGTTGAAGCATTCGGTGCTTCATTATTATTTTTCACGCTATTTTAAGTGAATTTTCTTCTACCCAAGTCCCACTTTATTATTATACTAAGTGCATAAATTAATTGAAACCGTAGATAATTAAAAATAAGGGTAATAGTGATTCGGATAATCGAGATTCTATAGTAATCTTTCCTGCTTGTATAGAAGAAAAAAATTAAAAAAGTGGTCCAAAGTAGTCAACTCTTCCATAATTGTTATAATTTCCTGTGCCTGTAATTACCTTCTATACAGAATTTGAAAGTGCAATATGCACTCGGTAGCCAGCTGCTACAACTTCGGTTTCCCTGAACTCTGCAACTCAAGATTTATTTTCACGTTATTTCCCGCGCATCCCATTACCAACACTTATAGCCGCGAATTCGCAGTCGCAGGATATATATTTCAAATAAGCAATTTCCGAGAATAGCAAATATCGTGCGTTATTAACATTCGCCGACGTGTGTGTCAGCAACGGCTCATTCGGTCACGATTCCCCACGTGTGCGCGTCGTATTTCTTCCGGACCGAGAAACAGACAAGCATTCTTCCGTGCTGACGCAAACGCGTTTCCCGTTTCAGTCAAAGTTCGAGTTCCCTTTTTTGCAGCGTGTGTCGGTCGGCGAAGAAAAAAGTCCGATCTAAGGTCGAAAAGCGAGAGGCGGCGATTACGCGGCGATAGTCCGAACCGCCGACCTCGGAGAGGCTTTCTGGGGCATGGTAATCGGTTGGGAGCGAAATCGAGGGTTCCCGGGGTAATTTCTGTCGGGTCGGGAACAGGCTTGGAGGGGGAGACGTATAAATCTCCGACGACGCGCACACCGACGAACGCCGGAAGAGCGGGAGGGTGTGCGGCGAGCGAGGGAAAGGGAGAAGAGGGAGCGACTAAATAAAATCAATTAAAAAGTTTCGCCACGCCGGTAGTCGGGGAGTTTTCATAAAGTTTTCCGCCGCGCGCGGTTCCCCCGCTGCGTATACACAGCGTTACAGTGGGCGGAGAGGGAGCGGAACTTGCGCCATAAACTGACGATACACCAACACCGACCAACCATTTCGTAGCAGTTTCGCTAACTTTCGGACTTTCGCGTCGAACTTGTTAATGGCTTTCTGTGGCGGGTCTGTTACCGTCGCGCTTCGATTCTTCCTCTCTCGGCCTCTCATAATTTCCATTTCCCTCCTCCTTCGTCAGTGCCCATCCAACTTATCCGCCCGATCCGTCGATGCACCCGAACCACGCCTATCCAATTTATCCGTTTAATAAATCCTCTGTCCCCGGTCGACGATGCGCCGCGCCGCGCCGGGCAGATTTGTCGTCGTCGCCGGTAAATCGACGTCCTCCTCCAGGTTCCTCTGCGCTTCTGCTCTCGCGAACACGGTGCACCACGGCCGAGGCTCGGCCGGTTAACTCGCGATGGTAATTAGCGCGGATTAGATCCAATTCTCCCCGACCCGACGCGATTCTTGTTGAACTCTTGATACGCGGCCCTGGAGTTTCTTGGCTTCGGCTGTTCTCTGCGCGTTTATTCGCGAACGATTTTCGAAACTGTCGAGCGAAATGGGATTTAGGCAGCGCGCCCTCGAGAAACTTATAATTACGAGGGGAACGTTGCTTTAATTGAATTGCCTATGGCAGGCGGATCTCGTGTAGGACTCGGAATTTGTTAACTTATTTCGGATGCGTTTGGAGCCTCGGGACTTGTTTATAGCACCGTACACAATAGTTGGAGAAAAGAGAGACAAATATGCAATCCCATTTATGAATATGTGGACCCTTCATTCTTTTATTGGTTAATGTATATTATTAATATAAAATATTTGTCTTTTCACTCTGTTATGAATATGTATCTAAGAAATGTAAAAATAATGAAATGGCCATCTTAATTTATCGACTTAAATTCTATAGAAAAATTAGAAGGTGATTTAAACACATAAATGCAAAATCTGGAGAACATTTACTGGAATTTTTGCAAACTCGATAAAAAAATGGATAGTGAAATAATGAAAAAATTAATGATCAGGATATCGAGATTGTAAAAGCAGCTATGTGTAAGAGTATGCAGTGGATATATTGATAAAATGAAGCTTTAATTATTTTCTGTTATTATTGATGAGATATTAAACACGCTACTGGTAAAATTTATTTTTTGATGTAATACAAAGTTACAAAATGGATATGTAAAATTCAGCAGAATTTCTGTATGATTTTATAACTTATTTTAGATATACTGTTATAGTCACGAAATTGTTAACGTTGTAGATACTTATGTACGGTAGTGCATATTCAAAGAAAAAATGTTCCATTTCTTTCAGGATTTAAATTATCTCTTCTCATCCAATAGTATCACTGCTGGGTGCTTTAAATTATACAGGGTATTCACGCTATTAAAAGCCAGCAAAAAGATGAAAGAGGAAAAAGCAATACAGTTTTTCGTAAACAACATAATAGCCTGTGTAATTTTTTTTACCATTGTACTATTTTTTGGGAAATGAAGGTGGTGACCTTCATTTTTTTAAGTGGAATGTTGTACATTTGTGCTAAGACGTGCCATTAGCGTGCTATACAACATTCGGGGTCTTACAAGGTCAAAAAAAAAGAAATGTTTTTCATATTTCGTACCAATATGTTTACAATTATTTCTGATTTGTACGAATTAGGTGATGTTATTCAGTATAAATATTTACTTCTGCTTCCACTGACAATGTTAGTATTATTTTCTTCAAGTCTCAAAGCTAAAGTTTCCCATATTAGAAATGGGTGCAAAACTAAAATTTCTCGAGATTAAAATTGGTCTTAAGGTAAAGTCTTGTTTAAAGCTGACATAAAATTTGAAATTCCTCGAGTTTAAAACTAAAAGAAAAAACAGAATTTACTTAAAACTAAATTTGGCTTTTGTGTTAATTTTTATACAAGTTCCTTGTATGTACAGTCTTGACTTGAAACAGGGTGCCTGAGCTTGACTCGAAATAAGAATCTTCGTATCCCCACCACTTGCTTTGTAGTCGCCGCGTAACTCGATACGGTTATGGTAGCGGCGAGGGGACTCGCGCCAGCCGTATCGAGTTACGCGGCGAAGATCAAAGCGGCCGAAACGTAGTACCTGACTCGAAATAAGGATGCTCCCGGTCCCAATACCCCATCGTATTTCGAGTGAAAACTGTATGTAACTTTTTCTAAGTGAAAATGTTTCTTTCATTGCTGACCTTGTATGGCACACTGATGAATTCATCTTGACACATGTTTCCCCATGTATAGACCATTATGTTACAAAAAAACACTACTCTTTCCCAGTTTAATTTTTCCAAAACTTATTATTTACTAGAAAACTTCTGGCTAATAATAGCGTGAACACCCTGTATAACTTCTCTGTATTATGAACGTTACTATAATAAACAGACTGCTGATGTCTATGCATTTATGAAAAACGTAAGTATACAAGAAGGTTCAAGAATTCACTTCTTAAAAATAAACTTCCCAGTTCATTTGTGTTTGCAAAAATGTGAGATTGCATAAACATCCGTAGCCTAATAATAAGTATGAAAGAGTACAATCCGCAGCCAAATAATAAATATGAAAGAGCTCATTCCGAAGCCATTTGAAATTCAAAAGAACACAAAGAGGGTAAAAACAGAATAAAATCAATAAAAACCACTACATGTTG
Source organism: Perdita meconis (assembly GCA_030770465.2). NCBI lineage: Eukaryota > Metazoa > Arthropoda > Insecta > Hymenoptera > Andrenidae > Perdita > Perdita meconis. Next base: position 23,242,995 of record JASKOS020000002.1, read on the forward strand.
GTTAAATTTCACGATCAATAACAAACATATTCTTTTTGTTACAGGTAAGAAAGCACACACGGACTGCCTCTATCAGCCAGTACCGGAAGCGATTCTGTAAGTTCCTCCCAAGACGAACAACGCGAAGTTCTCGTAGTTCTTATTTTTTTTCAAGCTTCACTTCGCCTCGCTTTACGAGAAACACCTTAAATTTCTGCGAAGCACAAGTCCATGCGATTACGCGTGCAAAGTCCGTGTAAAGCGAAACCGTATAGATGCTGTCGTTTCTGCATCGCCTCTCCCCGCCCTTGATCCTCTCTTTTTCGCGCGGCAAAAATCGCTTCACCGAGGCTGGTCGGCCGGCTGCGTCCAGGAAGCGCCGAGCCCGATAACAGTTTTGGCTATCACCGTGAAACGCGATAATGCGCCGCGTTCCTCGATACTGGCCTCTCTTCGTAAGCGAAAGATTAAACGCGGAACGCGACTTCGTGCGGCTCTTCTCGACGTTCCGTCACGCGTGTCTTGAGAATTCCATTTTATCGGACTCCCGACGGTTTTAGAATTTCCTGGCGTCTCGACGCGCCCTCCACTCTCGAGGAACTGTTGTTAATTTTTTCTTTCTTTTCCCGTTTTCTCGACGAAGAAGCTACTTAGGTCTTACTCGTGGCAACGAGGAAAAGCTTTGGGAAAAGTTCTACTTTTGAATTAACTCGTGAAAAAACATTCAGACAATTGTCGGGGGAAAGCTTAAGAGGATGTTTAAGAGGCGATTGTAAGAGCACATTTAGGATTTTTTTATATCTGTAATTTAAAAATTCAACAATTTTATATTTTCATAAAACATAAAGCTTCTAAGTATTTAAGAAAAGGAGTTCTTTTCGAAAACATTATTTTCCTCGAGTTCACTTTTTATCCTCGGTTATCGTACAGTTGATAACCACACTAATCTACATTATCTGTTTAATTAACTAGGTATAGGCTTGCTGGAATTTTTAATTATTTAATGACACACCTGTGCACACACAGTATAGTCGCATAAAATAACATATCAGCCAACAGTGATTATTAATTTTCATACATCCACTTGTTTAAATCTGACATATTTTCTGGATTTCTATTTTGGGATTTCAATGAATGAAAGAGACAAGTCTCGCAGAAACTTACAGATTGATTTTGATATAATATATAATTTTCGAACAACAAAAATCCCAAAAATCTTGTTACGCTTAAGTTTTCCGTTGGGAAAGTCTTAATTCGTGGCGCGCCGCAGAAAAACCTGATCCACGCGATCGCATGCAATTAAGAGCACAACCTGTTTCGGACTTTGACTCGCAATCTTAATTACCAATCGCGTTGTGATGTTTCAAGGCGGTGGCGGCGCTGGGAGCGCGCCTCTTGTAATAACTCTTTGCGCTCGTTTTACGAGGTCCCGATAAGAAGTTCGTGTCAAACGGCAGTGGTTAAAAGTTGACCGCTTTAAACCAGGTCATCTCAGTAAGAACTGTGCAAGACATCCGCTCTCTGTAGCACGGTGCCAGGTGGAATTCCACGGATTAACCGAAGCTCTCTGATAGAAGCAAACGCGTTCGAACACGTTTCGAGTGCATTCCCTTTCAGGGTCGCGCGCCGTTTAATCTCCAACGGATGCTCAGGTGGCAAGAATTTAAATAATAGGATTACCTGACCGATAAATCTGTCGAAGCTGTTTCCATTTTAACGCGTGGCTTATCTCCGTGCACGATCGCCACTGGAGATGTTTTAATCATCGCCTCGAATACGGATTACGAGCTCGAGATTCGTCCATACCTCGTTACGGAGTTCTATATTCCGCTAAAAGCCGAGTCTCGATATTGATTCGAGCCAAATTTCTCTGTGCAACAACGGTTAACCCAGATTTCCGCGCCCCTGTAATAGGGAAAATATTTTGTAAAATTGGTGGCTTCGATCGCGCGTGGTTTTATTAGCAGAAGTCTTCATTTACGGTCCACATCCGTTTCCCAATTCCCAATAAATTAAAGCTTATATAAATTCTGAAACTTTAAAAGTATCGCACGGTTTTGGATGTTAATGTATTTAATTCCAGAAACTGAAACCCCGTTTCAAAATTCGACAAATTAATTATTTAAGTGATACTAAATAGAATCTTGGCTTTCCAAAATAGACAACAAGTTATAATAATCCACTCGTTGAGAACTAAAATTATAACCTCTGATAGAAATACAGTAAAACTTCTTGAATTTGAATTAAATAGGGAGATCTAAAGGTTTGGATATTCCATTCTGATAACAAAACATCCGTAGCACAGCCTAATATGTGAAACCTTTGAATATTATAATGTAGAGAGTTTAGATCATGAGGCTTCAAACTCCACTGTATCTCGTAAATGGTCATTTAAAACAGATGCCAGATCTTGCTTGAGAATAATTTGCTGTCTGGAAGTTTCACTTTGAAAGATTATGCAAATCCGAATCTCGAAGGAGTCATCGAACGTTGACAAATTGAAGTCTGTCCCCGGGTCGAGCGAGGCGAGTAGCGCACGTAAAATATCGCCGGAGGACGGGAGGAAACGACGCGAATTTACGAGCGCGATTTTATGGGATGGTCGTTGGACGATGACGCGTGTCGGAAGAGGAAAAGAAACGGAGGAACGTGTGTATGCGGAGGGAAACGTTTCAGTAATAGCGGCATTCCGACGATTGCTTTGGCATCGCACAATGCTGCTCTCTCGCGGCAGGGAAAGGGGGAGAGGTCGAGAGAGGAAAAGGAGAGAAGGAGAAAGTGGACAATGACGAATAAGTAGTTGTGCGACGCGGATGAACCAACCAGCTGGCCTGACTCCTCGCGTTTACGCGATACCGATAAATTATTTATCCCGCGACGTCTGGCCAGAGGCCAAGATTTTCCGTGGGCTTCGTCTTCCACCGACTTTTCGTCTATTTATACGCAGGCTCCTCCGTCTGCTCGCGAGTTTGCATACGCGGCTCGCGGCGTTTCGTTTTCGTCTTTTTCTTTGAACCTGCGGAACCCTTCGCGCGTGTCTCTCGCGGCTGCCACGGGCACTGCCTAACCTAAATTCACGGATTCCCTCCTTGAGACACAGAGCATGTGCGAGAACAAATAGATTAGGGGGGAATTCGCGAGCACTGGGATATCTGTATTTTGAGTGGATGTATGCTTTGATTCTAAAAGGGAATCAAGACTGTGGAACCTATCAGAATTATCGCTTACGTTTAATCGGAGCGCGATTGCTATTCTGGTTCAGTAATTCGGAAGAAGTTGTTAGGATAGTGGGAGAATAGAACGGAAATAGAGTTGCGATAACCAATGCGTGAACTTTGCTTGAACGATGAAATTTGAAGTCGAAACAGATGAACATGTTGCGAAGGAAAAGTTACAACTCGTTGAAAATTTTATAAATAGAATAGAATTACGATAATTAATGTAAAATAGGCAAAGAATTTTTGCTAGAACCGTAAGATCCAGATGTAATACAACACAACTTATTGAATTATCTTGTTTATTACAGTTTTATAATAGTTCGCGATCGTCACACTCGTGGGCAGTCTGCCAACTTCGAAAGCTTTTACCGTGACGATTTAATAACAAAATATAATTGAGAATATACGAGAGAAAATAAAATTCTGTTGACGTCAGAGTCTGCCTTGAGATCAATTCTATCTGTTGTAAATAATACAGCGACAATTGTTTTTAGTATTTTTGTACGTTTGCTCATTTAATTCGAGAATCCGTTTCATTTTTATTTTCTTAATTGATTAATACCTCGTGTAGAAAAATACTTGTTTTTCTGAATCTTTTTAAGGTCAACGGTAAATTGTTTACTTCTTTTTTTATTAGTACTGACTTTACGTAAGCACAATTAATGGAAATGTATTGGCATCCGAGGAATATTTCAGTCGTGATGAAATTCTCATGTAATTTTCCTAATCGTTGGCTGATTAATTATACACATCAATCAAATGAGTAGATTGAATGAACTATGTATTAATGACTTTAAGTATTCTTAGGATAAAGGATTTCATATTAAATGTATAATTCAATTAAGAAGTACATATTAAGAATTCGCAAAGTTAAATGAATAATAATATATGCATATATAGGGAAATCTAAACAAAGTGTTATAATGTATATTTCAACAATTAATGAACATATTAATTTAATTTTTGCGGTATTAAATAAAATAGAAGGGTTGATCTTTTATTACACAAATCACTTTTTGAAGGAAGAAAGAGAGGGAAGATTTTTAAAATGGAAATTGATATTCATTTTTCGATACTTAGATAGCTAAAAAATCAATAATAATTACTTGAACCGCATTTTGTTACTGTCTATAGTTTCAGAGTTATTTTTGATGAAATGATTTGTTTAAAACAATGTTGGGGAACATCTATTTTAATTATGTTAATACACTGTTCATGCTTTTTTAACTGTGTGCTTTTTCTCATACTTCAGTAACTATGAGCAATAAGAAAATGATTGAAGCAGTTATTGAGTTTAATAAAAGTAATGTGAATATTGAAGAATTAATTTTCTTCTGTTTAAAAGCTCAAGGAGATCCACATTTTTTCCTCTGAAAGTCACCTAAAAATTTTGTACACCGAAGTATTCATGCTACCATTTATAACTGCAAAAATGTAGACTGCGGATTTTTATGCATATATGACAAATACAAATATACAAACATCTACGTAACTATTTACAGACACTAAAATGTGTAAAATATTAATCTGTAAGTACTATACTGGGGTTACGATGCTACATTAAATTACTTTTTTATCTTTAACATAAGATTTCGTGGAAACCTTGTAGAAATTAATAAGGGAGAGTATTATGAATCCATTTTTATAACGACCTCACAGAAATCCTGCTACAATGCTGTTAAATAATTAACATTGATAGTATACCACTTAAGGGTTAAAAATATAAAATGTGTCGAAATATTAAAAAATGAAGACACTGTTCCTCAAACATTAATTCTTTATTTAAACTCGTAAAAATTTTATTTTGCATCTAAATCCACAGTCTATTTATTAGTTTCTGTGCTACTAGATCATAACATTTGATTGGTATCACTGTGTAGATGTAGAGTAATGATATTAAATAAAATCTTTGAAAACAATTGTTTCTTCCAAATTCTCTGAATATTTTTGGAGATGCTTTCGATTTGCTGCACAATAAACTATCAATTTTTTCTACCTCAAAAAATTTCACAATTCTACGTATCTGAATAAACCTATATACTAAATCCAAGATTACAAATTCGTTTATCGGAATTCTTCATCCAACAAATCCACCAACGAAACGCAACATTTTCTGCAACCTGTCCCGCTCCATTCCCACCGCTCGTAGCTGTAGAATTCCAGGGTCGGTTGTAACAGCAGCGAAACAATTTTCCGTCGATATTAGCGGAAACCCGAGAAACGAACTCGAGCAAAGTTCCCAGGGTTGTGTGGGTGCGCGCGTGGCTCGTCGATGTGCCGCGCGCGCGGAGTCAAAGGGGGAGAGCGTGCGAGAGGAGAACTGAAATCGCTATCTCGATTGAAGCGTCGCGTCTGAATCATCCGCGCGCGATATCTGCGTGCATATCGACGTGTTTTCCGGGTGGGGGGTAGTGATCCGGGGGTGTAGAGACGGAGGGAGGGTTCGGTGAAGGGTTCGGAGGACGAGGAGGGGCTCCTGTTCGCTCCCTCCGATGGTTCTGCCCACGGACGTTACACCGCAATTACTCGACGGCGTATTGATCCGACGGCTCGCAGTCCCACGGTTCGCAGAATCCCTCGTTCCGAGCAACTCACTCTTCCTCTCTCTCTCTCTCTCTCTCTCTCTCTCTCTCTCTCTCTCTCTCTCTCTCTCTCTCTCTCTCTCTCTCTCTCTCTCTCTTTCGCCCTCATACCCTCTCTCTGCACCCGCTGGGAGAGCACCCTTTCGTTCTTCAACGAGGAGAAAAAGATCTGAAAGTAGGGAAGCAGAATCGCGGGTTGGATACGCCCCGGGAATAATCGCGGGAAACGCTGGCGAGTCTCTTTTGCGAACCGACGAGCGGGCGAAAATTGAATCCGCTTTACATCGGAGCGTTGTCAGGCAAGAAGAGAGCTTTTCGCTAATTAGAAGTTGAAACGGTTGTGTCCAACTCCCGAAATTCGATGCGGTTCGTTGATAGCAGAAGAAATTGTACATTGTACATACTGTCCGAAACCTGTTGCGATGCAGGATTCACCCAGCGTTTCGTCGTTTGCGAATAGTGAAAACGATTCGCCGGAAAATCCGGAATCGCCGCACGGCGCGGTCTGCCGCAAAAAGAACCAAATAAAGCACGAAGAGAGGAGCAGAGAGAGAGAGAGAGAGAGAGAGAGAGAGAGAGAGAGAGAGAGGAGAGCAACCACGCGTGTCGCAATCGGCGCGCGCGCGAGCTCGGTCACGAAGCGCGGGAATGGCGGGACTGCACCGGTGTGTAGGCATTACGGGACCGCGGCAATTATCCGGGACTTTCCTTTTGCACCTTGCCCCTTTCTCGTCCCACGCCGCGCGCTCTGTTGCGCGCGTGCAGATGGAGGAGCAGCGTATCGCGTCGGAATCGAGTTTCGACTCGAGTCGGGGTCGGGAACGAAACGAGCCACGGACGGCTGGATTTTTCAGCCGCGCTCGCGCGTGTGCACAGAGACGCGAGACGACGGAAAGAGGCGGCCTGTAGCTGCCGGAGCTCTTTGGAGCCGAAGCCTGAGCTGCGGCGCGAAGGGGGGAGGAGGTAACGGTGGAGGTTACAACCGGGGGTTTAATGAAACCAGTCGAGGTCTGTCAAACCGGTTCAGCTGGTTCTTCGCCGGCGTCGACTCCCCTCGTCGTTCTCGGTTCCCCTGGGCTCGTCGCGGCTCGCAAAAGGGATCCCAGAGGCAGGCGGAACAGAGATATCGGCGCCCTCCGTTCCTCCCTCTTCTCTCTCTCTCCCCCCCCCTCCTCGTTCAGTAACCGATCGCCCTCTCTCGACTCTCTCTGTTCGCTTTCGCTCCATCTCTGTCGGACTGCATATCTCAGACACAGATCGCCGCCGGTGACTCCTGCACTCGTCTGCCCGGCCGTGTAACCTTGTCTCTCTGTGTGCCCAAGCGTCCACACGCCGCCGCGAACCTGTCTGCGTGAAATCCCCTTAACCGAGAGTACACCCACGACGACTGGGTCGAGAATTATGGCGCGGGGGGATCGCCGTATCCGCCCCTGTTTGATAGTCCCGTCGCGATATAAACTCGCTCGAACTCTCCCTCTCGCTCTCTTTCTCATTCCCTGTGTCTCTTCCTCGCTCCCTTTCACCCGCGCTGACAGTTTCCCGGTTCGCTCGCTACGAGTCTCTCTTTATCCCTCCCCTCTTTATCGGACGGGATAGACCGAGGGAAGAACGATCTTCGCGTTCCTTCCACGTATGCACGCGTTCCTCGCGCACGAACGTAGACGTGGATCTATCGCGTCCCCTGACCCACTCCACGCCCCCTAGAGGTCACAGCAATCGGGTCGATCTGCTTGCCAGACGAATTTCCTATGGAATCGGCTGCGCCGGAAATGAGGGATGAGGACGAGGAACGGTGTACATTAGCGGATTTTCCTCAGAATTTAATTGAAAGCGGAGAATTTTTTTATGGCGTGTCAAATTTATTACCACGATTTTATATGTGGTTGCTTAGAATTAATTACTTTGAAATGTGAGGGATCAATTTTGGGACAAACTTGTAACGAGTGAAAACCAAAGTTGCAGATCTACGATAATAATGAAATTAGTATTGGGAATCAAATAAAAACAAGAGTGCAAGGTTTTTAACAAAAATACTGGAAAATGTAATATAGGATTTATACTGTTTGTTACGCTTTAGTCAAAGTTTACTGGGTTCCCATCCTCCATATTTGCAAATACAGTAGAACCTCGGTTAACCGGCTCTTAATTATTTTCTGTCTTTAGTAATCAATGTTTCAATTACTCGATATACTAGCAATGAGTTAAGCTCAAAATCTTAAGCTCTGATTTAGTGATACTATATTAGAGATAAAAGAAATTCTACATGAAGCAAATGTTGCAATTTTGAATGTGATATTAGGCCGATTAATCGAGGTACTACTTTATTAAGTCGATGCTTGTGAAATCTTTTTTCTTTTAAATTTTCAATTTTAATCTGATAATATGTCTTAAATTCTATTTAATTGATGATTGTTACAAGTCAAATTGAAGAAGAAAGCATCTGTTGTTGCAAATCTGCGCTGAATATTACTAAAATTTGGAATAATTTTATTAATATCTTATTATCTAGCATTTTAAATAATTAAGGTATTCCCATAGTTTTTACTTGTCCAGTTTAAATTTCATATAATAATTGTGTGCCTTTCGCAGGTTTAATATAATAATAAAAATATAATATTTAATATAATACAAAAATTTAACAGTTACAAAAGCTTGTGAACTTCAGTACAGTTCATTACTGATTTATAATATTTAAGACAGATCATTTTTAATCTTGCTACGATCTTCAGGTATTTTTCGATGCATTAAAGTATTTTATTTTATTTAAGAACTTTAATTTTTGGGAAAAATTTAAGAAGTTTAGGGTTAATAATAGATTTCTTATTATTTAACACTATATAGTAATTGAATTATTGACATTCTTGACATGATAATAATAAAAGTTCTTCAATTCTAGATCTTCAAGAGGAACGTAGTAGGGTTAATTAAGAAGTGAATCAAGAGAAACATTGAAAACAATGTCTTATAAAGATTATAGAAAAGTTCACTATCAACAATAATATAATTTAATCGCTTCGGCTAATTAGATTAGTAAACAAAATGGATAAACGGAGAAACAGTATTAAAAGAACTTTTTATTTTTCTAACTCGACTCATAAATTTGGTATAATTAATTAGTTAATATTATCTTGAATAAACGATATGCATTTGAAGTTTTGCGTTGATATACAATATTTCAAATGCTCCAACCTAATAACATTAATAAAAAGAAAATTCAACTTATAATAACAAACATTCATATTATGTAATTAAATCAACCTAAAACTTCAGTGAAATGAACTCGACAAAAACGCTTCGTTTAAGATTTATTATTGCACGTGACGAGGAAAATTCCAAGACTAGCGCAGATACATAACTTTCATTCAGTATTTATCGATGGAGATGTTATCCGTGTTCCGAGATTAATTTCTGCGATAATTAGTCCTTCGAGGCGGAGTCAGGTCTCACCTTTCATCGGGAATCGCTGGAGTTACTAATTATAGGTTTAATTAACAGCGTCACTAACGGCAACAGTGTCCATAAAATTCTATACATAGTTCTCAATGGGCCGGCGGGATGAAACGTTTTCGCGTTTAAAGGCGAAAATTCGAAAGCAACCAACGCAACGCCGCGCCGGCGGACGCTCACGCGCGCGCGCATACAATGTTATCGTTGGAAACTTTCATCCCGCTGTTTGCTCTAATTGCTGGCTCAGCCAGAAAGATTGCCGAACGTTATTTTCCCCCGTTAATGAGCGCACACCCGCCACGTAATGACTGTTTTTAATAGGAACAACTTTCTGGTTGGTGAGCGCCTCGCGGCTCACCGCTGCCAACATAACGCAATTGTTTCTCTGGACACTGGATACACCGTCTGCCACCTGTTTCCAATCGAATCCGCCTCGACGTTTACTAGCCGAATTAATTAGCCACCGAAGGTAAACCCGCGGTTCAGACAGTTACGCAAGAATTCGCCACTCTTTTCTTTAGGAGGGACGATTGATTCATAATTACGGAGCGATTGAGCACCAGGTGGTAAAGCATAGTGAACCATTCTTTTTTTTGCGAATAAATGTATGTTCGAAATTTTTATGCAGTTTTTGGTTTAAAGGGTTTAACACTTCAAATTGCTAGCATTTTTATGTGAAGATATTCAGTGATTTTCACTCTCAAAATAAATATTTTTATTTCATTGTTTTGACAGTAGGATAATAATTTTTTAATCTGAAAGAATCCACAATTCTGGTTAATTAAAATTGTAACTTTGTAAATTACTATTCTTCATGATTATGTAAGTAACACGGTTATTTAAATCACTGACGTGGTAGTCAAAGTGTTAAAAGAACAACCAATAGATTGGTGAAATTACATAGATCTAACCAAATTATATTTTCAGTTTAATATTGAAATTTAACTTAATGTTTACAGTTTTTACATTGTCTTTTACGTTCAAATCAATTAATAATTATTAGACTACAAATTTATACAAATTTATATTAATAATTACTAGACTACTATTTTACATATTTTTATATCTGTGCACATTCTGATGCATTTTCGCTTATCTAAAAATACCATAAATGCATAAAAATCCACAGTAGAATTAGATAAAGCTTATTATTAGTATTATAATTATCAATAAATTAGATAAAGCTTTGCATTTCTACATCTGTTTAATAAGTATGGCCGTAGATTTATTAACAAAAAAATGATCTACTATTATTTCCTATTTATCCATACTTCGAGAATGTTGTAACACCGAATAGTGCAATATTTTTCACGCGTCGAAAAATGCTGAATATTCCTGAAAGGTCTCAAAAACGAAGTGGCAGAGAAATCCAGATGCCGTGTAAGCAACTTCAACTGGGTCGTCGTTTCTAAAAGCAGCTTTCTCGGCGAGGAGATCGACCTGGAGCGCATCCTATCACAGTAATTCCCCGACGAGTAAAACTGCTCGCGTCTGATATTTCCTTTCCCTTCCGCGTCGATCGCCGATTGCAACGCAGAAGGTTCTCCCACCGGTCGATGCGCGACCGGTTGCAGTCTCCCGTGGACGGAGAACGGTACGAATCGGCTTCGTTCGCTTTCGGAGAAGAGGCATAAAACGGCCAGTCGAAGTAGACGCGGCGAGCTCTAGAATTCAGTGATTCATCCTTCTGGCGAGCCAGAAATTAGAGGGCAGCGTTCCTCTTTGACCGCTTCCGGCTACGTTGAATGGTTTCAGAGACGAACCGAAAGCGTTGCGACGCGAGGTCGTTGACTCGATCGAGCGGAATTTCGAAGAAGTTTGATACATCGAGCGTCGAACGAACCTAATAATCTTGTTACCTCATCCGAGAAACGGCGTAACCTTGCAAACTTTTTTTTTTCCCCTTCCGGCACAGATTTACTCCTTTCGGTTTAGGGTTTCGGCTAGCGACGCCAGCAGCACGCTGCGTATCTCGTAGCCTGTGTGCAGAACAATTTTCAGGCATTAGCGTGGCCTTGGGCGAGCTCGAAGCAAGACCCTGAGCTTTAAAATCTTGCGTCGAAAACAGAACCATTCCCTCATCCGTCGTGTGCAGTTACTGTTAACGAATCCTGTTGAAATGTCGCGACGAGGATAAAAATGTGCCTCGGAATATCGATAACGAAATGCACTCGACGCTGCAAAAGTAATCAGTGTTGACGGTGACAAGCAATCCACGCGGGAGGGATGTCGCGTTGCAACATGTACCAGCCACTCGTTACATCAATGTGGGTGTGTATCCGATAAGCGTGCATTTGCTACGCGGTAATTGATGCGATAACATCCTATCGCAACGTATCTGTGGTTATGCCAATACGGGTGTTGTGCAAAAAATAAAGCTGATCGACGTTATAAGTTATAAAAATTGGTCGACTCTTTGTTGGCTCCGAGACTTCGAGATGCTTCCTTCACAATTAAAAAATTTCAATAACTTTCATTTGCAATTTTAGCAAAACAGAACAACAGACTCCATTTTCTGAGTCTTATTAAATTTTATTACTAGTGAATTTGAGATTATTGTTAGTAATGGAATTTTAAAAAATTTCTTGAGCAAGTCATTTAATCCTGTTTGATGAGAAAAAGTGGTTCCGTATTAACGCTGTTGCGGCTGCAAAAATTACAAATGTCATTTTTGAAAAGCTATGCTTTTATTTTATTAAGAATGGATTTCTCTCGGGTAAGCATATTTATTTTAAAGTCCATCTTTGTTTCAAAATTCAACGAGTAACTCTCACATGCAATAACGCCGCAATATCGAAAGTTTGTTGGAGTACAGAAAAGCAACAGTTACGTCAGTAACAGCAAAAGGGTTAAATATCAACTTTCGCATTAGATTTCAGTTGTCATGTTGATTTTACTACTTTTAAGAATATCGATATCACGTAACAATAAATACGAGGTATGATTACCTTTAAAACAATTTCTGCTATCTATTCACATCTGGATGAATATTTTGCAAATATATTTTATATTGAACTGTGATAATAAAGAATGAAACACGTAAATTAAATATAATTCTGAATTTGTGTCATAAGGATTACCCTTTGGCCAATAACCAAAATTTTCAACATTTTCTCTAAATTGATTTCCGAGTCATGAACGAGTACCGAGACTGCCTCATTATTAACGTAAGAGCGGAAGTTTCTTTTAATCAGCACTCCATTCTACCTAGAATAAGTCCCAGTAATTAATTTCCGCGCAGAATAAATTTGTTTTACCCAGTACAGAGAAGTTTTCTCGCCACGAAATAACTTCTCTTTCCCGGTTATCAAGCTAACACTGGCTCGAAATGATTAATTAATAAAATAATACAATTAAAAAGACGAGAAACCGTTCCCGGAAAGTTCTAGTGGTCGGACTATCGAGCACCATAGAATTCAGGGAAAACGGAAGCTGATCTAGAACCGAATCCGGTCACATCCACGGATCGGCGAAGGGTCGTCGTCGTAAAAAACGTATTACCGTTCTCGAATCTTTATTTCCACGCGGCCAGGGTCGCTGCCAAAAGCTACACTCTGCCCGACCGTTCGCGTCCGATACCGAGAAGCCTTTGAACCTAACGACCGCGTCTCCTCTCTCGGCTGAGAGAGGAAAGTCACGTCGGCGCAGTTCCAGAAAAAACAAGGGAGACTTTCCGGCGTCGAGACGCGACATTAAAGTGGCCCATGACTCTGCTCTCCTCTCTCTATCTCTTCGCTCTCGATCCGACGATCCTCCTCGCTCCGTTCTCTGCTCTCTTGTTCCCTCTGTCGGATCAGCGCATCAGAAACTGTCTCGTCCAGGAATAACGACTGCCACGTACATACGCGTCGACCCCCGAAGCCATTGGCTCGCGTTAAACTCACGAAGTGGCCTCAGGGGAGGTCAATTGGTCGTGACGTCACCGGCGCAACACAATAAAATATAATGGCCGAGTCGGCCTAAGCAAAACACGCGACCAGTTCATGACCCGAACAAGACGCCGTTTAGACCCTTGCTTCTCCTCACGCTCTGCTTCTCCGTTCCGCTCCTCCACTCGACCGTGTAGCATCTTCCCCGAGGAGGAGGAAGCGACAACGGTGCCGTGCCCGCCGAGGAAAAACCTAATTTGCTTCGAGCGTCTCTCCCTCTTTTTCCTGCAACAAATTGCCCTCGGTGCTGCCTCCGAAATGAGCAGTCAACGTCCCTAACTTGCTCAAAGGGAATCGTCGGCTGGGGACAGGTTCCTCGTTCGTTCTTTTCCTCGATCACAGTACCACGAATCTCACCGTGGGACCGAGGGAATCTGGTCAGATTCCCTTCCTCGGTTTCCAGGAACTCGGATCAGGGTTTCCTGAAAGCGATGATCAACCATTTCGGTGACCCGCTCCCGGGAGGCTCGGTTCTTGCTTGCGCGACGAATAACCGAGAGTAGAGAATCGTGTATCGCGAACGTTTCGCGCATACTTGTCATTCATTTGCGTCCGTTAATGACCCCTTCGACGCGGGGACCGTCGCGTTCGCCGCGCTTTGGCGAGACGAACTGCTCTATTCCTGGAATCGGCGGTCCCAAGCGTGACCGCGTCTGCGATTAGCACGACAACGCCGAGTTCGCGGAACGCCCGTGTCGCGTTGTACCGTGCAACTGTTTTTTTTCTTCCCTCGTGATTTCTGTATTTCACGTGGTTTTCGTTTCGTCGTGCGGCGAACGGAAGAAGGCAGTCGCCGGTAATCTTCTGTCCTACCGTCGAACTCGCGCGACGCGCCAAAGAAATCCAAAAATCCGATGATCGCGTTTGTGGACGTAAGCGTGTCTACGCATTAAACCGATAAGAACCCCGTTTCCACGATAAGAACCCCGTTTTTCCCGGTTTCACTGCCGACTGGATTCACGAATTTCTCGAGGTGGCTCCTGGGCGAGTACCGGGGCGCCATTATCGATCGACGGTGGTTATTAGAGGCACCGTGTCGAGCGCGTATTATGGTGTAACGGTGTAACGCGTCGTTCGGCAACGACGGGAAACGATAAAGTCGAGGACACCCTGTAGATCGATTCGAGCCCCGGAGAGAGCTATCCGCCGCGCCGGGGGTTAGGTCAGCACGTGCAGGTACGTAGCCGGGGTATGGCGCGCCCCTGGCTGTGCCATTTCCGCGTTTACGGCGCCCCATAAAGCCGGTCGAGAGCTAATAATGACCGGCGGCGCAGCGTTCGCGATTCTCCGCGCCGTACGACCAATTAAACGGACGTACGATTTCGGATCAGCAACGGGCGCGCTAGTGTCTCTACGCCGTTCGAATTTCGAGATTAAACGACGTGCGGGTTATAACGATAACGGCCTTTGCGCTGTTTCGCTTCGCTTTTTTGAGTTCGGAGTGTCGACGTCGCAATCGAGAATTGTTGATGGTTGAAGCATGTTTATATTTCTATGGAAGCGTAGACAAAAAGAATACAAAAATATATACTTCAAGGTACATTTTCACGTGACATTAAAAATCACGATTTTTGACGTTATGACACTGAAAATTCGTGGTATGAATTCAATGTCATTACAACGTGGCTTCTAGTTTTCGCTTCTAGTCATGACATTTAGTGTTATCGCGCTAAAAGTTGCGATTTACTGTCACGTGAAGACGTATCTATAATATTAAAATATTTATAATATCATCATTTTGATCTTTTTAATAGTTTCAATATTAACCTCGGATAGCTAAACATCCATCTAATATCATAGTCTTTGTACGATTTTATATTTTTTAAGTAATAACTAATAATATGTCTCTTAACTTTTTATATTTTGATTGCAATAAGTAAAAGAGAAAAAAAATAGGGTCAAAGAAATAATATAGAGTAAATTTAGCCAAGTATGATATTTGTTTGCATTAAAAATAAGTTAGGAATGTAATTATACATCAAGCAGATATGTAAACAAATAATTTAAGACTAAATGTTTATGAATTATTCTAGTACAAATCAGTATTTTCACACTGTCTGTTCATTTTTGTCCAACTCCAAATGAAATTTAGTGATCCCAAGTTATAGACGACTTAGAAAAATATCATGAATTAACTTGAGTTATCCTGCTTATAAATCGGATAATAATTATAAATAATAATCGGATAATAATCGGATAATAATTATAAATAAGAGAAAATTCTGGCAATAATTGTGATCGCTTTAGTAGTTTCGTGAACCTATATTTATTTTTCTTTTCGAGATAAAAAATGACTAGTCTGAAAAAAATACACTGTAAAGTATGAAGTATATAGTATTGGTCCCAAGGTTAAATTTTATTATTATTATTACTGAGTATAGTTCAATAAAATTATACCATGAATAACATCAGATCCAAATTAACATCAGGAATGACTGCATCTAATTTTTTTGAGTTAGTAGCTCATAAAAGAACTTCCACTTTCTCTTAATCCACAAATTGTTTGTTAACTTCGTTTCTCTTGAAAATCTTTAAGTTAAATAACTATTATTATTTCCACATTAGTATGAAAAAAGTATCAAGCGACAAGAGAAGTAGATATGTATCAACATTCGTTTTCTCACATTTATTTTAAAATTCCAACAGTTCTTCGAAGAAACAAAATACTCCATTGTGTCAAGAAAGACCCAAAAGCCGTTGCAGCATTGATTCCCAAATTTTCGATCGACAGTCGCTTTATAATACAATTCAAACAGAATTCTTATCTAGCAAATCCCCAATACATTATTAATAAAATATCAAAATGTTACACATCTCTCAAATTAAAAAGATATTGCTTAGAAGCAGTTATTTGAATAAATTCAAATTTTTCATTTTACTTAGTCCACTCAAAGTGAAAATGAATTCCGGTTTGGTCGTCGAATCGTTAATCGATCGAAACTGCGACGATCTCATCACCCGGTCGACTTTTTCGCATTCATCCGCCGGCAAATTAGCCGCACGTGTTTCCCATGTCCTTTCGAATTGCACGCCACGCGTTTCAAACGAGACGATATTTATTGCGCAGTTAGCGGTGTACAGCAAAGCCACCTGGCTCCCCCCTTGGCCGATAATTATCATTCAAAATATATTAACGTGCCGCGTTACCGCCTCGATAAAAAGGAATCGGGTAACTGGTGACTTATTAATGGAATATTACCTTTCTCTGCGAGAGTCTCGATTACGAATCGAATAATACACCGGTGACGCATACGCTTCACGGTTAAACACGCATTTGTCGGCCGTGCCGCGGATTGAATCGGCGATAACGTTTTGCGGCATGATTTGCAGCGGGGAGGGGCACGGTCGCGGGCACTCGGGAAGGGCACTTTTCATTCGCGACGCGTTGTCCGCGTTCCGCATGCTGATTTCGGCGCTGAAATTCCGGAGCCGTCGTACCGTGACCGTCGGCGAAATTATTTTTACTGTTACGCTTTCAAGGTCGACAACTCGCGTCGGTGGCGGGTCAACCGACAGGGGAGAGTTGGATGAAATAGGATGCTTGGATTAAATGCGGTATGCTGCCCCTACAGTTGTCATCAGTACTATAATCTACAGTCTTCGGAGGCCACGAGATATTGACAGTAACCCTCGACTAATCAGAGCGAGAGTACAGTAGACGAATTTCAGCGTAGACTTCAACTGTAAGTAGTATTAGACCGTCATCGTCCACACCGAGATCGGCCCACTGTACTCTCTCTCTAATCGGTCGGTGTTTTTTTGTTAATAACTCGTTAACAAAGCTCTACTTAACATTTTCGTTGAGGAAAACGTTATTTAATATCACCGGAGTAATCATCTCTTTCAGGGATCTGCAACATTTTTTATAAATCCTGTATAATACGACACAAGCAATGTAATGTGATTGATACTCATGTCTACAAATTTCAAGGTAAAACTGTTTTTGTCTGTCCCTGACATACAAACACGTGTATATTCTCCAAAAAATGTTTGATTAAATAACCCTATGTAGTGTAAGTATACTATTTCCTGCTGAAGTGCATAATTATATGGTTTAATCATATTCTCTCTACTTGAATGTTTTTTATTCGCATAACTTTAGCCATCAATAACAAAAAACATCTATCAGGCCTAACAGCATTCATTGTGTCGTCTTTATTACACCAGAAAATAAAAATATACAGAGTGTTGTGTCCTATGAAGCAATAGGAACATATAATAGCGTAAAAGTACAAAACTAAAAACTAGAACTTAAGACTAAATCAAAAAGCAAAGCTATATGATGTGAAACTTAAACTACATATAATAATTAATAGTTATGATCGAAAGAAAAAGCATGGAGATATGAATAAATGAGAACACTTGAAATAAGGATGGGTGAATTAAAATGAAGAATTTGGCTTGTTTTTAAAAAGAGGGAAATGTAAGGGAAAAGCGAATATAATTCTATATGTAGGACGTTGTAGAAATGAGGTGCAGAAAATGAAAGCGAAGCACGGAATTTGACAGATCTGTGGAGCGGAATAGGTAGAAGGTATCTAGTATCCTATTAGGGTATTTAGTATTCCGTTTTGTTCAGCTGTCCCCTATACTAAAGATTTTTCATTTATAGTGTAACCTATTAGATTGTTTCCTCTTTAAGGTGATTTACACTACTTTTTACACAGCTAACGTAGAAATCGCTCACAGCTCCAAACACTTTTAGAAGTAGAGACTGATTTCAGTGATTACATAAAAGTGAAGTACAGAATGAAGTAGAAAATGATTACATAAAAAAACGTAGCACGATTATGTGATAAAGAATTTTTTCGCCCCAAGGCCATTTTTTCTGAATTTACATGGACCTGTATATATATTTTTTTCTAGGATCCAAATATTTTTTCAACTCAGAGGAAAAATGCATGTCTTTTTTAAAAATCTCATTTTATCATATTCTCAATATAAAATCAACGAAAACGTTAAAATTATGTAATACTGAACCTAATAGATTCACGTGTCTGAAGACACTCCGTCATACTCAAAGAACCCCATTTCGTCCAGCTTTCCCCTAAACAACGACAGACATCCACCGTCTCTTCGACAGCAATTATTGAGGTCGATGTTTCCTGTCTATCGCTTACCGAATAGGGACGCAATAAAGTCAAAATCACGCTACGTTGGATTATTAAAATCGTTCCCGTTCCCCTGTGCCCCGGAGCGCAGGGGTTCCCGAAAATCTGGCAATAACCGAGGACAAAGCCGATCGAATCGCGTCGGGGAGGTTTCATCCTCATGTGTACATCCGTGTCGACGAGGCCCCGCGCTCTCGCGATACTTCGTGCTCGCACGGAACACGCGCGCGCACGAGTGACATCGCTTCGTTCTGTCTCGCTTAGCGCGCGTAGGCGCGCATAGGTGCACCCCGTGGCCCGTGTAGGAGGTGGGGCATTCAAGCTTTATCGGTCGTAAACACGCGAGTAATTATCGTCGACGGCCATCTTGGTCCGCGGGCACGTCACATCCGGTCACTGACCATTGAGTCGTCGCGAGCCTCGCTACGGCTAATAAATAATTCAGAAACAATGGGGATATCTTGTCTTCGCTAGCTCGGCTGGAAATCGACTTCGGTGCCGTTAACCCCCACTCGCGTTCTGAGATTATGGGACGGGCAATTAACTGCTACTGCTTTTCGATTCGCAAGTTCAAGGCGTTCCGCGCGATTCACGCTCTCCGAATACTCTCGATATCGTTACGCGGTGGACGTTCACCCCGGACTCCTCGACACGCGTAACAGTAGTTGATGAATGCTCATTACTCTGTTTTGTAACCTTTTGGATATTATTACATACTGCGCAATTTGAAATCGCTTTCGATAGGACTTTATGTTGCAGGGTTTTGACAACCTTGAAATTTTTCCTGGACTTTTATTAAGACATTTTATTAATACATAGCAATGTTTATTTAATGTCAAAGGATCAAAAGGTCTTCGTTACGTGGCTATGACGCAGGAGAATGAAAAAGTATGTTTTTGTAGCAGGCATTAATACAGTGAATTTCGCTTATTTGGGCTACTGATTAATTAAGACCCGTTTACTTCAGACAAATCTTAAAGAACAAAACCAAATACATACTTTGCATAATTGTATATAACTTCGATTAACCGGCCTTCAAGTATCTCCAATTTGTGTTATTCGTGATTTAAATTATTTGCTTCATATTAAAAAACATTTTCTCATAAAATACCAAAATAATAAGTCCATGCGCCGCGTCATCTTCGAAGGGTAAATAAACACTGATTAATAAATTATTCTGCTCAATATTCAAAAACAAGAAATTAAAATCTTCACGACCTTTGAAATGTCTACAATTGTAACATTCATGAAAATAATCTTGCCCATTATCCAAGATCATCAAGAATAATTTCGAATTACACATCTCAAAGAAACTCGATGTGTTCAATAATAATTAAATCTCTAATAACGTAGATAAGTCACTATCTGGAAGAAAATTTTCAAACAATTGGAACAGTAAATAACCATGACATAGCCGAACGCTACCGGTGCGCGTTTGTTTCCATACCGATGTCCGTGGTCGTTAATCCGCTTTTTTCTATGGGAGTTCGCAACGCTCAGCGTAGCGTGACACGTGGCCGCGTATTTTCGTCATGCCGAGTCGTCGTCTGGGTTTTTTTACTCCGGCCCCGAGGGGAAACAAAAGCGACGACGCGAAAGAGTGGTGCGCGGCGAGGAGGCAAAAATAAAAAGAGAAAGAACGAGACACGATTCTGCCTCCCTCTTCTGCCAATGTAGTTGGAATTCGTCATGTGTTGCCCATACGGGATCGGTCCTTATTTTTTCCTTCCTTTTTCTAGTTTCCTTTTTTGCTGGACCTCTGCGCTCTCGTAACTTCTCAGCGTCGACGATGTCACGGACGTCCCGAGAGCGGAAAAATGTGTCGCTGAGACGTCGACGAACTGAGCTAACAAGGGTTCTCAAACCATCCAATTTAAAATAAATAAATAAATAAAAGTAATCTGGGTCTGCGGAACGCGTTGCTCGTTGATCACTTTTTGGCGAGTATAAACAGGAAGTGCTTTACATGTAGAAGTCTTCGTGGTATAAGAAGATTGTAAATTACAGTAATATCGGTGCTAAGAAAATTAATGCAAGCAGATAATTCAGTCCTGAAACGAGTATCATTTATTTCTTCCGATAATTATGTTACTTTTCTTTGTCGTGGTACTGCATAATAATTGCATTAAATATGGCGATTCAGTATTTTTAGAAGCTTTCACCTTGACGGATATTATCTGTAAACGCTGAAAACAAATTTATGTATCAGACTGTACATAAGTAGCAAGTTTTTTGTTTATATCTTCAACATAAACGGTGAAATTTTTATAATATTGGTGACTAAATAAAAACAGGGTATTTCTAGTAACTGGAACAGATTATAACTCCGTTTCGAGTAGAGATACAGACAAATGATTGTCGGACTAGTTTATTCCTGGATAAACCGGTGTAGTTGTAAAGTGCAATTGCACTTTTTTCTAAGAAAACAGAATTTTATATCTTTCTTTACATAAATTGTTTTCCCATGTAATTTTACGTATAAAAGATACAAGAGACCGTCATAGAAAACTTACTGCTTTTCCTTTCTTTAATGTTATATGAAGTACTATGCCAAATTGGAATCACTATGTTGCTATCATCTTTACTAACATTCAAGTTGTAATTGAATCATATCTCAAGTTGTACTTAAAGTTCTACTAAATTAAATGATCAATCCTCTGCATCTGGATAATTGTAATTAGGATAATCAAGGTGCTACTAGATCAATTTTCGCTCACTCTTGGAGTACAAGTTGGTAGGCCCTTGACAATGTCAACCACCGGTTCATCGATCTTTTCTTTCGCAATCTCATAAGACGATACTCAAGCGTTAAGAGGTTAAAGCAGTTCCTCGACTCTGCTTAATGGCTAGCGATCTCGCTTGGCTCTGTACGCGATCAAGACCGATCTTGCTCTCGAGGGTCCAGTCGTACAGGTCTTTCAGATTAGTCCTTGTTAAATGTGTCTCAGGCACTCGGATAACTATGCCCGTACCTGCGCAATGACTCGACGTGCACGAACCGTTTAAGACGCGGCGAAAGAAATCGAACTCGCTCGGCTCGAGTTGACCCAGTTCGCTTCTGCCGCCGATCGTCGATCCCTTTATAAAAGACGTTCCACTTTAATTCGAGCGACTCCGGCTGCAACGGCGTATCTACGAGGTCGATTCGTCGCTCGCCGTGCTTTATTTTTACCCTCGTTATACAGCCCGTTCAGACGATACGGTTTTCTGCCGGATAACCGAATCGGTACCAAGCGAAAGCAGCATTCACAGTCTTGCATTTTCGCCACTACATTCAGCTCCCAAACATATGAATTTAGGGATTCTGTATAGTATGAAGAAACTTTTATTCTAACAGCTCACTTATACTACGACGAATCGTTTATTTATCGAATCTCAACTGTCTGGCTTGTGTTACATACATTTCATATGAGTGAACTCGGTAAAATAACCGATTCGATTTTATTAACCGATGACTTCAACATGCAGACAAAACGGAATGTCAAAATTGCCCGAATCGGTTATTTTACTGAGTCCGCGCATATGAAATATATGTATACAGTAGTACACAAGCAAACAGGTGAGATTCGACAAATAAACGATTCGTCGTAGTATGAGTGAGCTGTTACAATAAAAGTTCTTTCACACCATACAGAATCCCTAATTCATATGTTTGGGAGCTGAATGTGGTGGCGAAAATGCAAGATTTTGTGGATGCTGCTTTCGCCTGTTACCGATTCGGTTATCCGGCGGAAAACCGTATCGTCTGAACGGGCTGTTTTTTCTTTCTGCCGGACGTTCAGTTTCTGTTTTCTCTTCCCCCTCGTTGCAGGTATTTATGAATCAGAAACATAAAGACGATCGAATCTCTTAATCAAGCATGCGTTCATTAACACAGTCGTCGAGACCAATAAAAGGCAACACTCGGCTTCGGTAATGCAATTCCTTTCTTACACTTGAATGTTTTTACGGTAGTAATTAAAAAATTGAAACAGACCAGAATGAACAGCCATGTGCCATTTCGTAGACCCAAAATGGAGCATGAATGCTCTCTCTAGTATTCAAACAGTAGATCGGTAAATACCAAGCTGGAAGTCCGAGCTCGATCGACCGCCAGTTTTCAATTACGCGCACAAACATCCGAAAAGCACAATATACATATACAGAGGTATGTGGAAAAATTGGCGAATTCATCATAGGAATTGTTAGAATTCCAAGTAGTCTCAGGGAAATATATGTATAGAAAAGCAGGAGAGGAAAGCGCCACGGAAGCGCGCGCGAGAGAGAGAAAAGCGGCTACGAAGCGGTTGGCTGGGCGGAGGGCGAGAGCGAAGGGCAGGAGGGAGGAGTGGACAGGTGGAGGAGGCAGGGAGACGATGGCACGGCAGAGGAGAAGAGGCGTATCAGGGGAGAGGGATTTATTACTCAGGATTTACTGTTATTACCCGGAGGGGGAGAAGCACTCGAGCGGGCAACGGCGTTGCATACGTGGGGTGCGTTTATCCGATG
The DNA here is from genome assembly GCA_030770465.2 of Perdita meconis. NCBI lineage: Eukaryota > Metazoa > Arthropoda > Insecta > Hymenoptera > Andrenidae > Perdita > Perdita meconis. Next base: position 23,265,749 of record JASKOS020000002.1, read on the forward strand.
TGCGGAGCTTGCTCGCTTATTCTCTCTCTCTCTCTCTCTCTCTCCACATGTACGCACCCAGGGCATGTGTACATGCGCGCGAATCCTCGCGAGCGCACTCGACGCTCCGGCGTTTCCTAGCGACTGCGGTTTGCCCTCCTGTTCTGCCTCGGCCAGCATGCATTACGCTCCGCGTAATTGAACAGCGCCAACGTGCTTTGCTTTACATTTTAATTCGCCCGAACGTTATTCCGAATCGGGGACCACGGTTAGAGTTATTCTTCACCGACGACGACGCCGGCGAAACCAAGTCCAGACGATTATTGTTCGATGCGAAAAAAGAAGGTGGAGAGCCAACCTCATTCCTCCCCCCGTCCCTGGTGCTGTTCCGCGCGCTAGTCGAGGGCTATTGTTTGAGAACGGAATCGCAATGCGTTATCGAGATCCTCCGCCGCCGACTGGTTGGTCAATTTAAGCAGCGATTCCCGGGCGAACTTGGAAACAAGCTTCGAGTACGTGCTCTCGTTCGGGATGATCTGCACTAGTTAACTCTCTCCTTTGCGGGAGCCTCGAATCGTGATGCGAATGCGATACTTATGTTTTAAATCGGGCGAGTGATTGTTTTACGGTTGCTGACTTATTAATTCTTCTGTAACTTGACAGTTACGTGCATATGTAAAGGAGGATCTCGATTAAATAGCTTAAGATCAATGTTGAAGGACCTTGTTAATGGAGAATTTTTATATGTTTGATAGACCATTATTAACCCTGTTAAATTATTAATATAATGCTTTTGTGGTATTTCTCTTCTTGCATCTTGTGTTCAATACGTTCATAAATTGAATAAAAAATTTAAATAACCTCGGACATGAAAAGAACGGTTTATTAACTGAAAAAAATCCTTAGAAATATACTATTAAACCTTTTAACTTTCTCAGAAATACGACTTTGAAACAAGAAGAACCGTATCAAAATTGGATCACTCGTTAATGAGCTACAGTGCTAGAAACTGAGACACACACAACATACGCGTCAAATTTATAACATTCCTTTTTGTGTCGGACGTTAAAAATTCTCCAGTTCTAAAGAAATCTAACTGGCTCACATTTAAACAAAGATGGATTTTCCACCTGTGCTGTCTTACCTATAAAATTCTTCTTACCCGTTGCCCTTCCTATTTGTTTAACTCGCTACAAGCCAATTCCTATCATTCCTCTAACTCCTTCTACACTCATGATACTGAGTCAATTTAATTAAAACTCACTTCTTTTCGATCTATTAAAAATTTCGTAAAAGGGTTAACGTTGCCGAAAACAAAAAAATCTCCAGTCTCTTTTATTCTTAATCAAATATATATAATTCATGTAGTATTGACGTTATTACTTATCATACAACATATTTTTAACGCCGCGCCGTGATTTCAGACTTTAAGTATAATAATTCAAGCAAGAAACACCTACAACTAACTCACAGATATCTTTTAACTTGCATCCTCTGTATTTTCTAAACGTTAAATTATTCTTTATCGTGAAATCAGTATGTAGCTTCAATTTACATTATAAAATTGATGTTTAATGAAAGCAATTTTAGTCTTCCCAGAAAGATACATAAATGTATAAAAACCTTTAGTTATTCGTATGGCATCATTGAGAAAATTTACATCTTCTACTTAAAAATATTACCAAATATTTTGTTATGCTTACGCTTTTTTTTTATACTTTATTATTATTTTTTTTCTTTTTTTAAAATGAAAATTTCGTCATATTAGAGAAGTACAAGACTACACAAATAATTTTCCAAAAATTAGATTGTGAGTTACTAAAAGTTAAGTATATTTATTGCAACTGTTCCTTTCTAAATGTTTTTATTCATATTATTTTACCTCGCCTCTAATTCTCATACTACAATACAAATCATAAAACCGAATTAATGCTCCAAGTTGAAAACAGACCAAATCGCGAATTTCCTAACTAGAGACCGAAAAGCTGGAATTCTTAATCCCTCGCACCTCTGACACCATCGAATCCCCTTTCCCTCGCCCACCTAAACCTCCATTTCCAACATTTCAGGCCAAATTCCTGCATTTGATTCGAATGTCCGCGGAGACAGAACGACGGGGCGCACGGTAATCCTGGCAACGAATTTCCCGGAAGGGAAAGTAAGAGGATTCCTAGAAATGTGTACGCGTGTGTCGGAATACTGAGAGGCGCGAGGATTACCTGAACCCGGTATTCCAGGTTCGGGATAAAAAAAAATCCGCGGCACGCGGACGTGGTATGAATTTTCATCCCACTGAAATTTTTATTTGCGCTTCGAGTTCGTCGAGCGTGTTTCGCTACCCGACACGGATTTCCGTTTCGACGTAGAATTTTTTCCCCAGTTAAGAGCGTAGCTTGCGATGTGTGTGCGCAGGCACGAACGAATTTCGTTTCCATCGTTTGACGAACGATTAAGCGGGGAAAAGGAAATATTAAGTGCTCGCGATCGTTCGACGCTTTCGTGGGCGCCTATCAAACGCGAAACAGCTTGGCGAAAGACAAATTCTACGTTCCCCAGCAGCTGGATAGCATCGTGTCGCTAACTCGAGGGAAGTTGTTAAACCCGTCCCGCCGAGTTGCTGAACTGTCATCCGTTTTTTGGCATCCTCGTTCAGCTGCGCACGGAACTTTGTGTCCTTGTCCCGCACAGTCACGAACCTTCGTGCACTTGCCCCTTCGAGAGGATAGAACCAGGAAACACTATATATACACGGTGTCCCGTTGCATGCTGAGAGAGAGAGAGAGTATGACCGGAGAGGATTATGTACACTGGAAGAAGGAACAAACTTTGTGTAAACGTGGTTATGGATTATTTTGTACTACAACAATATTTTTCGTCTAGAATCTAGAGAAAGGATGCACAGGGGGAAATGGAGCAGGGCGAAATGATAAGGAAAATGTGAAATTTTATTTTTGAGTCTATGTCGCAGCTATTGTAATAAGTAGACAGCGGATGTTTATGCATTTATGGCGATTTCAAATGTGCTAAAATGCACAAAGAGCTGCATGTATGCAAGAAGACATAAAATATCGAAAATAAAATACATTTTATGATATTTAGAAATAAAAAGACACTTTTATTTAAGTTGGTTTTCTTTTTCTATGCTCTTAAAAATATGAATTTGTATAAACATCCGCAATCTAGTAGTAAGTATGTAGCAACAAAAAGTCACTGCCTTGATGCGGCAAAGCACTTCCAGGAAAATTGCTTCGAATGAAATATGATGAATTCAGATCGAACCTTTATGTACTCCCTATCTTATAACTTACAAAAAAAAACCTTTAATGTAAAATTATGTTCTCCTCGAAACCATTTAACTTTTATTTAGAACACTTTTCACTCTTTTCACCCTGTAGAGTTTCAGAATTATCATTGAACGTAGAATTATTGAACTTTGAACGAATTATTTTTAAAGACAGCTAACTAGTGTCTTATTTGTATCGAAATTATGTTTCTAGATTTTCATTCAGTTTGTATAAAAGTGTGTTAAATTAACTTTATTCTGATATAATAGGAACTATTGTAACCCATAAATTGTGTAATAAAATTACACGCTTTTCTATCAACGTAATTGAGGGCAAAGTGAAATAGGAAGAATTAAAATTGTAAAAGGAAAACAAATTGTGAAGTTAGATTTGTCATTCAAAGTAGCTTACAAATCCGTATAACACTTGATCTTTTCGACAATAGATAATAAGATGCATTCACGATTATATTGCAATTGGAGGTAATCATTTCGAGTAATGTTCTGGACAGTAAACATCTAATTATAATAATACAAAGTAAGCTGTAACTCAAAAACAAGGTCACCTCGAAAATGTATTTATACAGCAAACCGTGTTCCCTATTGTCGATTGTCCATAATCCATCCCTGCTGTACGTCCCACATATAACAGAACCCTCCATTAGAGTCCCCTTAATCCAGATTGAAATACGTATTGGTAGAAATGATAAAGAAGCTGAAATGAAAAGGAAACGTTCAAGGTGCTTCTATTTTTCATAGTAACAGTAGTAACAGGCGACAAAAAATAGCTGCGATTCTGCATACTACTCCGTTTTTCACAAATACAAATAAATCGGACCACGTCACTGACATGAAATCGCAATGATCGCAGATAATCGCAGCGATTTCGTATCGCTCGTGTGCATCGGGTCTAATAGCCAAACCTCCTCACCTATGAAAATCTTTGGGACCTTCCAAAGCACGTATACATTTTCTCAAATCGTTGAGGAGTCCAGGTTAACAACCTATTTCAAATTGTTTGTCTGGCCAACGTGTACAAGGGAAATCAGATCGGACACGTCCGTTCCATTTGGATCCTTCTACCTTCTACCGACCGCGTGAATACTTGAACGTATCTCAGTGACACCCTGTATAGATCCTTCTTTGTCAGGACGAACAAGGCGTCCCCTACCCCAATGGATATCGACCTGCCCTGACCCAGGTCTCGCCGAGATGAAATTAGACACGGCTGGCCGAGTCTGGCGGGTATTTAAACGCTTTGTCAAAATCTGAAAGTGTCGTGCAGGTAGCCGTGCGTGGTAGTCCTGTTTGTTCCACGGTGCGCCTCGTCCCCTTTACGTCCATCAGCCCCCCTCGACGAGCCTTTCTCGCCCATGAAGCGTGTCTTTTCGCTCACCTCTCGAGCTTTGTTCGCATAATTCCGCGCCTCTCGCTTTCGGTTGGAACAGTTTCAGAAGCCGCCTTCGATCGTCGACGGGGAAACTACTCGATCGACCCGGGGGGAAGGAGGACGGCCGGTGAAAAACGATAGCAGTCGGTGAATGAAGCCGGGCGTCGAAGGCAGCGGGAACAGAGGTCTCAGAAATTCCCGCGAGAGCGGCGTGTCTCGTCTTGCACGGTTATTTTCGAGCCGCTCTATTTCTGCCGGAGCACCCTGGAACGGCCGAGGATCTCCCGCGCGTCGTTTGTTGATAAACTTATTTTCAACGAGGCGAAGGAGATTTTCGTGCGAAAGCAAGGGAAAATGGCGATCGCGCGCGCGGGGGCGAACGACGGCGAGAAAACGACACCAGGGAGCGGGTATAAAAATAAAAGCGTTGGCCGTTCGCCGGAGACCTCCTTCCCGATCTTCTTATTCTTCTTCCGAGACTCGTAGGCCCCATGCCAAGCCGCGCGACGGCCGCCTAATTTACCCGTAAAACGACGATTTGCCGTCGATCTTTACTCACTACGTTTTTAACGGTCTACCGGATTGAGGAAGACTTTTAGGGAACCAATTGTGCGTCGGATCTGCGTAAAGAGTACTTATTTAAATGCGAAGGACCATGAGGGCTGTTATTCTTTATTGTGATCCTTCGGTCTTCTTCTTACATTTGATAGAAATTTACTAATCCATAGAATTTAGTCTGTGCACTGTAATATAATGGCGAGATGATCCCGAATCCAATTATCCGATTGGCACACGATTTATCGATGACATCGCGTCAGCCAATCAGACTAACCTTTGCGCTACCCGTACAGTTAAATCAGAGAAAATAAGCCTATGGCAAGTTCCTTTTACTAAAATTTCTGTCCGAACACTGGACATTTAACCCATTGTCGGCATAACGGGTCGCTGAGTTCCTAGCGAAAATCTCATTATTCAGATTCTCTCTTTGAATATGCATTTTTATTAAAAAAAGGCTTAATCATTTCACTTAACTATCCGATGTACATTAAACTAGAAACTGTAATAAGTATAACGGAATTTTTTTCAAACTTTTTGTAAGCCTATAACCATTAAAAAATCGGGTCTTGGAATGAAAAACCCGATATGCCGGCCGTGAGTGAAAAAAAAAAACACTTTGCTGGTGGACGATTAAACTCTACTGAGCTACAGGATCCTCTTCATATATCTCTTCTTTGAAGATCATTTTGTAAATTTCCGCCGTTTTGTTTTGTTCTTTCAAATGATACATTTCCAGAAGAAGTTGGTTCCGATCTACTGCGGTCGACTGTTTAAGCATACACATATTGAATACAGTATTGTGCATCTCTCGTATCTTTGTGTTGCATGCACTCTCATATCCCTGATCTGGTTTCATCGGATTCGTTCGGTCTGTGTACACACACCCATTTTGGTCCCAGTGTTGCGCCCTCGCTTGGTTAACCAGAGACCCTTGAACTCCCTGGGGCTGGCAGGAACACGGAGCGAACATCAATTCCCTGGATGCTATGATCTCTTCCTGCGGAATATTGGAAGTCGACGGACCGATCGGGGTCAAGGAGATGAAAGCGACGTCGCGATGCACCGCGCGTTTGGAAGGTCGATTTCATGAATTATTTGCTTAGGAAATTACACGGTAGGCCACTGCTTATTTTAGCAAGTGCCTCGACTCACGTTGGTCGATGACTCAGCTCCTTCGGAAACCATTCTTCAAGTTGGCGAACGAAACGTAACCATTTTTCACTCGACAGTGACTACCGTCTGAGTTGACGGAGGCTGTTATCCGAAACGTGTCTTTTCGAATCGCGGATGAATCGCTTTTCCGAGAAGTTCGCGACGGTTCCAAGGTGCTCGCATGGAAATTAAGGTCAGGTGGAATTCCTATTGCGCAAAGGACGCGCAATTTGTTACCCGCATAGTTTCTCAGTTATCCGCGCCAGGACGTTGCCGGGGAAGCGCACACCTTTTGCAAAGGTTGTCGAATTATGCGGTACGTTGCGCGCATGTGTCAAAGAGATTAGCGAATCTCCTCCGTAATTGCTGCTCGCGATAAACGGCTGGTGCTAGCGACCGGCTACGCTGAATCGATCGACCTTAATCGACAAGGTTGAACGAGGATACGCCGATAGGCTCCTAGTTACTGCATAGTGTATTGGGCACGAAGTATGTTTACGCCGTGATCGATAACCATGATTATCTCCGTCGATCTCGATGATGTTGATTCCCTGTGATTGTCTCTTCGAGTCCGATTTATGTGCCTCTTGGAACAACCAGGTGACTTGCTGCAACCTTTGCCCGACTAATTAACCTGGCATTGACACACTGGTTTAATTCATTGTGTATTGCATCGAAATAGAAATTGTCACACAGCTTAGGTACACCATTATTATAATTGCATTCATCTTCAAAAAATGTAAAAAATATTGTACATACGTTACTAATTTCATCAATACAATGAGAGATCACTTGCACTGTTCTACCAATCGCTTCAAAAGAGTTCAGTCATCATTTTTTATCAACCGCCTTATGCAGGCGCAAAAACAAGATAAAAGTAAACCGGTACTGGCTGGTTCAGAATTGAACTTTACAATTCACCGCGTACCTAATCCAATTTTTAATTCCATGTTACAGAGAAAAACACAGCGCGGAACAGTCGACGGAGACGCGTGAGCGAGGGTGCCAGTCGCGAGAGGCTAGAAAAAGATACTGAAAGCAGTTTATCAACGCGACAAGAGGATCGCGAGAACAAGGGGCCACCGCCTGGCAAGCCGAACAACCGGATACCACGGACAGTTTTAGAGGAAGCGAACAGCGCGTCGAGTAGCGCTTCGAAGCTACGAAAACGCGGGACCGCGGTAAAGAGTCCGATCGAGAGCCCCTCGCAGAGGCCGGTGCGTCGAAGGCTGAGGCCGCCAGGCGGCCAGGAAGCGAAAGCTGAGGCGGAGGATCTTGAACAGTCGAGCGACGCGAAATCCTCCGAGAAGGAGGAGCGTCTGAGCGGCAGATCGGCTGGGGAAGAGGAGCACGGCGAGGAGAATCAGGAGGCTTGTGATCCTTTGACGAAGAGGCTCAGGACAAGTCCCGTCGGCAGGAAGCTTAGGTCCGAGCGGAAGGAGAAGGGCTGCGAAGAAGCCGCCGCGTCGGATCAGGAAGAAACAGAAGAAGAGGCACGAAAGCAAGACGGAGCCGACGGAGGAGCGGAGAAGCTCGAAGAGGACGAGGAGAGTCAGTCGAGAGAACGGGACAGGGAACCGGAGCCTCCACCTCCGAACAAAGTAGACCCGGGGGGCGACACAGCCTCCGAACAAAGGCAACCGAACCCGGAGAAGACTGTTCCACAGGAGGACCGAGGGCAGAGCAAGGAGCAGGCGTTGGTGAATGGCTCGCTGGTCGACGCGTCGGTGGTCGATGACAAAGCGAGCGTCCTCCTCGATGCCGACGGCGGCGGTGCGCTGCTAAAATCTGCGGTCAAGTCGAAGGCGAAGGGCGTCGAGGAGGAGGAAGAGGAAGAAGAGGAAGAGGAAGAGGCGGAAGAGGAGGAGGAGGAGGACCGGGTGTCGCGAAGGACCGAGGTGACCACCGAGCTAGGCACGGAGGATAGCGTGGGTAGCGTAAGCGGCGGCGCGAGGGCTGCGAGCGTTGAATCGGTCGTCGAGCTGCTGGAGTCGAGCAGTCAGGACTCAGGCTCCGTGCTGGAGAGGCTGAGTCCGCTGAGTAGCAGCGGCGGCGGCGGCTCTGGCAGGCAGAGCCTGCTCCTGGAGCAGCAACGGGAGCAGGAGCGGAACCGGCACAACGAGAGCCCGGTCATCCTAGCCGAGAGACTAAACAAGCCGCCACCGCCGGTCGCTGGCCACCATCACCATCACCTGCAGCATCCGTACCATCAGCACCACCATCAGCAACCGCCGCAGCAGCACCACCATCAACAGCAACGCTACTCCACCGGAAGTCCGGTGATACACCATCACGTCCACCAGCAGCAACCCCCGCCGCAGCAGCAGCAACAACATCAGATAGCGAGCAGCCTGCACCAACACCATCAGCATCATCACCCGCTGGCCTCGTCGAGCCTCCTCGAGGTGCAACAGCAGTCTCACACATCGAGAGGCGGCGATGAGGCCGGCCTCATGGAAGTGGAGGCCGGGGCCGGAATACCTGGAAACGGTGGGGTCCTCGCCGGCGTATCCGCAGCGGTTGGCATTCGAGGGGTCGGGGCCGCGGTCGGCGGTGCCGCTGGCACTGGGACCTATGGCGACAGCGGCTCCGACAGCGGGGTAAGCTCCTTGAGGAGCGCCGGTTCCGGGGACGAGAGGAGCGGTAGCAGAAGCTCTGCGCTCAGCGTCGACGAGAACACCAGCTCCTCGACCCCGGCCGCGGCCACAACCCCAGCCAGGGTTTGGCACGTGCAAAGCGTCCAGCACACGTCTCTGCTGATGGCGCACCCCCAGCCACCGCCCCCTACCGCCGGCCCAAGCTCAGCAGCCGCCGCGGCTGCCGCTGCCGCTGCTGCGGCCACCGCACCCCCCGTTGGATACCAGAATCCAGCGCCGCCGAGTCATCATGCAGCCGTCGCTTCTGAGATGCTCTGGAGGTCGCCCAGGTATCCGCCGCTGCCGCACGGGCTTCTGGGTCCCGCGCAACCCAATCCAGAGGAGCTGCTCGAGAGAGAGAGGATGCTTCGGTGAGTCCCAGACTGTTTCTTTATTCAGTTTACCACCGAATAAAGTTTATCGATTACATTGAGGATCGTACATTGGAATGGTTTTACTTTGGTTTTCCGTGGAAGTCCCTAAGGTCAAGTGCGCGTTGAGAACAGAGTTGGGCAAAATGTAATCTGATTAAAAATCACAAATACGAATTATCTTCTGTAATTATTAGTTGTTACGGACTAAAATTTTACTGTTTAGTCGGTAAAGATTAACGATTACAGAAAATGATGTGTGACTGAATTAGTAATTACACTTTAATCACGATATGTGATTTGTAATCAGATTACATTTTGCCCAACTCTGGTTGAGAGCTCCGTTTGGCAGAGACTATTATCGAAATAACGAAAGAAGATGCGGCAGGGGCCGGCTCAGAAAAGGAAGGCCCAATAAATATCTGCAGCGTATTCGGTTACGAGGGTGCCAGATTGTGTAGCATATAGGCTGTTTCGTTTTATCTTATAGTACAGCTGTTTTTTTAAGTATGTATGGTTCGCTCAGGCACCTCTTTCCTTCTATTCTTTCCGCATTCTCCAATAGAGTTTGGCACTGAAGTTTAGGACTATGAGCTCGATCCTGATTGGGCTCTCTAGAAAAGGATAGCGATAGATGCTTAACGAGGACAGACAGTAGCTAAGGGCCCCCGAAGTTAATCGATAGACATTGGTTAAGGCACAGATATTAGGGTAAATCTGAGAAACCCCAGACTGGAAAAGCAGGAATATTTCAACAGCAAAATGGAGGCTCACCTCATCTTCTTTCCTTATTCCGACATTAGAACAGTCTACTATGCAGATATCGTGAATTGCTAACGAATCAAACTAATTTAGCGCGAGTATCCCTAATTATAGCGATTGTCATTATTAGCTAAGTGGATCGTGTCTATAAGTCTGTGATCGACTTGCTGAATAATGACAATTCGTGTGATTATAGACGGTTGATGTAATTTAATTTATTAGTAATTTACGATCCCTGCATCGTACATACTGTCGTTTCTACGCTGTTGGGAGTTGAGGTTAAAAGTAACGTGTTCTTTTCAAGGGTAACTACATATTTTCGAACCACTCCGAACCAGAGAATAGAATTTCTCTTTCCTTTGTTTTGCCATCTGCTTCTACGAGTTACAAAGTTTTCGCCAGATGCGGGAAAAACTCAATTGGTCGAAACTTTGTGTTGTTCTTCTTAAGGCGTTACTGCGTAGAGAGGTCTGGAAAATGTGTCGTCAAGATGTAGTTTTCTTGTTTCCTAATGCAGGAGTATTTTTGGAGAAATGCTTACTACGCCTCTTTTTCCAATAGAATCCTAAGAGAAGAACACTATTCATCATCTTGCTGCTAGAATAATTTTTCCATAATAAACACTGTTTGTCATCCCAGGTCGATGAATTAGAGTTTCACCTGAGAACTTAAAAATCGTATTTAACTATAAAAATTGATTGCAGATAAGCAAATTGCTTAATCAATAATCCGTTTCGAGGACATCATTATACTTATATTACAAAAATTACAAAAATATTTTTCTCTCATTTTTTATACAGATACATAAAATGCTGCCAGTCTAGTCCAATTACCAAATTATCTTTTTCATGCGGTGTAAGTATTTCAGCCACACGATTCATACCAGAGCAAAATAGAAAAATTCTTCGTTATCTACATGAGCAGCATTTTGGAACTGCGTAAGAATTATTCAAAATATTGAAACCTCTGTTTATAATTAACGTTTTTATACGTAAATTTTACTATACACCATCTTACATCCATAAGAAAGATAACTCGGTAATTGAACCAAGGTCCTATTTTCTATGTCAAGAAAAGAAACATGAAATATGTTTTCACAGTCTTCAATACATATAAAATGAAGTCTTGTAAAAAAAAAAATGCAATGCATCACATGTATATAAAAAATGCTGTGTGTGTTTGGCCGTTGCGGCTGTCCGCAATGTCAACCTCACAGAGGAAATCCTGTCTTAACGCACACAATATGTTCTGCCGCAGTTAACGTGTTAAGTCGTCTTCCTTCTTTCCGTCATAGCTCGTCCTTTATTCTCCTCCCAATTGGAACCAAAGAAAATGGTAATTATAGTGTGCACGGTAAGGCAAGGGAAAGTGGAAATTGCTTCCCCCTCTGAACCCAGCAACAAATGTCCAAACGGAGTAGTCAGTGCGCCCCTTTAATTCATACGTTCTCCGCTAACTCCAGGCTCGCGTTTCGGGTCCCCATACCAGAACACGGATCAGCATATTTTAGTGGAATCCCCCGTGGGTTGGTCTCTCGGCCTCCCTCCCCCCCCCCCCAGCCGTCTAGCTTCTGCACCTTGCGCGCACCTCGCCTCGCCAGGAAACGGATTGCCATTAGGGAAGCGAACGTTCCGAGCGAGGCAGCTGCGTGCGTTGTTTCTTGCGCGACTCCTCGGTCTCTCGAGCCTTCTTTTGTTTGCTCTCGCGTGACTACCGACTATAAGAAGGAGGAGACGAAAAACTGGCCGGAGAGGAAAGAACAGGATGTAGCTCGGGCAGCGCGTACCTGCTCGCCGCGCGTTTCCGGTCGCCGACTGCGAGTCACTCCCAACTTTCATCGGTTTATTGCGACGGACGAGCCCCGATTTGGCGATCGAAACCATTACCCCCCGAGCGCTCGCGCCGCTATCGAAGCAATGACCCGACGCTCGGCCGCTTTGGGATATAAATAAACCGGAGAACCACCTACAACGGCGGCCGCGCACTCGAGTGTCGGTGAACTTGCGTTTCGAGGTTGGTGCGAGTTGGAGGACGCGATTCGAAGAACTCGTTCGAAAGTTTTGGCCACAAACGAAATCCCCGCGATCTTTTCCACCCCGGGGAAAAAAGAATCGCAACGCCCGATCGAGGAATTTCGTTAGCGAGATACTTTTTTCGTCCTAAATGAGGCGCTGTACTCTCGCGCGCGTGGAGAGACAAAGGGGCCCGAGATCCCGAAAATATCACGCGGTGAAGTAACCTCTGTACGTATTTATTTCGATGCTGGTGAATCATCGTTTCGTTACTGACGAAATCAGAAAAAGGTACGGGATCGAGAATGGCGTTGCGCGTATTGCGCGCGGTTCTTTCGCAACGGTGGTATTGAACAGCCCTCTTCGCGCGGTTTGTTTGTCCGCGGAGGTCTCGATGAAAATAAACGGGCCTCGCGGTGCAGTTCATGGACCGCTTTTGCGCCGTTTATTTATTCCAACGAAAATGCTGAACGCTCCGCGAAACAGTGTCGAGGACGAGCTCGTTCGATCCTGGGATGCAACGAAAGCCAGAGATTGGTCGAAGCGAATTGCGGTCGCAATCGAATTTGTTTCGCGAGTGAACTTCCATCGGTGGTCCGTTTTTTCGGTTTGTGTATCATGTTTCAGCGCTAAACAGCAATAGACAAAAAAATAAAAATACAAAAAGCTTAAAAATATCCTTTCGGTTACAGTTTACCTCTTTCTGCATTTCTAGAGTGACGTAGCAATTGCCATGTGGTCCAAAAGTTCTCAGTGGATTATAGAAACCGAGTAGAATATTACATATGCTAAAATTAGTCCCGACTTCCAGGTCGGTAGGACAGTCTACTTAGGTCACGGAAGTTCATGAAGCGATAACTCTTGTCCGTGATCGTTATTTCGGCGATTTCGAGCCATTACAGGTGCAGGTGTACCGTGTTTCATGTCTCGAACGAAATCAAGCCAGAGGCATCGTTTGAAAGTCATTCATTTTGAATGTCAAGGTTCGATAAGTAAGCTCTTCGTCGGTGTCACGAAAAAGTGTCTAGTTAAAGGCGATCGATCGACCCAATTTTCCCATCCTACGCTCGCTTCTTCGGAACATCGCGTTCCAATAAAATCACGCCAGACGGTAGTAACGCCACTTTAATACTAGTGCCTCGATCGTATCCTCGAATAATTTCTCAAATGATATCGTCAAAACGCTTATTCAGAATTGATCGATTGCACGAGTTACAGATGCGAGCCGATTGCGGCCCGTATTTTCCAATGCCACGCGAAATCTTCATTAGCGCGCATGAAACCACCGAATGGCGATTTTTATCGCCGCCAGACGGTCGATAAAGCGCTGCTTTATTCGAGGTATTGGATTCGGGCGTGAAATTTGCGAAATTCTTGGAAAGCCGTGATAATAATAATGGATTTTATAGTTGAAATATAAGAATTCAGAAAAAGTGATTCTTTCTGCTCTTCGCCTTTCTATTCGATTCGCATTCATAATCCACACCGTGATCTACATAATTTGCCAAACCATTGCGTGCTTATTGTAATTCATGATATAACCTAGAATCGACGCTTCTATGTATTCAATTATCGACACGCATTAGCTTGTTAATGAGCGCATGTAGCTCGTTCGATACGATTTTTAGATGTTCTGGTATAATTGATTACCGCGCGAATAATCTCGATTGTTCTCCGTTCAGCCTGCTCCGTAATTCAACCCTTGAAATTGACTTATTGTTATGCTCTTCTGTTTATGATGCTTCTACGCGAATCTCAATAACGAGCCATCATTTCCTCGACGCGAGCCCAGAGACGTCCCGAAGCTGATTCCGAGGCCGATAGCGTCGCGGATTTTCGGAGCTTTTTCCTTCCGAAGGAACACGAACCTCGCGGCGGCACGCTGTTATTCTGCTCCAAATACGTCCAATTACGTGGCCTCTCCGCGTAACGAGCGCGATTTAACGCTTATGCAAGTCAGTCCCCGTCGACCTTTACGCGCGCGTTCAGAAGGAGCGAGAAGGGGACGTAATCGGCGACTGTGGCAAGCAGAAACTGGCATTTGGGCACAAGGTCAGGTTCCAGCGTCTTTTTTGCCCGCCTCGGCCTGCCGTCGCCTCGCCGTTTCTTCTTCGTCTTCTTGCACGATTGGAAGACCTCGTCCGAGACCGTTCGCTAACCGGTACGCGGAGGAAAGGACGGCGAGGAATGCTCGGTAGGAAGTTATAAAAATACAAGCGTAGCCGGTTGACCGGCGGATAAGAGAAAAGAAACTGGGCCCTACTCCACGGGCCCCGGAGTCGGCAGCCTCGTCAAGGACCGCATCTGCATAGAAATATGGTCTCGCTACTGGTCGCGAGTTTTTCCTAAATTGCTTGTCCCCTAATCCCGGTTCCGATACACGTATCCTTCTCTTAAGCGCATTCCCGTTCAAACGACTCCCGCTGAACCGGAGCCTGCTTGGCGATCTCTGACAACCTTTGTTCGAGCTGATGGACTAGTGTCTGTCGAACCAGCCAGTTTTTACTACATCTTTCTTCCACGTCCACAGTTATTGTTGCGTTGAAATTAGCGATACGTATACGAAAAAGTTGGATAAGAAATCGGAAAAATGGATCAATTTTGACCAGGTTCATACATAAAATTGAAACCACTTACGCTGCTGTTTATAAGTTACCGGACATTTCATAAAAGTAATGGATGTACGGCTTTAGAGTATAAAATAACGTACACTGTGAGAGATAAAGTTAGTAGTAATGTAGGAATGTAAAATTCAAATTATGTGACAAAGATCTTGCTAAATACAGAGCAATTAATCGTGTATTTTTTTCCTGATACAAATTTTCTTTTCGTGTCTTGTGCAACTGTGAATGACTTAGTAATTGGTTTCTTCTAATATTTCGGAACTATTTGACAATTATATACACTTAATGATGCAACAGAAATATTCAATTAATTAACTTCGAATTTTCAAGAAAAAGGAGAAGTGCTTATGAAATTTTGATTAATATACTGATTTTAGGGAAAATTCGTTTAGATTAATATTATTGCAATGTCATTATTGTGATAATGCAGACTTTATACAAAATTTGGAAATGAATTCAACGCTTCAATTTATAAGTGTTATTCTTATGCTTTTCTCTTTACTAAACTCGCACAACATTCATCTAAATTCTAGATTCTATGTAGAATTACTTCAGTTCTTTTTTAAAAAAAAGAACAAAACTTGAAAATTCCAGAAACAAAAATGTTGATGAAACCGCTCTGATTATTTAAAAAGCAATTACTTTCGTGAAATTTATTCCAGTTCAGGAGTCTGATTCTAGTTTAAAATCTAGTTATAGACAAATTTCCCTAAAAACAATTATCAGATTGCCAAATAAGTTCGTTCAGTTTTTGCTATTCATTCCACTCTAAAAAACCGAACAAATTTATTCGCCAACCCAATATTATCCAAATCACCGAAGCAATTCCACCGTCATGTCCCTCTGAATTTTCCACATCCCCCCACCGAGCTTCGAAAGCCCCAAAACAATTCCATCTGGCAAACAAAGCATCAGTTTGGCCGCGAATGAACGGTCCATTCAGTGGCCCACAATCGGCGCTACGTTTTTTACCCCTGTGACATTTCGAACGAATCCATTGCGCAACCGAATTGGCAACGGTCGACGCGCGGACTTTCTTCTCTTTCGCTGGGTTCGCGGCGAGGTGCCATTGAACACCGCGGATGACCAATTCATCTCGAGGTCATCGCGTTATCGTCTCACGGGGGACGCGTTCAAAGGCCGAGCGAGCGCGCAGCCAACGATCGCCGCTCATTATGCGGTTCACGTGGCACGCGTCCATCAGCGTGCGGACACGATTTACACGCTCGTCACGCACACGCGCGCGCTCGCGCAAAATCCGTCTGCTCGCGCTCCTCGCTCTTTCGCTCCTTTCCCTCGACCTGTAATCACCTATCGGCGGTTTGTGCCCGCGTCCCGAATCCACTGTGTCCCCGGCAGATTATCCGCCCGCCGCTCCGCGCCGCCGCGCCGTGTCGGGGACAGTCGAACGCGGCTGGTGCACAACGTTCCAGTTTCGGCTCGCCTGGTAGACGTTCCTCCGATCGATGTGATCCACCGACTGTCCTCTCTTTCGCCTCGCCCCTCGGAAAATCCTTTTCCGGGCGGATCGTTCCGCAAGTTTTCGCACAGCCACCGGTTCCGCGAAGTTACTTCTCGTATAGCGGTTCCGGGGGGAAACGTAAAACCCACGAGCCAAAACTTCCGATTAACTTGGGACGATTAAAAACTTTGTTATCGCTACTCGAAGGGGGAATTAACTTTTTACGGAGAGTTAGGGGAAGTTTTTAAGGAGACGGGGACATTAATACTGGGAGTATTTATGGAAGGGATGGAAGTTGGAGTGGAATGTAAAAGCATTTTTTAGGATATACCGTATTTTAGGTAGGATCGTATTGTGGAGTTGTATCTTGGAATTGTTTAATTAATTACGGTTGCATTTCTAACCTATACGAAGTGAAGTTTTGTATAGTTACCTTAAAGTGTGAGTGTGGGTCAATCAGTGGTTAAATCTTCTAATATACAGCAGATTCTAGCATTAAACAGTTTAAAGATGAAATTGGAAAGAAATATAAGAAACAAATTTTTATAAAGCTTAGTTATTTATACAAAAACTCATAATAGATATTTTCCAGATACATACTATTTTTAGTAGTAAGTTTAACTTTAAATTGGAAATAAAAGAAAACAAAAAATTTTATGATAAATTCGTTATTTTCCATAAAAGTAAAAATCGTTTTATTGAAAAAGCGTATATGCAGTTGAAAATTGTTCATATACATTAAAAAATTCCACAAATATTACAAATTACATAGAAAAAAAATTGAAGAATTCAAATATGAATACAGTCTGATTACATGTACAATCACTGAAATTTACATACACATCAGAGATACGCAAATATTTCAGAAAATCAAATATTTTGGAGAATATATGTATTAAACTGGTTTAAAGGTTAAAGTGACGAATATTTTCACTAAACTGGCTTCCAGAAGAACATTATTGTAAAAATTTTTAACACTATTATACAAATACTGCATATGCATAAAAAGTTGGAAAGCATTTCCTAGGAAATTTTTACAATTATTTAAAAAATTTACATACTCCCTCTAAATGTATAATAGTTTTCAAACTACATAAATTTCAAAAACAGTGAAGATGTTAAACTATTTAATAATTGAGATTAGAAATTATCTGTGCAAGCAATTTGACTACGTTGAAAGCGTGATGAATATGCCACATATAAATATAAATCACAATACCACAAAAAATAAATCTATATCTTCTAAAACTTTGCATAGTCACATGCTATATGCAGACTTTAGTGATTGTATCTATCCTTAACTCTTAATATAGCAAAATTCAAATTTCCTACATCTAATAAATCATTTCTAATATTCAGCATTAATCTTGAAAATGTTGAAATCGCTGAACTCATAAAAAAACTCTTTTTTCCCAAGTAACTCATGAAGTTTCGCAAATCCATAAAAGATTCGCGCGAATAAAAAGCAAGCACGCTAGAAAAATTGTATCGTGCAGAACGAGACGGTACGTTAGACTGCTCAGAAACGCAAAACTGGGGAATACACATCTCGAAGCGAAGCAGGTATACACGGCTAAGCCACTTTCACAATCGCCGGCACAATTAACGAAGTGGAAGAGTGGCTCTCGCGCTCGTCGGCGACTGCTCGAATCGCGAAGAAGACTTATCGTCGAGAATGTAAAAGGCCGAAGGCGGAAAAGAGGAAATGCGGCGTGCAACCGATTCCGAAGGTTCTTGTTCAGCTCCATTGAGCTCTCCCGCGGCGGCAGAAAAATCAGCATTGCGTCAACGACTTCCCGTTTCCACCTACGTGCCGGCTCTATTCGGGTCACTGACTTAACGAGTGGAATCCAGCCCCAAGACTACCGTATTCTCGGCTCGAAATCGCGTACACAAATAGCCCCGGGTGTATAATAATGCACGAGAAATATAGCTCTGTTATGCTATAATAGAAGCGACGTTCCGGCGGGAACGCGACCTCCGTATCCCTGTATCAGACGTATTATAAATATTTGAATCTGGAACGTGTTCTCCTCTCGACGTTGCGAGCCGCGGGGCGGCGCAATTAAGGTTTCTCGAATACGACTCACCTGCTCGATCTCGAGAAATTAATTAATCAGTACCGCTTTTTCCCCCTGTCTTTTATTATATTCGCTGAAGAGAAAACGGAGTGGGTTTTCGAGTCAAGCACACGGAAATAATCGAGGAAAACGATACAAAGAGAAACGCAAGAAGACACGGAACAGGTAGATACACGAAAATAAAAGTAATTTCGTTTTCGCAGAAATCTATTCACAGTTCCTCCGTCCCATGAACTGTTGATGAGTCAGAGATCGGCTTGTTTTTAAGGAAGACCAACGGAGCCTTGATGTAGAAGCGAGACGATCGCCACGGATTCTTGAGAGACCGTTAGAAAGATGAGCGCACCTGCCGACCCTTTCGTCGCGAGAGAGGCTTTTCACGAGTGGAAGAACGCGAAACGAGATTTGCGTGGCCAAGAGCCATAAAGCGCGTCACGCACACGAGACACGCGCGCGCGCTTGCACAAGCACACACGGGTTCGTGTCGTGCACGGAGTGACTCGAGCGCTGGGCCCATTAGCGTGGATCATAAAGGTCCTCAACCTAGTGAGTCACTGCGGGTTAATAATTATACTAGCGGGGACCACGCGAACCTCCGTTCGCTCCTCGCCTCTCTTCATCTATCCCGCGTATTCAGAGCGATCCGTGGCAATGGCGTAGCCGACACGGAGCCGCTTCAATTACGACGCTGAAAGAACGGTGTCGAGATGCGCGTAATTCTGCTTTCGTCGCCTCGATTCGCCGGATTAAATGCTTGGCAATGCTCGCGTCGATGACAGTGGTGGGAGGCTGCGATTAATCGAGCCTGAGGCTTTCTGGAAAAAGTGCCTATAGATGTTGAAATCTTTAGATAGAATTTATTGCTATGAAATTGGGAATTTTAAAATGAAATGTACCATAGTTGTTTTTGTTGCATTCAAGCTATTTTATGGAGAATTCTTTTGAAAATGGAAGGAAACAGGAAAAAAGAAATGCTGAAAATTTTTATTATTATTATAGAATTAGAATGGAAGTAGTCGGAGTAATGCCTTGTCCACACTGCTGTTCGCGACCAGCGAACTGAACAACGAACAGGATTCGCTCGAGAAGCGATACATCAAAGGATTTGTTTGCTGGGTTGATGCGTTTAATTAGTTTTGAATTGATATCGAGCTATTCGCGAGCTTCAGTATGGACACGATGTTGTTTCTGCTAGCGAACAGCGAGCAAACAGTTGTGGTCAGTGTAAACCGGGATTAGATGACGAAAATTAAGCAAAAATATGGATGTCTATTTCTTAGATAAGATTAATAATTTTATAGCTGTGTTTAGTGAAATATTAAAAGGCAAGTCTGCTCTTTTCGTTTGGTTCAAAATATATACTACCAGTGTAAACATTTAAAACATTGAATCTGAGCTTCCAAAGAAGAATCCATTTCCGGAAATTAATATATTTACTAGTTTTAATAGATCATCTTTTTTATGAGTTGTTTTTGTTCGCTTTTTTTTATATTTTTGTATTTTTATTTTCATTTTTCCATCTTTATATTAAGAAAAACACTATTAGACTGAAATTTATTTTGAGCCAAAATATGACATTCCATTCTGTACTTCGAAAAATGCTAAAATTGATTTACTTATTATGCAAAACCGATTCTTAACTCGGCTACATTCCTCTCTAAAATTCGGTTTATCAGAATTGAAGAAATGAAATGTTTGATTGCTTAAAAAAGACTCGAAGACCATAGCAGAGTTAAAGAAGCTTTCGATCATTAACTCATTACTGAAACTTTTCTGAGTTATTTGTTTCTAAATAATCAATATAATTCTCTATGGCTTCATTCAATTTCTATGTCCCTGTTCTAAGCTGTATCGTCACTTCGCACATGTATATGACGCAATAAACAACATTAATATGCATCACAAATAAAAACAAGAAATAATATTCATTTTACTCCGGACTCCAAGTAGAAATATGGGTCTAAGAGAAGTCCAAGTCGTCATTACTCACATAAATCTCTGGAATAACTATTAAAAAATAGATAATGATACATTCTCTGTTAGAAAGAATAATAAATGACATTTCTGTGTTCTGACATTTCTCGTGCTAAAACAGAAGTCCTCTCCAACCAGTAGTCAAACAGGAATACCTACGCATTGCAATCTATCGTTCTCGAAACAGATTGTACGATACGTTTCAGTTTCTTTAAAAATCGCAGCTCAATGGGTCTTTTAACACGTTGACTGTCACGTTACTTTTTTTTTAGAAACCGGTTCCTGACACTTCAGTTAGTTACATTTTCTTTTACGAGTATACTTGTTATTGAGTATCGTGTAGATGACGCTCGAGTGACGATGTTTTGTATACAGAAATATACTTTCTCGTCTCAATTTAATTACAAAAAATATGTAAAACATGCAAATAAAAAAACACGGAATCGGAACTATAATACCTACATATACTCCCGCTCTAAAGTTTAGAGCATATGTATGTAAATACTAATTTATCTAAAATTTTACGGGGGAATTTGCTATTGCACAAACATTCATTCTTCTAATTTTCAAAGTTTTTTGATTATTTTTAATGTTACTGAAGTTCATCCTTTATACTCGCTACTAATTTGTTAACAGTATGACGAAAACCAAAATAAACTGCCACCACGAAGTTACTATACTTGAGTATCGAAAATACCAGTCAAAAAGAAGCGCATTTTCTGAAGTTACTTACAGTATGATAACGAACGCGTCAAATACGTGATTCACCCAACTAAAGTCCTGTAAAGTATTATCTAAGTATTAGCACATTTCAAAAAAAATATCTTCATGACTGTAACGTCGACTCACGAAGCACACTTATGGCCGTCCTCTGCGTTAAACTCTCGACTCCGAATCATTCAATACGGGGCAGTCAACGTGTTAAAAGCCGGAATAACTCGTCCCCTCGTTCACGAGCATCTTGAGCCTCCGGTTCAGCCGAAAATTGCGCCATTCGGTGATCGTCGCAGCACGCACGCAGTGCACGCGTGTCGTCGCAGGTTGCGCTGCGTCACCGACGACGGCGATCAGCTCCTGCCGGTGATGCGAGGCGGCAGGTGCGCGTCACGCGAAAACACCCGGCTGGCCAGCCTGCGTCTGACGGATTATATTTAGAAACGGCCTGTTCTCTTTCCCTCCCGCGACTATTAATCCCCCTCTGGAGGCACAGGAACGACGTCGCCCCGTTTTCCCGTTCCTCCGCGTTTCGCCGCGGTCGTCGTTCCTCGGGAGGCGATTCGAAAGCTTGGCATCTGTCCCGGCGCAGCGCGTTCGCTCGGTTTCGAAGGAATTCCGTCGGTGTCGGGCCGAAGGACGCGGGTCCCGCGTTTATCTTGTCTTTTATTGGTCTTTTTACGCGAGCCCCGTGGATCTGCGCAACAAAGGGGAATAAATATTTATCAGCGTGGAACACGTGGCATCCCGTATTCGCTGCGATGCGTGTCGTTCATACGGGAAGCCGTTTGAAACTTTTCAGTGGAAACTCGGGGGGGAAGGGGGGAAGGCCATTGTGCGACGAAAGAGTAAATACGAATCGAGACGAGCCATTTCGCTGTAATATATCTATCTCGCGCCCCGTTCCACGCGGAACGATATATCGCTCGCGCCGTTATTCAAAGGCAAAGCTATCCCGGTAATACTTTTCGCTTTTATTTTTTTAAATATTCACTCAAATTCCGTGAAGCGGTATTTCATGCAACGTCACGAACAACAGTGATGGATTAATTTTGAAATAAACCATAAATTGCGGCGTTGCCATCGCGCAGGGATTTCTGCTTGAAAATATTGTACGAACGCAAACAATTCCGAATCTCGCTCGCGAGTTTTCATTTTACGCGTACATATCTGTTTTTCGTTTGGGGCTCACGCCCCGGGGTTACGTCGCGCTTGGAAATTTCGTAGCTCATCGATGATCGATTATCGGCGCGATATCGATGCCAGACTTCTCATTCGCCTACGCGGAGGGGGTATCGACGACGCCGCGTGGATTTTTTACGGGGAAAGTAAAACGAAACGGCTCGTAAAACCGCCCGGCGCAATTCCGTCTCTCTTCAGGTCCGGCCTGAAATCGCATAAACTTTGCAACAAACTTGCTCGTAGCACACGGTCCTCTCCCCCACGTGTGTTTCCCGGGCAAAGTTAACGAAACGATCTTGTCGGGAACGGCGAACGCTGTTTAACGACAGAGCCCTTTACGAGCCAACAGTGTCTGGACTTCGAGGAATTTCTTGACCTCGGGGTCCCTTGAATTATTTCTCTTCGTCGTGTGTTAATTTCTTATAACATTGCATCTTGCACAACCTTTTTAACGAGTTGATTGCTGTGTAAAATGCAGCTATTAGTTCATGGCCTTGAGTGCAGTTGGACCCGGATTTTTGTCTTGATTATCTTCAGTTTTCATTATTTAATCCTCAGGCTTTTTTAACTTAATCATACTTTTTGTTTTCTCTAATAGTTTTTTCAATTCCGGAAAAATCTACATAAATTATTATTATTTATGTTTCTCCTTCCTTAACAATATTTTAACAGTTATCTATATTCGGCAATAATACGCTGACAGTAGAAATGATTACACATCACTGATTTTGTAGAGTAACGCCTAAGGTTTAATATACTAGAGATAGGAGTAGTTGCAATAGAATTTGGAGTTCCTACAATTATGATTGCAAATATTTAAGGCAGTGCACTTAATAGGAAATTAATTCCGTGATGTTGTTAAGATTAAATCTCAAACTTAAGATTAACTCAAATACCAAATTCCATTTCTCTGTACGATTTCAAATATTAAATTTTCACATCGGATGAATTCCTTTCACCCGGCGCAAAGAAATTTCCACCGGGGATAAAATAACCAGTCTCCGTCGATTAAAAGATTACTCGCGAAAGAACATTCCGGGGTATTAAGATCATAAAGGTCGTTGATATTACGTCCTTCACAGTGTGGAGAGCCGGCCGCCTTCCACTTTTCCCCTTAAACTTCGCTCGAGATCGCTCCCTGAATTTCATCGTGGCCGACGTTCATCCCCCAACCCCTTCGATACGTGCCGCGTTTACGAACACGGGGTCGATCCAACCGTAACCTCGTTTCGACCTCGGAATCGCGGCAAGATGATCGAACTTTTTCGCTAGGACGCTATCCGTGGATCCGAGCGCATCTAAATATACGCCGTGGCTTAGCATCGAGGTCGTCGCGAAGGAATGAGAACGATCGAATAGTCGTCATGGAGGAAATACTGAGATGGAGTCACGCGTGCGGAGATGAAGATTGACAGATAGTTGTGATCTTTAATCGGCGTTTTAAACCGCGATCATTGTGAAGATGTATTTATCATAATACGCGGCTTGAGGAAATAAAGAAATGGAATCGCAGGTGTTGTAATTCCCTTGGTACTTTACAAAATATACTTTGAGAGATAATACTTAATTAAAACTTCTCTTTTAATTATTTTCTTGAAAAAATAACTGGTTAGAAAATCCTCAATATTCTACCGTATTTTCGTATTCAATGTCCTCTTTAATCCCAGCTTAATCTAATTCAAGGAGCTTATCTGTCATTAGTAGACTGCAGTTGTTTATGCAAATTCTCATTTTTACAGATATACAGAATTGAAGCTTGAATAAAAATATGTTTTACCTTTGAGTTATTATACATGCATCTTACTTCAAATATTCTGTGCATCATTACGTGTGTACAAATCCTTCCACATTTTCCATGAGTTTTTATTCTTGTCATAAATGCATAAACATTTACAAACTACGATTACCTTTTCCTTCAAGAGAAGCAGCCATTTAAGCATCGAAGGAGAGTCAGGAAAAGTACAGTTCAAAGCAGTTGATTTCAAACATACTTCCACTAATCAGAATACAAGATCCGAAGAACCATACATCTATTGACTCATGCATTATATGGTATCACGCGCATGAATGATTAATAGCGACATGTTGCGTGGAAACTCATTCCACAATCAGGGCCAAGCGTTCCCCTCGTCCCATGCTATGTACATACACCCTAGCTTCAAGCTCACTTGTTATCAACGCTAGAAGGTCGATGAAAGACAGAACACCGTCCGTCCAGATCGAACGGGGACTCCGAGCCAAGGACATTGACCCGCGACCGTCCGACTCGCGAAAATCGAAAGTATCGATCGTGGCCGATCGACAGTTGCCGTTGGAACCTCCCGTTAGTTTGAACGGTCGCTTTTCTTCTTGCCTCGACTCGTTTTCTCCGCGGAACGTTTTCCTAGATTCCCCCGATAGGCGAGTAAAAATAGTGCCCATAAAAGTAACTCGGTCGACCGTCTGGGAAGTCCCCTCCCATTTTATCCGCGGCTCCATCAAAATCCTTCGTAACAGCGGGCACTAAAAACGCTCTTTGCTCGCAGAAGATTAGACCAGTAATTACGGGGAACGAGTAGAAATTACGGGGACTTCTGAACCGCGATGGATCGTGACCATCGGTGAAATCCGAATCGATTCGCGGCTTAACCGACGTCTTTGAATCGTTCCGATGAAAGCGAAGAAAAGGGGTTAGACAAGGGAGACAAATCAGGAGAAAAAAAAATAGAAGTTGAAAGGTAAATCCGATGACCGAACCCGGTTTTGAGGTCGCTGATGCGTGACGGTTGTTTGCCTTTTACGGATAGGCAGGCATGTGGTAGCTTTGAAGTTTGATACAGGTGAACTACAGTTGCGGACAAATGTTTTCGAACGATATCGATTTTCATATTTTATGCAATTTCATGTATTTCATTTGGAATAATAGAAAAATCTAATTATGCACATCGTGATTTACGAGAATTCGGCGAGAACATCTTTTTATAAAAAATATGTTTATTGTCTTGTATTTCAATTTTACATGTTTCCCTGAAATAGATATTGACAAAAGTTTTCGTACAGTTTATTAATATTTGGTTGTACGTCTTTTATTGTCAATGATATTTTATTGTTAGCATTTCCTTGGTATACTTGTAATTAGTATTTGCAGACAGGATTCGGATAAGAATTTCAATTTCGACTTATTATTTCTGCAAATAAATTGTTACCTTTCGACAATGTTCTATCTTTTAGCAATCATTGTATGTTACTGCCTAAATTTTATGACGTCGACCTCCTTTCATTAAAGGTAACGATTTTTCACACGCTTTAAAATTTCGAAAATTGTTGATTTCGGCATTTGCAAATGTTTTGAAATTGCTTATTAAATTCTCTATCGATGCACATATTTAGATTTTTCTATTACTCCAAATGGAACACATTAAACCGCATGAAATATGGGAATCGATATCATTTGGAAACTTTTGTCCACAACTGTATTTGCTGTTGATACCATTGAACGTTGCTATTAATTGTTTCGGCCGATTTTGAATCAGAAAATGGAGCGAATATTGCTGATTAAAGCTGTTCGTCTACCATCACAATGCAACTGCAGTTCAACCGTTAAACTAACTTTATGCAATGGCACCAGATTACCACAGGGTTCTATTTTTGTTCAACCTTTAGATGGCGAAAGATTACCCGAAATCCAAATAAAAAATGACCTAGATTCGCCGTTTGCGAGTTCTAGTGAGTGAGAATTTAACTCTCTACCATTATCTCTAAAAATGTAACGAAGATATTAAAATTATAAATCGGTATTAAATCCATTTTAAAAGTAAAAAAACCTCGACTACAGCAAAAAACAGGACCAATACGCGCACAGTTATCGAAGCAGCCACGTTTTCTCGTTAAAATCTCCGTTTCCCTCGCCACTATCGCATTTTACCTCATTTACTCTCATTGCTACGTAATCACCTATCATTTCTGGACAGAACGCAATAGGCGAGGTTCTCCAGTAATTATCAGCTCCGTCAGTCGCATGTATCAAGGCTCTGTAATAAACAGAGAAAATGAACGCAATGTGCGGCGAAATATAGTGATAGTAGTAGCCTTAAACGCAGGTAGAGAAGTTACAGAAACCAACCGAACGTGACGTAGCCGCTCGCGCGTTCTAAGAAAAGAAAGGAACTCCTATTAGCATCGAGACTCGACGGCGGTTAATCGTTCGGTATTTTGATTAGAAACGCTCAATGACGCGCGGATATATCCTCGTTGACAGAAATACCGGTCTGAGCTGTCGCGAGCAGAAGCAAGGGACATTCGGCGTTAAACGTAACGCCAGAAACTGGAACAACCAGTTATTCGACTCGACTCGACTCGTCTCTGCGAACTTTCCTCCCTCCCTCTCTTTCTTGCTCGAACGCTAACCGCGTCGTGACTGGAACCCGACAAGTTAGATATTCTGGGTTACAGAAACGCGGCGACGCCAGCTCGCTTCGTAAAGTTCACCACCGTCGACGTAAAGTCCGCGCGTCAGCATAATTATTCGCGGGGCAGAAGTTTGTCGCGCGCTATCGCCGTTCTACATCCTTTTCGAAGACGTGTTTTTCCTTCTGGAGTTGTCGATGGACTCGTTGATAAGGGGGCACCTGGCGGACCCGGTGCTTCGACCGTGGCAATGTTCGGTACACGATAACGTTTTGTTGGGTCGCTGATGTAACGTCTCATTAAATTGACGGGGATGATCTCCATACATTCTTCGAATCGTCTGAGACTCTGGAATGCGACGACCGCACGTGTCGGAGTCTGGAAACCGGAATTTTGTCATTGAAAGAGTCCTCGTTGGATCGACGAGATCTTCCTGATAAAACTAGGTCTAAACACAGCCTTGATCAGATTATTTGAAATTCGAATCAACTCCGTCGGAGTGTCTTACTCGGTAAACGAAAATAATCGGATTCGAGGTTGTAGTAGGATTGGTTTTTATTGACATGATCTTGTCAGTTTAATAAAAACCGTATCGATATGAATATTTTTGAATGTATAGTCACTTATAAATCATCTCTTCTTTTTAAAAATATTATCATAGAGCGACAGCATGGATTTATTCAAAAATGATCGATCGTGGCCAATCTGATGGAATAATATCACTACTTTTCTATATTAAGTGGATGCTATATACAGGGTCATCCACGTATCTCGGAACCTACGCATTGTATATGAGCACAAATGAGCTCGGACGCCGAAATACATGGATGACATATATAGTGTGTTCCATTTAAGTAAGAATGGTGAAATATCTTACAAAGTGTTGATGTTATGCAAAAAATATTCTTATAAAAGTTATTCGATATAGAGGAGCACATTATGCATTACTAATCGTATTTTCGTAGATGAAGGGTGGAAGATAATACAGCATTTTAAGACAACAGTCAACAATGTTCGCTTTTACGTAATTCTTTGTAGAAAGATCTAAATTAGGATGATCACAGTCCATAATCGAAAAGTGTCGGACAGACGTACTTCAATCGGAATGAATGCGGGTTCATTGATCGAAGGGGAATAAGTCAGCTTACTCGGACGCGATTATGTAGTCGGACCTGATACATTTTTGGTATTGACTGACTTGGTCGCATCTACTGTATTCGCTGACCGAGGTTAAACTTTACAACATTAGAAAACAGGAGTAAATTTGCTGATGTTCTTTTTCTTCACAAAATAGTGAATGTGTTTTTTTGTCTTCCCGCAAATCATTGAAAAATTTCAATTTAATGTTCCATCTAAAAATTTGCACCTTTTCGAATTGTTGCGTATTGAACAATACCGAACATTTTATGGTTAATGCAACTGTTATAACCGTACGATCAAACATGCGAATATCGCACACGATTTTTTAAACTTTCTTCTGCCACGTCCAAGCCAAACCGTGTTCAAGTTCTAGATCCGACAAAAAGGAACTAGAAATTGGATCGTGAAAACGGACAATTCAAATGAAAATCTCGGACGAAAACATGTTACGAAAAATGCTCCCATTTTCCCAGAACAGTTGCTAATTTCTACAACCAACCAGTTGTTACAGGTTAAAAGTTAGTTACCAAAACTGTGTCCGAAAACTTTAACACAGTTCTTGGACTGTGGACGCAGAGCTTTAGGCTACGATCACACTGAATGCGTTTTTTGACGAATATGTTTGAGTTGTTTCATTGTTTAGCGGAAAACAGTTCAGATTCATATTCGTCAGAAAACGCATCCACTATAACCGTAGCCACATACATTGAAACTTCCACTCCATTACTTATCTAAAATCCGTTTCAAATAATTGTTACCACAATCAGACTCATTTTCGACCAATCTGCGCGAATCCCCATTAACGTTGTCAGTTTTCGCTGACTGTTGGTTGATCACCCATCTCCTAGATACCTAACAATGCAATTCAACGCATGGCGTTACCAATGCTCGCAGCAATACCGAAATCTACAAATCGGAGGAATGGCAGGCAGCCGACGAAGGGGAAAAAGGCAGTAAAATGGGGATATGATGCGTGAAACAGTTACGTATAATAGGACTTGCGTATTTCCGCGGAGAAAACGCGACGTGCAACACGCAGGTGTGTAAAATGCTCGAGTAGTCCTGGCCTTAGTCGGAACGCAGTCTGTATAATTTTGTCTGCTTCTACTTCTACTTCTATCTTTTTGGGTCCGTTCTACTTGACGGACAATGATTTCGTCGAGAATGTTTACATCGACGCTATTTCATCGGCATCTTTTCACTAACATTCTGATGTCACTAACATCAATATTCATCGACATTCTGATTTTACTGACACCATTTTTCAACGACATTCTGTTAAATTTTTGTTAAAACTGTACCTACTGTATGACTCAGTGTATAAGCAGGATATTGGAACGCTTCTCAAAAAAGCTGTTTCAAACTGTTATCTGTCAGTTCTAACAAAAGTAAAATAGCTATGAGAACAGAAATAATATTGTACCTATTATAATATATCGGTTTCGGTTCTTTAGAATTTTATTATTAATCGGTTCTGTATGAAGTCTTTGGTTTCGATATAATTAATTATTAGAGCTCATTGCATAAATGAAAAATTCTTACTTCCCTGGTAGCTTACTTACAATTTCCATCGATTGTTTGAACTGCTTTAATTCGATAGTTTTGGATGTTTCTCTAAATAGAATTTTTAAATTGATTATGAAGCAATATTGATAAAAATGCACCATCCTTCTTGAGTTATTTCGTTGAATTCCTGTTATAGCAATTTAACTTATATAATCTTCATAAAAATAAAATTCTATATTGAAGAAACGAGAGAGATATTGCTTACTTCGTCATAAAGTAGGTACAGTTTTAACTAAAGTTGAACATTATGTGGTTAAAAAATGATGTCGGGAAAAGCAGAATGTCAATGAAAACTGATGTCTATGATGTCAGAATGTCGATGATATCAGAATGTTAATCAAAACAGAATGTCAGTGAAAATATACACTAGTGAAATAGCGTCGATGTAAACATTATTGACGAAATCATTGTTAGTCAAGTGGAACGGACCCATCTTTTTATATAATTGTTAATCGTAGCTTGTGGCTAATGAACTCCCCCCCCCCCCCCCCCTCCCGTAAATAACTAAACGAATATAAAATAAAATCAAGATTCTCCGCACCCTTCTTTTAAGGTCGCCACAAGTTGAAATAATTTGTGAACGCAGACCTCTGCCAAGATGACTCGTTAGTTCGACGGCGTGGACCTCAGACCGCATCAATCTAACGAGATACTACCGTATTCGGGTCGACCTTCCCCCAGAAAACAGTAACTCTATCTCTAACCCGAATCTCTCTCCCAAACTATCCCAGCCCTCCCCCTGACCTCCGCTATCAGGTATTCTTCCATCTTTTTGTGGACCGCCTCGAATGCAGTCTTTCCCCGTCGCGACGGTGCGATCGACGGCAGTATGCTGAAGAAGGGTAATTTCCCCGAAGGCGAAGGGGCGAGGGACGAGGCGGAATTGGCGCGAGCGTCTCGAAAACTGACGGAAGTTCCCGAGAAGCTCGCTCATCCGGCCGTCCTCGCGATCCTTCCCCCCGCCCTTTTCGGGGAATCGTCGAGGGACGCGCGTTCAGAATCCAGAATTCGTTCACACAACCGTGTCGAGTTGACGAGCACAGGGGGCCGATGCCTGGCACGTTCCAACGGAATGCCTGCGCGAGCGCCGCGCCGCGCCGCTCCGACTTCGCCGAGCGGAATACCAAGTGACGCGTCCCGGGGATCGAGCAGGCTTGCCCGTGGCTCCGGTTGTCCCTACTGATCACGTTAAAGCGGGATAGGACGATCCCCGAAATTGCAAGTATCGGGGGTGCCACGCTTTCCCTTTTTCCTTGGAGCGAGTTCGCGTTAACGCTTTTCAAGATTCGTCGATGACCTCGGAAGGACAGGTCGCTTGCGTCGAACCCTTTAACCTTTGTCCAACTGATACTGAATGATATTTTATCCATGATAGTTAGATGTTCGAGAAATATGTACTACATTTATAAGGTGTAAGAATTTTATAATACACTTCTTTCGATCCAATGTTATTAACAAATGTTTAGGTAATATTTTTAAATTTTTAGCTGTCTTCGCTCGATTCTTGGCGAGTTGACTTTACGATATGATCGCATTATTTTTATGCCGCTCGAGTTTTATAATTACTAAAGCAAAAGTTAGACACAGTTTTGATACAAAATTGAAATTTTTTCTTGAGCTTATTTTTATACTAGTTTGGTACAAATTTAAAGATTTTTGATGTACATTTTTAGATAGTTTTAATACATAAATAGAATTTGTTTTCTGTTAGTTTCTTATTTTTTTGGATCAATGAAAAATATTTAACAGAATAAATCACTAAATGTGGCTTTCAACTTTGTTTGCCAATTTTTTTTTTAGTCGAAATGTTATAAAGTGACGGAGTTACTCAGTAGTTACAAAATCTCACTTCTTTGAATATTAATTGTTGTTGGCCTCCATTACTGCAAAGGACTGAGATGAGAAATTCCTATTGATTTACAAATAGAAGTGTATTATTAAATATATAGTGTACGGATTTGTCGAAAATTTGTATTAGTACAAAAATTGTAATAGTTTGGAGCGGAAAAACTTGTTTTTATTATAACTAGACAGTGGATCTTTATGCAAAATAAAATTTTTACAAGCACAAATAAAGACTTGCAACTTGAAAAACAGTATGTTTAATGTTCTAAATGTTCTAACTCGAATAATATTGTTGATATTTTGTATTTTTCAGAATATAGTTAACAGTTTTGTAGATTTTTTGCATACTTAGCTTTGCCATAAATTCATAAAGTTCGCTGTCTACTTATAACTAATAGAATAATTGAGATAATGAAAAAATATTACCCCATGCTGTAGAATATTTTATATGAACTGTTTTTCTAAATTTTAAATAAGTTCGGATGTATAGTTTCGAAAACTGACTAATTCAAAGACGTAGTTTTAAGAAGAAATCATAACAGAAATTTTAAAGTAACATTTTTCTTTAATAATGAAAGTTTTTTTTTGAATACTTAGTATGGACTAATGAAGTATTTCAAGTCTATCAACAACGTTTTTTATTTTGCTTTATGTAGATGTCGAGTTCTTTTATCACCTACCAGCATCAATCCTTTCAATGAAGATTTCCTGTATTTTGGACAAATCGTTATGAAATCAGAAGTTCAGGTTTTACTCGAAGTCCACTTATACTCTAATAGCTAATGAATCGAATAATTAATATCTAGGATAATATAAATCTAGAATAATCAAGAATCTGTTCATTTAGAACCTGTTGTATGCATTTTTATTGGAGCATAATTTTCGTCATCAAAATCAAGACAATTTAAACAGGCACTTTGCATTCCTTGCATTTATAATCTGTATATTTTCTGCATTTTTTCTACACACCTTTCTATTATTGAACCATTCTCACGATGTGTTAGTATTCTCAACACTGCTTTCATGTGTATAAAATTTTCATACCTCTAATAAATTCCGAGCAGTTCTAGGCTAGGTCGTAAATCATATTCATCAACAATGTGAACACTTTCGCGAGCAGTGAACAATTTAAACTGAACTCATGTTGCATGCTCGTTAGTGGTTATAAAAAATTTGCGATCTTCTTGCGAGCCTTGCGAACGATCTCTGCTTTTCATCAAAGAGACATACATACAATAAATTCAAAATTTCGAAGTCCAATAAATATCGAGATGTCTTATCATATCCATTGTCTGATCTGCTACAGTGGATTTGACTTTGAGTTATTAAAACGAACAGCTCCACGTTCGTCGCCTAAAGTCCAATCCTTGTCCGAAAATTACTGCCGGATTAAATAATAATTCAAGAATGACGGGACGCTATTAAGCACCCGACAAAAGTTTTCGAGGAACTACCGTGAGTCATCGATGACCCAAGGGAGTACCGACGGCTCTCCTGAGAGTTCTCTCCGAGTTCGCGAGCCTCCGCCGTCGGCGAATTACGGCCTCTGGATACGGTAATTGGCGCGGCGATAGTATCTTTCTGGGGTAAATTAATCTCGAGTCGTGTAACGTCCCGGGCCAATTAACATAACGGCGCTTTATCGTTCCGTCTCATCTTCCGCTCCCGCGGAAATGATTTTACGCGGGAAAGTAGGCCTTGATGCTTTGGAACTCGTTTTCGATTTCGACGAACAGACTTTTCTCGTTGTTTACGTCGCACACGACCTCTTTCGCGCCTGTCCTTGGAAAAATACTGTAACGTTGGCGTAACGTTCTGCCTTCTGTCGTCACGTTCTTACACCTCGTGATGGTAGATCGCGGATCTTATTCAACCGAACGAGAGATAATAATACGTTTCGTTTCTTGCTTGGAATTATCGTTGCAAATGTAGCGGCGTGTCATTCCTTTGCAGTAATCGCGTACGCAATATTTAGACTACGAAAAAGAACCGTGGAAATTCTTAGAAAACACGCGTTAATGTATTTCCTTGATTTGATTAATTTACAAGCTTTATCCCAGACACTTGACACTTCTTCGAATCTTGAATAACCGGATTAAGTGGTCGGTGAAGTCGAGCCTCCCACAGAAACGTTTCGTGGCAGACACCTGCTCTTAAGGCAAACCATAAAAATAGCGATTGATATCTTCGGGGTGCGCAGTTATCGATTTTTTGTGTGCAAATCTTTTATTTGACAGAGAGGGACAATTGGAAATACTAATAGTTTAAAGTAGACACGATGTTTACGGTTAATAAATTTTCGACTTGGATATTTCGTGTTCCGTGGGAATTGTGTCGTGATTGATTATAAACGACCTCAAAGTTTCGGGATTGTTCAATCAGTGTTGCAGAATATTAATATAGGCGAGTGGAGAGTTCTCTGAGGTTCATTCGTTTATGGAACGCTGGAAGCAACGTAATATCGTGTAGGAAGTTTAGATATTAGTAGGTATTAGGTATGTACCGAATTTTTGCTATTTTTTTTGTAAAACCTTGTTGTAATAATACTTCTATTTGTAAGTGTAATTTACATTTGCTTATATATTTTAATAAATTAAATGTGTTTTGAGAACAATTGAAAGTCGTTTCAGTAGATCCTTAAAATATTTTGCTACTGAATACACTGTATTCTATCACTAAAAATATCTAGGATGTTTTAAGAAATGAATGGACACAACTTGGCTGTGGATTGAAGACATAAAAATAATGAGAAGAAATTGTAGTTATTTTACTGGTTCCTCTTTCTGAGTTATCTGCAATTTTCTATTTTAATGGGTTTAATTGCAGTTGAAGGTTATTTCCTGCATAATCATCTTAAGCAAATGAATTTGGGAAAGTTGACACTGCCTTAAATAATTGAAGACAATCTTAAGTAGTTACATAAACCTAAAATGGTCGAAAAAATCGATTTTCTAAAGACGTTTGCAATCGATAGTACTGCTAGCTTTTAAGTATATTCAATTATATGGCTCAGCGATGATTTCCTGTAACATTAAAAAAAAAAGTTGTTTCACTTTAATCTGTACATACTTTGGATTTCACACGCTATTTCCACAAAACTGTCTTTTTAAAATTCATGTCAATGATACCTCAAAAACTATTGAGTCAGTTTGAATGAAACTTGACACGATTATTTCTCACGCCAATATCGGGTCTTTGTCATACAGATTTTTTTAAAACCATGGTTTTATTTTGATCGTTGGAAATTTTTCTCAAAAATTGCTTTGGAATAGTGAATCATTCATATGTTGAAGTGAGAATTTTTGAAAACAACTACGAGATAAAGTCTGTCTAATTCGTTTTCTGTACTTTAAGGGACTTTTTTCCAATTTTACTTTAAATGGCATTGAAAAGAAACATTTTGCCACCGTAAACTCTTTATGTGACAATCTTGTATTGTTTAACTCTGCTACACGGCGAACAAAACAACTTATCAACATTTCTTTCAGTGAAAAATATTCTTTGAATTATAAACTTCGGAAGTGTATATTACAATTTTGTACCAATGCAATTATTTAAATATAAAAAAATCAGTAAATTGAAGTTAGTCCTAGGTGTATGTAACCCCTTAAGAAATCCACATTCAATCAATGATATCGTCACTATAGATAAAATATTATTACGAACGCAAATCCCTTAAAGTATATCTGTGGCAATTTAAACTATGATCTTGGTTTTTATTAAATCTTCGTTTCTAAAGGAAAACATTTGTTAAGCATACTTTCTCTCTGATAATAATATAAATTCTGTTTTGTATATAGACCAGACTGAAGGCATAAACTCAAATTTTTTCATACGTAATTTGCGTAGTTTTTCCTTACAGTCACAGATATGGATTAACAAAAAATTGTACAGAACTCTTCAGTGCACATAACACTTATCTAAACCATTACCTCAAAAATCAGTATGTATTCGTCGAGTCACCAAAGTGATTCCAATTGCATCTCTCAGCTCGCGTATAGTAATGAAATCAGTACGACCGGAAGAAACGCGACACGAGTAGATTTCCACAAGGAAACGTACGCGGAGGATACTGGGAGATCGGAGAACCGAACCGGGCGGACGAGAGTGAAGATCGGGCTCGCGGAGGTCAGGCACGGTCCGCTTTCATCGTGCGGCACGAACCTTTGCGGTCTGGGCTCTCTTCCTTTTCTTCCCTTTCTCTTCGGGGGCCCCCGAGACCCCTCGATCCCCTTTCCTTACTCGGCCGGCGGATACACGGCGTAGTTATGCGTTACACATACAGCCAGACTGCATAATACATAATGTCCGAACGTAGGTAGGCGCTACATGGGCAGGTAAATGGGAGCCGAACCTGTCGAACCGGTTTTACCTGCCGCCTCCTCCTCCTCCTCGTCCTCTTCTTGTTCTGCCTCGACAGACCGTACGTTCCCTCCACCTTCCGTGCCGCCTCTTCTCCGCGATAGACCATCGCCATCGGCATCGACCATCAGCCTCTCTACCCACGGACTGCCTTCTGCCGATGACCGCTCGATCCTGCAAGCTCGTCCGCGATCTAGACTATGAATCCCTCGAGAGAGAGAAAGAGAGAGAGTTCTCCCTCGACTTGAAACTCTCGCGAGGATTCGACGTTGGGACCACCTACCAGCCCCGAACTTAATTACTCGCCCTCGGCTGTCCGCCGTCGTGTCCCTTGCCAGGGAAGGTCATGACCGGTTCCCTGGATACCAGAATACGGGTCGATAAGCGTATTGAAAAGAAGAGTGTCGCGCAACAAGCTCAAACGGCTGTCCCACTTATAACTCGCGGTGCATACGTATTCTCGGCTGTCACGGCTAAATCCGTACTCGCGGCGTTCGCACGCGATCCTTGCATTTAGCGATCCTGAGCGCGAGATAAGGAACAGGTTATTACGCTTTTTTAACTCCTCGAACCGGCCCGGAGACGTTCGTCACGTGTTCCGAGGGATTCCAGACGTTGCTGGTCGCCGCGCCGCGCCGCGTTGCTCTTGTTGCCGGCTACGCGCGATCGCGAAACGAGGAAGAACCCAACCGAGCCTTTTTCTTCGTCCTCAGCCCGCGCGAGTCTAGCCGATCAAAAATCGCGAACAGGTTGCCTGTAATTTGCTCGGGGCGCGTGGAGGACGGAATCGATTATCGTCGGGGGACGCTTCGATCTTGCGTAATTTTTCGGGCCGCGTGGAAACGGTTTGATGCACGGCGGAGATGCGAAAGAGAAGCGAGGCGGTTCGGGGACGCGTAAAGTTTAGCGTCCGGGATAACCGCGCTCGCGGTGATCCTAAAGTGGAACGAATTAAGCGTGGCGAAGTAGGTAAACGAGTTTCATCCAATTACCTGAAATATCGTTGACCTCGAGGTAGAGACCGATCCGAGGTAAATACCACGAAGAAAAACTACCGGGGCCAGGCTTGCCATTATCTATATAATATATATCTATATATATGTATAAAAGCCGGCGTGACTCATCGCGAATTACGTTGCACGCGCGTACACCGGGGAAACGTGTAATAGAAGTGAAACTGCTATTACGCGAGAAACGGTAGGCGAGGGGCGGTCGGAGAGGGAACGACGGGTTAACGCCGTTTCCCTCTTGTCTCGCGTTAATTACCCCGCCTAGCCGAGTAACTTTCTACAGGTAGTCCAGTGCGTTTGACAGCTCTCGGTAGTCAGCCGCTCACAAAGACTTCGTAAATTCCGATTAAACCTCGTAATCCTATTCTATGGCCATTCACTGATCGATCTTGTAGCTTTGGCTCCCTAACTTGGTTAACGTTGGAGATGACGCGGTTGCTTCGAACGAAAACAAGGATTTGGCGATGTAAATATTGGAAGAATAATGTTAAAGGTGAGCGAATTTCGGAACTCTTCGGGAACGATCACTTTTTTTACGATGTGATTTTGCAGATTCTGAGGTATAAAAAAATTTAGTAGTCATTTGTGGTAGGAATGTTAACTGAGTGAGTCGTAACTTTGGGTATGTTTTTATGTTTGATCAAATTTGTTATAAATTTTGTGTATTTTTATTTTTAGAATGTGTTGAGTTAGACAATGAACAAATTTTCCTTGATTGAGTTTCAAGTTCACTTACTTTCATTCATTTATTTGTGGGTGAGAAAGTCAATATTGGAGAATTGATAAGAGTTTATAGAAGAGGATTTATTAAGAATCTATAACATTGTGACTGATTAATAAAACAAAAATAAATAAAATAGAATGCAAGGAGAAATACGATAATTTGAAGGTAGTAAATTATCTGAGTCTAAATATGTAAATATGATTTTAGAAATATTATTTACTACTTAAACATTGAGAAGGAAAATTTTAATTAAAAGACAACATGTATATGAGAACAATTGCGCTATTGAATGCAAGAATGGATTTAGAACATTGAAATAGTTCCTTTCTGCATAGAATGCACAATTGAATTTCTCATTTCTTTCTACACGCACTCTTTAAATTTAATTGCCGTGTTTCAAAAATTAATGAAGCTATAAAAACTTTGATAAATTCATGTCGACTAATTGACCCTAATTCGTATCTAACCTAAATGTAAAATTATTTCATTTTCATTTACATTAAAACATGAATTTTTTATTACCTGCTTGGATAGGATTTCAGGTCAATTAGTAAGTTGACATTTATAATAGCTTTATTCATTTTTAGATATGGGAATGAAATTTCAAAACCATACGTTAAAAAGAATAAAAAACCGAATTATACATTTCATGCAAAAAGTATTTGAATTTTCTGAGGTTGTGCTTACATTTAACAGTACAACTCGTATATTCACTAAAATTCACGAAAGGTTATTCTATACAAAATCAGAAACTTTTTGGAGTAACATTTCTGATTTTGTTGAAATTTGGATATGTTGCATTCTATAGTATATACAAATATATTTTAAAAGATTTTTCAAACTTTTTAAAAATGTTGAGTTAATGGCTTCTTGAAGTTAATAAATTATAACCGTTGAGTTAACAAAGCAATATCAATTAAGGTGTTTAGAACGAAGACATGAGTACCTAATACAAATTACTTCAGTCAGTTAACACCATAAAAATAACATATTACAAGAGTGAAAGATTAATTATTAAACGCTCTAATATCGACGGAAATCTAAGAATCAATAGAAATAAGCCTTTGAGTGTTTACACTACAGACATAAAAGAATATTCAGTAAACATCACAAAATGTGTCATAAAATCAGTTTAAAATTCTTCTCCAAAACTATTCCAAGAGAAAAATAATATAACGAATAAAAGAACAATTACCAAACGCTCTAATATCAACAGAAATCAAAGTTACTCATAGCAAAAACAGCTTAAAGCAAAATTAAAGTTTTATCGCAGCATCGTTACAATATCTTCAGCACGGGCTCATCGACGACCAAGGGCAATGGAATTATCTCGTCGGAGATAATGAAATTAGTCCCATCGTAATCCCATTCCTACCGGTGTTCACTGACCGAACTTCCAATTCCAGTTTGTCTACCTCGCCCGAGCCGATCCGCCACCCTTCTGGGGCTCCGTCGCGTTGTTTCTTGCGTCTCCTGCAGCTCGCTCGTCGACCCTCTTTCCCGCTCGCAAACGCGCACACGCTCGAATCGAACAAAGCGCACAAAACTCGAGATACGTCCTCTCGTCTGTGCGCGCGTGCCTCTGTGTGTGCACACGCGCGTGCACGTTCCAACGACGTTTCCTCTCCTTTGTACACCGACGCTCCTTATTCGGTCTTCCGTCCCCTTGCACCGTTCTCTCAACCCTTGCGCGAGCTCGTCGCGTTTCTGCCCCCTTTCCGCTCTGCTTCCCCTAGATGTCTGGATGGGGACTGTTTTTGAAATGTCATGCCTTCACCCCGATAAAATCGGAGGAATGCGATCCACAAAGCGCGAGCGATTTCGGCCCAAGATTCGACCCACTCGACCTTGGACGGGCGTCTAGAACAACGTCTGGACATGACAGCGGTGAATTAACTCCTTATCGTCCCTTCAAGGTACCTCAGGTACCTTCACCCAAGGTACCTGGTGACTTGCAATTATTCCGCTAGCATTCGTTGGGTGCAAAAATACTAAAATTTTCAGCGCTGGAACGCTACGTCCTTCCGTGGTATTGATCCGTGTACCTCGGCCACCAGCTGAGGCCCGCACGTGGTGCGGGCTCACATGCTTCTCTTATTGCATTCTCCTGTTCGTGAATGTTACCCAAATAGTCGATGACGACGAAGTTGTTGGAGGAATTTATATTGCGCATGAGGTTTCTGAACGAATCCTCCTACATACACGAAATTTCTCAGGGATTAATTTCCTTCTATCCAAGCAATTTAAATTCTTCATTGTCAGTGCATCCTAAAATAAACAAACGAGGAACTTGTGCCAGTATCATCATCGCATTAAAAGTATGATTCGGATGAAACGAAGGACATTTCCAGCACATGCCTAAGGACATCCAGATCAGAGGAAGTTGGCCTCCCGCGTAACACAGCGCTCAACGTCGGCGGCTCGGTAAAGATATTCGCCGCACAAATAGGTCAGCCCGTGGATCCCATGTAAATTGCACATCGGTTGTTATACCAGCGGATCGCTATCGCGTTGTCGTCATCGGCGTGCATGACTAGTCGTAAACGACCGTAAGAATCGCGCAACCCTGCCTTGGCCGAGTTTAAAGAAACGGAACGGTCGAACGAGGCGGCGGCGTGTATGGTCGCCGGGCACGTGCCATTTTCAAAACGCGGAAGAACCTCGATCCACGCCTCTGCCGGCGATAAAACTCGACTCGTCCGCGCGGTCGATGCTCGTGACGTATCTGAACGCCGCGCCAGTCTGATTTCGATGCTGCAACGTTCAGAACTTGAAAAAATGAAGAGTCAATCCTGTTCGAAGGATTTCGAAAGTCTCGTGGAAAATACATATTTGGAATCTTCCTGCGTCTGACGTCAAAGCTCGGGATCCTTGAAAAGGATTCCCGAAGTGGCCGTGAACTCGCGTTCCGAAGTTCTATGACGTCAGCTCGTTCGTCTCAATTACCCTCTTTGCTTTGATCCTTCCTGAGCATTCTACGCGGCTCTTGCTTAGCTGCAGTTATCGTCCGAACATCAAATTCTTAAGCGGACCTCTTTAATCGGCGACGGAGGCTCGTTTCTTTTTCGTCGCGTCAGACCTCGCCGGGGCTTTGAGAGGGAAAGGGGAACAGGCGAGGTCGAAAAGATGCAATTACTCGGTTCCAGGCTCGTTTTCGATCACGCGAGCCCGAACCACCGGTAATATCGTGTCAGACCCTTATCGTCCGGCTCGTAACGAGCATCGTCGTATCCGTCCCCACGAGGAGAGCGTCTCGTTACGCGAGCTTGCGCAAGCGTACGAATCGCTCGCGACTGTTCGCACGTCCAATTTTATTCGAAAATCGTCTACGTCATTGCCAGGAAGTTTCGTAGCCTCGCTCCCGGATCTGAAATTCATCTCCCATGCTCTTTTTTTCGTCTCGCGTTACGCGGCGAAACCTTGGCCTTTCCCTAGCCACGCTTTTTGCGCCCGATGCTGCGTCATCCTCGATCTGTGCTCGCGCACACGTTTGACCACTTTTCGTTCCGACGAATCAGTTTTCGGTGTAGTCGGTGAGTCATAGCTTCGTCGACGACACGTTTGCGCCGATTCTATCGGACGGCACGATACAAATGTTCCTCTGAGCGATCAGTTTGCGGTTACTGGATGTCGTCATCAATTGAAATTCCATGGGAGTTGCTGAAGCCTTACATCACTGGTTCTCGAACTTTTCCCCTTCGCAGTTTGAGCTTCAAGCTTTCCTTTGCCTTCTCTTTCTACGATTTAATAACATTCTGACCTAGATTAAGTACTTTTGATTCCAATTGCCTTAGGAATTGGGATAACGTTAATATTGTGCAACAGATACTTCGTCTTTTATTCGCTACAAACGCATTGGAAAGTCAATATAGTTTTTTTTATCCCATACAATTTCGTGTGGCAGTTGTTAAATTAAAATACCATTTTTTCTTCTTCAAGCATTCCTCTCGACGCATATTCTGTGCCACTCGAGCATCCAAGAGTGCGCCTGCGCGTCACAAAATCGAACTCATTGTTTTTCCTCTGATTCGACGATTTGCCGTCGCAGAAAAGCTCGGAGAGTCGATAACGGTTGGATGAATTTAATTACGTAACTAAAATAAAGCGGCAATAATTGGAGTAGCGATTTCAAGCGCGGCTTAATTAACACAGTGGTTTTGCACGGTAACTTTTCGATTCGATTCCCTTCCCTTTTCATTTATCTACTGTGCGCACCTCGCAACAGGAATTACATTGACACGTGGAATGGATTTGCTCGTTTGTTGACGCATCCCCGGAAATCAAGCTTGCACCTTGCAATATTAAAACGGGGCATGATA
Organism: Perdita meconis; assembly: GCA_030770465.2. Lineage (NCBI taxonomy): Eukaryota > Metazoa > Arthropoda > Insecta > Hymenoptera > Andrenidae > Perdita > Perdita meconis. The sequence continues at coordinate 23,307,281 of JASKOS020000002.1, forward strand.
CATTTGTGTAGTAACCTTTAGTAACCTTTCAATTTTTCTCGGTTGTTGACACAGGCGAATCTTTAAAACTCCTTTGAATTTTAATTTTAACCCAGACTTCAAACAGCGCTCCCGATTTTAATTTTCAATTTTTCGAAAATTCTAGTTCAATTCTATTACCACCGACACGACAAAAGACCCCACTAATGTCAGTAATTGACCGTCTCCTTAGCGATTCACGAACTTCCTTCGCGAGTGTGGCTTCGATTGCGATAAACTCGAGACGCGTTGCCTGGTTTCGTGATTTACGAGCAAAATAAACGCGATCCGCTGACCCCTTTACCAGAAAACCGGGCGCGATTCCCAGGGAACCACTTTCGAAGCGTCATCTCAGACTTTATACTCGAGCGATCTCGTTAATTTAACCGGCAGATTAATCTGCGACGGTGCAGGATACTTAATCGAAGAACACTCTTCTCGGACAGCCTGCGAGAATTACGGTGGAAGCCCCCGCGACCTGACCTCGTTTCCCCTCCCCGGAAAGGTCAGTTTATGGTTTGAAATTCGAAAGAGCCGGGTTCGCTTACCCTATCGTCGAACCGTCCCATTAGCATTCCAGCCTTCCTGATTTATTGGGACCGATTCCTCGAGAATCGTGGAGGAATGAATAAAAGGATGCCAGGCGAACCCTCCAAGTAACGGTTCTTCGCCGAGATAATTACTAGGGCGCCTCCCAAGAGCTGAACGGTTTTAATCATTGGGAGGAGGGATATTTTATTTTTTACTCTGACAAGCCCACGACGCGAAGTATATGTAACAGATGTAGCAGCGCTCAGAATACGGAGAGATTGTAGGAATTATTAGGGCGACACAGGACAAGGAAAAGTAACGTGGTGATTATTTTGGGAGTAAAGATTTTTGATCATATATATTATTATAATACGATGAAACGAGGTCGTACGTTAACTTTTCGACGTGCTGTGTTTTGAATGGAAACTCATTATAAGGTGATTTTTTATCGTGTCACGTGAACTATTCGGGCGGAAGGTAGAAAGTAATAAAAATAAAAAAAAGTTGACATTCCGGATTGAATATAAACGCGATTTATAAGTAGATTTCTATTTTTACTACAAACATGTATATTTATCTCGAATACCCGGTTTTTGTTTCAGTCATCAATCAACCTTCGATTGATTTACGCGCTACTGAATGTTGCACACGCAAATCCTTATTTTTTCCCATATTTCCGCCGCTTAGCTCGCAGAGTTTCAAAACATGTTTACTTTACCGTTGCATCGATTTCAACATATTGTTGTCCATAACAGTCATGTAGACAACCCCTGCGGTTAGTTATTTTTCGCAGTCGCCCTAAACGCTTCTGCATACGTCCCCAAACATCCCCAGCCGAACAACAAAAGACGTATACACCGATACCAACGTGAACGAGGGAAAAAGTTTTCCCGGCAGCAACTCGATCCCCTTCGTATTTTACCGACTGCGCCATTACCAACTACGCCTAGAGTCTCTCCACTTTTCCTCGTTTTCGTTTCGCGAAAAACGAAGAAGCTGGAAAGGTATCCGCGTTGAAGTTGGTTAAAATAGGACTGCCTTACCGAGGGGAAGACGTCAGATTCGAGTTGTCAGTGTTCTCCATCTCCCACACTACGGTCGACGCCAGGGAAGATCCAGTCCTCGGTGGAGCAAATTGCTCGCAGTTGGGCAACTCTCGTCGGTGTTCTCGACGGGAACGCATCGAGGACCGGTCGCCCGGATCTCGGGAGGAAGTTTCAAGGTCGCCCGATAAAAGATACGCATCGGAGTTCTCACACGCGTGCGGTCGACCCCGGCGAAACTTTCGGACGACTCGCTTTCCTTCGAGTCGCGTCGCGCCGAATCCCTCATCGCCCGACTTCTTCGCTCGCCTTCTCCTGGCGTGCGCGTTTCATAGAAGGAACCTCTTCGCCGTCTCTCCTTTCGCTTCGAAATAGACGCTCGCGGTCCAAAGATACCGAGACGACCGCGATAAAAAACTGGTACTGAGTCACCCAGCCTGGCATACACGGCGGCGGTGGAACAGAGACGGGGTGAAAGCTGCTAGGATGGCCGGAGCAAGACGGAGAGAAAGGGAGAAGCGAACCGCAGGCAATAAATGTTGTGTGTTGCTGCTCCGCTGGAACCAGCTTCGAACGTTGCTTGCGCAACTAACCGCCACCGCTGTCGGCCACCCTCCCCACACACGCTCAAGCCCTCCTCGGGATACGCACACACCGGTCTCGTTTTATAACGCGTAAACCCGTTCCAGAAAACAGGAACGACCCGAGGGTTCGATTGGCCACGATCGTAAAAACTGATTTGCCCGGGATTTCAGGGAATTTTTATCGGGGCCGCGCAGCGCGGTCACGCGGTCTGCTTTTTTTCCCCCGAGAACTCGGCCGGAATTTTTCTCCGGTTGCTCGGGATTCGGTGAATGAAATACGAATGTGCGGTTATTAGAGCGAAATGGTTTGTTCGTGGGTTGCTTTTGTTGTGTTCGGTATTGAACGTTATTTCAATGTTTACATAGTTTAATATTTATTTGATAATAGGAACTAGAATAAAAGCGAATGAATATTACTTATTCATTTTTAAAAGTGCAAGTTTCTTTATTATTTATTATTTAACGGTTTTATGAAACTTTAAATATTTCATAATGTATTACAGAATGAAAATATCTTCTGTAGGCGGTTGGATGCCTGAGTTTGTGTTTACGTTTCGGTTATAATGTTTAGGAGAATCTGAGTTGTCGGTCGGCCTGGATAGCTTAATTGGTTAAAGCACTCGCCCGGAAAGTGAAAGATCCGGGTTCGAATCCCGGTCCAGACAATCCGATCGGCCGACTCTTTTTCTCCTACAGTTTTCAGAAGTGGGATTGTGAGCCCTCGTGTCCTGTCTTTGTGTTTATGATTTATTGGGATTTTCGCGGATACGTGGCCGAGGGCGGCCACATTTGTCAGGCTGGCCGAGCTGTAGGCGGTTGGATGCCTGAGTTTGTGTTTACGTTTCGGTTATAATGTTTAGGAGAATCTGAGTTGTCGGTCGGCCTGGATAGCTTAATTGGTTAAAGCACTCGCCCGGAAGGTGAAAGATCCGGGTTCGAATCCCGGTCCAGACAATCCGATCGGCCGACTCTTTTTCTCCTACACTTCAAACATAAATTTAACCTCGTAAAGGTATCATGTATGTATAAATAGACTGTAACTGACACCGGAAAATGGAAGGGTATAGTCCTAGGGTTAATAAAAACATGTATAGCCAAAGAAATAATTTAATGCTGAAATTAAGTAATCTCCAATATCAAAATGTATCCAGTATACATAAATATTGAAAATCTGTACTCCAACTTTATGAAATCAGTGAGGTACAATCTAACAGAATATTTCAGATGTCTCGTATCGGCAGACCTTGAAAATTTCCGAAGGTATATTTTATTATTATGAGTGTAATAATTCCATGGAAAAGGAAAAAATTAAGAAAGGAGACTGAAGGTCAGAAAGTTATTGGGGCAAGCAATCTTCTTGTTTAATATGACTGTTTCTTCTGAATCCCTGCCACAACTGACTTGCAATTTAGTTGTAAAACTTCTTTCTCGCATCTTGAATGGGCCTCGACACATAAGGCAAGCAGATGTCCAGGAATCCTGCAGGACACAATATTTCTTGACCCGTAAAACCGAGAGCAGGGTGCAAAGATTTACTAGGCTTTTTCTATCTAATTTACGAAGCAGTAATATACAGTGACTCACACATTTGTCTACAAAGAGTATGTTAAATTCTAATTACTTAAATTGCACAATAAATGTAATGGAAACTCGGAAACGATTAAGCATGGAAAAATGAACGACAGAAATTAATAGGAAAAATATAATACTGGAAATTTCAAAATCAATTTATATTAATTTCAAAATTAATTTTATAGACTTTATTCATTATAAGATGGATGAAATTGTCTTAGAACACTATCTTCCAACTTTTGATTGATTTATACCTAATAGTTACAAAACTGCAGTTAGATACTATAATTATAATTCCATTACTTAGTAAAAAATAAAACGATCCGATTATTGCAAATTCCATACGTCATAGTGAAAATAATTATCAAAAAAAGTGAATGAATTCTAATGAATGGATTGAAAAAAACTCATAAATAAAAATTACAACATACATAATTTTGTGTAATTCATACTAAATATTATTAACATAGATCACAAAAAAAACACGTTCACCACAAAAGGGTTCAATACGCTAGCCCAAAGAAATTCAATGGCTCCATTATTATTCCAGGAGTTAAATTCAATTTCAGATTTCGCGAGTACCCGTGTTATCTGACACTCTCAACCGTGCGAAAAGAGGGAGAAAAAGAAGGCTAGATCGAATTCCCAAACGCATCTGTGAAGGGTAGCAGGTAGCTGTGACCGTCACTGAAGGAAGTCAGGAGAGTGTGTCGAGGAAGGGGAAACGATGGTGGAAGGGAGAAAAAAGGGAACGAAGAGAAACGATCGTGGGCCGCGCGAATAGAGACCCTCCACCCTCGTCCCTGGAATGTGTCGCGTCATCGCGTCAAACTCGTTGGCCCGTCGAAACATTCCTCGCCCCCTGTCCCCCTCTCTCCCTATCGTCCCGTGTTTCGCGGCACCCTTCGTTCTTCCATTGTATACACAGCTTCATCCTCGCACCCGGCACAGCTGGTTCGTGAGCTGCTATCGCGAGCAATTCTAACAGTGTCGCGTTACCCCGATACCGAAGCAAGGGGACATTTAATTTTTTCCTCCCCTCGGGGACAACGTGCTCTCTCTGTCCCTGGGGACGTTGTCACTGCGTTTTTCTTTTAATAAAGCGATATCGATGTCGAGAGATTGCGAGTTCCGCCTCTCCGCGATCGAGCCGATAAAAATTCTTATCAGACAATTAAGAGTGCAGTAGGACAGCATCGTTACGCGGTAGTTTTTCTGTCTCTCGATCCATCAGCGATAATCGCTGCATCGTTGCGTGTATTATGCGCTTCGGAATTCTCGGAATTTTTGTTGATTTTCCTTGTCGTTTATGAGTTATCCGCAACGTTCTCGTACTGTCCGTTCGATTTTGGAGCACGCAGGCTTGTCGGGTGGATCGATGGTTCCGAGCGAACTTGAATTCGGTTCCCCCTCAGTTCCGCAATGGCCGTCGTTCTCGCTGGTGTATCGTTGGCCGGGGTCTGCTCGCGCGAACAGCTGCCGTTATCGGACACATACTTTGGAACGTCTCGCGCCACTCGATATACGACGTCGATAATGACACAAGCAACGGTCGTGTCGGCGTGCCTTCCGCGAGCTTTACAGCCGGCCTTTAACGTAACTTTACAACCGAGCGCGCCGACTATGTGTGCCGAGGCTCCGACCGACTGCTTCCTGCTTTTACCTCCTCTTTTATCGCGCATCGCTCGTAATGAAAACCCTCGTCCTTGGTATTAAAATGCGCCGTTTATTTTTAGACGTAGCATAAGCTCCGCGATGACCATTACGAAAGAAAGCTCCTCTCAGGCCGCGCACCTCGCCTTCCTGTATTTCACTCTCCTGCGATTCTTATCCCTATTCTTACGCAGATTACTTACTTGCTTCCCTATTGCAATAGTTCCTCCTAAACACAGAATAATTAATATCTACCTGATAAAATCACGTGTGTGTAGGTACTTTGAATCAGCGTTTCGCAATTTATGGACCGCATACAATTTTCAACAAACCGCGAAATGATAGCGAAGTAATTTATTTCTAAGAAATTTCGGTAGTTAAATAACGAGGAATTGTAGTAATCCTACCAAGAAATTGAACAATATTCATAAATTTTTTACTAAGCAAATGAGAAAAATATAACCGCGCAAAACTTTTTGTGTTACATTGTTCTATTTTAGGATTATACAAAACAGATTTTTTATTCAGCTTTTCGTTAATTTTTTTTTTTTTATTCAAAAGTTATGATGCAATGTGACGCTTTCAAAAATGATAGCAGAGACTAATTCTAACTTCTAGATTTATCGGAAACAAAAATTATAAAAAGATTCTTAATTTGTATAAGTCCTGCTATCAAAGGAACCATAATTAGCCACTTACGTTATAATTAGATAAAATGGCGTACACTCAAAGTTTGAATATAAAGAATCTTCCTTTATATTATAAAAAAAAAATTCGACATCTTTATTGAAACAATGATTTTGTTTCCTGCAATAATCAATTAACAGCAACATCCGTACATAAGGTTCCAAAAGTTATGGTACAAACATTTGGTTCGCAGTACCATTACAAATAAATATGTTGAACTAGTAAAAAGGTTGAGAGACTGCTCTAAATGATTCCAAAGATAAGCCATTTTGGAGGACACGTTCTTTCCAACTCAAGATCACCGATTACTTCTACATATTACTCTCCATTTTTCTTATTCCATATCATAGTTATACATCAACTAGCAATATATTATTTGCTTTTGCAGTACTCGAAGCTCGAGAGATTGTTGAAGATTAGTTGATTGCGATGATTTGAGGAAAGTTGACGTTAACGTCGCGTCGCCTGTTTTCCAGAATCGAGTTTCAATCGTTCTCAATATACGTTCGACACCAAAATAAAAGATAAAGCAAATGCAACAGTAGAATCGCTGTCGTGTCACGGGCACGAAATCGGATCGCTGCGTGGATTCTATCGAAATCGCCGCCCACGCCCAATTAACCGACGCCGCAAACGCAGCGTTGACAAGCCATACGGGCGCCAGCATCGCGCTCGTTCAGTATGTATGTACCTCGTCCCATGCAGCGTGGTCGGTTATCTCCGGTTCTGGGAAAATCATTTTTTCCTCTTGGCGTCGATTAAGGCGGCAGGATGTGGGCCAAAGGTCGCGCACGCTTGGCGACGATGATACGAAAAGTGGAACGAATCTCGGGGGAGTCGTTGACAACTTCCAGGCTCTTGGCTCTCCGAAATTATCGCTGGCTACGTATTCCGCAGATTCTCCCCTCTCCCCTTCTTCCTCTCTAGACGAAAACGATAAATAGAAGGCGGTGTCAGTCATTCGAGAAAATTAGTTGGAGATAACGCTCGAGACACAGATAGCGTGGAGCGTTTAAAATAAAGAAGCGTTGCTTAATATATGAAATATGTGAGGGCACGCACCGAGAAGTGAAGAAAAAAATGTAACCGATTAGATACGGTTTCAAGGCGTGATTAGTGCAATTTTTTTTTACGAATTTGTGTAGCGATGATAAATTAATATAATCGGTTTATTGTGGAGCATTTTATGTTGTTTGGGTGTGTATGTGAATTGTTATGGTTCAGAAGTTTTTATGGATACTGTTATCACGTTTTTTAAATTGTATTGCTAAATCATTTTTTTAGTTATGCTCTTTCAGTGACTATGACAAACGTTCATTCTATAGACCATCTTTTACACTATATTATTAGTAGTAAAACTTACAACAGATTAAGTGACTTGGTAAGAGATTATTACATGTAATAGCAAATGTCTTATGTTAATACCTTCGTTTCCAGAGAACATCTTAGACATTTAATTAGTCGGTTTAAAAATTACCTACAAACTGTTCTAATCTGATCTAATAAATATTAGAAACAATTTTTATTCAGCTTGTACAATACGTAGGAAATATTCTGAAAATTGGAATAATTTTCTAAACTGGGAATGTTTCATTTGCCATTTTCTTTGACAGTGTATTCTTTGAACACGAAGCTTGAACTGTAGTAAAGGGACATTGTGAGTTGTCTAAATTTTTTTAAAGTATTGAACAAACTATAAAATTTTAGAAAGTTACAAAGTGTATTTTTCCATTCTTTTTGAATTTCTTTTGAAATGTTCCCTATGAATAATCGATTGTAATTAATAGAATTGCTCGTCATACATCGAAAGACATTTCCACATCTTTAATCATTTATTTCTCATAAATGGGAGAAAATTTCCTCTGGAAACTTCCTAGAATTCTTTCACATAGCTCTCCTCGCAGCTAAAAAATTCGGAAAATTCTTCCTTAATTACATTTACTAGTAAATCAATTTCAGCACCAATTCCGCACTATCAGTCAGTATGTCGAGACCCAAGAATTTTCCGTATCAAAACTCCAACAGACAAGAAGGGTTAGGGAGCAGATTAGATAAAAGGGGAAACGTAACTTTCAATTACGCTACCGTTTACTCTAGCCACGGAGCGAGCGAGAAGGACGCACACGAGCCACGATTGTTTTCCCAAGCTCTATCTATTCGGTGTTAGGGTGTGCGCGGCGCCGTATCTCGCGTTTCGATATTGCCGGATATCGACTGCGTGCGATAACCAGGGCCCCGGTCGAACGTCCGCAAATACGTACCGACTACCGATAACCCTTTCACGATTACGGGGTCGCTTATTTTTGGGCATCACGACGAAAAAGTAAAACGCGCTCGTCCTCGATATTCGCCCGGGTCCTCCTACCCGATTTCTCCCGATTATCGATGCCCCGGCGACACAGTTCGCCGTCGCGCGAGCGCATTGTAATTACAGATAATGAAAGACAACGCGGATGGATGGCCAACGAATCGGGCCGACGCGACGCGACGACGAACCGAGCAAAGGCCAGCGCGATATTCTACCCGCGTCCGATGCATGCACGCGATTCCCCGGCGAAATTTCTGCTTCGAGAGATCGATCGATATCGCTTTAATTACGTGCTACCCTTCAGAAGGCGTATTGCTCTTACAATATTGGAGCGCTCGTCTAGGATAACCTATTGATCCTGCGGCGGGATGTCGTGTTTGTCTGCCCGATTCGCGGGAAATTGTATCGAGGTCGGACACGGCATTATCTCCATTCTTGCTCCTTTCGAGAAACTTCAAACGTGAACTTCATTCATTTTTGTGGGTAGTACAGAAGCAGGTGCACATTTATTGTCATCCACTAATGGACGTTAATTTATTTTTTCTTCAACCAAAATTTAAATTTGTAGCATTTGAAAATTTTAAATCAAGAAGGTTTAGTAATTTAAAAATTTGATAGTTAATTAGCCTCTCTGTTTTTTCTATTTTCACAATTTTTCTGTTTACTGTTCTTCGACATCCGCCATCTATATTCTTCATACCTATTTAAGCTGCAGTTATTTATGCATTTATGAGAATTTTAAATATGCAAAAATCTACGAAGCTGTTGAGAAATGCCAACATGTATACACAATACAAATTACAAGTAATAATACAAAGTACAATAATGTAGAAATTAAGAGACACTGTTATTCTTCATTTTCATGCTTACAAAAATTAAATTTTGTATTAAAATTCGCAGTCTACTCATAATATTCTACTAATAAAAATGATTACACAATGTATCATAATTTTAAAGAGTGACTTGCTAGGATAAATAAATCACTGCCAATTATATATTCATTACAGAAAATAATATCATTCGTAGAAACTACTCAATATTCCACTTAATTAACTCTCGTCGCACCTTACACCGTTATTAATTCAACTGTTTCATAACAGGGAATGTGAATAACAAATTCAGCGAACGAGGTCATAACTCCCGCCGCTCCAGCTGACGGCTAAACGCAAATCGTGTTTTCCGCAAACCACAGCGACCCGGACGATCCACCTACTCTGTTTCCCCATTTTTCCTCACTCCCTTTCATCTTTATACAACCATAAAAACATGCTTGTCATGCGACAGGTGAGCGTCACTCCGTTCCGCGCGCCGCCGATTGGGTAATTGTTTCCCCGGGTTGCGCAACGCGGCGCAATTAAACGATACGTGCAAGTGGTTCACGGATGCGTAACACAACCGAGTATTACCTTTTTAACGGGCCGATAAATTGCGCCATTCGCGTGCACGGTCTCTCGCATCTGTGTCTCCAGACAACGACGACGACGACGACGCCGGAGCTCGGAATCGAGTTCCATTCAAGCCCGCCGCGTCCCTGGAACACGTTTCCACGAAGCGGTTACAGTTACCGGGGGCCCCGAGCGCTTCCTCCGTCCGTTTTCCTGCCGGCGCGGCGCGCGGATAATCGGGATACGCCGGCGTCCGCGGGGATAATCGGTTCACGGGATATTCAAATTGAACCTGTTCGATGGAAAAAAGCGCGCGGGGCCGTTTTTCACCGGGCGAACCAGTGGAACTGGTTCTGGTGTCGGGACCTCGTCGAGAACCTGTTCCTCATGTCCCGCCGTCCTGTCGCTGACAAGTCTTACTGGTTCTCGCGCCGATTCGTAATGTTCCGTCATCGCGCCGTGGCTGCGTGTCCGCCGGAGGGGAAACGAGACTCGCGAGCGATCCGATCGATCGGCATTATCGCTTTAAACGAGGCCGACGTAACCGCGGACGACGGGCCGGCGATATCGAAACCGTTGACCGGGGTAATAGGCTCGATTCCAGTGCTTTAGATTGCGATCGAACGGAACGAAACGCCGCGACCGTGGTCGAGCGTTCGACCTAACAGCGTTAAGGCGGGTAGCGATGGCCAAATAATCGATGGGGACCTTGCGCTGGCGTTGAGTGACGAGATGGCCCTTGGTTCCGATTGGTTTGGGATTTAGAACGCGTCGATGACGTGGTATCGATTAATCTGATGATCTCTGCACGTTACCTTTGCGAACGCAACTCTCTAGTGCTCATTTCTAGATTCGAGCACTGAGAAGTTAGACAGGACATTTTATTTATTTATTTACGGGAATAGAACCCATTAGAACTTAGAACAAAAATAATGATACACAAAATACGAACTAAAAGAAAATACGAAGTGATATAAATGTACTATAATTGTCAAAAAATAATTATAAGTTCTTTGATCATTCATGCGAGTGATGATGCACAGGTTTGTTAGAAACAAAGTGCTACGTAAGCAACGAAAAAAATTTTAGAACAAGGAACTTACTCGTTCTGATCGTATTCTTAGTGCTTGAACTAAAGAACAGCAATTTCATTGTGATTCGATGATCGGACCAAATGTAGTGTGTGCAGAAATAAATCGTATTTAATACTAATGCGGACATTTAGAGTACTACATTGAATTAGCCATTATTAATAATTAAACGTCATATAACATCTTTTTTTTTAATATTTTTGAATTGATTCATTATCGAGGTAGTAATCAATTACTTTGTAAATTTTTACTGCAAACAAATTTTTTATATCCTTTTCATAACGAATGAACGCTTAAATGAGCAGAAACTGGGACATTCACCTTAGAACCGTAATCGTGGCAGTACCTAGACTTACGGTTTCCAGAATGAAAAGCAGCTAACCGGAGTTTGTGTTGAGATCTTTCCAATAGTCTGGTGTGCGAAGAAGATAATGGGGACCAAACTATTGAACCAAATTCAAGAATAGGTCCGACCAATTGTATAATAACCTTAGAGTACCTGTTTCATTGAGAAATTTAGAAACTCTCTGAAGAAGTTCCATGGATTTAAAAGCACGAGAGGTAATCATTTTAAAGTGCTTCACAAAAGAGGTTCTGACAGAACAGAATACCAAGATCCAGGATTGCGTCAAAAATTGTTAAGAGAATAGTTGAAGAGAACAGTATTCAAAATAGGGGCAAATATTATGATTATACATTCATTTTGTGCTGCATTTGAACTTCCCAGCCACATCAGAAAATATTTAGACGTATATAGTTTACAATCTGTATATTTGTCAGATAGACGATGCTTGTTTAAGAATTCGTAGAATATTTATGTGTAATAGCAATAGTGATTGAAATGGCAAATGTGCAGATGTTCGTATTAACTATAGCTGAAAAACCCCCCGTAACTATTATCGAGCTCTAGTAAAATTAAACGGAGACTACCTGCAAAACATAGAGACCGTAGAATTAACGACCACCATATCGCGTGAGACTGCGTGGAAACGAGAGAAAATAACGGCGGAACAAGATCCAGCGAGGATGAAGATGATCGATGAGTAGCGGCCACTTGATCACAACCCCACAAAGAGAAGAAGGTTCGCAGGTAAAAGTGGCAACTGCTTCTGGCATTCATCCTCGTTCCCCTTCCTTCGGGTTCCCAGTCGATAAAATCCATATCCTCCGGACCACTCGGATATTATGCTTTCAGGCAGCCGCGCTTCCTCGAAGCGATTGGATCGGATGGTGCGTTCGGGTGAAAAAGATCCCTCGGTCGAAGGCGCCGGTCCTCTGGGAGGATCTGGGTCGTTGGCTGTTATCCTAACGGTATATGCGAGAGAGAAGCTACGCGAGAGGACGAGCTGTGTGTGTGCCTCGTTCTCCGTGAACGCGCGCGCAAGCGTGTGTGCACATACGACTGTGTGCATGCCGAGGGAAAGGAAACTCGAAGCGAGAAACGAGATTCCGCCGTCTCCTCCGAACGATGTCTATCTAACGACCGGGACACAGATATAGCCGGCTGAATAATTTACTTGGACGCTGGAAACTGCGGACGTGGCCGCGTTTGTTTGCAAATGTGGAAATGGTGGATATTTAAATGCCCGCGGCCAGCCCGCCGCTCCCTTAGCTATCTCGTTTAAATTCGTCTGCGTGCCCTCGCCCGCGGACTCCTCCGCCTTCGTCGACGTGGATCGATGCGAGCGGACCTTCCTGGAAATTGCTACGTCGTCGTCCGGATGCGAGATCCATCGACGATACGTCCTCGCGATTGATTCCCTCGGTAATTGTAACGTTCCTGTCCCCAACGATTATGTTAGGATTGTCATTGGCCGTCTTTTATTGTTTACTTAGGACGTGAGAACTTTCGCGAATTCTGGGGAATTGCAGGGGGGAACGAGAATTGAAGTGCGAGATGTATTTTTTGTTGGGTTTTATTGAAAGTTGTGTTAACAGAAGGTGTATGAGTGAATAAACAAATATTTGAGAGTCTTATATAACTAATGGGGTGTAAATCCAGTTTTTTTATTTTGAATGAATTAGAAAAATTTATTTATTAAGCAATTGTATTGATTTGAAACTAAACAGACAATTCTTATTTAACAAATATATATTTTGACTGAATAAGTAGTAATTATTGAGTTGACAAATTTTTATTTCTATTTTTGCTGAATTCTTTTAATTTGGGCTACTTTTGATACACATCAAAGTCAAAGTTTTCTCATAAGAAACGGTAGCTGTTGGTTAACCGTGCACAGTAAAGAATACAGTTCATTGATGTATTGTTCAAATATGACACAACATGTTTGGGTTAATAATTAAACATTAATATTATATTTTAGAGATTATTAAACAGCATTCATTTTCTTTTTTAACGTACCTATATTGGCTATTATAACTAAGAAAATGTCCAATATAGAACTGTATATGTATCTGTTGTTAAAATGTCTTCATTTCTTCAGCACTTTCATTGTTTATAATTAATATAAGGTAGCCCAATTATCACGGTCCAATTTAGAAGGTTTTTTTAAATTACAAAAGTATGTCGGAAATATGGAGTAAAATTATGCCAGCCTCTGGGTTCAAAAAATTTGGATCAAAATGTTTTCTGTTCAGTACAATTTAAGGAGAGTTTTAAAATAATTACAATAAATTTTCTGTCAATGTATTCTTTCCCAGAAATTTTCAAAATACCTTTCAACATTTTTCATATGAAGAAACGTATTATTCTTTTACATTTATCTGTTAGCAAATATTGCAACAATTTGGCAAGAATTGTAGGAAGTGTATTTCTTCCATCTGGAGCAAAGAAGCATTTAAAACATATATATTTAGTTTCCTCCGTTTAGATGAAAAAGAATGCTTCATATGATATTCTCAGTATCCGTGAAGACAAATGTAAAAATTATATATCTACAAAGAATTGGGGTTCGATGAATCTAGAAAAATATTTGAGCTAACTCTATTTGTATGATTTAAGAATTAAGTACTAATTTCATGGAGCTCGAATCATTTCCTATGAAGAATTGAAGATGACCCTCAGAATTTCTGGAAGAAAAGGATCGACAAATTTACTGTAATCATTTCAAAGCTCTGAGCTGAGATATGCGAATAACTGGAACCTATTAAGAACAAGCTAATTAACATCATAACATTAAAACAGCGTAATGCACATTGATCCCTCATTAATATTTATTTAGAAACCCTAGGACAACCTTCCTACGTAATATTTATCACCACTGTCATCGACAAAGCCTCAAACCTCAATCGAAAACCATTTCACGAAGATCCAGTAATAAATACAGATCTCAGCAATTCCACCAGCGAACACCCATTTTTATCACCGCCTTCAAAGCACCGTTCTCGAATCCCCAGAAACGCCTGCTCAGAATTCCCCGCAACTCAGCGGAACCTGTAATCCCGCAGTTACCGTGGGACCGTCGACCCCCGACATCGAAAAGCTTTTCCCCTAGTAATTCCGAACTATCGAGACCCCGGCGATGCGTTCGCGAGACTGCAACGAGGCGGCGGGCAAGTTGTTCGACGAGCGGTCGTTCAACGTCGTTTACCAACGAACTGGGTCACATCCCGAACCTCTCGAGACGCTTTTCTATCGTCGGGGGGGGGGGGGCGGAGTCGCTAGCCTCCCCCGACCTTCGTTCAACCATTATTTCATCGGCATGCGCGTCTCTCCCGTGCCCGATACCGTTGACCTTCTCCAGAAAGCACTCTTGCCTTCGTTCTTGCTCGCTGGGTCGGGACACGCATTATTTTCTCCTCCCTCCGCGCTCCGGCACTGCCTCTCGTGCCCCCCACCGTGTCACGGATGGATGCCATACGAGCTCCCATAAACGTGTACCCGCCCGCGTTCGCATTGGCGCGCGCGCGCACGAGCACGAGACGAGCGCGAGCGCGCGAGAGCGTGGCGGCGCGGCGGGTGCTGCATGCCCGGGGAGACGCTTAAATGCGCTCCGGAGCGTGCAACGCGCATGCGTGCTCGTCTCTCGAGTTGCGGAGGTGCCCTCCCCGCGGCTTCCCTCCCGGCCCTCGGCTCTTTGGTTCCTCCTCGTTTCTCTTTTCTCCTTTCTCTGCTCGGCTCTCCCGGCTACGGTGCAGCCTGGCGATGCAAGCGAAACCGTATCCTCGCCGAATCGCGACCATTGCCTCGCGGTCGGCGGAATATACTCGTCAGAAGAAGCTCGTTGCACCTGCATCGCTGTCTTGTACCCCAACATTCGAAGAAGTTTGAATCCGCACTGAAGACGACTATATCATCATAATTAATCGCAGCGTGTCGTCTCGCTAATCGTTATAGAAACGGAGATGACTGTGCCGGAGGATTAAGGTCCTCCGACGTGGATGACTCTATTCGTTAAACGCGCTCGTTTCTCGCGGAATGACTTTTCACCGAATCCGAACCGTCGGCGTTCAGATGGAAACGGCAGTAAATTTCTCGGACGAGTTACGCCGCTCAGAACGATCGTCAAATTAGCCCCATCGCTAGGTGTGTAACTGGTTTCTCGCGTGTCGATGCGTGCAGCATGTGCACCGCGGCCGCGGTGCCGTGTGTGCGCCGTGTGTGTCAGAGGAATACTTTATCGACTAGCAGAGGGGCGAGGAGAGCGAGTCGCAAAGCGGTAGTGGTGGCAGTGCTGCGTGGAGTGGCTCAGCCGGTGGTTACTCATGGCACATTGGCGCTGCACGGAGGCCTTTGACCTCCGCTTCTCTCTCTCCCTCTCTTCCTCGTTCCCCCCACTCTCTCTTTCCCTCGCACTTTCAACCTCTCCCTTGCACTCGCCTGTCCACCCTCTCTATTCTCGTCTCGGTTCCTCGCGCGTTCTTTTTTTCTCACTCCTTCGACCGTCCCTCTCTCCGTCTTCCTTCATATCCCTTCTTCACGTTACATACATTGAACCGTGGCGGTTTATTGTCGCTCTTCCTCTCCTTTGGCCGAGCAACGAACACACTTCTATACGGGGTGTCTTCAAAGTCCCGCCTTGACACGTGAGATCAATTTCGAGGAAGTTCCTCGTTTCCTCGTCGTGCGACTGCCCCCTTGGGAGGCTTCCAGCTTCGAGGCCTCGAACGTCCCTCCGCGTCGAGCTCATCTAATGAATAGAAATATCGTTTCCACGTAGCTCCTCAACCGTCCGGTTTTTCAATACGCGCTTATGCGACCCGGGCTTCCCTGAAAGTCAAACTTCCCTGCCATTCGGAGCCGCGACAGTCATCCATTCGCCCGAGTCGCACCCTGTATACGCGTGCAAGCGTTCCCCACCTACGACCCTTTCCACTCTCCCGTCTGCTCGTCTCGTTTCCGCGTCCCTCGACCCGTGCACCCTTCGCCCCCCTCTGCCCCGGCGACCGTCCTTCCCCCCCGCCCGCCGCGCGAGAGTCGAGCGTGCAACCCGCTACGACCTGCATTCATCGCGCAACAAAACCTCCACGGGCTCTCCCGACGATAAACGAAACCGTGCACTAAGTGTATTATAACCTCCCACGTTCCCGCCGCTAAAGGTCATGCCTTAACGAGCCGCTTTTTTCCTACCTTCTCCGCTTCCCTCCGTCGTCGCTTCTTTCTCATCTTCTCCGCCTCCTCCCTTCACCGGTTACCCGTTCCCGGTTCCGGACGCCTCCGCGTCGCGATTTCTTCCTGCGAGACGACGACGACGACGCCTCGAAACCCGTCGCGACACACCTTCGTCGGAGTCTATCGCACTTCCGAGGACAGAGACGGCGCATGCAGATTCTGCGACCGCGTTGAACGTTATCAACCGCGCGGTTGCGGGTCGTGCGTCACGTTTGCTCGAGCGCCGAGATACACACCTGCGGGCTCGGAATCCTGTATCTTATCTTTGATAGATACTACCTGACCTATCTTCCTCGTCGGTTTCTCGGGAGGCGTGCACGAGTCGTTTCACCGAGGGTCACCGGCACTGCCTCGTGTTTTGGGAGTTCGGATTTAATTTCTACGGTCTCAGAGTCTTTCTTGACCCATTAGGATATTTTATTTCCTTTGATAACTGTTTTATTTTGCGGAACAATGTGAGAAGTTTAGTGTTAATATTTAGGTTTCTTGATCCTTAACTTTATACTAAAAATTCATTATTAACATTCTCAGAGGCTTTTCTTAACTCATATACATATATATTTACTTAATAATACAATGAATACATGGACTGATTACTTTCAGGCGTTAATCGCGACTGACTTCCTCGGGCTTGCTTCGCGCTCACTCTCATTGGCAACAAAATTGTTACAACATTTCTGCTAATATGTATTTAATAAAAGTTCATCCAGGATTTTCATGAGGGGCAAAGCTGGACGCAATTGTGATTTTCTGGTGTTTGATTATTTAACATTTTCGTCTAATATGTCACTTATATGTGAGTAACAGCTTTTTACATGGCTGTAAATAATACTAATTTAAGGTGACGGTCTTTATGGTTTTTTGACCGAATCCCGTATTTAATTTCGATCAACAAATGGTTCAATTTTAAATAAGTCAAATAAGTCAAGGCTTGCCTTTAAACTGTGTTTAATTTCAGATAAAAATAAATATGTTATATTAGCATTCAACTCGTAGAATCTTAACTAAAAGAGTATTTTAAACTACTCAATTTAATTTGAAATTCAATTTGAAACAATTCAGTCACACGCTCACTGCTGACGAACCTTTGATACCAAAAAAGTATTCGTTATCATTTATCCTATACCTCACAATAAAATTCTTGACTATTAGGGTTTCATTTTTGTGAATACACCAGCATAAATTAACCCTCCGTGAATCTCATGGGCCTTTTTGCGTTCGAATATCTCGAAATAGAGAAAAGATCACATCTGGCTCCACCCTCGTTTTTATATTTATTGGATCATGAAATAGACCTTGAAAAGTATCCTTGAGTTTTTGTCAATTTTTTAGAAGTCTACGAAATACAAAGTATGTAGTAGATACAAATAAAAGGAGTCAAAGAGGGTTAAATTCACCCTTTGTAGTAATTATTGCTGATAAAATAAGTTAAATTTAGGTATTAGTAAGTAATATAAAACATCACCATACAAAAACTGTATCTAATGGGAAAATACAAATTTAAATTCAGCATCGAAAAATACGTAAGAATCAGTATAAATGAAGACTTTGCAACAAGAAGGATGCAGCACTATGTTTAACAGGTTTTTAGTTATGACGAACAATGTATGTAAAGAACAATTCTACATCGTTTTGTGCGTATATTATTGTTCTGTCTTATATAAACGCATATTTGGTATAAACTTAGTCACAAAACAACCTTTTTATAAAGTCCTCAAATGTAAATAGATTGACTAGGAATCAGAATATTTTTTCAGATGATGAAGAGCAGGCTCAAGAATAACGTCATTTTTTTATGCCTACAAAAATTAATCTAATCATATTTTTCCATATTTAACTACTAAACCAACAATAAATCAATAAATTGTATTCTTTATGGCAGCAACTGTTCCTTGTACATTTTGGTGCAAGTCGGATGCAGCTTCAGATTTAAAAAATTCGCCAAAAATAGAAATGAACACTTAACTGCATAACTACTATTTAGTGTGAAAATATATATTTTTCAACTAGTGTACAGTATTTAATATTAAGTCAAAACAATAACTTTATAAACACTTTTTTATAATTTATTTGAAAAGGGTAAAAATGGAGACAAAAAAATCCTTTTTGCTGCAAGATCTTCAAATGTTCTATTGGCAAAACTCGTGTTTACCAGTCTAATTACAGGTGCGCTTTTCATCTGCACATTACAGTTTGTCTATACTTCTGGCGGTTCCTAGACCTGGAGCTCCAAAATTCTCCCAAGAACCCTCTAGCAGTCACACGAGCTCTCCCCGACGAGCACCAAACGAGTCCCGGACTAATGCACCCCATTAAAAACTCTCTCTCTCTCTCTCTCTCTCTCTCTCTCTCTCTCTCTCTCTCTCTCTCTCTCTCTCTCTCTCTTCATCTGGTTTGAAACTCGAGATCGATCCACTTCGGCAGAGGTCCTGAAAGACTTCTCGAGTTTCGAAAAGTGACACGAATATAGACGCGACCGGGAACCGGTCTTCCTTCCTTCGATCCTCCCGTCCAACCTGTCGCAACCGGTCGACTCTCTCAGAGGAGGAACGTCCACGTTAATAAATCGGGAGGACGTCGACCAGCGGCAACGTTTCCTCCGCTTTCTTCCTGCACCGGTGCTCAATGGCGGATCCGCGCGAAGGAATTCTTTTGTTCCGTCATTCATTGTCAGGCTCGCATTATTATGTAATCCCCGAGGCAGGAGCCGCGTGGAGTTCCTCGGCGACGAAGCGGCTTATCGATTGGAGCTCGCGCGGCGCTTCGCCGGGGAGACGAGGACGGTGCATTCACACGGAAACCAGAAAAACGCGCGGGGAAAAGGAGCTAATTGATCGCGTTGCAAAAACCTGTCTGCCGCGCAACCGTCCCCTCTCCTGGATCCCTCCTTTCGACTTCTGGAACGACATTTCCCACAGGCTGGACAAACCCCGAGGAAAACTCGGGGAAGCGATCGCGGAACGCTCGAGTTTCCTCGCGCGCGGTCACACCGGTAGGGAGAACTCGAAGTTCCTAAACGGCTGATGCGGTAAACAGAAGCGCCCCTTTGCCGGTCGGAGGTCGCATGACGGATTGTTGCGAGAGAGGCTGCTTACGAAAGTTTCGTTCTGGATTTAATTCTGTACACAAATAGTAGGGATACGTATAAATTGTTTTTCGCATGCAGCTGAGGAAGAAATATCAACGCGCTTTGACACAGGTGCACTGATAATAAGATTAATTGTGGATTGAGTTACTGCACTGTGTAGGAATATATTGATATTCATTGAAAATTCTCCACTGATTGGAGTCGCAAAACGTTTATCAATCTTTACTGAAATTCTAATGTGTGACAAATAGTCATTTGAAATTCATAGTATGTAGGTATTTTCTGTGATGATCTCCAAGTTCTGAATTTTAAAGTAAGACACTTAAGCAGATGAATTTTTTTGTAAACGAGGAAGTCCGGTTTCCTTTCAACCAGAAGAAGAAACACGGACATTTGAAAAAGAAACATAGTAATCTAATGTTTTTGATCAGTACTATTTATTAACGTCAAGTTTCTTTTATGCCTGTAAATCTTATTGACGATGATTTTTTTTTTAATTCCATCATAAATAATAATTAGAATCTATCGCAGAACTTCCATCATCAAGTACATCGACTCATTTAATATCCCGGACCTCTATCACTTTAATGAGAAACAGTATCTACATTCATAGTACGCAATAATATACATACCTGGAAGTTTATAACTGGACCGCGGATGTTTATGCATATCAACATGTTTATAAACACGGCTTGAATAAAATTAAGAGCTGAATAAAATTGTGTTTATCTTCTAAACATGATAGCATGTATTTCATGTCTGATATTCTGCATGTGTACACACCTTCATAAATTTTTGCATATTCACGCTTGACACAATTGCATAAACATGAACCGTCTAGTAATAACAATCCTCCATCAAAATACCCCTTGCACCGACAATGCCGTCTCACAATTCGTCGCGCAGACGCAACGACCAAGTTATGTCAGTTCCCCATCAAGTGCCGGAGCCAGGCAATAGACGTATCGTTTCGCAAGTGGACTCTCGCGCGCAATCTCGCGTCCATTCTTCGCTTGAAAATTCCCATAAGCATCAGTCCGGGTTTTCTTTACCTTAAAGACAAGAGTATCGCGTTTCGCGTGGGACTCTGTCCCAGCCATTGTGTCTCGCCAGGAATTTGAAACAGAATGCACCTGGTTGCACAATTTCGACCGCGTGCCGATAGAATTCGCCGCGCAGGGCGTAAAACGAAAGAGCTGGCTTGTGTCTGATAGCAGGCGAAACGCGCGATAAATATTTAGCACGAGGATCGTTTTCAAATTTGTTCACTTTAATTAAATGGAACAGTTTTGTGCATTAACTTTCCAGCTCGAAATTTAATTCTCTCGGAAATATAATTCCTATTTATTATTCTCCTTTTTTAATTGGTTTCATTTTAAACAGAATATGAGGAAATTAATACTGATATCATCGACGTTTGTTTCTCTTTCACGTTCTATCGCGATTTCGTTGTATTTATAATAATGGCAAATAGTTAAAATTCTTATGAATTGGAGTTTTAAGAACGTAGAGAGGATTAATGATAGTTTCCATTTCTTATTTTCTGTTCGCTACCCAAAACCACTGATTTCCGCTCGATTATTATTTTAAGTATCCAATTTCTTCTTCTGCGGAGAAGATGGTTCGGCTAACAATCGCGAGCATTGTCCCCCGGCGAGAAGGAAATAGTTGCGCGAAGTTGCGGCAAAAAACACGGGGCTGAAAAGTTTGCCCATTAAGCAGCGGAGCGGGCAGCTTTTGCTCGCGAGGAGGCTCCTGTCGTCGTCGTCGGTGGCGAGCGTGTGCAAAAGAGAAAAAGCTCGGGTCCGTGAACCAGGCGAGTGTGCGCGCGCGAGCAACAGCAGCAGCAGCCTCTCACGCACACGCTTCCTGCATTGTTACTTGGTATGGATCGCCGACGAACGAGCCCCTTTTATTATTACCATTTGTTGCCGCGTACGTGTTTCCTGCTACGTCGGTAACACGAACGCACACGCTCCACCGCATAAAAGCTACTCTCTCGCTCACTCGTCGCCGCGTCCTCGCTCCCTTGCGGCCTTCGTTCTTGCTTCTCCCGTCCCTTTTTCTCGACCTCGCCGGACCCTTCCTGCTCTCTCCGCTTTTCACCGACGTATGTGCTGCGTCGTCCATACCAAATGACCCATATATTCTCCCGGAATGTTTCGGAAAAATAACGCGGACGTGTGCGTTACGGTTATTTGCCGCGTTACGGGAATTTCCTTCGCGCCAGGCTTCTGCGTTTTCATTGAAAACGTATGAAATATTCACTTGGAGTTTCTGTTTTTAAGGCGTATTAATCTCTTTGGGATTTTGTCCACATCTGTGTATATTTCATTCTTTACTTGAATTGTAGATGATGTATTAGGGCTGGGTTAGGTTGCGAAAGTTGTGTCAGTTTTAATTAATACAGACACCATTTTTTTCTACTTTTTATGGATGTTCTGTTATTTGTTGAATCCTTCTATTTGTATTTCAGCATCTCGCACAGGAAAATGGTTAAATATTTCGAAGTTTTTATTAGAATCACACTAAATGAAAGGAGTGAAATGTAAACAGTAACAGCTAATATTTGAGATCGAATAGATTATCTCTGGCAAGTGCATTAAAAGTGCAATGTTGCAATCTTATTAAACAGTTTAAAGGCAATCTCATAAAATAAAAATAATCAAAACGAGAATGTGTAAAATGTTCAACAAATTCGGTCCTGAAAAGATTAACCCCCCACGGACAGAGACAATTAGAAGTTCAGGGTTCCGGAAACAGTATCACTCTAAAGTTACGTCGCAATTGGCTTCAGGGTGACTGACGTAAGTCGGAGAATACGCAAGTCGAGACAAAGTTCATACACTCTATTATATGTACATATGTACAGAATATTAACCTTGTATTAGGTCAGAAAATATATTTCATTGTAATTAGTGGAAACGTCTGCATTTGTCCTTCTATAGTTCTGACCCACTTGGAAAACTAAATCAACCTTGAAAGCTTCGGAAACTTTTAATTAAAAAAAATACCGTTCGAGATCTATCAAATACACGTAATACATTATTCATCTGTCTTAACGGGATTAAATGTACAATAATTAGAATATGATTAGTACATTACGCGTAGAAAAATTACGCATTACATTTCGAATATTTTTTTGTCCAAGTCGATTATGAATGTGATTATTCAAAAATCTTTAAATCTGTGGTATAAATAATAGAAAATTAGGCTTATGTAATCATGTATAAATTAACGTCGAATGTAAACTATCCAAAAAAATTCTGAATAGACTCTTCATGAAAGACGATTTTTAGCCGCACCTAGAAATCTCGATTGTCTCTGTACATAGAGCGCGAGATAACGCGTCGAGTCGCTTTAGCAGGCGAGAACCTGTTCAAACACAAGCAATCTGGTCGCGTGAATTTTACGAGGCGACGATCTAGATAATTTGTCGTGGGTGCGTGAGTGTCCTCTGTGCGTGTATGTGTGCGTGGCGAGTAAGAAGACACGCACCGAGGTCACGCGGCGAATGGGCCGACAGCCATCTTGAAAATAACGATCCGTGCATCTGTCCTACCGCCATAGAACGTGGGACGAATTCGGTGTTCTTCCATTAGACACATTCCATAGGTCATAGTTTCAGACTGTGTTCGTTCAGAAAACTTGAAAGAAAATGTCTTCGTTGAAACGAACTCTAGCTGTTTCGTAGATTCAATCCTTAATCGTAATGGTACTATGACCCCAACTATTATTCTTACTCCACGTATAAAGTAGTTATGAAGTAATTGAACCAATAATCGTACAAGAAGTATCCTACTGGGCTCTGTGAATTGAAACATAATGCAGTCCCTGTGCATCCTGTATGAAAATTGTATGTAACCAGACTGTAGCGACTCTGTTTCACAATTTCTCTATCGTCATACTGTTACCGTCGTATCGTTCGAGTTTACACGATAAAAGTAAGTCAAAAATAATGAATCAGAGTTTCTCGATACAGGTCTCCGCGCGTGACCTTCGTCGTTATCGATTCATTCTTTTTTCGGCAAGGTAAACGGATCAAAGTTGTTTAGCGGTTCGGGAAGTTTCGGTTCTTCGAACTCGATACAACGGCGAATACGGCGGCACGACGCGCGGTGCGGCGGTGTTGGTGAGGTCATGGCACGGTCTCCCGAGTAACGCGATATAAGCGAGCGTGTCGAGGTTCGAGGCTGCCGTTGTCTCGCAACTTTCGTGGAACTTCAGTCTCGCGGATCGACCCCCCAAGGTCGCTGAATTCCAAGGCCCACGGAATTTCTAAGAAGCTTGAATAGGACGGGGAATTCGTGCAGGAAATTGGAGACGCGTTAACGAGTTCCCCGCAACTTTCCGTTAGGGCTAACGAGCCCGGCGAGAAAATTCGATTCCCCGAATTCCATCGACTTTCTTAACTTATTATCTTCGTGGGCAGGATTCCCGAGCGCACGGACCAACTTTCCAAGGATTAAGAGACACCGGTTTATATACGGCGATACAGAATCGCGGGTCGGTGATGCGGATCACGGTGATAGGAAATATTTCTGTTTGGCATTCACGGCGACGTTAATTAGGGGGAATGAGGGCAATGCT
This sequence comes from Perdita meconis, assembly GCA_030770465.2. Classification (NCBI taxonomy): domain Eukaryota; kingdom Metazoa; phylum Arthropoda; class Insecta; order Hymenoptera; family Andrenidae; genus Perdita; species Perdita meconis. The sequence goes on from JASKOS020000002.1 coordinate 23,331,403, forward strand.
GTGTGCATAGATAAGCTCCATGGAATTTATCATGATTTAGAAAGCACAGTGTGTAGGATAGACATTTACCATTCATGTTTATGTGGGATTTCAATGCGGTTTTGAATAATAGCTTGATTACACTACGCAGAGATTTCGCTGTAGTGAAATTTGAATGGTAATTAGGGATATTAGATACATTAGTTTCTGTAAATATATCGGGATTAGATAGTTTAAGTACAATTATGTAATTCGAAACGTTTCAAAGCTGTTTCGCGGAATTAGAAATGAGGCAAAAATAGATACGGTTATTCCTAATTATAGGAGATATTTCTTTCACTCTTCATTTCCTGCTCGATCGACAGCCAATTCTGGATCACCTTACAGAGACGTAGAGACCCAGCTCGAGTTGAGACTTCCTGAGGCCCCGAGAACTCGTGCGTTACTTTTTAACGACGACTTTTTCCGTCCCGAACAAAGCAGACTACCAAAGTTTGGCCAGCCACTTGGAAACATCTTGTACGTTTCTCGGCGAATTCCCAGGCGGGAACGAGTTTGCTGGCAACGAAAGTCGATTACACGGCAGCCGAGGAGAACTTAAAAACTCGTTCCACTTACCGCGGCCGTTCGACGAGTTTTTCAGTTTCTTCGGGGAACCGGCGAACTTATGATTGGAAGCGCGCTAGCCCATCAAAGTTGGCGTCGACCGACCCACCGACCGACGGACCAACTCTCCTCATGCATAAGCGATCGCACGCTGAAACTTAATACGGCTCGCCGGCCGATAATACCCGCGACGCGACGCGACGCGGCGGTCTCAGAGGTTTGTCAACTCCGCAATTACCGTCGAAGGTTTGTGGAAGTTGATCCAGCCGCTGAACAAAATCCGTCCGCGATATTCCTCGTCGCGTTCGTGCGAACGCGCAGCCATTCGCGTCGGCGCCGCGTCACCGCCTGGCCCTTAACCTCGTCTCTATAGATCTCGAACAAGCGACGCGGGCATAAATTACGGAACGAACATATTTTACCTGTCTGCTCGTCCCCGGTGCAACGCCGACGGCTTTCTTTCCGTGCGGCTCGCACCGCGAAACGCTTATGATCGGCGAGGATAATCGATCGGTGCAACTCGGTCTAGCGCTACGACCTACGATTACGTAAATCTCGTTACGAAACGCATTTACGCGGGGTGCATGGCATTACGCGACACTTGTCCCGATGCATTTCGAGCGGATAAGGGACATGCATCTTTGTGGCCGACTGATGATTCTATTTCTGCTTTCCCTCGGTTGTTCTGTGACCCACATACGATTAGGTGAAATGTATCTCGAGCTGCTGTTACGGATTCGTTGCTGGTGTGGTGAGAGACCCGCAGAACTAATTATACGGGTTTTGTTTAAAAATAGAGCTTCCCGCACGCACACCACCAAAGTATTTTTAAACAAAAAGATATATCAGTAATATGTTCTTCCTAGAACAACTTAAAGTAACAAAAGAAATTTAATTCGCCAGACTAAACCACAACACCAAAGAATATTTTGATAATATACAAGCTTGATGCAATAAAAATAATAATAAAAACCACTGTATTTTAATAAATATTTTAGTCTGGAATTGATGATGATTGATATTTCTTAGCTTTTGTAACTTATAAAAGGCGATTGGACACACTCGCAATTAATTTTTATTGATGTGTAGTAAACCCTGTTTTATTTCATTTTGCTTTCGAGGATTTTATAAAGTTTAATTTGGTAAATCTTTAAACTTTGATTTACATATTTAGCCATCTAATTCTGCCCGTTATACTTCTATAAATGCTTTATTTAGGTATGTTTAATATTTAAATTAGGACTTTAAGGTAATCAAAAGAGAAAGTGAAGATTTATACACCTTCTTCCCTATCATCAAATATCTGAAAAAGTAAAAAACCAAATACCAGTTTTCACATAAAGTGGATCTAGGAATCTCTCGAATTAATTCTATAAAAACGAATATACATTCCACTAATTAATACAATTAATACCGTTATGACTCCGATATCGAAATTATACGAGTTAGATTTGAAATTGACTCCGATTAATCGTCAACCGGACGCGCGCGTTGCAAACTACATATGCATCGTTCGTGAAGCAGATTTAATGGAACTGGCCGTACAACACAACACACAACCATATCCGCCATGACCGCAGCGCGCGACAAATTGCACGAAAATTCGTAACGTCTACCCTGTGTAACCAATCCTATCGTTCCAACCTACGACGCGTTTCGATCGCGAGGCATTTGTCGTATCGAAAGCATGTTTCGCGAAGTGTATCGCTTCGAAAGCGCGATAATGGTCGAAGTGTAAGTCGGCATAACAGGCGTGATTGCGAAACGGCGCGAACCAACGGCATATCGCTGGTCGTTTCTCCCGGGCCGCGCGGAAGCCAGGAAAGATAGTAGAAATTCGTGGAAAATTTACACGCTCGTTTCGTGGAGTCGCAAATAACGGGCGGTGGGGAGAGGGCGAGCGGGGGTGGGAAGGCTCGACGGCTGCCACGGGACGCGCATTAAATGCGAGGCAAAAAGGGCAGAAACTGGTTGAAATAGCTAAGCCCCCTCCCTGAGAGAGGCGCGTTCACGGGTCGCCAGGAAAGCCCCGACTCCTGGATGGAATCGATAGTCACCGGGCCGAACACGCGTCCGAAAAGGGCTTTTGTCCTGCAGCGCACGTGAACGCTCGAAACGCGTGTGCGAGCAGCTAGCATGCACGTGCGCGCGGTGCTCGTCCGGCTCAACTTCGATTAAGGCTGTTCGCCGATTATTGCGACGGAATCGAGCCGCTTCCATTTACTCGGTCCTGTCCGCTTTTAGCGCCGCCAATTCGACGCCTGTTTTCTGTGTCATACGAACGTTTCGCCTGGTCCACGCTTCCGTTGTAAAGTTTACAACGGAAATAAAGCGACCGGCTGCCTCGATAAGTGCGCTCTACTGCGTCTCGTCCGGGACGTAGTTCATTCCGCTCGACTACCTGCTTTCGTTAACCTTTAAACGTACCTTACTTGATATTGTCGGTATAAATATTGGATGGTTTCACATCGGTATGACGATGATGCAATTTTTCGTTTCTCTGGAAATAAATCAGTTCCGACGCATAAATGAATACCTGATCGCATTCGCGCACGGCGATCTGCATATTAACAATGCACCGAAATACTGACGGTGATAATAATAGACGTCAATAAATGATAAAGTCTGGTTTGGGGTTAATCTTTAAGATATGATGGAATCACAATTTTGGACGATGTGTATTAGTCCATTTGTACGACCGTATTTATACTTTTAGAGACCCAAGGCGCATCATTATCAGATTTTAAACGAGGAAGTTTATTTTTGTAAATTTTATACGTAATACGAGCAATTTAGTAAGAATCAACACAATTAATGTTTGAGGAGTTAGAAATGGAAATTTGAAGAATTTTTAAGATTTCAGTTTAGAGATTTGAAGATTTTAAGTTGAATGTTTGAAGAATTAAGGAATAAAAATTTCCAGGTTGAAAGTTTCTAACATTTCAATTTTCAGAATTAAATTTTGAAGATCTGAAGGGTTTCAAGTTTAAGTGCTAAAAAAATTAGAGTTGGGGATTTGAAAATATGAAATGAAAGATTTGAAGACTTGAGGGTGGAGATTTTAAGAGTCAAAGTTAAAGCTTTAAAAGTTTGAAGAGGAAATTTAAAATGTTAAAATTGAAGATTAGAATATTTTAGGTTGTAGTTTAGAAAATTTCAAGTTACAGATTTAGAGATTTTTAGAGTTAAAATTGAGGACTTGAAAGTTTGACGTTGGAGGTTTGTAAAATTGGAGACGGAAAATTGAGTAGAAAATACTATATAAAATGGAGAAGTAATTTTCAACCTCTTCTAATGTTTCTTTACGAAGATTTAAGATATACTTAACATTAATTAACGAACAATTGTTCGCTTCTGTCGCGATTTATAGGCCATGCATCTAACAGGACATTGATTTTCTCGTATCGAGCTTTCCAAGCACGGCTCACGACTTCCCAAAAAGATCTCCAATCTTAGTTGGCTTCCTTATCATGAGGGAACACGGTCAGAGAAACGCAGCGGATAGTTTATCGATCCCTGACTGCAGGGATTTATAACCAACCGGCATTCTAAGTAAGGGTGTGCGTGTCCGTGCGTCGCTGATATAGCTGAAACGACAAGGTCAGCCGTGACACCGGCATAAAAATGCCGCTGTTGCACATTCCGTCGATAAGCGATCGTACGTGTGCCGTCACGTAGGTGAAGAGTCAATAGGAGCGCCGCAAGGTTTCCGGTTTTTTTTTTTCTCCCCTCGGCGAACCGTGCTCGCGCGATCGTAGCAACGGCACGTAATTGAATCCCCGTCGATCGACCGCGTATCGCAAGAAGTTTAATCGAAAGTATCGTTTAACCTGATACGTTCCAAGTTACCAATTAATATAACTACCTGAGATTAAGTCCGGAATCAAACACAGGTGTTTCTCGGTATTTGCATAAGCAAATGAATGGAGGAAAACAAGTGCGGCTGGTTAATGTATGTATGTGCGAGAACATTTGCGATTCAACGAGAGAATAATTATAGTACGTTGGAGTACCGTAAAACTCGGGACGTTCCTAGAATCGACTCCATACGCGAGCAAAAAACGAAACGTGATCGCTTCTGCCGCATTCAAGAGTCTCCGGTGTCGGATATTTTGAATTGGAAAAGAATCCCGTAATCGATCTTGATGGCTCGGTTTGTAGAATTCAAGAAATCTAAGTGCGTATGAATTATACCGTCCTCGTGTTGCGGACGCATTTAATCGACCCCTCGACAACGCTTTGTAACTCGAGAATTACATAGTAGAGTCGCGTTGTTATTACTCATTGCGATTTCAAAGTTACAATTTCGTCCCATAACAAAATACACATAAATTGAATGCACGTTTTATCAGTTGATTGCATAATAAATAAGCAAACTGCTTCCAACAAGAATTATTCGATGAATAATGCGGATGTAACTATGCAAACATAAGATTGCTGAAATGTAAATTGTTAATATATGAATATGACCTATGAAAAAATTTAATTATGCGCACAGGCACAATAAAAAGTAATAGTAAAAATTACAGATGATAAGTGGAAAAAACTTCTTTGATAAGATAAAGCTGCAAAAATATGAAGCAGTGCTTCACTCAATATTTCCAAATATTAAATTTCTTGCTGAAGATAGTATTTACTATTTAATTATCCCATTGCCCTACAATTTTTTAGGCTAAAAATATATGAATTTATTTTAAACAGTGGCTAAAAACATCAAACATCTAACTGATAATTGTATAAGATCAGAATACGTGGGAGACTTGCAGTTATGTATCGAAAATTGTTTCAACTTCTCTTTTTCTTCACTTGCAATAATTTAATAACGTCTATTTCTATAAGTACTCGAGGTATAATTCGCATCTCGAGTGAGTGTCACACATTATTATAAATCAAGGGATTAAACCCCGATATGAATTAATTTTCCTCGATGGAGGGTTGAAAATAATGAAAGGAAGAAATCGCCACGGATTTTCGATGCTCGAAAAGCGACGACCGCGACTCGTGCGGGCGCCCCCGTCCTTGAGCCGCGACACGCGGAGTGCGTGCATACGTACGTGCATTTGTGCATTCGTGCAGGTTGAGTGACGCAGGCAGAAGGACGGCGCGTGTGCGCGTGCAAATGCAAAATGCAAGCAGCTGCCGGGAATGCGGGAGACAACAGACACGCTCGAAACGGGCATTAATGTCCCTCTTCGGGCGTGTTACATAAACCAGCAGCGGCGGTGAGTCTCCTCTCGCTTCGCCCGGCCACTTGCTGCAAAGTGCGCTGGACGCACACAGACTCGGATGTTCCACCGGTTTCCCGTCTGCTATTATTTACAAGCATCGTGCAGAGCTCTTGTTTGTTCCTCCGATTAAATGGATCCGCCGCGCGAAGGCACGGATCCTCCTCCCCGCGTCGTGTTCCTTCGCGATCAAAGGGTTACGTCCGCTCGGAGGTCGAAAATATTTGTCCCTGGGCTTTTTTCGCGCGTCAGTTTATCGTGACACGTGTCGAACGCACGTGGAATTGAAAAATTGCCAGCGAAATACGGACAAGTTGTTGATAATTGTTGCTGACTATTTTTTTTAGTTCAGTTTATGTGTGGCATGTGTCATGATAAAATAATGAATGCACTAATTTATGGACTGACTTGTTGTAGTCTTTTTGAAGCTCACAAATATATTTATTTTCGAGGAAGTTCGTTGTTTGTTGAAGAGTGATCTACTTTCGTACACAGTATGATGATTCAATAGGAGTTGATATTTCAATAATGCAGATCTAGTTATAAATTGGCAGTTACTCATTTCCCTGTCTTCATCATTAATTCACATCCTCGAAGGAGGATAATAGGTTTCGCCAAAGAATAAACGATCTTCGTTATATTGTCAGATGCTAATATCCGTTCGTCGAGCGTGTCTCGCGCGGGACCGTGAGCTTATTCGTCGTGGACCGACGTGTATCGTCGCGACTAACTCCGGAATAGGGTGTTAGTTCGCGCGTCATTTGAAATTCATCGAGATCCATTTATTCATAGCGCGATACGCGCTTTCGAATGGAAGAAACATGAGGCAGAGGGCCTCGCGCCTGCATCCACGCCGCTCGTATGGAGGTCAAACGATTTTAGATAGCAGACCGTGCCGTCGAGCTGAGTATTATCGTTCCCGAAGCGTACTCGTCTTTTTTTGTCCCTCATGTCCTTCGTAATTATGCAATTCACGTAATTGTGGCGATAGACGGGAGCTGCGGCGACGGCCTGTCGTTTAATCGCTATCTGTCTTGTCCTGGAGGAATGGATGAGAACTGGCTTATTGAATAGTCGCTGGGAACATAAATAGAAACGTTTCTGATATCCGTTTCCTTCTGCGTGCAAGGATGCGTGCGCGAGGAAATATTGCGTTCTTCCTTCTAGATTACTTTTTATTTCTATCGGATTGTTGGCCTCTTAGATCGGCCAAGAAATTTATGTATTTTATTTCTGAGTAATACGCCAAATATTTTCAACTCGAGAGTTAATTGAGTAATAGGTAGTTTTTAAATATTATTAGAACATCATTATTTGGCGAATAATCGTTGAGCGACTGCAATACAATGAACGACCCCGGGTGTCGATGATTTCAATGAAACCATCGGTTTTAAACTTTCCTTTCGACCATCGCGGTACGTGCTTCGGCGCGCTCGAGTGACTAATGGGTACGAAACATTAGTCATCCGGCAATAACGACTGCACCGTTGGCGTTGTGTCGATTCGCGCAGCTCGCGCACGCAGGGGTCGTCGAATGCACGCGCGGAACGTAGCACCCAGAAAGAGGCAAACGCTCACGCGGCGAACGAAAAACAACGTTTTCATCCGACGAGAATAAACGTCCTTAGGCTAACGAGTCAGAATGGTTGCGTCAGGGATTTTTGTTTTCCGAGGTGGCGGAAATTGCGTCCAAGTAGGACGCAACGAGCCGCGAACCTGTACGCCGTGATAAATCGCCGGATCGGAGCAGATAAGAAAAATTCCTCGACGAGGCTCTGAGCGGATAAAAAAGAAACGCGTAAACTTACGCCATTAAGAAACTCGACGCACGCGCTAACATTTTTTTCACGCGGAGCTTCGTCCACGCACGCAAACGCTCGCGAAGAAGGGAATATACTGTACGAAACAGGGATGTAAATAGCCTCGCCTCGTTGACTTCCGATAAGAGAACGAGTCTTATCTTTACGAGCGTCGAAGTCGACTATCCGATGCCGTTTCTCCTCGCGTTAGAGAGAGGATTAACCGGGTAACGACAGTGGATGAAACACGTATCGCTGCGAAGATGAGTCAAACTGTTGCCATTTCGACGTTTCGCGAGGGAGGGAACGATGAAAAGTGTTCCTATTCGCTGTGAGTGCAAATTCCGAGTCGCGAATATGCACAATGACCTCATTGCGCATGACTTTCCGTTGAGAGTTAATCCGATTCAATGCAGTTGATAACTAAATAATACGGAGTTGAATAATGTAGTTGGTTATACCTATTTACATTATTTTTCCTCAAAATGTTAAAGTCGGTTGTATACTTATTTATAATTAGTATATTCAGATTCTATTTACACTTTATCATAGTAAATAAATGGACTGAGCTGGAACGAGAACGAACTAAAAAATGAATCATTTTTTTTATGAAAAATACATGCACTTTAAAGAATTGTACTTTAGCTTAGAAACACTTTTTACATATGAATATTTACTTTCTACGACTTTCGTGCCAAAAAGCCATTTTTCAGGCTGAGTTCAATGTAAAAATACGTATTTTCCATTCTTCGTAATATTTTTAACACTAAAACTACTGAGACAAAACATATTTTTCTGCAGATTGTCTGCACATTAAACGTTTGAAGGTTTGGGTGGGAAAAACATTTATTTATATGTTTCTTACCTTCTACATAACGTCAGTTTAAAATAGACATACTGTATTTGTTAAGAATAAATTATTGCAGACATACAAAAACGATATTGGTTACTTGACTTATTTTTAATTAACAAGCCATAAATAAATATTTGCTAATAATGCAATTCATCACAAATTATTCACAAAGTCCACAAAGTTCTTTCAACTAACGAATAAATTTTTATTCGAAAGAAATTTACTCGAATGAGTGCAGATTTATTAGCAAATAAAGAATACTTTTCATTATTATTAATATTATCATTATAATAGTTATTTGAGTATATTAGTAGGGTTTAATATATATTATTGAATTATAAGAAGACATATAAAGGTATGGAAATAAATTATGAATAACAAAGTTTAGAACTTAGTCTTAAAAAAAAAAATAGAAGAAGCACATAAAAAATCAAGTTTGTCACAAGAACGGTTAACATTGAGATATAAACGATTAAAAATTTTGAATATTATAATGCCCACAAAGTGTGCAGTATGCATATTTCAGTTAGCAAAAACATGTATGTTCCCTAGATCAAATTTCTATCGAATAAACTTCTTATTCCTATTTCACGAATAGATCTTGACAAATTATCCATCTCTCAATCCATCATTTAAAATAAAATTATTCCCAACTCGCAATCAGCAAAATGAAGGGTTAACCATACGGTCTAAACCTGAACATAGGCATGTCACTAAATTTTAACAAATGCTATCTTATGAGGTCTTCAAGGAGGCACAGAGCATTTGAATTTGACTACACTCTAGGGAATGTAACATTACCCCAGGTTGAAGCGATGCGTGATTTAGGAGTTCTCTTTACGCCTCTCCTAGATTTCTCTGCGCATATACAGGTAATAGTTTCAAAAGCATATAAATACCTTGGCTTTCTTAAACGGTGTACTGAGAAATTTACTAACTCCAATGCGTTAAGATTATTGTACTGTGCTCTAGTGAGATCACAGGTTGAATATGCCTCTGTCATATGGTCTCCCTACTACGCTAAATATAAGATACAGATTGAAAGAGTGCAGCATAAGTTTCTCAGATATGCCGCATTTAAGATTGGGGTAAGGATGCATTTCTCTGATCACAATTATAATCCTGTCATGGATAAGCTAAAACTTATCTCGTTAGAGAATAGAAGGACAATATCTGATTTGTTGTTTCTTTACAAAATTCTGCATGGTTGTATCAAATGTCCCCAACTCCTTGAACTCGTCAATTTATATGCACCAATACGACATTTAAGAAAATCACAAACATTTCTTCCAGCAAGCTACACCTCTTATTTCTCACATACCGATACCATTAATCGAGTATGCATGGCAGTAAATGCTTGTGATCATAACCTGGACATGTTCAGCGGCTCTTTTTCTGTGTTCAGGAAGCAAATCTATGACGTTTTGTAATTTTCCTTTCTCTACTGTGATGTATACGCTTGAATTTTTACCTTTTTTCTCTTGTTTCCGTGTCTAATTCTTATTTACATTATCATATACATTTATAGTTTAGTTTATTTTATTTTTATTAATTTTTTATGTAAGTCAATTAGTCCTCTACTGTACTGCTATTATTACAATTACTTGTATACTAATGGGAAAATTTTCCCGTGAATGAATGAATAAATAAATAAATAAACATAAACCGTGTCCTAGAACCGGCTAGCATACACGTTTGCTTTCCTCGCCGTGGCACGAAAGTCCGCAGATGGAGTCGCACGATTACCCGTCATGTGTAACTCCCACGTTTCTTCGTCGCGATAAAATCGTCTCCCTCGTCCCGATACACGCCGCGCATGATACGTACCTCCTTAAAGCGTTCTGCCCGTGTAAAATGATTTCGCCTTACGTAACGGTCGCGCGCATTAAAGGGACGCAAAGGAAAGGAAGGCGGAAACACTCGGCCGAACATAAACGATAAACGCAACGCGTCGTGACGCGCGTGTGCGTGCGTGCATCGTGTCTCGAACCGGAGGTCGGGCCTCTTTTCCTTCCCTCTGTTACATGCGTCGTCGTCGTCGCCGTGCAAGGACACTGCGAAACGCACGGTAGAGACGCATCGGTGCGGGCAGAGAGTCGAATAGCCGAGGGTCGGGAGACGCGACAGAGAATAATTCTCCCGTCGTGGCTAACAGGGCAACGCGGTCGGAGTTAGGGCGTTCGTTTCGAGGCCGTTTCGCACATGTGCGCACCATGTTGTACGGTCGCTGGCCGCCGTCCCCGTGCCACGAGCAACTTTGCACGATGGATGGGTGAATAGGCTCGGGGCAGAGCCGAGGAAGGGAGAGCCACTTCAAACTAAAGTCTTCTCGAACGAGCGATCCTAGTTAGGGCACGGCGAGAAACAATGGTCGAGAAGGTCTCTCGGATGCGAACGAATTTCGTGCGACGGGTGTCCCCGGCGCGGCGTGGACGCGCGAGCGCGAGATTATGAATGGACCGATGGCAATCGTAACGAGCCTTTTCTTTGCCAACAAAATGCTCCGCGCACGAGGAAAGGGAGATTTTATTGAGATGATTTTGGAGCTGTAATTTTGTAATCGTATTGTGTGTTAAATGGTGTGCAAACTGGGATGCAGCGGCGCATTCTAGGAATTGCGAAACTGTCGTTCAAGCTGAGTTTCGATGTTTAGTTCAGTAATATCGCGAAATGATTGTGGATCGCTTACATTTTCTTGGATGACTGGGTCAAGTTATTAATCTTTGGCATTACTATACATATAGAATGAAAGTTCCGCAATGTCAGTGTTTAAATTTGTTTGCGAAAGTTTTGAAATGTCGTTTATCATCCAATCCTAAGTACATAGATTATTAATGTGTTCGTAGACTCGTGACCCGGTTGTCACATAACTTCCATTCTGCTTTATTTGATTTGATTTGATTTTTTCTCAGACGTAACAGTTTTTTGTAGATCGGGAATGTACTATTTTTGTAATGCTTAGTCTTTAATTAATTATTAAATTTCATAGTAGGGACAACAACGGGAATATAGTAGGACTCCGATTAAACCGGTATCGATTATGCTAACCGCTAACCAGGGTATTGATAAAGCGATGTAGTAACCATTACAATACAATGGGATCTCAAAGTGGAAGTCAAATTGAATTATGGGGGACAGTGTTGGTTATGGGGGAACCCTAATAGATAAAAAATGTTTGATTACATTAATTCACGGTATAATCTTTGGAAACTGTACTCCTAATATAATAATAAAAAATACATGCAAACAAGGAAACTCTACGGTATTTAAAATTCTGAGTTTATGAAGAAATTGAATGAATTTTAGACTAAACAAGTAAAGCGTACAGAAATAAAAATATGTAACGCACTTAAATGTGTGAATATTTAATAATGAAAAAATTCTTAAACTCGACCCAATATATGCACATTTAAACCTCTCAATAAACAAAAATTGTACTATGTATGCTCCAAAAACAATATATAAAATTCATTTCTCATTTCTCATTTTGGAACAACGTAATAAATGTAGTGATAATGCTATAACTTCTAAGAAAATTATACTTTTTCTGCAGAATGGCAGAAACATCTAGGTGGATTCTGGCACGTCAAATTTTTTAAAATATTCTTGATTCTAAAATAAGATACAATTTTCAATAGTCTTCGGATTCTAAAATAGAAAATAATATTTATTTACGTATTTTCTTACTTCTATTCAACGTTAACTGTGGATAACTAAACATTCGTCTAGTCTAGTCTTTGTACGATTTTCTATTTTTTTGAGGAATGACTGATAATAAGTATCTTATAACTTATAATTCTTCTAAGTCTTAATATTAAATCTGAAATCCATCAAATTACCAAGTTTCGCATCTCCAGTGTTAAAAATAAATTCTGTATGAAGAATGATCATAGCATAGACATAGGTCATAAAGTATCTGTAGGTCATTTGGATCCTCCTGGTAACTCTGGTCTTACCCCATTAAGAACCAAACCGGATTTGCTTAACACACTAAAAATATTGAGTTAACACGTCTTTCAAGCTCAAACCAAAAATTCGTGATCTCCGTTCCTAACAACTTACCAATAAACAAATCCGTATCCATAAGATCCTCAAAAAGCTCAGGATTAACGTAGATCCTCTTCCATCCACAAACTCAGCGCCCAAACCATCCGCAGAATCAACCACATTCCCTCCAAAACCAAAGTCTCCAATGAACGATCCCAAACTGTCTCATCCGTCCAATCCCCCACCGATTAAAAAATCTGAAACACTCTCTCGCAACTCTGTAAGCTTCTACAAATTACCCAAATCAAAACCGAAAAAAATGAAACACCAAAAACTCGTGGAGTTCTCCGTTAAGCGACTCGTTTCAATCGAAGCGTCGCAGTTCCGAGTCCCTTAGTCGGAGAGTGAAAAGTTGGTCGTCACGAGATTCGAGCAACGTTTTGCTCGGCGCGGGGCAGGCGCAAAAAATCGGCGAGGAGGAGAGCGCGTCGAGAGCCTCCGCGCGGTTGTGCGAGCAACGAGCGGTCGCTCTCTCTCGGACGTGCGCGCGCTCGCGCACGAGAGCCACGTGTGCGTGAATGCACGCGAATATTTTTTGCGGCGTTGAGGCCAGGCGGGCACAGAGTCAGAGCGGCGCGGAGCAGGAGTCGTGGTTGAGTTGGCCGCGCGATCTCGGTCGGTCACACGCATAGAAAGAGAAACGCCGCGGAGCGGATGGGGCGAGAGAGGGAGAGAAAGAGAGCGGCGCGCGAGAGTCGGTTACGGGCGGGGGGCGGTTCGGAACATGGAGCGGGGGGGTGCGGCGACGTTAGGTGGAACCGTGGGTGTCGTCGAGAGGGGTGGCAGAGGAGAGAAGGGAGAGAACAGGGCGACGTAGCGGCGGTTGCCGTCACTGGGTACCGCTGCCGACGGAGGGGGGTCGCGACGGTGGGGGGACGCGAAGGGGGGACGGGCTGTCGGTAGGGTGTGGTGGGGGGCGAGCTTTCCTCGGTGCCGCAGTAGAGTAGCGGCCTTCGACGCGATCTGATCTTGGTCCGCGTCGCGTTCTTTTGCGTGTGTCAACTTTGTGTGTGTGTATGTGTGAACGTGTTACGCAGCCCGTTTTCTCTCCCCCCTCGGATATTAACCCCCTCGTTTCGCTTCCACGTTCTCGCCGCGCACCGCGTTCCAGGATTTCCGTTGCTCTACCGCGAGTGCGTTGTACCCTCCCTTGGAACGACACGCAGTGGGTGATTATCAGTGCCGAGGGCCTCACAAAGGATTAACCCCCGAGAGTCGTTGCCGTCTCTCGTCATTATCTTCGTCTTTCTTCCCCGGTTGGATTAAACAGTGGGTGAAGTGTTGCGAGGCGGCGTCGAGGGCGCCGTGAAAGTCGGCGCCAGCCGTGTCTCGCTCGGATAGTGTGGAAAGCGAAGCATCGGTCGCGGTTGACCGGGCGACGCGTCATCGCGCCATTGTTCGCGGAGGTCACGGGAGCAGTGGTGCATCGTGCTCGTTCGCGAGGAAAGTGCCATACATCTGACTTCACGCTTCGATCTCGTTCCTCTCAATCCGCCGGAGCTTCTTCTCTAGGGTTTCCCCCCTCCCCGGAGACCCGCGAGCGGCTCGTAGGAATCGAGCGGAGCGCCGAACGGAAGAGTCGCGTCGGTGATACGGAGAGCACGGTAAAAGCGAAGGTGTGTGTGCGTCGAGCGCCGCGCGAAAGTACGAAACCTAGAGATAGAGAGAAAGAGAGCTAGAGAGAGAAGGAAAGAAAGAAAGAGGGAGAGAGAGAGAGAGAGAGAGAGAGAAAAGAAAACGGATCTCGCGACCATTGTTCCGTCGGTCGATCAACGTCTGTTGCGAGCGCTTCGTGGCCGTTCGGCAAGCTTCGTGACCGATCGTGTCCCCGTGGCTCGTACGGTTCTCTCTCGCGCTACGAGTGATCTCATCGTGCGCACGCAGCGCGCGGCAGGGTGCTCCCGGCCTCTACGAAAAGAGAAGTTGTGCGGGGATACGGTGGTGTGTCTCTCGTTTTCCTCGGGGGAATCGTCGCGGAGCCGTTTCCTGGTTAACCAGGAATTCATCGCGCGGATCACGGTGAACGGGTGTGCGCGCGGAGCTCTTATTCAGCGGAAACCGTCGTCGGTGTCCGCCCAGGGCTCAGTATTCTCGCTTCGCTGCTCCTTGAAACCGAGCGGATAAAACGAGAAGAGGAAGAGGAAGGAGGAAGCGCGTCCTCGTGACGGTCTCGCCCGTCCCGAGAGATGAGCTGCGCCGCAACGAAGAGTGCGGTTCGTACGATGAAGAGAACGTGTGTGTCGGTGATCGAAAACGTAGCGAGGACGACGGTAGAAGCATGCCACCGGTGCTAGGAGGCGCGGCAATGGCGGTCCTTCCGGTAAGCCCGCAGACGGCGACGCAGGGTAACCCGCACCACCATCATAATCACCACGTACACCAGGGACAAACGCAAGTTCTACTCGCGGCCGCGGGCGCAGCCACGCAGGCCCAGCCGCAGCTGCTCTATCAGCCGTATAATTTGATGCCGCCGGCCGGCTCACCCTCCCACCAGACAACTACGGCCTTTCAGCAGCATCATCCTCATCATCAACAGCAACAGCAGCCGCAGCAGCAGCAGCAACCGCCGCCACCGCAACAGCAACACCAACACCAGCATCATCATCTCCATCATCAACCTCACAGCCAACAGAGCAATTTCCTGCCGGGGGACGTTGCAAACGTCGCCACCACGCTCGCTCTGTAAGTCACACACCGACCCTTTACCCGAGATTATTCGCTCCGAACCGAGTTTACTCGATCAGAGGGATACGTGTATAATCGGCTATAGTCGGTCGAACAACTCCAAGAAACAATTGATGCGATGTCTTGCTGCGCGAACCTCATTCCGGACAAAAAAAACTCACAAGGAGAGGTCGCAGTCATTGGGTCACCGATTTTGACGAAATTTTTTCTGGTGCATCTAGAGTAAAAATAAACCTACGCGTGTTCGGTCGTTTTTTTCAATACTCATTATTTAAAAAGATATATGTATATATAATATTTAATTCTGTCGAGTTACTTAAATAATGAGTTACCTTACTCTGTTGTAATAGCTGTGTAACGACAGTGGTAAAGTATCAGGTAATGCAATCAGAGGGTCGCGCGTTCAAATTCCTCGGGATTTTTCTTCTGTTTTGACTTTTCTTTACGAATATATTTAAATAGTTTTATGTTCTTTCCTGTTAAAATTTTTTAAAAATTATTTTATCAGTTTGTTCTTTTTCAATGTTTTTTTTTTCATTCTTCAGTGTGTTATATGCATTATTTATAATGTAGTGGATGGCTCATGTTATGAGAACATGAGAAACAAAAATCTTCAACATAAGGAGCATTTAATTAACGCAGATGCATTGCAAGAGCATTTAACTCTTCTCATATTATCTGATTGCGTGAAACATTCTTTATTAATATTAAGGAAATTTGTATATCGAATTGTAATGATACGTATTTAGTGTGCAATAAAACCGTATTAATGTTATTTAAAAAAAAATTGAAAAAGGAAAAATTAATAATATAATTTAAAAAATTTTTAACAAGAAACAACGTATAAAACTATTTAAATATATTCATAAAAAAAATCAACAGAAAAAAAATTCAATATTTAAGTAACTCGACAGAATTGAATATAAAATTTAAAAAATAAATAAATATTAAATATCTTTTTAAATAATGAGTATTGACAAAAACGGTCAAACACGACCCAATGACTGTGACCTCTCCTTGTCGGTGTATTTTTTACAATCCTGCACAGAGTTCCGAATCCTGAGCCTATTGTGAATTGTTCACCACAAAGTGTAAAGGTTGACCATCAACATTTTTTACTTTACTTTTTTGAAGTTGTTCCATCGACTATACTAATGCCGCATTTGCGGCGACCAAGTTTTGGTCGGACTCCGATTGCTCAAAGACGACTAGACAATCTTTCAGACCAAATGAAAACTATAATACAGACTTCGGATCGTTTGACCTTCAGCTTTTGGTTGTTCAGCTATACAGTTCACTTTTTACGTTCGCCTAACGTTGTGACTCGGTGGAAGGAAAAAAACAAACGCAACAGACCATAGATTTACAGACATTAGAAAGTATCGAATCTCAACTTGCACACAAACCTTCAAACTCTTTAAGCACGACAGAAATTTTTTCCATTCCTCCATCAACGGTATTTCAAATTCATCGCCGCCATTCAACACAAATTATACATATACCTACACCAAATTTCCTCATTACAAGATCAGTTATAATTTCTACCATATGAACGAAACTCCAACATTCTCATTATGTACTTCTGCATCAACCAAATATGTCTTCATACTTTCCTCATTTCCGGAGAAATAAGAATCAACTGCATAAAATGATAATTACATTAAAAACGAGTTTTACACACTTTCTCTTGGGACACACGCAGTAAATTTCCAGTTCCCAAGGGGTTAATTGAATGACTCGAGGTCGATCAACTCGATCGGCCTGACGCGACGAGAAGTTGCTCAATGCAAATGCACAGAGTTTTAAGAATTGCTCCGAACGGGTCGCCGTTGCAGACTCGATAAACCCGAAGGTCAGGTGCGTCGTTACGCGATCGATGTCCGTTTCGGACTCTACTATTTCCGGTTTGAGGCACATCCAATAGGTCTCGCGATTAGCGCAGAGGGAAGCGGCCTTGAATTTCTCCTGCGAGGTTGACGCTCGCGGAGGCCACCGATGTCATTCTTCTTTTTTGAGACGGCGTATGTTTTTGTTACGCAATGTGTTCGGAGGAAATGAAGCTGGCACTCGAGTCCCTGCAAGTGGAATAAAGTTTTTCTACATCCTCCTTGCTCGACTCGTTTACACGGCACTTGCGCCGCGTGACGTGAAAAAATTTTTTACGTAAGTACGTATTTAGAAGATAATTTCGTAGATACCAGTTATTGCGCTATAAACTTGAAACTGTGAAAGAGAACACGGAAATTAATTTCCTTTCTAAACGCGTCGCAGTGGAGGAGTTAATTTGAGAAATAGCTTTTTGTATGGATGCTTTGAACTTTGACGTGCATCGTATCGATTAACTCCACTGATTTAGGATCGGAGTAAATTATTCAGCAGCGAATCGCTTCTGCTTCCGAGATACCAAATTCTCCGATACAGATCAAAAATTAAACTCCCGGATTAATATTAAGTGCGATAAGATTATTTCATGCGGACGACTATAAATATCGAAACAAGTCTATCGAAAACTGTGAACACATTTGGAATCAACCAGTTCGCTTTCCAAAAGATTAACGCGTCGTAGAAATAGGAAACAACCCGTAGAATGACCTAAAGCGAATAATGGATCAGACGAGGGAATTAAGAGAGGGGGATACAGCGAATCGTAGGCAAGGAAGCTGGTAGGCAGGGTGTTGACCGGTGCAGGTGCAATCGACGTTCAGGTTGACTGGGTATCCCCGGTAGGCTATATAAACTCGACGAGCCTCTTGAGAACGATCTTCCTCGGCGTTCCTCGCGTACCTGGGAACTTGAGTACGAATTTCAGTGGCTCTCGACTCGCAGGGAACCACGTTGCTCGCTGCTTCAGGGGGGAAGAAGAGAACGAGAGAGAGAGAGATAATGGGAAGCTTTGTATTCGGGCGAAGTTTCGCGTGAATTACGATCCGCTTCCATTTCGCCTAGAAGTTTTACGCAGGCTGAAGTAGCTTCTGAGATATTGTACGTTGAATATAAATGTTCCTGCTGTTTATGGGAGCACCGTTACGTGTTTCGAGGATCAAACTTTCAAGAACGCGCGTTGGTTAACGCTGGAACTACCGACGATTACTGTGTACATCTACTTTTATTTTTCAAGACGGCGAGGTTGGTTGTTCATTGATTCTGTTGAAGTTCGATGAAGTGAATCTGTGCTGAAAGTAAAACTACAAGAATGCGAAGGTTTTGATCTTCAAGATTTTTCAGTTTTAAATATTCTTTAAGATAGCGTGTAGCTTTTAAGAAAATGTGTTTATATTTTCGATTCATCTGTCAGTGTTCGATTGAAATAAACCAATGGATTAGATTATTGAAGTACAGGTTGTTCAGCGTTCTGTCGCAACTCCGTGCAACTCGGAATTACGTGTGTCAAGAAACTTACTCGATTTAACGACCAAGAAGATATCAGATCCATAAAAACTTTTATATAACGTGTCCCCGTTTTGTTCAATTGTACACACTACTAAAGATATACGAAGTTTTTCACGATAAAAGTTACGAGTTTCGATAATTATGTTACAAACCGGAGCAATCTTCATAGAAATCTAAAATATAGTTAGCTCTTGCAAAAGTAAGTTTGCTATAGCAGTTAGGCGCAGTCTATAACTCGCGCAGGTAGGAAGTATGCAGATACCAGAGCAGACAATTACGCCGATCCCTTCCTTCATCGAGCGGTAATCGAGCGCGTTCTCGGAATCGTTTTAATCGACGAACGGAGCCAGTCACGTTTACCGGAACTGGGATTCGCGTTTTATGGCGGTCGTAAATGGGTAAAATTAGAGCGGGCTATTGGAATACGAAACGCGCGAGACTTTCGGTCGGCCGAACGACGAAAATAGCGCGGCCTAACTGCGGCACGTAAATTCGAAGAGAGCTACGGAAGCGGAGCTTTGTTTCTTGGGAGAACCGATTTTAAACTTTCGCCGACGAAGCACGAAACGAGTGTCTTCGACCAAATTATACTCCGCTGTAAAGCGTCGCCTCGAGTCAAGGTCACACGCATCCTCTCGATCCTCGTCGGACTTCTCACGCTCGGAGAATTTTCTCTGCGTCGCGTCGTCGTCGTTTCGATCGTTGGGCATCCGCTTTTGCCGTGCGGCGAGGCGTAATCAGCTCCGGGCGCAGCTGCTTCGATTCGTCGGCTGTTCCCCTTTTCGACGTGTCGTGAGGATAACGGTTGATCGGTCGAAACACTTGTCGAATCTCTCTCTCTCTTTTCCCCTCTCGACTCTCACGAATTCCAAGCGTTAAATCCCTGGATAAACGGACTCGCCGCGATCGGTGCGCGCGAACCGACGAAAGGCTAGATGTTTGCAAACTGGTTTCACTCGCAATGTCGACGAAGACGTTGCGTAATGTCCGGTACAACGTGAGCCTGATTGTAATCCGTGCTATTCGACGCGCGTCATTGCGCGTAATTAATTGGAATTCGTTCCATCGCGTCGGCGTGACGCGAGCCGATACTCTCTTTCGAGATACACGCTCGCGGAGAAAACCTGTGACACTCTTCTTGGACTTGCGAGACAACTATACACGTCGTGTAATTGTAGTTGGAGCGTGGAAGCAGCTGACACGGAGTGTCGAGTGACCTTTATCTTGGCTTCTGTCTGTTATACTATACGTAACGGAATAAGTGGTAGCATGTTACTCGCCGTGAAAGTTTTAGTCTGCATTCTTATACCGCGGAACTGGATTAATAGTTTCTTCAAGATTAACGACGCTGCATAGATAGCTCCGTTTTGCCAAGACGTCTCTCGCTTTTATCGCCTTGAAAATTATAGTCCAGTGCGTTTTAAATGGCTTTTATTCACACGTATGAACTTCGTATTGTCCTTGTGTAATCGTGCGTTCGTTTATTACGGTAATATCTTGGGCTGTAAAGTGGAATGACATAAGTCACATGCCTCCCATTTTCGGAGAATCGGCATTTAAAGTTACGACCAAATTCGTACGATGGACTTTTGTATTTTATATTCGTGGATTTAAACCGAGAAATTCTTTTATTGTAGTTTATATCTTCTGGATCTCAGTCAAGGCAAAAGCTAGAATCTTTTCATGCGCTTGAAATAATGTTTAAATATCGATGTTTTGTTTGTCAAGCACGAAATACATGCATATCTCGTGACCCGTACACAATGCGTTGGCCGTCGCGATCGATGCCTGCTTGACATTATGTACTTTATCGAATGCACGCTGGTATAAAGTAAAAGCTGATTAAAGTAGTAAGTAAACCACGGCCAGTAACCGGCTATTATCGTTTTATTGTGAGAAATCCTACGGTGGTATACTGTGTACTACAGTACTGAAACACGCTGTGCAACAATCGATTCCACTATTCAGTAGTTTAAAGTTACGACCACGCTATGTCCCTTCCAGCAAACACATGCAATATTTACTCGCTGTAAATGCGCGACTCGATGCGAGCGAAGAGCTTAGATCGCGTGGGACATTTCTCTCGAAACATTCCGTTTCTCACATACATTCGTTTTGTTTTCCTTTTTGTCTGCAGGTTAAAGAGAATTCAAATGCGAAGACAATTCCTATCTCCGTGATAAAATTTTAAAACTAAATTGTGTCTCGCAGACTTCAATTACTCCATTTTGGAGGACAAAATTTAGATTTCGAGTAAGATATAAATTTAATTTTCTTTTTTAACGGTACACATAAGAACTCAAATTGATTTGATCTTATAATATCAGTGTCATAAAATCTTGGACTTTTTTGGAGTAAATAAGATCCGTTTTTATGTATTCTCACGCTTCCTACGTGAAATCTTAATTATCGGAAAATCCATTATCGCAATCTGTTTAGGAAATAAGCTTATTTGTTTAGTTTTAAGAATTCTTTATTTAAATATTATTTGTACATCGTCCTACCTAGTCTTAAGATACTTAGTTCTAAGCAATAATCAAAAATTCGCGACTTTGAGATCGTAACGATCCTCTTATTTCTATTCGCAATTCGCGCTCAGCGAAACAAGGATCGATCGCGCTGATCGATAAGTAGGTCAATGACGTCACGGGATTCTCGATTCCCACTCCTTCCCGGAAAGCGAGCTCTGTTTCGCGGAAGAGAAGCAATCTGGATCGAATCACCGCCATTACCGGTTTTAGCTCGCTCCCGTTGACTCAACTTTCTCGGAAAATTTCAACTTATAAATACACGGTGTTCTCAAAGTGCAAAAAGATTTCGAGTTAATTCACTCCTCACCTTCATCTCCTTGCTTTTCGAACATTTTTTGGTCCTTCGAGCCGGATTCTTTCCTAAAGTGAAGTGAGTGAATCTCGACGGAAATCGCTTCGAGAACGTTCTACTGAACCACGTGCGCGACAAACTCTTCGAATCTTCTGGAACTTCGCTGGCGCAGAGAATTTGTCCTTCTCTCGAATTATGGAGAAGCACATTGAGAATCAATCCTCCTTACTGCGGAGAATCTCGCGTAACGTGGAAAATTTGAAGAAAATGGGAGCAGAGAATATAACAGAAGGAGTTATTACCTCGCGCCTAGACTTGTTGGAGCGAAATTGGGCGCAATTCAATAAAAACCACGAAGAAATCATGAATTTATTCTTCATCACGGAACGGGAACAACATCCATATTTCACAAACGACATTATCGGCCAATGCGAGGAACAATTTTTGTCGCAAAAGGCCTATCTTCTCGACGCGCTCAAGAAAGTCGCTCCAGCGCCTTCCTGCAACGAAACGAGTGTGGTTACGGTACGCGAAACGGTTAGACAACCGCTGCCGGAAATTCCGTTGCCGAAATTCTCCGGCGAATATAAACACTGGGCTAATTTTCGAGACCTCTTCCAATCGATGATCATCGACAACCCGACGCTCTCCGAGGTAGAAAAATTACATTATTTAAAGTTGAGTCTTGCTGAAGAACCCGCGTCACTTGTAGAGAACATCCCCGTCCGCGGAGCCGACTTTCCGAGGGCGTGGAGAGTTTTGACGAACCGCTTTGAGAACACTCGCCTGCAAATAAAATCATACGTGAGCGAACTCCTATCTATAGCTCCAATGGAGAAGCGATCGGCTCGCGAGCTTAAACGAGTCTTCAGTCGCACATTAAGCGCCGTAGACGCACTCGCTACGATGGAAAGACCCGTCGAGCATTGGGACGATATTCTTGTTTATATCACGGTGGAACGTTTAGACTCGAAGCTTCGCGAACAATGGGAGGACTCACTTGGCTCTACGAAAACAGCTCCGACCTTCGACCGCTTGAAGGTTTTCCTGGAATCTAAACTCGGAGCCCTGGAAGCAAGAGAGGATGGCGGCCATTGCTCAGCGATTGCTAATGCGGAAACACGGGTCGAGGCAAGGACAGAAAAGAAACCTCGCACTTCAGCGTTCTCACCATCCAAGCCAGCAGCGAAGATCCACGTCGCAACCAAAGTCAACCGGCCAGCCTCGAAGTGCGCTAACTGCGGCCAGGACCACTTCCTGTTATTTTGTCCCGGTTATCGGGCAATGACTCCCAGCGCTAGAAAGGACCTGGTGAAAGAGAAAAGGCTTTGTTATAACTGCCTGGCGCACCACTCCGCTCAGAGTTGTAAGTCGGAAAAAAGGTGTCAGCAATGTCTGGGTAAGCATCATACCACTATTCATATAAACGAAGAACGTCCTTCTTCCTCTCTCGAACGTTTGCAGGTTGATTCTACTTCGAAGCAGGGAGGAGATCCTGGAAATTCTCACACTCAAAACGCAGGCTCAGGGACAACGCACAATGCAAATCTTGGAAGGGTACCGGTTTCGGTGCTTCTCGCTACCGCGCTCATCGAGGTGGAGACTCGTGCTGGGGAAAGGATGGAGGTACGCGCTCTGATAGATCCCGGTTCGCAGGTTTCCCTGATAGAGGAGAGTCTGGCTCAGCTCCTCCGACTTCCACGAATAAATCATCGAGCCCCGATTATAGGCGTGGCTCACGCCAAAAATTATACTAGGGGTAAGATTAATCTAAAATTCTATCCTCGTGGAAGTCGATCGAACGGCTACACCGTTACTGCTTCGGTATTATCCAAACTGTCCGCTTATCGGCCGTCTACTTCTCTTCTACCTACTTCTTACGAACATCTGGAAGGTCTCAATCTCGCTGATCCTGATTTCCTGTCTCAAAAGCCCGTAGAAGTATTACTCGGAGCCGACGTCTTCTCGTACATTATTCTAACAGGGTTAACTCACGGGCCTCCTGGAACGCCTGTCGCTCAAAGAACTACGCTAGGTTGGATCATAACAGGTCCGTCCGGTAGCTTAGAAGAGAAAGACTGTAACCAACCCACAGTCTCTCTGCAGTGCTCTTCGGAGGGCAACCTCGATGAACTTCTTCAAAAATTCTGGTCGCAAGAAGAGCTCTCTGTACCACAGCGAGGTATGTCAAGGGAAGAAATTGACTGCGAGGAGCACTATACGCGAACTCACACTCGGGACGGTGAGGGGAGGTATGTCCTGAGATTGCCTTTCTCTCGTCCTAAAACAGAACTGGGTGATTCCCTCTCTACTGCCCATACACTATCTAACAAACTGGAAAGGAGGTTCCTTAAATCTCCGCAACTGGAAAATTCTTACCGCGAATTCATGTCGGAATACGAGAGTCTTGGGCAAATGGCACTTGTAACTAAAGACGCCGACCAAACACCGGTTTATTACCTGCCCCACCACGGCGTCATACGCGAATCAAGTTTGACCACAAAACTTCGAGTCGTTTTCAACGCGTCACAGAAAACCTCTTCTGGGTTGTCACTTAATGATATCCTTCACAAGGGTCCTAATTTACTTCCGGACATGGTAGAATTACTTCTCCGCTGGCGACGTCATCGCGTGGTGTTTATGGCTGACATCGAGAAGATGTACAGACAAATCTGGATTCACAGCGACGACTGCGACTTTCAAAGAATCCTGTGGCGGAGAGAGAGGGAATCCCCCCTTCAGGAATATCGACTCCTCACTGTTACATACGGTGTGAGCTGCGCTCCCTACCTTGCGATTCGAACCCTTCGACAGCTGAGTGCAGATGAGTCTCATCGTTACCCTCTAGCTGCCTCTTGTATGATGTCAGACGTTTACATGGATGACGTTATATCTGGAGCAGACGATCTATCCTCCGCTAAGGCAGTGCAGCAGCAATTAATCTCCCTGCTTAAGGCGGGCGGTTTTAAACTCCGGAAATGGGCCTCAAATCGATGGGAACTGTTAGAAGATTTGTCGCCTGATTACTTAGCTGCTCCCACTGAGTTGTCTTGCAGTCCCGACCAGACGTTTTCGCTCCTTGGATTAACCTGGAATCCTGTATCCGATTGTTTTTTGATCTCTGTTAAATTAAAAAAACGCGAAAACTCACTAACAAAACGTCGAGTGTTCAGCGAGATTGCGAGCCTTTACGATCCGTTAGGATTCCTAGCGCCAGTTATAATAACAGCGAAAATATTCTTGCAATCCTTGTGGCTGTTAAAAGTAGATTGGGACGATCCATTGCCGAAAAACTATGCGGACAGTTGGGAGAATTATTACTGCGAGCTGAGCAGCCTCTCCTCCCTGAGGATACCGCGCTGGATTTTCACTCGTGACGAGGACTTGTCGTACGAGATACACGGTTTTTCAGATGCGTCTGAAAAAGCTTACGCGGCGGTAGTTTACATTCGCGTCATCTCCCCGCACGTGGCTCCACGCACGAGTCTCCTAACCTCAAAAACACGCGTCGCGCCACTGAAACAGGTCTCCCTTCCTAGGTTGGAATTATGTGCCGCGACGCTTCTCGTTCGGCTTACCAAAATCGTGCAACGAACATTGGCTCTCGCGGATAGTAAAACTTATCTCTGGACAGATTCCACTATAGTTCTATCGTGGCTGCAAAAACCACCTCGCACGTGGACGACGTTTGTCGCGAACCGCGTGTCCGAAATACAAACATCGCTCCCTACCGCTCGTTGGTTACACGTCAAAACAAATGACAATCCTGCCGACTGCGCCTCCCGCGGTTTGGCCAGCCACCTTCTGGAAAAATACGAGCTATGGTGGGACGGTCCGTCTTTTCTGAAAATACCGGATTCCGAATTAACTGCTAACCAACAAACAGAATTTACCACGGAGCGAGAAGCGCGAAATCCAAAAATTGCACTAAACGTTTCGCAACCGGGTGAAACTACTGGGTGGGAATTCTTATCCAAATACTCCTCTCTGCTTCGACTCACTCGAATCACCGCATGGTGCCTGCGATTCATTCGCGGGATTCGCAAGGAAAAACCACTTAATGACATTGCTGACATTTTATCGACTATCGAACTAGAAAATGCGAGACTTACCTTACTGCGTATCGTACAAGGCCATTTCTTTCCGGAAGAGATTAAATCTCTCTCAAACGCTCAGCCCATTGTAAAGGGCTCTCTTAATCGCCTTGCGCCCTTTCTTGATGCTGACGGACTACTGAGAGTTGGGGGCCGGTTGAGACACGCCTCTATAACCCCAGAGGAGAAACATCCTGCAATTTTACCATCGAAAGGGCACTTTACAACCTTGGTAATCCGGCAATACCACTTAAAGGTATTGCACGCAGGTACTCAACTCACCTTAAGCACGATTCGCGAAAAATACTGGATCATTCGTGGTCGTGCGGCCGTCAAAAACTATATATACTCTTGTCTTCCTTGCTGGCGCTGGCGAAAGGAGAGCCCTCATCAAATTATGGGTGACCTCCCTTTAACTCGGGTCACTCCTTCGCGACCGTTCCTCAACACTGGCGTGGACTACGCGGGTCCGTACAATATTAAGATCGCTAAGGGTCGAGGGTATCGGTCCCACAAGGGCTACGTAGCCGTTTTTGTATGTCTCGCGACACGTGCTATACATCTCGAGCTGGTTTCGGATTATACAACGGAAGCGTTCCTCGCCGCGTATCGCCGGTTCGTCTCCCGGCGCGGTATTTGTCTTACTCTGCGTAGCGACCAGGGAACGAACTTTGTAGGCGCCGATGCCGAACTTCGTCGTCTCTTTTCGACCGCTAGTCAAGAGCTAGGGAAGATGGCCTCCTTGCTTGCTGAGATGGGAACTTACTGGCAATACAATCCACCCGCGGCGCCCCACTTCGGCGGAATCTGGGAGGCTGCCGTAAAGTCCATGAAGCGCCACCTCCGTCGAGTCGCCCAGGACACGTGTTTAACCTTCGAAGAGATGACCACTCTCTTAACTATGATAGAAGCGTGCTTGAATTCACGGCCACTTGCACCACTGAGCGACGATCCTGGCGACTTGCACCCACTAACACCGTCTCACTTTCTTGTAGGCTCGTCTCTTACAGCCGTCCCGGAACCCTCGCTCGCTGACGAGAAGATTTCGCGTCTGACTCGCTGGCAACTGATCTGCAAACTGCGAGATCATTTCTGGGCCCGCTGGAAGGGCGAGTACTTGCAGACGTTACAAACACGAAGCAAGTGGACAACTACCACTCCCGACCTCCGTCCGGGGGACCTCTGCCTGCTTAAGAATGAGACGACACCGCCAACCAGATGGCCCCTAGCACGGATTCTTCGAACTCACCCGGGAGAGGACGGGCGCGTCCGAGTCGTCACGGTAAAAACCGCGTACTCCGTGCTTCAACGACCGATCGTAAAGGTCGTGCCCCTCCCTAATGAACGCACTGTCGAACCATCACATTCGTCTGCTCCGCTCGACGAAGGCGGGCGGAATGTTTAGGAAATAAGCTTATTTGTTTAGTTTTAAGAATTCTTTATTTAAATATTATTTGTACATCGTCCTACCTAGTCTTAAGATACTTAGTTCTAAGCAATAATCAAAAATTCGCGACTTTGAGATCGTAACGATCCTCTTATTTCTATTCGCAATTCGCGCTCAGCGAAACAAGGATCGATCGCGCTGATCGATAAGTAGGTCAATGACGTCACGGGATTCTCGATTCCCACTCCTTCCCGGAAAGCGAGCTCTGTTTCGCGGAAGAGAAGCAATCTGGATCGAATCACCGCCATTACCGGTTTTAGCTCGCTCCCGTTGACTCAACTTTCTCGGAAAATTTCAACTTATAAATACACGGTGTTCTCAAAGTGCAAAAAGATTTCGAGTTAATTCACTCCTCACCTTCATCTCCTTGCTTTTCGAACACAATCCTTTGATCAAGTGTGTACTTATTTTGTTATCAAAAACATTATGCGATTTAGTAGCTAAAAAGATTCCAGACCAGACGTATCTTGTTTTTATCGTTCGTAATATTACACTCATAACATGCGAACTTCCACGCAATACAAGTTGTCGCATTCTTCGAAAATTCTGTATCTCGAACACTTCTACGTCCTTATCAGCTTCGATAATCAAAGTTCAACCGTTCACGATCGACGTTAGAAACCGGTTCCTATACTTCTATGTTCTGCTCCGATACTTGTTCGCCATACAAAATATTTGAAGTCCATAGCAAGTGAACATCGTATTCCTTCTTATTCGCACGCGAAATAGATAGTGCGCCCACATCGCCTCGCACTATTTCGCTTCCCGCGAGACACGTTTCAATGAATTTACAGTCGATGCTCGTTCGAGCGTGTCCGTAACAGAACTCGTTCACCAGCCAGAGTTTCCAATCGACGAGGTGCTACGCGGCGCGTAGTAGTCGTAATCCTCGCGGAAAGAATCTCGATGGTAATTGATCGGAACCGGTGAGGAGAGGAGGGAGGCCCTCTTGATCGACTCAACCCTGAATCGGAACACTGAGAAAACGTTTGATGGTCGAGTAGCCGAGCGAAACCGGGACTGGTTCAGGCCGGGGAACGCTTAATTAGCCAACCAGCCAGTCGCCTTTCGTTTTCGAGCCACCGAGTTATCGAGTTGACGTTGGCCAAAGTCTTTTATTTCTCGCGTACGATCGGAGTTCGTCGAATTTTCCAGGCCTTCCCGCGTATAATCCAAGCAGAAATTAAATACCTGTCAGAGAGAAAGGTCTCTCTCTCTCTCTCGTTTACCTAACCGGTGGGGATACGACGACGGCTAATCGAAATGCTTCGGGGCTACGATCCGCGAGATATTCGATAAATCCTCGTGAATACCCGTGCGGTGTAGAGCCTCCGCCGAACGGGATAGGTTTTCAAAGGCCTCTGCTTTATTGCCTTCTTGCAAGGAACGGTTGCACAAGTTTCTCGAAGAGAGACGGAGAGAGAGAGCTCGTTGAAATATTGCAGACGCGCGGAACTGAATTTTTCAGCGTAACGTACCGGTCGATGCGAATGCGCGATTATTTCCGAGGTTAGGAACACAAACAAATTAGCTATCTTCCGGCGGGAAATATATTCGCGGTGTTCGCTTGTTAAAAGCTTGCGATTTGACAACAGCTTACGATGAGTCTGTAGGAATCATATTTCTTGGGTGAATTTATGTAATGATTGGAGCAGATGCGTAAGAATGTACGCAAATTGTATGAAATATAAAAAATAAAATTAATGTTCTCATATTTGGGTGACAAAATACATTAAATTTACATAAATGATGAGTTTGGCTCTGTTTTAATAAATGAATTGGAAAAATGAATCTAAAAGTCAGAATAAAAGTTGGTAGCGACTCAGTATTACATCAGAAATCAATTACATACATCGTTAGCATGTTTAATAAAATAATGAAAAACTGCGATGAGTGATGAAATTATTAGAGCCACCTGCATATGTACATTGACAATTTATTATTCAATGAAGGCCTAGTTACACTGAACTGTGATCATGTGTTTCCTCTTTTTCGATGTCCGTAAATTTGAAAATATACACTGAAAAATAATGTAAGTAACATTTTAAAACAATTTTAAGCCATCTATTTTAATAATTTGATCATTTACTGTACAATCATGTATTGATGTAATAATGTATTGATTACTACGGGACTCTGAGAAGTAATTACAACTTTGTTTCTCAAATATTATTGTGTCATGGTTCCAAGAAATTCTAAATGTACAGCAAATTAAAATAGAATCTTCAGCCTTAAAGCTTCAACAAAACTTCACGCGATTTGAAGAAGAAGTTTAAGATGACACTGAAACCCGAGTTGCCAACAGCGCCAAAAAATAGCCGGTAGAAAGTGAGAAACGCCGTCTTCGAAAGAGCGCCTCTGGCCAAAGGCAGCGGCTCTCAACTCGGCTCCGTTTTCAGCTTCCAAAGGGAAAGGGATCCTCGGTTTCGTTTTGCGTCAAGCAGACGATTTTCGCAAAGGCTCCGTTTTATCCCCGGCCCGTGGAGAAAGGGACTCGAAGCGGGATGGAGGGGAGCACCATAAACTGGGCGCTATAATGGGCTCTGAGAAGACGTAACAATGCGGTTAATCGGGCGCCCGGTTCTTTCCTGAGGGCAGCCGTCAGGCAAGGAAGGGATCGGGTAGTGAAGGCTTAGCGCCGCGGGGAGAGAGAGGTAGCCGTCGAATGATGTAGCGGGGGCGCGGGGGAGGGAAAAAATTTTCGAGACGCCAGGCATTGCTCCCTTTGTTAGCGGGGTTGGCCTCAGGTAGAGAGAAATCACGAAAGTCTGCCGCATTCTATGGAAATACACAAAGGCACGACTGGTCCTTTTGTTATCCCGAGGGTTTCTACCTGCCCTTCTCGACCGTGGCTCGCGAACAATGTAACGCTTCGCGGAGGAAAAAAAAATATCAGAGCAGAAGCGAGATAGAGAGGAGGCAACGGTAGGGATCAGACGGAGGAGCAGCAGGAGGAAGGATTGGATGATACGACCGTGCGACGCACGCGTGTGCTTGGAGGTCACTCGAGGTCGAACGCGCTCCGTGCCGCGTCGGCGAGCACTCGCGAGGGTTGCATGTCCCTCGGGGCCGGTCGATCGTCGACGGACGTCCGTCGAGATTCTTCGACGTTGCGCGCGGTGACGGGAAGGGCAGGAAACGTGTGCTGAGAATGGTCCGTTTATGTAACGGCGATTGCACTTTCCGCGAATCATTCATAGCCCGTCGCATAGTTGAATTCCTGCCGAGAGGAACGCGAGTTCTGGCCCGCTAAGTTTAACCCGCGTAGTACGCTGCGTTGACCTTCGATGAATGAAAATAGATAGCGTGTTGCTTGGATTCGCTCTCTCTCTTTCTCTCTGCTCCTTTTCTGCTTTATTTTTTCCCTCCGGCCGCGGCCCTCCCGAAGGGAGCACGCGCGAGATCCGTGAACGGATCGAGAATTCGCAATAAAATAGAGGAGGGAACGCCTAATTTTGGCCCGGCTCTTTAATATATTGCCGCGTCGCCGTTGGTGCTCGTCGTGACGATTCCTCGCCGGCTTAAAAGTACCGCGACAGCGTTTATTTTCGCTTCGACGAAAGAAACTGTTTCGCCTCGCTTTTCACGCTTCTAACGCGGACGCCACGAAATCCGTGGCGAATCGTTTTGAAACTGGATATCGCACGAGCCGAGCAAAAAGTTTTCGGTGTCAAGCTTTTTGGTGGAATCGAATATCGTTTATATCGCCTGGCGAATAAATACATTCGCTGAATCTCGTTTTGATTTTCCAGGAATTCTTTGAAGTTAAAGAAATTCTGATACTTCTTGCGTGGAATCCCGGAATTTGTACAATTTTGTAGAAACTGGTGATTGGGATTGATTTGCTTTGTTGTTCTGCATTTTAAGATTTAGTTTTTTATTATTGATTTATATATTTGGTGGCAATAATTTAGAATTTAGAATATTTAATATAAAATGATGTCTAGAGAAATTTTAAAGGGTAAGTATTGAAAGATAAATTCGAGCAAATATTCCTTCTCAAGGTTCTCCCACTTCGGGGCATCTCACCATGGCTCCACGTAAAATAAACAAGAGGTTATCGCTGGAACCATAGTGGGAAAACAGTTTTCTGAGCCCTAAAACGGGGCAATTCGGGTGGGGAATATTTGTTCATCAACACATAGTTCTGCATTTCTGATATAAATATATGAGAGGATTAAAAACAACTTAATTTGAAGTTAAAGTCGTAAGTAAGACTCGTTTTATTAAGATGTAGTTTAGCAGTCAAAATAATCCTTTCCGTCTTAAATGAAATCGTGGGTCTTCTAAACTTAATATCTATTAGAACACAGACACTCACAGATTCGTTCACATGTATTATTCTATATGTTAATTCACTGTGAAATCGCCAGTACTATGTTTTTTCAACGGGTTCCTAATTATCCCCGATTTATTTGATCCATTAGCAATAAAAAGAAAGTAGAACTTTGAATTAAACTAGAGTTACGATACTGGTTCACCAAAAATAAGAAAATTCTTCGTCAAAAGTTAAACCATTTAAGCCCTTTAATCAGACTTCTACGCTAAATTTATCAAAGAACAGTTTCATTTTTTTTCGTTTTCAGAAACACAAAGAAATAAAAATAGACAAACCGTGTTACTATTACAATTGTATCGCCAGTGGCACAAAGATAAAATATTTTTAAATTATCATAAATACTTCCACGATCTACAATAAAATAAAAGACGACTAAAACCCTGAGAACTGTCAAGATACTCTGTTAGTTAAACTCTCAGTACACTATTTACTCCAAAATATTTTTTAATCAATCATGCCGATCATATCACTTCCACCCACGCACCCTTCTAAATCAACCCAGTGCAATAAAACGTAACACCGATCAGAAACAAGATAATGTCGAAAGTGTACAGGATTAGCGACACGTTAACATCCAGTCGCTGGGTTTCAGTCCGCAGTCTCACAGATGACTCGTTTAGTTACGTATATCCGGCGGATCGTTGAGATCTTCTGTTTTCTTTCTCGATTTTCGCGCTCCCCTTTCTCCTTTCGCAACTCGGCTGCATGGCAGGCGATCCGCTGGGCGCAGCGCTGAATCACAACCGCAAATATCCTTCTCCGGTAACTAGCTCCGTCGGTTGATCGTGCTCGCCGAAAGAGAAGCGTTTGCCGTGGCCGTGCGAACGACAGAACTAGAGGCGAGTGTACGAGAATCGAGAGAGGTCCGGGAGAGAGAGAGAGAGAGAGAGGCGCGGGGAGCTGCCAGTCGAGCCAAACGAGTCCGAGGAAATTTTACGATCGCGCTGCACTCTGTTGAGGCCACGATCTAGGTCAACCGGGAGGTCGGTTTCCCTCGTTTTAGCGGCGTCTTGCGTACCCTGGCGAATCCAATTTTGTGGGTTCCTTCGCATTCGAGGTTTGCCTAGCGATCCGAGAAGTTGCTCGTTTGTTTGATCGCTCGAATCGAAAGGTGCCGACCGTGTGCTTTCAATCTTCTGAGCATACAGCTTGTTCGTATATAGAACGATGCTATACAATTATCTAATGCGACCGGCGCATGCGATTTCAGTTGTCCAGGTGGGGTGTCGTGATTAAAAAACTTAGTGGAAACTAGATAATGATGCTTAATAATGATAATAATGGGACATTATTTATAACACCGGGCAACCATGTATTGTCTTGGATATAAGATAACGGGGAATTTTCTTGTTGCTGCAATTAAATAATTATCGCTCCCTTTGGAAATAGCGTGCTCGGTAATTAAATATAGTCTTCGCTCGCCGTAAGCGCTCGACTCGTTACCTATAACGAGCTTATAGGGTCTAAAACTCGTCTCTGTAACTAATTAATGTGTTCACGACTCGGGGAACTAAGTCAGAGGCGAGTCTAGGGAGAAATGAGGCAATAATTCGATGAAACGATAGTATTCGCGATCAAGACTGCAAAAAGAAAATACACAATAATCATTCTCACAAGGTTGCCAGTGTAGTCTGAAAAAAAGTATCCTGGAAAAAGTTACCTAGTCCAGAGAATAATAGGCGATTTTCTCCGGAGAAAAATATTGAAACATTTATCTCGTCATACTTGACGCGTTGAGGACAATAGAAAACGTGTCTATGCGTCACGACACATTGAACAAACTATAAGCACGGAGAAAACACATGCTCCAGAATCCCTTTCAGAGAGTAAATCGTCGCTGCAACGATCTCCGAAACGGGGACAAACGCGGAGCCCCGAGCTCCAGTTACGTATTGCCATCGATTCCCGCCAGCTAATTAACACAATTTCAGTCATGCAAGCGTGATTCACAGGCTCGATAAACTCTCGGTTTCGTAATTCGAACGTCGCAGAACGTATCGTCGGAGCGGGACGGTCGTTATCTTCGCGCTTCCGTATCTGCCGCGTTTCTTTGATCATTGTCAACCTTATGACTCGAGTCCGAAGGTCAAACGCGCGCGTAAACCGATCGTGCTCCGACGGCCATGTTACACCGTGTGCGCGCACACACGCGACCGTATCTCGAGTGCCCCGACGCGCTATCGCGAGATGCTCGCGTTTCGCGTTATTGTTCCTTGTCCGGCTGGCCATCCTCGCGGACAAAAATCGGCATTGTCGGGAGCGTGTATCGCGAACCACCGGTTTATCTTATCGGCGTTACCCCGCGCTCACCTCGCGTTATCAGCGTCGGAGGCAACGGGTCGGCCGGATATATCTTTCTGTGAACACTCGTGGCGAGCGCAACTCGCTCTCGTCCTTTCCACGCGCTCGTATCTGCGACTAGCGACTGTTTGTAGCCAGCAATTTTGATATCGCGCTTCGTCTTTTTTTCTTTCTTATAGATTTGGATAACGTTGCGAAAGTGTTTTAAATAGCGAGAACCGAACAACGTTTCGCTGACTCGTACGCAGCCGACGTTATCGGTGTTTTGTAATATTTTTGCATCGACGTGCGTACGTCGACGCGAATCGCAACCGAATGCAGAAATGCAAACGAGTTGCGCAGAATAAACAAGCCGACTCGCGATATCGGCGCTGTTTACTCTGATCGACATGTCACCCGTTGTTTTCATAATTGTTGTTTATCGATCGCCTCTTCAACCAGACGCTTATCCACGTCGGCGTGTTTGTCAGCGTTGAAATCGGCGTCGTCAGTTTTGGATACGCCGATTCGCCTTTATCTCGACGCTAATAATGAGCGTCGCAGAATGCTGAATTCGACTCGAAATCCTAGACAAAATTAATATTTTGAAGTTCAAGGTAAATTATTGAAATGAATTGGAATAACATGATTCTAACAAAAGAATAATGTATTTTTGTAATCCTTTGACTGCTATATAATGAATTAATAATATTCATACTATTGTAAATAATAACTTTTCGATCATTCTTTTTTTTTTAACATTTTAGTCTGTGTATAATCATTTTTTTAAATTTTTTTAAGGTTCGTACTTTAAATAGCTCTGCATGAAATTCTAATATTTTGTTGCGATCGTAAATATGTAATTCCATACATTTTATAGATATAAAAGATCTTTTCTTTATTGTAGATGATTTTATGAGAAGTTATCACTTCCATAAATGAGGAACCTTTTTTTATCGCTCGGTAAGCGCCGACATTTACAAAAAAAAAAGTACCAAATGGATTGCGCAAACTAAACAATGTCCTGATGAATTGTGTGAAGGATTTGGGGAATCCTCAATGTTTCCATTCCTTTCTAAAAATAGCGGTATTGTAAGTGATCCCACCATAAACCCAAATGTCATAAAATTCTCGAGCTAATGTAATTAAGTCGTTACAAAATATAAAACAGGATACCATTGTAATCTTTATCCTATGCCATAAATGTAGTATTTATGGAAATGTCACAAATTTCAGCCATAGCATGAAGATTATAATAATAAAAGCATTGTGCTTCTCATCCTATGCTATAAACGTACCGTATCAATAGTGATGTAACCGATAAAAACATTACAATCATTTATAAAGTCACAATAGGTTTCAAGTAAATGAAACCGACTCATTCGAACTTTATTTAGAAGAAAACGACCACTTGATTACGATTAATGGATAACTGTTTAAGGTCCCGTTTTTTATCTAGTACAGCTTGATAAGTGAATTAAAGTAAGATACTACTAACATCAATAAACTAGCAATATAGCCCGATAATAAATAACAAAGTTACTGTCAATTATGACCAAAAAAAAAAGTCTGTTTTATAATCGCAGACTTCGAACTCTCATATCTAGATTTTAAACTCTCATGCAGATTTTTATACAAAATAAAATGTTTATGAAAGCATTAGTCTTATTTTCTAAATACGTATTATAACTTGAATCATATTTTGTATATTTTAGCATCCGTTCACAATTTAAAGAAAATTGTTGGCATATCTAGAATTGTCATAAATATATCAAATCCGCAGTCTACTCATATTTTCAAGACCTAAAAGGATTGCACATTAATAATTGATTTCAACGAAAAGAAGAAAAATAAAACTGCATTCTAATAGTTCATAAATTGAGTGCAATACTAAAAGAACAACTTGTTTGCATCTGTCCACGATTTCGGTCGAATTCACAATTACGCGTCGTGCGTTCGTGAAAATTCGTGTTTCTCGTCGTTACGAAACGACATTATGAAATTATCGGCGTGTTGTTTGCGCCGGCCGGTTTCGAGTGAGCGTAAGAGGATCAGTTCGCGAAATGGGAACGCGTAAATGCGTATTGACGTGGGTCGAGGTCAGGATGGGCGCTGTTAAAACGAGTTTCTGATTCAGGGTCATGTGAATGAAATTCGAGGAAACCTTGTTTACTCGCGCTTTAGAGCACTCTTATCCGGGGATCGCCGAGCCGGCGAAAAGAGCTATACACATTTTTCGCGTCCCTCGTGTTCGCTGAATATCGAAGTCCCGACCGCGGTTGAAACGCAGATAGCCGTTTCCGTTGCGATTTTTTCCCTCGCCTCCTCCGCGAATCTCCCCTCTCTCTCTCTGAACCCGGGAGAAATCGTCCTCGGATGTCGACTCCTTATGGAAATGCGCTTCGATATCGCATCGAAAACGCATTCGTCTTCGTCTCCTCGAAATCGTTTCGTCACAGTTATCTGCACGCGGGTTCTCAGTGTAGCGAAGTTCTCGGTAGTTGTAGAAAGTGGTTGCTCGCTTTAAAAAGCCCGTGCCTCAGCTCGAGCGCTGCTCCGAATCGGCGAAGTCAAAAAGAAAAGTGAAATAAAAGCGGGACGAGGATAAGCAGGAACTTCCCGGAAGTATGTAGAACGGCGAAAAGTTATTGCGCTTCTTCCGCGAGTTTTTGCCTGAACGGCAAGAAAATAGTCCGAGCGGAGGCACTTGTTGCCTTGTACGTGCACGCGCGTTGCCGCACGAATCGGAGCGTTCTTCCTGCAATTTAGATTTGTTAATCGTGTACATATGTATACCTTATGCGATGAAAGGAAAAAGGTTGCAATTTACCAACGTGTTTTTTTAAAGTCCATAGATTATGAGCGAATCTGCGGTAACCAGTTACCAAACGTCGAACTTCCGTTGAATTTCACGTTTTCACTAGAATTCTGAAAATTACTCATGCAGTAAAGTTGCGATATTTAGACTCGGGAAGTAATAGTTGCCCTGAATTCTCCGAATCCCAACTTTCTTTTTCTCGTATTTCAGTTCCACTCCTAATTAACAGATTACCGGCCAATCATTAAAATGGAAACTTCAAGAATATCTGCATTAATTATCTCTAATTAAAGTAGGATAATGGATACATCGAAATTGAATTTTATCCAATTACGAATGTAGGCCACTTAGAATAAAATCTAGAAAATCACGAAGATATACATTCTTTTTATCATTTTCGGCACTTGTTGCGTACACGCAATATTAAATATACCTACGTCCTAATCTTTCCTATATTCTTCTTTTCTTTAAAAATCACGTACAGTGACCCACAAAGTTGTTCACCGAAGAGTATTTTAAATTCGTCTAAACTTTAACAAATATATTTACCTTTAAACAATAAAAGTCATGGAAACTGAAAAACAATTGAACCTGGAAACTGAAAACGATTCAAATTGAAAGAAAAGGTTAATACATACTCTGAATTTCACAGTTAATTAACATTTGCGGAGTTTAATAGGGTTTCGGGAGGAAATCGAGAGAGGTGAGTCGAGTAAATGTTAGGGTCGTACCACAGTTAATTGCCTTTCAGTATTATTTTGTTATTGTCAGGATTATTTGTTAGGAAATTACTCCGAGTTACATTTATAGTAATCACTGCTACGCTGATCACTGTTTTGTGCAGTGGTTTTATTGGGCAATGTTTGAATCTCTTACTCTCAAATTTTTCAACACTTTGAAAAGTTTCGTTGGAGAATTTGAATAAGTATAAAAAAGGGGGAGAGGAGGAGTGAAAGAAACGTCGATCCAGTTTCCAGGTCGCCTTGATTTCTCGTTAAGCAATTGACCTTCGGTAGAAGCGAGTCGAGCGAGGATCGTGCAGTTTGCACTCGCGCGCTGCAGCGCATCGTGTCGTTCGGTAATAAAGCTCGGAGGTTACCGAAGCCATCTTCGGTCGATCGCCAGCGAAAGAGTGAGAGGGAGCGAGAGAGAAGGAGAAAGAGAGAGGAGACTCGTAAACTGTACGAAACGATATTCCCGCGAAAGGTCAAAGGCTGCGACGCGACGCGGCGAGCAGCGTGCACCGATACGCCAACTCCTTCGTCAACGGGGCACGTTCAACAACCTGCTGACCTTCCTCGCGAATATATACCTTGCTCTATTTTCGAGCCGCGCGCTTACGCAAGTGTCGTTACTTTACTCGCACGAGTTGTTAAACGATCCGTGATGCACTGAGCCTCTGCTTCATCGCGACGTCATTGACCATGAGGTGCTTTAATTTGATGCATGAGATAAAGAGAAAGACGAAAATTATTGTTTAATCGTGGCACGAGTAAATCTTACATTGATCATCTATATTAATTGATCAGAATAAAGTAAATCCTGAATTTGAAGGAAGCATTTTTACTATCGATACTTAAATTACTTCTCTATAACTGGAATTCATATCATATAACTCATTTATTTGTAAGCTATTTTAAGTCCATTATAATTTTAAAGTTCTCTTACTAAGTGAAAATTGATTTATTTGGATGAATCTAGATATAACTGAATGATTAGTAACCATAATTTCACTTCGTTTATTTAATAAAAACAAATACAGTTCAATTTCAAGAATTGCTTAGCTTCGTAATATTGTTCTGTGCTTTCTCTTTTCCTATATTTTGTAACCTAATGTTCATCCATTGAATAATTTGTGTATGATAATTTTATCACAATCACTGATCTGTATTTTCAACGCTCTATTCATCTAATCCTCCGTCATCCCATCAAATTAATTCTATTTTTTTCTTTCTCTTTTGTTATTACAATAGTTACTCCAAAAATGTTCACATTAATAATACATAAAATAAAGTGACTTGAAGCAGTTTAATCAAACACGTTAAAACTCTATCGACCTTTGAGGGTCTCACAACTCCAATCATCACAAAGATCAAATAATTGTTCCATTATCAGCTGCGCAAAAGAAATACGAATAAATGATTACATCGACCCAGAGACAAAGAAATTCTAGAAGCACCAGATAAGATCTACCGGTGACAAGAGGTTACTCTTGCGAGGTTGCTAATGGGTTAATCTTCCTGCTCTCGACGTCGAGAGAGTGACTGCGCGCGGTATCAGATTTTCAACAAATAATTGCCTCGTCAGTGGGCCGCGGGTTAAACGGACCGTGATGCCCATTGGGAGGCGACCAAAGCATTCTTTCTCGCCGAGTGGAATATAATTAGACTCTGAGAATGAGCAATGGAGCGGTAAATCAGTCGGCGAGAGTAAAGATCAAGGGGAACAAGGAACGCGCGATGTTGGGTTACCGAACCCGATTCGGCGATCGCGGTGATCGCGAGACGAACGGAACGAGTTTCGCGCTAAGGTCGAATATATCGAGCTACCCTTTAAAAATAGTAGTCGAACCGGATCGATGGACACGGCGACGCGTTTTACGAAATCTCGTGGAACAAGAATCGTTTCCCGGAAACGAGAGGATCGAGGCACGGAAGGCTTCTCGGCGATCGAGGAAAAAAAGTTTCTCAGCCTGCGGCTGGCTCGCTCCGATACCTGCAAAAACGATACACGCTTCCAACGATTTTTGTGAAACAATGGATGCAATGTTTTCATGGGCTTAGAGCGAATTTTTCGATTTCACGTGAAGAAATAGTAATCGAATAAACGAATATGTATACTTCGTATAACGGAAACAAGTATTTTTGGAATAAAGGAAGAAAAATGCGAGATGTGAGTCGATTTTTTTTCAGCTTGACGGAAACGATAGATAGTAGGATTTTGATTAATTGACGTGGTACCGGAGTTAAAATTAAATTAATCAGTTGATAGAGTTCTTTTGTTTTCGGCAAGGTGATAGTGAATCATAGTTGATGTTCCAGTGTTCTTCTTTTTATGGTGTTTCAAGTAATTTAAACGTTGACTAATCGGAATAATTAAGAGCAAATTAGAATTACTAAAACATTTAAAATGGTATATGTATTCATTACGTATTCATTAATTACAGAGGATACATTCAAAAACATATAATGTATGTATGTACATATAGAAATGAAATATAGAAATGTTTGCCAAGTATATCATTCAATAATTAATGATGCTTCGAGTACCATTTGTTACAGATAAACGAGAATAATAAAATCAATGTTAATGTAATCAATTCAGTCTTTGTTTGCTATAGAAACAACTTCTGTTTATCTCGTCCAAGTGACTGACAATGAAAGCAAATAGAACAGTAATTCTGAGACATGGTAGACTCAGTGGTGAGGTTGTGACGAGTAAATAGTTTTTAATAGGATTTTCACTAACCACCGGTTCAAATTATTTTCAACATTTTAGCACCGTGTTACATACTTCTATAAGTCTTAAAAGCTGAAAGTGAAAAATTCTCTCATTAAGAAGGTGCATTAATTGTGATTCGAATTTCTTGCCAATTTATCGAGGGCCTACCGTACTTAATTTACACAAACGGAACCTGTTATCGATTTAACGCGCATACACGGATTAATTTGCTTGAATACACACCGGTCGAAAGACACGGCAACTCGTGACCACGTAACAGCGTGTTAACAAGTAGTTCAGTACTGCAAAAGTTGCTGTCGTCTATTGCAGAAGAGAGTTGGAGCGAGCCATCGTGGATCCGCTTTCACACGTATCGCGTTTCCATAAGCATGTGTCGCCGCCATTTATATAGTAGTCGAGAAGATAGAGCAACGCCGCGCCGAGTCGCTTTTGTCTTCCCGACTCGACGCGCCCCGTAAATAGAGCCCGTCTTTCCCTCGCACGCGTAGCTCCTTATCTCGAGGCTCCCTTCGCCTCGAGATTTCCGTAAACATATAGTTGGCGTAGGGCCAGCGCAGAACGATCAGCGAAGAAATCCATTATTTGAGAAATCGTGAACCGGTGCCAGTGAAGCGTGGCACGCGGAGCCGATCTAATCGTTTCGTCGAACCACGCACGCTCCTCTAACTTAGCAAAAACACCGCTCGCCGGAGCCGGCTGCCTCGATTTAACGAGGTCAAACTCGACTCCAGAATTGGAACTCGTGATTCCCCAATCGAGAATTAATTGCCGTTGCCCTCCTGGCATTGTCCCAAATTTCGATTCCACCCGGAGGAGAAAAAGTTCCGCCAAGTTGTGTTGTTTCGTGCTCCAAGAATTATCGTCGTTCCTTTTTCCAAAGGTCTGGACATGGCTGAACGAAACGTGGACAGAGTCATGAGTATCATGGCATTTATTCTACAAATTGTACCATTTTAGAAATGAGTTCATGTCTATGAAGAATTTAGGATTTTCGTAGGTAGTCCACAAAAGGTACGGAGTATTTTTAATTTTTATTGAAAGGTATCAAATAGTTGACTGAACAAACTCTGGTATAGGTATTCCTACAACTCTGATAAGTATTTCACAAATTGACCCATTCGCCGCGGATGACGCCATTTGGCGAAATATTTGCGTTACAGGGAAGGCACTTAATTTTCGATGCGGAAGGAATAGGTTAAGTATTTTGAAAGTCTAGACTAGAAGCTAAAATAGGAATACACGGACAAATTAGACTAAAACCATTTAGAAAGAGATTATTATTATTATATCGTGCCCATCACACAACGGATCATACATTAGCGGAACGAATTTGACGCAAGAAGTTGCGTAAACGCGAAGCACAGCCAAATACCTGATTGTAAAGCGAACCCCAGCGTCGAAGATCAATAAACAGGAAACGAGGAACGTCACAAAAGGCGTCCGCATTTGCAGGAACATTGTAAATTAGCGAAATCTGCATACGATTTTTATGACCAGTCGTATTTCCATCGGCTTTTCTCCCTTTCCTCGGCGACCCTCGGTCGTGGACGATTACGAGCGTATGGGTGTCGAGAAACCCGACCTCGTCCCCTCGAATCCCTCGTTATTCGATTTTACGTCGTTTCCAGTCTCCATTCAAGCCCCGAACTTCCCTGCGAAATCACCCTCTTCCGATCGATCATCCGTATCAACCCTTGGATACTCGCCCTCACCCAACCGTTCGACCTTTTATGTCGTGTTTCTCTCGGATTTATTGATCGGCTTCCCGGCTTTCGTCGAAATACCCTCGTCGAGTATCGTACTCCGCGCCTCACCGCCATTCTTCATCCCTCGGTCATCCTTCTGAATGGTATTTAGCCAGCGAGAAAACATTCATTTCGTAGTCGCTTCGTTGCGAACGGATCCACCGACTGTGAAGTCTCTCCTCGCAATTATTGCCTTTGAGCGGAAGCATTTTCGCGGTTGTCGTTCCATGGCCCACTATAATTGGATCGGACCGTCGTCTTTGCGTAATCGTTGAAAATGCGAACTCTGGAGCGCGCGCGTTATTTGCGAGCGTTCTCGATCGACTTTGGAATATTCCTAGAAATTCTGTCTCTGTCACAGAGCGAGGCAGTTTTTTCGTAGCGCTTTTACGTTTATTGATAGAGCTGATTCGACTTGTGTTCGACTTTCCCCTCTGTCGATACGAGTGGCGTAGATGCTTTACAAATTAGTACGCAGTGTTGACTTTTTGCGCTCCAAATATGCATGTCAAGAGCAGAAAATTTCAAGCGCTTTGTTCTAAATACGTCTCTCGGACACTCCGTTTGCGGTTTGTCAATTGTGTCCACTGATTTTTGTATACCGTTAAGGAACTAATTTTTGATCATCTAAAATGCATTGGAGCTGATGTACTGATTTTTGATGGGGTATTTTTTGCATAAATATTAAACTAGAATCATAAAAAATATACTCCTAATTTTAATGCTCATGAATTTTCAGTAAATCCTCCTCTTCAAAACTTAAAATTGTCTGTAAACCGAGTCTTCTAATGAGTTTTCTCTTTGTATTCCTGCACTAAAGTCGGGAAAGGTTGCTCATCTATCATTAGTAGAGCTCTTATTATCCGGATGTATCCGGGTATCCGAGTACTCGAAATACTCAGAATAACCCAAATTCGGATTTGAAAACCAGTTATGAATAATGATCTTGCTACTCGAGTACCCGAGTACCCAAAATACTTATCATAACTCGAACTCGGTCTTTAAAACTGGCTGTGAGTAAAGTACTCAAATTCGGATACCCATAGATTTGAATAATAGTAAGAGTCCTAATCATTAGCAGCACCCTCTGATAATTTACTATAATTTATATTTTATACAACTTCTTTCAAATTTTATTCACTGTAATTTTTGTAATAGATCTTTTTACTTACTATTTTCGCTTAACTCTAACACTTGTACCAATTAAAAAGAAACAAAAATAAACAAAAGCAGCTTGTGGTAATAAAAATAAACGTATTTTTGGTATAATAATATAAATATAATACTTTTTTTGTAATTTTGTGTCCTAACTTATTTATTATTTAGATGATCAAAAAACTAGTTACACGAGAGAACTTTGGAGCTGAATACATACATACTTAATTACTAATTTTTTATATCTATTATATATTTTATATATATTATTGAAATTCTTGCTCTACATTTCAATAGTTACAACAGCATAAACAGATCGACTGCACATATTATTGACTGTACTCTCGATACACTGACGATCAGTAAGACGTTCAATAACGATTTTCTGCAAATGTACTACCTTTCACATTTATTTTCACGAAAATGCACAATACTACCTACTTTGACATGCCATACTTATATTTTTTAATAGTCCATCTTTACTTCTTAAATTATTTTAAATAATTACTTGTTGACATAAACTTAAAAGAACAATTTATTTCACGAGCTGATCACAAATTTATCGCGTAAAAAATGAAATATTTCGTTACGTCAAAAGTGGAACGGAGTTATCGGTCAACAGGCTACGACAAGGCCTTGGAGAGCAAAGGTTTAAGTAAAATATGGTTCGCTGACGAGCGAAGGCATCACGGGTATACTTACGTGTCCTGAATGGCAGTTGACGTGTTAATATTCACTCGGCAAACGGAACGTCATAAACAACTTGCGATATTTATCCCGCAGTGGAACTATTTTTAAAGAAAGATAATTGAATCGAAATTAAATTTAGAAAGGCACTTTTGGATACACTCGTATAAAATTGTATTACGGCACAAATGATGCCTGTACTCGCTGTGCAATTGGTCTATATTCGTCGTTCGAAGGTTAACCTTTTGAACAACGTGTGTCTTGATCAGAAATGCCTGCGATGTATTTATAGCTGTGTA
Organism: Perdita meconis; assembly: GCA_030770465.2. Lineage (NCBI taxonomy): Eukaryota > Metazoa > Arthropoda > Insecta > Hymenoptera > Andrenidae > Perdita > Perdita meconis. Next base: position 23,375,136 of record JASKOS020000002.1, read on the forward strand.
TTTTAAAAGCCATTAAAGAGAATCGCTTCTTTCTACTCGCAGTAGACACTACCTATGACCTAACAGCATATTCTATTACTTCATAGCTAAGTTTGCGATGAATGACTTCGTGTTATTTGCTAGAAAAAAAGTTTTCTTTCCCGGGAATTTGATAAAGTTTTTCGACGTGTGCGTTTTCATGGATCGAAAGTTGGAGAGCGCGAGTTGTAACTTGGTTTTTATTGATTTAAATACAAAATCTTAGAGGACATTATTCGCGTGAAAACCGAACACACTCAAAGTAGAAAATTGAAAGTGCTTCGAAGCGGTCTGTGAGTCACCGTGAATTACTTTATTTTCTCCAGCTGGACGCGGATGAATGAACCTACTCCCAAGATGAAGATTATAAAAATAGCCGTCGCACAATAAACGTACGGCGATAATTCCTGACGCGTTTTCAATGCTTGGCGAGTTCCGTTGGCGGCTCGGGTCGCGCAGATAATCGACCGTCGCCGTATCTCCCGCATGAATATTTAACGAACACTGAATCAGCCGCTTTAAACATCATTAACGCGCGTATCGATTGCGTGTCCTATAAAACGCGTATTTACGTTCGCTCGTCTTGTTTATGCAACGAAACTCGATCGAGACACCAGGAAAAAGTGTATTTCCACGACAGTCGACATTAATCAATTCGGTACAAAATTCCAATGAGATATATGAATTATTCTCTGACGATTCGCGTCGGGAAAGAACACTATAAATAACTCCGTTCATTTTTCCTTTATTCTTTCTAACCTGATTATTCCCCGTCTTGTGCAGTTCGAATTACACAACAGACAGTACATACCGGTTTCATGAGAATTAATAAAGATTTATTGGCTCATAAATATTCAATTACTAAAGAAAACTGTCTTCGCTTTGACATTACAATGATCGATTGTATTTAAATGTTATATAAAACTCGTATACTAAAACGGAGATTTTCCACAATGCGTGCTGCACGTTGCGTTTTCATGGTCGATAGGAAAAGCGGCGAGAAACGCGACGGATATTTGCGCGTTCAAGTTGCATCGAAAAACATGGTTTGCATTTCAATTAGAAAAATATAACGCACGATATAGATAGCGTTCGTCTAGTTGCGTAGACTATTCTCGCAAGAAGAACGCGACGGACGAAAGAATAGACGGGAGAGACGGGAGTCGAAGACGGAGGAGGATCGGGAGCAAAGTTGAAAGTCGCGAGGGGAATTAACGGCGCCGTAATTTACAGATCGCAAAATATCCGGGCGGGAGTCCCTCGTTTTCCCAGGCTTCCGAGCCAAACGAGCGTTCCCCCGTTCGTCGTCGGCGAAAATAGAGCGACGGTAGTAAGTCGTTTTGGCACGTCGAGTCCAATCCACCGAGACCAATTTTACAAGCGTCGGCGGCCACTCGTCAAAGCTTAACCGGCTTCCATTCGGCCCCCGTGTAGTCCGGCTGCGGACATTGCCAACAAACGTTCGAACCCATCCACCCGATATATGTATTGTGCTGAAAATGTTTAAACTCGCATTTCATCTCTAAAAATAGTGACGCACTAGCAATTATAGATATCGCCGCGTGTTTACGCTGCGCGTAAATAATCGGAATCGCGCCTACTGTGCCAGAATCGACGCGAAGTCAACAGTCTGATAAGCTCGTGGACGCTTGGAATTCTCTGCTTAACACGCCAAGGCCTGGATATTAAGGGGGCATATTAAGGGGGGATTTCCATATAGACTGCTAAAAATAAGCCGATTTTTGCGAATCTTTTACACAAAACCTATTAAGGGAATCATTTTGAAACCTTCGGGACTGTATATACATTGTTTAAAGTTACAAAAAAAATTTGTTTGCAGTATTGAAGAAAGTTGTTGCAGCCTTGCCATTGGAGGTATAAATTGGTGGGCACTTTAGCTCCTTCAATTTTTTCTAGAATGAAGAAATTCAAAATGTTCCTTATTATTTATGAAATTATATCGTCGATGAACCAAAAATATTAGTGAAAAGTATAAATTTTTAAAGATCGCAGGGCTTGTAAACCAAAAGTGTGTTTTTTTTGGGGGGTAACTTCTGGACGCATTTGTGTGAAATAAAGTTGCTTAAATTAATTTTTTCATTAAACATATAGGTTCATCAACTATAGTTTGCTATAATGTAGTTGTATACACCGGGATAGATAGATTGGTTGAGTAGTTTTTGATTAATCGTGCCAACCAATTGAAAGAAATTAGTTTCGAGAAATACGTATCTAAAGTTTCAGTGGCGAAAAACGAAAAGTGGCAAAGTCTTGTAAAACTTGCAGTTGTTCAATGTTAATTTGCTGTTCATGCTGAATAAAGTAACCTTCAGCTTCCTCAAAAAATTCAAATCTCTATCTCCGATAGAACTACCGCATTCACCATAACTTTTGTTATTTTATAATACCGCGCGCAGTCGACACGCTGCTGCTCCATTAACTGTTTTTTTACAAATACCTGGAATTCTGGCTTAGGGCTTTAGGATTACGTCCTTGAAGTGCATTACTATTAATCAAACACAAAAAATTTGTTGACCTGCTATGTATGGAAATCCTTCCTTAATTTAGGTTTCCGTTGATTTCATCGTGGTTTTATTTCGACGAATCCTTTGAGAATGATGTTAATGGTTTGTGAAGCACAGTGCGTTTATTGCTTTGTATACTTAACTTATTGTAAATTTTTCATTATTGTAGTTCGCTATTGTTTCATTATTGTAAATTTAAAGAGCACCTAAGTGGGGACGTAGGAAGGTGAAGCTGAAGCTTGGAACTCGGGCATAGTTCGTGAATTCTTTTTATAAAAGTGATGCAATTAGTTTCTATAGTCTGGCTTTAAGTATAATCGAAATGAAGGATAACTAGCACTTAGTTTGCGTGAGAGCTTGAGGAGTTACAAAGAACACAAAAGGAAAAATGTGAGAACCGACGATTTGAAAATTTAATCTAGGAATATAAATTTTATTCTCGTCAGGTAGAAATTTCTCTGAAGTGAGCAAATCGTATACTAAAAAAGTTATGTTACCATTAATTTGGAAGTGGTAAAATATAGTTAAATTCTATTTCCTTGGATACATATTGGAGTAGAAATTGAACTTAGTTTTCAATTCTGAAAATGACATTAATTTCGGATAAAATCTAATTTTAATCAACTGGATAATATTGGTTAAAAGATTTTCGTTATTACGAATAGGTCATTTTTACGTTTCACGTATTTCAGCAATTTTACTCTGTTTAGATACTATTTTATGACCAGGTGATAACATGAAATCTTTATTTATGGTCATTCACTGAATGAAATGAGAAGTTTATAACTTGTAGTTGGGGTACCGGAAACTTCAGGCGTAATTCGTAATTGTCTGACCCTCCTTAGGGTTAAAAGGTTCAAACCAGAATACGGTAATTCCATTTATTACTCCATTCAATAAACATGCTACAATTTCCAACCTATGGTAATCCTTTTATTACCGGAAAACTGTAAACCACAATTAACCTTTTCACTGGCTGCTTTTTCCTTACGGGTTTTGCCTATTTGCCGTACGGACTAAACAGCTAAAGGGTTAATATCAGTGACTAGTTTTCTTCTGATCTTTCTTTCACTGCTCACATTACAAAGATCACTAGTACTGCATTCAAGACTCTTGGTCTAATTTTTACAGCGTCAAAATTTTTCTGGTATGTTAGCACTCTAAAACTCGTACCTACTGTTCCCTTGTTAAGCCTCTCCTAGAGTACTGCTCAATCATTTGGTTATCATACCAGCGTTACCACATTAACGATTTAGAATGTATACAACACAAATTTATGTGACTGGCATACATTTTGATGATCACGATTACTCACAAATTTCCAACTGCTTAAATTTGATGTTCCTCGAACATCAACGCCTATGTTCGATTTAATTTTTGCGCAAAAGGTACTTAATGGCATTGTAAACAGTCTTGAAATATTATGCAAATTTAACGTACGGATATCGCGTCCCTCAATAAGTCACCGACCCCTTCTTAGGCAGGAATCTCACCGAACTCAATATGGCCATTACAATTGTATCGACAGGTTAATCCTAAATGTCAATATGTTCTGCGATGACATCAATTACTTCTGTTCTCCCTGAACCTTCAGAAGGAATTCACTCTCTCTCCTTGCTAACAAACTAGTTGTCTATTATGTATTTTGTTTACTTTTTTTTATACCGTGGCTAGAAGAAGTCATCGTGAATGGTCGTGAAAAGAAAGGAGAAAAGGAAGGGAGAGCGTTTCGTCCTGAGCCTGCTAGCGGACTCATCAGTAAGGCTATCTAGCAGGCCCGTGCCTTAGACGCGGGATGGTAAGGGTCAGGTCAGAGGACGTATATATAGGAATGACTGCCAGAATGACCGCTTGCGAGAAAGTGGAAACTCGATGATCCCTCTAGTGGCAGTGCCGGAGGTGCCGCTACAATACTAAAGGGTGTCTAGCCCGTATATTATGAATAAATAAATAAATATTAGCAATACCCAGGTTTGGAATTTTAGGTCTCTGTTGAGGTTTACGGGAGTAAGCTGTATCCTTCTAGGAAAAATATTTCAACGTTTCGCAAGTGTCGCAATCGGCTTCATCAGCTGGTAGAAGCACATTGATGAAGGTAACTGTAATGCTTGCGAAACATTGGGACATTTATCTTAAGAGGATACTTAGGACTTAATTTTAATAATTTGTCAATAAACACTTTAATAGCAGCGTTTACGATGTAACGAAGACGTAAAAATAATTGAATGACACTATTAACACCAGTAGCAAACAGGTAGAAGCCTCATACAGGTTTAATTCTTCGTAGGTAAATATTAGAAGCTTAACACTTTATTTCTCTTGGCTTTCATTTAATTTAAAAAATTCTGGTATACTCATTGAAATTGCTAATTTATTAGTCAATCATTCTTTAATCTATAATATTAATTTTTTTTCAATAAAAGCAAAGATTAGAGGATCTTCAAAATTTCATTCGTGTCGTCAACAACTCAAATCTAAATCTTCTTTAAATCTAAATTATTTCTTCGCATCAATTAGTATGAATGCTAGAGGTTTCAATTTACGACACAAAATTCCCTAATGCTCCAAAATTTCTCCTTTGGATTGGATCTTACTATTAGATTGGTCCATAAGTTCGTGTGGTTTCATGGAACATGAAAACAATAGCTTTTATTTCAAATACCAATTTAAACCATATAATCTACAATGTATTTTCTACCATCATTTACGACGTCTCCATAAATGAGCATTCGAACGTTTTTCGATAGACTGAGACGAACAACCGCAACGTGGTTCATCATTTTTTTTTAAATTGTCCCCTTGAAAGTGAGAAAACCATTTTTTCTGTTCTATCAGTAACATAACCATCTCCATACGTTGCACAAATGTTCCTAGCAGCTTCAATAGCTTTAGAACCGCGATTCAATTTATGAAGCAAAACGTGTCAGAGTTGCTCACTTTGAGTTTACTTGATCCTTCATAACTTTTTTTAACAAATAATTGATGCATTGTAGACACAAAAGAGAAAAATAAACAATTCTGTAGTACTGGAAAACAAAAGCTATACGTTATTCCTGATAGGCAATCGTTACGAGATAAATTCAATATGAAATAAAAAAACGCATGAACGTATATGGGCAAATGCAATAGGTCAACTCACCCTACCCTCAAAAATAATCTCCCCATACTTATCACCATCATACACCGTACGATTTCTCCCATAAAACTCTAAGACCAGAGTCTCGATCTCCTCACCAAGGAAGACGTATGCGTCTCCTGTAACACATATGATACGTACCAAATATGTATTTGCTTTTTATTACGCAACTTTGTAATCTTGAATGATTAATTATTATATCGTGTTTATGGTATGTCTGTGCATAACCTACAATCAGATATTCTTATTTTTTACCCCAATTGTAGAAACCTTTTACCCAAATTTATTTGTTTTTATAAATAAAAATATAATTCAGACGTTAAGAGATTAAACCGAATATGCATTCGCCGACCTCCAGATAAAAGAAACCCGACTGGGAAGAGCACGGATCGTTTGAACGTCGAAGCCCCTCGTTCATCGCAGCGATATTCGCGTTCGTCGAGCGCGGAACGAGAAGCAATAGCGAATAGCGGTCGAGTCAACAGGTTAATCCCGCGCAACATTAACGTGACGAGTCTCAATTACGTTCCCGCAATAAAACGCCGACTCAGGCCGAGCGGCATGGTAGTCACGCCGTTCCCCTTTGCCCCCCGCGCCATCGTCGCCGTTCCGAACGCAGAAACTAAATCTGATTCGTATTATTAACGACGATCGCGGTTGCGCGCTACGGCTATCCGCCCTCTCTCTCCATCTCTCTCCCCTCTCGTTGCCTCTGGATATATTAATGGCTTCCGAGTAAACCGTGGCAGCCGGTAGCCTGGCTTTTGCAAGGTTAGTGACATTTACCGAGTCGCTTTAGTAGGCTTTCTATAGACGAACAGGCAAACGCAGGAGACCGGTCGGTCTCTATACGCGGACGGATCGTAAATTCGGTTTCGTTTCGAGGCAGAAGTTTCGAGGATGACGCGGCGGTGGCCAGAGCGGCGCTGCGGTTTTGCGAAAATCGGAGAGTTCTGCGTGTTTATCCAGGCTTCGTGGGTCGTCGAACTCAGACCCCCGGAGGATTTCGGGGGAACAAAAGGAGACGGAGCCTAGTCGCTGCCTGTGGTCGAGTTTTATTGATCGTTAAGCCCCCAGTAATCCGACTTTAGGAGCGTGATTGCACTCCCTGTGACTCAGGCTTCGCTCTGGGCTCTCTTGTTCTCGGTGCAAGGTCAGAATCGGAATATGACGGTCCCATATAGTTGTCGGCTCGTTTGATTCACCGACCGCGCTGGTACCGCTGCTGACTTTGAATAATCCGAGGATATTTTCGTTAATAGCTGCTTGTCGTTGTGTGCGATGGGATCGTATGAGCTAATTGCAAGTCGCGAGAGTGACACGGTTCGGTTCAAATGACCTTCACGGAAATTTGTAGGTACGGTGAGACCTTGGTTAACCGGTTTTATATTGTATTTGAAAGTGGAGCATCCTTTTGATGGAGGATTTATTTGTTTTTTTATAAAGCTTTGTTAAATGATCGTATTTATATTATAATAGAGAGCTTGATAATCCATTAAAAATTTTTGGAGGTTTTTTAAAAGCTCAGAATAGTAAAACAATTAAGCTTATATTTAATCTGTTTGCCAATTATAGAAAAATATGTTTATGCAATCACGAAAAGCAAGTCACTAATATGTATACGACAAACTAACAACTATTGTAGCGCTTCTTAAGATGAATTCCAATATCCTTATCATTTGAGGTCATTCAAGCATTTAAAACATTTTTCTGCATTTCAAAATTCAAAAGTTATTTACGTGGTTTGCGTTTGGCGACTCACCCAGTATACAAAGAGCAAGTCAATTGAGGATGTCCAGGGAAGGGATGGGTGACCGTTCTTTGTCGGATCTCGATACTGTTGCTAGGAAGACAAAGTAGAGAAATTAAGGAAACTGGACAATTCGTTGAGCAATAATATTAGGTAAATACATAAATACCCAAAACGCCATCTACAGATGAGAAGAGACATTTGCAGTGAGAAGTGAAAAGAAAGAAGTCTTAATTGCATCTGAAAACTTTGATAACTTTTAAGTACAATTCTCGAAGTCGCATTTACTGAAACTCTCGAAGTTTGTAAGAATTTCTTAAGCTTTCTCAAGATCTCCGGCTTTGAAACAAATTCTCAAAAAAGTGAAAAAATTATCCACTAATAAAATAGCGAATTTACCTTCAAATTTCTAAAAATTCTAGAATAGTAAAAGATTTAACTTTGATTTAATCTGCCCTACGATTTATGAAAAATAAGTTTGTCTACTGAAAATAAAGAATCTGAACTTTTTCAATTTTCAAAGTCTCCATTCAAATTCAAACTCGGAAGTTCCTCAAAGTTTCTCCCCGTTGTCATGATTCATCTCCAAATGTCTAAAAAGTCTAAAACAGTAAAAAAAAATTCTGCTCCGATTTCATTTACCCTACGATTCTTGAGAAATATGCTCGTCTCCTGAGAGTAAAGAGTCTCACAACTACAACAATTACCAAAATCGCATTCATCGAAGCTCCTCAAGCTTCCCAATCCTTCTCAAGATCTCAAAATCTGAAACTTTGAATAAATTCCCGCAGAAATGAAAAATCCTACAGTAATAAAATCGTCCGTATACCAAATTTATAAGCAATAGCAGTGAATGCCTGTCCACAGTTGCTGTCATGATTCATCTTCCAAATTCCAATCTTCCGGCGGAGCATAAAAACCTAGAACACGATTCGTGCGTGGTAATTGCACGAGGTTCGAAGGTGGAGGCGTTTCGAGTCTCACCCGGTACACGTACCCGTTACGTCGAAGTCCGCTTATACGACGTGGACGTGTCCGTGTGCCCAACCTACCTGTCCGAATGATGCATTGGACAGCGTATAGGTGTGTGAGACTGACTGTCCGTGAGAGAGAGAGAGAGAGAAACGAGCTCTCAGATCAGCACGTGTGCGTCACGAAAACTCGTTTCCTCTCTTTTTTGTTCCTCCTGCTTCCCTTCTCTTCTCCCTCTCCGCTGACCGCGGCCTCTCCTTCCATCCATTCTTCGGTCGATGCGTTCTGTCTGCCACGATGAAATTACGTCACGTAGAAATCACGGTAATCACACGGTGGGTGCAGAAAGCGTAGGAATGCAAGCGCGCTAATTTGCCGGGGCGATACACATACATACAAGCGGGCGCGCATCGACGCCTGGATATCGGAGAGAAAAACCTGGCGATACGCGATCGTTGAACGCGAGGCTTTTCATACATACTGATATTCGCTTTTTGTTTTTATTTTTTTTCTCCTTTTTTTTTAAATGAAAGGCTTGCTGGCTCGGGAAATCAATTGACGCGGACGGGTCGTAAAGGTGGATCGATTTTTAATAGCTTCCATCGCAGGATGCTCGTCCTCGTCGATATTCACAGGGAAAAGCCGATTACAAAATTGCGCGTTCCGAATACGAGACGCGTATCTGCAACGCGAAAAGGTAGTTGATCGCGAAAACGGAGCCCTCGTTTCGACGATCGGAAAATATAAAGCGCGATGTACGCCGGCAATAATCCGATCATCTTTGTGTAGGGACATTTGTATAAACGCGAACTCGTGTAAGAACTTTGAAATAAAAATCTCTGAAAACGGGAAATCCGGAATCGAATGATCACTGTCGTTATCAAAGACGCACGGAGCTTTGAAGAAATCTGTTGTCTATGTAGATTTCCTGAGCGGATATAACAATAAAGTCAGCAGGTCTGCATTCCCTTGGCCGATAACAACAGTTAAACTTGGTCAAGGAGGGCCAACTTCTCAGAAGGTCGACTTTATCTTGCAATCAAAGGCGACTAGTAAGCAAGTCATAACGACAAACTTCTTACGTTTAGCGAGTTGGTATTTCACTTCAATTACGTTATAGAGAAAAAGCAATACAACAGGTCAGCTGATTAACAATTATCTCAAGACACTATGCCACTTTGAAGGACTTTAACGGCTTCTCGTGGAATACTCGTGTTTCATCCTTGCATAAATTACCGGCGATCAGAATCGCGATTCAAAGAATTCTAATTAGCAAAGTAATACCGTAAATAAAGCGTGCTTTAATTCATTCCGGGAGTTGACAGTAATTTGCATTTGACCTTGGGTTTAGCATTCCCTGTTACGGAAGGTGAATGCGAGTCTTTAAAATTACTTTTAAAAGCAATTTAACGAACGTTCTTGTTACTACTATAAGTAGTAGTAATTATTCATTGGACGGAACTATTAAACTTTGGTGACCAAAAGTTCTCTATGAACTTTCAACTTTTTAATTGTCTGCTCTTCCAAGTGAGATCATTTTTTGTAGTTACATTGACTTTGTGGCAGTAGTTTTTTTTTAAGAATTGTTCTGTAGGAGCCGATTTGGACCCGAATCTTCCGCTTGCCAGACTGCTTTAACCAATTAAGCTATCCAACTCTGCTTCTCCTAATCATCATAACTCAAATATAAACTGAAACAGAGGCGTCGATCGCCTAAAGTTCTTTAAATTTTGAACTTTGACCTTCCAAGTTTTAAAAAAATATGTTACCCTAAACAGAGATTTGAGGCTTTCACGGCCCGGCATCATACAATTCTCACTTTTGAAACGTTGGGAAATCTCTTCCTGTAGGACACGGCTTGCTCCCGACAGCCTCAACAGTGAGAACTGTATGTTACACTATAGTATAAATGATTTAGAATAACATTTTTGAAGTTGAACTTATGCCTTACCTGACATCTGGAAGGTAGAATCCACATTTTTATCCAAGAGAAAGTGTGATAAACAAATATTTCCTCTTTCAAACAGGAATATAATAAAACTGATGTCCAAAATACATTATCGAATATTCAAAATTTTAAACCAACATTTAAAGAACAAAAACATAACTTATGTCATTTTGCTTCATGCACACTTTATTACGGAGTTAAAATACGAACCATCTCAAAATAGAAAGCCAGACCATACGTCATAACTTTTACTTTCCCAAAGCGAAATAAAATCGCCGTTTAATTACATCCACTCCGATAAAAAGTTACCGTGAAATAGATACCAGCGAAGAAATGACTTCAACCGCATAGCTAATTATAAATTGAAACAGTTCCATCGAATCCTCGGCGCGGCGCTAAATCGAGTCCATAAAACGAAAGCAAAAATCGCCTCGCGGACGTTTCTAGTCGTTGAACAGAGAGAAACCGCGCGGCGAGGCAACTCCCCGCAGGGATCCAGGTAAAAAGGAAGAGAAGGGTCGTGCCGCGGCAGGGCGTAGGAGTGCGAGGGGAAGGGAAGAGAAGCGAGGAAGAACGTAGACGGACAGGTGTCTGGGAGCCATGTTGTCCGCGTCTCGTGCGCCTTCAGAATGTCAGGCTGACTCTTAAGGTCGAACGAAGAAAGCGGTATTCAGCGCATCCTACAAAATTCATGAGCCATAAAATTCAAGCCTTCCCGGTATAATCGAATCGCTTCTGCCCGGATAAGAGTGAAATATCGTTTTTCCGCGGGCCGCGTGTATTCGATACGCGCGCGCGCCGAATCAACCGCCATTATCTTCAGTTTCCGCTCGCGTTTCGACGGTGCGCAGCGAGTCGCGTCCGGAGTTCGTTCTCCTTAACGCTTCTGGTTGCGCGCGAGATTTATTTCGGAAAACGCGAACGGGGATCGAGGGGAGGATTTCCCGCCGTTGCACAGTTGCTCGGAATCGGAAAATGCTGGAAAACACTAATAGTGTTTCAGTATTCCATTGAAATCATATCATATAATTATAAAGCTTTAGTAGATAAAGGGATTAAAAGACGATTATATTTTTATTTTAAGGATTTTTTTTTTATAGTTTGGTAAATAAGTGAAGAATGTTTTGAATAGCCAGTTTTTTTACATTTAATACTTTTTTTTTATATGATATTTATATTGAAGAGTTCTATATTTGTAAAATTTTATATCTGCAGACATTTTATAGTTATGGAATTGTGAATCTATTGAAGCTTTATACCAATTCTACATTTAAAAAATTCTGTATCTCCAAAATTCTATTCTTATAAAATTGTAAATTTATAAAAATTCTGTATTTAAAGAACAAACTCTATATTTATAATAGTTCTGCATTTATAGTATTCTAGGTCTATAACATTTTATGTCTATAGAATTCTGTATTTATATATTTCTGTAGCTTTAGAATTCTATAATTACAGAAGTTCTGTATCCATGAAAATTAACTTCTATCAAATTTTATATCTCTAAAAATTTTTTTATTCGTTAATTTTTTCTTATTAATGTATTCTTTACTTTTTAATGTTTTTATTTCGAGCTTCTAAAACTTCGAGAGGCTGTTAATAATTAGTAAAAGGGTTTTCTTTATAATTTTAGGTGCGTAAAATCAATTAATGAATAAACTAACAAAAAATGGATGATTGCATTGTAAACTCCCTTTGATACCATATATGTAACTTGTTTTAAGCATTCCTTCATTTATAAAACAAATAATTAATAAAGAATTAAAAGTGATTAAATTAGGTAGACTCTATGTCGTAGTAAATAAAGTGAAACTTGTATTACTTAAAGTTCATTTAAAAAATGTAGTAGCAGGTAGTAGTAGTTAATTTTTTTACAGCATATTAAATGCATTAACAGCTATAAATTTATAGAATAGAAACTGCATCTAATTGGACAAGTGATTCATACGCACACATCGTTATCGAGCATCTAAACTTTTCCCTGCTTCCACGCAGTTCAATACAATATTTTAAAAATAACACAACTTCTAGCGAATAGTTTATAATAATCACAATAAAATAATCAACCGAATTGTCAAAATTCAGTAAAACCTCGATTAACCAAATTGTTGTTTACAAAATAAAACGATAATAATTAGTAGAACGTTATTAAATTATAGTTCACGAATTATAATTGATACTTTCTCTCAGAGTCCCACTTCCTTGTCATACCTGCTGCATCAATTAATTGAAATCCTAGATAATTAAAAATGGGTATGATTGTGCTTCGGATAATGGAAGCTTTACTGTACAAATGCTGCCGAGCATATCGATTCTTCATTCTAATAACGCGTATCAGTATTTTCAACAATTTTAACCCCATGTAATATAAATCATACTTTTCTTTTAAATTACTTTTTTTGCCAGACTCATGATATTAAAATAAAGGTATTCATGATATTAAAATAAGTTGTTTAAAGTAAACATTACTGAAAAAAGTGAAATCCGTGACCATGAAAATCGAGGAGACACAGTGACTAAAGAAATGAATAGAATCCTATTTTTACGGTCACTTACCATTCTTCAGTCATTGAATTTGAATACAGAATGCGTAAAAAATCCTTACAAAACGTTTCAGGTTTAAGAATTTTCTCCAGATTCTTCAGATTTCAAATCGCCGTCCGTCAGTCCTGGATCCGCGTCTCCGTTGCGCTCCGCGACGGCCTTGGGTACGTTTCCAACGAACGCGTTCCTCGAGGCGAGCTCTCGGTCGTGTTTCTCTCTCTCTCTCCCTTCTCTTCTGCGTCACACGCTCGGGTCACGATTTGTAAACAGCGACGTCGACCGATCAATGGCCCTTCCAGGAAATTCGTCTCCTCGTCTGTTTTCCCGGCACGCTACATCGGGATGATCCGCTCTCGCTCCTCTCTCCCCCTCTTCCTGTCGCCCCGACGCGTCGGTCGTGTTTGGTAAATATCGCATGAAAATAAATTCCTTGTTTGGGCGAGGAAAGGGAAAGCGGCGAAGGTCGCGGCAGAAATATGTAGACTAGAGTAGGCGACGGACCCTCGTGGGGCGCGTTTTAGGATCCCGGTTGTGTACGAAACCAACGAAAACGGCGGCCACCGTTTTCAAGGCGTCGCGGAACTCCGTTTCCGCGAGGGGAATATCGCGTTCAGGCACCCACGGGGAATTTCGAGGAGATTACGACGCAGGTAACCGTTTCTTCTAACGCGCGCCTTCCTCAGTGTTTACAGTGTTAATAATTGCTCGGCGGGGCTCCGCGGATCGCGCCGCTCAAACTCGCCGAGGCATGTGCCGTCGACTGTGAAGTCCGTGTAGCGGTGTCTCGTCGTCGGGAACGAAATCGCGGGAGGCGAAATTGTCGAGAACGCGAGCTTTTCAGTGTTCAGTGTTTTGTAATAATCGTGCGAAGTAGTGGTTCTTCCGTACCACGAGTCAGTTTCGGAACGTATCCTTAGTATTGTGATTAGGAGGACGAGTTGACTCGTGTTGAAACTTCTCTCTGCGTTCGCCGAAACGAATTGTGAGTTCATTCACCCTGAATATTTAGTATTTAATATTCATGAGATGGGAGAGAAAAGCGTGTTTCAGTGTGCGTTATAGAGATTAGTTTTATTTCTGTCGGTTTTGAATGTGCCACTCGGAGAGTTTGTGGGTTTTAGGATTGAAAGCTTCTCTAATTTTGAGAAAAATATGGCGCACCTTGCCGATGAAAGTTGTTACCATCTTCTGGCACTTGAGAATTCTGGAGTAGCTTTTAGTTCGTGAATAAACTGGTTAACAAATTGGATGTGTAATTATAATTACAGTGATAGCGTTTGTAACTGAGAATTATGTGAATGAGAAGCTTTAAATGCTATTTTATCAAAACGATTCAACCACATTCAGCGCATTAATCAGACGTCTCATAATAAATGCAAAGCACTAGATTTTTATACTCTTGCCATAATTTCGTGCATATGAATATTCGCTGTGAAATACAGAAATGTGGTTATAACTTTCGTATCTTTGTACGAATTCAGTACCGCCTCGTTATAAAGTCATTACAGTTACCGTAATTTTAGAGTAATCCCAAGAAGATTACTGTTTCTGTCTTGTACTCTCATTTATATCTTCAATGAGACGGTGACCTACTGAAGCAAAAATTGATTTAGAGAAACCTTTCGTTATAAACTCGTCGTTAACCTCTTCAAAGATTTTGGCACACGTGTACGTTCCCCTTTTTCCTCAAATTCAAATATACAAGCAAGAAGTATAATAAATTGTGGTGTATAAACATTGAAGGTGAAAATGATGGAATCATGGAATTCCAATTATTGAAAAATCGGTTCCACTTTTAACAAATTTAACACAATCAAAATTACTGGTGGTTAACTAGATCCTTTCTCTATGAAATGAATAATATTCGTTACAAGAAATTGTCGAGGAAAAAATAGGTACAAATTCGCAAAGGTACTACACATTTCTTTGTTTCTGTGCTCCACGTTGATTCAAAATAAACATGTTTTTGATGAATAAAAAAATATTAACGCGTTAGGTGCCACGGGAGTTAACGAAGGTTCACAATATTTTGAAGAAATTGAAATCTTTTGGAATACTTATGGTTACATATCTTACAAATTGAATCTGCAAAAATAACCGAAATAAAGAAAGAACAAAGAGAAAATTAATACAAGTTTTATTTTTCAATTAAGAATATTGTAGTTTTCTCTTTCAATCAATTTTTAACTTTTTATTTAAAACTTTAAATTCTACGCTAATAGTTAAGTTATTAACCTTCACAAGCCTGATGGTTATTTTACTCTACTGCTCAAATTTTGTTCAAAAATATATTTTAGTAATATATTCTATACTGAATCACGATTTTATTATTTTCTGTATCTACTCGTTTTTATTCTTTGTGTCACAATAGTCAAGCCTACATATCAGATCTTGCCTTTCGACTTTCGAGGCTTATTAAATTCAGCTCGAAAGAATTTAAAGAAAGTATCTCAATTAAAATGAAAAAATAGATCCACATCAAAACACGCTCTTATTCTCTAATTTCACACTAAAGAGGGAACATATGAAGTATACATATACATGTTTGTCAGCTTTGAGAGTATCAAGGTTCGAAAACGAATTTAGCAAAAAACTCAGAGGTAACAGATTCGTGAAAAGTCTCGACTGAATCGGGTCGATTGAGGATGGCGACGGTGTCGGAGTTGCATAACGCGGTCGGCGTCGGATCTGCAAAAAGACACTTCTGGTCGAACGGAAAGAAGAAAGACCGCGCGTGTTCGCGGATCGCAAACACGTATGTACAGGGTTCGCTCGAAGAAGCCTCGCAGAAAGCAAGGCGCGCGCAGAGCGACTGTCTCTCGGACGAGCAAAACAAAAGAGGCCGCGAGGCAAGGATGCGTAAGACCTTTTTTGGTGATATTCGCTCTTCAGTGTGTTGCCTCGCTCGGCCGGCGAAGCCGGTTGGGGCCCCCGTGGTCTGGTCAGGCCAGTTCCGAGCGACCGGATTTTTCAAAGGTTGCATCGCAGCCCCCGAACCTGTCCTGTTCCCATACCGGACTGGTTTATCGACCGGGGGGCCCCGACACTACCTCCTCCTCCTCCTTCTCCCGGGGCCCGCTCGATTTCCGAGCAACGCCGAGGAAAAAGAGACGCCAGAGACCCAGGCAGAAGGAATTCCTGTCCTTCTCCTATCCCGTCCTCGTCGGCCTTCGGTCCCGTCTCTCCGCCGCGAAGATTAACCTTCCCTCCCTCCGGCCGAACGAATAATTTCACCCAGAGACGCTGCGCGCCGGGATTCTTTTCTTCTGCCCGGTCGATTATCGAGGGTCAACGAATCGGCCGATCGCCGCGGACTCGCCGGACGCCGCGGAGCGCCTCGGAGCCCCGCGTAACTGTATTTTAATACATTTATGGCCGGTAGGTTGAAATTACGCCTCCTACTGATTGCTACTCGTACGGCCGGCTGAAATTACGTTTTAGAAGCTTGCAGTTAATGGATGGGTGAGGAAGTTCTTTTCGTGGTTGCTTGCGAGTATAACTGTACACCGTGATCGGTGGAAGGGAATTGTCTTGGGTGTAAAATCCTTCGAAGATGGTTGCTGTTTTTGTGGTTCGTAAGAACCAAAGTCAAACTTGTGTTATTTGTTTGCTAGCTGCTATCACATTTTGGGAAAATTTAGATATCCTTTAGTAGAATGATTAGTAACCAGTGTTCTAGGAAATTGTGTGAATATGATAAACTGTGAATTAATATTCAATCTGAGTTAAGCAGATTTTATTTTTTTTATAAAATTATTCTAATTACAGTTTTTGCAAATAATTTGTATGTTTTAGAAGTAATGCTTTCTTATTTTTAACCCCCGACGCAAAAAGGAGGAGTGTTATGTGTTTGATGTGTTTTTACTATCGTTTCATCTGTGATTTATAATTTTGTAAGCTTAGTCATTTTAATGTCCTAAAAACTTTCCATATAATCAACCACTGCTTTAAATTTGAATTTTCATTATACAATATCAGATAAATTCTTGTATTATGTTTTGATTGTTACAATAATCTTTTTTTTTGCATTACACTTTATACAATAAAATTTAGAGCTGCTGTTATTCAGACTCCTGTTTTTTTATTTATGCCGGTAATAATTCGAGTTTATATAAAAATACGTAGTTAAATAATTTTATTAACAAAATTGATGCAAGTAGCAGATTTTCTTCTACAAAATACATACATAGTTTTAGTGAAACTCGTATGCAATTCGAAATAATTACACTGTTAACACTTTGACACTAGAAGTTTTTCGTGAAAATTACTTTAAAAAGTTACTTTAAATTTTTCATAGTCTGTTTACAAAGATCTGAATGGAATTTTTTTACTTTCTAAATGGCAAAAGAGTTAAAGCTACAGAACATTATTATTACTCAAAAATTTAATTTTAATCCTCGGAAGACAAATGTAGGGTCATTTTGACCTGTTAATGTTTCTTCATGTTCATGCTTTATTATTAACTTTTTTGTCATTTACTCGTTTCTATATCACAGAAGATAACAGAAACCCAGAAAAAATTATGAATCCACGTTAAAGTCTAAAACCATTTTATTAAATCTATAGAATTAAATTTAAATTGTAAGTTAAATTAACATTCGCCTTGCAAGTGTTTAAAGCACTAATTTCATAAAATCCTCCATTCCTATAATAAACGAAGCCCATCGCAAAGTAATTAAGAAATAAGTCGTATAACTCGTATCGACTTTGATAATTTAGTAACCATTTGGCCCCAACTCCAATAATACCAATCTACGTAATTACAGAACCATCATTCGAAATAACTGAATCTCCGCCGCAGATGTTAAGAAACAACGTTCAGTTAACATCCCGCCGCTCCGTGACACGTGTTCTTTTTACTTTCCGATCCGAGTCGGAAGTTTCGAATCCGCAACCGCGACGCGCCACGGAACTTCGTCCACAAAATTAAAAGTTCCAGCGAATCCACGGTTGAACTCTGAAAAGCCGGAGTCTTGGCTGGCGAACTCGTGTCTCCGCGAGTCGCGGGAACTTCTGTTGCTCTTGATTTATGCATAACGGCCGACAGTCGAGCGCCGTTTTTCTACAGCCGTCTCTAACCACCGCGCGCCAGTTACGCGTGCACTTCAGGAATTCGCGAGGGGGGGTTGACCGCCACGCGGGGATACGGGAGAATGTAAAATTGGAACGTCGGGAAGAAACGGAAAGAAAAGGGAGGAAGGGAGGACGGGGGAAAAAGAAGCGGGCACCGCTTTCACTCTAAGAACAGCCCGACACCGACCGAGATATTATTTGCGGTAAACGTTGCAAAACACGGAGTCGATTTATGCAGCGCCGACCGCGCTGAATAAGAAGTCAGCCTCGTTTTAGAGATGCAAATCGCTCGGATGCAGAAACTGGTTTTCCGGTACGTCGCAGCGTAATACATAATATGCCCTGCTCGTTCTCGGAACCGGCACGTCAGTCTTCTCGGTGCCCCCGGATCTCGTGGAAAACGATACATCAACTCGTTTCTCCTTTCCCCACGGATCGCTCCGATACGCCCATTGTGTGCACGTTGCGCGCACATTAATCGTTTAGGTGCTGGACATGTTGGAAACTCGATCGTCATCGTTTTCCCTTCTTTTTATTCTGTGTTTTGTTATCGTGATCTTTGTGTTCCACATTTTTCTCACCCATTGTCGCTGCTTCTTGAGTTCAAATAATTACTCCAAACGCATTTAATAAAATTCTATCTTCGTTTCATAAAATACTCTGCCACTTTATTTTAATTCATTGAAGATCTTTTGGACCTGATTTTATATAAAAATAGTGTAGGATTCCGGCGATTAATAGACGGTTTTTTTTAAGTGTTAAACTTTATTTCACATTCAGTTTTCAATGAAATTCAAAATGACAATGTCAATTTTTTTTTCTACTCAGTCAATTCGAGTGAACTGACATACTTCACGACCAACCGATCAAAATGCTTACGATGACTTTAAAATTTTCGAAATTTCTTTTTCTGCGTATAATTGAAATCTATGAATGAATCCACATTCCTTCATATTTTGTTATTGATCATCATGTGAGTGTACTAAATCCTCAAATGGAAGTAATAAAACAATCTACAAATCAAATAGAACCACAATGATCCGTCAGTGAATCCTATCAGCAATTAACACGAGTCATGCAGTAATCCGCCAATAAATCAAATCATCTCGAAAGTGTTGAACATGACAGAGTAATTACTCAACTTACCGATTACGAGTAAAAGCTTTATTGACGCGATTCCGAATCATGTTTACAAGAATTTCTAACCGCGTTCCGAAGAATCGGAGCACCATAATACAAGCAAATAAACAGTAGTTAAAAATAGCTTTACTTCAAATTAAAATCATCGAGCATGACCTGCGGAATTTAAAACGAATCCAACCAGGCAGTTCGTCGAAAGCAATTAAAGTGGATTACATCATTGCAAGCAGAGTAAATTTCGAACGTAACTAAACACAGAATTTCCTCGTACTCCGATTAATATTACATTTTTATAATTGAACTTGTTTCCTTCATCGGGGCGTAACTTGCACGCAACTGGAATTGCGTAACTCCGTATTTCCATTGAATTGTTTTTAACAATTACAAGTTGTAAACGGGGGACACTGTTCAGAGACAAGTCTGTTCCCTCTCGTCGTAGACAGTTGGCAATTAAATACTGCACCGTCATGACGTTATTGACACTAGTTATAATTACACTAAGCCCATAATGCAGCGTGACGCGAGGAACATCAACCACTTCGGTCATTCACTGACGTGTGTCACGAAACGATTATCTCTACTTTAACGGTTGACAATGCGTTCGAGAGAAAGTGACCTTGAACAGACAATTGACTGTGTCTGAACTCGTGTCTTTGGATTCGGAACGTCGACTCCGTTTCTTAGAGGAGACCCTAGAACATTGCTATTCATTTTTCCTCCTCGGTGAACAAAGGCAACGCTCAAGGAGTTCTGCAAGCTGGTCGGCAGTTCGACCCAAATAGCGGCGAGGTTGGTAGTAAATTTATGAAAGCATAGATCGATACAGCGACGGGCACGATATTAATTCGCGTGCGGCTTCGGGGGTCGCGGTTCCCGCAATTGCGTTCTCGGCGGCCGAGCGGGAAAGCAAACAAGAATCCGATAAGAGATAACCTCCGTGCTTGGAATAACAATAACAGATCCGCGTAGCGAGAGGAAAAGATTTTCCACCTGCGTTCGTGACCGCCGATCGGTCGCGTTAAAATTCCGATTATTTTCCGTTCGTTCCCGATCGTCGCTCGCGTGCGATTGTGTTTTGCCAGCGCGGAAAAAAAATCGCACAGGCAGACGCGCACGGTCGCCCGGCGAATAGCGTTTATCGGCCGAATCCAACGCGTGCATTGTGCGAAGTCCGCGCCGACAGAGAACCGAGATAAACACGCGCGTTGCGCACGTAACAGTATAAATAACTTGCGCAAGCATTAATGAATGCGCTTATCTGGCCGAGTCCGTTAAAAAGTCACGATATATACGCCAGCCACCGTCGGCGTTATTATCGCAGCTCTTTTAATGTTCGTTCGCGAAAACACGCGTCTACGCGCGCAGATAGTCGTTGCTCGTTGGCTCGCGAGTAACGATGCTCTGCCAAGCGCCTTGAATATGTATGAACGGAGGAAAAGCTTCAGCCACCTTGAATATCATTTGAAATCATGCATTTTTTAACGAAGCCTTGAAGATCCTGCAAAGCATCGAAAATCGCAGCGGTTTAAAGGTCTTGAAAAATTGATATTATTCAAATATTTAAATATTTGATATTTAAATTTTAATAATATTAATAAGAACCATTAATTAGTTACAGCTTCTCAATTTCATTTTTATAAAAATTCGGAGTTCTGGAGTTCATAAATTGTTTGAAGCCATTTTCGACAATTCGTTGATTTATAAACGTTTTCTTATTGAGAAAATGGTTTAAATGTTTGAATAAATGATAATTCGTAGGCGCAAGATAGATTTTCGCCTATGGATTATCACATTCTTGTGAAAAGTCTTGTGTAATGAAAAAAATGGTCGAAAATGCCTTCAAACAGACCTAAAACTCCGAATTTTTATAAAATGGAGTGAAGAAGCTTGCAAAACTAATTTGAAAAAATAACTAGATTGTAATGATTCTTATTCTGATTAACGCAATGTAATATTTAAAAAATGACGTTCACTTAAAGCTACCGCTGAAACAATTATGTATTCTTTTATGATTTCGTAGAATGTACATATGTATAAGACAGTCCTCAGAATTTAAAAAACTTTTCGCTCCGTGCACTCGCCAAAGCGATCCAAAATTACAGAAACCAAATCGCCGGATAGCGTGCAAGAGAATATTGAATGTCCATTAACAGACACATGAACACACGGTTTCCCCGCAGGTCGTCGTTTCGTAAAAGTCGATTTCTTCGTCGAGAAGCTGACCTTTGAAGATTGCGGGTCACAGCATGATTCATAGCCTCTTCTTTTACACAGAGTCTTTTGTTACGTTTTCCCTCCGCACGGCTTCTAAACAGTTTGACCAACGCAGATAGGGAATTGCTTGCACAGCGTTTCCCCTCGGAGGACTTCTCGACGTCGAGATCCTTTTACGCGGGAACTTTGCTCGGGGAGAAATTTTGTTCCCGTTGAATTTCCTTACGGAGAGTCTCTCCTTTATCGCGCGGAATTTTCTGCTGATAGGGGATTCTACTACGCAGAAATACTATTGCGTAGATTTTCGTATTTATTCGGATATTATACGCTAATGGAGATACGAAACACTAGTTGGAACGGAAATGGTAGTTGATTTTGTTCGACACGAGCCGTAGAATAATATCAAAGTCCCAAGGTCTTGATAAAAGTATTCTCTCGTTCATGATAATAATTGAATTCCAGATATTTATACATTTATGATAAGCGTAAACATGTGAAGATATTAAGTATAAAAAACAAGTTTCGACTCTATCTACGTCTACGAATTTAAATTGATCTGTTTTTACATAATTCTTCCTTATCTTGCTTACATTTTCCTCCACGGAACTCCCCAGTTTCCTATCTCTTTCATCGAATCTGAAAATTTCTTCGCATCCGACGTACAATGCCGTAATATTTTCCAAAATAAAACCATTCCTCAGATCGTCGGATTAGAACCCAGCCAGGATTCTCCTGAAAGAATCCGAAAGGTCTGAGCGTTTGTTATCCCTCCTCTTCGGGTGAAATTCGATCCTCCGGTTGTTGCGGAGTCGTCGGTCATGGGTTCACGTGAAATCCCTCCGAAGAGTTTTTCACGTGCGAGATATACCGGCAGTAGTTGCAGTTGCAACGGGGAATCGAATGCGCTCCCTCAGAACGCGGTCGATAAAGCGCAACGTTTGTAACCTTGAAATTGTTTGTGTGCGTGTTGCAGGGAGCGACGAGAAGCGGAAGTCCGGCTGGAGCGCGAACGTGAACGCGAGAAAAGGGAGGCCAAGATGGAGAGGGAGAGGCTCGAGAAGCAAAGGGCCGCCGAGCAGGCGGTTCACAAGCACTTCGAAGAGTCCCTCAGGCTGGCGCAACAAAAGGTTAGTCAGCCTTTACTGTCTGTTTTTCTCTGGCGCGCGCGTGTTTTTAATGACCTCCGGTCCACTCTCCATCAGAGAGCGGCCTGTCCAACAGATGCTCGACAAGAAATCCCGGGCATTATGCGCGCCTTTAAACCACCGATCCTCCGACGGTGCCAAACTAAAATACGCCTCCTTTTTTTACCCTCTTTTCGACACTGTACCTTCGTTGATTTAACGACCGGCCGCGATATCAGTTCGTTAGGAAGTTACCTGGAGGTTACCTGCGTTTTAAGGGCTCAAGGTTTTATGTGCTCGGGAAGTTTTTATTGGGCGGGGAGGACGAGATTCTTCTACGTGGGACAAGATTTATTCATTATGAAAGTTTAATAGTTACGCATATACGAATAATCACCTGCATTAACAAAAAAGAGATATACACGAGCAATCGTAGTAATCAGTATAGGCTTGACTTGTACTCGTATGAATCTTTTGAATTTTTCTTTTATTAATATTTTGTTTGTTGACATTTCATAACAGACCCCCGATGTATTCTTGAATATTATAAGTATTCAAAATGAAAATAATGTTATAAATGATCGTATTATTATATTATAAAACAGCTGAGTTTCTATCATCGAAGTTCATTATTATATACTATATAAAATCAGAAAGCTGAATATAATATATTAATACTATACTAGATCTAACAGAAAAATTAATAATATGATATAATAACTTTACGTAAACCGTTCTTTTTGCATCAGGGGCTGTTTAAATGTTTAATTTTCACACTCTTTAAACTAATCATAAAGAAGCCCATGTATACCAAGCAGAACAAATATTGTATGAGTTACTCGAATCGACTATCACTAAAGACGATTTCATTATAAATGTCCAACATCAAAATATATTTTTTGCTACTCGTACCGTAATTTGTATCGGAGATAAAAAACTCTAGGTACAATAACAACTATGGCTGAGATCCCTTAAGAAATTGTAAAAAAAAAAAAGAAAAAAAAAGGAAAAAAAAAAAGAAAACCTTGAGAAACAAAAAAAAATTATTGAACCGATTTTGATCAAACATGGCTAAGAACCATCTCGGAAATATGCAATTTACAACAAAGAACAAAAAACACAAACTGACACACAAACATACGCAGTAAACTTATAACGTCCCTCCTTTTTGCGTCGGAGGTTAAAAAGAACCGCGCAGCGTTCATCTGAATCAATTTTCGCGGAAATCATCTATCATGGAGATGTCAGTCGTAAAAGCGATTTGGGTTGCGAGTAACAGACAGTATACTGAGTTGTTTCGTGTTTCATATATTGCTGATATTACGTAGCTTGTTTTCTTTCTTCATCGAAACACAAACTTTTTCCGAGTAATATTTGCAATTACAAAACAAAATTATGCATGTCACATGTTTTTAATTTCGAAATATCACCTGCAATTTAATATTTTTGTTCTCCAAAGAAAACTTTTCTTCCGATAAAAATATAAACTCTTTGACCTCGAACGAGATCTAACTTAAAATTCTTCAAAATACGATAATTTCCTATTATCGTTTTCTAACTCTCTGACCATTACACGAGTATATGATAATCATTTGCATTAAGAAGCCTACAAACAACTTAGAAACAAGGAATTTCAGTATTCGAATTCCCTACCTGAAAACAATTCCCTGTGCAAGCCACCGGGCAAAGTTTTGAATGCGCCAAGAACATTACCAGTGTCTAGTGCCCAGTGCGGAATCAGCTTCGTTAACAAGCTAATAACGATCAATTAGTACCAAATTTCGCACACCTCTGCGATTCAAAGGATCTCGATATTGGCAGAGACGCCGTTTTCCAATCGGCATCAACGAAGCCAGAAATGCTATCGTTAAACGAAGAAACGAAGTGAAATATTGAACGTGGAGCTCGGTTGCGCAAGCCATCGTTCAAGGGCTCCGGGGTCTCGGGAATTCTGCGAATCGTCGACTATTCGTTCTCATCGATGTTTCTCGGAAGCTGCTCTGAACTTCCGAAAATTTCCGAGTGTTATCCATCTAACCGGCGTCCGTTCCAGGAAAGTGTTTCTCCTTCGACGGGAAACAGGACGCATTTTCTCTCTCTCTCTCTCTCGCGCGCGCGCGCGCATGCACGCGTCATCGAAGCCAGTGTATGCGAGTCGACGCTGTTGGGGGAAAGGCTTCTTTCATTGTCGCCCAAATGTATCGAGGAGGGGTTATAGCATGCGGGGCATTAATAACGAGGAAGCTCGAGCTCGTCCCTTGGGGAGGAAACCATCCTTTGGCCTTCGACCCCAGCCGTCCTCGTTGCTTTTCAATCCTTGCGCAGCGGGTGAATTTTCGGGGAAATTGTCTTGGGGTGCAGCGTGGGCGATTCGATTAAGGTCACGTGCGATGAGCGTGGAGTGTATTTGTGGATCCATTCTTTCTTCTTTTCGATTTAAGAAGACGGACTGCAAAGTAGGATAATTTTGATAAACTTGTTTGTGAGATAAGTGTAGCTTTATCGAATTCTGTTCGTGAAATTGCAGACATTGAACTGTGATTCTACTTAAAAAAAGAAGCATAGATTGGTTATGGTTTTTAAACATATCAATATTTCTTTAACCCCACGTTTCTCAATTTTTTTTAAACAATTGTGTATGTATTTTGTTCATTACCATAATCTGTTTAATTCGAATTTAGTCTTCGAAGTCACTTAAAGGTTTGTTATCTATAATTTTATTATAATAGACTGCTGAGAATATCAAGTTTTGCAGAAAATTGTGGCTTTTCTTTTTGGAATGATTAATGTTTAAAAACACCAACACTGTGAATAGTATTTTTTATTAAAAAAAATTATTAAAAAGCAAATATACAAAACGCATAATTAGAATGAATAAAGAGTGTTGAAGACAATAAAGTCTGTTTGCTTTCATAAAATTAGAAAACTCACATTACCAAGAATTGTAAGAACTTCCTGCGACGTTTGATAAATGAATTTATTATACATATTATACATGAACTACCTAACAGAAACGCAGGGCTAATCAAATTTTAATTTAGAGAAAATATATGAAATATTCTTTGGTATTATTAGGTCACATTTCAAATACTAATTTCTTCTACATATATTTAACAAAATTATATAATTATTTTGAAGAAAGAGATGCAGTTAAAATAATTCTGAGAAATATTACTAATGAAGTGACCCAACTATTTTTCTCCGGTGTTTCAAAATAGATTTCTCAGAAATTGCCCCAATTTTTACTCATCTGCTTTTAATCTAAAAGAGAGATTTAAAGATAGTCATGCTGTATTTGTAAAATTTATTGGATTTGAACTGCACGTTCATAAAATTTGTCCCTTTTATCACACAAATACACATAATTTATAAAACATAAAAATATTTTGATTCTTTCTAAAAGTCCGTCTTTTATTCAATTTAACAGGCTTATAAAAATACGAAACTTAAGAAGACAGCATCTCCTTTATTATAAATCCTCGCCACATCAAATAAAAATCAAACTTTGTGAGAAGCATAAAAATACTTTTAAGCTCTACGAATAATGCATCTACATTTACTGAAACGATTAATTTCTCGAGAACGCGGTTCACCCAAAATAAATTTCCGAAGGCTCATGAATATTCGGGGCTTCCGAAGGCCTGGCCGTAATCCCTCGGAGCAGAAACGCAATAAAATTGACAGGTGAAAGTGGTCGTTTCGCTCTTCAAATAGACAGAGATCCGCGATCAAAGAGGGCGCCTCTCTTGCGACGTTGAAATATACTACCTGCGTAAAGTTCGCCGCGGGAGCACTTTGCGCGAAATAATTCGGTACATTTCCCGTGAGCGGGATCGACCCAGCGTGTTTCGCCGAAAGGCGAGCATTTCGCTCCGGCAACCGCAGCTCCGATTCAGGAACTGTTCGAAATTCCGCAAAGGGAATGTCGGGCGAACTTTGCCGCTCGGTGCACCGTCGAAACGGGGAAATTTTCCGCTGCTAAAACTATGTCTCGTTAATGTCTCCTAAATTGAATCAAATTCCACCGTGAACCCCTCTCTCTCTCTCTCTCGCTCTGCGAATTCAAACTTCGCCGAACGCTTTGTTGTCGCGAAAAACTCGCTCGCACACGCCTTCGCCGGTAACTTTCAGAATAATTTCCGCGAAATTGAAACGATACAATCCGCGCGTTCAGGACGGAAATAACCGTGAAATAAAGTGGCGCGCGTTATTTCGAGAGCTCGTCGAGGAGGTCGGTCGCGGGAAGAAGCGCCATTCGAAAGAGAAACGTGTGTGTCGTGGACATAGAGTGAGAGAGAAAGAGAGGGGAATGAAATCGTGGAGGTGGATGAAGCTGAGCGAAAAGCAGGCCGAGTGCGATGCGGACGGTCGAGGCCACCCTCGTACCGAGAAAAGGGGGATAATCCGAGAGCGTAGGCAGGAGAGCGCCTCGTTCTCCCGGGGTTTTTCAGGGTCTCTGTTTCCCTGGGAGAGAAGGGTGGTTCCCAGACCAGATACGGGCAGGGACGCGCGATGCCGAGGGGTTGAGAGGAATGAGGAGGAAGGACAGGGGCAATCAATGCATTCCAACACCTGCCTTTTGTGCGTGTTACAGTCCTGACAGTCACCCGAAACCTGCCCTGCGTCTCTCTCTCTGTACCGTGTACATTGCTCCGCTGCTCTCTCTCTCTTTCTCTCTCGTCCCTTCAGGGCCTCTCATTTTTGCTTTCGTCCGCAACGCTCACTGAGACTCAACCCGAGAGAAAAAGAGAGAGAGAGAGAGATGAAGCTCCCGGGATTTTCCGTATTTCGAGGTGTTTCCCGGAATCGATGGGAATCGAAGACGGCGACCGAGCTACTGGTATTCCAGGAGATATTACGCAATCGGGATAATCTTCGACACGAACGAGCGAGCGGGGCGAAGCGTTATCTCGAACGTGGGACACGCGTATCTTTTCATCGGCTCTGTTGTATAATCCCTTCCTGTCTCTCATATTTCGAGCGGACCAATTAGCCGCGTCTATTACCCCGGGAATTTCTACGGATCGCCGGGCTCTGATTAACATTTAATCGGCGAAACATTTCACGCGGGAATTCGCAAACGCGCCGGTTTGAGCTTATGGTCTGCTTCATTTTTCACCGCGAATGTTCTCTGCGTGTTTGCGTATTTCTTATTCAATTTTCAAAAAAAAAACTGCGTATTAGTGTGCGAAAGGAACGTGCTGCGATTGAATGAAGCTAAATTTAAAGCGTGATTCAACTTATGAATTTATATAAACGTGGAAGTAGATGAGTAATGTTATTAAGAATAATGTCCGGAAAAGATAATGATAATCTTTGACACGAGAGAATTGCTATTGTAATCGTAGATAGGCATCGTTCGTGTTATAATAGAATTATTTTTTTATCTGAATGCTTTGGAGGACGGGACTGTTTAGATAAGAAAATTCTTCTGACGATAATTTATTAAATCTTGGCGGTTTTCAGTTTTAATAACTAATTGAAGTATAAATAATGTAACTGGATACGAGTTTTTGCCCTCGCAAGTTCGCTTATTAATGCGCCGGAGGATGTAGAATTCAAAATGGAGTGTGAGAACCGTAATTTACCACTGTTTAGTGAGTTAATTTTAATTACCTTATTAATTCCCTATTGAATCTGAATTGTTCAGACTGTAATTTATTCTGTGAACCGGTATAAATAGAATACCGCTGTGCTGATAATGGAAAAGAACGATGATTCGCAATCGGACGTTTGGCTTTAATTGATTCGAATAAATATTTATTTAAGATAATAATCCGAAATTTTTTTCGTCGAATATATCGTTCCAGTAATACGTATATTTTTACATTATTCGCATAGATTCTTATTCCATTAAAAACTTTCTCGTTTACGGCGAATAAAATTTTATTCTTTATTCATTATCCTAATAAAACTTTTCTCACCTCTGCTTGCAATTCCGGGGAATAATACAATTTTTATCAACAGTAAATCTGTTAACGCGTCGACTGCAATATGCAGTTGCTAGAATTTCGAAAGTTTGCAGACATTATAATTCTAATAAATAGATTCGTATTTAATTATTTCTTGAAGTACTTTGGCTGTTTTCAATTCGTTAAAAATTCCAGTTAACCGTCTCAAGGCGATTATTTTAGTTGAAATTCTGTTAAACCGATTTTACATGCATATTTTAAGATTGAATCTAATAGCCTCTGCGCTCTTTACATTATAATGACTCTGCATTCGTTGTTCAAAGGTCAATTTCCTCAGTATCCAAGTAAAGTGATATCATTCATAGTTTCATAAATGAAATTGTATACGAATGACGTGGTACTGAAAGTATTAACCTTCCTACAGTCTTCACGTTTCATTAGATTTCATTCAAGCATAAATTTTATTTCCTCGAAAATTATTACTATCTACGTTTCGTGTTTATTGATCTACATACAATATCTACATTCATAATATCGTCCTATAATAATGAACATTATTTCATGTTAAATTCTTGAGAAGAACGCATGTAACAGGATTAAACGGAGTTCACGTAGAATTGGAGGGTATCGGTTATTCCGCAGTGAATATCTCGACGGAGATTGAGAACCGCTGCGGATAGGTTGCGGACACGTATGGGTGCATAAACCAGAGAGGATCCTTTCACGCAGAGGCCCTCCTCGACCTACCTGCCCTTCCACCCTACGAAAATGTCCTGCCAGTCGTTGGCGAGCTTTCGTCCTGCTCGGAAGTGGCAGCCGAGTCTTCTTTGTGCGTCAGTCGGCTCGTTCAACTTCCCTCGTGGCGTCTCGTTCTCGTCACCGCCGCGCAGATAAATTCTTGATAACCGCTTATCGGCCAAGTGTTTTCCATTTCGCGGCGCAGATAAGACGCGCGTCTCTCGACGACCGATCCTTTGCTTACGGAGTCTTCGAGAAAAACTCGAGCGATTTGGTCGACGTGTCGCGAGTGTCCAAATTTCTACGGACTTCCTGCAAGTGAGATTACGTGCTTTCCCATTGTTTGTGCAACGGTGAACACGCGCGGAGACTGACTAGAGAACCTTGGATGTAAAAATCGGAAACGCCCGGATCTCGTCTCATCGTTGGAAGGTCAGTAGCAACGGTAATCCTTCGTCGAGCTTATCGAGAATGAGACAGAAAGGATCGCGTGGATCTTGTGAACTCGGGTGACCTTGAAAAGTGGGAGTGCAGGAAAAGACCGATAATCGTGCCATATTATTTCCGCGATAACGTCTGTCTGGCATGGCCGATAGCTACGTGAAACAACGTTGCGTGGCCGTCGAGGTAACAGCGATAAATCGTCGTGGTTGAAATCTTTGCCGCGGACTTTTTGCCGGCACGTCGTTCGTTCCGCAAGGACAATCGTGGCCGGAGAAAGAAAATACGTTTCTGAAACGCCTCGAAGGCTGTCCGCGCGACGGAAAACTCGACCTGATTTATGCTCCGTCATCTCTTCTTTTCGCTCTTCGTTTCCCAGAATCTCGAGAGTCTCTCTCCGTATATTTAGCGATTGTTGCTCCGCGGCTGATAGTCGGTTTCGATTTCGATCGAGGCCTGGCCCTCGGTGGCACAGTTTCTCCCGGTTTTTCCGGGAAACATTCTGGACAATTATCGAGGGGGGGAGGGAGGGTCATCGCGATAGGAATAGCGGGCAGTCTGTAACTCGGAGAGTGTTTATCGTGGCCGCAGCAAGAAACGAGGCTCACATGCACGCGGCGCCCGTTTATTTATGCGAGGAGAGGCGGCGCGAGCGCGCGCGAGAGAGCGAGCGAGCGTTTCCAACTGGCATTTGCAATGCAAAACTCGACCGGCACGAAGGTCATTAATTATGCACTCCACGGTACGCAACAATAGAGCTCGACGGTGTTTCGTTTCGTGCCGCCACGACACCCTGCCTCTTTCGATGTCGTTTCCTTGTCGATGAGCTTAAAGCGGATTAAAGCTGACACTGCCGTTCCGAACGCGATCTTCTTTTTCTGAATCGTCCCTCTTTTCGCCCGGAACGCGGCTGCGGCGGACTTCTGGGGCTTTCGGGAGGACTTTGACCCTGGGGAGGCGGCCGCAGGTTCATTTTGATCCGTTTGTGTTCTTACGTGAATGCGCTTTCTTATTTATTTTTCGTCGATTGTTATTTATTATTACGGATGGTGGAGAGCAGTATGCAGATTATTATAATCGCATTTCAGTGCAAAATTTATTTATTTATACAATTTATTGAACAAAATTTTACTTTTAAACGACGAGTCCAAGTTTCAATCTTCTGTGTCGTAATGGAACGCTTAAAACGCTAAATATTCCGTTTATTAGGTTCGTATAAAGTTGCATTTATAGAAGAGAAATAAATCATAAGATTGCCTACTGTATTTTGGGTTACATTCCATTTAAAAATGTACTTCTACACATTTTTTAAAGCAGTATAATTATTCAAGAAACAATATGTGCTATTTTTTTATACTATTTTCTTTTTAAAGAGTGCCTAATCCATTTTTATTGAGTTATGGAATTGCATGCCAGGATTGTGTGAACGATGTTATTATAATTAATGATAAGAAATAAGAAACGGAGAAAGTTGACGTAGTTATACGTAGTGTATTTTAAACTCCAGCTTGAAATATAGGAATAAATTAATATCATGCAGTGAATTATTTAACAGTTAATCACTCAGGCTTGCGAAATTATAAATTCTAGTTTGTAACCTAAAAACGATGGCTATTAAAATAAATGTGTGGTTATTCAAGAACCATTAATAATTTTGTAACGTAATTAACTATGTCAAGAATTCGTTTAGTTTCCAATAAAAGTGTAAATGGTATGTAATAGTGTGCTCGATAATAGAATTCAAAATTTATACATAGTGATCTTGACAAGCTGGCTTCGTTAAAAATCCATGTTGTACCAAATACATTTTTTATTATTCTAAAAATAGATATTAAATTTTTAATAAATCTAAAACAGTAAAAATTAAAATGCAAGTAATGTGGGTGTATAATGATAATTCTAGTGACTTATTGAATCATAAAACCTCGCATAGAAAGTGTTCATTTAAAATTTTCATAA
Source organism: Perdita meconis (assembly GCA_030770465.2). NCBI lineage: Eukaryota > Metazoa > Arthropoda > Insecta > Hymenoptera > Andrenidae > Perdita > Perdita meconis. Next base: position 23,406,630 of record JASKOS020000002.1, read on the forward strand.
AGACATTAAATTAAATCTAGATTGTAATGTTTACTCATAAATTAGTTTAATAAATATCGCAATTTTTCTCAAAATATTTCAAACTTTAATCGCTTTCGAACAAATTCAGGATCAAATTGCAATCGATAACCAATTTGATGCACTTACCGTTATTCAGGATTTTCTGTTCTCTGCAGTTTCTCGATTTACGTGGCATACATAAGCTTCCGTGATTAACTATAGTCGACCCAAGAGACTCGATAGAACATTCTCCGTCATAATTACCGACTCGCCGCTCGATCGACCACTCGAATCGGAATTTTCACGCGAAATCTGGTTTAGATGCAGGGTGCAAAGGCCGAGCCGGCCAGTTAATATGAAATTTTCATCCACTGCAGCGGCCATAACTTCAAGTTGACGCGTTCGGCTGTTAATCTCGCCTGTTACGGCATTAACGTACGACCGCGCGAGGAACGAAACTTGTAATTGGAACGCATTATTTATAAACGCACGATAAACCTGAACGCGCTTCCCCGTAAATTACGCGGGCTAATTAGCAGGGGTTACCGCGGTGGTAATTACTCAGAGGCTATGTACTCTCTCGCTGTATGCCACCTAGCGCGAGATCGCCGCAAAAATCGACAAGAAACGCGACGGCGAGACGCGATCGAGGTGATGCGTCTCCGACATCTGTTGTCCTTGCGCGATTTTCTGCCTCGCCATTTATAATAACGCACCGTCTCCTCTCGCGATCGTACCTTGGACTCGTTGCCACTGGTCAGCTGCTCGTCGAAAGCAGATTCGCTTTAATACTCGCCTCTGGGAGTATTTGCCACCTTCTTTACTCCAAAAATTCAACTTGGGATCCTTTTAAAACAAAGAAAATGATTATGCGTATCTTCATACTTTAGACTTGCACGTGTTTTTAATTCTATCCTCTGCAACAATCGACGTTTTATAGTATTAGTTTGCCTTAAATATTAGATCAAACCGTAGGGAATATTATTAACCATGACTATAGTCGTGAATATTATCAACCATAACTTTGATAATATTCTTAAAGCATGTAATCTTAAAGCGTTCTGTGATCGTAAGATAATCGCAGATTAAATTTTTCTTTTCGAGCTAATCAATAATATAATCGACTACCCTGATCTTGTCGAAAGAAATAAACTGTATCTGCCTCAAAGATTCTTTAGGCATAACACTATTTTTTTACCAAATTATTGGCTTTCAGATCATTCTCTGTTTATCCTATAAACAAAACCATGAATGAAATCAATATTCATATAAATCACGTTGATTTATCTATCATTTCACTGAATGCTTTTCATAAGTCACTCCAATATCTTAACTTTTTGTCATTAATTATTCAATGTAAATCAAATGAACCTTCCCTTTAACAAATAAATAAATAAATATTATTTTTAAAAATCGTTGGATATCGACAAACTATCAGTAGATCGTGATTCCATTTTTAATTTAAAAAACCACTTTCTACAATTCATCTTCCATTTCTCGACCTTCAATCTCCAAACGCTTTTAAAAAACCTTCCACCCATTCTTTCGAGTCATTTGCAAGACAACAAATAACAGTGCTTCCACAATGACCCGACGCTTTCAGGATATTGAAGACGACAAATAGCGGAGAAAACAGTCTTCAATATAATTTCACGATGATTCATCGACGGTAATATGTCCACTCATGGTTCTTCCATAATAGAAAGTGTAGTCCGTGCGAAGAGAATCGCCCGATTCTTGGGTCTCCACGACCTGTGCCGTCTATATCGGTCAAGCACGAAAGTAAAATCGGACGATTATCTAGATCGAGAGAAACTCGGACGTCCGGTGGGTTGTGCAACGCGAGTCGCTCGTGGACGAGGAAGTCGGAGAAATTAAAATGCACGAGGCCTGTCGGTGTGTCGCGCGGTTGACACTCGAGCTTGCTTTTCCGTTCGAAAGGAATGCCTCGCGTTGCACCTGCCTTTCTTTCGCCTCGTCGCGCCCTCCTGTTCACTCGCACGAGTATCGCAGGTTCGTTGTTCGCCGGTGTCCCTGAAACGGTCGAGTCCACTTTCGAACGTGTCTTCCTCTCCAACCGAAGCTGTCGCAGTTGAGGGATTTTAACTCTTCGCTCGCGAAACATCACCGTGATTCACCTGTAACCGATATTTTTAAAATGCCCAGACTTTGCCTGCGAACCAGGTCGAGTTTCGTCTGCAGGCATTTCCAGTGCGTTTAGCAATGGGGATCTGGAAAAAGGATCGTCGAGGAGGTGGATCTATATTTAACGACTTTAGGGAAATGATAAATTAAAAATAACTGTTTATGAAACCACTACTTTGACTACCTGTTGAAACGAAACTATTAATCACACAAAATGTATATGTATATTGAAGATTATATTGCACAGTGCAGAATTTTTTAACAGTAGTAATTAAATATTCGTAGGAAATTGCTCTCTGTTCTCTCCTTTCTGCTTGGTCCTCCACTGCATATTCATAAATAATTCAAGATGAATTATTAATAATTGCGTCTTATCTAGTTTCTTGAGTTCCAAGTTAGTGCTAATTTTACATCTTCGCTATGAATGGACTAAGTTTGTTTAGTGCAGAGAAATTTTCGTACAATGAGTTGACTTGTCTTTCTTATTGTTAGTTAACAAGTTAATTAGTTGTTACGTTATACCAGAGCTGTCTAGCGGTCGTATTCTCAGTGGCTTTGTTCTTTTCTATACGCTACCGTTATGGGACACAGATAGTTCAGAGAGAGATTAACAGATTCTTGCATCCTGTTTCTGTCAGCATTCTGCTTTTACAGCAAAGGACGATACTGTAATTCGCATGTGCAATGCAGCGTTATCTAGGGTTTCTGTACCATGTTAAGGAAATCAGAGTACAAACTCTGTAAGCTGGTGAAGTTAACGTATGCAGCTCTGCTTTCTACGAACATAGATTTAGTAAATTACATAGTAACTGTGCTGCATTAATATTAATAAAGTGCGCTACGTGGCAGGTTTATGGCAATAGCTGCATGGCTCAGTTCTACATTCAACTTAATCTTTACATAAAGTTCATAATAACCTCGTGAGAATCAATGTTTCCTTGTTTCGTATTAGTTATTTAAATTTTTGTAGGTGAGTTGCAGTCCACGCTGAATGAAATTTTTTCACCATTCACGTTAAATTCGTGACAATTATTAAATATACAAAAGTAGCACATCAGATTTAAACACCAATAAAATGATATCAGTGTTCGAATATTTTCGTAATCAAGTGTGTATTGAGACGCATAAATTTTGCATAATGTGGATATTTATATCAATCATTAAGTGTATTGACTTCGGCCATGTTTATGCTATAAATTTTTATGCAAATTCCTATTTCTGCAGACATAGATAAACAGTTGAAACATAAATAACAGAGAATCTTGTATTCTAATTTTATTGTCGACATTCTGTATATCTTTGCATTGTAATTATGTTCACAAAGTTTTGCACATTAACTCTCATCATTAGACAGCGGATCTTTATGCAAAATAAAATTTTTATAAGCACAAATAAAGAATAGAAACTTGAAAAACATTGTGATTAATGTTTCAAATATTTTATCTTGAATAATATTGTTGATATTTTGTTTATTTTGGCATATGTTAACAGTCTTGTAGATTTTTTGCATACTTCGCATTGCCATAAATGCATAAAATCCGCTGTCTACTCATCATAAATTACGTTTATTTCAAGCGAAAAAATAATGGATTTGTTTTTCCCCAACCTAATATATTATATAGTATTGGACTACATTTTCGTAAATTGTACAATACTGTTGAAACAAAATACAGTAAGAAAAATACTATATTTTCGCTTGACAATTAATAAAACAAAAACTATCAATTTCAGTAAACTGATATAATTGAAATAAAAGCAGCCAGAAATTTCACTTAAAATTGTTAGGAACCTTTTATTATATATTGTTAAAGGTGTAACTTTTTAATAACTAATTTGATTTTGACAAACAAAAATTGTTTTCACTAAATTCAGTTCCTCCATTTGAACACAAAAATTGAATTTAATCAATTTGAAAACATCCTACAATCTTTAAATCTAGTAATAGAAGTTAACAACTTATCGCCTGAATTTATATTGTAGAATCAAATTCTTTAAAAATAAAGAAAAAACGAAGCTTTTGAGAAAGACACTCAATTTATGCAACATCAATTGTTTCTTTCTTCTTATCATCAGCTGCCTCAGCCTTTGCTGAAAGAAGTTGTTTAATTACATATGCATATTAAACGGAGAGAAGAAGAAATGAAGCTACAATTAAATTAATGAAAAATGAGCTATTAACTTCTATTAATATGAACGTAGAACGTCGGGATTCTTACAGTAACTTAGCAAAAAATAATATCTTGATACTAAAAGTACAAACTAACAACAGATTCGCTTGAAAAAAATTAATACAAAATAAATCTGTACTTTTTATGTTCCCAAATTGCCCTGAAGATACTTTTTTTTAAGATTTCATGAACATACTACATTTCTTTCCAAAAAAGTGTGGCAACTCTGAAAGTAACGTAACTGTTTAAAAGGTTAAAAGTACGCCAGAGTTTCGGTACCAAGACGCGATATTGAAATCTCTCCGGGTTCGACTAATAATCCCAGTCCTGCCGGTTAATTAAAGGAGACGCGAACACCGGGTAGAAGAAAAAGGCCGTATTTACCTCGTTACGCGCGACAACGCGGCTCCCAGCCCAAGGGAATCGGTGAAATTAAAGCGTGCACAATGTCGAAGCGAGAGGCAGGCAGAGCCGCGTCGACGACGCTCGAGGTTGCTCCTCGCTGGAAGAGGTATCCGCCTCGAGTTCCACCTGACTTCCTCCTCGTGTCCCCTCGTCTCGCCGAAGAGTCTGCTCCGTTCGTTCGCCCGTAAATTCGCTCGGTACCCACGCCTTCTAATCCCGTGCAAAGTTAATTACCGCGTCCTGGCTCCGTGGAAACTCCTTCCACGCTCCGCGATCCTCTCCTCTTTGCCTCCCGCCAACGAGAGAGAGATAAACCGTACGCACATAAATCTCGTCTGTCGCTTCGCGTATACGCGTGCATCCCTTTGCGAACGCTGCTCGAACGCCCGGTACAGTTATGTACTTGTTTGACGCATGTACACCGCGAACCATTCCGGCGAGTCTTGAAGAAGTAACGCGGTGTCTACCAAATTCTAACTTGGAGAAGGTTTAGTTCTCTCTTTAGCGCGTTTTCTTGCGAATTGAAAGCCTGATTCTCACACTGAGAGAAATAAAGATCTACGTTAACTAGCTGGATATAAAGTAGCAGGATCGGTGCGTATATGGTGAAAATCCGAACACAGTGCAGTAAATATTCTTACAACAGGAAAATTGTTGGAGATAATTTTATAATATATCCTTTTCTACGTTCGAAAAAATGTTTTAAAACATTCACATTCACATTAATCTCAGTGTTTTCTATGAAAAAAGACCTTGGTGAGAGACAAATCACATTATTGACATGTTATAGTAAATATACACAGTGAATTTTTGGTACAAACATGTAAATAGTAATAATAATACCTTTCAATCTTCCTCAAACATATACAAATTGTTAGAGAAAACATGACACAGAATTAAAAAGACTCATAAAGTTAATATTTCTACTAAATAAATATTTGCTATAAACTTGTAACTTGGTACTAATTCTAAGCGTGTAGATTGTAATTTTGGATTTTCATTAGTGTTATCAAGTAATTTTCAAACGAATCGCGAATCATATTTATCCTCAGTGAACATTCTCGCAAGCAAGGAACACTTTCAAACAAACCCATTTTATACGTATAGTATATTTGTAGTTATACATACAACATTTTTACTGTGTTAATTAACTATGTACTAATAAATACACATTTTAAGAGACGCAATTTTGAAATCGTTGTTTTTTGTTTGTCTTGTGACTAGAAGAATTCAAAGAAAATGAAACAGCAATTCCAGATAATTGCGAAAGTCACGATGTTGATATTATATCAAGAAGCCTCTGTATACAGAACTGATAAACATGTAGCAATCAATCAATGTGTTATATTAGCGTCTACGATATAACAAAATCTTGGATTTAGGCACCTAACAGAGATACTTACAAAGAAATAATTTAGTTCTGAGAAAGATGAAAAATCTTCTACGAATATGTATTTTCTCTTTTGATTCAAACCATGAGTCATCGGTGGACCAGAATATTTTACAGAAATTGAACTTTCTTCAAACATTTCAAATCTTTTAGATATTATTTAATTTGAAATTGAAATAAAATAGAGTACAATAGAGTTTAAACTATGAAAAACTTAACACAGTATTCATTTGCTATCACAAAACGTTGCATGTATCTTTTTTAAATCATTTCTTCAGCATCTTATCAAAATTCTTATATTTTTCTTTCCGCCTACAGAGCTGAGTGTGTTAACTCTCACCCTAATATTTTCACAATCTTGCTACATTATGAACACTACAATATTTTATACTTCACACACAGTCAATACCAAAACACTTCACGGAGCCAACCAAGATTATTTCCTATCGTCAGGTTCCTCTTTCTAAAAAGGTTCCAGCATCAGTGAATCCCCGAACCAACAATTTACCCTCGAAATAGTCTAAAGAAGATAGCTAGTCGTTTTCTACGTATCCTTTTGAAAACTGCGTCGCAGTCTCGTCCAAATAAAAGAGGCAGGCCTAACGCCACGCCGTTCTGTGCCCGGTTGAAAGAGACTCTCCAAAGGCAAGAATCACAGCGATTCTCCCCCTGGATCCTTTCGGTTACATCCTTTTGTGTCTGGCTGCTCGCTCAACAGCCTGTCCCCGCCTGCTGCCGGTTCCTTCATAATTGGGGAATAAATCCTGGCGCGGGCAGGACGCGGCGCTCACGCATTCGCCGTCGGCCTGGAATGATCTCGTTTCTAAAAGCACGCTGCGCGCTCTCCGCGCTCCGGCCCCGATGGAAGTAATAACAGACGTCGAAACGGCGGGGAATGCGAGAGAGCGCGGGCCGCGTGCACGGTTCTCGGATAAATAATTCATGAAACGATAAACGCGCGCGAGCGCAAAACAACGGACGGATGCGTTATCCGGTACGGAGTGAGTTCACCTGCGCCACCGTCGCCTCGACGATCGTTTTGCTGACTGACTGGCTGCGAAAGTTCGAGGAAATGGGGGGTAACTTTCGCGTTGGAGTGAAGCAATTTACCCCCTCGCGATGGAAATACATTTGTATGCATTTAGATTTGCTCGTTGTTATGTTTCGAATTATACTGGGGAATGATTGCTAAGATTGGAATTGATTATACAAATTTGCTGCATATTTTGTTGGTTAATAAAAATAGCGTTGACTCGAGTTGAATATAGTTTCGAACTAATCTGAATAAACACATTTGTACTGTATTAGTATTGGAGCTTGGAGCTAAGGGTTAAGCTCTTGAAGGATAATCGCTGGTGATAATTTGGAGAGATTGTTCTAAGAAGTTTGAAAATCTTTGTTGTAGTCTTGTGGTTAAAAAAACTAATTTTCAGGGTTGGTACTAATACGATTTTTGAAAGCTGAATTGATGGATTAGATAAAGGAGGAATCATATTCTTCCACCTTGAATATGCATTGTGGATCATTCATTTACAGTGAAAAGTGTACAACTACCAGTAAGCGAAGTAGAGGTTGTTGTTACTTTTAATGAATTGTGGATGAATCATCCATGATTTACATCCAAAGTGTACAATGCAAATTGAAGCTACAACTTTGAGGAACATTGAGTACTTTTTTCTGTTGTCTTTACTACTTTGGTTGTCATGTTACGCGTATCTAGGAGATTCTATAAGTAACTCTAAAGATTATTCTACTTTTTAAAAAATTACTATTTACAGTTACACTTAATTACTGGAATGTAAGCTGTTATTTTCTAGCGCTATCTTCCATTTTGTAGATAAATTTTAAAACTTCTTATCTTTTGAAGTCAGAAATAGCTTCGCAATTACCTAACTTACATAAAATTACTTCAAACTACGAGATTCTTGGAAAAAGTAAACTACATTAAAATAAATAAACAATTACTTCACATCGCTTTACTGAAAATTATAGTAAGTGTCCCAAAAACTGTGTCAGTAGATATGATTTAGCAGCCAAAGTGTCATTGACATTTGCATCATATTTCCATAAAAAGTGAATTCATTATCCCTAAAAAGAAAAAAAGTAAATTATTCTTTAGAGACAGATCAAACATTAAACGTCAAACTTGATTAAAAACCGCGCTTGAGTTCTCATACATTTAGAGTTTGAGCTCATTCCAACCAACTATGACTCGTTGAAACACACTCTAACGCGTTTCTATCAACTGTAAGCAGCTCCATGTTCCTCTATCTAACTCAGACCACTCCAACCCATCACCGACTCAATCAAACACGCTGCAGTGTACTTCAACCAGTACCAATCTTCTCTAATACATTCCAACCCGCTCAGATCTACCGAGGTTCACTCGACAGAGCCCCAACTTGTTTCAGTGCACTTAAATCCACTCAAACCGGCTCCCACCCGCTCCAAGTTCGCACGATTCTCAAGTGACCCTGGCACTGTCAATCAGGAGTCGACGCACTGTCATCGTTGGGGTTGATCCACTCCTTTCATGACACGTGACTGAATGACAGAATCGATACTTTTCTTTCCACTCCGCGCTGCATTACTCGCTCCGGTACTGAATTACTCTTAACTCGGCGCGGTCGGTTAAGAGTATCGATTCCGTGACACACTCGTCCGGAGAAACCAGTCGGAAAAGAAACGTCGAGGAAAGAAAACGAGAAACGACTGTCCGTATGTTTGAAGGGAAAGACGGTTGCACCCTTGAAGCGGACGGGGAATGCAATTTACAATTCGTGTTCTTGCGTCGACAGCGGGATCGATAAAACGCCGTTGGAAAGCTGGAGGAAGGAATTTCGAAATTACATGAATGCCTGTCTTTCTGTTCCCGTCGTTCCTCTCTTTCTCTCTCTCTTTCTCTCTGTTCACGTCCTCCCAGTCGGTTCCGCGCCGTTCTCGACCACTTTGTTTTCCGAGCGTTACCTTTCAATTCGACGGAGCGAAACGCGGTTACGCCGACGTGTCCGGGGAAGGGACAGAAATGCGAATAGTCAGCAAGTCCTATCGTCTGCTGACCGGGCACGTACATAGGAAACCTCGAGAGTAGTTTCTCCCCGCGCAGCAGCCTCGTCAGCAACTTCTATCGTCGCTCTCTTATAGTCGTTTGGCCTGGCTCGACTGAAATTTAATGCGCCGCTCACCACCACTCCGAATATGTCTTCCGATCGCTGCCTTCCGACCGGAATTAGAAAATCGCGGTCGTTACGAGAGTCGAAAAACGAAAGAAAACACGTAGAACTTTACATCTTTTTTTTTATTCAAGTTTCACTATTCAACAGCACAAAACGTACCTAGTGAGACGGGATTTTGGTCTTCGAATCTCGTGTCGACGTACTCTTGCTAAATTCGTTTAGACACGTACGCATATGTTTGTGCGATGCAATTCACGCGAAATGTAATTGGGCGGCGAGTTTACGCGCAAAGCAAAGAAACGCTGGTCCTGCTTCGCCGCGATCGCACCGCTACCGGTCTGCGTCCATTTATCTCGACATTCGTTTCAATACATATGGTTATTACAACGCACACGAAAATCGCGATGTGTACATGAAATACACAAACGGTAACGCGACCGCGAATTTCCGCTGCGGCGAAATCGATCGCCGATACATCGGGCTTCCATTTCACTGAATCAGCCTAAAGGTAAAGAATATGGATGAGATTATTGCATTTGTCGTTTTCTTTGTTTTTACGATGTGTGCATCTGATGCTGTGTCCAGCCGCAGCGTCAAAACGCGTATAAGAAATCCCGTCTACAGTTTCTTCGCCATGCTTGTTGCCTGATGACATATAATAAATGAACCGCGCATTCAACCGAAAGACCGTCAAATATTAGACAAAAAAAAATTGTATGCGTTCTGTCATCTATTCTATTTTCGTCTGACATGCGTTGTTATAATCAGACAGATGGATGGAATATGGACCAAGGATGAATCGTACACCAGCTATATTTCTTTCCAATTTTTGACACGGTTTGAATATGGGGAACATTAATACCGTGCACTTTATTTATTATGCATTGTATGTTTAAAAAGTTACAAGACTGAGAGTATAAAAAAGTAAAGAATTAAGATTATAATCTTTTTCGTAGTCTACTTCTCTCTCAGTATACGTCTTACAAAGAAATTATAATGATTGCAAACTAGTAAAATAGTCTTCATCCGGAATTTCCTTTAATTCAAGTGTTATATTTTTTCGAATCGTTGGCACGTCTTCGGAAATATCTTTATTCATGATTTCTATTTATTCATTAAATGTAAATGGATCATCATAAAAATGTTCATCTTTGTCTATGCTGACCAATTTTAACAAAACAAAGAAAGAAAAGAAAATTCTGGTACCTGAGTAATTGAAATCTGTGTTATTCCAGGGTCAGATTTATATCTCCGACCATTAAATTAGAGCTACACGCGAAAAATCCACCTTTAAAAATATTATGTTCAAAGAAAAATGACAAATTTTCCTCGGTTGTACTATTTATTAATTACGTTACATTTTTTGCGAATAATTTCATGTTATAAAAACAAATTTTTATTTTTATTTATTTTTAAAATCGAAAGTTTGCAACCAAACGAATTTTCAAGACCACCTACCAACAGGTAATTAAATTCTGACGAACCAATTCGCATTCCCAGTCGTCTGCATTATCAATTAATTATAATTCTGACTTATCAATTAATTTACAAGAACTGTTTGAGCTCATTCTCCAGTCTGCAATCATATCAAAAAGTGGATATGGTTAAGGTTTCCAAGGAAGCGACTTATCATCGTTCAGAGCGTTCATATAGTATTATCAAGAGACGTGTCATCTCATGAAACATTTAAAAGACACGCGTTGTTTTACTTTATAATGAGAGTTCTTCAAGCTCCGTTTACAAGTGAAACGGTCTTTCTCCATTTCGCTAATCGCTAGTTCGTGCAACACTGTCTGCGCGATCCACACGAACGATGCGAAGTATGTGGAAGAGTACAAAGCGCTGTCAGATTGAGTGTGCGCGTGTGTAACGGCAACGTGTGCTGGTAATAACGCCGGTTCTCACGTGTAGACGTGTTGCGTGTAACGCTCCGTAAGTGTGAATCATGTTACAGGTTGCATTTCACCTTGCATTATACAGGTCTGTTACTCGAGAGGCTTCATTTATGAACCGTCGCCGTGGTTCTTTGGATTTCTCCTCGATTTCAAAATAATTGCAGTGTTTTCTCATTATCAGCTCGTAGCTATTCTGGTTGCGTCTGGAAATTCTCTCGTTTTCTTTCACTGTTGCTTTCGGCGAAACAAAAACGAGTTGTCGGCGCATAAATTATGATCGGTGAACTCTGTTTTTCATTCTCCGAATGTTTTTCTTCGTTGAATCATTTAACAATTTATGCTATAAACGTGCTATAAGTTTAGTCAGACATCGTTCCACGAAGTCGCAAAATTATTTACGCCTTCGATCAGCTTTGGCGACGATATTAACCATTGATGGTCGTCGAGACGGTCGCCTATTTTCAGCCCATCGATTTTAGGTTGATTCAGCGGAATGGAAGCCCGATACATCGGCATAGGTCTTGTCCCATAAGTATGCAGGACTTCGGCCTCGAATATTCCCGTCTTTCGATCTAATGCTTAATTCAGTCGACGTCCCCGCAACTTCGCCTCCGAGCTTCTTCCTCATTCCTCGCCCGCGTTTCGATCGAAGCGGCCAACGCTTCGCAACGAGTTTCTCTTCGCTCTCCCTTCGCCCCTCTCGCGTTTCCTTCACGCTGGAAAACATTGGTGATTAGGTTCCGATAAAAACACCGGGCTAATAAAAAGTTTGCGGAATCTTGAAAAGTAGGTCGAGTTCAGAGGGTTTCTACGATTCTATCAGTTATGGATTCAATGCTCCACTACCGCGCGGATTGTTCTGTCACAGCTTTGCTGTCGCGTTCACGAGTATAATATAAAAACATTAGTTAATTTATAAGTACATGTGAAAAGCAATGTACGCGTCGTATAATTATTGAATGTATCGAAAGAGCAAAGAGAATTTACCTTCACCGGCAAGGTCTGCATAGTTAGTTTTTTTTAGATGAAATTCAACAAACTCTGATGGAAATGTCGTTAGAAATCTTCGTTCGAATTACCCTGGCCCACATTTGGGTCATAAGACTGTGAACGTGTAAACATTTACTCTTGTTCGATCGTTAAATATTTCTGTCTTTAGCTACTTGATCAGAATATAACAGACTACTCAGCTTAACTCGTGTTTATTTGGATTGCAGAGTGTATGTTGCGCGTTATGAAAATAGATATCAGTGATCAAAGTATACAGTGATAATATTTTAACATTTAATGCATTTATGCAAATTTGAAGAGTTTATAGTGAGACACAGATTGACGGTCAAAGTATTTGTAACGTGACTGTTAATTAGCAGCTTAATTGCGTTGCATAAATATAATGTAGTTTTTCAATTTTTTTACTATGTTCATTTTTTTAACGTACTATTTTATTTTCGCTTATTAATCTTTGGAACATATTGAACACAAATAATAATTGTAAAAGCTTAAAAATAATAATTGTCACGAAATTCTGTTATGTAAAAATTATACAAAGCAACAGCTGATTACATTCTAATAAGTTTTAAATTTACTGTAATTGTGTTTCGTTCAACAGTAGAAAATCATTCGTAGAAATCACTTTCCAAAGGGTAGTGAAAATTTGAGATTTGAGTCGTTCTCCGACCAAAATAACCAATTCCACTTTTTGAGCAATAAAATTTGTCATTTAAAAAGTGGAGTTAATCACTTTGTTCAGACGAATAGTGATCACTGTACAATATCAGCGAATTGTCTCTACTCTATGATAAGAAATAGGCGAATGCGTGGTATTATCGGCGGTTGAACGTGTCGCAGGCATAGGTGTAAAAAGATCCCTGTGGCTCCGGTTCCTTCTGCCTTATCGCGTATTATCTCACCGGCTATCTGTTTGCTGGAAGTATAAATACATTTCTCGCGCCGTTTGCCACGATAAGATAACGTTTCGTTATATTATTCGCAAACAGCCAACGAGGAGGCTTCGAGTTCGATTCAACCGAGTCACCTCGTTCGTGCTTTCGACGCATCGCTTGCTCATTCGTCAGTACCAGAAGCGCTTTTGTTACCATCAAATAATCGAAAGGCAGAAGAGGGGAATCCATTTTTCGTGGCACACTTTCTTTCTGATGAAATTTTTCTCGAATATTTAGAGATGACAAAGATATAAGGTATTAGTGAAATTCAGAATATTGATAAGGGGCAATGAATCTGCCGGCGTGATTAACAAAAATATAAATCATGCTTGTATAAATGTTGAAGGAAAGACTGAGATGAAAGTTAGGAAATGCAGTGCAATATTTTTGATGAAACGCAAATTGAATCCCTTGACTTTTTACGGACATGTCCGTTGACTCTTAAAATACATTATCTTGTAAAATTATGATTGTTATTAAATCTTATTACGAGGTATAAATTTAATGGATGGAATTTTATAGTGAAATTATATGGCGGTTCAAATAGAAAAATCCAGAAACAGAATTCAAAATCAGAAAAATATTTATAAGAATTTTCACATTTTGTATGTGGAAATATTGGTTGTGAAATAATTAACAAATTAATAACCGGAATGTTATGACTAGTAAAAACAATTACAAGAGCAGTTATGGTGAATATTTTAATATTTTGCTCACATTTATGAACAGGAGTGTAACTGAGTATTAATTGCACAACTTTAGAAGTCACTTCAATTATTTCTTCTACGTCTCTTTTATGTGTTTATATGAATTACAGTTCATTAATGCTGAGTATTAATTGCACAGCTTTAGAAGCCACTTCAATTTTCTCTTCTACGTCTCTTTTAATAATATAACTGTGTTTACTTGAGGTACAGTTCGTATCACAATGACAAGTGTGACTCATTTTTATAAGGCAAGAGGTTAATGAACCGATAACCTACTAAGTCTTCTACGCGCCTAAAATTTAACTGTATAAATCTTAGATAAAAGAAGGAAAAAAACCATACTTAATAAATTCATAGCAATTGCTGAAGATGAAATAAAACCATTTAAAACTACGAATTCAAAATTTAAACCCAGAAGCAAACAGAAGCCAAAGGAATTAAATTCATCATAATCTAATCGTTTTCTTCGATCTCGATTCGACTTTCGATATCGAAACACACCATCGGTTCGATGAAAATTCGTCGCGGTCCATCTAAAAAGCACCAGAAAGGCTTCCGAATCAGATCGATACGAATCGACAGAGGTTTCGATAAGCCACGATAATTTGAACGCCAATCGCGATCGCGGCTCTCCGCGATATTGCGCCCATCATTCACGTCAAACCGTCGTAAATCATCGCGATAATGTCCGATCTTATTTCTGTCGATAAACTTTGATCGGCTATCGCGGCCAGCGCATGTTTGTCGAGTTTCTTTGAGGTCGTTCGATGACCGATCTACGATAAAAGGAGTTTCGCGTAATACCCGCGTTAATTATCGTCGAATTGTCTTCACGCATCCGGATCGCTCTATAATTATTGTTATCCGATCTGCAATGTCGTTTTTTTTTTTTTTTTTATCGCGAAGAGAGAAAGCACTTGGACGCAAAATCTCGCTCGGCTTGAATTTAAATGGACTGCGGAGACAGAGAAAGAGAGTTCTTTTGCGGTCGCGGAATGGAAAATGGATGAACGCATTAATTGAAGCGAAAGAGGGTGGACCGACAGCGGGGGATGATTTACTCGGCTCCGGAGCAACTACCCGGGTCCCTCTTTTGTGCAAGTCACCCTACATTAATACGTCCCCTTTGCGACCGTCTCTCAGCTTGGTAAATAACGAATGCCCGAATATCGTCGGTCGACTGTGCTGGAATATCGTGGAGGGTGCAGGAATACGAGTATACGAGGAAAAGGAAAAACAAAGGGTGGAAAGTCAAGGGGCTGAACGTTTAGTCTCTTTGCTGACTAATTATTTATCGAACCGAGGGATTTTACTTTTATTTTTGTCGTCTAATAGACGAACTTCTGATCTTTAAAAAGGAACTCCGCGTCATCTTTTACCCCATTCAGTAAAAATATTATGCTACCATTAACAGAAGATAATATAAATTTCATTTTGAAAGTAAATTACAATTACAAAATTAATTTCGAAAATGTCTTTAGGAAGGTAATGCTTTTGCCAGATCAAATAATCTTCATACTCACTACTTATTTTTCTCAACAATTTTTCTACAATTCTGAATATTTGATATTCAGGTCAGTTTTTTTAGCGAAATCTTTGTCATCTCTGTTACGTTCATCAAAATTATAATTTTACATTTCCCATTCCTTGACTGTTGAAATTACATCCGAATCGACGTAATTACCAGACATTGATTATAAGCGCAACCAAAAAAAGAACGCATTTGCATTTGCATTGCGTAAATATCGCTGCGCGCCGCGTTCTTGGAACTTGTCATCGAGCAGGCATGCAGTTACATAATTAATATACCGGCTGGTCGCTCGACAGGCGCGATAATAATGGCTCTGTTCCCTGAAGTTGGTTCCTGTCGATCGACTCCAGCCTTCGCGTCGAATTCTTCGAATCGGCGAGCAGGGAATTAAATATCGCGCAGCTGCGAGACGCGGTTGTTTTGCTTGTCGACGCTTTTTTCGTGTGAGTCCTTCGATTTGCGTGCGAACCTCTGGGGAAATCGAGTGATATAAAAATGGGCTCGTTAATTTGGAGTAGCGAAGTTTTGTCCCAATATGCAAACGACGGAAAGTGAATTTATATTTCTATGCCAACTCAAACGCTGTAAATGATGGAAAAAGTTTGAGTTTGTGTAATATACGAGTTGATAAATTAAAGTTTGATTTTATTATTGTAATAAATAATGGGAAAGAGATTAGGAAAAGTGTTAGAATCCTTCTCCTAATTTAGGACTTAATTTCTCTAAGATTGTTTCTGTTTGAGATTTTCGAGAATTTGAGTAACTTTATATTTTCTTCACTGTCAATTATACTGTCTCTGCAGTTATTCTTCAAAATTTAGTCAATTGAATCCTTCCACAAATAGTATCCCTATCGTTAGCTATGCGCTCGCCGCTATTTTCTCCCGGAATTTTTATATATAGATTATGAGCGACGCGAACAGAGGTCTTCCTCTTTCGAACGACTCTATAACACGCGAGAAAATGTTCTTCTGCTGTCGTTCAAGAAGCAACTGGATATTTTAGTCGCACGTTATAAGTGGAGTATTCCGCGTTGGTCCTTCACTTTCCATTACCTTCAGCATTTTGATCTTGTTGCGGCGGTTCAAACGACTCGATGCTGTGTTGTGTCTACGTTGCACTAATGGAATTTGGGATGTTCGAACTTCAGTATCACGACGTCCTTCGAACTTTGTTTTTTTTTCGAGCAACAGAGAACCTGAAGATACGAAAATCTCAAAGCAAGAAACAGAAAAGGTGGTCGATGATGGATTTCCTCGATTGAAGATAGTTGAAACAGACCGAGACATGAAAGCTAAATATACAGGAGAGAATCTAGATTACAAATAAATTATTTTAAGCACATTGATTCTTTTTAAAGTGCATAGAAACACCGTGTTTTTGAAGTCGAAGAACAGCGGTAGGAAGCAGAGCTTTCAGTTAGAAAAAACTTTTCCCTCTGGTAAAGAAATTATTAGGTTTTTAAAACAGATTGAATAATAAATATAAATGAAGAAAAAACTCGGAGAACAAGAATGCGAAAAAGAGAACAAGAAAAAGTGAAAGTTGAAGTGTAAAATTCAGTCAAATACCTAGTTTACAACTTCATCTTTATATTAACCTTGCTACAGACTTCGGATCTTTTTTGACCCAATTATGTATTTTATTGGAGTCGATAAATGGTTTCATTTTAAGAAAAATGTAAAGAAATTAGTGTTACCATAAAAACTTCACTGTGTATATTTATAATTATGAAGTGGTAATTAATGTTCATATAAATTAAGGCTTTTAAGAAGAACGTAACAGGGTGAAAATAAATCTTCATGGATGTGATATCAGCTCATTTCAGAATTTTTCTCATACAAATATGCACATCATAATTAAAACTAGGTACATAAGTTAACGTCATGCAAAAATTATTATGAAGAATTCAGTCTTCCCTTCCCTTCTGCCTGAGAAAAATCTTAAAAATTGATTATATAGGTAGTTACTTTCACTCAAATATTCATAGTGAATTCATGGTAAAAAATATTATGCACCAAATAATGCATTTCGAATTTCGTTTTCATTATACTTGAAGCATACCCAGCTAGTATTTAGAAGACATGCTCTCTAATTCTGGATCGAGTGTCACGAAGGATCATCGATCACAAGAAATCTAATTCGCAAACAGCTCGTTCCGCCGGAGCAGACAATCGGTTTTGAATTTCCGACGCTGCAGAAACACGACGCTTGTTGGCATTTCGGAACGCGACGCGTTAATTTCGATCGCATCATCCGATAAAAGGCTCGCGCGATGACGAATCGCCACGCTCGCGGCATTCACGATCGCGTTGCTCGCGCGATCCTTGCGAAACGCGGACGAATTAACCGCGCGTTTAAAAAGCGTGACGCCGAAGAACCGACGCGTCGCGTCGGTGAATACCGGTTCTCCGCGACATCGCAGCGTCGTGATCGATAAAACCGGGCACGTTTCGAGCGCGCGGCGAGAGCAAAAAATAGCCGCGCATCGCAGACACAATATCGCCAGCGCCGTTTCGATCCCATGAATATTCATACCGAGCACGCTTGCGATGATGTAAGGAACAGGGGGGAGGGAAGGTGTTTCCTTGGTAATCCTTCGCGGCCGGATCAGCGTGTTTCGCTCGAGACGGTGGAGTGGGCCAAGGATGAGTTTCAAGGCTCGTCAGAGCTCGAGGGGTTGCATCTTTCGAGGGACTCTCGAAGGAGGGAAGAGTTGCGGCGCTCGACGGAGACGAGCGAGGAGGCCGCGGGGACGAACGGCGGATAAGCGTCGCGGGGTTAAGAGTTCAGGAAGAGAAAGTCAACGAACCAATGGCGGCCGAGCCCCTGATTGAGCCTGAATGCCGTGTTCTGGCTTTTATTACGTGCAATCGCTCAGATTCGGCCCCGGTCGTGTCTCTCACTCTCTCTCTTTCTCTCTCTTCTACGCTCGTCGGATCGCGCCGCGTGTCTCTCGCGCTTTTAACGAGCGTTTTACGAGCTTTTGTCCTGATCTCCTGTCGCTTCCTACACCTTTTGTCGGGAATGCAATACGCGCACAAAACCCGCGCGTATTATCCCGTGCGCGGACGAAACACGTGCAATCACGGGTGATACACGAGCCTGGAGAGAAAGAGAGGAAGAGGAATAGAGATCGGATTGGCTCGCTGGCAACGGGCGTCGCGCGATGAAAAGAATACCGTCAGGGAAGCTGATCTTCTTCGTCCTTCTGTTCTCTATTTTCTCCCGCCCTCCCTTAATTATCTTTCTCTCTCTCTTTCTTTTCTGTTGCTCTCGCGACGGCGACGAAACAGTTTTTCGACCGGGCTTCCTTGGCTTTAGATTATCGCGAGCGAGCGTGAAATTTCAATGGCGCCCGTAATTTGCCCTTTAGGAAACGTAAATAGCGTTTTTATTCACCGACGCGACTGGTTCTTATTCAGACACAGAAGGACGCGTCGACGAGACGGTGTCGCGACGCTGGGTATGCAGCTGGGTCGAAGGGAAGCACAGTCGTGTCTTGTTGCATTCGCTTTTTGGAGATCACCGGCGCCAGAATAATGAGTAACTTGAGTCGGTGTCTGTTCTCATGAATTGAGTCGCCCGTTGTTCTCGTTGCTAAAACACGGGAGCGAAGAACGGAAACAACAGTTTCTAAATAGAATTTGTGTTTCATATCGTTGAGCAAAGTTCCAATCGAGTGAGGAGATCTTCCTGATAAAAGTGATTCCGATCACGCGATCGATCTGGTTATTTTCAGGAAGATAATAATGTACTCCAAACAAAGGGTCTTCGCTATAGGTTGTCGGTTCATTACGGTGCTTTTACAGCAGGGGTCATGTTTCCAAGGTCAAGCTCCAGTCTATTTCGCGAAAATACGAGTGAAAGTATATTATAACTCCAGAGAAACTCGTTCACTCTAAACGATTTCAAAATAGAGATCCCGAGTTATTAAACTGGAAATAATCCGATCGGAAACCAGTTTGGATTCAGTTTTATCAGAAACTTCTCGCTAACGCGATAAAAGCCTCCGCGCTAACGTTAAATAGAACCGATAAAAATTCCATTCCTGGACGGCACGTCGGCTGGCAACAAGAGCATCGCTCGTCGGATGATTAACGAGATTGGGTCGGTCCCAAGAAGTTAATAAAGATAATTCCTACCAATCTACCGAGACGTTTTGGCAGCAGTCGAACGAGACGCGATTGTTTCTGCGTATACCGAGAACGAAAGGCGTAGGAAACAGCAGGCAGGCAGTCTGCGCATCGCGAACACGCGCACAGAATACAAACAGGCGCGTAAAACGATGACGCGAGCGCCAGGATAAACGGGACACGTGGGTTGACATTTACTCGCTCGGCTCGATTAGCATAGTAAACCTTCTTCTCGGCCAAGACTATAATTAGATTCGCGGGCTGCTCGAAGCCTTCCTCTTTCTCCGTACGCGCGCCATTAATTCCCCCTTCCGCGTCCTCTGCCCCCCTTCGTGCGTTCATCCTCGATGATGGATTTTAGATAGCGACTGGCCGATAGAGACCGACCTTGACACAGTCCTCGCGGAGAAAACATCGTGAACCGTGTCCTTTCCTCGCGCGGAGACGCGCAGAAAATAATCAACTATGCTCGGTGATCTCCTCGTGATCCTCCGATCATTTCAAGTTTGCGGTGCTCCTGGGTATGTTACGTACCGTGGGAATTACTGGTAACCAACACCACTTAGATTTATTGTGGATTCTTGGATGCTTGCAATAAATCTCAGGGAACTTTAATGGTGATCGAAATTGTGGAAGTAAAGGATGCATGATTATATTGTGGAATTTTTTTGCATCAGCAATGTTTTCTTCGGGGTTTTTTTTTGTACACTTGGCAATGCAAGCAGTTGTATTTCTTTGGTAGTAATATGATGAAGGTACTTAATTCTAGAATACTAATTTTCATATATTGATTCCTTTAAAACTGAAGCTTTAAAATTCAGAATATTTTGTTATCTCTATTCATTTCAAAGTAATACTTAAATTGGAGATACAGATAAATTAAAAACCTTGAAACATTCTCAGGATATTTCTCACATCAGTCTACTTATTCTAGCAATTCTTTCAACAAATTATTCTAACATTCTTCATAATGATTTTACACACAAGAGAAAATGTAAATAGAATATACAAAAATATAAGTACTTTCTGTACTTGCCCCCTAAATGCTCCAAAAGACATGAAACAATCATTATTTCAGCATTAATCTAAGTACTCCGTAATTAGTCTCACAAGATTCTAAATTCGTTCGCGATATAACAATCTTAACATCAAAAGGTGAAATAAACCTGAGCAGTTCAGCAATTATAAATTCCAACTCTGCAAGAACTAACGTCATCAAGACCTTTCCTCGTAAAAGGAGCGAAGATCCCCGAGATATTCGTGCATCGCGGTACCAGCTGCGACCGATGCATCTCCCTCCCAGTAAAAAAAATCCGGCTTGCGTCATCGGTAGTCTTCCGATCTCGTGAAAAGCTGAAACTCGACAAGGAGTCTCAGGTGGTCTGGTGTTATCAACGGTGGCGGGCAACATTACTCGAGCCGATTAAGTGTCCCGCCGGTGACTCACGATACGCTGTTCGCGATTCGCTTTATCGGTATCAAGGTTCCGTGACTCGATAACTCGTCGAGTCCAATTCTGTTCCCCCCACCGTGTCACGCGTTCCTATATTTTTGTTCTCGCAGAGATAGCCTCGCGATTCAGCGTGCTCCGTCTGCCTCTGGATTCTCCTGTGATCCACGAAACTTTGAAGTATTTGTGGAGTTTGTACTCGGTATAGAGAGCCATTCGAGGATTCCATTTACGACGGTCAATGTAATCGGGACGGATTCAGGTTCGCTTTGGAGTGAGCCGAGCTGCAATAACACCGATATCAACCGCGGGGATTGTGTTTCTGACGAGTTGATGCTACGATAGGCCTAGTTTAAGCGAATCGAGAGATACGATTGAAGGAGTGTTATTAAATTTAGAGGCGGCGATTCTGTAATTACGATATGCAGAAAAATAGAAGCGAGAATAGAATCGGGAAGATTGTTTATCGATCGCGAGGGGTCTCGGGCGATTGCTAAGCTGTAAATGTTTGCAAATAGCACGCGAAAGAAAAATATACAGGATATCTGCTGCTTCTACTTAAGGGATTAGAATGTCTGCGCTGTACACGTGGAAAGTCCCAATCACGCAGACGTTTCTTATCGGTTTCACAACGATACACGCATTATTCGTGTGTATCAAGGAAAGGCGATAAGACAGCTGGGGTAATTGCTGATGCGAAAAGTCTGTGTTCTTAGCGAGGCATTTAGAACGGAGTTAGGCAAACAACAGACTATCGAGGCCTTCCACCTGGCCCCCACAATTTTAAGCATCCCAATAACAAATGCACAACTTTAATTTATGCAAAGTCGTAACATCTGTAAACTTGATTATTGCGGACGAAGCCAAAATATTAATTTTTGTAAAATACAGATATTATTCGTTTGTCCACATTTGTTGAACCAAAATTTTCATTTGTCTAACCGTAAAGAAAAGTTATGACGAAATTACAAAAATTGAAACATCAGCACGCCCATAAACATTTTTCATTCATTTGTAACTGGTATCCGATTGTCCATAATTTGTCCACCCACAATTTTCGTTTTTCCGTCGTCAAAAAAAAGTTACGACAATATTAGACAATTTGATGGTAACTCCACGAACATTCCACTTACAAATTCGTGAAAAATTTTAATGGGGTTTAACGTCGAATTGTTTAATTTCATCATAACTTTCTTTTTATGGGAGAACAAACGAAAATTGTAGATGGACAAAGATAAGAAAATCATGGGCAATCGTATTCCACTTGCAAATTAATGAAGAATGTTCATGGGGGTGCTGATGCATCAAGCATTTAATTTGTTGTAACATTTTTTGATGGTTGGACAAATCGTGAACAAATCCCCAGGCGCCACGCAATATTGTTACAGACAATAGACACTGTTTCCTAGATTACGCGTTACAACAGAACCAAGTCTAATCTCAACCGTTCCCAGTAACTCCACCACCAGAATAACCGCCTCGTCCTCAGCCCAGAATTCAATATCAGCGCGCAGGAAAGTTTGGAGCGGATCGGTGGCGTCGAGCGTTGGCCGTTCGCCGCGGAAGGGTCGAAAATAAGCTCGCTTAAAATAAACAGATTTTACCATCGAACCTCTCGCGAAATGCTCGCGTCAGCGTCGAGTACTTTCTCCTTCGCGCGTGTATCGTCAGAACGCATTTCCGTGCCCGAGGATGACGGCGAAGCGCGAAAATAGTCGGAGCGCGAGAAGGCGTCTCTCCTCGGGTCCTCCTCGAGCCTCCGTTTACTCGATGTTCTACGATGTCCCTCGGGAACGGAACTTTAAACGGGCGTGGCGACGATGGCAATGCGCGCCGAATCGCAAAACCAATTGGCAGTATTTAGTGAAGTAGGTGTCTTATGTTCCACAGAGAAACATGCAGTCGACCTCGATGGCATGGAACACGTTCATCCCACTGCCGCCTCCAGGCAGCAGGTCGCACGGCGCGCCTCATTCGGCTATGACGGCGCACGTGGCGCATCATCACCCTGGACCGGGCGCAGCGAGCGCGCATTCGGTCACCGTAGCCCAGCAACAGCAACGAGAGCGAGAGGAACGGGAACGAGAGGCGAGGGAGCGGGACGTCCGGGAGCAGAGGCAACGGGAGAGCGAGAACCTGGGTATCAGGGAGCACCTGGTCGCGACCGAGAGACTGCACAGACAGGCCGATGCCAGGGAACACGTTGCCGTTCAACAGAGGGCCGCGTATTACGCGGCAACCGCGCCTCCGACTCAGCAGGTACGCGAGACTCTTTTAAACGTCTTCCTTCTAACTCTTCAGCTGTGAGGAAACTCGCCGCTGTCTGTGATTGATGATGGAAACTTATTTTGGGTCAGACATGCTCGGAGAACCTGTTCGCGAGCGTTTTGTGGAGCCTGCGAGCAGGCTATAGTCTCTGGTTCCCAGGGAATAGTACGTGGTAGGGTATTCTGTGAATTCCGAGACTGTGACCCTGTTATAATTAGAAGCCTGTCCCGGTTAGGTGTGCAAGATCCTATTTCAACTGCTCTGCTTCCTATTTCGCTATGGATTCAGTTGGCCTTGAGTGCACCTTCGGACTCAAAAAGCGTGACTGATCCAAATCGTCAAAAATTATTACAGTTTTATGTCTCATCCTATGTATCAAAACGCCATTGGATTACCCACATTCTGACAATTGTCGGTATAATCGCCCAGCCTTTTGGAACACTTTGTTCTTCTGTCAACAAGTTTTTGTATTCTCTCATTAAAAAACGTTTTTGGTTGGGCTGCGAGCCACACGAGCTGCACTAGTGTTGTCCCGTGTGAAACAGTCCCGTATTGAAACATATACCGATATACTTCTACCTACTAAATATATTTCGGCGGTTATACGTGTTACACACGGACTATTACAATATAAACTTCGTGATAACGTGGCGCAACCGTAACGTACTAGGTTCGACCAAGATCTCTCGAGTACCATAGCCCTTACGTTAGTAACGAGATAACTAAATCTGGAATTTGAACTTAGTAAGGCAGTAATGACGCAGACTAGAAATCGAAGAGTAAGTAAAGTGAGTAACATGGTTTTCACTGTTGAAGCTTTCGGATGTAAGCCGTGTCCTGGAGGAAATATTTTCTGACGTTTCGCTAGCTGCTGGCTTCTTCAGAGGGGCGAAAGACACAGGCTTACAACCGAAAGCTTCAACAGTGAGAACTGTATGACGCCGCGTCCTGAAAACAAATCTCTGATAAAGTAAGTTGCTTTGGTCGCGACAGACACAAAACAGAAGGATATAGCGAGTAGTTCATTCTGCACCAGTTCAGCCAGTACAGGAATAAAAACCAAACCTTTGAACATCACTGTTCACATTATCGACATTCCCCACAAACTTTGCTTTGAAGTGCTGGAGTATCATCTTAATAGTCCTCATCTTGCCCCATGGGAATATTATCTAGTTGGTTCCCTAACAACATGCTCCATAGAGACTAAGATTCTGATGAAGAGCTGACAATAGAGATGGATTCGGAATTCGTACCTCAGTCAAAGACTATTTTCAATAGGAGGATACGAAACCTTGTTTCTAGGTGGACAAAGTGTACTGAAAAGCTGGATGATTATATGTATTAAAAAGTGATCTGTTTGCCTTATCTGACAGTGGAGTAAAATAAATTCTACAGCCAGAGAGTGCTGATCATTTTTTACTCGCCCTCATACAAACTGAGCAGTGAAAGGTTAGATCAAAGGCGTAGAAAAATTAACATGGCCTAATCTGTTGGTTTGGCGATAGAGGTGAAAGTGAAGGAAGGTTGAATAGAGGAAAAGAAAGGAAATCGTTTCGACCTGGGCCTGCTAGGGGATTTGTCAGTAAGACTACCTAGCAGGCCCATGCCTTAGGGACCGTTTTCATTAGAGCACCGAGCCAAGTATGTCTATTTTCTACATCTGTGTGTATCTACTCTCTGCTAGCAGGAGTCAGAAAAAATGGGCCTTTCGCACGTAGAAATGCTGGCATTACTTGGCTTTGCTCGGCTCTGCGCTCTAATGGAAACGGCCTCTTAGTTGCGGGAGTGATAAATATCAGGTCAGAGGGCGTAGGTATATGTATTTATTAACTTGACAGAATGTCCGCTTGCACGGAAGAAGCTATCTCAGATCTCCCTAGTGGCAAGTGCCGGAGATTCCGCCACAGTGGTATTGCAAGATTAATAGTCGGTTTGTCTCTTTGTTACAGGTGTCTCGGCCGTCGAGCGTGCCTGGTAAAGTTGACTATCCACCCCCACCGGCGCACTCGAGAACGTCAAAGTCGTCGCTTCCAGTCAGTAGTCTTCACGAGAAACCGCAGTCTGTGGTGGGTCCGTCGCACAGTTCCCTGCCGAAGGTGGAGCCAAACGTGGGGCTGTTCAGCTACTCGACGTACCAGCCACAGTCCTCGTACATGCCTGACATGAAGGTGAAAAGCGACGTTGGCCAGCCGCACAAGTCTATGTCGAGCAAAGGGAGCTTGGCGAGTAGTCTCGAGAGGGACCATCACGGAAGGGAGGTGTTGCAAAATCCTCCGTCATTGCTTCCGGACCACAAGAGCTCGGTGATTGTAAAGAACGAGGGGCGAGAGTTGCCGAAGGCGCCGCCGTCGCAACAACACTCACCGAGCCCGAAGATCATGCCCTATCTCAACGTCCAGTCGGTGGCGCCGCAACACAAGCCGTACGAGTATAGAAGCCCGACACAGAGTCCGCATCATTTGCATCATCTAGACGGCGGGATGCAGGCAGCGAAGAGCATACCTCAGGGTCACCACAGGAGCAGCAGCGGGCCCACAACCACCACCCAGTTGCCCAGTCCGCTCGGACATCCACCGCACTCGCACAATCGGCAGTCACCGCACGCTCAGCATCCTCACCAGCCGCCGCATCCGTCGCCGCCCGAGCCGCGCTATCTCAGGCCGGAACCCGGCATACCTTACGCCACCGCCAAGTCCTATCCGTATCCACATCCGCATCCGCCCACCGCCTCGCCGACCTCGCATTACGCCGCGTCGTCGGCGGGCTCGAAGCCGAAAGTCAGCAGTCCGGCGCCGCCGCACATCTACGGCAAACCGAACTCGGGCATCATGACCGGCACGCCGGTCTGCAGAGCCTCGGAGCCGGCGGTCGCCGCGCCGATACCGCTCACCTCGAAAGCCAGCAGTTCGCCTTACCAGCAAGTGCCTCATCACCACGGGGCGCCGCCTCCACCCCTGCCGCCGCCCGCGCACAGCAGGTCTGTCTACGATCCGCGAGGATTCACCGGCTCCATGCCGACCGCCAAGCTACCGCCGCACCCTCTCCACGGCTCGCCGCCGACCGCCGCCTCGGCGCCCTTGTCCAGGCCCATCGCGCACCCGGCTCGCCATACGAGTCCACACCAGCAACCTGGAGGTCAAACGGTGCAGCACACGCAACCCCAGATGAACACCACCTTCCAGACGCAACCGTTGGATCTGGGCGTCGAGAGGTCCGGCTCGCCGAAGAGGAAAGCTTCGACGCCCTCGCTGGCGGAAAACCCGGGGCAACCGGTGTCCCTCGAGGTCTGCAAGAAACGCAGGATGGAGGAGCCGCAGCCGTTGTCTCTCCAGTGTGTTGGTCCACCTGTTCTCTCCAGAGTCAGCGAACCGAGTCCTCTTATAGCCTCGGCGGCCACCTCGATCACCACCGTGGTAAACACCGCGGCTCTCCTGGCGCAACCGAATAGCCAGGGCTCTCAAGAACGGATTGTAACTGCGGTCAGTCCAGCACCTAGAACAGCTAGTGGGGACGGTTCCGTGAGGCCCGCCAGCACAGGCAGCGTCAGCTCGTTGAATCCTACAGTTAGCGCTGCCCCGAGTCCAGCACCCATACCCAGTCCTGCGCCCTCCACGGTGCCCAGTCCAGCACCCAGCGCACCCGGTACCCCAGCGAAAGCCAACCCCACGACAGTGGACAGCGAGAAGTCGAATAGTCCAGCGCCCAGGCCGCCCAGCAGCACCAGCTACCCGGTTCACAAGCTGAAAAAGGCCTGGCTGCAAAGGCATTCCGGCGAAGACGGCACGGAGGACACCACTGGCGTCGTTGGCAGTGGTTCCTGCGTCACGTTACCTCTGAATATCTCCCAAGCACCCTCGCAACCGCTCAATAATAAAGAACGTGACTCGTCGTCAAGTGTCACGAGCAACACCAGCACTACGTGTCTACCCAGTGCTGTTAACTCGATTCACAATATCGGCACCATGGCGGTAAACAGCATCAACAAGAGCAAAGTGACCGCCAAGAGTAGTCGCAAAGTGACCAACAAGGAGTCCCTCAATGGGCACGCAACGGACTCAAAAACCTTGCAGGAGGATTCATCCAGCAGCGACCCGGAACGGAAGTCGCCGCCGAAACGCAAGCCACCCAAGGTATCTATTTGGACCACATTTTCGGGGTGTTTTGTAACAAATGTCGAAAAATTGGACAGGTTCTTCTTGCTAAAGAAGATATTTAGTTATATAGTATAACTTGAAATACAGAAATTAAAAGACAAACATCATTTTAAGTTAAATGTTTGTTATTCAGTATTCGAATCATATCAACAGAATTTTTTTTAAGATATTGTAATCCTTGACATTTGTAACTGAACATCCTGCTCATTAATTCTAATTTTTCAAAATTAGGTGTTTAGATGGTAAAGTTTATTTTTTAGCTACAAGTTTTATGTTATTATTGCATGTATAAATGAATTATAATTTGTTAACAATTGGGTATTACGAATAGTACAAAATACTTGACAAAAATTACAATTGTCATTCTGAGTAATCAGTAAGTTTTTAGGAAATATTACAAACTTTGATTCATTCGTAATTTAAAGCATGATCTACTTTTGAAATGTAAGAACGAATGATGTTACATCTACGGACACGGCATTTACCTAACGGTTTGGTAATTGAATTTGGCGCTTAGCTGGACGCCATTTTGATAACATGAGGCACAAGTAGAAACGCGTTCTCTCTACTCGATCGATGTAGTTTCTTCGGCTTTATTTATCAAATCCTCAGTTTAACGTGTTTTATTTGTTACTACAAACCGTCGAAATGAGCAACATTCATCCAACAAATACGGTAAAATTCACAGTGTTTTTAATTACAAATATTGCGTCTTTGTGAAATAACCTAACCTCTTTCAACTGTGATACGAAACAATTGCTTTGTAAAGTGATTGTTCAATCAATCTTGTTGAACATTTATATTCTCAATGTTTTTTAATAAATTACGCGTACATTCACGCAAAATAAATATTTTGTAGAAGAAAAATTTAATTTTTTTTTATTGATGCATGTAATAGATTTTTTGTTAGAACATTTATTTGAAGTTTAGATTTGCTTGAAATAGCAAAATTGAAAAGTAGCCCTGTGAACAATGCATACTCACAATAGCGTAGAGGATTAGAAAATCCTTAAGGTGGTAGTTTGTGGCAGTAGTTTCGGCAAGAGCATGAACTTCCTGACTACTTAATAATCTGTGCCCTGTGGTAGGTAAAACGAAAGAAGGGCGCTGCACGGAGGCAGCAAACGACCGCGGAAGATCAGCGGAGACGAAAGGAAGACAAGCAAGGAGGGGGAGCCGGCGTCGGCAGCGAGTCTAGTAACGAGAGCGAAGCTGGTTCAGCCAGCGATACCAGCGAACAGTTGGGTTCCATTCAACCTACGCCGAGGGTGCGGCATACAGCTGCCAATTCCAACAATTCCTCGGGAAACGGTTAGTTGACGTAGCTTCTTGTAAACGGACTTCCCATCAGGTGAACTAACTATTCACTTGCAGGGTAAGTGATCCGCGCGTTCCACGGTCAGTACACTTACTCCTCTCTATAGAGCTGTGTGGGAACCCGAGAAAGTCAGGAGTAAACTCTCGAAGGGGAATGCCATTGTAAATTTTTATGCACTTTTAATTTACATTTGAACTTATTTAAATTACTTTTAATTTAAAGCGTTGTGGATAAATTGCTACGCATCTATCACTCTACTTAACTTCCTGATACTCTTTAGGTTCGCCAAGCTCTTGGAACCTTTGTAATCCTGTCTCGCACACTTACCCTGTTTCTTTGTGATAACGTTTGCTTGTTTGTATTACTGTATGTATTTATTAAAATATGATGATACAATGTCTGAATTGATATTCCATGAAAGTTAATATCACGAGCTTTTTAACACTGAAATTATATATCGTTTTATGTAAATCGATGAGTGAGTGTTCGTCGACGCCGTTCAAATAGATCGCATCGTTTGTTCGATAGGTAATAATAAGGAACCTAGAAAACGAGGTAGAAGACCAAAGACTACGAAAGGTAACGAAATAGGAGGGGAAGATCAACAACCTCGTCAAAAGAAAGAACGTAGAGACGACAGCACGAGCGGGGGTAACAATGGGCCAGGTGGAAGTGGCGGAAGGGGAGATCCCTTTCGTAGACCTCCGATATCCCAACTAAAGAAAACTGGTGACAGCTGGTTGCAAGATGGTGCCTGTTTCGAAGTGGCTCCGAAATTGGCTAAATGTCGTGAGTGCAGATGGACACCGCACCAGCGCTCCAAAAATCTTCCACAAAATATTTTCTGCAGATTTTATGCATTCCGTAGATTACGGTATACCAAAAATGGACAATTGGCTATAGCAGGATTTAGTGATCCGCATAAAGACGCTTCCGAGGTAAATTAAAATTCGTAAAATTGATGAATTTTTTTTCCTCCCGTTTACGTTTGGCGAGAGTAATGCGAACACGGTCGCGCATTTTTCGGGTTACAGGTAGACCTTCGGTTATGGTTACCAGGACAAGATACTTCGGACACGAAGAAAGACGAAAAGTCTGATAAAAATGATAAAGAAAAAGGGGACAACAAAGAGGACTTAGATCTGGAAATGGCTCACAGATTGCTTCGTCAGGTCGGAGATCAGTTTTGCGACCTCCTTCACCAAGAGAAAGATGCTCTTCAACAACATATGGCGGAAGGTAAATTCATGTAATATTGCAGCTTTTTTGCAGTAAAAAATAAAATTGTCTTTGGAGATACTGCATCTTTAAACATTTGCCTATAATATTGATATATTTTCATGCATGTTGAATAATATTCCATAAATATTAAGGGGACTAGGCCGTCAGATTGGGTTAAAATGTACCTTTTTTTTGCGAATTAATTATGACGAAATGAATGTCAATTGTGAGAAGTACTTTTGAGTGAGGTTTAATAATACTATAAACTATAAAAAAAAATTTTTTTAGATATATTTACATGTTACATAACAACGCTACAGTGGTTTAAATGTACCCGGTTTTTTTTTAAACAGCTGCGGTTTTGCAGTGATCCAGGCCGTAAAAAATAAATTTATGCAAAATCCTGCGAGCATTGACTCGGAAAGGGAGGGAGGGTCCCCATTTTGCACTGAACCTATTGAAAAACAAAAAATTTCAAAATTATAAAATTGGTGGCCGTAAAACTGTAAATTTAAAGAAAGAATACGATTTTTCATTGATGAAAAGAGATATTTTATTTTTTTTTGTCAAAGTAGAAGTTTGTATGGACTTATGTTTAGGTTCAGGCCTTAACTAGACATATTTTACATGCGCTTAATTTTTTTCAAATCGATCTGAACCTCCATTTTTTCAATCACTGCAAAACGAAACGAAAATATAATTTCGAGAAAAACGCGTTTAAAGTTTTGAAAGACGTTTGGGTGTAATTACTGCATACCTCGCTTAAAAATTTGCAGCTGAGTAATAAGATGTCTCTAAAGCTTTCTCGATGTCAGCCTGTTGCTGTTCGGCAATTTTTCTGTTTATTCAGCTCTCTTTTTCAATAGGGGGAATCTTTATCCTTCTTTTTTTACCTGCGTTCGCGCAGGGACGTTTTATGGCGCGCTCGACCTTTCTGGCTGCCAAATGCTTAATTTTGGGAATTTCCACGAAAACTAAACGGCATTTTATTTGGGAAGGATAGCACTTTCAAAAAATGCAAAGAAAAAAAAATCGATTTTTTGACTGCCCTAGTCCTCTTAAATGTGGTATAGGGTGAATACACTAGAAGTCGATCACCCTCTAGTAGTCGACCACTTTTATTGTTTAGGTTAAAAAACTAAATATTGGAATAATGCATTTATTAAATGATAATTTTATATTGTACTTTAAATGTCTAACTTAAAATACAAAATACGACGAAAAACGATTTTCAATGATTTTGAAATGATTTCTACACAAGGTTCGATTCTACATCTAAAACTGCTGGTTTCAAACACGAGGCGCCTATAAAACCGAGCTTTGAGAAAAAATAGCTAATGTAATTCAGCTGTATACATTTTTCATTGCAAAATGAGGCTGGATGCTATTTAAAAAGTATCAACATTCTTAGTTATGAGCTTGACACATTTAACAAATGCGATAATTTAGATTATATGGTCGACTACTGAAGCGACTCGGACACTTTACTTTTAACGTTAATTACGTCTTTTCCAAAACTATTAGTGATACAAAAAATATTAGTGATACATTGAATCAATTTAAAGTACTATCATGTATATCATATATTTTAGAACATTGACTGTTTCGTTTTGTTAATACATATAATTCAAATTTAGCTTTAAGTTGTCGACTACTAGTGCTTTCACCCTATGCCTATCCAATTTTTTTTTATTTATTAAATGCAGTTCTCAATTTTTATTTAATGCATGTAACTATACATACGTATCACGCGTATCATGGCTTTTACCATTTCCTTTGTTCGCATGATTTAACGCTTTGCAAATCGATTGTTTCTTTACCATGACAGCAAATTCGGGACTTATAGACGGAACAGTGGCGTGGAAGAGAGTGGTTCAAGGAGTTCGAGAGATGTGCGACGTGTGTGAGACGACCCTGTTCAATTATCACTGGGCTTGCGGTAAATGCGGTTTCGTCGTGTGCATCGATTGTTATAAGGTAAGCATTGTAATCATACTCATAAATCTCTGTAATTACAAAAATTACATGATGACAGACAATTGATTGAAAATCTGTGATTCACAACTACTAAATATCGAGCTTTTTAACACTGATGCGATTAGTGCTTTAAATATGCAAACCTTCAATGTGAAAGTATTAACGTCTGACGAAATGTATGAACATTATTAGGGACGCAAGAATGGAACGATCAAGATCTGGGGAGAGAGCGGAAAGGATAGGGACGACTTCTCGTGGCTTTTGTGCACGAACAGACAAGTACACGAACCCGAACGGCTCATGCTCACGCAAATAATCGCTGGCGATAGCTTAGTACGTCTTGGACAACGGCTCCACGAGTCTCGAGGGGAGTGGGGAATACCTCAGCACTGCGGTTGCTCGCTCGTCGTTCAGGCCTCGCCCAACGAGCATCTCAGAAGTATGATAAAAGGGGATTCGGTACCGGTTCTGAACGGGAACGTCAAGCAGGAAGTAAAAGAGGAGAAGAAGGTGAACGAGTCGAACGGATCGTCCGAGAACAAAACCAACGGGGAGGACAAAAACTCGCCGTTGAATTGGTTGGCGGACGTGGCGTTGCAAAATCAAGACAAGAACGAGAGCGCCTCGAGCTCGGATTCCGACGAGGATCGTGACGGTAATTACTCGACCTTGAGGGAGCTACTCATTCGTCCGTCTCACAAGTCGAACGGCAACGGCTCCAGATCTAATTCGCCGACGAACAACAGCGGCAACGCCAACGTCACGTCCGGCAATAACACGCAGAACAATGTCGCCAAGTCCGGGAAGAAGTCGAAAATGGACACGCTGGACGAGGTAATTTCCAGCGTGATAGAGCACAGCGTGAAGAAGGAGAGGGAAGGCGGACTGGACGACGAGAAGCCGAGGGAACTGAAGCATTTCGTGAGGAGGTATAAATGGACGCAGAAGGGAAGAGAACCGTTGCCCATCAGAATCATGACGCTCACTGAAAGCAAGAGCCTCTATCCAGACGTTCCGCACTCCTGGCTCTGCGACGGAAAATTGTTGAGGTTAAATGACTCGAACAACCCCAACAACTACAGGATATTCCAAGATCAGTGGAAGCGTGGACAGCCGGTCATCGTGTCGGACGTCGCGAAGTCTCTGGACATGAACCTCTGGCATCCGGACTCATTCGCCAGGGACTTTGGCGACGAGAAGAACGATCTCATCAACTGCATGACAGGGAATTTGGTACCGAATCAACCGATGCGTAAATTTTGGGAAGGATTCGAGAATTTCTCCAAAAGATTAAAGGACGAGAGGGGGAACCCAATGCTGTTGAAATTGAAGGATTGGCCACCCGGCGAAGATTTCGCGGAATTGTTGCCATCGAGGTTCGCCGACCTGATGAAAGTTTTGCCATTGTCCGAGTACACCCATCGAAATGGCAGATTGAATTTGGCGAGTCGACTACCCGACTGCTTCGTGAGACCAGACTTGGGACCTAAAATGTATAACGCTTATGGCTCGGCTCTTCATCCTAACAAGGGCACGACCAATCTTCACCTAGACATTTCCGATGCCGTCAACGTAATGGTTTACGTAGGAATCCCGAAGGATGCCGACAACGACGAACATGTTAAAGGTATGTATTGTTACTGTAGATTTCGCGTTATCGAACATGAAGAATAATTCAGATATACCGTTAAGGAACTAGTTTTTGATCATTTTAGAGCACTTTCCGATGTAATATTATTTTTTAACCTAATCAAATTCTAAACCATAGACTTTTTTAGTACGAAAAGATAAATCTATCTTTAAAGTTTAAGCAAAAATTTTTAAACATTGGAAATAAGTATAATTTAATTATTTATAAGCTATTAAATAATAAGGTAACTGGGAACTAGTTTTTGATCATCTAAATTATTTAGGAACTAATTTCTGATCAGGTAAGGAACAAGTTTTTGATCACCTAAATTACATGGGAACTAGGCAATTTTTAATGGTGTATACAACTGTAATGGTGTATATTTAAGTATTTAATAAGTATGAAATGAATATTAATATAAAATAATAATAAAATATTTAAAATATTAAAATGACACACAAACTTTTTCCTATTAGAAATTTTTTTCTCAAACCTTAGGTTCCTTATCAATTCTAACACCAGTACTAATTAAAAAGAAATAGAAATAAACAAAAAAAAATTTGCACTAATCAAAAATAAACTTATTTTTAGTATTATAATAAAAAATTCATTTTCTTATAATTTTATGATGTCCTAACCTATTTATGATTTAAGTGAACAAAAAACTAGTTACACGAGAAAACATTGGAACTAAATAATTGATCACTAATTTTTTAATAAAAATTATAGATAAATTATTAAAATTCTTACTTTACATTGTAAATAAACTATTTAACAAGCAACATGTATGAAAATAACCTTCAATAATTGCTACAGCATAAACAGATCAACTGTATTACTGACGGTACTTTCGGTACTCTCTTACGTCGTTCAGTAAGACATGGCGTTCAATAAGGACTTTCTGGAAGTGTGCTACCTTTCATATTTATTTTCACGAAAACGCCCAATACTATCTGCTTTGACATGCCATACTTATATTTTTGAATAGTCAATCTTAACTTCAGAAATTATTGTAAATAATTACTTGTTGACATAAACTTAAAAGAACGATTTATTTCACGAACTGATCAAAAACTAGTTCCTTAACGGTAAGTAAATTAACTTTATGCAGAAACTAAAAAATAAGAAAAATGTGAAACACATGTCGCGGTTAGTCATCGAGCAAATAAGATTATTACGTACTAGTACATAACCACATAAATTTTTGACTTAAAAACTATTTACATGCGTAATTCTTTGTTTTCTATGTATTATAAATATTCTTAAGATTTTATAACTGCTTTTTTTATATAGAAAAATGTAGTATAATGATATTTATCACCTTAGTAAGTACTACGCGTTTCTTAACCATATCTTAAGGAATCCATGAAGATTCATGGTGCATTTGACGACGATATTTCAAACAATATTTATAATATTTTAAACGAAAAGTTTAGGGATATAATTTTTAACTTAGAAGGCTGAATGTTTAAATAATAAATCGATACAAATATTCTTTTTATTTTATGTCAGTTTAGCTTATTAAAAAATAAAATGTCATCAGTGGCCAGGTAATAGGACGTGGCTAGTCATTGGTACATTTACCTTAATATAATTTGATTGTTTCGTGGTTACAGAAGCACTGAGAGCGATAGACGAAGCAGGCTGTGATATCCTGACACGGCGACGCGTTCGTGAACGGGGAGAGGCGCCCGGTGCACTGTGGCATATTTACGCGGCCCGAGATGCGGACAAGATTCGAGACCTCTTGAATGCAGTGGCATTGGAACGCGGCGCTCGCTTGGAACCACATCACGATCCCATCCACGATCAGAGCTGTTATCTCGACGGACCTCTGCGAGAACGCTTGTACCGCGAATACGGTGTCGAAGGGTAAGTATTTAAATATTCGATTTCTTCCCTCGTTGTCTGTAAAAATTCTGAGAATAACGTTTCCTCATTTTATTTTACAGATACGCTATCGTACAGTGTCTAGGCGACGCAGTATTCGTGCCAGCCGGCGCGCCGCATCAAGTTCGCAATCTCCACAATTGTATAAAAGTAGCCGAAGATTTTGTATCGCCGGAGAACGTGTCGCATTGCTTCCATCTCACTCAAGAATTCCGCGCGTTGTCGGACACGCACACCAACCACGAGGACAAACTTCAGATAAAGAACATAATCTATCACGCGGTGAAGGATTCCCTGACCGTTCTATCGAACGTGAAAGAAGAGACTCTCGCCAAACTGAAGCCGAGCAACGAGATAAAGAAAGAAGAAACGTAGCCTTAGGCCCCCTGTCGCGGTCGCAAGCACCGTTGTTTGATCGTTGTTTGAATTAAAAAAATCTCGCTGTACACCGGCGAGTGTAAACCTGTTGTCGGCCCTCTGTGCTCTCCCGAACGTGGTGTTTCATGCTAATCAGACATCCGGGGATGGCCAGGAGGATCTGTAATCTAAGAGATACTCCGAATAACCTGTACCGAGGTGCAAGAATTTGTTGTGATATTTGACGAGTAACTCGAAAGTTTGATTTTTTTTTTTTCGGTATTGGCTGAGCCAATGGGAGATTATTCGTTGTTTCGTTTGAGAATTTCCTTTTTACGTGTAGTTTTCCTTTCTCGAGTAAACGTGCGTGCTGGCGGACATGAAGTCCCCAACGGTGTATTTTCATTGAGGGAAAAGAAAAAAAAAGAAATAAACGTATGGAGCCGGCGACTCGAGCGCGCCGCGCCTCCGTTTACCATTGTGATACCGGGAGGAGAGGACTTTGGATCATACATTATTTGTAATTACTTATATCGTGCCTGTATTCAATACATACTGTCTATATTATATAAATGTAGATAATCGATTTACTGTGTAATGAATTCTTACTATAGCGCAACTGCGAGAGGATTGTCTAGAGGTACCTTTTTGTGCAATTAGGTGTCGATTAAATTTATTAGCTGGATCCGTGATATAATTATCGATCCCCGTTACGCGTGCTCTCGTGATCTGGTGCTTTCTGGTATCGATTCAAAGCGAAAAGTAAAGCAAAACGAATGCTTTGCCAAATGGCCGATATATATTTCTCGCTAGATTCTTGTGTTCCCGCGCGATAAAGGGCACAAGAGTGAAAACACTGCCTAAACCTGTTGTTCGCGTTTATCAGTCCAGTTTTAACAGACGATGTGCAAGGGATTCAATTATTGCGCGTCAAACCGCGCGTCGATTTACAATCTCGTCGAATTTCGGCTTTCTCGGGGATTACGTGCGTACATTTTGGTTTGTCTTTCTTCAATGAAAAATATATCGGCTATACCGAGCAAAGTTCGTTCGAAGTGGATTGTACGACTGTGTTTTTAACGGTGGCATCGGAACACAACATAACGAAAGAGAAGGCTAGAAAATTTGTCGATACAATTATCTTCGCGAGATACGAGATCGACGAGATGTATAGACTATTCGATTTAATGTTTTTATAGATTGGATTGACGTTGTGGCCCAGTGATGACCCAGTAACAAAGGGGTAAGAAAAAAAAAAAAACAAGAGAAGCAAGAAAAGAAACTGTTATTTTTGTCAAATCACACAAAAGAAAAAACAAACCGTCTATCCGATAGAACAGCGATATTCTAATCGTATTGTAATTAGTATCGATAACTAATGGTAACACGTTATTTAACGCGAGGGTAAAAGTGTAAAAAAACGACTTTCGAAGTGCCAATGTTTTGAACGACGTGGACATTCTCGCGTGTTTGTACACGTTGTGTATTGCGTACGCGTAGGTAGGAAGAGAGAAAGGAAAAAAAAAACAGAAAAATGAAACAGATTAGTCATGTTGAATCCACAGATGAGAGGCCGAGTTCCTATCATTCAACTTTATCGCTGATATTCACGTCTGAATTCAAAAGCCGTCGCCGATCTCGTTGATTTTATTGTGTTCCGCGGTGACGTCCCCTCAAACTCGCGCGACGCAACGTTCACAGTTCGGTGATTTCTATATGATACGAACGAGGGAACAGGAGAGGCTTTTGAAAACAGATGCATCTAATTTAGCGTTACATTGCACGCTTATCGATCGTCAAACGTGTTCTACGCAGCTGGTAATCTTTGAGACCGACGTGTACGAAATGAAAAAAAAAAAAAGAAAAAAAAAAGGAACGAAATAGATGAAGATCAAATCACTGGAATCCTGGAACCCGCAATTTCTTTGATCTCAACATTCGTCTAGCATACAACGACTTGATTAAATAATATTTAAACGAGTAAATTTTTAAATATCTTAGTGTCGAAATAAGAAATAACGTTTAATATTACGGGAATGATGAGTAACGAAAGAACAAGAAAGAAAGAAGTACCCTTTATTAATTCACACGAGCGACGATGATCATGAAGAATGATAAGGATGTATAAAGTTCTAAAATAGAGAGAGAAAGGGAGAGAGAGCGAGAGCGGGAGTGATTGTGCGTGTGAGAGAAAGATAGAAAAGAAAGAAGCATACTCTGTGTATTATTATTGCTGCGGACAAAGCTATTATTTGTTCTCCCCGCTAATTGTATGTAAATACATTTATACATACATATATGTATACATATATAAATACGAAGAAATTTAGGATTAAACAGATACACACACTCCACGAGAGAACATGG
Organism: Perdita meconis; assembly: GCA_030770465.2. Taxonomy (NCBI): domain Eukaryota; kingdom Metazoa; phylum Arthropoda; class Insecta; order Hymenoptera; family Andrenidae; genus Perdita; species Perdita meconis. The sequence continues at coordinate 23,444,758 of JASKOS020000002.1, forward strand.
ACAAAAAATGATACACTTTACACGCGTAGATAGTTTATTATACCATTATTAATTATTAATTATTATCATTATTACGATTAATTATTACGGAGGAATACCGATATTTAAATGTTGCTAAATACGCGGAGAGAAGAAGCACGATTACGAGAATCGCGAGCGTGTTACGTTGTGTAAATGAGAGATCGGAAAAGAGAGAAAGGAGCGTTTCGAAGAAGAAAAAAAAATCGATTGCTTGTGTGTGTTTCGTGTGAACGCGCGTGTGTATTGTTTTTTTCGTGTGAACTTCTGAAAGGATGCGCGAGCGAGAACAAGGGGCCGTGTATTGGGGGCGGAGTGGAACGGATGATGAGACAAATTGTACAGCCCTTAAAAAAAAACTCCTATAAAATCTTCTATCCACCCCCAACAAAAAGTCCCGCACCACCCCACCACCGGCCGCCCCCAGTCATAGCAATTATGAACCGCGGGCCGGCAGGTCTGAGTATAATTTTTTGTACTGTGTAAATGTAAGAACATACGTTTGAATAAGAAAAATGTTTATATTACAAAAAAACGGCAAGTTCTATTTTAATATCACTATATGCGAACACATCCTAAAAAAGAGAAACTTTGGTCTTTTCAGTGACGTCAGCACAACAATGTACTTATGTATCTATTAACATTATTTCTGGGCTCAGAGATCACTTTTAATCAATCTGAGGCTTTTGAATAATAGTGTATGGCGCTGACAGCGACATGGATAGTTTCTAAGACGCCAGATGAACGCGCGTTCGATTCATAACTTAATCTCGTTATGAGACTTGTTGCTTTCCAACCACGCGTTAACTTGTTGCTTATTGGCAAAGATTCAATAGTAATTTCTCGTCTACTTCGTCGGCGACGAAGACGTCAGAGATTTAGCGGCTCTAAGGTTTCGCGAAGAAATTATAAGCTTTCTCGATGACGTTTCAAGTACAGGGCTGAAAGCCTGCGTAATTATTCATTCTGGAAACAATAAGGAATACAGAAAGCATGAAAAATATTTCTATGACGTAAACGGTGGGGAAGTTCGTGAAGAGGAGGAAGGAACAATAGGAGAGGTGGAAGGAAATCGGATGAAAAATCAGCCGGCCGAGTGGGAGTGGCTGGAGTAAGAATGGAAGAGGAAGACCTCGTTTTCCATTCATAGATACACGTAGTAGTTACATTTAAATAATCTTTTGCAAACTTTCGAACAATAGATAACGCCCAGCGTTTGCGATCAACGCTTCGACAGAGTTTAAATTCCGTAAGAATCCGATTTAAATCGTCTTCACTGTCTTTAAAAAAAGAACACCGCGTTGATTTATTAAATTTAAAATTCTTTTATGGCGATCTTGGAAAACCGGATCAATACATGTTTGGCTCTTGAAGCGCGCCTAATGAGACACGTATTAATACGTGCCCAGATTATAATACACTAACAGCGATCCCCTTTCCGTTACAGAAGACACGTGCCTTGTTTCCGGTTGATTTTGCACGAAATATCCCATAGGACTTGGAGAGCCTTTTGACGATGCCTTACTCGGTCGATGATAGCATATATCCGGCGCGAGAAGGACAGATACTCGATAAAACTATGCTACAAATCTGCGGTTAATGGTGGGCAGCGCGATGACGCAGACATTGGTCACTTTCGAAATAACGTTGTTCGCGGTATCGTTCCGTCGTGTCGGATAGCGCACCTCAAAAGAATTCCAAACACGAGACTCAGACGACGACGACACATCGTTATCTCGTATTTTAACTTGAAATAAAATTCGTCGGTATAGGTTGTTCCAGAACGAGCGCGTCGAACTGTTACCGAAAAGATATCGAGCACGTGAAAACCTTGAAACGGAGGCTGCGCTCGCGTACCAACCTTGGGACGCGCACGGTGCTAGGTATGGGCGATTCTACTCGATTCTTTTTCTGAAGAATCGATTCTTTTATCAATTATTTTCGGAATTATTTTCTAATTAAGAATCGGGAAAAAATCTACGTAATTTCTACCAACGAATTTTCAGATTGGCGTCAGAAATCGAACAGATCATGTCAGCAGAACTTTTCGTCAGGTCTGTCAGCAGTATCAGCCCGAATTCTGCTGTAAATCTGCCGTCAGACCAGCAGCAGATCTGCCAACAGGTTATGTTAACAGGACCTGCTCGGTTTCTGTCGTAAATCTGCCAACAGTCCTGTACATTACAGATTCTGCTGCCAATCTAACAAGAAATGCTGTAATGGTAGATTCTGTAAAGATTTGCTCGATCAGATTTCGCTATGTGGGTATTTTAACAGTTTTGTATGATAATGGTTAGTGCATACGTGTTACAGTTTTAGTCTAAACATATTTGAAGCGTACACTTTGTACTTTTATGAATCTTCTAATTATAATTTTTTACTTTTCAACCTTTACGAATGGAAAATGAAACTAGGATGTATTTAATTACTTAGAATATCATTGCAACAACAAAGAATATATGTGTTATATATGTATTATATTTTTTAATATAATAATTTAATACAAATTCCTTATCATACATTTGATTAATTCTATGTTGATCATAGTCTTGTTTATTGTTCTTATCGATTCTTCGATTCTTTATGAAAATAATCGATTCTTAAGTATCGATGCTTCATTAACGTCGATTTTGAAGTATCGATTATTTTGAACGGAATCACCCGCCCCTGTCACGGTGCACTTTTTCGGCGAGTTGTCAAATATTTTCACGCCCGTTATGGAAGGACCTATAGCGCGTGGTACAGTGTCGCCTACACGGTCGAGTGTCGAGCTGCCAGTTCAAGATGGCGCTCAACCTGCGGAGAGAAAGAGGATCGAGCATCGAGCGTCTAAACGAGTCTTGAACGGAGACAGGCCTGTTATAGCTGCGTCGAGTGTCGGATAATGTGCGATCGCGCCGGGCCGATCTGCTCGTTTTCACGGTGATTTCGACACGGCTAAAACGAAGATCCTGCGTGAATCACCGGTGCGGTGGCGGTTGAACGCGTGAAGGAAAATGTGCACTCTCGACGGACAGAGAATCGCGAGACTAGAGTCGAAAATAAGTCCGTGCTAGTGCTCTGTGGCCGTTCGGTTATGTCAGTGTGCGTTAAGTCAAAATGGCAGCCGCGTTAACTGTCGAGCAGGAGCAGGTAAGCAGATCGTTGATCGTTCGATCGGTGGAACGCGACGTTTCGCGGAAATCGCGGGACGATCGGTCGCGTTTGATATTTCGGGTGGCAAACTGGTGCTGCGTCGCGAACGTGTTTACCAGCGCGTAATATAAACACCGCTCTCTCCCACTTTCGCCGTCTGGCTTCTTTAAATTCCTCTTTCCACTCCGGCGAGGAATCTCCGAACGGAAATTCCGAGACAAAAAAGGCTCGCTGTTATCGAACGCCGATTCCGCGGATATCTACGCGACGAGTTCTTGGAAAGATTTTAATCCGGCGAACGGAGACACGTCGAATTCGCGCGGCCGACGGATTCGCATGCGTTCGGCATCGAACTTTAACCGTCGATATTCAATAAAGACTGTCAGTAGGAAAAGAACGCTCGAACTCTCTTGTCAACGCGAGTTTCTATATACGCGACGTTATTTTATTCGGTCTAGAACGGTTCGAGAAAACGACCTCGCAGCCACGATAAATTAATCGTGAAATAGCACGCGGTTGATGAATGGAAACTCTTTTCCGTTCTATAAACACGCTCGGCGCGAGAAAGAGAGAGAGTAGGAGGAGGAGGAGGAGGAGAGAGTCAGTCGGTTCTTCCTGCGTTTTAACGACGTTGATATTGAAAATGCAACGAAATCGATACGCGTGCTGCGTTCGTAGACGTTTTGCATTTAATCCCGATGCACCGTCGGCGATAAGCCGATTTCGGAAGAACGTCGTTTACGGGCGATTTGTAAAAGTATTGATTCGAGATATTAAATTTCTTCTTGACCCTGGAACGAACCTATCCATTTACCGTGCCGGTCCCCGGCGAGCGTACTATGGCGGAAGTAGCCGGTGGGGAGGTAGTCGGGCACCGGAAGTTATATCGGTACTCAGGGCATGTACACAAATCATTGACGAATGACTGCTCGCACGTTTTGAAAGTGTAGAAACGCGCTCCAGGTTCGCTCGATTATTCCGAACGCCTCCTCGCTCCGGCTTCTTGATTAATTATGATTACGCCAACTATCGGGATTAATGTTTTTCTTCCTGTGTATTTTTAAGAAGGAAAAGTAACTTTCTTGTTGGATGTAAATTATTTATGATTGCTCGTGCGGATTAACGAACCCCGTCGCTTCAATTTGCAGGCCACAAAAGAATTTATAGAAGCAGTGAATAAGTGTCGGGCTGGCAGAAGAGCTGGTCCAGTTTCCTGGAGTACAGCAGTGAAATTTTTAACTGCACGAAAGTTTGAAGTTGCCAGATCCTTGGCTCTGTACGAGCAGCACGAAGCCACCAGGAGAAGAGAAGGTCTCGCTGTTCTGTATCCGACGCAGGAACCGCTACTCAGCGAACTCCGCACAGGAAAATTTACAGTTTTAGTAAGAATCTCAATCGAGTTGGTATAAAATCTACCGATTCTGTTTTGCAGAGTATGCATAATCTAAAGTTATGTTGGTGGAAACGTTTTAGCCTTCGCGGGATGGCACTGGGGCAGCCATAGCCATTTTCACGGCTCATCTGCATCTTCCACAGAATACCACGCACCAAACAACGTTACAAGTGAGTAGTATAAAAAATTCTATTGTTTAGAAAGCAAACGGCAAGTAAAAGGAATTTCTAACAATGAATCGTTCGTTATCGTATTACAGGGTGTTGTATATCAATTGGATGCAGCCCTTGAGAGCGCAGAGACTCAAAAGCATGGTCTGGTATTCATTTACGATATGTCGGACAGCAAGTACCAGAATTTCGACTATGACCTCTCGCAAAAGATTCTCACCCTCCTGAAGGTGAGTCGTACGCATTACCATACCATCAATTACTTTCCCCCTTTTTTAAAAAAGGAAATAAGGTACAAAAGAATCGCACAACTTTCCACGTAAGTCTGTTCTAAAAACTGTTAAACGTTGAATAAACTCTCGGCGGGAAACGTCGTCTCCATTCGAAGGGTCGATCACTTTCGAACTTCACCTTGGATTCCATCTGGTTCGCGAAACTGTCGCGCAAGTTCGACGGAGGCTCTGAGAAACAAAGAGGCTTTGTCAGTGACAATTGATCGCTCCAAATATAGGCCATTATCTTTATACAGGAAATTTAATCAACATCTTTCGCTTTTATCTTTCCTGCGAACGAAATCGGGACGCGTAGCGCACGCCGCGCCGTCGTTTCGCTCGAGCGCGTATGCAGAAAAGTTCACGGGCGCGCCGAACGCTTTGAAAAGCGGCCTCTCGAGCGATTCCGTTTCGCATCGCGGCGACATGGAGAAGCGCGTCGCGCGCACGATCCCGATTATGTAATAGAGGGTAGAGTACATAAAGTGATTGTGGAGCGTCTCGTACATAGAAGGGGTGCATCTCAAAGAACAGGAAAGCTTAAGCTTTAAAGCGCGGCAGGGGTGGCGTTGTTCACGCTTCACGAAAACCCACTTACAATTGCTCAGTGAACCGCGCGCGCGGTGGGGCTGAGCGGAACGAAGGAGTCTCAAAGGTTTCGCCGGAATGACGCAATTATAGGGTGCTTACGAAACTATTTATAACGACGTTTCCACGTCACGCGTTATACCAGATAAAAATAAGCCTCTCTGTTTGACCGGTTGTTTACCAGGAAGCGAGGATCAATCCGAAAGCGTGTTCTGGAACGCGTCGCTCGTCTCGCCTCCGCAAAATCCGCGTAAAAGGGGGAAACAATGTTCGCGTTCGAGACGCCTGTTCATCGCTTTTCCCGCGAAATAATAACGCGTTCCGATACTCTCTTCATTTCCGCTTTATTCTTCGTGTTTATAGCGCGCGATCGTCTGCTCGCGATTGACTGAAAACCTTTCCTGTACGGCGAAACTCGCTCATTCAACGAACGCACGGCCGACTAATTGCGACAGCGTGGTTTCTCTTTTGAAATCGCATGTGAAATGAAGGGAAAAATTCTTAACGCATGGTTCTTTTCAGAAATAACTAGAAACTAACGTTTAGGAAGAAAGAAAAGCGATTAAAAATTAAAGGAAGGTGAAAGAGGTGTAATTTATTAGCTTTTGTTATTTTAAATGATTCGTATTTTCAATGATTTCTTATTTCTTTATCAGTTTACCTGTTTATTATTCCAAAGTGATTCATTCATGCTCTTGAAAGGCTCTCATTCAAAACTCGTGGTTGTACTATCATTGTTGAAATTTCACTTTAACATATTATCATACAGTTCAAAATTCAACAATGACAATTCATTATAAAAATTGCCGGCATTCTGTATCGAAAACGATATGCGTAGTCTATACAAGCGAGAGACATAATTGTAATTTAATGTATTTATCTCGAATTTGAACAATTACACTGCAAAAATTTAAAGATACGATGCTTGTCTAATTAGTTTAACTCGTTAATTCTAAATTTCAATTTATTGTAGTGACTTTATTGTTTTTTTATTCTGATGATCGTGCAGATAATACATAATCTGCTATCTCTTATTTCCGTACAAATATTTGTTATTACGAATAAACATTTGCGAGAAACGAATTCATTTCCTCCAACGACTAAGAATTTTCATTGGCCAAATTAACACATTAATATTTTATTCTATTAATCTATTAATCTATCAAAATAAAATATTATACAAAACTAATCCTTTTCTAATTTTCCTGTGTTCCTCCTGAAAGTCCCGATATACCTTAAAAAATTTTGTTTGTATATTTTGTTTCTACCATAAAGTTAAGAAAATTTTAATACAGAATGAGTCACATAATTTGTTCACCCAGAATAGCTTGTAAACTATGTGCTTCATAAAAAAGTGTTTTATGTAAAAATTGCACGGTATCGATGGAATCACATGATCTTGAAACTTTTTTTTTTAATAGATTGTTTATTTACCCTTGATGAGACCCCAACATGACTTTGAATCTTTTTCATGGAACGCGTACCTTTTTGTATCCGTATATAAAAAAGAATATTAAACTTTGATAGACCTAAATTTAACAATTATTCCTGTATATTAGGTCACGTGTCGATAAATTATACGATAATTACAGAAAAAAATATAAATTAATTTGTGATAACAACTCGGACAATTTTTGCCCTTAATTAACAGAATACAGAGGTGTAGGTCAACAGTCATCGGTTTGAGTACCTACTATAACTAAAATAAGTAATAAAAGAAGGTCAATTGAAGCTTAATAATTTTTTGCAGGAAATTCTGTTCGTTTACATTCTGACGAAGGTATTCTTCTATTAAAAAATTCAAGGTCGCCTTGGTATCCCATAAATAAATAGATTATTTTAAAAAACCATTTCAGCATAATATCTTCCGTTCAATATCATGCAGTTCCTATATAAAACATTTTTCGTGGAACGCATACTTCAGAAGTTATTCAGAATGGACAAGTTCCATGACTCATCCCCTACAATACCAAAGAACGCAAGCTAGTCGCGCTGACTTCCGTACGTTTCTTTTCAAATTAAAACGAACCGTTGGAAAAAAACTGCAACACGTGATCGGGTCGAAGAACTCCGAAGACCGCAGGAGAGTTAAATAAAAGTAACGAACGTAGAAACCCCTCAAACACGTTTATTTACATTGAACGATGCAATTCACGACTGCCCGTCGGCGGAGAGCGTCACGCTGTCGTCCCGCGTCCACGACGCTCCCCGGGTTGAGAGGCACTGCAACGGATACGTCACCGTACGTAGGATCGCACCTTGGTGTGCCGGGGGAAAAAGAAATTCGCGTAAGGGATGTTAGAGCGGAGCGGTGGTGAAAAGAAGGGGTCGTTGGCGCGCATGCGCGCGTGTCCACGGGATAACGTCGCGACGCTCGCGGTCAGTAATCATCGTGACCCCTTTGCGGTGTGTTATCGTGCTCGGATCGGGGAGTCAGAGAAGCCAGAAGAAGAGGTCCGCGGAGCTGATCCCGCGAGTCGGTTCCCGACCGCGACGGTTTCCGTCTACCTCGACGTCGACGATTCGCGGCGAGACCCGCGTCCTCGAGTGTCGTCGACGCCGTCGATACGCATCGGCGTGCTTCTTCGGTCCGTGTCAACCGTGCAAACCGCGGGTTATACTAATTTCGCGCTATCGATTGAGAGACTGACCGAGTGCCGGCAGTGATTTCCCCGTTCCCCCATCCCTCGGTGCGCCAGTGGTGATTAATCTGGAAATCGTCGAGGGAATCGAGAGGTCCTCGAGTTGTCGTCGTATCGGCGCTCTCTCGCTCCTTTCCTCGGAGAAGGAGGAGGAGGAGGAGGAGGAGGTGGAGGAGAGATCCGTCGTCTTGGATGGGTTTAATCGTCGAATCAACCCGTGTCATCGATGCTCGATAAAATATTCGCTTACGGTGCATCTCTACGCGGCTTACGGTAAATGAAAGTTCTAATCTATCGATTAACCGTCCGAGCGTGCTATCTACCGGAGTGACCGAATATACTCTGCCTTAACGTAATCCCCGATTTCAATCTTTGGCACACAGTCGTCTGCGTCCGCCGACGATAACGAGGATTCGTCGAAATCGCTCGGCTGCGACGGAATCCGTGCTCCGGTTTTCCTTTTTCTCTCTCTTCTCTCTCTCTCTTTCTCTCTCTTTCCCTCGCTCTCAATCGTTTCGCGGGATTTCGATGTGATGGGGTCTGCGTGTTCAAGATCGCGAAAATGTAGTGGTGCTGCTGACGTCGTTGCCGTTACGGCACTTCCGCCCTCTATATACACCACAGAGGGTACACCGAGGGTTAAGTTACCGTGTTTCCTGCATTCTGCATGCTCGAAAGCGGAGAAACCATTTTTCGCGCATTACACGGCTCTCCCGCATCGACCCCGAATCCTCGATTCGTTCATCGACCTCGTTTATACAAATCGCTCGTCCTGATTCGACGGAATTCCGTCGGCCGTTTAAACTGTAACGCCACGGCCGTAAGTGGCTTACGAGAGACTCTAAGTTTTCTGTTAAATTGGATCGAGGCTCCGCGCGTCGCACAGCTTTCCTTTCGAAACGAAACCTTTTTCTCGGCCGTCGTTCGCGCATATATTCGACGATTGCTCGCAGTTGGCACTAAACCGTGGCTCCTCTTAGTTTATACTGGCGTGCTATTATTGCACCGTCTTTCAAAGGTCGAATTTGAAAGTCGCTCCGTTTCGAAAATAAATTATGCAGTCACCCGAACTGGTGATCGCCTTTTTAATACCCTTTTTTTTCTCTCTTTTCTTTGCTCGATATGGATTTAATGTATGTATGCACGGATTGAACATCTCGCAGCATTTCGATTTCCTGCGTGTCATCGCATTGCGCGAATATCAATCGTTTCAATGAACTTTCCATTTTTTTTTTTTTTTTTTTATTCAATAGTTTGTACCGTACGATCGGTCGAAAAATACTCTGCGCTCTAGCACGAAATGGATTGCCAATTTAATTAAGCAGAGGTCTGGCAGTGTCTATTCGCGCCAGTGCGCAAGATGTTTCTTGGCCGACTGTCCCAGAAGCTGTGCAGCGTGTCTAATGATTGCGTCGTTGTTGCAGGGTGGTTATCCAGCGAAGCTGAAGAAAGTTTTGATAGTGACCGCGCCGTTGTGGTTCAAGGCACCATTCAAGATCCTTCGATTGTTTGTTCGTGAAAAATTGAGGGACAGAGTGTTCACGGTATCCATTCCCCAGTTAACGTTACATATCCCGCGGGAGTCACTGCCACATCGTTTAGGTGGTACGTTGGAAGTACAGCATGAAGCATGGCTGCTCCATTGTCTTAAATCCATGACAAACAGAAGCGGGGGCGAGCTTTGCGAGGTTGGTTACAAGGACAAACCTAATTATAAACATCCTGAATCCTCGAACAGTAATGCACACGGTTCACTTCTCTCCCAGGTTACCCCCAGAGTGGGTAGTCCTCTATCGCCCACGGCGAAGAGTCAAACGGCTAATCAGAGTCCCAATGCAACTACAGTTAGTAGCTCAACTAGTCCTATAATCGATAAGAGTAAAGCGAAAAATGGTGTCGCGAATATCAGAGACATCGAAATCACGAACGGCGATGCCTGGATCGGTACCGATGAGGCGCCGTCACCGATCCAGCCTCCGTCCTCGGCTAGTTCAGGTTTCAGCGACGACGATAGCCTCCACGGTGACCTCGGACTTCAGGCCGTCACCATGGAGCAGCTCATCGAAGACATCCATTCGAGGGGTCGGGCAGGTCTCATAGCGGAGTACACGGAGATCAGGCAAAGACCGCCGGAGGGTTCCTTCAATAACGCTAAGTACGCGTCTTCGTTGTATTTTAAGCGACGCTCCATTTCTGCAAAACGCTGTCGCGTGATGTAACCGTGATCCGTTTCTCTAGGTTGAGACCAAACCAGTCGAAGAATCGGTACACGGATGTGCTGTGTTACGATCACAGCAGGGTGTGCTTGTCGCAATTAGACGGAGACGCCACTTCCGACTATATAAACGCTAATTTTGTTGACGGTTACAAGCAGAAGCATGCGTTTATCAGTACTCAGGGTCCTCTGCCGAAAACCTGCGGAGATTTCTGGAGGATGGTTTGGGAACAGCAAACGCTCGTCGTCGTTATGACGACTAGGTAAATATCGCGTTGTTAGATTCTCGAAAAAAAAAAATAGTGTAACAGTTGATTGGATCTCAATACGGAATTTCATGAAATCGCAGAGTGGTGGAACGAGGGCGCACAAAGTGTGCGCAGTATTGGGGTCCAGAACCGGGCGACGAAGTGCAAGCGGGCGGTTTCACCGTGACTACTCTGGAAGTTGATACTAATCCCGATTACACGATATCTATGCTTCTCCTAACTAACAACAAGGTAGGACTCGAGGCTTTTAAGAGGTCATAAAGTGAATCACTCCAGTGTTTGTAAACTCTTTGTTCCGCGAAAGTGAAGACACACTACGTGACTTTAGCGTGTTTTCATTTCAGACTGATGAGGCAAGAGAGGTTTGCCATATGTTGTACACAGCCTGGCCAGATTATGGTGTTCCACAGTCGGCTCGAGCGTTGCTACAATTTCTAGCCTTAGTGAGACAACAACAGAACAAATTACTCACGTACAGAGGAGACACGTGGGCCGGACATCCTCGGGGACCTCCCATAGTCGTCCATTGCAGCGCCGGAATAGGGAGGACAGGTACGTAGAAACGTTCGTTTGAACGGATTCACTGAAAAAAAAACTGAAAACGTTACACGTGGATTTTGTTTTTAGGAACTTTTTGCACGTTAGACATTTGCATATCGCGGTTAGAAGACACCGGGACCGTGGACATCCGTGGAACGGTGGAAAAAATTCGAGCACAGAGGGCCTACAGTATTCAGATGCCAGACCAATACGTTTTCTGTCATCGTGCTCTGGCAGAGTACGCGCTGTCCAGAGGGATGCTTAGTCCGCAGCACCTTGCTATGTTACCTCCGACCGTAGAAGAAGATTCCGACTAGAGTATTAACTCCGAGGGGACGGTGTACGCGACCAAGGAATACGCGAATTAACAGTAACCCTCAAATTATTAACAACGACCAAAAATACAAACATCCAAATAACCGTCGCAACAGTTAAGGACTAACGATTCGGGTCGGCGAGTGCGTCGACCGGGAATTGCATTTTGAGTGTCGCGATCGGTGATAAACAGACGGCGTATATTGATGGGCAAGGCTCGATAGCCGCCATTAACGACTGTCCTCTTCGTTTCCCTGGTTGTTCCAATTGCAAAGACGGAACACACCGATGAGCTTCAACGCTGAATCTCCAATGGTACCAGCATTCGCCACCTCGTTCCTGAATTCGCCGCGAGGAAGATGACCGCGATTGAGAAAAATATCATTAGTGAAAATCCTGTCTAATTACCATAATTTTTACTGTAACGACAAAGCTACGTGAGAACATTTTTCAATTAAATTGGGCTGCTGAATCATGATTTATCAAGGGTACAGTTATGGAAAAAAGATTATTGAAAGTGGGAGCCTTCGATTTTCTTGACCTTCAGGGTTCTTCGGTACGGCGATTGCATCTTTCAACTTCGCTACTTTGTCGAGCTGAGCGTCTATTTGCGTTAACCATCGTTTCACGATTTCTTCATCGCTTCTTCTATCGTTCCACAAAAACCAGAAGAATTGGCATTCCGGTGACGTTTGCAGCCGAATAGATACATCGTGTTTCCTAATACTGCTCCAAGAGCGAACGACGACCATAGTTGTGCGCTAATTTTGCATTTTCTTCTTGACGCAATCAGCGTTCCTTGTTTTCATTTTGGTCGACATCGATTAGCGTGCCAGAGAGGCTCGCGCAATGGTGCATGAAAACACGCAGCGGCAGTTCCTGGGATAGTCTGTCGTCGGTTGCTTAGAATTTTCAGAGAAATCAAAATTTCGTTCACATAACTGATTTACTGGCACTGAATCCATAGTTGATCTAACTGAGTACGTCAATCCAGCAACCTCCGGTGTCTCAATTTTGGCCCGAAACTGTTCCTCGTGTTTAGACTATAACTGCAATGTCGGTTGTGGATGCGTACAGTAAAATCTGCTTAAACCTAGGCAGTTTTCTTTCTATACGCCTAGGCTAATGCCTCCAACCACTATTTTTTGTCGACTTGGACCGTGGGAACTTTCTCGGCCGCGAGCTGGACTCCCGAAACAATGGGCTATAAAAGACAAGGACAGCACTAGGCATTTAAAAATGCTCGTGACTGATTTTCACCTTTTTCCATCGAATTTTCACGAGAGCGACGCCAATCGATTCCTTATACTCGACCGATTAAAAAAGTACCAAACACGACATAATTCGGTCCATAACTAACGGAATAACGAAACAAATTAATTTTCACGCTTCAATTCTAACTTCGCTAAAAATAGTCCGATTTACATGAAGTTTGGTGTTATTTTAATCGGGAAACGCTTAGAATCCAATGGTGAAACTTTTGTATCGATACGACAACGGATAAGATCGCGGAAGCTAAGAAAAATTGACGACTCAGCGCTCGAACGACCCTAGCCACGCGCGTAATCCGATGCCGTCGCTTGGCGAATATCAAAGAATACCGCGTAGTCAGATGTGAAATATTTCCTCCCTGAATTTTCATCGGTTATTAATTATTGTCGAATGTTTATAAAAATGATACCACATATTTTCTTACATTTTTCCGATGAAAATTAGTCGAAATACGACATAAATCGCACTATTTTTAGCGAAGTTAGAATTGAAGCGTGAAAATTATATTTGTTTCGTTATTTCGTTAATTATTGACCGAATTATGTCGTGTTTGGTATTTTTTTAATCGGTCGAGTATAAGGAATCGATTGGCGTCACTCTCGTGAAAATTCGATGGAAAAAGGTGAAAATCGGTCACGAGCATTTTTAAATGCCTTGTCTATTATGGCCCCAAAAACCAGTCAAGCGAGAAATCGGAGGTGCGAGATTCACTTCCCACTTTGTTTAAGTCTTGAAATACGTACCCGATTGCCTGAGGCTTATGCGGAATGTACTGTATCTTCTTCCTTTGAATCGTTGAAATTTATCCTTGATTTCGACCGCCTTATTTAAGTCGGTTTTCCTGGACTGGTAATATGATTCCCATTCACGCTGATCATACGCGTTCATGTAGCACAAAGTTAGAAATTAAAGCAAAGGGTAATCTCCCGTTTCCTTGTGCTTTAAAAGGCGACAAGTCTTCTGCTCGTTCGACGAGCTTGAACGTCGAATCAGCTCCGTCTTCGATTTCCTATTGCAGTCCGGAAACTGATGGATCCGTAATGATATCACGAACCTCTGCGGCGCACTGCAGGTCCAATGCGTCAATGTTACACCCGAATTTCGTATCTTCAACCTACGTGTCAAAACTTCAACAACAAATTGGTAATTCGCACACTTGAAATAACTACGCGCAACGCAATGTGTTCTAAATGTCTTTTAAGTTGTCAAAAAGGTTCAAAATGTCGCTTGCACTTTGCGTTCTCAGTTCATGTCGGGGTCGTCAATATAGGGATGTATATGTGATCAAGAAATTAATAATAATCCTCAATTTATTAACAACGACCAAAAATAAAAACATCCAAATAACCGTCGCAACGGTTTAGGACGAAATGTCCGAAATCGCGGAGACTTTCGTTCTTAAACAGTAACGATAAAGAAGATCAGATATGTAAAAGAGAGAGAAAAAGCGATAGACTGAAGATGAATAGCAAAAACGCAAAAAGAAAGTGAAAGAGGAGGAAATTGACCCCGAGTTCGCATAAATCTGATCGCTAAGCATGCTTCAGAAGGAAACCGATTGACGAAATCAAGGACGAGGTGGCTGGACAAGGTGAACACGCGCCACAAACTCTATTATCATGTACCAGAGATTGATGTTCTTCCCGAGTATGCATAATAATCTCCTTACATAGCCTATTTCTAGCTTAAATAACTGAAAGTTATTTTTTGCTATCATCTCCATCGATGTAATATTTCAGATTTCTACTCTTACGTTAGGCTACGTATTTAGGAAATATCCGAAGAAGAGCTAGTTTTTTCAAGGCCAAATGCGTGAACAGGAATTCTCGATTGCTGTTCCTCGATATTTTGCTCTGTGAAATAGTTCGTTATTAATAAAACTGCGCGCGATCGTCGATTATGAACAAACTTTACGACTGTCCGAATAATAAAACGTCGAACAATCGGATCGCGCCGATTCTACTTTAACCCTCTCATATGTAAATTTTAATGTATATTTTTGAAGGTCATCAGAGGTTATTTAAAGCGTGTAAATTATGAGAACGCCTTACTTTATAAACATTCCATTTGAAAACAATTACTATGTCAATTAAATTAAATATATATACATATATATGTGTACAATAGCGAATTATCCTATCTGATAGGTTTAAAAAATTTTTTTTTACGTTTTCTGTTACTCGTACCAGTGATGAATATTATTGAAGTAAATATATTTAAAACACTCATGTTAAAGGAAAGTTTTTTTTTTTTTAGAACACTATTTTAACGAATAAGATTAGTATTTCTTTTTAACTATGGGTTTAGTTTACGTACGAAGTTGTTTTGCATTTGCACTATCGTTTCGCTCATATAATTGAAAGCAAAGCTATGATTTCGCTTCCTTCTGTACCGAGCTTACAAGTGTCTTTAACAGGTCTAGCATACTAGTTGACTAGTTGATTCCAGTTCCAAGGTTTATCCGAAGCTTAAATTCTCAAAGTACAAACTCGGTAAAGGTGCATCGTTATAGAGTCCTTATATGAGAGGGTTAAATTGGAAATCTTATTGAGAACGAAGACCTAACTATAATGAATCTTAAAAGAAAACATTTTCGAAACGTTATGAATGTTGCGAGAAACCGCGCGTTGACGCAATTCAAACAGTGGCCAACGGATATAGTCACAGTTACGTCTAAGATTCCAAGATCTACAGATATATTAAAACGTGTTAAAACGTTCATAGGCATTTTTTCGGGTAACCAAAGATTATCTTCTATAACATTTTTCGGGACATCGCGATTCGCATAAAGAGACAAATTGGCTGACAACTCACGCAAGGGATTCCTTTACAGGGATTGCTAATCAGGGATCATCGTATAGATTAAAGAGAAACTACTTCCGATTCGATTGTAAACATTAAGGGAATTAGAGAGATTATACAGCGTTAAACTTTTGAACGAGTCGAGTAAATAATATTGTACTAGTTTACCTCGAGGAATCAAATCGATCTCGTCGTCGCGACGATGATTGAATTTTTTTAAAAAGAAAGTCCTTAGTATGGAAAGATCGATCACAAATTTAAAGTACGCTCTTCCATGGAAGCCTTCATACAAATATTATACACGCCGTATACATACATGTACGGGGATAAGAGAAGAAGCGGTGCGATTTATAATTTAGGGCTTTAGCGAGTGAACAGATTTTACGTTGTCGATGTTGAGTATATCAGACGCGTGCTCTTACAATTTATTCCATTGAAAGATCGACAGACTTTACACTGTGCGTTCGGACAAAATCGACAGCTTTCTTATTTTGTTTTGTTTCTCATACCGTTTCGATAAAAAGGCAAAAAATGTGAATATTTCTATCAATCGGCAACAATGGAGATTTCGAAACAATGGCACACACGAATCGCAGACGATAATTATAGGTGTGACTGCTGTTTTAAACGTTTAGTTTAAAATCGCATTTCCACGAAAAGATTTTGCATCAGAGTTCCGTATAAACGGATGAATAAATGTTGAATCCGTGTTCAAATTATCCGATTTTTAGCCACCGCTGTCTAACCGTCTGTTTATTAAATGTGTATTAAATAGTTACAAGGAAATCGTAAGTGTTAGAGATCGTTGTTGCAAGGACGATGGTACCGCAATTGTATATTTTGCGCCGTGAATTCGACGTACCATGCGATCTTTGAATCTTCATTCGGGACAAACAATGCGAAATTATTATCGCGAGGTATGATAATGTGATAGTTGTTAGATTTCTCTATACTTGATTTGTCATTTTCGTTTCTTTTCTCTTTTCCGTTTCGATCACTCGAATGCTGCCATTATTTGCGTTTTCATAATCTAGCGTTACCATTCGATTTCTGCTGGATAATTTATTGAACTCAGTTTGCCATAAAGAAAAAAAAAAAATGAAACAAAACGCGTCGGTACGACGCCAGGGAGACTCCATCGGTTGCGAGAGAGAGAGAGAGAGAGTGATAGAGATAGCGAGTAAGAGCGAACGAGAGAGAGAGAAAGAGAGACAAGTTTGCCCAAAATGATCCAACGCGCGTTCTTTTTTGTACAGAGTCTGTGTATATTTGCGCGCAAAATTTTGGCGTTTTACTTCTCGATCGATATCCAGAACGGTCTATCGATAGCGAAAATATTGTTTGTTAGAGGTGTATATCTTCGAATTTTATATAAGACGAGAGATGCGCTGTTGTAACTAAATGCTTAGTCAAACTTAAATAACTTCGAAGAATTTCGATGTATGCACGTTCCTCCTACTCTTGGGTTACCTTACAAAGGGCATGTTATCGGTACAATCACGTCTATTATTATTATATTATTATTATTATTATTAATATTATTATTATTATTAATATTATTATTAATATTATTAGCTCACGATGCCCTTTTATATTATCTATATATTTATTAAAAAAAAATGTTAATCTTAAAGTATTTGTACGATGTACATATTACGCACATGTTGTTGCGGAATCTTAAAGTTCACGGGAAAACCTCCGCATTCTCAGATTTCCTCTTTCCACGAGTTTGTTGAATATTGATGATACAAAAAAATAGTTGAGACAAAAAAAGCATGTTTTGTCCCTCCATTCCCTTTTTTCTTTTTTTCTTTCAATTAATCCACGAGCTAATTGACCGTCTGCGAATGCGGAGGTTCGAATCGTGATTGTTCGATTTTCTTTTAAAACGCGAAAGGAAAATCCGATTCCGATGTTTTTCGTCACTTTTGTCCCTAAACTATTAAGTGTGAATGTAACGTGTGATTTTATAGCAATTCTGTGTGTGTTCTATCTCGTATAATATCTTCAGGCGAGTATCGGTAGATTGGGGAACGGGGGATACAGACGCGAAAGAAACTAAGAAACCACCGGAAGCAGGTACCAAAGGTTTTGTAGAGACATTCGGACGAGTAACTTGTAGCCTAGACCCATTCAAATAATTTTCCGTGCGCGTTAATGAAATTTGAGGGTGAATAGCTTAAAGTAATCGATTAAACAGTATTACGGTTCATTAATTCATAGAGGGTGTTCCAGAATACGCGGTCCGAGCCAGAGAGAAACGAATCCCTCTCGCGGAACAACATCATAGCGCGAGCTTTAATTTTTTCCGGACCGAATCGCGCACTTTGAAACACCTTGTACTCTCTAGGTCATTTTCGTTTCAGTTCTTTCTCTGCTTTTCACTCGGTTACTTTCATTCCTTCGACGGAAAGGCGACAACGTTGACGCGTTTCGATCGTCGACCCTTATCGGTAACTCGTTTCGTTTTGGTAGAGTTGAAAAGTCGTTGAATGTAGAACGCCTCGTCGACGTTACGCATCTCTTTGAAGCACCGATTCCTAGAAACCGACAAGCCGGATCACTAACTTTTTTACGTTATAGAACGAAGTAGATACGCGAGACACGAACCCGGGAGGGTAATCGTAGCAAGAGGATATCAAAACAAAGAATAGAAATAAAAAAAAACAGATGGAAAATATTTTACGTGTAAACTGAACGCACGCAATCCTTGTCGTTTGATTGATTTTAACGTTGGAAACAGTGAAATGTACTGAGATATTATGAAAAAAAGCAAACCAGAGAATTTAAATTAACGAGAAGAGATAAAAATTGTATATACGAGTGACATGACTTCGAAAACGACTATCGCACATAAATGTATCTAATAATTATTTAATATATTGCAGATATAAATGGTATTAATCCGTACAGTTCCATCGTCTTTCATCTCCCAGAATTCTGTCCCGCATTCCTAGAAACTCACCTAAAACGATTTAACGGGGGAATTTTTTTTTTCTTGATCGAATATCTAATGGGAATTCTTTCCCGTAAAAGTAAGTAAATAAATAAATATCGATCATTTGGTATTTTTTTATGAACAAAACTAAACGTATATTTTAATATACTTTTAGTAAGTAACACAATTTTTTTCGGTTAAATTCGTTCGAATGATGTATCTGCCCATTAATTCATATAAAATAAAAAATTCCAATATGGTTTTATTTTATGCACATATTGTTATCGTTTGCCCTGCAATGAAATTCAAGGAATCTTTTTTCGAAGAATGGTAACTGTTCAAATCCAAGTGTTTTATTTTAATATCACAATTGTTCAAACTTTTGCTAATTAACACTTTCAAATATTGAACTTTTGCTTGTAAATCAATTTAAAAATCATTCTTGGAGATCACGAAGAAAAATTAAAAAGAAATAATTACTACTTTAGAAATAAATACGGGATTAACTGAATTAATAAAAATTTCAAGTATTTTAAACAACATATTCGTAGAAGAACCTATAAATACTCCAAAATACTACAGGAGTAATTTAATTACTCTCTAATTATATATCGTGATGTGGAGCGATCATTTCCACACACAAATTAATTTTTACAGATAAACGTCGTCAATTAATAATCGAGTTTTCAAAAATATTTGTAATCTAAAACTATACAGGGTGTGTGTTTTATCTATGAACGCTTAAATATCTGGAGAAATATTGACGATACAAAAAAATAGTTCAGGTAAAACTGGTAGGGTTCAAAGGGGCACATATGATGCCTATATCAAATTGACACTGTGATGACCTTGAAAAACTGTATGAAGGTCACGGGTACATTTTTTCATGGAACGCTATATTTTTTATTTCATATTCATATAGTTGACAGTAAAACGTTTTCAAAACACTATCCACACATGCATTTTGCGTTAACCAATCTGGTGATATTAAATGAGGAATCTTATGTGTCGCCGGCATTAGCGTTACCCCATGTACACCGCGGGGAGGTTGCTCAGTCGGACTTTATACATACATAAAAATGGTACTTCTTTTTATGAAAGGTATAAATTTGTGATGTAAATAAACTACCATTTTTAGTATAAGCTTTAAGTGCCATTTTTAGAATCACCATGATGTACAAAGTCCGACCGAGCAACCTCCCCGCGGTGTACATGGGGTAACGCTAATGCCGGCGACACGTAAGATTCCTCATTTAATATCTCCAGATTGGTTAACGCAAAATGCATGTGTAGATAGTGTTTTGAAAACGTTTTAATGTCAACTATATGAATATAAAATAAAAAATATAGCGTTCCATTAAAAAATGTACCCGTGACCTTCATACAGTTTTTCAAGGTCATCCTAGTGTAATTTGACATAAGCATCATGTGTCCTTTCGAACCCTACCAGTTTTGTCTTAACTATTATTTTGTATCATCAATGTTTCTCCAGATATTTAAGCGTTCATAGATAAAATACACACCCTGTATATATAAAGTTGAAAATATGTCTGAAGAAGGAAATGAAATTCCAGTTAAGATATCAAGTTGAAATTTAGTATACAAGGTGGGGCAATAACTATTAGCACCTCAGATATCTCGGAAACTATAAGTTTCACAGACATATTTGCTGAAATAAAATTGCACAGTACGAAGGGGGCCATCCGGTGGCGATAATAGTTTTTTTGCAGGTGGAGGTACTTCGGACATTTGAAGGTCACCTCCATTTTTTTAAATGAATCGGTATGTTTTTGCTTCTGTATCATGATAGAGGATCTTAAATCGAGTTCAACGACCTATTACATAAGGTCATTGAAGGTCATAGAAAGTAGAGAAAGGCGATAATACTTACGGTTTTGCTAGTAAATGAAACATACGTTTATAGTAGGTGTTCGAAATGATGTGGTATACAAACCATGTGGTATCAACATGATGGATGTCCAGCACATTATTCATTGATTGCGCGAAGGGAACTCAATGAAAAATTTCGAAATCGTTGGATTGGACGCGGCGGTCCAATATCGTGGCCAGCTCGTTCATCAGACTTAACACCTCTAGATTTCTTTCTGTGGGGAACACTGAAAGAGAAAGTATACAAAGAAGCACCAACTACACCTTATGAGATGCAACAGCGAATTATTGCAGCCGGTGCGTCAATAAGTTCTCACACTGTAAGACTTGCAAGTCAATCAATCGTAAAAAGAATCCAATTGTGCATTGACAGTGATGGTCATCATTTCGAACACCTACTATAAACGTATGTTTCATTTACTACCAAAACCGTAAGTATTATCGCCTTTCTCTACTTTCTATGACCTTCAATGACCTTATGTAATAGGTCGTTGAACTCGTTTTAAGATCCTTTATCATGATACGGAAGCAAAAACATACCGATCCATTTAAAAAAATGGAGGTGACCTTCAAATGTCCGAAGTACCTCAACCTGCAAAAAAACTATTATCGCCACCGGATGGCCCCCTTCGTACTGTGCAATTTTATTTCAGCAAATATTTCTATGAAACTTATAGTTTCCAAGATATCTGAGGTGCTAATAGTTATTGCCCCACCCTGTATATTTACACAGTACTATTTAAATAAAAAATCTGTTTGCAAACGGTTTGCAAATATCCCCAAAGATAAAAATCCAACGGAAACAGATCTGGAGATATGTTCTTATCCAATGATTTCCAAACTTGTTATTGAGATGTCAAGGTGACTTTGAATTTTTTACGTAAAAAGCATTTTTTGAGATTTAAGAATATGCGAACATGTAGTCAACCGAGTACTGATAAAATTTTGTCTGAAACATTTTTTAATTGCACTACCGAAAATGTCTAAAAAATGGTGGCATAACTTAACGGGAAGACTGTATATTATAATACATAGCAGCCAAAGTCTTACAAAAACCTCTAAATACGTTTCTAAACCAGAAAACTCCCTCAACTTTTTATAGGGCGGTATTCATAGTCGGTTTTTATTCTGAAGCATTTGCTTAAGTTTTCCCCCTGCAATGTATTTATATTATGAGAGGGGGACTTAAGCAAATGCTTAAGAATAAGAACTGACTATGAATACCGCCCATAGAACTCTTCTCGCTCGATTCGAAATTTCAAACGTCGCGCGCAGACTCGCGCTTCGCGAGGAACGCGTCACGGCGCATGCGTGTAGTCGGAGCTTGCCAGCGGCGCCGCTAATTTTGAAACGCCCTGTACAGTAAAAACAGCGAGGCGTGCGTATACGAGCAAGAAGAGGAAGCGTGAGCGAGTAGGAAGAAAGGAGATGGAAAGCGATTCGACAGGAGCGCAGTCTGGCGATGAACACGCGTACGAGAGGAACATCAATGGGCGGTCAGAGAGTAAGATGGCGGACTGCGAGTCGGAGGTGCAGCGGTTGCCAGCCGCGAACGAGGACGTAACGAGGAACGCGAGCGTGACGATGACGAACAACGGACGCGTGCCCCAACACCCGGTGAACCAGGCGAACCCGATCGGACAGGGGCCAAGGTGCGTCACCATTTACAAAACCGAGACTGGGTTCGGGTTCAACGTACGCGGCCAGGTCAGCGAGGGTGGACAACTGAGGAGCATCAACGGAGAATTGTACGCGCCGCTTCAGCATGTCAGCGCCGTGTTACCCCGAGGTGCCGCGGAGAAGGCCGGCGTGCGAAAAGGCGACCGTATCCTCGAAGTGTGAGTACAAACGATTTCTCATCCGTCGAACCGCTTCGCGTTTCCCCCGCGTTCTTCCTTTTTTCAAATTTCGACTCGAGGCTGCGTGCCTCTACCTGTCAAACGAGCCACCGTCTCGCACCGCCTCGGCGGACGACGATGATGTCTCCGTACCGGGCAAATCGTATCGCGTAGCGATTGAGCAACGCGTGGAGATTTCCTCGCTTGGGGAAACTCGTCGAGGTGCCGACCAATCTGTCATCCCGGGAGTTTTGACGCATGGGAAACCGAGTTCGTGCCGAGTCCTTTCCATCTCGCGAGCATCGTATCGGTAGCACCGCGATAGCGTTGATACGTACTCGGTTTTAATCGATTCGAGCTGGTTGCCGGATACGATGTTCGCCAGTGTTTGCCGCGGAAGGAACGATGGATCGCTGCCGCAAATCGCTCTCCGTCTACGTGTTACCACGGTTACCGATTCCGTTCTCCCTCGTGTGTGCTACCACCTTGCGCATTGGTCGCGTTCGTTCCATCGCCGACGATTAATCACCGCGCGAACCGCGCCGATACACAATGCACCGTCTCGCGCGTGTCGCAACACGCGTCTAATTCGTCGTTCTCTATGCACCGGGAGTCTTGCGTCCTATATGCGCCTCGTTCGCGCCTCACACGTTTTTATTTCGAGGCGCTGGACCGTTCGCGGCGGAGCTTGAGATCGGTGTCGTTCGCGTTCGGTCGAGCGAATCCTGCGCGGGTCTCTCGTTTCGTTTCAAAAGGATTTAGTCGTGGTTCGAATCGTGCCCTCGAGCGGGAGGAACAATGCGCTCGTTTAACCTATGAACAGGGGGTTGGAAGCGGGAAACAATGGTTCGAAAAATGTTTGCTCGCGCAACGTTTCCATCGAGATTGAATCGCGATACGGCGCACAGTATGGCAAGCGCTTGGGACAAAAATCGTAACTTATAAACTAATCAATTTTCGACCTTGGTACTTTAATACTTTTTTAAGGCGAATATAAAAGTGCATCATTTGGTGTATAAAAAGTATGATGTTACGTTAAAAAAAATTGAAGTGATCTTCCTTTTTTGTTGAATAAAGAATATTCAGCAATATTTTACTATTGCAATTTATTTTCAACAGAATATTTAGTAACTTTTATTAAAGACATTTTGTTGTCCAATTCATTATAACTACAATATTAATTATAACGGAACAACCCGGACAGCAAGGAATATTGCATGAATATTTAAGGTTGCACAATGTTCTCAATGTTACAGCAATATTCCTATGTCCGCTTTTTTGTAAGGAATATTCCTGCAATATTCCTTGCTGTCCGGGAAGAATCACTGTTCATAAATCATAACTGATGTACTTTACGTTGAATATGTGTCAACAGTCATTGTAACAATTAGTAGCAGATAAAAATTGCGTAGAAATGTAATACAAAAACTTCTTAACACAAAACAATCAAAATTACCGGGATGTTTTGAATCGTTTTTCTTGTATCACTTATTAAGGAAAAATATCTCTGTTACAATTCTGCATTTTTAAGGTGTAATAAACACTGTTTAAAGAATGATAACAGACAAAAATATACAATGAATGAATAAACTAATTTTTAAATAATTACATTCTGATGTACATACGATTATTATTAACTCTGTATTGATTTTTTTGCAATTTAATATTTACACTTATATTGCTTACTTGTCGACTGATAATAGCAAAAGCACTGTGTGACGACGCGATTACGAACGATGAACATTGCGAATTTTGTTGAGCAGGAATTCGCAGTATTTCGATACATTGTCATTTCGTGAAATCGATCCGTCTTATCGGAGCGAGTAATCAATTTTTGATAGAACTGAAAGGACTTTGCTAGGCGTTGATTTAGTAATCGTTCGATTATTATGTTAATTGAATTCGCAGATGCGATTCGAACCCCCGTTGTCGGTTTGTGGAAGTTGACAATTTTTTAGGGAAGGAATACAACGCGCGTAACAGTATTTACACCGGGGAAAATTATAGACTAGAGTTGGCGTTACCGGCGCGGCGGTTCTAAATGGAAAATTATTTCGATTCGAGCGTATCTGATACGCTTATTTGTGACGTTGAGTTTCTTTTGCAAAAAAATGTTTGTACGCATTATATAATGTTTGATGACTGTAACAGTCTGCCTAATCGCTTTTTTTTCGTTTCCTCACGATTGTCGGTATTTAATCAACGAACAAATTGGTACAGTGTTTTCTGCCCCTTTGATTATGTGGTCCTTGAAATCGTGTTCGCCATTGTTCCAAATGCTATTCAGTAACGACTGTGAATTAAATAAGGTCCGCTGCATAGTGCATACGCCCATTCAGCGATACGTTTCATCTGGCGGAGCTGTTTCTCTTGAATTATGTATTTACTATGAACAAATACTTGTTCGTGAATGTATAATCGATCAAATTACTTCCGTGTTTTCGAGGAAGGAAATTACGTTATTTTTCGATGAGAGTCGAGACTATTTAAATAACGTAAAGTTGAAGGTATGTTTGTCTGAAAAAGAAAACGAACATACAACTAGGATATCAAGTTGTAATTTGGTATGTAACTATAGATAATACTATCAATATAATTGGAAATATCTGAAAGTCTAATATTTTTAATCCTGATGAAAAAAAAAAATGACTATAAAAAACTACCAAACCAGGTTAGCCTTTAATAAAACATGCGAAATAGTTATTAAACCTCATTACGATTTGTATTTGAATATTATAATTTTGAGGCTAAATTTCGAATATTTGAGAGTTTTAATATTGTTTATCGAGAATTTGTTTCAATAGTTTTAATTGATACACTAGAACCTTTATTAACTTGTTTAATATTGGAGTTAAAACCGAAACACCGTAATGGAATATTTATTTACTGTTAGCAAATTATTATTTAATTCCTAGTTCTAGTTTTATTCGAAATTCTATGATACTCTTACTGCTAATGCAGTGAATAGTTGAAACCGAGAACGACAGAAATTGGAAATGATTGAGAGTCGATAAAACGAGGTCACACTGCATGTTTTATGTGTTGCATCTGATAATTAGTTTAGTAATTATGGCAGTTAGAAATCTCGTAATTACTTTGAATTTATACATATCTGCGTTTTAGCAATGTGATCATGTGTTCGTAAAGTAAAAAATGTACTATCCAATTAATTCAGAATTATGTACTGAGAATTGTTTTTAAAAACTACACATATTTAGATTCTCTACTAAAAATTATATTTGTCAAATGCATTCACAAATTATTTTAATTCTATCTGATTATTCAAATATTTCAATAGCATTTAAATTACATTATTTGGGTATTTGAATCGAAGTGCTTAAATATTCGAACAGGGAAATAGTCGATAAACAGCCTCGACTTCAATTTAGAGTCGTCTACTTTTTTTATGAAATATTAAACCCCATCGTCATTTATAAACAGAATAAAAATATGTAAATGGATTCAATATTTCTCGACTCTTTCTAACAATAATGAAATTCAGGTTTGCGTGTTTCATGTTTCGCTCTCGATTTCGCATTATCGCCGATTACTTTCGCGGGCGGGTTCCAGCGAATCGTCTGATAATTTGTAGTACACTATGATTCACATATTTACGGAACTGAATTTATTAATCTGTTAATCGAACAAGTCAAACCGATTCCAATTAATACTAAAATTTCTATAAAATAAAATATGCAGCATTTATTGCAAACAAAATATCTGAATTTATTTTTATAAATTGTACGTTGCATTTTTTTCTCTTTAAAAAATAACACGATAAATCGTGTTAAAATTGATTTGCCCCGTTAACTGCAGAAACCCGTTTAATTCCATTCCGAAGTACGTGACAAAATTCGAAAGATAGTGATGTCTTTCGGTGTGAATCAAAATACACGAAAGTTGCGTGGCGGGAAAGAAAAAAAGCGGAGAGATTACTTTATCCATCGTGTAACGGTATATCGTAGACTCGTTTGGATTGCTAATGTTATTCGATTGGAGAGAGACGTTGAAGGTAAACGGGAGGAAACAACTCAACGGCACGAAGTTTTGATCGCTGCCTTGAAAATTTCCGTGTAAGAAAATGTGACTTGACCACTTTGATACACTCTTGATATAAATTATATTTTGTATATTGGAGCAGTTATTAATACATTATCGAACTTCGCACAGAAATAATTAAAGACACTTCGATAATCATTAGGGCTCTTATTCTCCGAATATCTGAGTATCCGAATTATTTCTTATAACTTGAAATCCTGATCGAACTACAATGAAGGACCCAATTTCTGATCATTTAAAAGTACCTATCATGTTTTTCCTAACATGTAAATGTATAAATTATCCTAATCTTAAGATTTGTGTGATATTTGAATAAATCTATGTTTTATTTTTAATTTGATATCTAACAAAGTGAAGAAATAACAATAATTAAATTATAATCGAAGTTCTAAAGCGAAAAAACTAAAGGGAACAATTTCTGATCACCCAAATTATGTCTGATATTAACTATCAAATTTTACTTTTGAAATACAAAACAGTTAGTGTTTTGGCAGAGACGGCACAAAATTTTTCGGAGCCGGGTTCAAACATTTTACATAATGCAAAAACATTCAGCAGCATCAAAACATTCGTTTGCGAATGTAGGAGTAGGTTTAGGTTTTGCCATTAGCAAAACATTATCCATGTATAACCTTATTTATAATAGAGTATAGAGTACAGTAGAATCTCGATTATCCTACTTAACATTTCTAATATAAAATAGCAATAACTAGTTGACAATTATTGAAACATGGTTCTAATTTTACTGAAAGTCCTACTGTACTTTTACACCTAATTCATTTAATATTTGGAATCTTAATGAACAAAAATTGAGGATAATTTGGAGTCGAATAATCGAGGTTGTACTGTATCTGGATTAAGTGCTGAATAACCGTAACGCAAATTTTGGTATATACAACTCTCTTTATAAAAACATTCAAAATGTATTCTCGAACTTAGTAAACATACACTTTCTTCGTAAAAGTTCTAATCTAAAAGACCCAATTACTGACACTTTAAGAAATAAAATTTTTTGTAACACTCTGAACCTTTAATTTTGTTAAGAAATTCATTAGTTTGAAAAATATATTTCGAAAGCTATTACTGTCACCCATAAAACGTTTTCGATCGCATTACTGGCATCTCAATTACTGCCACCTAATTTGTATTCTGTCACTTCTTTTAAAAATTACTTTTCTTTTTAATAAAAGCACATTGTTTGTGAATACATCAATGAATTATAATCGACATTACAGCCATTTTTTTACTATCTTGTTTTTTCCGTTCGGTAGTAAGTAGTAAGAAAGTCGTCGTTGTCACTCTTCTAATCAACTCGAAAATTCTCAGAATTGTATAAAAATGAATGTAAAAAGAAATTTAAATGTTTATTTTTCTATCACATGAATTACAGTATACTAAATTTTCTTTGACTTTGACTTCGTAATATTTATTTGTTATTTTAAGTAAAACAGCGTCAAGGGACAGTAATTGGGTATATGACAGTAACTGATGGGTTCTTTACTCTATATTTTTTTGCAATGAACCATATTTTTATGATCGCATTTGGCCCTAAAATTGATCGTTTTCCTCGAAAAAGGTGACAAAAAAAGGTTCCTATCGATAACAATTATTGGGTTGAGCGAAGAAATCAAACATGAAAACAGCGCATTGTCCACGACGAAATTGCGCGACACAAAGACGACTTAAAACATCTGATTTCCCTCTTGGGGTAGGCTACTTGTACCGTGCGCTGACGTTTCTAGAAGGTTTGTCGCTTGTGCGGCTTCTAACAAGTGGTTACACTGTACCAATGCACGGCAATCTCGGCGATGGATTTTTTAGCCGCCAAGGGCACGATATTAAATTAGAGAGAAATAGGTGTTTTATCGACGACGCGGGTGTAATTACGCGATTCCCACTGTGGAGTTGGATAAACAAATACCGGGAAACGAATTGAACGAGAAGCGTGGACGAGTGCGGCGCGTCGATCGAACGGGAAATTGTTTTGAACGGATTATTTATTTATTTATTTATTTTGCGATTTTACGAATTTTTGCGATGGTTCGTTGCGATTTCAACATTTTAATCATTTCCAAATCGGCGAAGTGACGCAGTTGTACTTAGATATAATTTAAACAAATCGCAGGTATTCTTTTCTATTAGGTAACAGTTTTTTTTCGAAATCATAATTGGTTTAATTACGACGTAATCGTGTAATTAGAAGTAATGTGGAGCGATTAGATTGGGATCGATGCGCTTTTGCTTGTCATTCGGAAACCACTGAATGATGTTTGGTTGAATTCAGGGTTCAATCAGAGATCGCCGGTCTGTTTGGTGCAGGAGTACATATTAACACTTCAGCTGTCGCGTTACTTATGTAAACTCTGGCCTACTAATACTTTGTTCACCTGGTGTATTTATATTTAGATAACGAGAAGCAATTCATTGTGCATATATTGAAAGATGTGGATTAATATTGGTAGAAATAGAATATCTAGAGTTGTATTATTTTCATATAAATTTAGATTAGTGATACTTTTTTATCGATGCATTCAAATCTTTTTAAATATTCGTAATATTTAAAAAATATTTAGAAAAATATGCATTATGTGTCTAAGTAAGGAAGAACAATAAAATTAAACAATTATATAAAAATAACTCGAATGGAATGACAATTATTTTTTTAGACAAGAAATTACTATTTTTCTATCATACCGTGGAATATAGAGTTGATACAAAAACAGAGTTTCGAGAAAACCAGTTTCCGAATTTCAGCATTTTCAGAAAATTGGTTCGCATTCAAACAATAGAAAAATATTTGTAGGTTATTTGAAGATTTTTTTTATGACCTTTATGAAGATGACTTTTTTTTATATTTTTTGGTGGATTTGCATATAAAATATTTTCCTAATTCGTGGTGATTAATTTGACTATAATACAATTATATTAATACGATTATTAATATAATACGATTATTATAATTGTGCTCAAAGCTATTATACAGTAAAATTTTACAGTTTTTAATTAAGTGACTAATTAATTTCCCTCAATTCATCCTAGTATTTGAAATCGATTTTTAAGATTTAAAACCGGTTTTCGAATATGGCAAATTTACCTCAAAAAATCGGTTTTTAAAAATTGACAAACCCTAAAATGCGATATCGCTAATTCTATAGTGTAATTAATTGTAAGAAAAAGAATGTTACAAAAATTATTATAATTTTATAATTTTTAATCTTTCTGTCTATAGTTCAAATATTTGTACCAGATAAGTTTCACAAATTCTATTTTTAATGTTGAAAGTAACATTATATACATTTTTGCTAAAATTCATTGACTTGAATTTTATGCAATCTGAAACTCTGTTAAAAACTCATTAGCAAGTAGAAGAGGGAATTTCGAGATTTCAAAAGAGAACTGCTCCAAACGCTGTACAAAGGATAAGTAATTAGAACACCACTTTCTGAATTAAACTACTTTATTGCGCATAAATGTTATTGCAATGTTCACTAAAACAATTGAGGAACTATTCAAAATTATGGGCTTGAAATTTCTGTGACTGCAAGAAAAAACGACGGAAGTCACATTTTCAAAAATATTGAAATGAAAACTTCAAACATGAATATCTCGAAAATGAAAACATTCTTCTTCGATTCATCTTTCACTACATATTACTAACATTTCTGTTCCTCGTTCTTCGCCGCTACATCAAGAGTTCGTTGCCTAGATTCATAATTATGTGCTCATAATAAAGATGATTACACCTCAAGGTTCCCGAGTGGAACGCACTAGGGTTAAAATTAAAATCGCTGTGTACGCGTCGTAAAACATTTCCAGCGAATAGAGTACGCCAGTGAATGCGTTAATGGCAGTCCAATAGGTGGCAAATTGAACGTTGAAAAGAATCGTATTATCCGTTAAAAAGGACGCTAATATTGGAGATAATGACCGGTCAAACGTATTCAGGGATCCGTGAAAAGGAGTTCCGTGTCAATCCCTTACGTCGAGACACTCGCAGTCTCACAGTTTCCACTTTTCCACCGGTTCACCTGCGCCATTTGCAACTGTAATTAGCTCCGCTAATCGCAGCCAGTCTAATCTCATTGGATCAACCGGTTAATTACTCGAATGAATGGCTGGTAGGAAAAGCACCACGCGGCGTGCTTTGCATACGACGCGCACGAGTCATTGTCTTCTCGACTCTTGCAAAGTCACCGGGGAATTTTCACGGAGATAGGATGTTTTTAAGCGTCAGTTGATCCAGCGAATTCGCAGTTACCAGATCGATTGCATAATTCGCAAGCGACGTTGGTTGCAGATATCATTGTGCAGTTAGCGTTATCGCTATCTACATGACATAAGAGAGCTGTAATTTTTGCCAATTAAATTTCAACGCGGTGCTGGGCAAACGATGCGCGTTTTAAATAAATCGTTGCAATTAAAAATGTGCATTTTTTTTTTTTTTTTATTGATACGCGATATTGTGAATTGTATGGATTATTATTTTAAGCAGTATGACTAATTTTCTGAATATTTCTATATACTAACCAAATACCAGTTACTGTGCGTATATTACTATGGATTGATATTAGGTGAAATATTAATATATTTCTCATAAATGGAAATGTTATATAACTCTGAATAACAGATTCATTTCTCTCTTATTTCTGCTTTGGTTCTTTTGTGCTACTTTTTCATTTTTTGCGGATTTTTAGTGCAGCAGTGATTCACGCACCGCTGACCGGTTTTGAGGTTAGGATACGCAGTTAACAGTCCGCAATAATGAATACACGTGGCGTGCAGTGCTATACTCAATACTGGGATAAGAAATAAAAATAGATAATAAAATGTAGATGAATGATTATACTGTTTTTTGAAAGACTAACTCTGTAATTAATTTTATCATTAATTTTGAAGACGTTATGTACCTTCGAACATTCAATATTATTTGTTTTATAAATATCCGCAGTAATTGGGGCATCCGCAGTAATACCCACGCTTACCCTAAGCAGAAACCGGCTTTGCGTTACTGTCGAATTTCGCTATCGTTCAAGTTGATCATTTATTAATAGATCGCTGTCCCTTTCTCGCCGCGAGAACAGTTCGATCCGATCCCGTCGTGCTGCGTCGGCCATAGACACGTCGATGGACTGTTCATAAATGTAAATACGTTGACGGTCGCGGCCACAACGTCGGTGTATGTGACCTGTTTTCTATGCCATACGCGCTATCGCAGATATCTCACGACGCGTGGAACATCCGCGTGTTTCTCCCCGTCGAAGTACACGATGATAAAGTGATTACGGTGGCCCGTAATCCGAGGAGGTCGGCCGCGTGGGCGTTGTTCGACGAAAAGACAACAGGCCGCGTAACGACGTTGTCAAGAGTATTTTCCGCCGCGATCGATCCCACCGCGACCGAGAGATGTTCACGTTCATTCAGCGAATTTGTCGCGAGGCACGATAGCCTCGGCTTTCTCTTTAATTACTTCGACGACGAGACGCCTCGCGAGTGCTTCCCGACGCCGCGCCGCTGTGGAAAATGAATGGGACCGAAGAGGCGCGAACGATTCTCGGCGAGATTCAAGGCTGAAACGTGCAAGCGCATTTTGGCTGCCCGAGCCGTTGGCATTGTGGGGATCGCAGAAATGACTAGATAGGCGGAACGTGTAAACGCGCACTAAGCGTGTTTTCTTCGTTCTTCAGCCGAGTACAAACGCAAACGGAGCTCGGTAAACTCGGTTCCCAAGAGCAGGAAAAGAATTCTTAGGAACGGAACTGCATTCTTTCGAGTGCACGGTCTTGGCGGGGACTGACTTTGATACACTTTTAGTTACTTGAAATGTAAAGAAGAGGAACTCTTAGCCCTTCGCGTGGAAATAAGTCTCGCCCGCATCTCTTTCCAGCGATGTGAATTTTCATTAGCGACTCTTGTCAATAAAAAGGCTTTTTAGACAGTAACTTCTTAAAATATTAAGAGGGTATACTTATTGTCGAGTGGAAAAAAAGACGTTCTTTAGCAATTTATTGCGGATAAAGTGTTGGCATGAACTTCTTTTTCCTCTCCTGTGTTATCTTGTGCTTCTCCTGGTTTTGTTTCACATTACCTTGAAGTGGCATCTTTAATCTGCATTTAATATAATATTTGAACATCGTTTCACGAGATGAAATTTCGTTACAAATTTATACAGGGTAGGGTAGATATCCCAATTACTACCAACGTAACTTCATTTAATTATTTTACGTGTTGTGTAATCTAAAAATCGTCACAATTTGGAACAGAATATTATTTAACATTTCATTAAATTTAAAAAAATACTTCTATACATTTAATCTGAAGAATTAATTAATAAATAATTAAAATCTGCGAGTATTCCTAATGTCCCTATAACTGCCACCTCAGAAATCGACTTGTACCTATGACTGCCACTCAATAATTATCAGTTCCAATAACTGACGGTCCCCATTATTGACAATGAGACCCAAGTACTTACTTACAGTTAGTCCTATTTATTGAGACTCGATTACTGCCAGTTCTTTTTACCGAGGCCTGATTAATAGATCAAAAATAAAAATATTACAGATTAAAACACATATTAATAAATCAAATAATTTTATGTAAGATTAAACTGTTCACGCTTGAATACAACTCGGAGCTCTGTTACCGTCAACGGTTACATATTTAATGAATCCACATTGTGGGTCCTTCTTCAGTCAGCACGCAGGTATCGAAAACTTAACACGTGGTTACTCCGAACGCTCGTATACAGGGTGTAAACAATATACGTTTAAATATTTTCAGGGGTGGTCGGGGAGCTCAAATGAAACACAAAATGTCCTATGACATAGTGTCCGATCTTCCTTCGCTTTGCAGTAATAATACCTTAAGTTTATTACTCTATACGCTAAACTAATAGTCCGAAGATTCTGAAACTTTACAAGCACATTGGCAAGCAACAATAGAGTAAAAGAGTCTTAATGCGGTACTTTTTACTTACACTTACGCGGTCGCGTTTCTAACATTCAGATGGCATTTTCATTTTTTTATTTTAATTTTTAAATACTACTTACATACAAGTACATATATTTCTTTGTTTTTATGTAAATCAAATTTTTAATTTAATAATACAATTTTTGGCATGTTACTCTGTATGCGTTACGTTTTTATTAAGTAAAATAAATGAAGTGGCAGTGTTTGGGACACTGGCAGTAATTGGAGCATCTACCCCAGAGCTGTTACTTAATTATGAGTAGACTGCAGGTGTTTATGCATTTATGGCGATTTCAAATGTGCTAAAATGCATCAGGATATGCATACATATGCAAAAATGCATGAAATGTCAAGAATAAAATGCATTTTATAGTTAGGTAATATTTAGAAGTTAGAAGACTTTTATTTAAGTTGGTTTTCGTTTTCTATGCTTTTGAAAATATAAATTTGCATAAACATCCGCAGTCTACTTATGAGATATTATTCAGATTACCTGTGAAACACACGGGTAGACGAAAATTACACGTGAGACATTCGAGTAATTGAGACATTCTCAAGTAACTTCAATAGCGACGGTAATGTCGACTTACTAACAATAAAACTAGTGCAAAATTGAGTGTAAAACTTGAACCTTAATTTAATAATGAACTACTAAAAATAAAAAAATTCTGCGTCAAGAAAATGCTTCAATTTTAACTTTGATATTCCTCGATAAAAAGTAATGGAGCGTTAACACTCCGCTATCGTGACGGGAAACTTACTTTGGCCTGACCGCGATGCATTAAAGCAAACAGAACGATAATTTTATCGCAAAACGCATTGCGACTAACTACGATTCGCGAATCACGTTATTGTCACGCGGAAATTCTCTAAAATATGCCGCCAGATTTTCCTGGTTGATTAGCAGACAGTCGTTGTTTTCGATGATTCTATTTCTGTTATCCGATCGATGGCAATCCTCCGCATTTTCGTGCAAATGGCACCATCGAATGTAACTAGGTTTAGGGACGGTTTTCTCGTTGCGTCGATGATCAT
Source organism: Perdita meconis (assembly GCA_030770465.2). NCBI lineage: Eukaryota > Metazoa > Arthropoda > Insecta > Hymenoptera > Andrenidae > Perdita > Perdita meconis. The sequence goes on from JASKOS020000002.1 coordinate 23,479,118, forward strand.
TCAGGTTAAACGCGGAAACCTGGAAGAGGGTTTGCCGTAAATATAGGAAGGAATACGCGTTAAATATACACGCATCACTCCCGCGGAGTTCGCCAAGGAATTGCGAAGAAAAGAATGCTTCTGCCCATTTTATGGCGACACTACTAGCTGCGAAATTGAGCTCGGATTTTCGATCGAGCGTGTTTCTATAGCGCATTAGCTGTAAGAAGAGCAGGTGTAATGCTTTTATTTTCTTTCGTTTCGCTTGGTCGCTCAAGTGAAGTTATACGAAAGGTAAATAGAAAACTATACTTGGATCAGATATAAATTAATGAAAATATAAGCGAGGTTATTTTATTGTACATTATACATATAAAAATATTGAGACTGGTAGAAGGGTTGAATGGAAATGGAAATGGAAATGGAAATTTATGAAGTTGTTTTAAAAATAAATGACTTGTAGCTCTGACAGCGCAGCGGGTGACGTACAGTCAGTTCATTTAATTCTGGTCGAGCAACTAGAAATGTATGCCAGAGAAAATATCTGGGATTGGTTCTACAAGTTTTTTCTTGTATGTGATTAGTTAGATCCGTAATGTATTTGTAATTGTGTGAACGGAATTAAATAATGTGGTCGAAGACACTATTTCTATTAAGTAGGGAAAACAAGTTTACATGCAGTGAGTAATAAGAATATTAAGACAGTTGATAAATTTAAGTTGAAGTATAGAAATATAGTAATTTTTATGAAAATTTAGTAAATCTTTTTTGTTCAGTAAGATGTTTAAAGCAATTTAGTACATTAAACAGTATTTTAGATTAATAATCGACGCGGTGTATTATTCTACTCACATCAATTTTTCATTTTTCTTTGATCTTATTGTTGAAACCTGTAATATTTTCTACGTCTTAAAGAATAAAGAAGTTTTTTCGCTTTTTTGTGTGCTTGTATACTATGTTGTAAAAGTATATGATGCATATAATATTATAGTATAATATATAGAGAGATTCACACAACTTTAACAAGCTATAATTCTCTTTTGGTTGAAGTTAGAAAAGAAAGATAAATATTTAGTTCAAGATGGAATAGTTATTTGCGATTATGATTTTTTCAGCAGTACAATAATGCGTGTGCATTATGCAGTTGTACTATTTTTTTAAAATAGAAATTTTCCTTTTTTTACATGTATTGAATCTCATTATTCTATGTAAGTCCTATTTATTGAGATTTTCGAAAGAACTTTCTATTTGTGTAATCATGTTTTTGACATTCAAATGGCACTTTGATTCTTCAACATCAATTTTTAAATATTAAGTACACACAAATACATTTATACAGGGTGTAACAAAAATGTTGCACGTCCTTGATAGGGGTGATTCCTGAGGTGATTTTAAACAACTTTTTCCTTAGCGAAAATGTTAGGTGAGGCTTTGTTAACGAGTTATTAACGAAAAACATTAGTCAATCAGAGAGCGAGAAAAGTGTATGAATTTCGGCGCGGGCTACAGCTATGCGTAGCATTGGTCCGCCATCCCCCGCGTCAAGGTTCGTCTATTGTTCTCGCTCTCTGATTGGTCGACGTTTTTCGTTAATAACTCGTCAACATAGCCTTACCTAACATTTTCGCTAAGGAAAAAGTTGTTTAGAATCACCTCAGGAATCATCTCTCTCAAGAACGTGCAACATTTTTGTTACACCCTGTATCTTTGTTTTAATGCAAATCAGGGTCTCAATTTAATAATAAAATTTTTCTACGTTACATTTTTATTAAGTAAAATAACAAAAGTGGAAATAATTGGGATACAGCTTTGTCAGAGGTTTGACATTTTGAATGGAAAGCACTGGACTGCAGAATTTGTAAAAATAACAATACCATTACGTCAAAAATGATAAATTCGTTTATCAGAGAAGTGTGTTACGCGGTGTTTATTATAATTAAAAAATAATTTTTCACACGTCAAATTTCTAAAAATATGTCACCGAATAAAAGAGAAAATACACCTATTAAACATTCATAAAAACTTATCATTCTTTTATACTTTTACAACATGAAAATTCATTTCCTTTTGACGTTGCTTTTAATATTTAAACAATACTTTGCGATAAATGACAAATTTTTATTTTCGTACGTCTTTATATTATACATATTAATATGTATATTGAAAAAAATTTGTATTGCTCCATTTATATTTATTCTCCATACAGAGAAGTTAAAGTTGTTTAAGCGACCAGATATTTTTGTAACATATTGTACATAAAATTATATGCTTTGAGGAAACGATATCTATTTATACTCTTTTCAGTACTATAAGTCATTATAAACTATATGTAACATTAAAACAAGAAGAAATTATATGAGTAACATTGATTGTATTTTTTATTTGAACATTTTGTTAATACTGGATTAAAGTAATCTGAATGATACACTTAGATAAAAATGCATAATCTCAGAAAAATTGTCTATTTATACTCTATTCGCATTTAATCTGTGTCACTACAAAATGAACACAATATTATTTAACCCTAGTGCGTTGCTCTAAAAATTACTCACGTACGATAATTATTTACTGCCAGTATATCATTATGAATGTAGACAGCGAACTTTTGATACAAAATCAAGAGACAATAAACTCAAATATTAGCAATAACTGTCGTAGGTTTTTTTTCGAGATTAGAAAAATTGTTAAAAAAGAGTAGGAACTATGAATTGGTCGAAAAAACTTCAAGAAACGTCATACGAGGCATTCTTATTGTTTCTTCTAATCTAACACTATTTTAATGATAGATCAAAGTGATCAGAATTACATAACTTCGAAGAAATAAGGGTCATTCGGGGTAAAAGGACACAGCGAGTAAAAGTACGCTGTGCCGTTTTCTCTGAGGGGGGTGAGAGGACGGGGACGCTGGCTCGTCAGGATCGAGTGCGCGTGGGCCCCCATTTTGGGTCAACGCCTGTTGAGCGGTGCGAGTCGCGCTTTCAGAATTAAAAATAAAAATTTTAAATTGTCATGTTAATTCGATCTTTTTCGTAACCAGGAAAAAGTTTGTGGACGTATTATTTATGTATTTTTAGAGGTAAATTGTTTTTGTTGATTTTATACAGGGTGTAACAAAAATGTTGCAGTTCCTTCAAAGGGGTGATTGTTGAGGTGATTTTAAACAACTTTTTCCTCAGCGAAAATGTTCGTTATGGCTTTGTTAACGAGTTATTAACGAAAAACATCGAGCAATCAGAGAGCGCATATAGCGGACGAACGGCCGTTCAGTGGCTGGTCCAAGCTACACGTAGCATTCACGGCTGATCTTTCGTTATGCGTGCGCTCTGATTGGTCGGTGTTTTTAGTTAATAACTCGTTAACAAAGCCCCAACTAACATTTTCGCTAAGGAAAAAGTTGTTTAAAATCACCTCAGGAATCACCCCGTTCAAGGAACTGCAACATTTTTGTTACACCCTGTATAGTTATTGAACGATGTTTTTCCGAATATTTTAACCTAACTTTATTGGAATTCGAACTAGTTCGAATTGTTTTGGTTATCGGTCAAATGGGGTAAAAGGACGGGGGTAATAGTACGCACTGGTATTTAGGTTACCGTCTACTTGTTTTTGAACTCTTAATAATATTTGAAGTAAAAACATATCTGCTCTGATAAAGGCTTGAGCATAATTTCGTTTTGTTGAATCTATAAAAAATTATAATTTTATGATAGTTTCCTAAATTTGAAATTCCTAATTTCTATTGTTTTTGTCATCCTTAGCTTCATTTATTAAAAATAATATAAAAATATGTTCCATCTGTGTATTATTTTTTCATTTTCTTTTACTACACCTGAATGCATACTTTTACTCTACATGCGAACTTTTACCCACATGTCGGGGTAAAGGTACGCAGTCTGACCAAGTCACTCTTTTGCTTAATTTAAAAAAAAAACCGTTTGGCCTACCGTCAAATACTCGTTACATTTTATGAGTCTATTAAATATGCTACCGACAGCGTAAAAAAGTGTTCCTAATATCATGGTAGTTTCGACTCAGTGAAACAAAAACAGCAAAAGTGCGTCCTTTTACCCCGAATGATCCTACATATAATCTTATCTACTTATACTCTATTCAGATTCATTCAGTGTCACAGCAAGATAAACACAATATTATTAAAACACAAAGCACACCAGCTATTTTGACTGCTTCTTCTAGTCCAAAACTCATATTAGAACGCATTCTAAAACAATTGCGAGCGACTGTCCTTCGCGAAGATAAGCCAAACGAGGAGAAAAGAATTCGCGAAGAGGAACAATAAAGATATCGGGATCGAACGGTCGAGAGAGACGCGGATCTCTCAAAAACGAGACACCTTATCTGGTTAATCCGGTTCACCGCGGAATCGAAGATAACAGGAATAATACGAGAGGGACACGCGGCGATAGGCAAAAGTATAAAGCGCGAGGTCCGCCTTCGTTCGACGACAGATCGCGATTTCAGTCCCAGTCAAGCCCTCGTTTACGACCAATCGCAACGATTCCTTTCACTTTCGGTATTCGTGAAAGGAGGAAAGCCTTCCTGTTTATTCAGTTCGTGCGTCGCGATTCGACTCGCTTGAACTTGACTAGCGAGCAGTCCGCGGCCGCAGTTGATCGTCGAAGATGTTAACGTGCTACATGACAGCTGTGCAGTTCGAGTGGCTGGAAAGTCGCGGTAAACGTGTCGGACGGAATCACGAGTCGCGGTTCGAGGCCGTCGCCGGCGGGTAAATAGGATTTGACCGATCGGTTCGCGGGCTGGAGTCGATAAGACCGTGTCGTGTCTGTTACAGGAACAACGTGAACGTCGAGGGAGCCACCCACAAGCAGGTGGTCGACTTGATCAAGTCCGGTGGCGATGTTCTGACGCTGACCGTCATCTCCGTCACGCCGCAGGAAGCGGAAAGGTTGGAGCCGTTCGAAGACCTCAGGTACGAGGACTGAATTCCTTCGGTGATCAGGTTTATCAGGTTTGAGAAATTAAGAATAGCCTTTCTCGCGTTGGATTCCTGATAAGCCCGGGCGTTCGAATCGGGAATCGGGCTGGAAGCCTCGCTGGGAATCCAACTGAGAGATTTCACGTGGCCGTTCGGCTGCTTCGAACGCAGCTTTTCCGGATGTTGTTGCCTCTTCGTATTGATTCCACGCGCTTTCTCTTAGCTATGCATCGGTGGACTACAGCGAAAAGAGGTCCCTGCCTATCAGCGTGCCGGATTACCACGTTCGCGAGAGAAAGCACGAGCGTTATGTGGTCTTCAACGTCCACATGGCGGGCAGACACTTGTGCTCCCGACGTTATCGGGAGTTCGCCGCTCTGCACGTCGCCCTGAAGAAGGAGTTCATCGGCTTTAACTTTCCCAAACTGCCAGGAAAATGGCCCTTCCAGTATGTTATTCACGTTAGGGCAAATTTATACAGGGTGTAACAAAAATGTTGCAGTTCCTTGAAAGGGGTGATTCCTGAGGTAATTTTGAACAACTCTTTCCTTAGCGAAAATGTTAGGTGGGGCTTTCTTAACGAGTTATTAACGAAAAACACCGACCAATCGGGAAGCGTGTACAGCGGATTAATGATGACGCGGACGATGGCGGGCCAATACTACTCGCTCCCTGATTGGTCGGTGTTTTTCGTTAATAACTCGTTAACAAAGCCCCACCTAACATTTTCGTTAAGGAAAAAGTTCTTTAATATCACCTTAGGAATCACCCCTTTTAAGGAACTACGACATTTTTGTTACACCCTGTATAATATAAATCGCGTTTTTAGAAGGTATACTAGTGTAAGAGAGCTTTTATAAATAGTTTTTCCGGAATTTTTTATGTAGAATCCATACAAATCATTGTTTTCTGGTTTTTCATATATAGGGTAACTGTCCCTATTAGTGTGCTGTTAAGCAAGCACGTTCTTTTTGTGCGGGTAAATATTCAATTATCTGGTTTCAAATTCATTTGTTCAAAATTTATATTGATTCTTTGATCCTTTTTTTTAATAAATGCATTTTTATAAGATAAAAAGTATTAAGTTTTCATTATTGTCCCTATTTGTGTGCCCTTTCGATAGGCATTGAACATATTACTGGGCCCCCAATTAATTCATTTAAATGGAAAGGCACACTAATGGGGACAGGCACACAAATAGGGACAGTTACCCTATTATCGACATTTAAAGAGTATAAAAAACTTATTTGGTCTAGTAAAAATGAAAATTATTCGAAATGGTCCGCTTTTCGATAATTTTGATGCTTGTCATACCAAAAAAAAATGTATCAATACTCTCTAGATGTTGATAAATATGTACGAGAAAACCAGATAACAATAACTTTTATGGATTCTTCGTAAAAAATTCCCAATTAGGAGAGTGAAAGTTGTTGGTTAGCCCTGGATAGGCTTAATTGGTTAAAGCAGTCGCCCGGCAAGCGGAAGATCCGAGTTCGAATCCCGATCCAGGCAATCCGATCGGCTGACTCTTTTTCTCCTACAAAAGCATTTTAAAACAAGACTCCTTACATTGGAATAGCTCCTTAATCATGCTTTTGTTATTCCATAGCTCCTAGTAAACCAGTTGTCACGTTTTTGTAGACTGAGCGAGCAGCAATTGGACGCGAGGAGACGCGGCTTGGAGCAGTACCTGGAGAAAGTCTGCGCCGTGCGAGTGATCGCCGAGAGTGACGCCATGCAAGACTTCCTGACCGACAGACTGGAGGAGGACGGCGATCAAGGGCCTGCCGTCGACCTAAAAGTACTTCTCCCCGATCGCGAGGTTGTCACCGTCACCGTCGCTAAAGCCGCTTCCGTCAAGGACGTGTACGACGCGGTCTGCAACAGGGTCGGCTTGGACGAGGAAACGGCGAAATACTTTTATCTCTTCGAGATCGTGGAGTACAATTTCGGTAGGCGAAGATAGCTTCGTTCGGAATCGATCGGTAATCTTGTATGATAATAACGTTAACTTCTCTTGTTATTCAGAACGGAAGTTGCAACCCCACGAGCACCCCCACACTTTGTACATTCAGAATTACTCAACTGCCAGCGCGACCTGTTTGGCGATAAGAAGGTGGCTTTTCAATGTAAATAGACCACTCAGCGAGCAAGCCTTAACTTGGATCTTTTGGCAAACCGTGGACGAAGTCAATAGGGGCCACATTACGGCTGGTGAACGATTGTACCAGTTGAAGGCGTTGCAGGACGCCTCGAGGAAGCACGAGGTAAAGGAACTGTTACTTGGGATCAGAGAGATAAACGATCCTAGTGGTCTCAATGACGGAGGATAAACGAATAATATTTTATTTGTTTATTCATTTCAATTTCACGGGAAATAACTTCCCATTAGTGTACAATAAGAAGGATAAAGACTATAAACTACATCGAGGCGAAATAATAAAATTTACAGAAGATAAGCTACATGGATTTAAGGATTTGCAATTTTAGGGAGTAAATTGAGTAACAAAATAGATCCAAATCGCCGCCAAGAACATTAGTCAATCCGTACATACGACCAATAGGGTCAAAATTTGAGAATTTCGAGGTCATACCTTAGAGCAGTGGTGTCAAACTCATGTATGAACACGGGCCACCAAATTCAGTTTAAGAAAATCCGCGGGCCGCAGACAGGAAGAAAAAAAAGTCTTTTATTTATAATGGAAAACAACTCATTTAAACTTTACATTTATTTTTCTTTAATAAATTTACAAGAATTAAAAAAATACATTAAAAGATACATTAATTTTAGAAATTAACTCAATACTTTTTACTAGACACTTGGCATCTTTTTGCAGATACTATTTTATTGATATCGGGTGTAATTTCTTGGGATAAAGATATTTTTAACATAGATTTTAAGTGTTCATTTGTACGTTCGACGCTGCGCTCAGCCGACTCAGCCGCAGCAATTCGGACACAGACAGGAAAATGCCATAACAATGACAGAATTTGATTTTATAAATATACCAGTAAACTTAAAACGATGTTACTTACAATATACTTCTATAATTTCCAATGTTTTAAAAATATTATTTTAATTCCACTTTATTAAGGTAATAAAATTAATTTCAAGTTTTGGGTCGCGGGCCGCACTCTAAGGTCTTGCAGGCCGCGTGTTTGACACCACTGCCTTAGAGGATAAAAAGTAAGAGAGGGTCTGAGGGACCTAGTAGGAGCATAGAGATTAATTAGCTTAAGGAGTTGAGGACAACAAAAGGATCCGTTAAGAATTTTAAAAAGAAGCACCAAGTCCGAACAAGTTCTTCGGGTTTCTAAAGTATTAATCTTCAAGGTGTTCATCGTAGGTTGGTAATTATGATCAGTGATTGCCATCTTTTGCCCTAACTTGTATGCCGCATATCTACAAAAGGAATGTTGTACACCTTCAAGCTGCTGTTTTTGAGACGATAAGGCGACCATATGGTAGAAGCATATTCTAAATGAGGCCTAATTAGCGCGCAATATAAAAGCCTGAGGGTGTTAGGATTCACAAATTTCGTTGAGCATCGCTCGAGAAAGCTTAGAGATTTATAAACTTCATTTTTACTATGCCGAAGAAGGGAGATTTATAGAAGTCCATAAGACGTTCAACGGTCGTCGAGTGACTGATCTGCTCTGATTGATCTACTATTTTACCGTTTCCTCTGGTTCCAGTACCTAAAACTGGCGAAGGAGCTGAGCGGCTACGGCGACATCGTGTTCCCGCACTGTGCATGCGACTCGAGGAAAGAAGGGCACGTGGTCGCGGCGGTGGGAGCGGCGGCGTTCAAGTTACACGCGGCGAAAGAGGACGGCACCTTAGAGTCTCAGGTCGTTGAATTTCAATGGAATACCATTACACGGTGGGAGGTAGATGAGGAAGGAATGGCGTTCTGCTTCCAGTACACGCGCCAGGACAATCGTCCACCGCGTTGGCTTAAGGTCTTCACGCCTTACGTAAGCATCCGATATCTGTTCTTCGCGAAGATTGCTTCGATCAACTGCTTAAACTGGATGAATTACCATAAACTAGCGTTTTAAAAAGACGTTAGGCGATACGTTCATTTACGGTGATTCATCCCGTACAGCATGCTTGTCGCGTAAATAACAGTGTTTTGTTCTAACACTTTGTAATCAGTGTATTCCGGCCGATGTATCGATCATGTCTTTGTGTTACACTTTGCGAGGTCCGTCTTGCGCGCCGAGTATGCTCTAATTACTCGACGTTCTGTTCACAGTACACGTTCCTGTCGGATTGTTTCGACCGAATAGCCGAAGAGGCGAAGTGGGACGATCCAGGGGAATGACGTAACGTTCGACGTTAAAGACGCGTTTGGTGCATAATACCGAGGATTATACCGTACAGTTTCATCGAACGTTTCACTTGTCTTCGTAGCTGGAACTTTTCGATTAGGATTAATTTTTTAAAGCAACCGCAGAGAAATCACCCTGAATCATATCAGACTTTCGCTTGTCGATCACCTTGGCGATCGTGTCTCGCGTCGGAGTCTGCGGTCACGGTGCATGACGCGCGAGAGCGACGGTCCAAGCGTGTCGCCGTGAACTCGATCGTTACGTATTTTTTCTTTTTCTTCTTGAAGAAACGCAAGGAAATAGCGAACGCCAACATCAGTCGCGAGTAGATGTAGATAACATTTAAGATAAGAGAGATCATGGTACTTTAGTCGACATCTGCTCGCCGTTGAACGACGCGAGAGAATCGGATTATTGTCTCCGTGTGGCAAGACGTTGTTAAAGTATCGCGGTGAATATTAGCCTAGACCGGATCTATCCTTCGGCCTATCACATTCGTCACGCGTAGCGTGTAACTCGATCTCGAACGAGATAATCACAATGCATTACGAGACGTTCCTCTCTATTAGCCTAATAGATATCGCAGACCTTCGTTGAGTCCGCGCGAGCGAATGAACTTAGTGCGAGAAGTATTAACGAATAATGTCTAAGTCCGTTACTTTCTTTTCTTTCGCGTCGAACCCCGTGCACGTTCATTCAAACACGCTCTCCGATGCCTCGTTCAGTTTCGCCTACGCGGCGCACGCGTAACAGAGATGAACAACACGAATTACGTTTCTCCGAGATTATATTTTTACTATTACACAGAGACAGAGGTAGAGGTACGAATTGTTCTTGATACGATCTCGCGTTAATTGTGTCGGTAGTGTACAAATCGTGAATGCGCTAGAGATTGTAACGGGAGCGCGATTCAGTTTAAAAAGAGAAGCAACCATAGACGTGTTTAGTGGAAACCTTATCGCTCTACTCCTCGAATGATCAATTCACTATGCAGGATTCGATCAAAGAGGGGAGAGCGGTAATGTCCAACAAATAAAGGGTGTCCCAAAATTCACGCAAGAAGTAATTTTGATAGAAAACACAGGTTCATGATTAAAAATTGTAAATTTTTTATTGATTCATAAATAGACAGCGGATTTCATGCATTTATGGCAATGTTGAGCTTGCAAAAAATTTATAAGACCGTTAACATATCCAAAAATATACAAAATGTCAACAATATTATTCAAGTGAAAATGCTTAGAATATTAAACATACTGTTTCTCAAATTTCAATTCTTTGTTTGTGCTTGTAAAACTTTTATTTTGCATAAAGATCCGCTGTTTGTTCATAAAGTATACAGTATAGGGTTATGTATGGAATAGCATGTCGGGTAAATGGCCTCCACGACTTTGCTGGCCATACGCACTTTTGTTGAAATTTTCCATGACCGTTTTGCATAAATGTGGCTGAATTTCGCTGATACAGTGCTCAATTTCCTCCTTCAAGGCGGGGGTGGTCGTGGGCTTCTTGGCATAAACCTTAGACTTCAAAAGACCCCAAAGAAAAATGTCCAACGGTGTTGAATCGCATGATCATGGGCGGTCAATTCTGATCATCAAAACGGGAAATTATGCGACCAGGAAATGACTCAAACAGTAATTGAATTGTTTCTCGGGCTGTATGGCATGTAGCACCGTTTTGTTGAATCCATACATAACCCTGTACTGTATACTTTATGAATTAATAAAAAATTTACAATTTCTAATTATAAACCTGTGTTTTCTCTCAAAATTACTTCTTGCGTGAATTTTGGTACACCCTATATAAAGATTTCAGAAAACGCGTTGATAAAAGACATCGGTGAGAACGCTATAATGAGAAAGGATTATAATAATAGTAGTAATAACAATACTAATACTAATAATAATAATACTCAGTCACACTGTTATACAAGACGCCGATAATTAGAAACGAAGTGGATGTAGATCTCTCAGAAATGCTATCCGATCCGTTTGGTCCGCGCAACGCTTCCATTGCTCGAGCTCCTTCCTTAAGAACTCACCTCGTCTCAACTAATGATCATCAAGGGAGTCACCGAAAAATTCGCAGCCCTGTTAAAACAGAAATCACAAATTGACGGGCACATTCAAAAAGAGTACAGACAGAATTGGACCCGCATTTCCTTGTCTGCACTCTTTTCTACCTCTTATCTATTTGCTCTCTCTATTTCCGGCTCAGATCTCTATTGCGTCGGCCAATAGAAAATGTGGACGCATTTTCCGATCACTCCTTGGAGGATCATTAGTCTCAACCTGTCCAGGACGCCGCTCTTCATCCTCATCGCAACTTGCAGTTGGTTTGCTAAATTTTCTGTGTCGAAGGTGGTATTGCCTGTAGAAACTGCTATGGCACGTTGTCCGCTATTAATCCTAGACAGACGAAATCTTCTTCGGCACCGTAGACATATGAGAATAGACTGCGCATCACGGGGAAAGTAGACGATCTAACTTTAGAAAGAGTTAGGATGCTTTGGAAGGACTTGCTATCCTTTTTAAATCGAAATGAAGGGGGTTGAGGAGTTCAGTACGGAGAGAATCAGCAGAGAACATATGAAACATGTTCCCCACTTCAGCTAAATTAGGAGGAGGTAGCAAGTCCTAAAGCATTTAAAGCCGGGAATCCACCAGAAAGCTAAGCTAAGCTATGCTACAGGGTCATCCACGTATTTCGGAACCCGAACCCATTCGTATTTATGTGTTTGGGTTCCGAGTTACGTGGATGACTCTGTATGCTATGCTATGTTTAAAAAAAAATTAGCTTCAATACATTTCTATGGATCCGTTTCCACCAAGAGCTAAGCTAAGTTGATAATAATGTATTGTTTAAACATAGCATAACATAGCTTAGCTTAGCTTAGCTTTCTGGTGGATTCCCGGCTTAACTCTTCTTAAAATTGGGACACAACTTCAGGTTGACGCGCAGTCTATAGTTATTATGTATATGTTCGGCACATTCGGGCGCCTCTCTGGCCCTTGTCCTCTGCTCTAAACGATTCGATGGGAGTGTGCCACTTCACAGTTAACTTGCTTATTGATCTTCAGCTAGTTTATTCCCTTCGGAAAGTTGTTACTGGTACAGTTGTTAAACGCTGTCCTCAATTAATTAAGGCTATGCAGTCTGAAGGCTCCTGACATCATCTGTTTAATCATCCTGTCGACGTCATAGATGTCAGTGATGTCATCAGGCAGATTTCCTCGGGGGTCCGTGGTAAATTCCCCCAATATCACGCGTGGTGACCCGCATTTCAATCCCGTCGTCCTCGTAAACTCTTCATTCTCACTCCTACTCGTTTATCTTCGATCCAGAAACCGAACCAGCGGATAGGTCAGCATAGAGAGGATCCACGTGTCGTGCTCCGACATGTATTCGATATATGCGAATAACTTCAGCGTCTCTACTATCGGCGAGAACACTACTGATGAACTTTTAAAGTATATATATAAATATATAAATATATATCTTGGCCAGCTCTTCGTGGTCCACAGGCCGAACAGCGAACCCTTCGGAACACGGTTTCTTCCGCATTTATTAACGATCAGTCTGACTCCTTTTACGTTCCTGTTTTTTTGTGTCCATTTCCTCGCATTGCGTAACGTCCAGTTCCGGAGGATCCGCTCGGTCAGCGACGAGGAAGCCTCGGCAGATAATAAACTATAGAGATAGATGTATAACTATCGTTAATGTTTTTAAACTTTATTCGGAATGAATCGTGCGTCGTGATTGTTTGGAGGCAGCGGAAGCCGAGCGGCGAGAATGCTGGCAACGAGATGATGTTAATAGTATTAAGGGTGCATTACCTAGAATTGTACAAGAGCAACGAGAACTTCGGCATGTGATTCGAGAAAGACAGTTTGGTTTGTGCTGAACGTGCGACAAGTACAATTCCGCCTTCAGAGATTTTTCAGTGGGCGCGTTCAGTGAACGGAAATAAACACAGAAGCTTTCGTTGTTTTTGTACGGTTCTGGCGTAACGAACATCGAAGACAGAGACGTCTGTCCTCACCGACGAATCGGATGATACAGAGCGACGGCTTCCGACACTTGTTCTGTGAATAATAATTCTATCGTGGGAACTGTGCAAAAGAATCTACGAGATACTGCGAGGAGTCCGAACAGTGACGAGCGTGGGTGGACCTTCGGTATGGTTCAGGATTCAGGGATCGAGGTTCGCTCGGACTCGACGAATCCATCCGAAGCGATGATTCGTATCTTCGCCAAGACGATTTACCGGGGCAATTCGCCGCTTCATCCCCTCGTTGATGTCCGAGTTTTTCGTTGAGCGTCACGTTATTTTTTTTTCCCCCTTCCCGAGGAAGAGGTTTGTCAGTATCGCAGTTATCACGAAGTATCGAGCCAAGTATTATAAGATAGCACGTTCTAGCCGAAGGTCGCATCATCGATTGGCAGAGAGAGACAGCCGTAAAATTTTTCATAACACTTTTGTGATGTATTATTCCATTTAATCGATGAAGTAATTATATAATTAATTACGAAGCGCGAAGCGAAGGGAGCCTGTCCGTCGGCGATGAAAAAAAAGTCAGGGTTGGATGATAACGCGGCAATAATATTTTTGGCGATGCTGTGTCGTTAATACATACGGTTAAGTAGATAGAGTATTTTTCGGAGGAAATTAGCGTGAATGGGTAGAAAAAAAAAATAAATAAATACGTCCAAGTTGTATTTATTGCTCCGATGCGGCGATCCTTGTCACGTTCGAAAGTGCACGGAGAGAGGCATTCCTTTCGATAAATTTTATCGTTTGTTATCGCGTGTATTTATTTACATATAGTATATTCGTCGGGAACGCGTCGCTCGAGCCGGCCGTGCGGCCGATCATTATCGGCGCGCGAACGCAACTACTTATTGTCGTCCAGATAGTATTTTCTTATCGAAAGAGAAAGCTGTGCATGCGCCGTTTATCTCTTGGTTCGACGAATCGCGGACCTAAGCGGAATAGAACGATTAATTATTAATTACTTCATTCATTAACCGCGTTAAACAAAGTCTGTCGAATTGGAGGACGAATTAGGTAGTATAATTTAATTATTGTTACGGTAAGATCATATCATTACAGTTAAACTCCTTAGGCGTTAATTAAACTATTATGTGTAATCGTAGCCCGTAATAACGAATGCTCCAATTTATCGCGTAATATCAGTTCGTGACGTTTACTGTAAAAAGAACACATTAAAAGAACACTGGTATTTCGGATTAGCGACGGTATTATTCGATTTGTTTTCTGAATCATCTTATTCAGAGTCGGGGAGAAATAAAACAAGTGCAGCGAACGTAACAACGCCCGTCTCCATTTCTCTCCCATGCAAATTCAACCGTAGAATCCCAGCTACATTGACAAGGAGAAGTCGCAGTCACTGGGTCACCGATTTTGAATAAACTTTTTCTGCCGAATCTAGAGCAAAAATAAGCCGACACGTGTTCGGCCGTTTTTCTCAATATTCATTTAAAAAGATATTTAATTTTTTTTTATTTTATATTCAATTCTGTCGAGTTACTTAAATATTGAATTTTTTCTTTTGATTTTTTTATGAATATATTTAAATAGTTTTATACGTTGTTTTTTTAATTTTTTAAAATTATTTTATTAATTTTTCCTTTTCAATGTTTTTTTAAAATATTAATAATAATAATAACATTAATGCGGCTTTATTGCACACTAAATACGTGTGATTACAATTCGATATACAAATTTCCTTAATATTAATAAAGAATGTTTCTCACAGTCAGATAATATGAGAAGAGTTAAATGCTCTTGCAATGCATCTGTGTTAATTAAATGCTTCTCGTGTGAAAGATTTTTTATGCTTTTCATGTTTTTAAAAAATAAGCCATCCACTACATTCTAAATAATGCATATTGAAGAATGAAAAAAAACATTGAAAAAGGACAAATTGATAGAATAATTTTTAAAAACTTCTAACAGGGAGCAACATACATATAAAACTATTCAAATATATTCATAAAAAAATCAAAACAGAAAAAAATCCCGAGAAGTTTGAACCCGCGACCTCCTGATTGCAATACAGAATAATGTAATTCATTATTTAAGTAACTCGGCAGAATTAAATACTAAATAAAAAAAATATATATCTTAAAATAATGAGTATTGACTAACGCGGCCGAATACGTGTCGGCTTATTTTTGCTCTAGATTCACAAGAAAAAGTTTTATCAAAATCGGTGACCCAACGATTGCGACCTCTCCTTCTCAGAGAAATACAATTCTAAATTTTACCACACTATAGGCCAAGACTTGAAACTGTTATGATATCGATTTTGGTTCTTGAAACAGTTATGAAGAAATTTTATGTTATGAAGAACCTAAATTTCACACGAATATCGGTTTAGTTTACGGTTCCTATCCTCCTATGTATCAGTTCCCAAATAAGTTCTATACTTTTATTTTTTAGCTTCTACCTATAGCAGTTCCAAGACGGTTATGGAATCGATTCTCGTAACGATTATACAAAATTTTACAGTAAATGGAATCACTACTATTTATAAACAAATAACTAATTTCATGTATCTATACAGGGTGTAACAAAAATGTTGCACGTCCTTGAGAGGGATGATTCCTGAGGTGATTCTAAACAACTTTTTCCTTAGCGAAAATGTTAGGTAAGGCTTTGTTAACGAGTTATTAATGAAAAACAACGACCAATCAGAGAGCGAGAACAATAGACGACAGTGTATGAATTTCGGCGCGGGCTACAGCTATGCGTAGCATTGGTTCGCCATCTCCCGCGCCAAGGTTCGTCTATTGTTCTCGCTCTCTGATTGGTCGGTGTTTTTTGTTAATAACTCGTTAACAAAGCCTCGCCTAACATTTTCGCTAAGGAAAAAGTTGTTTAGAATCACCTCAGGAATCACCCCTATCAAAGATGTGCAACATTTTTGTTACACCCTGTATACAGGGTGTAATCTCTAAGTTTGACCACGATTTTTCAGGCATTTTCGATAATCTGACAAAAAAATACTTTCTACATAAAGTAATCAGTTTTTTATGCACTACACATCTGGATATCAAAAATATTAATTGTAATAAGTAAACACAAAAACACTAAAATTCCAGTTGCTCGGAACGGGAGTGGAAACCCACGACTCTTGCACTTCAGTAAGCTGCATCTTAACAAACTCCGCCAAAGTGCGCCTCTCCTAATTTGCTTCTCACTTAGAATATCTGTGTATATACATATCTATTTATAACATTTATATCCATTTCATTTTCATAGATACAAATACACGAATATATATTTCGAACGAAAAGTAAATTAGAGGACGGAATGGCAGAAGCGCACTTTAGCGGAGTTAGTTAGAACGTAGTTTACCAGGGATTGTAACCGTAACCCAGGCCTGGTTAGGTTCTCCGTTTTTTAAAAATGTTCATGTCAATCGATTTTTTTGAAAAAATTTGTAAAAAACTTACACATATTCTACGAATTTTAAACATCACCTGATAATGGGTAATACATAACTTATAATTTTTTTCGATTTTTCAAATTTGTTTTCACTCATAAACTTTTTATTTTTATTTCCATGCCTAATTATTTATTATTATGAATCTAAGAGAAGCTTATTACTCATTTTATAAACATAAAAAAAACAATAGTGTGCTTTTGGAAATAATCTAACTAATTATTTGTCTTTTTTTTTTAATATGAATTCAAATCTGAATTTCTCATATTTGTTTAATTATTTTTATCTAATAAGTAGCAAAGTTCTGTTATAAAATCTATATAATAAATTAGATTATTCCTAAAAACACACTATTGTTTTTCTTTTTGTATTTGTCTAATAAGTAACAAGCTTCTCTTATATTCATAATAATAAATAATAAGATATGGAAACAAAAATCAAAAATTTGAGTGAAAAAAAGTTTGAAAAATCGAAAAAAAATTATAAGTTATATGTTGCCCATCATCGAGTGATATTTAAAATTCGTAGAATATGTGTAAGTTTTTTCACAAATATTTAAAAAAAAATCGATTGACATAAACATTTTTAAAAAACGGACTCAAATTTCAAAATCCAAAAATACTGGATAAATATAAGTCAAAAAATGTTTTTTTCATTTTTTTCGAACAGTACGTTTAAAAACAAAAATTTTGAAAAAAAAGATCGAAATTGGTTTAAACATTAAAGAAAAAATTGAATCATATTTTCTGGATTTTCGAAATTGTTAATTATGACATGGGATCAATATCTGTATGCGTTACCTTACGTATATTATAGTTCAATGATTTATACAGGGTGTTTCGCAATTCGTGGGAAGTCTCCGAGATACAGGTACTAGGCACGAAAATAATAAGAAAAGCTCTTATGCAATATTCTCGGAAATGTTTATTAGTTACACGCGGTTTTATATTTCGTAAAGGCACATAACAAAGGCTCATCCCCTGTAAGGTCAGTGACCGCGATTTGGGCCCCTGCATCGTGGAAAAGTATCAGTTGTGTTACATTCGTCATCATTTCAATTTTTAATTACAGAAATGTGATTTTTCATTCGAAAAAACATCTCATTTCAATACACGTTGCGAGTCACCGGGGGCCCACTTAGGCCCAGAGAGGCCTGGGCCTTTAAGCGCGGTCACTGGCTTTAAAGGGGATGAAGCAGTGTTACGTCGGCATTTTACGAAATGTAAAACCGCGTGTAACTAATAAACTAACCATTTCCGAGAATATTGCATAAGAACTTTTCTTATTATTTTCGTGTTTAGTACCTGTATCTCGGAGATTTCCCACGAATTGCGAAACACCCTGTATATTAGGATACACTCATACTGTCCATCAGTACATAGCAGAATAGACATTGTGAATGTACCCTTAGGTTGTTCTAACCCGCTCTGAACGGGTAACCCGCTCTCTGTAGCACGTAGTAACCCGCTCTCTCAGGGTTACTGTGGGTTACAGTAACCCTCGCCGGGTAACCCGGGTTATGGTTACGGTTAGGGAGCGGTTACAATCCCTGTAACTTACTGATGCAAGGAAGGGTCGTGAGTTCCGAATCCCGTCCCAAGTATCTGGAATTTTACCGTTTCGTAACAATATTTACTACACTGGTTGAGATTTTTACTACACTGTGTTGAAATTCTCACCACAAGTGCGCCTATCCTGCTACTTTATTCATACAGTGTAGTAAAATGTAGAATTTCATTTCTCTCAGTGTACGCCCAATTTACTATGCATCCGATTGCATCGAAACCGACACGATTTTGCGACACCCGCTGGACTGTCTCCACTCCCATAATTTTACAAGTTTCGTACCGATTTCATGTCGCGCACAATGTCACTTATGTAATAAATTGTTCCGTGATTTCGCGCATTGTGTAACGATCATGCACCAGGAAGCAAACAGTCGCACATATTTTTGCCCGCACGGCACTTGTGCCTTTTTCTATTATCAGCGATCGCGATTCCGAGAAGAAGAGCTTCTCTTCCTAGTCATATATATTCATCCTCTTCAACGCAACGAGTCCTCGCTCGGCAACACGAATCGCCTCCTACGAAACCGAGAATCTCGTCCGACGCGAGAGAGCCTCCTCCTCCCTCAGGATCACACCGTCCAGCTTCGAGGCTGCGATCCGTTTCCGTCGACGACGCGAGCCTTCTCCTCGGAGACAGCGAGCCGCACTGGCTAACCCGACTTCGAAGTCAACGTAAACACGGTCACGCGCTCCGATTTGGTCGCACCGCAGGATTTATCGATATCTCGTGGGCGGCAGGAGGGACGATATCTCGTCCGTACATAAGAGCCTGTGGTCTCCCGGTTTCGTTGTACGAGTGAACGCGGGCAAATCGGCGGCCCCGTACGCGGTGCGTGTGCATCGGTGTGTACGCGAGGCGCTCGCGTGAACGCGTTACCGATACATTGAACGCGGTCTCGGAAGATATCGCCAAGTGGTTGCCGATATAAGGAACGGAAGATCAGTCTAAAACCACCTGTCTTCGAAGGTGGAGGCTCACTCTCCCGCATAATCGCGCTCGCGCCGACTGAAGTCCGTTTCGCCGAGAGGCCCGAGAGTCGTCTGACCGCGGGACCGATCCACTGGGTCCTTCGATTCGAAACGATGGACAGATTAAAGAGAAAACGGAAGAGGACCGACGGCCAAAAGGTGGGCGAACCCATTTCTTCTGCTCCTCTCTTCCGTCCGCTTTGTCACAGCGCATTGTTTCCCGCGGTTTCAATTGATAAAGCTTTTAATAGGCTCGCGCGCGAAGCCTCGTTAACGATAAGAGATATTCAAACGTCGCGAAAGTGCCACGCGCTTTGTTCGCGAAATTGCATCCTACGGAGGACCGTCGGACGATGTTTTCGCGCGATCGCGTTCGATTGTTTGGCGAATTTTTCGTGCGTACAAATCGAACAAACGTTACGTAAACGTGTCGTTCAACAATTGACGCGTTGATTTACACCTTTTCGAAAATACACTCGAATTTCTCGATCCGTTTAAAAATAGCAGTTGCTAAAATCTTGTGGATTGTTTCGTCATCTCCCCACGAAAAAATATTGTATCCTTACAATCTTTCACTTCGAGACGAGTTTCTGTTCTTTCCTCGGTACCGTGAGGAAACTCGGCGAAAAATCAACGATACAAAATATCTTTGCGATTAGAGGTCCACCGTGTCTTCTATTGAAACAGCTTCGTTGACGTCAGAGGACTTATCTCGATTTCTCAGCTTTCCCTGGAACGGAAAACCGTATAGTTTCCTTTAACGTATCGCAGAAAACGAAATATCGATGTTACACGTATTCGAAAGTACGAATACGTCGATTTCTGCGAAAATCCTTCAACTCGGTCCGTCCGATTTATGGAGTCGTCGACTACTGTTTGCCTTTCTGTTAAGCGCTCGAATTAGCTTCAAGCTCATGTTTTTCGACACCTGTAGCCATGCGTCCTCGCAAAAATTATACCGTCTGCTTAGACCCATGCGAAATGCTAGTTAAATGGGATTTTGTTAAATAATCCAGAGTTACAAGCCGTCCGACTGCGCGTCGCCAGTTATGCTGCGTAAGTATAGTTAATGCAATGAAAAGCTAGACAACCGCAAAGCTCAACTATCAGAAATGAAATAGGAGAGATTTTAATGCGGCAAGCGTCCAGGTCTGACATAATATGATTGAAATGAGTTGCGCGCGCGAGATAAACATCGGCATATTACGTAAATAATAATGAACTTTATGGCGGAAGAAGCAGAAAACATGTACATAGTATAGATCTGTGCAATCAGACCCGAAAGAAATCGAAGTCGTCTCGTTTTTTTTCTATCCGAGGTCGAAAAGTCATTTACTTCCGCGGCTATTAACCCAATTTCGCGGAAACGTCGCATCTGCGTCGCGCAAGCGAATCGATCAAGCGGCTGAGATCATCATCGATCATTTTCCTCCCCGGTTCTTTTTTTTTCGCGCTCGGAACGTGGCATTCTTGCGATTCGATCGCTTATTCTTCGTAACGAGAAACGCTCTTTTCGCGTGAATCTTCGACGCTTTGCGGAGACCGTCACGCATCTCATTCAGGGCACAGAAGCTCTTTGTTACGGTGATTTTCACGAGGTAAAACGCGGCTCGGTCGTCCTATTTTTTCACAGATAATTGCCGCCTTATCGAATATCAATAAACGACCGCTTGGAAAAACGTTTCGTTTGTTAATCGCGAGATTTAAACGCTACAGTCTTTGCGCGGCACTTTAATCGTTTTATTGTCCCCGAGTGTTTGAAATTCTGTTCATTGCTCCGCCGCGCGTAAACAAGATACGAGCCTCTCGATAATGCTAGTCTGAACTGCATACACGCTCTGCAAATATAGAGAAGTGAATTGTTACAAGTGCACGCCGCGAATCGTTAATCTTTAATGTGCTCGATGCGCCTGTTTGCTGGCAACACGTAGGACATAAGTTTATGTTTCGGATTCTTCTCGAATCCATGTTTCGCTTCTCTCATTCTCAGAGGCTGCGCGAATATGAAACGATTCTGCCCTTGAGGTTGAAACTGATGCAAAACCGTGAAAAATAAAAAATAATATACGTCGGCGCACATGATACGGGAGACACTATCAATTTTCATTATGTAATTCGATTGGTTCCATGCACATCGGACTGTCTGATCGACGCCGCTCCGAGTAATTAATCGAGTGCAAATAGTATAATCTGATTATGTACTCGTTAATGAACTCCGCTCGAGTGCGTGATTGTGATCGGGGTACGAGACTCACGTGCCTCTCGCGTTAGCACACAGTTGTTTTGTTTAAAGTCCACGATTAGGATATTCTTGATTTATCTAGCTTTAATAAGAATATTTGGTTTTATGTCACGTTAATTGGGTTCAGATAAAAATTACATTAATTGTGTATAGGGAATTAATTAATGGTTATTTATTATTTTGGAGATAGGCACGAGGGGTTGCGTAAAAGTAATTGGGGTTTCGTGTAACTGGGGTCGTAAGTTGAACCAGTTAATTTAAATTAATTTTGTTCTCTTATCATTTTCTGTTTCTATCGTAGACACAGAATCATTTGAATAATGAGTAACAAATACATATTGTAGAACATCGATTATCCGATTCCCAATTATCCCCAGGATTCCAATTGCTATAAGAGTGAAATAGGCCTTCGACTAATACTTGAACCATGATTTAATAATTTTCTATTATTTATTAACGCTTTACATTACATGTATTAAGTTGGATAGTCGTTGTACTGAAAATAAACTGATTTTATGTGACATCAAGGAAGAAGTTTTCAAGCGAATAAAAATTTGTTTAAACGATTTTAGATGGTGAATAATTTTTCTTTTTCTTTGAAATACTAGACGACAGGAGATTTATTAGAATAATTATGTTAAATACATATTCACTTCAAATACTTTAAATCATTTTCAACTATAGTTATTTGTGACATCTAAACAATTTTGTAATAATTTTTTGAATAAATATGTATGAATTATTCAAGTAAATCGATAGAATTATTTATGGCAGGAAATCAGTAATTGTTATGTGGATGATGTTATCGATTAATGAAAATTTATTTATATTAGATACAGGACAGCATTTTAATTGTTGGTAGTTCTAGGCGCATCACTATGAGAGACTTCAAAGAAAAAAGTCTACTTCAGTTAATGAAACTTCAGCGCATTTTTATGTTTATCGAAAATAAGAGTTGTACAGGGTGTTAAGAAATGTTTGGTCTTGGCAGTTATAGGCGTATTCTGCATCTTCGGATGGATGAAGATCTGTAAAAAAAAAAGTGCCGCAAAATTGTCCTTGACCTTGAATTTCAACGTCAAACTTCTTTTTCATATGGGTAAATTTGGGAATTTCCTCATGGAAAAAGTAAAAAAAATGGGAATTTCAAGGTCAAAATTTTTTACCCATGGTTCCTTTGAGACTTTTATTCCTCTTGGTGAATATTATGCAATACAATGAACAAAATTTTGAACTTGATTTTCAAGGTCAAGGACAATTTTGCGGCACTTTTTTTTTTACAGATCTTCATTGATCCGAAGATGTAGAATACGCCTATAACTGCCAAGATCAAACATTTCTTAAGACCCTGTACGTACTCCAAATAATTTAATAAAAATTACTGATGAATTATTAAAATTACTATATAATATAATGTTTATTGTTGAAGTTGGAGATTCGACACTTCAAAGTTTCATATTTAAAGATTTAAAAATAGAAATTTAAAGTTAGAAATTGGAAGATTTCAGGTTGAAGACTTCAAGACTTGAAGTTGCAAATTTAGAAATTTATAGAGCTGAAATTCGAAATTTGAGGATTTGAAGAGTTAAAGATTTAAAATTAAAGATTTTACAAGTTGAAATTAGAAATATAAAGACTGAAAGTTGTAAATTTAAAAAGTTTGAGTCGAAGATTTAAAGGTTTTTAAGATTTTAGTTTAGAGATTTGGATATTTTTAATGTTACAACTGAAGATTTTTAGAATTAAAATTGGAAATTTCGAAGTATGAAGTTGGATATTTAAAAATTTCAAGCTGAAGACTTGAAAATTTGAAGTTGCAATGTTAGAGATACATATTTGGAGTTAAAATTAAATTGCGAGTTTGAAGTTTTGGAAAAATAGATAAAAAATTGTAACAGAGTTTTAAAATGTGGCATTAAAAATAAGGCCCTAGAATATAATCCCCTGAGTATATAATCGTTTTTAATGAATATACATATATAGGGTCAGCCACGTATTTCGGAACCTGCGTGCACGGAAACACATGAGTTCGGGTTCTGAGATACATGGATGACCGTGTACAGGGTGTCCCAAACGAAGTGTAAGAGCCGAAAAGGGGCGATTCCTGGGGTGATTCTAAACAACTTTTTCCTTAGCGAAAATGTTCGTTGTGACTTCGTTAATGAGTTATTAATGAAAAACACTGACCAATCGGAAAGCGAGTACAGCGGATTAATAATGGCGCGGACGATGGCGAGCCAATACTACTCACCTCTGGAGCCCGCGCTGAAATTCATACACGGTATTCGTGCGTCTATTGGTCGGTGTTTTTCGTTAATAACTCGTTAACAAAGCCGTAACGAACATTTTCACTAAGGAAAAAATTGTTTAGAATCACCCCTTTTCGGCTCTTACACTTTGTTTGGGACACCCTGTATATGAAACAATTTGAATAACGTCCAGTTTTATCTCTATAACTGTAATTAATATAAAACAATTTTGTAAATGACATAATAATATTATTTTCATATTAGCACCTATATTTTGAATATAGTTGATTTTAAATTAAAGATGCACAGACTGTCGTAATACTATATTAAAATATTTACTATTAAGATATTCAAAGGAAAAGAAATATTGTGGAAGAGACTATCTTAAATTAACAAATATATAAACTATTTTATCAAAGAGATGTATAATTCTGCGAACATATTGAAGAATAGTATTACAGTAAAAATAAATGTAATAAATTTTGTTGCGTTTGTTATGTATTACATGAAATTTATTACGTTTGAAAAATGTAAATTTTGCTATCTACTTGGTTATAGGAAACAGCGCATTTGTTTTGTGCTAATAATTTTAAAAACTCTGACCGACTGATATAACTGGACCTCTACTATATTATATTCAGAAATATGCATGACTATCTCAAGTGTCCCACATATACAAATACTTTCTGAAACATGGCTAAAAGATTCAGGTCAACAACTCCAGTCGATGCATTTGTCGCAGTAATATGCATAAATGACTGTTGGTATTAAATTCCATTTCTAACTTCAGAATATAAATATCAGAAAATAGAAATAGACAAGTAGAACATGTTATTATTCAACTCTTCTTATTCCATTTGATATAATCTACTGATGATATTCAGATGATTGTCAAGCAGAATAGTCTCATGCGAATCCATGTGAAAATCATTAAAGGTGAAGCATAGTATCCGTGTCACATTATAGATTTACGTGACCGAGGTGAACTGCCTTATCGACAACGCGATTAATTTTAGTATGCTCGAATTTTAGTATGCACTATTTTACATATACACGTTTCAAAATGTATTTAATGCGCAACTGTGTTCTAGTATGAAATTTACGATCAGTTTATGCAAATTGCAAAAATGATAACGGCGCACCAGCTTGGTATCTACTGCGTGGCGCCTCAGAAGAGCAACAAGACGCATCATAGCCAATGGCTTGCATTCATTTAATCGTGAAACGCAATACAATTGTTTAAAAAATGTTTCTCATAAATTATACAGATTCCACTTCTTAGAATGGCGATCACATCGAAGTTCATCTTTTATAGCTTTCTCCCAATTTTACAAAAGTATTTCATGACAATGAAAGATTTAGGTACGAGACAGAAATCGTTACGAAATGCATTTTTACTTTCTCCAGACGCAAAACTCTTTTAACACAATTCTCTTATGCTTCCACACACAATTTAATCTCCGATATTGTTCCTCAATATTTCTCTTTCCCACTTTCACCAAAGCATACAATTCTAAATTGTGTAATTCCACAAGTGTACATGTCACTTTCAATTCTGCACGTATTTCTTTTCACAGAATCATCAATTCCCGATAAAAAAAAATAATCTCGTTACTTTTCCCACATATTTTGCACAAACCCAGCTGATATCACCTTCTCTTCATTCAAAAATCATCTCAAATCTCGAATTTCACTCGTTCCCTGCATCAGCCACGACTTCCGTCGTTGGTTTCTGAAGAAACGCATCAAGGATTCCTCAAGGTTAGTCTAGGATTTTCGTTCCGCTGGTCCCGCTAATTTCCCAAGACGATCCTCTCAATTCCCGTCGCAGACTAACCACACCACGCGTAACTTTAATCAACTTTAACTAGCCAACAACCGTCCCGGTGACGGTGGTCTTTCCTCATCATAATCCCCTCTTTCCTCTGCTTCGCCACGCTCTCTCCATCCTTATTCTGTTTGCGCAGAAAGTATTGCTCTCCATCGTCGATCCCTGGGACGTCAGACTGGCCAGTGTCGATCCGGTCGGCTTGGCAGAGCGTCGTGGCGTGTCGCTATCCGTTTTGCCGCTGCAAGAGAACACAAATACCGCGCAGGAACGTTTGTCTCCGAACAGAACGATCAGAATCCCGTCGCCCTGGTACAAACCCGCGTACATCAGCGCCTCGGAGCAATCGTTCAGCCCTGGGGTCCTGGAATTGAGCTCCTACGAACCCGGCTGGGTGGATCCTTGGCGCTCGTCGAGCAGGTAAACCGGCTGAATCTCAGGGATCGATGGGATTTTCGCGCGAGCTGGGAGCTTCGAGTGTCCTGAGACTCTCCAGGGGATTCGTTAGAAGCTCGATAGATAGTCTTGCATAGGAGAAACAGAGATGACAATATACAGGGCGTAACAAAAATGTTGCAGTTCCTTGAAAGGGATGATTCCTGAGGTGATTTTGAGCAACTTTTTCCTTAGCGAAAATGTTAGGTGGGGCTTTGTTAACGAGTTATTAACGAAAAACACCGACCAATCGGGGAGCGAGTACAGCGGATTCGTGATGACACGGCCGATGGCGGGCCAATACTACTCACGGCTGGAGCCCGCGCTGAAATTCATCCACTGTATTCGTGCTTTTATTGGTCGGTGTTTTTCGTTAATATCTCGTTAACAAAGCCCCACTTTACATTTTCGCTAAGGAAAAAGTTGTTTAAAATCACCTCAGGAATTACCCCTTTCAAGGAACTGCAACATTTTTGTTACACCCTGTATATTTGAAGAACTTGCTTGATTATCTCGGAGATAATGTGTCTTGGGTTTACGAAACTAGGTATCTCGGTGTTAGGTATAATTGGTTTCGGGATTAACGATAGATAATTCGAGATTTAATCGATACGTTGGATACAATTATTATGTTTGCTTTGAACTCTTTTAGACTGTTATACAATTTCAAACGCGCGTCGTTCTCGATAGAGTTTCAGCGGAACAGGAGAAACGAACCAAGGCACAGAAGTGTGGGAAGAATATTTATGGTGAAATAAATAGTTTCGATCTCGCGATACGTCATGACCAAGCATAAATCGAACAAACCTTCACAAAGTCAGAGATAAATATAGTTACTGCACAACCTATGTTATACAGGGTGTAAACAATGTACGTTTAAATATTTTCAGGGGTGGTTGGGGAGCTCCAATGGAACACAAAATGTCCTATGACATAGTGTCCGATCTTCCTTCGCTTTGCAGTAATAATACCTTAAGTTTATTACTCTATACGCTAAACTAATCGTCCGAAGATTCTGAAACCTTACAAGCACATTGGCAAGCAACGATAGAGTAAAAGAGTCTTAATGCATTTTGTTGTATCTCTTATAGTTTAACTGTTAGAAAGCTTTAAAAATTGGGGATGTTTGTAGGAGTGAGCATCGGCTACGCACACAGAGGAACGGAAGCCTAAACGGCTGCTTGGTTCCATGTGTTTGCCCCGTCGATGTGCCGGAGTTGGTATCCATCTCAAAACCATACCGCTAGCTTTAAAGCATTATTACTGCAAAATAGAGACAGATCGGACACTATGTCATAGGACATTTTGTGTTACATTTGAGCTCCCCAACCACCCCTGAAAATATTTATACGTATATTGTTTACACCCTGTATTTCTTCATTGCCAGAACTTGACTAAGAAATTGTGCGAAAATTATTAAAAAAGTAAATTATTGCAATTGTAGTCAACATAGGCTAATGCGACTAACTCCGCTTTTTAAATTTATTTATTTACTTATCTTATTTTAATGGGTATGGATTCTTTAGTGTAGACAATGAAAGGAAAACCGTATACAATACCGTCCATAAATATGTGGATACTGTTTTAACTGCAACAGTTATCTAAAAGAAGTTGTAAAATCACGAATCAATTCTACCAAATTTCATGAATCCGCTTTGCAGTACATTAGAAAATATATTTCACCAATAATGCATTGAATATCTCATCCGCAATAATAAAAAATAACTAAATCTTCTTTTCTTTAATATTTCAACCACTGTATACTGTTATAACTAGAATGCGGATTCATGGCAATTTCAAATAGATGAAAACTTGTAATAATGTTCATAGATGCAAAAATATAAAAAATATTGATAACAATATTCATTTTATTGAATTTAAAGAACAAAACACACTTATCTTTAAGTTTCAATTGTTGTTTTATTTATATGAAATTGTGAATTTGCGTAAGCATCCGCAGTCTACTTATAACTGCTTTTACTAATCCGTGGCGTTCTAAATACTAATTGTCATTAATTTTTTTCATTCAATTTGTGAAAACATCAATAAACGTGTTTCTGGTTTTGAGTTCTGTTTTTTCAACTTGTCTGTCTAAATGATCTTACAGCTTTTCTACAAGTTTTCTATAAATCAGAAGTATTATTTTTACATCCATTAGATGCGTATCCATAATAGAATTTAAGAAAACCCGTTTAAAAACAATAATAATTTACATTGTATATTTGTTTATTGTTGAAAAGTTCAAGTGTCCATATACTTATGGATATGAGTTTACATGTATATATGCGATTATAAGATAAGAAAATACAGTAGGTTCAATATATTAGGTGAGCACAAAAGTTCGTGCACGATTTCTAATTAAAACTCAACTGATAATCGTGCACGAATTTTTGCATTCACCTAATACTATGAAAAAGATGACGGTTTAAAAATATGAAAAAATGTGTTTAATGTATAATAATCCCATATAGTCAGGAAGTGAATGACATTTCTTCATAAAAGAAATCTATATTTACAAGAGCAGATCTGAATGAGTGAAAAATGCTAAGAAATGATTGTTAATGCACGAAAGAAATCTAATTCATTAGCAAATATGTTTGCTTTTCTAAAATTTTTACCGAAACACCATATCAAGTGCGCTGATAGTAAAATTGAATGAAACTCAAAAAGTGGAGCAAGTCGCTTTGATCTGTGGACAACTGATACAGATCTTTGAATCTTTCTCACTACAATCTCTCTTCTATTCCCATTTTTTCTGAATTTCAACGTGAAACAGAGAATTATAGAGTGATTTAATAACAATCAATGAGCGATGCTTCGAAATTTTCGACTGCCGATGTTCGCCGTTTTTCGGAAAAATGATAAAAGTCTTTTTCGTTGTTATGAAGGTCGCCGGTTGCAACCGGGTCTATCACGCCAGAAGACCCAAAAAAATCGTGCAGAAAGACGCAGAGCGAAGCGAGGAGCTCGAGAAGAAACTACGGCCTCCAGAGTAACCAGACAATTACGGACGGCAATGGATTAATCGGCGCAGCGCAGGAAATCACGCGCAATGATTTCGATCATGAGCACAGGGCCGGGGCAATCGGGCGAGTGCGATTCGAGAACGAAGAGCGACCTAGGTACATAGATCTTTAACCTTTATTTCGATTTGCTATTTCTATTTTATATAAGCACATTTAAAACCGGTTTCAACATTTAAAAAATCTAAGTAACTAATAAATTTATGCCGGTTCTGCATGCACCTGTTCAATTCTTAATGTAAAAAAAATAAAGAAAAATACTTCCATCTACAGAGTGTTCGACAATAGGGCGCTGAAATAAAACGAAAATCAAGAATAACGAAATGGTGACCACAACTTCGTTTTGTAGTTATTAATATTTAAAAATTCGGGTAAACACCGCCTGAAATACGGCAATCCGCACGGCAACATTCTCCACACACGTTGAACGTCGTGTCACGGTAACCGCATACACATTTGCTGACGCGGTGTTCAACGTGCTCTAAATAGACAACGGTGATGTGCGGATTGCCGGGTTTCAGGTCATTTTTACCCGCATGTTCAAATGTTAATAACTATAAAACAAATCCGCGGACACCATTTCGTTATTCTTGATTTTCGTCTTATTTTAACGTATAGAATCACCCCTTAAATTTAGTCCCATCTGGTATCGAACACCCTGTATACAGTCGATAGCACTCTACCAAAAATCGTTTGCAGAATCGGACACCAAATCGATATTTGCTCGCTCGGCGACAAATCGTCCCGTAATTTGTCGCCCGTGCGTAAATGCATTCGATATAGCACTGCTCTCTGTGTAATAGTCAAACCGAAGATTTAATCAACAATCTCAGATAGCTGAAGCTCTAGTTACTCCATCAAATAGAGAATTCGATTTATTACTAAATACATAAGCTTGATAGCATATATGTATATTCACATTTCTTAAACAATGAAACAGAACCGTATCAAATTATATTGTAATCGTACTGTACACAAAATCTTATATGTAGAATGTAACTCAATTGTAAAGCAGATGTATGTCTTTGCTGAAGTTTGAAATGCTTAAAATAAAAAAAAAGAATAATAAATTTTGTGACACATTTTTTTATACAGAAGCTCCACTTGGGGTTCGCCACTGGAACTAGAGCGCCTCGACGAAGGAAGCAATGTCTACCAGTCTAAAACCATCTATTTGCCACCTGGGGATCATTTCAAAGCCGACTCGCCGCGCAGGAAAGAACGACGAAAACAAGAAATCGGAGAAAGTTCTGCAGTGCATAATGTGGATGAAAATATCGAGGAAAAACGCTGCAGGTTAACCAGAGAAACGGAGGGAGTTTGTAGTGGGTCATTTGAAAGTAAGGAGTTGGAGAATGTCGTACAGGATTTGGTGATTTCAAGGTACGTATTTTGTTGAATATAAATTACGCTCTCGATTATTAAATCCTATACACAGGAGCGATCAAACATCGATTTTGCAACCGATTCGGCAACAAACAGCGGTGTGAAGTCGTCAATATAATCGTGGTGGAAGTCACGGAAGTCATAGGTGTTGCAAGTTCCCTCAGAAATGTGTGAGCATTAGATAGAAGATTTTCTAACGACCGCTAGAGTGCGTCTGCGTAGAAACACCTGTGCAAAGCGCTCCTATATTCGCTCAGCGCGCTCAAATGGTGGGGAGAGCGAGTGCGATTAAAACTCTGTGATCATCTGTGACGCACTTCATTCGCACGCATGCATACCATACGCGGAGTTCTGACCATGACGCCCCTAGCGGCGACCAAACGATCTTCCGTCTATTGATCACGAAAAGTTAACCACATGAACTGCTTTATCAGAACACCTCTACATATAATACACCGTGGTGAAAATAGACAAGGTGTCCTATTGCGCATAATGGTGGCTGGATGATAGAACAACCAATAGCGAACGCCCGAAAATGCATCCCGCGTATTTTAAACGTAAAAGTCAATTTAATTTCGACTGTTCAGATGGAATATGATTCGATCATTGAACTCTATACCTACTGGAGAGAGACCGGGCGATCGTGACCGGTCACATACAGAGGTCTAAACGCAAGTGTTACTGTCGCAGTCTCACTTCAAACCTATACATTTATACCAGCTTCACCTTTGACTCCTTCCTCTATTACATTCAATTTGAACTTTGCGCTACTGAAGTTAGCGTTATACGTTGTAAGAGAGAGAGAGAGAGAGAGAGAGAGAGAGAGAGAGAGAGAGAAATAGTAGGAAAAACAAGGATGAACACACATGGATTCGGAAATCTCTGTTTTACCTCCCTCCCACCTTGTCTTTCCTTTGGCCGTTCGCTCTCCAGTAGTAATATAGCTCAATGATGATAGTTGAATTTCGTAGCAGAGTTGGGCAAAAAAGTTATTTAAATAACTTTTTCCGTTCGTCGTTCTCTTTCCAGTAGATATACAGCTCAATGGATTCGATTGATGTTATCAAGTTTAAATAGATCGCATAAGGGTGTCGGATACTGGAGGAGCGACGCGTAGTGGCAGAAAAGTGAACTAACCGGCCCCATGTAATTTTTATGAGACAGTTTTTCAAGGATTCCGGGCGCAATAACGCATAAAATCCATAATAATTATGATATTCTTGTTCAGAAGGAATATGCCGAGTGCGCTACAGAGCCCTTTTTTGGAAAAAATGTCCAGAAAAAAGTTCCTTGTATAAAAACTTTTTTATGGGACAGTTTTTCAAGGTTTCCGGGCACAATAACGGATAAAATCCATAATAATTATGATATTTTTGTTCAGAAAGAATATGCCGAGTGCGCTACAGAGCCCTTTTTTGGAAAAAGTGTCCAGAAAAAAGTTTTTTCTATAAAAACCTTTGCATTTATTTTTTATAAAATCCTGAAAGCTAAATTGCGAAAAAGGGCTCTGTAGCGCCCTTCGCAGGTGTACAAATAATATTTAAAAAAAAGAATCGTGAGAAAACATTGTTTCTTCGCTTCTGAATCCTTGAACAAAAATATTGACGAAATCCGAGCTCTTTGCTTACAAACATGGCCGGGTCCTTATCGCGCCCGACGTAAGCAGGGCGGACGTAAATTAATGGACGTGGGGTGTATTCCTATATTTATATTAAACACAATTATTAAGTTGTAAATGCTTACGAAGCATTGATTGTTATTAAAATTATCATACGGAATACTGCGAAGTCAATTGCCTCCCTATCAGTAAAAATTGGTATATATAAATTTTATTATGCGTACACGGGTCCCTAGGTAAGCTTGCTACGGTACTATCTTTAACCACGTGACCATAGGTCATTGCCATAAAGTATTTATATATCACATCGTAGTCCATTTTTTTTGGACCTTTTTCTTTCGGCCCCCAGGCGCCGCTAATCCAGTATCCGACACCCTTAAGCGCTTTTATCACGATTGAAAAGCAGCCATATTGGATTCTGCAATTTCGGTCAGAGCCAATTGGTTGACGGTTCCCCACTACTTCTGAACCACTGTGCATTTTCGGGAATGGTTCACCTTATCTAATTCCACCATGGATACAACATTATATTTGATTGTCTTTATGATATTTTGTCGCTTGTGTGTAAAGCCTTGTGTCCACGGTCCGAGAATTCAGTCCGAGATTTCAGACACAATCCTGGTAACTAACTGTTTATTACCAACTGTTACCAGTGGTTGGTTGTAGAAATTAGCAACTGTTATGGAAAAATGGGACGCGCAGAATTTTCTGCAACATGTTTTCATGCAAGATTTTCACCCGAATTGCCCGTTTCCACCGTCCAATTTCTAGATATGTAGTTTTTTTTTTTTGGAACTAGAACTCGGACTGAGTTCTCGGATCGTGGACACAGCGCTTAAAGGGTCTTAATTTGATACATAGTTTCTTTTATTGACGTACATTATGTATTTTCTTTTAAGGTACAGTCCCATTCTGCCTAGGTTGCAACGAAAGGGAAGTAGAAGGACGCAATGCCGTTTGCGCGAAATTTCAAAGGAAACAGATAAAACAGGTGAGACTGCACTCATTTTAACGCCTAATGTTATACGGCTGTATGAAGACAAGAATTGGAAATTCACGTTGGGATCATGGAGAGGTTCGGCGGCAACTTAGGTTTGTTAGGATTGTTCAGGATCAGCCAATTAGCAACCCACAGCACGGGGTCTCCGGGCTTAAGTTTGCAACACTGCGGGAAAAAATTTATTGATCGTTATTATTAACAAAAAGAAGGAAACTTCTAAAAGATGGTAAGAGATTTGAGAAAAGTTTTGCGTTACCAAAGAGAGAGCTTCCACAAGAACTGAATTAATTGTTTCCCACAAATAATCAGCTGCTGGTTCGTTCTTCAATAAGGGCTCGATGATAACTAGAATAAGAACGTTTATCACATACCTCTGAAAACACTGACGAGATGGCAAGAACTGCGAAATCTCGAATGGTTTGGTTGCATGTGCATTCAATACTTGAATTTGATGAGAAAGGAGCTTCAAAAGAATTAATAAAAAAAGTATCAAGCAGTGGTAGATACAACCGGGATATTTCTTATTTATCATGTGGAGACAATAGAGTATCTGTCTTTCCATTTTACATGCGTGTGTGGAACTAGAAGGATGGGAAGAACAATCTGTAACCAGGGAAAGAAGAAATGCCAAGCTAATCCATTAGTTTTACGTGTAGGCGGTTGGATGCCTGAGTTTGTGTTTACGTTTCGGTTATAATGTTTAGGAGAATCTGAGTTGTCGGTCGGCCTGGATAGCTTAATTGGTTAAAGCACTCGCCCGGAAAGTGAAAGATCCGGGTTCGAATCCCGGTCCAGACAATCCGATCGGCCGACTCTTTTTCTCCTACAGTTTTCAGAAGTGGGATTGTGAGCCCTCGTGTCCTGTCTTTGTGTTTATGATTTGTTGGGATTTTCGCGGATACGTGGCCGAGGGCGGCCACATTTGTCAGGCTGGCCGAGCTGTAGGCGGTTGGATGCCTGAGTTTGTGTTTACGTTTCGGTTATAATGTTTAGGAGAATCTGAGTTGTCGGTCGGCCTGGATAGCTTAATTGGTTAAAGCACTCGCCCGGAAAGTGAAAGATCCGGGTTCGAATCCCGGTCCAGACAATCCGATCGGCCGACTCTTTTTCTCCTACATACGACAATTTTTTATTAATTTCTCGAAAACAAAAGACCATGCACTAAAATTCTTTCGAAGCACTTTTCTTATGAACTTAGGGTCAACTCAGACGGACAACTTCCGAACCACTTTCGAACCACGCGACAGCTACAAAACGATAGTCGATTGTGGCGCGAATGTGGCTGAATACGATGACGTCAAGTACTCATGGGGCGGTATTCATAGTCAGTTCTTATTCTTAAGCATTTGCTTAAGTCTTCCCCCTACAATGTATTTATATTATGAGGGGGGGACTTAAGCAAATGCTTAAGAATAAGAACTGACTATGAATACCGCCCATGGTCTACTCTTCCGTTACTTTCTACTAACACATATGTTTTGTCTGTGTTTTGCGAAATTCATTTTAAAAAGAGTGACGCATAAGTAGTTCATTCCAGCGACAAACTGACCACAACTGACCACCGTTTTGTGGTTGTCCTGTAGTTTTGTAGTGGTCCGAAAATGGTTCCCCTGAGTTGACCCTTAAAGTATTGAATACACAAGCAGCCAAGTCATTCGAGATTTTGCCATTCTTACCATCTGCTTGTGAGTTAATCGGAACAGCCTGTCGAGTTCTTAGATGAAATATCTAGACGCTTTATTGAGCTCTAAATTGATAAAGTTGAAATCTGTGATAAAATATCAATTCTGCCGAATTATTTTTTTAATAAGATGTCAGTGCATTACTATTTCAATAAACTTATTTCTTTTCTTATGTGCTGCACACAATTTCTTATAATCATCTCTGAATATAATAATCAAGTAGCTTGCTACTTTGTCATGCGAGTAATAAAAGTCAACAGCATTTTCCGACGAACATGAAATATACAAAGTATTAGGCGAATGCAAAAGTTCGTGTCCGATTTTTAGTTGAGTTTCAATTAGAAATTGCGCACGAACTTTTGCATTCACCTAATATTACAGAAAACTTGAAACAAAATAAACTTTATTACATTCAGGGAAGAAAAAGTGAATCTCTCTTTCAGCTTCTTCTCGAGTATTGCTCCCGTGCACTGCGTTTTTGAAAGCCTCGCCTCTCCTGCCGTACCTCGCTCTTATACTGTCAGGATAATACAATCGTGCTTCCGTGACCTGCAGTGATAGAAAATAGTAGAAGAATGTTTCAAGATGGAAATGTTTCCAGTTGATTTTACGCCGGATAATCGAGGTTCTCCTGTGCTTATAATACGAATTATAACGGTTTAAGTACAGGGTGTATAAAAAGTAATGGACACCCGTGATAGGGGTGAAAGACTTCGTGGTCGATGGACATTTGTAAAAGATTCGCGCCGCAAAATTGTTTATAACAATGAAAATGGTTGTTAAACTTTTTTATTACATGAATCTATTCTACTCGACGAGTTGAGAAAAAGTCTCAAAGGAGCCATATGCCGGAAATGCACCGTTTAGACGCTATAAAGCGTTATATTTTACGCAAAATTGTGATTGGGTAGCGCTACACACGCAAAGCGAAGCGCGTTCGGCATACGAAGGACAACGGCAGTTTCGATCTACCTCACAGCCGACGCGCGGAGCTAGAAAATCGATATCGATGGAAGGATTCTCCCTCTCTCTGTTTCTTAGTGGTTCCTGTCCTTCTCGATCTTACGCACACGCGTGACTGTTGACCTTCGAACGGACGAAGCGGTCCTTCTCTTTCTTAGTGGGCCCTGTTTCTCTCGCTCGCACTCCCTGCTTCGTCCGTTCGGAGGTCAACAGTCACGCGTGTGCGTAAGATCGAGAAGGACAGGAACCACTAAGAAAGAGAGAGAGAGAGAGGAAGAATCCCTCCGTCGATATCGATTTTCTAGCTCTGTGAGGTAGGTCAGAACTGCTGTTGTCCCTCGTATACGAACGCGTTTCGCTTTGCGTGTGTAGAGCTACGCAATCACAATTTTGCGCAAACTTTAACGCTTCATAGCGTCTAAACGGTGCATTTCCGGCATATGGTTCCTTTGAGACTTTTTCTCAACTCGTCGAGTAGAATAGATTCATGCAATAAAAAAGTTTAACAACCATTTTCATTGTTATAAACAATTTTGCGGCGCGAATCTTTTACAAATGTCCATCGACCACGAGGTCTAGTTTCACCCCTATCACGGGTGTCCATTACTTTTTATACACCCTGTACATATAAAAATTACCTTGGTTGGTCCCATGAGCAGCCTCCATTCCTCTATAGCGCGACGTTTCGCCAAAACGTGAACGATTATGGGACCAGATGCCATGTAAGCGACAAGATGTGCAAAATTCAACTGTCCATACTTGTCCGAATAGAATTCAGAAACTTGTTCCGGCGTGAGTTGCAGCCACCGCGTTTGATAGATCTCGAAACCTTCTTCAAATATGCGCCTATCGATCTCCTTCCTATAGACGATTGCTTCCGGTTTTATGATCATCAAAGTGCATTCGATTTCCGGTTCCTCTTCTATATCTTCTTCCTGGAAGCAGGGCTCGTGGATGATCACCGGAGGATGCCATGGTAGCTCTTCTGCCTCGTCGAGACACTCGCAGTCTGGTGGACAGACGAACTTGTACTGTGAAATGTTGAACAAAAGGGTAAAACAATTATTATTTCCTTATTGAATGGGTTGTCGGAGTTCTGCGAGAGTGGTACCGTTCTGGTGGAGCTTGAATAGCTCGAACAGACTGGCGATCCTTTGAACCCATCGCAGACCGTGTATCCAACATCAGACTGAGAGGAATCGTTTGGAACCCAGTCGTCTTTGTCTGAAACTGTGTCGCAGCTCGATCGTTTGGCAACGTTGTTTTCTACGCGATGCGGTTTTGAACATTTTTGGTAAAGCGTCACTGTTTCTGGAGCCTTGGGATCGGCGTCGGCTGTCTTTTCAGGACAGTCGCACATTTTTGTGTTTCCGAAACGAATACTTCAATTTGAATTGCTACATTAAGTAGTTCATATCGTTTTTCTCATTTCTGTGGTCAGATCAAGGTTAGAGACAACTCATATGACGTTGGTTCATGAATTCTATTAGGAACAGAGAAGCATCGGTGAATGAAGTTTAAATTTTTGCATTCTTTCATATCTACTCGATACAGGGTGCGTTCCAATCACTGATATATATACAATGGATACGGTATTGTAATAAGCCGCCTTGAAGCCGAATTGAAACTAGTTTTTGCATGCCAGCGCCGCTAGTAAGTGTAGAGAAGTAAAGTTCTTCCGCATCACACTAGCGGCGCTGGCATGCAAAAAGCCACTTTCAATTTAGCTTCAAGGAGGCTTATGACAATACCGTATCCATTGTATATATATCAGTGGTTCCAATCACTGATCAGTGGTTCCAATACATCCATTGAGTACATAGATCACAGCCAATGCACTGCAACCCCTTCTTCTACCAATAAGGTCAATACTTCGTTATTTACAATTACTGGTAATTCGATTTGGACCATTTTATTGTTATTGTCTTACATATTTTATTATTAAAAATATTGGAAAAATAATTAGCTTCTTTAATTCGAAAATTCAGTGGTGGCGTCTGATGAGCGTGCGGTAAGAAATAAATTCACATCGTGCATTATTTGCTTCTACTTCGAGTTGTAGTAATTCATGCATATTTCATGTGCTACAAGTGGAAATATTCTAGGGAATTTTTCTCTGCACCACCATGCACGTATAAAATTCATGCAAGCATCCAACATTTTTATTATTTTTATTAATAAAATATGTAAGACAATAACAATAAAATGGTCCAAATCGAAGTACCAGTAATTGTAAATAACGAAGCAATGACCTTATTGGTAGAAGAAGAGGTTGCAGTGATCTATGCGCTCCATGCGCATTAAGGGTGATGCGAAACGCACCCTTCTTGTTGGTTGACAGCACATTGACAGGAGTCATTTGTGATACTTCTGGTTAAAGGTTACAAAAAGTTGAATTTTGATAAAACTTAGTGTGTGCATAACTTTATTATCCTACCATCCCTATAGCAAAGAGTAGGTATAATAAGAGGCGACACTCCAAGTGTCCCTTTAAATTGGCTGTGTCATTTCGTCTCTTTCTAAGAATGAAATTACCGATAAAAACACCCTACGGACATTTAAATTGGCTGTGTAATTTTGTTTTTCTCTAAAAGTGGTTTTCTTTTCGAGTGTCGCCTCTTGTTGTATCTACTCTTTGCCTATAGTATGAAATTGCATGAAACATGCAACATGCCACTTCTAGTACTTAAATTCGGCTATAGGGCGCACCACTGATTGACCTGCAAAGCTTATTTTCCCTTCCGTCTTTCGCCGCACCCCCGCAGAAGGAGGCACTGTCCTTTATGTCATGTAATTCATGCATGTTTCATATCGGAGTTTATTATCTGGTATCGATACTATTGGTTCGGTATCGGTCCAATCACTACCCATGTTCTAGTATTAAATGTTTAGTGAAATAGGGTGAGTATTAAATAGTATGTTGCCCAAACTTCAAATCTCAAGCGCCTGTTGCCGAGCAACTGGTCATACATTGGCGCCTAAAAATGCTTCACATGTTTCTACCGAGAATTGAAGTCACCATCGCGACGGGGTATTGAATAGATAGGTGCGGAATTCATAGTCGCTTCTTATTCTTAAGCATTTGCCCTACAATGTAATTTATATTACTAGGGAAAGACTTAAACAAATGCTTAAAACTAAGAAACGACTATAAATCCCGCCCTATCTCTTACGCAGTTTCCTGTTTCTGTTAGATCAAACTGTATTACCCATTCAAAATTGGAAAACTGAATTTAATTTCTTCTGGTAATAAATAATGTTTAGCTCCAGAATTACTCT
Source organism: Perdita meconis (assembly GCA_030770465.2). NCBI lineage: Eukaryota > Metazoa > Arthropoda > Insecta > Hymenoptera > Andrenidae > Perdita > Perdita meconis. The sequence continues at coordinate 23,518,103 of JASKOS020000002.1, forward strand.
AAATCGTGTTGAAATACTTTAAAAAAAAAATACTGTAACATATACATATTTGTTCTTACATCACATTGGATTATTCGAAACGTAAGAACATGTTAAATACAAAACCTTTATCACCTAATTCTCAATAGATTTTTACATAACTCTCAATTACTTTATCTGATCTGTCAATGCAATTAATAACAATCCATAGTATTTTTCTATGGATAAGTAAAATAATTTTGAAATAAGACTTGCATTTTTCCAGAGAACCCGGAAATGATGGAACCTAACGGGAGTAAAGTTGGAGAAATCGTCAAAGGCGAAACGGCGGGCAGAGTCGTTCGTCCTGAAATAGTGACGGGGTTTCGAGCAACGAATATACGTAAAACAAGTATCTCAGTGCCGACGAAGCTGGACGATATGGAGGATCTTAGAATCGATAGGCAAAAGGTGAGTTTGGATCGCATAATTATGAAGTTTGTCTTGAGACTTCATGTACAAAGAATTTTACATATTGCAGAACATTAATTAGTTGATTTTCTATAGTTTCATTAATAATATAGGTTATACCAAATACTAAATACATCATAGTTAAGGGAAGGGGAGGGAAAGGGGGTGCCACCTCTGACGCCTGAAAATCATAGATTTATTTAACAAATGTTTTTTGTTAAATAATAAATTTAATAAGCTTCGCATCAACTTCAAAATCAAATTTATATTTTTTAATTTATTTTGGCTAAAGTTTGCCTAAAGTTAAAATAGTAATTAAAATCTTTGTAAATACCTACGTTCACAGACTTAAAGACGAAAAGTACCTTTGACACATTCTTATATTAATTTATTAAATATTAAACTTTATATTACCACTAATTTTAACTGGCCGCACGTGTCCGAAATAGAGAAAATAGTTACAATTATAGTGTTATAGTAACAGGCAAACTGTTTTGAACTTTTGCCAAAATTTTTCATCTATTTCTTCTAAGTTTACGAAAAAATGTTTTAAGCAAAATTTAGTCAGTCCTTGGTTGATAACGTATTCCAGTAATGAGCATTACAAAAGAACCTTTTTATTTAATAAAAAATTGATATTACCTCAATTTTCTTTTCTATAATTGTATATTTTTCAAGCATTAATCAATGTATTCTTGCATTCTCTTTAAAAAAGTATTAGGGTAAGGTGAATGTTCCAATTTCTGCTCATTCAAGAGTTCACTCGTTATAAAAAGGATATAAAAAATTTGTTTGCAGTACAAATTTGCAAAGTAATTGATTAATACCTCGATAATGAATCAATTAATTCAACAATATTTTAGAAAGATGTTATATGACGTTTAATTATTAATAATGGCTAATTCAATGTAGTACTCTAAATGTCCGTATTTCTGCTCACGACAAACAACTCACAAAAAATCTAGTAAAAATCCAGAGTAAAATACAGTAAACGTTTTTAGTATTAAATACGATTTATTTCTGCACACACTACATTCGGTCCGATTATCGAATCACAAAGAAATTGCTGTTCTTTAGTCTAATCAGTAAGAATACGATCAGAACGAGTAAGTTCCTTGTTATAAAATTTTTTTCGTTGCTTACAAGCACTTTCTTTCTAACAAACCTGTGCATCACTCGCATGAATGATCAAAGAACTTATAATTATTTTTTTACAATTATAGTACAAATGTAACATTTATAATAATAAGAAAAATACGAAGTGATTAGAAATCGGGACATGAGCAGAAATTGGGACATTCACCTTACCTAAGTTATGATTTTTGTTCTGTTTTTGAACGTAATCGAAATTTCGGCTCGAGCCGTTAAAGTTTTCTTGACGGACAAGTCATAGTAAAGCAAATGTAACAACAGCGTAACAAAACTCTCGAGGCGTTTCGGCGACTATGCTTTTCGTCGCGCTGTCAAATGCTGTCAAATACATTACCGACAATTACAATTACATTACACTTACCGACAGATTTCTTTTTTCATCGATTTTTATGATAACGTAATCAAGATGATTAGTAAATACGTGGCATCGCTTGCGATCGTAGTTCCAAATTTACGCCTTACAGGAGTGACAAATTGACAAAAATCGGATTTCAGTGATATTCTATTATACATATAGTGTCAGGAAGTGCACTCAACTGCGATATGAGTGATTAAACCATTTTGCTTGTTACGCCTGCATCTGTCTCAAGGTCTCACTTTCGTACTTTCCAATTCTTTCAACATATGGTGTCAATTGCTGTTCAAACAGACCCACAGCGACCTTTGTCTAAATCTACTGGCGAGTGTTATACCCGCAAAATTTTTTTTTTTTATAATTAGTTTATTTTAGGTCGCATCAACATCATAGGTTATTAGCGACCACTATGATTATTTAACAGTTTATATTGGTAAAAAATTTATTTATGCAATTTTCGAGACGTAAACTTGGAACTACGAAATCCCCTGTCTCTCTCGCGCATCGCGTGCACGTATACCGCTCCTGTTGTCTGTGTTAGTGTGCGCATACTCTCACGCTCGGCTGAGTCTCCTCGTTTCTTTTTTCTTACCAAAATGGCGGTACTAAGATCACTGAATGATAAATATTTTGAAATCGTCTTATCAATCGGTGTTGTCCAGTTCTCCAATCTTAGGTGATCTAGAAAAAAAACATTTAAATTATAAAACAAGAAGTCTCACGACTCTCGGAACGAACCTCGTAAGATATTGTTATTCCAGCAGAAAGAAAACAAGGAAGTTAAATTCTAAATTTAGAACAGTTTTATTTTAACTCAACGCGGATACCGTTCTCTTTCACAAATTGCATGACAACTGCGTCAACAAATTAAACACTGCTTTTCCCGGCGATATTAATGTTGACAGCGATGGTACACGCTTCTCTCGTGAACATGCGCGTCTGCGAATCAAACAACAACAGCATCGTTCGTACCCTTGACCGCGAATAATTGCCAGCTGTTCGCGATCAGCCAAGCAATCAAGAGTAGCGTTACGTTGTCCCGGCGCATTTATCAGCAACGTGTTTACCGAAGACGGAGAAAAGGAGTCTGAAGCCGAAGGCGCGACGCGACGTCTTCTTCTGCGACGAACTCTGGCTCTCGCGTCTTTCGTTTGCGCATATTCTAGTGATTTAGTGAATTTGCCTCATCGAGGCATACGATATCACGCGATAAACTATCGATAGACGGTGACGCTTTATGAAAAGAGCGGACGAAAAGACGTCGTTGCTATCCATGAATGAGAAGGATGGCAAGGACCACAGATACAGCTCGATCTATTCACTGGAACGGGCGCTCGCCGGTCTTGGAAAACCGAAATTGGATGTTATCGAGGAGGTTCGTTATTGGTTGAAGAGACTTTCGGTGGATTTAGTTGGTTAGAGGTATGTTTACACCTGGCGAATGAGCATGAGCGAATTTGAACGAACAGCAAAGTTTTGGTTTGTCCTGCGTTCATTGCAATTATTTATACAAATTTGAGTTCAGAAAAATTAATATACAGGGTGTAACAAAAATGTTGCAGTTCGTTGAAAGGGAAAATTTCTGAGATGATTTTAAACAACTTTTTTCATAGCGAAAATGTTAGGTGGGCCTTTATTAATGAGTTATTAACGAAAAACACCGACGAAAAATGAGTTATTAACGAAAACCGATGAATTTCAGCGCGGGCTCCAGCTGTGAGTGGTATTGGTACCATCATTAATCTGTTATACTCGCTCCCTGATTGGTTGGTGTGTTTCGTTAATAACTCGTTAGCAAAGCCCCACCTCACATTTTCGCTAAGGAAAAAGTTGTTTAAAGGCATCAGGAACCACCCCTTTCAAGGAACTGCAACATTTTTGTTACGCCCTGTAGGGTAATGGTCCTTTTAATGAGCCTGTACCTATTAATGTGTCTTTACCGCGAAATGAGTTGTAAAAAAGAATACCTTTAAAAAATAAAAGAAAAACAATTTTTTAAATTAAGTTAAACTATTAAACTTGATGCAAAAAAATGTTTTTCTTTTATTTTTAGATAAATTCCTTTTTTGTAACTTATTTAAATGTAAAGACACACTAATAGGTTCAGGCTCACTAATAGCGACCAATACCCTATTTTATAATGTAAAGCTTCGTTGTGGCAAGTGTTTTAAAGAGTCATGTCTAATAACTATGTCCATTTAAGAGGGCATTTCACTGTAACAAGCAAAAAAATTAGTGAATTTTCGGGATTTTTTTTTTATAATAAAAAGTATTTGACAATTCAACTGAAATTTTTAGTGTTTCTTATACTGGCTACTATATTTTTCATTTTAAAAAATTGATGATTCTTTTAAACGCATTTTTCTCAAAACCACTTTTTTCACTGACGCAGGTAAAATAAAAAAACTATGTGATCGCTTCGGTTGAAAATTTTCCACATTGCTCCAAAAAATATCTGGCTTTCGTTGCCATCAGAATCATACAATTTTTACATCGGTGAACAATTGAAGAAAGACACCTTTTCAATATTTAATCTTTTAATATGCGCCTTCTTGTCAATTTTTTTATTTACAAGGATAAATCTGCTACGGACACAAATTGTAATTATATTAATCACAAAAATTGTGGAATTTTTTATTTTGGATCGATGTGTCACCAAGAATCACCTGCGCCAGCGACACATTTACATTTACATGCGGTAACCTTGACCGTTTGTTAAACTACGTAAAGTATCGTTAAATGAAAAATAAAAAGCATTATAATATAGTCTGAAACCAATATAATGAAAAGTACAAATTTCAGATGAATTAAAAAAAAATCCCGAAAATTTACTAATTTTTGGCGCGTTACAATGGAACAACCCCTTAAGGGCGGAGAGTTTTCCGAACGCGAGAGTATGCGCACACTCACACAAGCAACGGGAGCAGTATATGTGCACGCGATGCGCGAGAGAGACAAGGGTATTTTGTATTTCCAAGTTCCCGTCTCGAAAATTGCATAAATAAATTTTTTGCGGGTACAGCACTCATCAGTAGATTCAGATAAAGAGCGCTCAGGGTCCCGTTTGAACAACAATAAACACCATATGTTGAAAAAATTGGAAAATAAAATAGACTTACATTTCTACAGTAATTAAAAAATATAAAAGTACTAAAATTAATATTTTTAAAATGATTTTCGAAGCGATCTTTAGAAGCTGTTTAAAAAGCTTTGCTCCGATGACGCAAGTGATATCAGCTGTTCAATTTATCTGGAATAAAAGATTCAAATAGATTTTTGATCAGTATGATTGTCGCTATCCCGGAACTATGCCGTGCTTGTTTATTAGGTGTAAACACACCTTAATGCATCGAGAAGATTGGAGGTTGACAGATTAAGATTCCAATCATCTTCGATAATGTTTACTGCATATTGTATTATTTTAGTTACAAAGAAAACCACGTTTTCTATTGAACGGAGTAGATGAATACCTTTTTTATATTTTAGAACTCTTTTTAGTTACTAATTTCGAAATTATGAGGTACAACTGTGTGGGAAACTGGTAACATAGAGCTCTATGGAACGTTGGTCAATGAGCAGACAAGACAAGAACAGAGTTTCCGTCGACGAAAATCATCTTGAAAAAACAGCACCTGCTCTTCTCCTCGCAAGGATAGATTAAATGTGAAAAATACACATCGCAAGAAATCTATCTAAGAACAGAGATTTATAATTCACTAATTATGCAGAATTTCCTATCGCATAATAAATATTATACCCCGGAAAATCCACAATCTCTCACTTTCTTCTTTCTCTTGTTTTCCCTTTCACAGAATCGACCCTTTCAAACGTAAATGGATTAAGAATATCGCTACCTGTTCGTTTTTCACCTCGCAAAAGGCGATTACGCAATGTTTACTATCGCCATCCTGTGCATTCGAGCTACTTCGGCTCCAGGTTTCCTCGAAAGTACAGTAAAATCTGCTTAAACCTAGGCAGTTTTCTTTCTATACGCCGAGGCTAATGCCTCCAACCACTATTTTTTGTCGACTTGGACCGTGGGAACTTTCTCGGTCGCGAGCTCGACTCCCGAAACAATGGGCTATAAAAGACAAGGATAGCACTAGGCATTTAAAAATACTCGTGACTGATTTTCACCTTTTTCCATCGAATTTTCACGAAAGTGACGCCAATTGATTCCTTACACTCGACCGATTAAAAAAATACCAAACACGACATAATTCGGTCCATAATTAATGAAATAACGAAACAAATTAATTTTCACGCTTCAATTCTAACTTTACTAAAAATAGTCCGATTTACATGAAATTTGGTGTTATTTTAATCGGGAGAACGCTTAGAATCCAAGGGTGAAACTTTTGTATCGATACGACAACGGATAAGATCGCGGAAGCTAAGAAAAATTGACGACTCAGCGCTCGAGCGACCCTAACCACACGCGTAATCCAATGCCATTGCTTGGCGAATATCAAAAAATACCGCGTAGTCAGATGTGAAATATTTCCTCCCTGAATTTTCATCGGTTACTAATTATTGTCGAATGTTTATAAAAATGATTCCACATACTTTTTTACATTTTTCCGATGAAAATTAGTCGAAATACGACATAAATCGGACTATTTTTAGCGAAGTTAGAATTGAAGCGTGAAAATTAATTTGTTTCGTTATTTCGTTAATTATGGACCGAATTATGTCGTGTTTGGTATTTTTTTAATCGGTCGAGTATAAGGAATCGATTGGCGTCACTTTCGTGAAAATTCGATGGAAAAAGGTGGAAATCAGTCACGAGCATTTTTAAATGCCTTGTCTATTATGGTCCCATTGTTTCGGGAGTCGAGCGCTCGGGCTCGAGTGTCCAAACACATAAAAATCAATCAAGCGAGAAATCGGAGGTGCGAGATTCACTTCCCACTTCGTTTAAGTCTTGAAATACGGACCCGATTGCCTGAAGCTTATGCAGAATGTACTATAGTTCTGAAGCTTCGCCTGCAGCGATCAGATTCCTTCCTCCTTATCGTTCAGTAAAATTCCTCTTTGTTGCGTCGTTTGCTCGGTAAACGCAGCTCTGTGTTTTCGACGTTCAATTAACGTCTCCTGAACCGGATCTTTGAGATTTCAGAGAATCGATAATTGAATTGACGACGGGATTTTCGCAGGGAACCGCCTCGAAGTTCGCGAGATCGGAGAGCGACAGTAGCAGCGTGACGTTCAGCAACAGCGGCTCAACGCCAAATGGAAGTCCGCTTGGCTCCGACACGGAGGAAGAAGCGATCGACGAAGAGCTGGCCAAGTGAGTAGATTTGCGTATTTCGTGTCATTTTAGCTACGGGATTGCAAATTCGTTGTTGATACAATCAATTAGATATAAAAAAAAAGTCTTGTAGGTGTGATTGTAAACGTGTTGCATAAATTGTATCTGTTGTTGCGTAGTCAGAATCTAATTGTACCACTGTCATAAATAATGCATCGAGAGTGAAGTGAATGAGACTGGTTGAATGGAACCCACGTTTTGTCCTGTGTTTCTCACTGCGAACAATTGGTCAAATTGTCGATGCCATTTGTGGTAATAGCACACGGTACTTTTTTTGCATATTGAGTGACGTCATCGTTTAATGTATTTTTCATTTCCGTATCAATTATTAGTAGAATTCGGATGTTTATGCAAATGCATATAGGAAACAGATAACGCAATAGGACCGATACAAATTCTTTGCATTTTTTTATTTTGCTTTGCATTGTAATACTATACATCACATAAAACATAGGAAGTTAAATTGCAGAAATGAATAAAATCAACGAGGATGTCATTATCGTAACGAAAAATGTTAAAAAAATTGTAACTTATAAATTACTGTTGCCTTAATTTTTTATTAAATGAGACAAAATTGTAGAAAATAAAATAGAAAAGGAAGTACAGGCTTTCACAAAATTAAGGAATCACTAAATCTTTATTGAATAATTGTCGATTTTTGAACTCATATAACAATATATTTTTTAAACATTTCTTTGCTTTACAATTTTTCAGTTAAAGTTTAATAACCTTCATTTCAATTTCTTCTTTACTTTTGTATTTTTGAATAGCCTCCAAAATTTCATGCATTATTTACATTATAAATCAGGACTACAACCTTGGAAATTGTTTTCCTCAACTAATAATCGCTTTTAAAGTATTTAATAAAAAGTTCATAGGAATCTTTGACGTCTTTAATACAACTCTTTTCCTTGATAGAAAATGTATTCAGAGTCTCATGCTTATTAAATTTGAACATCGATCGCTTAGACTTGACACATTTTCCAAAAACAACTTACAATATCAAAAATAAAAAAAATATTAGAAACAGTACATACTTAATCAGTAAGTACATTTTGCCGGAAATGTTTATATTTTTTTAATCCTGTTTACCCAAACAATTTATCTAAAAACATTAAAATTCTTCTCCATTTCTAGTAATGCAATCAATCTGGGCCACAAAAGTCGAGGTGATAAGTCTATACTTATATCTCATCCGTGTTTTCGTCTTCGTCTCCGATAGCGTAATACTTGTTCGACTTAATGACGCAATCATATCGTCATCATTTATCAGTACAAATAGCGGTAATACCAAGTGACGATCGAATAATTACTACCGATGTGCGGGTACACGATATTCTGGGAATTTTACTTGGGTTGGAAAAGTTTTTAATCGTATAAGTATCCTGCTTTTTCATAATTCTTGAATCGGATTTTGTACTTTAACTTTTAGGTCGAGAATGATTTGCGTGAAATAATATTTTATTTTAAATTTAAATGAAAAAAATATAATTGACAATTAATTATTTTACTTTTTCTGATATTAGTTTTGTTCTCGTGGTTGTAACAAAACGAAGGTTTAGAATTTGGTTGTCGTATGAAATAAACTGAAATTAAAAAAAAAAGTTTGGTTAGTGCAATTATGCAGTATATAGTAATTTATTTACAGACAATATTAGGGTATTATATCATGGAAATATTGTTACAGCTACGAGAAGCAGATTAATGGCAGAAAAAGTGGAACAATTATGTTTCCTTCATTCAAATTTAAAATAAAAATAATATTATTTCACACAATATTTTCTTTCCTTGTGAATTTTTACATCTAATTATACTAAAAAATAAGGAAATTATTCTATACCAAAAAGTTCAAATCATGAAAAAGCATCATGCTTATACGGTTAAGAACTTTCGCGGTTCAGACCACATCCGACCTAAATTCAGCTTTCACTTTCACACACTTTCGGAATCCCGGCTCGACTCGACACGACTACAACTTCGGGTGCCCGAAATCGCGGGTACTCGAACATTACAAACTTTCGGGATACCGAACTTTCAGCGACCCGACCCGACCCGTATTTTCAGGTACCCGCACACCCCTAATAATTACTCATTATAGAATCCCACAGGTGTGGGAAGCATTAATTCAACGACCTATTCCAAATATCTGAAGTAACCGAGTTTTTTCTCGACTGTGACACTTCTCGAACGATTTACAAAAACTATTTCATAGTTTCCACGTTGACTTCTGCGACAAGAATAATACTAAAAAAGAAAACAAGAAATACAAAATATATAGTTGATATCTAGGTCTATGTATAGACGACGCTTCTATAGATTCTTCTTTTTCCCATTGAATTAACTATTGTCTTCCATTGAAATTACTATTGTAATTTTCTCCACACCCAGAAGTTACAGAGTTTAGGTAGAAAACTCTATGACGTCATTCCAGCCCGAAGCCTCTCATGAATCTCTTGCTCCGAAAACAAGTTCTCTTCGGGTGTAAACAAGCTCTGACGTACCTACTCTCGCGTGAACCTGTCGTTCACCCGGACGAAACCATCGGAGGGCCTTCGGATTCGACCTTCTTTCTATCGCCACCGGGTTATCGCGATGCGAATCCGCCTCGAGCCTCTCGCACTCGCCTTGGCAGTCAGTCTTGTTGTTCGTTCATTCAGGATTGTCTGTATTTTCGTCTACCAGTTCCCGCTGCGAATGCACCGGGTGCGTTCAACTCCCGTTCGTCGTCGCTTAATCGAGTCACGGTAAGCCGGTTGCATTCTGCGTTCCGTATCGTTATTTACCTTCGAAACACCGGCGTGATTTATTCCCGCGATAACGGTTTCGATGATTCGAAGAGGGAACATTTGAAGATAACACGATGATGCCCAGATACGATGTCGGCAGCGCTATTTCGCTGCAAAGGTATACGTTAACGAAAGTGTTCATCTTTGTGCAGTGATTTGTCATGGTGTTTCCTCTGTTTTAACACGCGACGATGAATTGCTAGGGTGCCGCTACAGGCTCCTCCGCGGAAGAAGAGCAGAGTCGTGCCGTCGATGATGAACCAGAAGCTGGGGAACGATTCTATGGAGCTTTCCGGTGCGCAGAGTGCAAACTCTACGATAACAAGCGTTAACAGCATTAGCAGTCTGCTGAAGGAGAAACTGCAATTATCCCTTCCACAGGCTTTGCGCAGCAGTAAGAAGAGACAGAATGCTGATTATCGGTAAGCCGAAAAACTGATTTGCCGTGAAGCTGGATTTTTAAGCGTGGGATTTTTCGTAGACTTCGGGTCTTCGTCGGGATTCTGTTCCTCTGCGTCGTTTTCCTTGTGGGATTCGCACACATTTATTATACCCAGCATGTGCTGCAACGGGCGTACTTCGATAAATTTAGGTGAGTGAACTCGAGAATGGGACTGAGAAGTTGTAGACAATTTTTTTTATAAAATAATTCAATTAAACACGTTGAGCTTAGGAATGGTGTTATTTTTATGGAGAATTTATTAGAGAATAATGTTTTTTGAAGATAATCATACTTATGTGATATGTGGTTGCGTACGAATTCAAAAGACTAATAATAATATGAGGTATTCAAAAATAGTAATATGAGATATTTAATTATTTATCTTCTCGTGGTTTTTAACATTTACCAAACACATCGTTGAAGTCGCTTAAAAAAAGTAATAAACTAGTAATATTAAATATATGGAGTTTCATTTGAAAAAAATTCATTAAAAAAAAGAAATATCTCATTAAGTTCGTTCCATGAAGTTGAACAACTTTTATGTAAAGTATTTTTTTTTTAATATTCAGTATTTCAGGAAATAATAGTGTCTATACATATACATAAACCGAACGTACTATATAATTGTTCGTTTTTTTGCTTCTTATTGATTATGAATATGTGATAAGTAAGTTATAATAGTGATAACAGGATAAGAGGGTACAAGGCGAGGTACCAATATGGACAGTGTTAATAAGCATTGACGTAATTACACGCAAATATTGACGTAAAATACATAAAAATAACAAAATAAAGTAATCAAACCGTGATCGAAAATTAAAGTGAACAATGTATCCAATAACATGATAGTTTAATTTGCTTCGTTTAAAAATTTTCCCAAAAACCGCTTTTTTTCCTGCTCGAATATAAAGCTATGTAAAGCTATGTTTATATTGGGCAAAACAACAACGAACTTTTTGCTAATATTCTACAGCAAATTATGGATATCATGGTCATAAAATTATTATAGCCACGGTATAAAAATATATATTAGGATTAAAGATATGAGGCTTTCACGGCCCGACGTCATACAGCTCTCACTGTTGAAGCTTTCGGGTGTAAGCCGTGTCCATGAGGAAATGTTTTCCCAACGTTTGGCTAGCATTGCAGCTGGCTTCTTCAGGGGATCGAAAGACACACTGAAACTGACGTGTGTCTGGCGCGGTGCGATATTTAAGTGTACCGAGTGTAAGTTCTGGATCATTGAGCACCAATGAAACGATGTTCCGGTTCACTGAGCACCAATGGTATGGTGTTGTTTTTAATTGTTCAGCTGAACATTTAAAAAACTGGGAGGAGGGAGCTCCAGATTGGGTTCAGGTGGTAACCAGTGTCCCTGTTGATGTTGTTAGGGTGCTTCATTATCTCCAACGTTTCTCGATGTTTTCTGGGGAAGTAGCCTCTAGTATTGGCTAGGATCTTCGTTTCGTTGATGAGTATCTTGTGTCCTGTTACCTTCTGATGTTCTGCAACAGCAGATTGTATATATCCCAATCTGGTGCAGCGCTCATGTTCTTTGAGCCTTGTGCTCGCGCTCCTCCTAGTTTCGCCAATGTAGACTTTTCCGCATGAACAGGGTATTTTGTATACCTCTGCTGATGAGAGAACATTTCCTCATGGACACGGCTTACACCTGAAAGCTTCAACAGTGAGAGCTGTATACAGAGTGGGGCAATAACTATTAGCACCTCAGATATCTCGGAAACTATAAGTTTCACAGAAATATTTGCTGAAATAAAATTGCACAGTACGAAGGGGGCCATCCTTGCTGTCCGGGTATAGACAATGTTTGAGGTTGTTCAAAATTAAAGGTTTATTTTAAAAAATACCAAAAAATCGATATTTTCGACCAAGAAAAAAGAAATTCTCCCCTCTTTTCGTGATGACTTCCAGTTGTCGTAACTGAAAGTGGCGTCCAACATATACAACACACAAATATAAAAAAGGAATGCAGTAGATCACATATGCAGTGAAAAATGATATAAAATGTAATGTATTGGATGCCGCGTCCAGTCGACGCTTTTTTTAAAGGCGAATTAATAGTATAAGTGATCAAATTACTAGAACCACCTCCTGTATACTTCGACGATTTATTATTATATGATGCCCTAATTACATTGCATTCTTATAATTTTTCTACGAGGCTTTGATGACTGGAAACTGAAAATATTCACTAAAATGATGTAAAGAATAGTTTCAAACAATCCCAATATACAGGGTGGAGCAATAACTATTAGCACCTCAGATATCTCGGAAACTATAAGTTTCACAGAAATATTTGTTGAAATAAAATTGTACAGTACGAAGGGGGCCATCCGGTGGCGATAATAGTTTTTTTGCAGGTAGAGGTACTTCGGACATTTGAAGGTCACCTCTATTTTTTTAAATGGATCGGTATGTTTTTGCTTCCGTATCATGATAGAGGATCTTAAAACAAGTTCAACGACCTATTACATAAGGTCATTGAAGGTCATAGAAAGTAGAGAAAGGCGATAATACTTACGGTTTTGGTAGTAAATGAATCGTCTTTCTCTACTTTCTATGACCTTCGATGACCTTATGTAATAGGTCGTTGAACTTGTTTTAAGATCCTCTATCATGATACGGAAGCAAAAACATACCGATCCATTTAAAAAAATAGAGATGACCTTCAAATGTCCGAAGTACCTCTACCTGCAAAAAAACTATTATCGCCACCGGATGGCCCCCTTCGTAGTGTACAATTTTATTTCAGCAAATATTTCTGTGAGACTTATAGTTTCCGAGATATCTGAGGTGCTAATAGTCATTGCTCCACCCTGTATATTGGGATTGTTTGAAACTATTCTTTACATCATTTTAGTGAATATTTTCAGTTTCCAGTCATCAAAGCCTCGTAGAAAAATTATAAGAATGCAATGTAATTAGGGCATCATATAATAATAAATCGTCGAAGTATACAGGAGGTGGTTCTAGTAATTTGATCACTTATACTATTAATTCGCCTTTAAAAAAAAAGCGTCGACTGGACGCGGCATCCAATACATTAAATTTTATATCATTTTTCACTGTATGTGATCTACTGCATTCCTTTTTTATATTTGTGTGTTGTATATGTTGGACGCCACTTTCAGTTACGACAACTGGTAGTCGTCACGAAAAGAGGGGAAAATTTCTTTTTTCTTGATCGAAAATATCGATTTTTTGGTATTTTTAAAAATAAACCTTTAATTTTAAACAACCTCAAACATTGTCTATACTCGAACAGCAAGGAATATTGCAGGAACATTGCATGAATATTTAAGGTTGCGTAATGTTCCTAATGTTACAAGAATATTCCTGCAATATTCCTATGTTCAGTTTTTTGTAAGGAATATACTTTTATTAAGTAATATAATTGTTTTCGGTTGATTCACCCGAAAATACAGTTGGAATTAATCGCGGACTAAACGCATCGCGGAATTGCGGTTGACATGATATCTACCCTTTAGTTCATATAAAATCAAAACTTCCAATATAGTTTTATTTTATGCGCATATTGTTATCGTTTGTACTAAAGTTTGTACTAAAGTTCAATTTAAAAAGAAAACGATCGAATTAATTGTCCACAAGACGTGCACAAGTGTACACAAGATTTTCTAAACTTCGTTATTTCTTAAACTTTTTTAGTTATGTTTCTCACGGTGCGTTTTGCCATAAGAATACGCGTTACATTAAAAGTTGAATCATTTAAAAACTACCGAATCAGTTTTTTTTAATCTAGCTGGGATTTTTGCTATTGCATAAAGATTCATTCTTCCAATTTTCAAAGATTCTCGCCTATTTTTAATGCTACCGAAGGTCATCCTTAAACATCCAATTGATTTTTATTTTCAGGTTTAACAAAAACGAACGAGTGATGCACGTATACAGCAGCACCGGGGCCGAAGTAATCGCGGCGCGCCTCGGCGAAGGCATTCCTCGCGACACCGGAGTCTTTCCCTGCCTGCCCCATAACCAGAAGCAAGACTCCGTGTGCCTGGAATGGCTTCAACAGACGCGTTTGTACCTGGCGCACTCGAAGCACGAGGGCATGCACTGTTATCACGTCACCTGGCAGAGCCTCAATCCTTACTACTATCCCACAGACTGCTTCGACTGGTCCTCCAAAAGTGGCCACTGGTACGGCGCCGGCCAAATACAAAGCATGCCCTATCCCCTAGAACGAGGCCGCCTGGATTTAAGTCCCTTCATCACCGGCGACATCGCGAAACATCCGTTCGGTAACGTGTTGAAGAGGTACTTCCTGAACTCGAAGGGCGCGACGGTACTCGTCGATCCTGAGACGCCTCTCTACGTCTCGATCAACGCGAACAGGAGCAACGACTTCTGTCTGCAAGCGAAGTTCGACGCCTTCGCGTATATCAATCGATTGACGCCGTTGCCGCAGCTGAATTACACCATCTGCGCAACGGATAATATGAAGAACCTGCATTCCTCCATGGCGGAGAAGTCGCTGTGGGATGGATTGAAGCCTGATGAACTCCACGCGGTTCATTCGTTGCTTTCGGAGCCGGTTTGGCAGATCTCGCCGACCAACGAGGCTGCGATTTATAATTATACCGAGGACGTGATAGCTCTTGGGTTCCTGAGACAGGGACACGTTCTGTTGAGCGAGGAGTGGCAGCCGAGCACAGGCGACTTTGTGCTGGACGAAGAACGATTTCCTTCTATGGAGGAGACGATCAATATTATTCATCGTCGGGGGTTCAGGATAGTGTTCACCATCCAGCCGTTTATTTCCACGGAATCGGTGAACTTTAAGGACGCGGTTACGAGCAGGTTGCTGATTTCCGAGAGAGGAAGCGATCCGCGGATTCCAGCGTTGACCAGGTAAAGTACACTTTTTAATATTCAATTATAGTTCGGGTACTTAGATTGTTGCAGATGAAATAGCCGCTTTTGAATCTTTATATTAAGGGGTCTTTCCAGTGTGAACCTTTGAAAAATTGCCTTTTTTTGGGAATTTTTTTGAACTAAACGAAATTTCCAATCTAAATAAAGTTTTTCCTACTGATTAATACACTTATTGAGAGTACAAACAAATTTTTTTGCAATTTATAATAGTTTATTTAACTATATATATCGCACTGAATTGAGCGCCTCAAGAAAACGATGTAGTGCTTGCGTAGATGATTCCAGAAGAACGACGCATCTGAATAAAGAAATTCAAAATGGTTTTTAGTCGTCACGGATGTCGTTATCGTTGGAACCAAAATTATTTTAATTGATAAAAAATTAACCAAATGATGGAAGTTTGAATGTTTAAGTTCCGAAATTCGATGAATTTTTAGTCATTTGTTATTGTAAAAAGTATGAAATTGTTAATAAAACAAAGTTTCCGTGGTCCCTGCGATAGCCACTGATGTGTTGAATAATGTGTAAAAATTTGAGACTGATTAATCAAATAATTTTTTTGCAATCATCTACGCAAGCACTACATCGTTTTTTTGAGGCGCTCAATTCAGTGCGATATATATAGTTAAATAAACTATTATAAATTACAAAAAAAATTTGTTTGTACTCTCAATAAGTGTATTAATCAATAGGAAAAACTTTATTTAGATTGGACATTTCGTTTAGTACAAAAAAATTCCCAAAAAAAGGCAACTTTTCAGAGGTTCACACTGGAAAGACCCCTTAAACTTCTACAGGGTGTTTGGGATAGTATAGGCAAGCTTTGGAGGTGTGATCGATCACGTAAAAACAAACAAAAAACTTCTATATGACTTGGGTCCAAAACTCAACCATTTTTGAAAAAAACTGTCATAAACATTTAAGCTACAAACCGCTATAATTCAAAATAGGAACGTTTTTCGTAAGCAATTTCTTCGCTAAAATAAAGATTACGAGCTTGTTAATCCAATAAGTACAGTAACTGTGATATTGTTACCTCGTATCGCAAAAAAATATTTTTCTAACCCCCTAAATTACCCTTTAACATGGCGATAATTTAAGGGGTTAGAAAAATATTATTTTTTCGCGGTACAAGGTAACAATATCACAGTTACTGTACTTATTGGATTAACAAGCTCGTAATCTTTATTTTAGCGAAGAAATTGCTTACAAAAAACGTTCCTATTTTGAATTATAGCTTAAATGTTTATGACAGTTTTTTTCAAAAATGGTTGAGTTTTGGACCCAAGTCATATAGATGTTTTTTGTTTGTTTTTACGTAATCTATTACCCCTCCGAAGCTTGTCTATACTATCCCAAATACCCTGTAT
The DNA here is from genome assembly GCA_030770465.2 of Perdita meconis. Taxonomy (NCBI): domain Eukaryota; kingdom Metazoa; phylum Arthropoda; class Insecta; order Hymenoptera; family Andrenidae; genus Perdita; species Perdita meconis. The sequence continues at coordinate 23,534,862 of JASKOS020000002.1, forward strand.
TTAACAAACTTAAACATATTTTCTCAATCAAAATAGTCTGCATCAACCTCAAGGCACTTCTCCCTTCGTGATACGAGTGGCTACAAATAATACAAGACTCCCCATGTCTTTTTTCTCGAGGGGTCATGGGTTTTGGGGTCCTAGAGAGTCTAAATAAGGTAGGGCATCATGAGTAGACTGCGAACTTTTATGCAAAATAAAATTTTTACAAACACCGTTAAAGATTTGGAACTTGAATAACAGTATGTTTAATTTTCTAAATGTTGTAACTTGAATTACACTTTGGATATTTTGTATATTTTGGCATTTGTCAATAACCTCGAAGATTTTTAGAATATCTAGAATTGTCATAAATGCAGTCTAATCATGAGTAATATAGAAATATAAGCAAATAATGCTTTCTGCGCATAGAGCTTTATCTTACCTGAGTTCTTTAGAATCCCAAATCCATGACCCTTGGAAAACAAAGAAATGAGGAGTTTTGTAGGATCTCTAGTCACTGACGATACAATTACGTCTATCTCTACTAAAGAGTTTTTCTCAAAAGTATTTCTTCCTTCTTCGACTTGTTTGCATTCCTTTTGTTTAATTTCTGTCATCCCAGCTTAAATTCACACGCTACGGATTGACGTCACCAGCTTACCGCGAAAAATAAAAGAGATATTTGAAGCGGTTCAACTCTTCCATGCGAGTTTTAAAATCATTGTCACATGTGTCTATTACTTCTGGATATATGTATAAATATTTCCAATGAATTTTGTTTAGGATTAGATTTGCAGAGTGTTTTGATTAGAAAAATATAGTGACTAACAGGTTTATTCATGTGTATTCCAAACACTAATTAACTCTAAAATTCACAGTATTAACTTATTTCAATTTGGATCGTTTTCAGTTTCTACATTTATTTTTTACTCGGTTTCCAGGATTTTTGTTGTGCAATGACAACAGAATTTTCGGGGGCAGTAAATTGCGGGTGATAGAAATTGAAAAAGAGAGTAAAATGTTTTTACCTCGAAGTATTTATTTTTACGTCGTCAATAATTGCATACATTTCCGGTCTAAAACTTGAATTAAAATGTCTTGGATGAATAATATACATGTGAATAAAATAGAAAAGGGCGGCGCTAACTCTTTAAATCCGCTTCTGAATGTTAAAAATATATTTTTCAGAGTTCCATTAAATTTAACATAGTTTTCATTTACAAATATGTGAGTCACTGTAGAAGTAGAATCCTAAATTGTTTTATTTCGTACGTTTGAATGTATATGTTGGATAAACAAAATTATTTTCGGATGCTCTGCAAATTTCGTGACCTTGTCTGTAGCTAATACTGCATCAAAATCATTGTTCGTCCTGAATACTAAAGGTAAAGATATTGAAAAATGCTATTTAAATTTGTTACATTCTTTAAGTACATCATTAATTACATATTCAATATTCATATACTTACGGCATTTTTAAACTTACCTTCTCAGAATGTTATGTACAGTAGAACATGACTTTGATTATTCGACTCTCAATCATCCTCGATTTTTATTCGCTAATATTCCAAATATAAAAAATACGGTATAAAACTACAGTAGGACTTTCAGTAGTATTTTATATTAAAAATATTAAGTCGAATAATCGAGGTTCTACTGCATGTACAATTGTTGCAGTTCAATATTTGTACAGTTTTCAGATTCACTAAAATACTTCCCTTTCTTTAATTGTTGATCACATAACGCAGCAATTACAATATGTTTTCCTGTTATAAATATATTATTATTAATATGTTTACGTACTAATTGAAACATGTACTAAAACATGGCCGGTATTCGGTACCGTTGCTCTAATATATTATATAATACAAAATGTAGACAAAATATAGATATACAACAAAATTTATTTCTGATAATTTGAACTACAGTATGTCACAATGATTTTCTCTAAGTTATCATTTATAAAATCGTGCCTCTCGTCAGCTAAAATTGATGTATACGCCGAAAATGATCTTGCTACATCGCACATCGTTACAGGAGCATATTTATAATCCCTCCAAAACTGTTCCGGAATGTCTTGTGGACTTTCAACATCTACATCTCTTAAAATATTACTAATTTTACGCACTGCATCAAAGTCACTATTTGCTTGTAGCTCAGATTGAAATTTATATAAAACCTAAAAAATAAATCAGACGCAAGTTTAAAATCTTTATACACGCGTTAATATTAACAAAAATGGCACGTCTTACCTTCTGCCAATAATCTCCCGGTACATTTTCCATATTTTCGATAACGGTATTTACTAAATCCATGGAATGAGTCAAAGGTAAACCCAGCATCTCCAACTTTCTCATAGCCTCCGATAACGTACGAAAATGGGTTTCTATAAACGTCAAATTTTTCTGCATATCTTTAACTTTCAATATTTCTTTGGCTGCTCTAATCGACGGTGCCTCCTCTTCATTGAAAAGTTCCACAACGTCTTTGATTTTCTTCAAATGGACAGCATAAAAGAATGCCGCCTCCAACCACGTTCCCCATTTCGTTGAGACAGGTTCTGGCGGCAGCGGAATGTTCTTCAATTCATTTTTGTATCTTTCCACGCGCAATGGAGCTTTCAAAAATACTTCTCTAATAGTTGATATCAACTTATCAACTGCTGGGAATTGGAATCGCACTTCCTCAGCTATTCTGTTCAATCCTTGCCCCAAACACGTCACATGCAGCATATTCGGAAAGAATATTTTCAAATACCTGCCGGATTTTAGCATGTAATCCTTCGCGTCTGTAATTAATAGCAATATCTTTTCCTCGCCTCCTCTGGGCCACAATATTTTTATAGCCGAATCCACAAAACGTGTAATGCTTTGATGATTTATTTCGGTTAATTGTTTACACGCTAACAAGTGAGGCTGCATTTTTCCATTCTTGTAAAGCTTGCTTATAGTTAAATTTGCAATATTCCGACCAGCGGCATCCATCGTCTCGTCTACGGATATCCAGACATTATTCTTGCCAATGTCTTTCCGAATAGTTTCGATGGCCAAATGATAGCATTCGTGCAAATAATGTTTGCAAAACGTCGACTCGTTTGGAATATCCTGATCTGTGTATTTTTTTAGAAAGTTCCTCCACAGTTCGTTGTTCAAACATTTTCCAGGCATGTTCACGGCAACCATAGCTTGATACATGTTGATGTAAAAATGAGCGTTCCTCGACGAGTTTGCCTCGTTCAATGAATCGTTGTTCGTGTTAATAGCAAGAAGTCTACGATGCTCTTTATTCGTTGTATGCACTCCCGTATCTAAATGTTGTTTTATTTGCGATTTTCTGTCGCATCGAATCTGCTTGTCGCATATTTTGCAATAAGCGTCTTCTTCCTCCGCGACGATACTATTATCTCCCAGAGCTGCGATCCACTTGGACACCATCACGCGTTTGCAGTTCTTCGATTTAGGCATTTCCTCAATTTCTCAGTTCCTGATCGCGAGCGATTTCACTGTTAACGCCACTGTTCGACTGTTGCAACTGAACTGCAGAAAGACGAAGCGAAGCCAGCGTAGCGGACATCCACTGCGTTTATCTGGCTTGGTTATTCTCGCTCGATAAACTCAGTCGAACATGCGCGTATGCAAAATCTATGCAAAACATATGTATTTATGCAAAACATATGCGCTCGCGTAAAACATATGAGGTATGCAAACATATGCAAATGAGATACGTATTTTTAGAATTCTACCGTGACAAAACAAATTTCTGTTCGCGTTTCATAATTTTACTCATATACCAAAGATTGTATAAACATTCACTATTTGCATATTAAGCAAACAACTAATATTTAATACCGTCGATCTATTATCGAAATATCAAAATATTAAATATTTCAGTTAAAATAATCAACATATTTAGTAGTTCTTTTTATAAAAGTTTAATAAATGGGTCAATATTTTTTATATGTTAAAACTGATTTTGTAAATTTTCGATTTTGTTTATTGTTATTTTTTAACCGATTTTACGATTGACTCTTTTCCATGAAGATGATAATAAATCTGTTAAGAACTGGTTATCTTAGTTTATAATAATTGAAATTTGAATAAATCAGAAGACTGCGAAAGTTTATACAAATGTATATTTTTATAGGAACGGATTAAAAAAAACAGGACTTTCACAAAAATGTGTTTTAGTATCAGACGGATCTTAATAATACATTTTTTATTTTGCATATTTTGTATATTGTATGTATATATCTGAAATTTGAGACGCTTTATACTGTATACTGTAAAAAAACTAATGAATATATTGATTGAATTGAATTATATGAATTCTCTGATCCTATGCGAAAGTCTGTAATTACTATTATTCATTCTGCATATATTTTGCATACAATTTGCATATATTTCGCATACCTTCTGCATATATTTCGCATACCTTCTACATATATTTCGCATATATTTCGAATATATTCTGCATATTCACGTCATATCGAATATGCATAAGCATCCGCAGTCTAGCTATAAAAGTGCACGGCATATACATTGCAAATTCAAGTTATTAAACTGAAAATGTCGAGGTCAATTGAACTGAACCATAAAATTGGTAAAAAGCAGTTATAAACATTGAAGAAAGTGATAAATTTGGTTAACAAAGGAGTAAAACAAAATATTGATTATTAAAACAAGCTCCGTCCTGCAAAAATATTTAAAATTTTTCAATAGGTCTCCAAAAAGCTCTGAAATGAGATCAAAGCATTTATTTATAAAGAAATAATAGTTTTCTTTATTACTGCACACTATAAGCTTTTTCCTTTATGTTAGTTGAAACATCTGTTGTAAAGTGTGGTTTTTTAGTTTTATAAAAATATCATGAAGTGGAACGTGTTTATAAACAATAATTTTAAATATAGTAAGCTTCTTAGAAAAATATTGTTGCACAGTAGAGACATTGAATCAATTATAACACTTTCATAAAAAAATTTTAAGTTAGTCCTTTTAGTTAAAGTTTATAAAATTTATAAAGTGTTTAAATATATATTAGTGACATGAAAATTCACTGTTTTCTTATACTTTTTTAAATAGTTGGTAAACAGTGTGAATTAAATAATAAGTTTTTAACTTTTTGACATCTTTAAATTATATTTTAATATAAGAATGTAACACTAAAACTACCAAAGCCAAAATAAATATTATTTTCACTCAAGTAAAAATATCTTTTTTCAAGATATGAAAAAACTTTATTAACAGAACTTAGCCAGTATAAAAACCTGTATAAAATGGCATTCATAATTTTTTTGGAGTTACAGAAATTTCTGAAATTTCAAGATCATCTCCATTTTTTTTTATGGAGTCATATATATTTATTTATACATTTGTACATTTCATGATGCAGCTCGATATTCTCATAAAAAAGTATTATGTATGTATAATACGTACCATTATTAATGTAGAAGATATTTTAACTATAATTTTACAATCAACATTAAGAATATTGTTTCTATTAATATTATACTGACGTGCTATTTGATATGAACTAATGTTTGAATTTTCAATTACACCTTGAAGAACTTAAAAATTCACTTTGTTTAGTCATTTATCGTTTTCGGTGTTCGTTATTATGAAAAGTAAGAGTGCCAGTTTATTTTCATTTATCGTAAAGTTTGTGATACTTGGAGAGAAACTGGGCACCCTTACATAATAACGAACACCGAAAACGAATAATGACCGAAGAAAGTGAATTTTGAAGTTCTGCAAAGTGTAATTGAAAATCCAAATATGAGTTTGTACTAAACAGTTCGTCACTATAATACTAAAAGAAACAGTGCTCTCAATGTTGATTTCAAAATTAAAGTTATTAAATATGTCCCAAACTAATCATTTTTCGAAGTACATAAGCCATTCTATAGAGAATAAAATAAAAATATATAATTCTATTTAAAAAATAGCAAATCCACTACATAATTTGTTGATCTCATACAATTAATAATTAGATGTTTTATATGTGTTCCTACTATTTAAAATAATTAATGTATCTGTAGCTTGGAAAAAATTGTAGGACAAAGTTTTTCCATATCTTCAAAAACAACAAAGACATTCAAGTGCTAATTTTTATTGAACTACTCCGTTCCTATATTTAAAAAATCTAATGTTTAAACAGACAAACTTGTTTAGACAGTTTGTAGAAAAATTCATAATTGTTGGTATTTTTAGTGTCGCAATTATATCACCAGCGTTCGAGTAGTTTTGTGATTTACTTTATCTGTTAAAAATTACAAAGAGGCCTTTAATTATGGTTGAGGTCATAATATCACCAAAATCATAATTCATATCACTTTTTCATGTGACCATAACAATTCAATTACTCACCTTGAACATCCATACGCTCTACAGTACTACACCGTCCACTTATCGTTTCTCACCTCACTTCTATTTTGCATCTCGCTAAACCAAATTCTCTTCTTCGCAGATACAAACAGAGCAACAGCGTCGGAGTTCTAGACATAACCAACAACAAAACACTGCCCTGGCTGCAGTCCAAGCTGGAGAGCCTGATAATGAAGTATCACGTGGACTCGTTCTACCTCGACCTGGGCACTGCGCAGGACATGCCCCACTACTACAAGTGCGAGCAACCGCTGACGAACCCGGATCATTACAAAACTCTGTTCACGAGAACGATCCTGGGATCGGTGCCAGTGATCGGTGTCTCGGGCGCAATTTCCAGACCTCGCGCACCTGTCTTCGTCTCCCTCCCTCCGTTCTCCTCGTCCTGGAAAGCTATCAAAACCGTGATCCCAACTGTCCTAACCTACGGCATGATAGGATACCCGTTCATCATGCCCGGTGCCGTCGGCGGCGACGTCGCGTTGCCCATGTCTGACAACAACCCAGACAACGATTTCGAAGTGAGTCTGCCGGACAAGGAGCTCTATATCCGGTGGCTGCAACTGTCCACCTTCCTGCCAGTAATCCGTTTCACTCATTTGCCAAGCAAATATTCGGACGAGTCCGTGTTGGAGATCGCGAAGCGATTGACGACTCTCAGGCAGAAAACTGTTACGCCTCTGCTGAAGAAGTACGCGAACGAGACGCTGGACACTGGTTTGCCTATTATTAGACCGTTGTGGATGCTGGATCCAGGAGATCCAGCTTGCCACGTTGTGGTGGATGAATTTTCGGTGGGAGAGGAGTTGATAGTCGCCCCGGTTCTTTATTCCGGCAGCAGGCAGAGGGAGGTCTATTTGCCTGCGGGTGTGTGGCGAGACGGGATCGACGGTAGCCTTAGGAAAGGGTCCAGGTGGATTCATAATTACAGAGTGGCTGAAGATAAGGTGGCGTACTTCGTCAAAATGCCTGACAACACGAGGTTCTAATCTCTTTACGATTTGCGATGGTACAGTTAGTAATGTGGACGCGTAGCGACGGTTGAAAAACTCGTCGCTCGGTTTGGTTCGATTCTGAGAATCTCTGCTTCCGTGTAATTGAAGAATCGTGAGGGTCGACTGATTCGTTCGACCCGATAACGATGATCAAAGGTGCTTGTATATATATTTATAACTCGAGAAAAGGGTCCAGGAAACAGTTTTTGCTTGCTATAGTCTCGTGACTAGGTGCCACTTTCTTTCGAGGTCATTTAATTCATTAATTATCGCAGTCGATTCTAGAAAAGGAGATTTGCCGAGTTTATAGCAAGTAAATTCTGTGAATAGTGATATTTGGCAGGACCAAGTAACGATTTTACAGTAACGATTTTATTTTTAGAGACTGTCGATAGATTATAAGAATTTTAGAACCATCATCGTCATCGAATCCTGATTGTAATAACTAGACTTCGGATGTTTATGCTCGATAAATATCCAATAAGCATATGAAATTTGGCCGCGACAGATACGTAATTGTTATAGTTTGAATTATAATGAGTTTGACGGTGTGAATTGACGTCGTTGACTGTAAAAATTAATTTGTATGTGGAAATGATCGCTCCGCATCAGAAGATGCAATTGCTGCGTAATTAAATTTCCTTCAGCAGTATTCTGGAATATTGTCGATTCTTCTATGAATACGTTGCTTAAAATATTTGAAATTTTTCTTAATTTCAGTTAATCTCGTAGTTTTGTCTAAAGTAAAAATTTTCTTTTCAATTTTTTCATCACGATCGCCAGGAATGTTCTTTAAATAATTAACCCTGCTACGATCTCGGGTCTTTTTGACCCCTTAGAGTATTCTATTTTCTTTAACAACTGTTTAATTTTAAGGAAAAATATGAGAAATTTAGTGTTCATATTAGGTGAATAAATGAATTCTTTCCGATTTTCGGTCAAATTAAAAGTTCTATGGAGAAAAATATATAATAGTTCAATCATAAAAATATTCGCCACTGTTATTAAGGACTTTACGCCAGTTTCCTAACTGATAATTTTTAATTTTATGTAAAATCGAATTATTATACTAATTGTGTGAAAAAGTTCGTCGGAAAGAACTTATTATCTACATCCTTTAAAATATGATGATAATAAAATTTGCTCAATACTGGATTTTCAAGAAGAACAGCAGGGTTAAGACAATTGGTATATATGCATTTTCGGCATTTTTAAAAAATATTCAAAAACATTTTAATGTACGTATGCACAATTCTCGATATTACTGAGAAAATCGTACTCAGCTCTCTGAATTCGAAGTATAAATCACGTCTAATGTTCAACGAACAACTCGAGACTTTCAAAATGTTTTATACATATAACATACAGGGTGTTCCATGTTTTCACGGCTAAACTTTATCAGTTTATTCTATAGGACTAAACAAGAAAAAAAGGTTATATAAACATAGGCTGTTTAACGCTTTGTTAAAGAGTTATAAACAAAACTACGGAATGGAAAAGGAGAAGTTATGCGATATTTGCATGCAGTTTTAGACAAATTGTATTTGTTATCTGTAGTCATTAAATTAATACCAATTTTTTTTAATACTAATTAATACTACAGATCACTTAATACTAATTCTTGCTACAGGTATTGACTTTAATACTAAATTTGTAGGTGCAGTCTATAAGTTGGGTCAATATTTCATTTCAAAATGTCCACTGTTTTAACAATACAAGATTGATAATAGTTCAAAATAGAATTAATTACGAAGTTCGTTTGTATTTTATTTATCTCAGCGAATGAATCATTAACTCTTTGTATCACATCATTACGCGTATTCATTCTTATTTTAGAAACATGTATAATAAATATCGTTCAACTTTTCCTTTTGGATTCCGTAGTTCTGCTTATAATTTTTTAATAAAGCGTTAAACAACCCACATTTATATAAACATTTCTTTTTGTTTTAACTCATAGAATATATTGACAATGTTTACCTCTTAAAACCAAGAACACCCTGTATAATATCCCATATGTTCATGAGCATAATATGTAAAGCATATGCATTAACGTCAAAAATGCAAAGTAGAAAACGTATTTTTAGAACCTCCTATTAAAAACAAATGTGTCTCAGTCCCATTGATTTGTCTGTTGCCTATAAAAATATGCAATTGCGTAAACATCTGGAGTCTAGGAATAACACTCTGAAAGTATTTATTCCTTTATATTAGAAAACGTATTTATTTTACACTCCGTGTCGTGCGTCTTTCCTTAAAGTCTCACGAGCTCCGTGTCTTGTATATATAAAGCGAAAATGCAGCCGTAAAAAACTAAATTATAACCAAAAAAAGCATGAAATACATGTATATATTGCTAAAAAGAAATCTGCATTTCCTTTTGTTACTCGACTGTACAACACGAGGGGACGAAGACAGCCGAGAGAATTTCCGATCACCTCGAAGAATCGTTCAGCTCAAGGAATCGTTCCCAGACCCTGTTTCTCCTCCTGTTGCTGTTGCTGCCGTTCCTCGGTTCGTTGCTCTCCCGTCGCAGCGAGCGGTTGCTGCATCGCAGTCACCGACTGCCTGGGCGAGAAGCTGTCCAGGTACTTCTGGACGTCGCAGAGCTTCTTGAATTCGTCCTGGATATGGTCCATGTGCTTCCACCAAAGATTCTTCAGTTTCTTCACGCACTCGGCTTTGGTACCGCGATGGCTAAGCAGATCCTCCACTTGACAGCAATCGCCCAACAGGTCGCGAGTTATCTCTATGCAGATTTCTCGTTGCGTCAGTTCTCGACACGAGTCCGCGTTCTGAAAGCGAATCGATAAGTCGTGTATTCATTATACATGGATACGATTGCCACGTTACGTTCCGACCTTTACGAAAGTTGTGACTGAATCTCAAGGGGTTAGACACTATGACGCGACGAAAGAGTATTTAGGGTAGATTCGCCGTTTGTGGCAATTGCACCATTTGTGGCCACTGCTTAATTTATTCTGATATATCAAGCATTTTCAAGCTAGTTTTGTTATAATAAGTGAACACGGTGTATTATACAGGTACTGCAAGTTCCCTCAGGACGGTATTCATAGTCGGTTCTTATTCTTAAGCATTGGCTTAAGTCTTCCCCCTACAATGTAATTTATATTGCGAGGGGGGGACTTAAGGGTGTTGGATACTGGATTACCGCCTCTCGCGGCAGAAAAATGAACTAAAATAACCCCGTGTATTTCTTATGGGGCCAGCGGCCGTAGCGGGACAGGCAACACCGGTTCTCGTAAGATCACCGAAGTTAAGCTGTCTCGGTCGGGACCCGATTAAGGAATGGTTAACAACCGTTCCTGCCGGGTCTCGATGCTGCTGGTGCCCAGCGGGAGGGGGCAAAGCCTCCCAAAAAGAAAAAAGGGATATAATGGGACTGAAAGACGTCCTCCAAAAAAGGACTTTAAGAAGAAAGATTAAAAATGGGGAAGTAACTCGTTCGTTGGGCAATATGAAAGACGCTAAGTCATTCGAAACGCCATCTTCAGATAAAATATCTGAAGAAAACCATACCTAATAATTTTTTATGGGACCGTAAATACCAGAATTCGGACAGAATAGGAAACAAAACGCATAATAATTGTGATATTGTTGTTCCGGGGAACAAAGCCCACAGCGCTATAGAGCCCTTTTTTGGAAAAAAGGTGCAGAAAAAATATCTTCTATAAAAACATTTACATTTATTTTTTACGAAGTTTTGAAAGCCAAATTGCAAAAAAGGGCTGTATAGCGGTGTCAGTGATTGAACAAATAAAATTGTAAAAAGAATCAGAAACAAATATTGTTTCTGCTCTGTAAATTCTGGTATACGCCGAACACATGAAATCCGAGCTCTTTGTTTACAAACATGGCCGGGTCCTTATCGCGCCCTGTCATAAATAGGTTAAAGCAGGGCCGACATAAATTACCTGGACCTTGGATATATTCCTATATTTATATTAAACGCATTTATTAAGTTCTAAATGTTTACAAAGTATTGATTGTTATTGCAATTATCATAGAAAACACTTTCTTAAGTTAATTGCTTGTTTATCAATAAAAGTTGTATGTATATATTTTATTATGCGTACACGGGCCCCTAGGTAACCTTGCTACGGTACTATCTTTAACCACGTGACTGCCATAAAGTATGTGTATATCATATCATATTCCATTTTTGTTCGGAATTGTTTTTTCTGCCCCCAGGCACCGCTAATCCAGTATCCAACACCCTTAAGCAAATGCTTAAGAAGAAGAACTGACTATAAATACCGCCCTCAGAAATATGTATGTGATCATTAGATGGAAGATCTTCTAGCGACCGCTAGAGTGCGTCTGAGTAGAAACATCCGCGGGGAGCGCTTCTATTGGTTCAGCGAATTCAAGTGGTCAGGAGACCGAGCGCGAGTAAAGCTCTGTGATCATCTGTGGCGCACTTGATTCGCACGCATGCATATTATACGCGGAGTTCTGACTATGACGCCCCTAGCGGCGACCAGAGGATCTTCCATCTATTGATCACAAAAAATCAACAGAGGTGCTTTGTCGGAACACCTCTATAATACACCGTGTAAGTGAATGTACCTCTATAATACACTGTATAAGCAACGATATAAGAGAAAATAAAAAATTCTAAAACACTTATTAAAATCTCACTCCATTATACAATCATTCATTAAATCGAATATTTAAAACTTTTCAATAAACCAAAACTTAAAGCATCCTTAAAATGCCCTTTGAGTCATCAACGACCCAAAGTGCCTGTGGAGAATTAATACAGTTTCCATCAGAATGGAGTTTTTATAGTGTAAGTTAAATATTTTTGAAATCTATAAATGCACTGATAATTTATAGCTTTGTTATGAGAATTGAGACTAACTAAGAAACAATAAAACAATAATTTCAAGAAACAATAAAAATAACAGGTTTGTAAAGTTTTTAAGTAAATATTCTATAAAAGAATTAGTGTGCGATGTATTCACGGACATGTCAACGTAGTTCATTCTGTTTGCTCAACGAATCCTTCAAGAAGCTGCAAACTTAATGAGTAGACTGCGGATTTTATGCATTTATGACAATTCTAGACATTCTAAAAATCTTTAAAATTATCGACAAAAGCCAAAATATACAAAATATCAAAAATATAATTCAATTTACAATATTTAAAAAAGAAGACATATTTTTATTCAAGTTTCAATTCATTATATGTGCTTTTGAATATTTTATTTTGCATAAAAATCCGCAATCTATTAATGAGTATACACTTAATTTTTATACCTTTTGTGGATCTATCGAATTGCCAAACTCGTTGCTAAGCGCACGATCGATCAGACTGAGGATATGACTTTTAGTAGCGTGAAGATCGAGATCTCCGCCGCCAGTCTTTCTTATAATTGTTTCGTGATCATCGTCTCTAACCATCATCTCGCCACACGCGATTGCATGGTGTTTTTCTTTATTACGTATCAATTCTTCTTCCGGTTTGTGCATGGAATTCCTTGTTGTAGTTGATCGTTGACGATGTTTATACATCCGTGTATTATCCATGTGCTTTCGAGCATCTTCTAGCTTTGAGCAATCGCTGTCGTCAACTGCTACTGATTTATGTTTAGGCTGTAAGAAAATTCAATGTATAAAAATTTGTTGCAACAAAAAAGCTATGATAATGTTGAATATTCGTGTAATGGAATACATTTGGCATAGGTCCATTTTTTCAAACTTGAGTTACTTATCTCTACAGTAGGGATTTTATTTCAATTAAAGAAGATTTAAAGAAAATTTAAATTGTGGAAAATTAATTTTTTTAGTTCTTCCTGATTCTACTTTATTTTTTCTTCGTGGAAACGATAAATACTGATATAGGTAATTTTGATAAGACTGAGAAATGATAAATCTTGCTGAATGGGTATATTAAAATTGTCTAAAGAATCCGCAATGCGTTTTTTAAATAGAATTCTATATAAAATCTGTGTGCGTATGTAAGTATATGGAGTTATATACATATAGTCATGGAGGATTAATGATAAAAATCACAATACAATCTCTTTATTATTTCGAGACATTTTTTTTACTTAACAAATCATTGTTAAATTATAGGGTAAAAGACTGATTTACAGTCACTTGGCAAATTACTGTCAGTCTCAATTATTCTACTTAAGATATCAAATGGAGACTATGAAATTAGTTTAAAAAAAATTAAAAATTAAGTATAAATATTAATATCAAAAAAGAGCAGCCATGAATTTGTTTAACTAATCATTTTTCAAAAATTCCTTCCTAATTAACGAAAGAAACTGAAAAAAAGTACTGCAGTATTTAATATTACATTTCTATCATACAATAATACAATACTTAATCCACTAACATAATAAAATAACAATAATATTTTAAATAACACAATTATTATTAAGGCGAACAGTAATAGCTCTCAAAATGTATATTTGTAGTTACCGAATTTATAAATAAAAGTAGAGATTCTAAGAGTAACAAAACCTTTTTCTTTAATTAGACATATTAAACAATAGTAAATAAATATGGATAATTTATGCTTTCGATGAATAACCACAAAAACTGCACTATAATATCAGAATCAATTCTTAAAGTGACATTAATTGGGTTTTTTATCCTAATACAGAAAATACAGAATCCAAATACAGAAAAATTCCTAATACAATAGAACCTCGATTAACCGGCCCTCAATAATCTCCAATATTTTGTTCATGATTTCAGTTATTTGCTATAATAATACAAGTTCTAAAACTTTAAAGATAATTTAATAATTGTTTGACAGATGTGAAAAAAATTCTCCAACAAATGGAAGCTTCAACTTTGGCTCTGGCATCAAGCCGGATAATCATATAAAAATGTGCACGGTAAGAAATTCGTAATTAACATTCATTAAAATAAAAGACCGAATAAAGACAAAGTTTCACCGAAGTGAAAGCTTACCAACGCCTCCATATGCTTGCTTTTAAGCGAAGTCTGAATCGTGGTGTGCATCGCCATGTTCGATTGCATTACGGTGGAAAGTCCTTTCGGTAAACCATCGAGCTTCCGCTTTCCCAGCTCCTCTCGATCCTCCATCACGTTGACATTGTCCGTGTTGTCACACTCAGACAAGTCGAACCTCAATTTTCCGCGAACCATTTCGTCGTGCTTCATCGCCTGCAACCAATTCTCGTCCTCGTTGCCCTTTAACTCGATCTTCCCATTTCCGTTCAACTTGCTCGCCTTCTCTGCGTATTGCTTCCAATTTCTCGGCTTCGGCGACGGCGGATTCAGTGGCTGGCGCTCTCTCTTGTGCTGCATAAGCTTGATTGTGGATTCGTTATCCACATTCAAGTTACCAAACGCCTTCAACGCCTACCGTATAAACGGGATCAATTGTTGGCTCTTCGGAGAGAATCGAAGTAGAGACAATCGGTTACCTGACTTTCTTTACAATGAGCGTATTTCTTGTAATTGCTCTTGATGGACTGCCAATGTGCATAGGAATCGGCGCTGTCGTTCTTTTTTAACGCCACCATGTTCTCCATCGTGGTGAGGAAATTTGGATTGTACGCGGGTTTAGGTTGATATGGATAACTGTTTGTTTCCTTGCTCTTCGAGTGATGGTAATCGCCCTCCATCATGTGGTTACAGTTGCACGACCTGAGTTGGTTGTTGGGTTCTTGCAAATAATTTTGGTAGTTCTCTAGGACAGCTTCCATATTGTCTGAGTGCCTGTAAGAAAATAGTTTCGACTCTGCAAGAACTTATCGTGTCTGCTTTTTTTCGGAGCGATAAAGAAGATGCTGATTCCAAACCAGAGATTTGGCAAGCAAGTTCTTTCAGGAATTCCATTCATTCAGGAGTTAAAAAAATAATATGGAATTTATTTTTAATGTTCTTTTAAAATTAGTTCGACTTTCATCTTGAGATATACAGTTTGTACCGTACGATAAAAAATTACAGTAATGTGTTTGTTATTTGTTAATTTAATTTAAAACAATTTAGGAATGTCGGTTAAATATATTTTTTTAGTGAATCAACTATTTTATTTTTATGTAAACTACTATTTTTCCAGATTCTTTGTATTTTTGGCGCCTCTAGGTGGGTGCAATTCTTTAATACGTTGCTGTAAGTGTCTTTGTTTCGTGTTAATAATTTGGCTTTCAACCCCTTGTCCTACAATTTTTTTCCTGGCTACAGGAAACATAAAAAATTGATTGCATAGGAACAAAAAATAATGTAGCAGATTTGTAGTTATCGAAAATTCTTTCAACTTTTCTTTTCCTTCACTTTTAATGATCCAACAAAAAAATGCTTAAACTAAATCTTTTAAGATTAGACAATGCAGTAAAAATTGCAATGATAAAAATTTAACAGAGTTTCTCAAAGTATACAAGGCGTTTCTATTCCATTCTGTTGCTAGAGCAAAATCGTGGAGGAAAATTTTGCACGATTTAACACACTTTATCGTACTACTGTACTAGTTTTTGTTGTAGATGCACCGGTGCAGTTGCACCTTTCATTAAATGGAACTGTATACTTTTTGTGTTTAAATCGATTTCCCATGTCATTTTACATATGAAAGGTATAAGAGACAATAATTGAAAACTCAATATTTTTGGAGTCCCTTCCAATTACTAGAATATAACTTGACGTTACTTTGCTCTTGCAGCCAGAATGCAGTGACAAGAAGGACAATGTTTCGGTCGACTTTTTGATCGTTTCCTCTGCCTCTTCTCCATTTCTAACCGTTGCACGTTGTGTCGTTGGTCATCTTCATAGTATCCAGAATGTACTAAACCGCGATATGAAGGTCGATCGTCAGCGTACTTCCATCGTTCGCGCCGCTGCGATGTGCAATGTTCCTCCATTTCCTGAAATACTCACAATACTTGTTCGTATTATTTGCTGTATTTAAGGGTAATTCTTATATAATTAAATATTAATCAATTTTTATCTTTTTATTTCAATCTTTAGCGCATTATTTAGGAGAAATCAAGGAGTCTGATGTGAGGACTTAAGTTATTCAATATAATAGTGCTTTTCTCCTTCTAACAAGGACAATTTAAAATTTGAGTCAATGTTATTATACATAATTATGTAACGGGTTTTCCAATAAGAGGTAGTATTTCCAATTTCGCACCATTTTTGACCTATCCGAGATAAAACTGTGATATTATTTCGCATACATTCAATTGATACATTCATTTCAATGATACATTCGATTAATCGAAACTTTGAAATTAACGAAAATGGAACGATATGCACTCGCAGAACGCACAAATATTGTGAAAATTTACTATGAAAATGGTAAAAATTTTGCAGTGACAGTTCGAAAAATTCGTAGTGCTTTTGGCCGTCATAACGCCCCTAAAAACAAGGTCTACGATAATGCTCCGCCTTCGGTTCAAGTGCTCATAAATAACATTACATCAGTTATCCATGAAATCGAGCCTGAAATGTGTGAAAATGTTATGAAAAATTTCGTCCAAAGGATGACAATTTGTAAAATAAGCCGAGGCGGCCATTTGGCAGATATTGTTTATAAAACATAACCTCGTAGTCTGTATTTGCGATTAGAATAAAAAAGTTACCCCTTTCTTACAAAAAAATGGGTTTTATTAATACTTCTTGTTGGAAAATCCTTTATTAATTTTATTATGTATTATTTGTGTAAATTATTATTATAACTGCAAATTTTTATGGGAAATCAAATTTTCACAGACACAAATACAGAATTGAAACTTGAATAAAAGTATATACGTCTTACTTTCTAAACATTGTAATTTGAATTATATTTTTCATATTTTGTATATTTTAGTATGCATTAACAGTCTCGTAGATGTTTTGCATTTTTAATATTACTACACAAGAAAAACTGTTTTGATGAACTGATTTCTAATAATTTTCTTTTTTATTTTCCTGGGTCCCAATTATTTGTCGCATTAGCGACAAGAGTAAAGTTAAATTTCGACTAAATCTTGAACTTTGATTTAACAATGGTATAGCGAAAATAAACAAGTTCTATATCAAAGAAACGCTTCAGTTTTAGCTCTAATGTTAAGCCGGTTAGTCGAGGTTTCATTCTATTTCCTGCAAGACGAGCTTAATCGTTTATCGTTAATAAAGCTATTTACTATTTCTCTATAATATTTATAATTTGAATTAATCAATAATAGTTTCAGTATTATTAGTTTGAGTACAATAGTTTCAGTATAATAGTTTCAGTAAATTAACCAAGTTTAGCTAATAATAATGATATAGATAGTACAGTAGTACCCGACTTAGGCTACCTTAGGCTATATTTTTGATCCCGTTAAGGTAAGCACTGAGAAACTCATACCCTCGTTCGTACCGTGGAGATCTCCTCGACCTAACCCTCGACGCTTGAGATCACAAGAGACCGCCGAAGACAAGGACAGAACTAGTCATACAGGATGAACGCAATTGTCATCGAATCTTGACGAACATGACATCAATCGATTCCTTTTGTTCTTCCGATGAGGAAAAGATCAAACACGATGTAAATCGAGTTATATCTAATTAACGAAATTACGGAAAAATTTGATTTACGCATAAAAATGCTAATTTAGTTAAAAGATAGGGCGATTTCCATCAAGTTTGGTGCCATTTTAACCAGAAGAATGCCAGGAATCCAGTCGCGTCACCTTTAGAACGGTGAAAAATTAAAGTCGCCAAATTGTTCCGTAATTTCGATAATTATTTACGTCGTATTTAATCTTTTCTTCATTGGGAGAACACAAGGAATCGGTGTCACGTTCGTCAAGATCCGACGACAATTGCATTTGTTCGGCATCGAGCACCCAGCACGGCTAGTTCTGTCCTTCTCTTCGGCGGTCTCCTATGATCTCGAGCGTCGAGCCCATAAAAATCAATGAAGCGTAAAATCCGAAAAATGCGAGATTCGATTCGTAGCCTCGTTAAGGTTAGCGTTCCGGACCCTATGATTGCTAGCCTTTAACCGGGAACTACTGTATTATAATGAGTAAAATGTGCGTAGACCTTCGGTCGCCTGAAATTTAATTTTCAGAACCTAACCGTGTCTATCGGGTTTCGTGCCATCGCCTCAACTTCTTCAGAATCTTCGGTAGAACTTGCACAGTTGTACATCCCGGCCAAACCGGAGACCCGCGACCCGAAACTGACCTTGGACCATAATAAGTTCGATTATCTCGATCGGTTTCTCCCTCCCATCGAGCGAAACCAGAAACGCAGGAAGACGTATACACCGTGGGAGAGCTGAGCATCTGACGTATGCAGGAAAATATCGATTCGCAAGTTTTTTCTTCTACAAAGTGGAACGTCCGAGTAGGCGTGGGACAGAATTTCGAACACTAAAATTTTAGTAAAAAAGAAAAATGTAATCGGTAATCACTAGAGACCGGATGTTCATACACGTAAAATATGTAAAAAGCATATGCCGTTTATGCTCATTAAATATGCATGTATGCATGAACTTATGCAAATATGTAAAGAATGTTACATGTTACACACATTTTGTCATGTATATACTATATTATAAGCTACGCTGAAGCATTATAAGTTGCATTACAATAAACAACTAGCTAGTCCGTGTTGCTCGCTCGCTTCGCGAGCTCGCGAGTGGAGTTATTGTTGCCCGCTCGCTACACTCGCTCGCGAGTAGTGATGCCTGTAGCTATTCATGTTTATTTTGTGTGTGACCCTTTGCGGGCCACGCAAGGAACTTCCCGATTTGCGAGTTGTAATTTATTATTACCATTATTAATTGTCACTAATTAGAAAATTATTCGTATTCGGAGAAATTTAATAGTTTTCTACTTATCAACATTGTTGCTATATGACGTCGCATTAAACGAACATCTATATATATAGGGAGAGTGTCCCATTTTAATCCGCCACTACGGACAACTTAAGAAATATGCATTGGATCAAAAAACATCCCGAATAAAAGTTTGATGGTTTGGAGGGGGACATCTGACCCTGTTAAAAAATTTAATCCCTACCCCTCTGGGGTATATATGTATGTATGTGTGTGCTGTGTATATGGATATTATGTATATTCATTTGTTTTCAATATGTAGTTATTGAGTATATATATATTTATACGTGTATAAATATACTCATATGTATGTATTTATCACAGTTATATCATTATAATTATATATTGTAATATGTATATATAGGCGAAAAATCGAGATAAGCGAAAAATCGAAATTTCGCGATTACAGCGCCACCTATCGCGAATGAAAAAAAATGTTTGAAATAAAACCTACATATTTTGTGGCGTGGAATCCGAATCTGCAATAAAAAGTAGGTGGTCCTATTTAAAATTTTAAAGTAACCCCCCCCAGGGGGGTAGGGGTGAAATTTTTTTGACAGGATCAGATGTCCCCCTCCAAACCATCAAACTTTTCTTCGGGATGTTTTTTGATCCAATGCATATTTCTTAAGTTAGCCGTGGTGGCGGATTAAAATGGGACACCCTGTATATATACATATATATATATATATATGTGTGTTTGTGTGTGTGTGTTATATAAATATAATAATAGTAATAATATATGTATATATATTATTTCAGTTAGTTATTCTCTCATAAATTTATATTCTCCCATTTAGATTGCGTTATTCTGTTAGGTTTTCTTAAAAAAACTAAAAAACTACTGGACCGAATTAGAACAAAATCTATTCAGCTCTAAGTTACATTGATACACATCGATTGCATCATCGAGCATTTTGATCTCACTATTAGTTTTTCAGAAAACGTTAACGAAAAATTTGATCACATACGTACGTACGTACATATGCACACACACACACACACACACACACACACACACACACACACACACACACACACACACACACACACACACACACACACACACACACACACACACACACACACACACGAACAGTTTGTTAAAAATAGCCTAAAATTACTCCTATGACCTTGAAACATGGAGATCTGTTAAAAAATCGATTTTCCATTTTAGGGGCAAATACAATAACTTCCCTATAAATCGGGAAGTTAATAAATAGTTTTTCTGTATTTTCATTAGTCAACGGCTGACGTTTATACGTTAATAACGACTCGTACGCTGAAAATGAGCGCTCCACATCACAAGATGTAACAGGCGCATAATTAAATTTACAGCAATGGTGTTCTAATGTAGTTGTCGGATGCTTCACATGTTCACAATTTGTGAAACGTCCTGAAAACCGGAATTTTTCTTTAGAATAGCGTCTACTTTTGTACGAATTTTTTCGCCGCAATCCCCAGGCACATTCTTTAAATGATTTACTAATTCAAAAGGATGCTTGTCGATTCTACTAATGGTAAGCCGACTGATTCCAATTTTTCTATTGTAGTGGGCATAATTTGTAAATGTGCTTTGATAAAAGTTATATCTTGAGCAAGCTGTTCTTGCAGCTACATTTTTTTGTTGCGCTTTATCTTGAAAAAAAATTGCACTATACGGCACAAAAAATTAATTGGATACATGATTTAAAAACTAGACACTTCAAGCTACAAAATGGCTGCTTTAATATTTTTTATACCTATTTTTCGCGGAGATACAGTCACTTGAAAATGACCAAATTTTTCGAAAAATTTTAGTGTACCCTTAATTTTATGCACCAGTGTATATCATCGGTAATGCGCTATCGATATTTATGAATGATCGTTAATGGCACACGAATCAATATTATATGATAAATATATTACATATGCACAAAATATGCAATATTTTTAATATGCAATTTATGTAAAATAGAAAATAGATTTTTAGAATCTCCTAATCATAAAACAAATTTCTATCTCGGTTTCACATCCTTATTTGCATTTTATCAACATATGTATTTGCATGAACATCCGATCTCTGGTAATCACTCTTTGACAGAACTTACGCTGTTTCTCTCTTTGTTGCACCTTTGGTCTACGAAAAAGAAAATTCGAAATTGGAAGTTATGAAAAGCAATAGACGGAAGCAATCCTTCAGAAACTGATTTTTTTACGGGAGGCTATCAGAAATTATGAAATAGAAGTCTGATTCAGGTCCGAGTTACGTAAGCTGCATTTCTGTACAAATAATGAATTAGACAAATAATAAAGCTTCGAATGCTCGCGTTGTCTATTTCACTAATCTATTCTACCCTTCTGATCGCCGCTTCCCTCGAGCTCCTCGTTCATAATTAATTGTAGCGTGTCGTGATTTGATGAAATCTAGGAGTTTAAAACCGTCCAGTGCATGTTCGAACAGAAACAGTTACGTCGGAGAGTAGGAGCCATGCCAAAGCTATCGGTGAGCGGGTTGAAACCGATGCCAATCAAAGGCGACCATTTCTACGACAATGAAATATTGTCAGACTTCCAAGTCCGGCAGAAAGCCATCCTGAAGGAAATAGAATCAGTGTCAGCGGACGCTCCACATCACGTCGGTATGCCAACCATCAATCCAAAGACTAACGCTGAAAAATACTTGGTGGAATATGCTAGTGCCTCGACTGTACACGGTCTTAATCATTTGGTAGCGCCGCATAGGCATTACGTCGAGAAGTAAGTAATTATCGATTATGAGATTTGTCCAGACAGTTCTCGGAATAATTTTATAATTTTATAATTTCATCAATTTTATACATAAACCAAAGGGCAAAAGAAATAGCAGGATAAGGGAATCAAAGGGTCCTTGAGCCGATTTCGCCTTGCGATATAAAATTTGATAGGGCATCAAAAGAAAAGATGTACCAATTTTCATCCCTCGATCAGGAAGGTAGTCGTAGAGAAAACTCAAAATATCGATTTTTTCCTTATTTTACCTATTTAGTAAAATGGAAAATTTTGAAAAAATTCTAAAACATGGTAAACGTGGTGATACATGCTAGAGAACTGTTTCAAATTTTTCGGTTGCGAATCTTAAGCATAAAAAATGAAAAACTAAAAAAAAAATGCTGAGAAATGCAGAAGTTTCAAAGTGACCACTTTTTTATTTTTATAGTAGCAAGATAATAGCACGACTATTATTCTCAATTCTTTTCAGATTTTTCAGTACTAAAAGCTACTCTCACGAAATTTGTATGCAAAATTACGAGGAAAAGCATTTTAGAATTCATGAAAATGTGTAAAAAATGATTGTTTAACCCTGCTACGGTCTTTTTGACCCATTAGAATATTTTATTTTCTTTAACGAGTATTTTATTTTTGGGAAAAATGTGAAAAATCTAGTGTTAATATTTAGATTTATTATTCTTTGACATTATATAAAAAATTCATTATTTACATTCTGAACATGATAATAAAATTTATTCCGCTATTGATTTTCAAGAGAAATTTCTTTTATATGGAAAATGAAAACAGACTTTAGTTATGCAATACAATATTTATTTAAGCACAGGTATATTTTAAGAAATACTAAAGAAATTTAATACACTAAGCATAAATATCTAAATTTTGTTAATTTTGTATGCATACTTGTCTTTCCTATTCCTTACTTTAGAATCAAAGTATTATTAGTTTTAAGAAAATTTCTATACCAACTTTAAAACACGTGGGAATCCGAATTAGAGAAACTGTTTCACAAAAATGTCGTCGTACCTCAAGAAAACAGATAAAATGCCACAGAGATTTTTACGTCGACTCTATTTTTGCAAGTTCATAGTTAAAAATCAAGCTACATTGAAAAAAAGACATGTTGAAAGAATTTCGCGAACTACAAAAATGAAAATCATTGTATTTCATTAATACTAATTAGTAAGTATGTATATGTATATGAATGATCGTAACGCTATTGTTTCATCGTATTATTCTGAAGTGGTTGTTCTATTTGTCACTAATTTTGCAACATTTATTTAACAGAAAAAGTGGAAGGGATTCAAACTTTAGTCACTTTCCTCTAGCTTAAATCTTTTAGCAGCTGTTGTTAAAGTCTTTACATGTATTTTACGATCAAAGTAAAATGAAATTATTTCATCTATTTCATTGTCCATGTTCTAATTTCCCTGCTCTCAGGTCGTCTATGGTTTATTTCGCAATTATCACTGAACTGTGTAGATTTCTAGCTCTCCTGTTCATCGGTGGAGCTCTCCTCTGTTTGATTTTCCTATCATTCCTCTTCTGGGGGCGTTATCAGGACAACCCTACAGTCATCGTGGTAAATAACAATCGGGATCGATTCAAGATACCGAAACCAGCTATATTTGTTTGCCCTGTACCGAACATAGATAATCGTAAAATTTCCAGCACGTTCCAAAAGTAAGACGCAACGTTAAATCATAAGATATGTAGATTCGAACGGTAAACCTGGAGCGTATCACAATTCTTTTGTGTCTTCTTCAGACATGGTATTAAGCCTTCGCGAGCAGCAGAGAAGTTCTTTGCCTTTTTGGTTAACGCCAATTACGACAACATGGCGCAGACGCCCGCATTCGATGAAGTACCTCCAAGCAAATGGTTGGAGATTCTCTACGATTTGCGAGCAGAAGTTCCTCTTAATGTTTTGAAGGAGAACGATCCTTATGAGACTTGGATAGTGACGGAGAGAGGCTTGTGCATAGCGGCGAGAAGCGTTTTTGCTGTCTACGCTACTTATGAGTCGATATTTCTTTAATATTAAAGCATTTTCTCAGCGATTTTCAACTAGTACAGTACACAGTGCGTCGACATAGGGTAAGCACGCCAGTAGATGGACAGGACCCAGTAGATGGACGAATCGTAGATTAATCGATAATTATAAAATAACTAGACGTTTTATTTATATTATTGCTTTTCTATGGTGTAGAAGAAACATTTGTTATTATAGAAAACTAACATTTTTATTAAAAACTTTTTTTATAAGCGAGAAAATGTTTCGTAATTCAATTGTACTTCACTGCCATGTGATAGTCACTCGTTTCTTATTAGAGACTATTCAGCGTATTCGTGCTTTCATTTAACTGAACAGCGTGTTTGGACGTATTTTTAAGAGGCTTCTAATATATAATTGCGTCAATAACATTCAAAATTGATAAACAGACGTATAAATAAAAATAAATATAGTGGTAAAACTTAGAAAAATAACTGTTTATGTACTGGTATTGATTTTCCAACCTAAATCCAGTAGATGGACAGGGCTATATTAAACTTTGCCACGCTGATTTTTTAAAATAAATACGCTTAGTGAAAAAGTTTGCACATTATTGAAATGTATATATTTTTGAAAAAGATAATATGTGTTGCTTATTGTATACTTTTTTTATTAGTCGTTTAGGTAGGTACATTATTGTAAAAGAATTTACAATAACTATGTTTCGTTCTACGTCAGCTTATAACAATACTAACATTTGGGACAAACATTTACTTTGGCCATCAAGTGGGCCAGTTAAAAATAATTAAAAAAAAACAACAACAAACAGCAATTATCATATGCTAGTACATGCTCTAAATGGAGAAAATATCATAATAAAGTTAGAGAAGAGAAAGTAAAAAAGAATTAGAAACCAAAGGAAGAATTTTGCAATGAAAGGTTAAAAGTGAAGAAAATAAGGTACAGAAATAGTAAAAAAAAAAAAAAAAAAAAAAAGGAAAATGAAAAAAAAAGGAAAAAGCAAAGATAAGAGAAGAAAACTCAAAAGTAAAAAAAAAAGGAATGCTGGAAAAAAAATTGTACAGTTAAGGAAGAAGAATAGAGATAAAACAAGAAACAAACTGAAGAAACTTGAAAAGAAAATCTAAATACAGTTTCTAAGAGAATGATATTAGAAAAAATAGATTTAAACTGCCAATAAAAGGGGTTATATATATATAACATCTCATTTTACCTTGAATTATGTTCTTTGTTATAATTAAATAAAATAAAAACAATAAATACATTGTACGAGTACACGATATTTCTTTCAAATGTCCATCTACTGATTATAAGCTGTCTATTTACTAGATCTACCGTTCATCTACTGGTGATATAGGCTGTGTGTACAATTTTCGTCATTTTACGCTTAAAATGAATTTCTTTATACAAAATTAATTTTTTTCATAAAATAAATATTTCTAAGCAAAATCTTATTATAAAGTTCGAAATCAACTAAATCGTCCATCTACTGTTGTGTTTACCCTATGGGCAAAAATCGAAAAATCAAATTTTTCTAGAATTATGTTTAGCATCTAATAATTATTTTCAAGTGTTCAGGATTCGACTTTCTTAATGGTTTTTATACAACCATACTACCGGCGATTTTGTGCTATAAGATGAAAAAGGTTGAAAATCGCTGCTGTGGTTTATGTCAACAGTATTGTGTATTATTAATGCAAATTCTATTCTCATGCAATGCTAGGTACTGGATGAGTAATAACTGGACCTTCGTTCCTTTACCTAAGGAAACCCTTTCTTACGATTACAACAACGACCAATCTCAGGAAACGGTTACTGTAAAGGACTCTGTACAGGTGAGGGTAAAGTCGCGTTGGGTAAAGTCAATTCATTCGATTCTGACTTTCTGACCATAGTTGATCAGTCCTTATTTCTCAAATGCAAAGTAACATTTTTTATATTTGGTCCAACTGCCAATTTACTTACTAGAGATGCGAAAAAGCGAATTATGCCCTAAGAAAGTACGCTCCTTATCATTTCACCACAGTTTGAACCTTATGTGATAAGTAGTCAAAGAGTTACGACAGTTTTCCGCAGACACTGTCGTTGTTACTTTTGTCCTAGAGGCAGAGAATTTTGAGGGGCGGCAAATCACGAGCAAAAGAAATTGAAAGGATAGTAAAATTTGTTTGCCTGCAACTGCTTATTTGTTCCGTCAATAATAATAACGTAGATATCAGTTCGAAAATAAAATGTCTTATATGAATAGAGCCTTAAACTGTGATATGCAACCTATATGCGTGAATAAAATAAGAAAGGGCGGCAAACCTAGGGGCTCTAACTTTTAAAATCCGCCCCTGCCTAGGGGGTAAGGATGAAATTAAGACGAAATTACTATGGAGACGAAAGTAGCACTCATTATTTTGTCTATTTGCTACGTAAAATAAGAGTTTTTTAGTAAAAGAAACGATAAAAAATATGGTAACCAAGTATAATACATCTTCTTCAACTCGTTTTGTTTTATCTTTGATCATATGAACCTTTCACCTGACAGGTTGGCATTAAAGTTTGTTCTAAGATCTTTGTATAAGATGAATGAGATAAACTTAATACATATACAATATTTTCTATATGTATCTTGGAAATATTTGATTTAACATAATCATTTGCTTCACCTGGAATATAATAATGTCACTTAATTAATGACGCGCTGATTTTGTCCCCAACCACGTTCTTAAAAATATAAATATTATAAATTACAAACTATGCAAGATTTGTTAAAATCAAATACAAGAACTTATAAGGACATTACCTAAGAATGTTTTACCAACTATTGACCAGAAGGGTAGAAACTTACTTGAATGGTCTAAATACAAACTTAGCTCGATTATAAATATACGATTGGTGTTATCGCTCAGAGTCAATAAGCGAATGAAAATGAACATTATAAACATATAACTGTATACAGGAAATATTCTGAAAACGATTATGGAAAGAAAGAGAGGGGCTTGTTACTTTCTACACGCCGTTACGTTTGTCCCCATTCTCCTCTACTCATCAAGCATAAAATTATTTTCTTCGGACATAGTTCACGCTAAACGATCCCTTCGAGATCTTGTGGTACGGCGCGCCCTCGAAATGGATTCGCCCGCAGATTCTGGACCGCTACATCGTATCCATATCCGAGATCAAGACACAAGAAAAGGTCAGGGAGCTCAGCGTTCATCAGAGGAAGTGTAAATTCTTCAACGACGGCGGCTTGAAGACGTGGCCCGTTTATTCGCAGAACATGTGCGAGATAGAATGCAGAATGCAGGTGATAGAGGATCGTTGCAACTGTCGACCGCACTTCGCTAGGCCTATGGGTTGGTAAAGGTTGAGCTCTAATTAAACAGGTTGAGAAACGAATTTTCTTGCAGAAGGTGTAAACGTCTGCAACGCGATGCAGCTTCGTTGTATTGGAAATATCACGGCTTATCTCTTCCTCAACGAATACGCACCCGTTTCTTGTAATTGTGTCCCGAATTGCAACGTGGTTACGTATCAGATGAGGGATCTTGAAAGGACCGAATTGTATTTATCGAAACGGATTATTAGACAGCAGATCTTTATGCAAATGTTTATTTTGATAAAACGTAAATAATGTAATCGAACTTCGACGGAAATTCTTTTGGCGATTAGAAGATTCTAAAAATATATTTGCCATTTTTTGAATAATGTATATGCTTTGCATATTTATGTTTAATAGCATGTGCAAAAATATATTGCATAGGCAATTATTGTTCTTATGGGGAATATCTATTTTTCAAATTTATTTCGTCTATCAGTAAATTTTTATAACATGAATTACAGGTATAAAGACGAAATCATATTTTTGTAACTGAGTAATTTGTAATTGAGCGTGTTTGGAATCGAAACAATTTAGTTCGTTCATCGCAGCCAACAGGATTTGAATACAATGGTGAAAACTGACTAACAATAACTGTATTTTTCAATAATATACATGCAATACTAGATAATCCTATATAACAGTGTAGTATTGTATAATATAGTGTAATAATATAATCGTATAGTATATAATATAACAAAGTAGGATAGTTTATAACATGATTACGTATTTCATCATATTTTTAAAAAAAGTCAAAAGTGCAAAAAACCTAAACTCTTATTGAAGCAAATTTTGGGGTTAGAAATTCTGTTATTGATGAAAACGATGACGATAGCATTTACTGCCGAATTTGTAGTAAGAATAACTAACAACGTCAAATTTAGAAAAAATGCTCATGATTTATTGTAACACGAATTATAATACGCAAAAATGATTCGAAAAGTTAAGTCCATTAATACATATATGTATTATTGTATGGAAATTGAAAATGTTGTACATTTATGTATGTATGTATGTACAATAAATTATTACACTATATTACATGTATACAGGGTGTAACAAAAATGTTACACGTCCTTGAAAGGGGTGATTCCTTAGGTGATTTTAAACAACTTTTTCCTTAGTAAAAATGTTAGGTGAGGCGTTGTTAACGAGTTATTAACGAAAAACACCAGCCAATCAGAGAGCGAGAACAGTAGACGAACCTTGGCGCGAGCGAAGGCAGACCAATGCTACGCATAGTTGTAGCCCGCGCAGAAATTCGTACACTGTACTCGCTCCCTAATTGGTCTGTGTTTTTCGTTAATAACTCATTAACAAAGGCCCACCTAACATTTTCGCTAAGGAAAAAGTTGTTTGAAATCACCTTAGGAATCACACCTTTCAAGGACGTGCAACATTTTTGTTACACCCTGTATACATATTATGTATATGCATATTTGCATATTTTTCGTGCATAAAAATCTGCTGTCTACTGATTACTTCAATTTATATCGAATAAACGAAGGATGCGATATAAGTAAATCTTTTAATTTTAGATACGAAATGCCGATCAGCGCGCCCGTTGCCATTATGATCATCGAATTTCCGCAAGTTGTATACTTTAGATTGTTAGTATATGGATTCACTGACTTCGTGAGTAAGTGTTTACGAATTTGTACAATAATTTTACGTGAATAAGAAAATTATTTGTCATTTTCGGACAAATTTACTTAGAATTAAAAAATTATCTTTTATTTCAACTAATTTCACTTCGTATAAATTATTTTCATCCGTGAGCCTCGAATAAAGATGAATCGCGTTATTCCTATGTTCGGATAACGGATAAAAGTGAAGTTATCTTTTATTTGACTTTATTTAAATAACTTTTTTGCCCAACTCTGCTATGAAATTCAACTATCATCATTGAGCTATATTACTACTGGAGAGCGAACGGCCAAAGGAAAGACAAGGTGGGAGGAAGGTAAGATATAAAGGACAGTGCCTCGTTCTGTGGGGGTGCGGCAAAAGACGGAAGGGACTTAGACCATATATATCTATAGACACGGCCTGAGGTATCTAGATTGATACAAAGATAATATCATCTACAGTGATGTTATGTGGGCAATGTGGGCATGCATCATCTGGGCAAAGAATATCTACTTTCAAAAAGTATCTATACAGTGTAATGGCGTCTAATCATCTGATTGGTCTGATGCACTATTCGCCATCTTGAATTATCTTTTCTGACGTCACTGTGGCGAAACTTGCTCGTTATCTTTGTATCAGGCTCTCCCATGGGCTCCTATACCTCAGGCCGTGTCTATAGGTATATATGGTCTAAGGGAAGGGAAAATAAGCTGTGCAGGTCAATCAGTGGTGCGCCCTATAACCGAATTGAAGTATTAGAAGTGGCATGTTGCATGCATACATCTATGGTTGCATGTTTCATACAATTTCATACTATAGGCAAAGAGTAGGTATAATAAGAGCCGACACTCCAAGTGTCCCTTTAAATTGGCTGTATCATTTCGTCTCTTTCTAAGAATGAAATTACCGATCAAAACACCCTATGGGCATTTAAATTGGCTGTGTTATTTTGTCTTTCTCTAAAAGTGGTTTTCTTTTCGAGTGTTGCCTCTTGTTATATCTACTCTTTGCTATAGGGATGGTAGGGTAATGAATAGACAGCGGATTTTTATGCAAAATAAAATTTTTGCAAGCACAAATAACGAATTGGAATTTGGAAAACAGTAGGTTTAATGGTCTAAACATTTCAACTAGAATAATATTGTTGATATTTTGTATATGTTAGCTGTTAGCATATCTAAACAGTCTCGTAGATTTTTTTAATACTTAGCACTGCGATAAATGCATAAAATCCGCTGTCTAGTAACGAAGTTATGCACACACTAAGTTTTGTCAAAATTCAACTTTTTGTAACCTTTAACCAGAAGTATCACAAATGATTCCTGTCAACGTGGTTGTGTATCATTGATATTAAGTTTCTATATTCACGTTGTTATACAAGACATTACATTTTCCTGAGCCAATCCGGAGCCTCCTGAGCTTTCCTTTCAATGGCGACTTCCGGCTGATTTGCCACACTGTCTTTTTACCCTCTGCAACCCTGTAACCTACACTGGAGCCCCCCTTGAAACATGCCCCCCCTTGTCCATAAGTCTACTTCATGCACCGTCCTTTACGTCCGTGGATAAGACAGAGATTTTCGAACAGATGTGTGTTCATCCTTGTTTTTCCTATTATCCTCTCTGCTATTCCTCTCTCTCTTACTGTAACGATCCTGTAGCAAATTCATGTGTTGAGGCATTGAGCTATATTACTACTGGATAGCTAACAAGGCAATGGTGACCGGTCAGATAGAGAGGTCCGAACGGATGTGTTGGTGTCGCAGTCTTACTTATAAGTTATGAATGTACAATGCATGCTACATTAGATTGCTTCAGACTTCAGATTGCTTCGTCTGCGGGAACATTATATTCATATTCCTTACAGCATGATTTTCAGTAAATAAAAACAATAAAAGATAAAATAAATGTTGTAAAATATATAAAATGTATTAAGGTACTTTTACATATATTTACTTTATCAGTAATATATTTTATTAGAAAATATTAAAAATTTTGGAAAAGACAAAATTATATAGTACAATACGTGTGTCCGAGTCACTTTAATAGTCGACCATATAACTTGAATTATTATATTTTGAATACAGAGATTTAAAATACAATATAAAATTATCATTCAATAAACGCTATATGCAAATTATTTTATGCTAATTTGCTTGTTTCAAGCTAAATAATGGAAGTGGTCGATTACTAAAGGATAAAAAAAAAATCCGTTTACGGTTTACAATCGCAAAATGGAAACAAAATGAGACGGATATATGTTAAAATTACTCATGATTATTATTTATTGAAAATTATAATGTACATTTCATTTTTATTAATCGTAATCATTGAGCTACATTAATATATATTTATTTATTCATTACTTCATACAGCATATATTCTTAATTAATTTCAAACCTATTTTATACCAACTTCACCTCTATTACATTCAATTTGAACTTGGCGCCCTTGAAGTTAGTCTCCATCCCCTCTACACATGAATTTGCTACAGGATCGTACAGTAAGAGAGAGAGAGATAATAGGAAAAACAATGATGAACACACATCCGTTCGGAAATCTCTGTCTTACTTCCCTCCCACCTTGTCTTTCCTTTGGCCGTTCGCTCTCCAGTAGTAATATAGCTCAATGACTATCATACTCTTCTATCATCGTGAACAGTTTGCCCCATGAGTTTGCCAACGCTGGTGGTGACGTAATTTTTGGAATTGTGTTTCATGACGAAGTTTGGGCATAGTGCCAATTTCTGTAAATATGCGACATTTCTCCCGTATTTACTGTAACAATTTAACAAAAAATATAATTAAATTCAACAAATATTCTACTGATTTTTCAGTTGGTGTTGGAGGAGCTGCAGGATTATTTCTGGGAGCCAGTGTTTTATCCTTCGTAGAAATATTCTATTATCTGACGTTGCGCGTGTGCTTTTTTATAAAGCAGACGAGACAGAAATCCAAAAAGAAAATATTAAATACAGATAACTTATCGTCTCCTTTTTGGTTCAACAAGGGAAATATGTAAAAATCAGTTTTCTTTTAATTTTATCACATACATACATATGATAATGAAGAATTTTACTTAAGCAGTGTTACAATTTTTTGTGTAAAGTATACTAACTAAATACAATGTACACTACATAATATAATAAACAATGCAATAAAGTGCAATGCAGTGTATGATATGTATATGGACCTGTATAATATAATCTACAACGGAATTGAAAAAAATTTTTTTTGTTGTGTTTTAGCAAACGCATATCGTCTGGAAGCATACTTCGGACGTGTTTAAAACACATGAACGACAAAAAGTCGCTGCGATTCTGCATACTACTATGCTTTTCACAAATACGAAAAAATCGGACATCGTCATTGACATGGAATTGCAATGATCGCAGATGATCGCAGCGACTTCGTGTTGTTCGTCTGCATCGGGTCCACGGTATCGGTTCGAAGAAGGAAAATTTGTTTGGGATGCATTTGTGCGTATACACTGTTTCAATTTTCAACGTGTAAAGGGCGTGATGTGTTAATTTCTTATGTTATTATATTAACAATGCCCTCTCATTGGGGGGTGTTCGTTCATTGCACAGGTCAACATATTCGTTATTTTTATTATAACGTTGTAACCGAACAAAAGAGGGACGTTGCGTTTCCAAAATGACATACTGAAATGGTCTCTGAACCTGAAAGGATTACAGGATAGCTCTAGTGAAATCGAGAAAACATTTATTATGTTTCTTTTCTCTTCAACGCGAGTCCCGTGAAATTTTTCAGTGAAGAAGAATGTCTACGAAAGCCGCAAACTCAATGCCAGCTACTAACACTTCTCCCGAAGATGTAGCTAGTCTTCAGGTTTCCCTGCCTCAGATGTTGGATCTCGCATTGGGAACGCCGGAGGTAAAGAAACTTATCTTCATTTCAGGTTGTCTCGAAAATACGAAACTCTTACATGACAGATAATTCCATTTTTCGCTCGAATTTAGGTTGGGGCGGTAAACCTGAACATACTACACAACTTTTTGCACATCCTGCTGCATATGATAAAATTGCGATCAACGAAAGTCGAATACCGTGGCGACGATGCGAATCGAATCAAAGTAACTATAATTTCATATCGGACTTCTTATAAGCTTTTTTCCGTTCGTTATCATTGTATTTTTAAGCTTGTTAGTTACTTGTCACTTTATTTTTTTATGATAATTTAGATAAAAAAGTCAGCAACAATTGATTATTAAATTAAGTTATTTTTACAAAAAACAGTGTTCTGTACTCTGTACATATCAAATTAAATAAGACTAACGAATAATTAATACTTTTATTAAAAATGAACGAAATATCGACAATACGTAAATTTGTAACAAATTTTCAAAGTTTGGTCATCAGAAAATTAAAAAAAATTGCATTTACAAGTTGAATAATTTTTCAAAAAAGTAATCTTTTGGAAAACCTCCGTGTTAAAAGACGTAGAATAGAATGAGGAATCGAACAAAAAAAGTTTTTAAGGATATCTCTTATAATTTAAGGGAAAAGGTATATTTTATGTTAAATCAAAGTTAAGGAAAGAATATATAAGTTTTAAACCAAAATTCGAAATTTTTCGTCAAAATCAATGCCCGACTTCTCTTAAACCACAGGGGATAAAGTGTCTTATGTAGTTTTTAGTCTGACTGTAAGACTACCTTTAAGGACACGTTTGTGACACAAAAATGTTCGGAAAAACCTTGACGCATGTAGTTTTTGAAATAACATATTCAATTAATATTTTATAAATTAAGACAATTAGGCACTTAAATTGATGCTTCACGATAGTGGCTGTCTTTCAAGGAGCGATTCAAATTGAAAATTAACGTGTCTCTACGTTTGCAGACGATGGTAACCTCTCTGAAACCGGGACCATCGCTTCATCTCAACGAATACACTATCGTCGCTGAGTCCGGAGACGCGGAGCAACGTCAGAATGCCGACCCTGCATCCGTTACAGTCGACGTAGTAACAGATGGTAAGAAACTAGTTTTTCGCAATTTTATACTGTGTACCTACTTTTGTAGCGATTTTACTTTTATCGAAGATGGCCCAGAAGGATCTGCCGTGATAAAGACGAAAGGCACGAGACAACAAATCGGAGGTGGAGCAGAAGGTGAACAAGAGACGGTCATCTTCGTGGAACCGATTATGGATGGCGTTACTCCATCGGCACTGGGATTTAAGCGTCTCGAACAAACTGTAAAAGATCTTATATTTAAACTAATCTTTATTGCTCTATAGTTTAATTGCTATTCAATATTATAATATGGCTTATGGAATTTTTTGTTGATTTACAAATAGATAAGCGAACTTCAGCAACGCTTCCATGCACTGGAAGAGTTATCGACCAACGCCGAGCTCGTCGAACGCATCAAGGGTAAAATAACCGATCCTCTGACCGACGTTTGGCAGATTATCAGTATCACGAAACGATTGGATGCTAGTGAGCAAGGTATTGATAAGGTACAGCGCCAATGCTTCGTAATTTGCATAACTTATTTCATTTTCGCGAAGCTGAATCCAAAGCTATTGATTATTAGGTTGATGGAAAAGTGTAGTCAGACTCTTTGACACAAAGATTATGTCTATAGACATTCCTATTTTGCGTATTTTATATATTTTTACAATTGCAGTCTCCGTATTTTGACTGCAACATGAAAATATGACAGCTTTTTATACTCAACCTAATACGAATCGATATACAGGATAAAAGTACATCACTGCTTCAAATTATAGTACGAACTACTACAAAAAGTCTACTGACAATATATTATTCCTAGTTGACGACAATGGTGCAAGATATATTAAAAGGCGACAAGGTAGTCGTCGCGGAGGAAGGAGACGCGTCGCAGTTTGAGAATAGATTGATTACCATTGAAAATGCTCTCAACACTTTGGATAACACTGTGAAGAATTTGCAACTGATCGCCAACGTGGATGATGGAAATGAAGAACCACTTGCGGACTCGGCCTCAGATAAAGGAGATGCCCAACCTGCACAACGAATCTCGTTGACTCAACTTTTAGGCGGTATAGATGTACCAGAAATGCAGACGAATTTGATTGCGTTGCAAAAGGAAGTTTCGGCTTTACGCGGAGATTTGAATGCAGTGAAGGAACAAATGACTGCAGCGATTGGTAATTTTCTTTTTAATATAATCAATTTGTGACGAGTGATTTATAAATCTCAATTATTAGGGAACATTTTTGCAAATTTACGAAATCATGATTTTATGATGAAACGAAAAGAGGTAACAATAATTTCAGTTTGAAGAGCAAATTGTTGTCTTCAAAAGAAGTTCAAGAATTTTGATTATTGGAATTATTTGATTACTTGATTTTTTAATACAAAGAATTTGAGAGAGAGAATTTATTTTTGGAGATCATACGAAAGTTACTATGCAACTAATAGTTATAACTAAATTGTTTTACTTTATTCTTTTTGAGAATACAATAGAATTTGCATTTTGCGTGGAATTTCTTCACACATTACTCTAATTATCCTTCGTGAAAATTTATCAAGTTTATCGGAAAATACTTTCCCATTTTTCAAATGGATTTTTCAAACAAGAATTAGGAATTTGCAGGACATACATTATTGTCTAAAAAGCTTGAAATTACATTGTGAATAAAGAAAGCGAAAAGCTTTAATAGCATTGAATGATTATATCAAATATTAATATGAATAAAATTGTTAATAGCCGTAGCCACAGAGGTATCTCAAGCACAGCAATTACCGCAACCAGCACCAGAGGTTTCGAAGGAAGAGGATACAAAACAAGATGCAGTCGCGGCACAAGAAACGGTAGCACAGGCGCCGGAATCTGCTTCACCTCAGGCATCGCCTAGATCCCATCAGCCTACAGATAGATCTGAGCCAGAGATCGATCCAGATATTCTAATACAAATCAACGATCGAATCACTAAGTTAGAGGGCGATGTACAGCAGTTGACCGAGAAAATAGACGGCGCGCCGGGAGCTACCGTTAGCGGAAATGCCGAGCTCGATGAATTGGTCTCGAAGATCCAAGGAATCCAAACTGACATGGAGAAGCTGAACCAAACCGCTGATCGGTTGATCGACGATCGAGAAAATCGCGAAATCCATCTCAACGTAAGTATTATTCGTTACCTTAATTGTTTACAATTAATGAGACTTTGTTTCACTTCGCCAGGCTTTGTTGGAGCAAGTGGAGCTTCTGAAGACCATAAAAGCGGACAGAGAGGATCTGGAAGACGCTCTCGCTGATAAAGCTGATGCTCAGGCGATAAACCGAAAGGTAAGCGTGTTCAGATTACACTAACGACCATGAGGATGATAGATGAGGACAGTGATTCTCAAAGGGGATTGTGTCCTTTAGGTGTCCTACGATCAGTTCGACGCGGCTTGCGATGACCTCGCTCAAGGCCTCGAGGAGGCTATTGGCAAGCTTGGAAAGCAGGAATCGATATGGCAGCAAGCGTTGGACGAGGTGCAGAAGGAGATTGAGGGGAAGGTTGATAAGATAGAGATCTCGCCATTGAAGGACTTTGTCAGCACTCGATTGAAGTCGCTTCAGGAGAAGCTGAAGAACGTGGCGAAAATGAGGCAGGAAGACGAGGCGGCTGGAACTAAGAAAATGCTGAGGTAAAGCTGGAAAATGTTTTCTTTACGAAAGATTTTTCTACACATTTTTCTATAGCGCGATTCTACACCTCCGGATTGGTAAAAAATGACGTCAGGAAGCTGTCATAAAAGTGACCTTGATTTTAATACAGGGTGCACCAAAGAAACGGGCAATTATTAGTATTAAGAAATTACAAACATATCACCTTAACTTATAAAAAAAAACATTTTATTTTTTAACAACAGCATTTTAAAGGTGATCTTCGTCTCTGTGTAGACACTCCTCCAATCTTGAGTGTATAGATATTGCTCATTACATGGCGCAGCATTTCTACTGGGATTTTGTTGATTTCTTCTTTAATTCTGAGTTTAAGCTCGATAGTATTGTGTGGTGGGACAATGTAGACTTTGCTTTTCAAATAACCCCACAAATCAAAATTGCATGCCGTTAAAGCAGGTGATCTTTGCGGCCAAGAATATCAATGAACGCTTCTTCCCAATCATGTTATTTTTTTATTTATTTAATTCTTAACGGGGAGAACCCTTTGGCACATCGAAGGAAGAATAAAGAATACAATAATAAAATAATACAAATAATAAAAACAAATAACATCAGAATAACATTGTAAAATACGTTGTAAACAACGTTGTCCCCATGATAAATGGGGATACTTCTTGAACAGCAAGATCATCTGATTTGACAGCATGCGATTTTTATTTGTGGGGCTATTTAAAGAAGGTCCACTTTGATCCTCCACATAATATTGCCGAGCTTTTAAACTCAGAATTCAAGAAGAAATTAACAAAATCTCAGTGAAATACTGCGCCGTGTAAATGAAGCAGTATATTTGCAATTTTTTAAGTAAAGAATGTCGACGAATTATTGAACTTCTATAATTGCCCGTTTCTTTGCCGCACTCTGTATTAAGTAATAAAATAAGGTAAAATTTAGACTCAGTATTTTAAATTATACTACTTCGATGACTGCTCTTCATAGGTTTAAAGTTGTGTACGAACACTGCCAGGCTGTCTCGCGACGCTCGCGTTGCTACTTTGTTTTGGTGTACAAAAAAAAGTGAGACAACGCAAAATAGATGATTGCGAACGTTGACTCGCTTCTGTTTCGTACTTTACGATAAGGTAGCGGCCCGAACTCCGCGAGGCAGCCTCGCAATGTGCGTACACGGCTTAACATCTCAAACTTGAACACCATTTTTTAAGGGAATGGTTGAGCTATGACCCATAGTAGTGATTGGACCGATACCGAATCAATGGTATCAATACCAGATAACAAATTTTGATACCGTATCGAGTAGTATCAAATTTGGAGGTATCAAAAAGTATCAATACCTGTTTGACACCTTTACGAAGGTATCGATACCTGCTTGATATCTATAAACATGTAAAAGTATCGATATCAGACGATACCTCGCGAAAATATCGGTATCGGGATTGGTATCGATGCTTCATTTTGTTTTCTGCTAGGGTCGGATTTGGACTTGAATCTAAAATCAGTAACACGAAGCTGACGGCCTCCTCTTGTTAAATTCAGTAAACAAAATGAAAACACAGGAAACATTGCATTTTATCGATTGAACAAAAGAGATGTAGGTATCAAAGGGTCATCGATATCGATAACGATATCAATACCGATCCTTTCGTGAGCAATAAATAGGTTTTGATATCTTTGCAAAGTATCAAACTGGTATCAATACTTCCATGAGGTATCAAACGGCTAATTGATACCAAGTACCTAGGACTTTGATACCTTTCGATACCTTTTAATAAGAACTTCGGTATCGAATTACTTGATCATCAATAGTATCCTTATCAGTCCGATTACTACCCATGGTTCTTTTCGCAAAGTTGAACCTTGTAAAGAAATACTTTACCATTTGACCTTGAATTTCAAGACCAAGGTCAATTTTGCGGCAGCTTTTTAAGATAAGATAGGATTTTTAAGATAAGTTTATGTTAGAGTTGCGATAAACGACAAGACCGGCGATGTGAATATGATGGTAAAAATGAGAGATTCTCTTTTTTGTTTTTCTATTATCTCGTCGCTCTTGTCTCTTATCGTAGTTCTTACGCAAAGCTACCTTTAGACGTCAAAATTAAACACGGTGATTTATATTTTTAATATTGAACGCGGTTTAGAGATGTTCAGTGCTTATCATGCGACAAGAACGTGGTGATGAGGATGGAGGATGTGAACAAGATAAAACTGGATCCGATGCCTTGTACTACGAGCCTGAAGCCATATTTGACCTACGAATTGGATCAAGTCCGAAAGCAACATAGAAGATTACCTCACAGCAGAAATATGATTCAGTTCGAGGCCTTGCAGGAAGAAGCAAAAAAGCAGAAAAGCGCGAGAAGTGACACGCTGGTGAAGACTCCTAGGTAGATAAGCGAAAAAGGCGATTACATACCTCGGCCTGTTTACTTAACACTTGGTATTTGTTAATACTGATTGAATAACATGTGGCATTCGCATTATACCGTATGAATTAGAATTTCGAAACCGGTTATGAATAATGCTCTTGCCATAGTACTTACAAGGGACCTTTATGCGCTTTTGGTATAATGTCGAACTCGAAAATATATTTGATACGTATTTTTTTTTATCGGCAATCATCGATGTTGAAGGGGTGAAAATCGCTCTCAAAGTTGGGGATGAAAAACACATTTCATCTAATATATCAGGCACTATTAGAGCCAGACTAATGATTCAAATAGCAATTTGTCTGTTTTTAATGGATATTTTTATTATGTAAACAGGTTTGCAAAAATTTTAATTGCTTAAAAAAAATTAAGAATTTCCATAATTTTGCACATTTGTTTCTTATTAAAAGTTTAGCTATTTCTATCATCATTGGATACACAAACTATATATCTAGACAAAAAATACGGATGAATTGAAACTAAAGATTCCAATTTATCCGTATTGCATTACTAAATTCTTAGTATTAAAAAAATAATTGAAATAAAGAGAACCGAAAAAGTGGTAACTTTATTGACCGCTATTTCTTGAATTAGAATATTTCAGAAAATTAATGTTTCTTTGATTGCTAGGGATCATTTGTGCAATCGATACTGCGGCGGAAGTCAT
This sequence comes from Perdita meconis, assembly GCA_030770465.2. Lineage (NCBI taxonomy): Eukaryota > Metazoa > Arthropoda > Insecta > Hymenoptera > Andrenidae > Perdita > Perdita meconis. The sequence goes on from JASKOS020000002.1 coordinate 23,574,535, forward strand.
ACCGTAACGACAGCACAACAAAGAGTAATGCGAACGGGCCACATGGTTACGCAGTGGGGACCGGAAATAGTGCAACTGACAGAGGGAATGTTAAAGGGATCAGATGGAAAGATGTACAGGGGCAGGATTGCGCCCAAATACGATGTCTGTGGTTATTGCGAGAATGGCAGTGGCGAGGCTCTAGTGGTAATTACTTTTAATGGAAATTAATGTTGCAACAGTAAGGGAAATGAGTTCGTTTTAGGAACAACCATCTGCTCGGAAGAGTGTTGAAAAACAACCCTCCATTGTTTCCAGTAAGTTTCAATACTTTATAATATTAGAATCTTCTTAACACTTCTAGAAATATTAACACATTGTTAGTAAATACTGTACGTGAACATGTTAGCGAACGCTGTTATTAAGGGGGGGAAAACAGGGTAATGGTCCGAAAAGTAAGGGCATTTTTGGGAATTTATTAGAAGAAAACTACTTAATGAATCTTCGTGAAACTTTCAGGACATTTTACTAGACATTCAAATTATAGAAAAAAAATGTTTAATTTGTTTAAAGCACTTTTATGAAGCTGGACAAGATCAGTAGCTCAGAGCTGCAAAAAAATCTGCACTAACTGGTTGATAGATTTTCGACCAAATGATTTATCAGAAATTAAAAAACCAACAAATTTTAGATATTATATGCATATGACTAACGCATGACGCAGGGAATTTTGAAAATTTCGAAAAATAGAAATAGACGACCTTTTAAATACAAAATTTGAAAATTAATCTTTATAAATGAAAAAAATAAAAGGAAAGAAACGATCAATCACAAAAATCCTACGTAATTCGATAGCCATATGCATATAATTTCTAACACTGTTTGGTTTTTCTATTTCAGATAAACTGTTTGATTGGAAATCTGTCAACCAGATTTTTTGCAACGTAAGGTTTATGATCTTGTCTAATATCAGAAATCTGTTTTAAATAAATTTGAACAAAATTTTTTCCTAGTTTTTTATCTAGTAAAATATCCTGAAAGTTTCAAAATGATGCATTAAGTAGTATGCTGTTAATAAATTCCGCAAGATACCTTTACTTATCGGGCCGTTATAGTGTTGTCCAGCCTTAAGGGCTTAAGCCATAAGGAATTGTTCGCCAGCTCTATTCGCGTCAAAGCGAACATGTTTGACAATATTCTTAGGTATTGTTCTTGTTTGTGTTGGCAGGAGTATGGACCGTGGGTAAAAATAGAGAAAATCGTTTTATTTTAAGAAAAATTGCATTAAATATTTTTGAATATTCCATTCATTAAATAACTATAGTCTTGTGTTGTACAAGTGAGGAATGATTTATGAAAAAAATTGGAAGCAGTTGAATACTGATAGGTTTAGAAATCTATTTTAAGTTAAACGAATATATAAATGTGATCATCGTTTTTACAGAAAAAAAGGTTTCAAGGAGGTCCAGCAAAGAGAAAAGCAAAGAAATCACAGAGGTAAAGTAGAAAATACTGTAATGTAAACAGGGATTTATACTGAATTTTAAAATACCGGTATAATACTAGTATAATACTATATAATACCGGTATTTTTTATAATACTATAATACTATATAATACCGTCATTTTCTGGTTATATTTTCAAAATTGAAAATATACTTTTGAAGTAGATTAAGGAAATAGTATAAAAATATTAGGAGATATTAAACAACATGTTAATATTAGATTAATACAAAAAGCAGAAATATTAGTATCATATTGGATCCAGTTTGATTAGTTTTATTTCAGAAAATTAACAATTAAAATCAACATAAAACGTATCTGAATAATATTTGGTTGTTAAGATTTAAGAAAATAATAATAAAATTTATTTGAAACGTAAGTATTTCCAATATCCTTAAAATAAAATACTGTTTTAACCACTTTCTCTCACAAATAAAATTGTCTATTTTCAAAAGTATTAGCATGATCTAAATTAAAATAGATTATTTACTGTTTGATATTTAAATTAATATTTCACACAGTTCTGTTTTTTATTTTGTTTTTTTTTCTCAACGCAATGGCAAATCTATTTTGTGCATTTTAGCAACAAATTGTGGTTAGTGCGCGACGGCTCTTACTTACAGTAAAGTGGAAGTGGAAGATAAACATAAAAAAATAAAAGTTTGTCTCGAAATCGGTAACGAAAACGTTGGTACTCATTAGTCTGTTGATCGACCTCTGAACGAATACATATCAGTAACAGTAAAAGAAAAATGTTTCAAAGTCATTACGTTATTTGTTTATTAGTACATTGATAGTTTACTGTTTTAATTTATTAATTTATTTGTAGTTTATTAGTATTAGTGTTTCTCTTTTACGTTAATTAGTCATATTTTCTTAAATATCCATCTAAATTGTTTTATTTAATATGCATAAATAAAAGTATCTTACAAATATCGTAAAAATGTAACTAAGAGTATCTTTGAAGTATTAAATAATGGAATATGCAATCGAAAAAAGTATCACGCTATCCTACGCAATATTAATAATTTTATATTTATAAATATATAACGTTATAGTGGTATTTTTATAGTTGGAATTGATAAAGGTTGTGTAGATATTACTATAATATTAATCTACCATATCATTGAAACAGAAACCGATAAAATACCTATTATTTTTAATAATTACTAATTATTTATATTTATTTCGGTTTCGGTAGTTAATGATGTTGGTACCATAACAGCCCATTCATACAATACTATTTTCTGCGAGATACCCGAATCGATAACAGGCGAAAGCAGCATCCACAAAGTTTTGCATTTTCACCGCCACATTCAGCTCCCTTTTAGAGCTGTTACTTATGAGATACCCGGATATTCGGGTTACCCGTGAGATATTCGGGTTACCCGTGAGATACTCGGGTAAATAAAAATTACCCGGGTAAACAAAAATTACTCGGGTACCCGGGTAAATGAAAATTACCCGTTACCCGGGTACTCGGGTAAATGAAAATCACCCGTTATCCAACTACCCGGACAAATGAAAATTCAAGGAACCGGATATTTCATGAGAAGTTCGGATACATTTCGGATCGGATACAACATTGAAACAACGGTGTATATTAGGTGCAACATTTTTATTGCAAAGAATACAACTTACCTTCTTATTTATTATTTGAGTAGATCTCGGGTATCCGAGTACCCGACGGACCGGGTAGGATTCGGGTAATTTTCTTTACCTTGAGACAGATCCGGGTACCCGGGTACTCGAATAACCGGAGTACCCGGGTAATCGGGCATTGCTCTACGCTCTTTATGAAGTTAGGGACTTTGTATGGTGTGAAAGAATTTTGATTGTGACAGCTTACTCATACTACGACGAATCGTATATTTATCGAATCTCAACTATTTGTCTTGTGTACTACTACATACATATATTTAATATGCGCGTACACGGTAAAATAACCTATTCGGTCAATTTTGACCAATGAATAAAAACTTTTTATTCATTGATTCTGGCACATAGACTTATATAAACGGAGCGTTAGCTGCTACTTTAGACGAGGGGTTTACAAGAATTGGAAGGGAAAAGGGAGAAAAGCAGTAGTAAGACATCGGTTAGTTTCGGATACACGCGGTTTGTATCGGCTTGTTATTAATGCTTGGCGAGCGACGCGACGGAACGTAGCCATTTGTTCATATTTCCCTGATTTCAAGTGATCAATTTAGAATTGTGCATATAGCTATTATTTCAAATATTTATAACTGTAATTTTCTTTTTAAAAAGGCTACTATTTATTAATTTCGTGAAATATGTATGAACTAGAGTAACTGACCCAATGACGGACAGATTAGTAGTTCTGCGGGTTTCTTGTTGATAAAAAATCATGACAAATTGTTGGTGATTCCTAAAAATCGTGTCTTTAATACATAAAAATGTAGTCAACGGTCCATAATAGGAACACCATCCGTAATTAGGACAGTTACCCTACATCAGAGAATTTTTACTTTAAGTATAGATGTATCCTTTCCGATTGTATCTCACACGGTACCAAAGAGTTGTAACGACGGGCGATACACCAAGCGTCCTTTTAAATTGGCTATCTCATTTTATCTCTTTCTGAAAATGAAATTACCGATCAAAACACCGAACGGATATTTAAATTGGCTTTGTTATTTTCATCATTTTGTCTTTCTCTAAAAGTGGTTTGTCGGAGTCTTGCCTCTTGTTATATCCATAGGTTATATCTACTTCTTGACGGTACGATTATATGTCCGAATCTTACCGAAGAGAAACGAAGATACCCGATGTCTTACTACTCGTTCCCTTACTGCGAATCTTACTCGCCGGATCAGTTAACGCTCCGTCTATGATTTTACCCATAGCGATTTTACTGATTTTACTATGAAATGTATGTATATGGTAGTACACAAGCCAGACAGTTGAGATTTGACAAATGAACGATTCGTCGTATTTCTTACACACCATATAGAATCCATAAATTCATATGTTTCGGAGCTGAATGTGGTGGCGAAAATGCAAGACTTTGTGGATGCTGCTTTCGCCTGTTACCGATTCGGTTATTCGGTTACGGTTTCAGTACTAATCTATGTATTTTAGTATTGTATCGGTTGCAGTAAAACTTTGTTGACGCCATACGAGTATCAAAGTGTGAAGGATACTTTGTAAATGGAAAATTTGCATTTACAGGCAAGAAGTGAATCACGTGGAGCAGATGCACGTACTCACGACGAGTCAGACGTGATACGAATAGATGCGTACGGACACAGGGATACAGTTGTTAATTACCCGGAGGAGGAGGAGGAAATGGGAGAAAATGATTAAAAAATATATATGTAGTAATTAATAATAATTTTTACATGAATTGTTTTTTGTTAAATATTGTATGAAAACACATAATGTATACACAAAAAAACCTTTTTCTGTATTAAAACCTACCATGAATTCATACTTTTGTTAGAGAAAAAAAATGCATCGAAAGAATGTTTTCCATTCAAAATTAGAATGGAAAACATTCATATAGTCAAGAAACAATGGCACGCATCACAGTGAAGTGGAGCTGTTCTCTTCTTGAGGAAATTATGTGGATGGTTTCTTCTCTTGCAGAATCTCCCCACCGCGTCTTAGAAGAAATTGTCTGAATTGTTACTTAAAATTAGTCTTACTTATTGTTATATTTCATGCTTGTTTGATATGCGTTGTGATAACTTTTTAAAATCCTAAGGTCAGTTTTCTGTTTCTGCATTGGCTGCACTAGTGACAAACGAACCATTTGTTATCTCCTTCTATCTTACAAAACGGAAGGAGATAGCAAGTGAATCACTCTGCAGTAGTGCAGCCAATGCAGGAACAGGGAGTCTATTCTTGAGCCATGCGAGAAAAGAAAACTGTGGGTATGAAGTTGGTATGGTGTACAGTTTAAGTCGCCATCATAGACGTATAAAGCCGTGTATACACACTACGAAGTCACGAGACTCGGGTCGCTACCTTATTGTACTTACGAAAAAGAAGCGAGTCAAGGTGTGCAATCATCTATTTTGCGTTGTCTCACTTTTTTTTGTACACCGAAGCATGGTAGACTTACAGTGTGCGTACACGGCTTAAGAGTAGAGCTGTTACTTATGGGACACCCGGGTATTCGGGTTACCCGCGAGATACCCGGGTAAATAAAAATTACCCGGGTAAATGAAAATTACCCGTTACCCAGGTACCCGGGTAAACGAAAATTACCCGGGTACTCGGGTAAATGAAAATCACCCGTTATCCAACTACCCGGACAAATGAAAATTCAAGTAACCGCATATTTCATGAGAAACTCGAATACATTTCGGATCGGATACAACATTGAAACAACGATGTGTATTAGGTGCAAAATTTTTATAGCAAAAAATACTACTTACCTTATTTATTATTCGAGTAGATCTCGGGTATCCGGGTACCCGACGGATCGGGTAGGATTCGAGTACCCGGGTACCCGACGGACCGGGTAGGATTCGGGTAATTTTCCTTATCTTGAGACAGATCCGGATACCCGGGTACTCGAATAACCGGAGTACCTGGGTAATCTGTCATTGCTCTACTTAAGAATAGACTGCGCATCACGGGAAAAGCGGACGTCCCTACTTTAGAAAGAGTTAGAAGCTTTGGGAGGACTGGTTAGGGTGGTCGAGTCGAAATGGTTAGGGTGGAGGAGTATAACACGCTGAGAATCAGCAAGACGAGCGTATGAAACATGTTCCCTACTTCAGCTACACTAGAAAGAGATAGCAAGTCCTCCCAAACCATCTAATTAATTGGAACACGACATCAGGTTATAATAAGACTGAATTTCAAACTTCAAATTTTCAAGTTCTCAGAATATTAATATTAAAATTTCAATCTTATACAAGCTTCAAGTTTTCTACTTTTAAAATTTTCAGAATTTTAAACTTAATATGTGCAAATTTTTCAAATTTGGAGCTTCAATTTTCAAATTTTCAGAATATTAATATTAAAATTTCAAGGTTATACAAGCTTCAAATTTTCTAGTTTTCGAATTTACAGAATTTCAAGCTTAATATTTGCAAATTTTTTAAATTTGGAGCTTCAATTTTCAAATTTTCAGAATTTTAAGCTTTAAGTTTTGAAGGTTTCAGAATTTTAAGCTTTAAGTTAGAAGTTTTCAGAATATCAAGCTTAAAATCTGATAATTGTAAGGTTATACAAGCTTCAAATTTGCAAGTTCTCAAATTGACAGAATTTTAACCTTATTATTTGCAACTTTTAGGAATTTCAAGCTCAATATTTGTAAATTTTCAGAATTTGGAGCTTCAAAATTGTAAATTTTAAGAATTTCAGGTTTTTTAATTTTCAAAACTTCAAGATTTTGGAATTTCAAACATCGAAAATTAAAGTTTAAATACTTGAAGTTTTCAAGTTTTCTAGTTTTCCAGGTTTTCAAACATTCAGAATTTCAAGTTTCAAAGATTAAAAATTCCAAGCTAGAATTTTTTAAGTGTTGAAATGCTTAGGTTTCAAGTCACAAGTTTTGAAATCTCAAATTTTCAAATTTCAAGCTTTTAAGTATTCATTATCAACTTTTTACGCTTCAGGCTTCTAAATTGTTGGTTTCAACGTTTTAAGTTCTATATAAAAAATGGTCAAGTTTTAGGTTTCCAAGTCCTACCTGTTTAATTGTTAAGCTTAATAATTATTCGAATTCAAAGAATATTATTTCAGATAATTGTTTCTAATACATTCGATACGAAATATAATTTCAAATAAGTATTTCTACTGTCCTACAAAAATATTATTTCAATTAATAATTCTAATCCATATATAAGAAATAAGTATTTTCAAATATCCTTTTATGTAAAATTGAGAAGTAAAATACAGTTTGAAATATTATCTTATTTAAGTGATAGTATTTCAGTGACTACTTTTAATACTTTCTGTTTGAAATTCATAGCATACTGGTGCAAAGAGTTTTCAAAAAAAGTGCAACAATGTTTCTGTCGTTAAATATTGTGTTAGAATTTACAAATTCAACATCAAGCGATCGGAATAACCCGATATAACTGTTTCTACTTTTCGCCATACCGGCTCGCGTAGCGACAAAAAATGTTTAAGGACGTTTTTCGTTTTATTAAATATTTTATTATTAAGAGGGAGTTTCGGAGTACACAAGACTATCTAGTGAAGTCGATTTGGAACATCGGTGGTTCTGTCATGCTGAAACAAAAATACTGAATCGCACCACGTGACCGCGACCGCACTAGATCGCTTTTCGTTTCGTTTTGTTCTCTCTCAGACACACGCAACACGCTCTCCCTCTCTCTCGCTCTCTCTCCTTTTCTTCCTATTGCACATCACACCGTTCGAGATCCGTTTACAGAAACAGAGTGTACATACACAGCGCGCTCGAGTACTGTATCGGACTTGCTCGTTTCTCTCGGTTCACTTTCGATCTCACCGGTATCATTGCCGTACGTATTCTATAATATAAAGAACTACGCGCTAATAGTATCTGGTAATAATATATATTTATGTATTATTGTATACGTCGGAGCTAAGTGTCTACGGTCATAGAAATTTTAAGGTACAGGAAGTATCTACAATTTTAGTTCGCTACCACATAACGTACAAGACTGCCTTCGATTTCTTCGCTGATTTCGTTCATTCCCTCTTTCTCTTCCTCTTTGGTAAACGGGGGCGTTTAATTCCTACGTTCGCTAGTACCTAGCACAGAGATTATCATGAATTTATCTCGCTAGAAGATTTTACCGGTTAAAATCAACGGCATTATATGGAACCATCACGCAAGATCATTGGCTCAACGACACAATGCAATAAATAGAATGTCAAATAAATATATGTATATATATATATGTATATATATAGATTATACTTTTTATAATTCCTTAGGTGAGGGGACAATATAATGTCTTAAACGTTAACATGGATATGCATTATCGATTACAGTTAATAATACTGGCAGCTTAAAGTACAACGTGTATGTGTATTTTTCGTGCATGTACGTGTGTGTTTATGCAAGTGTACGTGTTTTCTTTTTGTATTTTGTGTACGGTACATATGTGTGTGTGTATGTGTTACGCTCAACCGAAACGAGGGAGAACGGTAGAGAGTGCCGAATATAACGTTAAAAAATCGCTCGAAATCGACGTAATAAAATAAAAATATTTATACATATTACATGACTAGTATCACGTTCGCGTACGATCTCAATTAAAAATATGGACTAACGAATAGTACGAATCCAAGACAGCCAACCAAGATATACTCTACATTGATTCCGTGGCACTCGCTACACGCGTGTGAATTTCAAAGGTCGAATGAGACCTTTGGTGACGAATTTACTCGACACGACGTGAATTTCGTTCGAGAATCGTCGTCGATCGAGGTCTTAACCTCGAAATGAATTATTGTAACACCACGGACGTCTCTCGTGCCGCGCATGATCAGGCGTCGTTGCTGGCTACCCGATTGATTAGTGTAATAGCGACTTAAAAGCTACCGTTACCATTATTACTCATCACTATACTCTTAATATCTATTATTATTATTGTTATTACTATTATTAATATTATTATTATCGTTAGCATAATCGTTACGTACGAGAATATTGCACACAGCGACCAACAGATACGGATAAAGGGAACTAAGTAACAGATCACAGGTAAAACTAGGCTATCTCTGTAACAAATTCATATCACATGAAAAAATATGTATCGGTTGCACTCCACACGCAAAAATCTCCCAAAAATAAGAGACTGTCGGACGGATGACTCGGCTGACGAGCCATCGATGATTCGGATTGGCTGACCCTCGATCGTCCCACCCATCGCTTTCTTTCCGAACCTTTGCTCACCTTCTGAAGACTTCTAAAGACTTGATGATCTAACATTCCTTCGCCTCAGCGTTCTCTCCTCTTTCCAATGCAAATCGTAACTCGATCAACCTGCCCGGTCTAAGCACAATCGCTTATCAACGACGACGAACAACTAAACCCTGACTAAACGATTACACGAGCGTTCTTTTAGTAATAAAGTTTTGGCATTGTCACCGCGGCCATCGCGCGCATCCACCCGTCCCTCTCGCACCCTCCCTCGCACGAACGAAAACACACGGCTTAGCTTTTTTCTTTGGCTTCCAGCTCTGTCGCGGCGGCCTATCGCCGGGCCGACCACACGGATAGTTAAATCTAAGGTATGTATTACATCGCACGCGTCGCTAGATTACCAGCTTGTAAGACAGCGATTCTGATCCCATCGATAGTTTCTTACGCGAAGTCCGTGGCCACCGAGGCACCACGGGTCCAAGGAACAACCATTTTGTAAAGCTCTCGCGGCACCGCGACGAACCCTGCCCTCCACGGGACGAAGATTCACCTCTCCGACCGCCGAACACCCTCAAACCCGAACCCTTTAGCTGGTCATAGACGAAGAGGTTTCTCCGCGGTTTTGATCCGTTGCAGAGAAACCTGCGGGCAAAATCTGCGAATACCCACTAACGTATGACGGACGCAATTTTTGACGGACATTGAAGCTGTGGTCATACGCATGGTGGAAGTAGACGAGGTGAACCATTCCTGAAAATGCACAGTGGTTAAATAGTGGGGTACCGTCAGCCAATTGGCTTTGACCGAAATTGCAGAAATTCAATATGGCTGTTTTTGCACGCGCACGCGTTGTTATACCTCCATTAGACTGCGTGTCAACTTGCAGCCGTGGCCCAATTTTAGAAAAAGTTAGATGTTTTCGGAGGACTTGCTATCTCTTTATATCTTTCGATTTAAAAAAAGATAGCAAGTCCTCCCAAAGCATTTAACTCTTTTTAAAGTTGGGCCGTCCGCTTTCCCCTTGACGCGCAGTCTATTCTCATATGTCTATAGACTTTTTTTAGGTTATGAGGTTTTTTCCAGACAATATACTAACCACGGACCTAAAGGACTGTGCGTGATTCTGAGGGGTTGAAGCAAAAGACGGAAGTAGTATCAACTGTCAGCCATCTTGTGTGGTTAAAACTGTAGTGTGCTCTATAGGCGACTTTAATTACTAGTGTAGTGTGTGTAGGATACACGGACCTAACCTAAAGGACTGAGCGTAAAGTAGATGTTGTTATTGATCCTACAAATCGAAATTTTATATATTCCTTATACAAACATTGATAACTTTAAAAAACACATCCTTCATGATAACAAATACGTAGAAATAAAATTATTACACAAGTCACAATTGATTTAGAATGTACGTAATTGAATTGTACAGTTTTAAATGTTGCCGCGACGTTATATAGATGGCAGCACTAGTTCAATCACTCAAGATGGCTGTAAGTCAAATCGTCCCCCCGTTGACAGCAGCACCCCTCTTTCCCATAGATCTACTTTATTGTCAGTCCTTTAGGTCCGTGGATGATACCTCCGAGAGATTTAAGGGGGTAGTGGAATCACGTGACTTTTTTAGGTTATGAAGTTTTTTCCACACAATACAATAACATGACACGACTATTAATTCCAAGTTTTAGCTAATGAATTGATTTCAAACTTGCAAGAATCATGATGAAAGCGCTTATATGATCTGTTTAAACTTGATAACATGAATCAAATCATATTTCTTCTGAAGAGTCGAAATCAAGTTGTTCTACCATCCAGCCGCCATTATGCGCAATGACACACCTTGTCTAATCACATCAACTACATTCAGATTGCTTGGATATATTTATCTTAGTATCTTAGTATCTAAATGTTTTAAGAATGCATATTCTTTACCCTTCTCTTGTCCGTCCTTATCTCGAATATTGCTCAATAATATGGTCACCTTATCAGCGTTACTTATGTGATGGAATTGAGAACATTCAACACAAATTCTGTGATATTGCAGTTCGTTTTTAGGTACTCCAATGATGTATGACAACCATGACTATTCAAGTATAATTAATCAATTAAACATATCTATAAGAATAGATAGACGTAGACTTATGATGGAGCTTCGGGTGTTGTGCTATTTAAAGGGAAGTATCATACATTATCATAAATATCATAAAGATCATAAACTAATATTTAAAAAGAATAATAATGGTGTTACGGGTTTTGTTGATGCAGACTGGGGTAGTTGTCAAAATGATAGGAAATCATATACCGGATATGCATATATTTTGAATGGAGCAGCCCTATGTTGGGAAGCCAAAAAGCAGCGTACTGTTGCACTTTCCTACTGTAGAAGCTGAATATATGGCTTTAACTGAAGCTACAAAAGAAGCTATATATCTTAAAAATTTCTTAAATGAATTGGGTTTTAATGGAGTTGGTAAAATAGAATTATATAATGATAATCAATGTGCTCAGAAATTAGCCCGTAATCTAGGTTTTCACGGAAGGATAAAAAATATTGACATTAGGCATCATTTTATACGTGAAGTATTGGCTACTGGAGATTATGAAAACACAAGATATGCCAGCAGATATTTTAATGAAGCTTTTGCCAATGGAAAAACATAATTACTGTTCATGAAATATTGGATTAAGTAACATTTCGTTGAGGGGAAGTGTTGGAAATCAATAAAATGTCAATTGAAATATGAAATATATGTACGGCCCTGGTAATTACTACGCTTTGTTATATCAATTATTTTATAAACAGTTTGAGTTGAAATTGTGATATATAAAGATGTAATAAGTTATATAATTTAATTCAAATATAATTGTTGTTAAATAAATATTAGAATAGTTTCAAGATGCATTGGCTCAGAAATTTCTAAATGACTTTATCATATGCCCAGATATCTTGACTTGCTTTAGGTTTTATGCTCCATAGTCTACGCCACCGTCTTTTTCTTTTGTCGAAATCACAACGTAGATACAGACTACGGACGTCTCAGTGGTTTAAATCGTTCAATATCCAGCATCAATGATTTCAATAGCAGAATAATTTCTACACATCTCCCACTGTCTACAAGCAACAAATTTCTCGATTATTGCACTCTAATGTACGCTAATTAATCGACTGTACAGATGTATACTAAACGGCCTTAACCCGTTGAATAAATAAATAAAGAAAAACAATACAACAGTCATACAACTGTTTTGTTACACGGTAGAAGTCAAGAGAACCGTGACGGTACAAATCGATCACCGGTACGCGCCACTAACATGCAGTTTTGTCTGCAGACTTGGAACGCGACGGATCAAAGCCACGGAGAAACCTCCTCGTGTATGGCCAGCCTTTATTCCTCGTATCGAGATCACCCTGGAAATATACGCGATTCCTTTGTCCTCTCTTCTTGCTCCTTCGAATCGTCTTATTCGGTCCCTCCGAGCACATCAATTACCCTTCCTCTCTCGGTCTCTTTCACCCTTCCGCAATTTCCATCTCGCGAAGTCGCGTTACAGCGTGATCGAGTGCAAATAATGAAACCCTAAGTCGCGCCTCGCGAAAAGAAGGTCTCGGCTAAAATGTTCGCGCTACGATATTCTGGGGAAGACGAAGCCGATCTTCGAGCACACGCATTCAGCCTGCTAAAGGTATTCGCCTCGAACCGCCGACACTCTAGATTCACATCAGTTATTCGTCACTCGCGCGGCTAATAAACGTCTACACGCTGACGCATGCGTATCGGATGCGATCGCAAGGGATGAAGCAAACGAACAAGAATATTCTCGAGGTCGCTCGTTAAGCCTATAGAAACTTTTTTTCTTCGCTGATTAACGTTTTGTACTGTATTATTCCCGATTCGCTGGCTCGTTCCTGCACTTCTTCCCTCGCTCCTTCGACGTTCCACGGAAGCTCAGAAAGTTTCAGACGGTCTCGCCGTGACGCGAGACGGGGAAAAAAAATGGAGACTTTTATGGAAGTACGGTGTTCACTTCGAACGCGCTCGTTACCCTGGATTCTCGCCGCGGTAGTTTCCCCACGTATTCTCTCGTTTTCCTTACTTTTTTTTTTTTCATCTGTCGCAGAGTATTGAGTCGCGTCGAAGACGTTCGAGCCGCGCCCGTTCGGGCTTCGTCGTTTCGCGGAATAAACGGGATATCAAAAAGTAGAAGCGCCTTAAACGGCGCTACGATAGATGCGCTACAAAAGCTGAGCTATGACCGGATGCAGAAGACACATGTGCTCGGCACCGCGTATCGGAAGACGGTTCACGCTGAAGTGGCGAACCATTTCCGGTATACTGTCGAACGGCTTGCTGAACTGGCCAAGGATGTACGCGTTCAGCTCCTCGTTCTTCTGTATTCGCATGTGCATGAAACCGCGGGCGCTCCTGGAAATTGAAAACGGGAAATTTGTTCACGCCGCTTTGGAACTATTCCTTGGAATAGAATCAAGCGACGGTGCGAACTATTTTTGGCAGGAGAGTCTCTGAAGCTTTTGTTGGGAACCTTGGAATTTTCAAGGTTTCTGCATATACTCTGATCATTGAAGCGAGTCGGTAACTATAACCAATTCTATGCCATCCATAAAGAATGGGAGCGTATTCATACTACATATTTTCAAAGTAGGTATCGTCGCACAAGTTTTGCTGTAAATAATGTAATAGTTATAAATAATACAGTAGGATCTCTAGTAACTGACTCAATATTTATAATCTAAATTTGTAAATAGTCAATAGAAAATTGTTAAATTTTAGTTTAAGTCTTATTACACTCTTACACTTAATGCATTAAATAATTATATAATTAAAACCCTGCATGATAAACACTTGAGTTAATTATGAATCAGATAATCAAGGTTCTACTGCACTTTTTATCCTGAATTTGATTTCATGCTTTCTTGAAAATTATCGTTACTATCATTTATATTGAAAATTAGAGTCCATAGTTCTGTTAATGACATGAGAATACTAAGTATGAAAAAAATCTACGAGACTGTTAACATATGCCAGAATATACAAAATATCAAAATTTTAATTTGAGTCAGAATGTTTAAAAAATTAAATATATTATTATTCAAGTTCCTATTCTTTATTTATGTTTGTAAAATTTAATTTTGCATAAAAATCCGCGGTCTAGTGATAATATATTGAATACATACTGTTTTCTGTATATTCTTAAGTTATTTCATTTAATGCTTTATAAGATAAATTGACTTTAGTACATTTATAAAATAAAGTAAGTTCTCATTTAAGGTCACTTATCATTGCGATAGAATTTAACTCTCAATGTTAAGGTAGAAGTCCAAGATTATATAATTAATAATTAGATTATGACATTGACAAGAGCTATGGAATCTTTAATTATAAATAGAAATAATAAAATTAATCAAATTTAATACAAAAAGTATATTGTTTAGTATTGTTAAGAACTTGATTTGTTATTGACTCGATTCGATGAACAGAGTATCGGAAATCTAATGCATCGTTCGAATTTATCAAAGTTATTTAATTCCAAGTTATTTGAATTCAAATGACTTGGGACAATTTTATTTGTGTGGATCTATGATTCATATGACTTGAAATATAACTTCACGTTTTTCTTAAGCTTCAAGGGAAAACGAAACTGGTCCTCTTTACTTTATTAGAAAATAGAGTTTGGATCATGTGAATACAGTGACTTGTTTGTTCATATGTATTTCAAATGTTAATGTTTCTATTTGGGTTCTTTCCAGCTTTCATTGTTAATTGTTGTTCAGTTTCCATGATTTTGACCGTGTAAAGAGAAATATTATTTTCAAAGTTTAAACTTTAAATCTTGTGAACAAATTTGTGAGTCACTGTATATGTAAAGAGTTTGTACTTCATTTGAAGCTTGAAAGAAAGTTTAAAGAATATTTCAAATTCAACACGCACACATAATAGCTTAGCATTGGTAAAATAGTTTCTAGTTACTTGAATTCAAGTATCTTGATGTCAAATAATGTGGCAAATGTGAACATTACTTAGGAATCAAATAATAATAAAAAGCGACATGCTGAAAACAAAATTAAAAAAATAAACAATAAATACTGAAATCAATATTAGAAAAAATTAATTTTAATAAATCCTTGGAAAGGGGAAACATAAATGTAAATCTGTTGCTGACCTGAGTTTGAAACGATTGATATTCGTTATCAGATGGTTAAAAATTGATATTCGGAGTTATTAATATTCTACCCATATTTTACAGAAATGCTGAAAGAGAAACTAAAAATATCTTTCCAATATTTTTGAGCTTTAGGAAGCAACCAATATAAACTTCCATATTCATCGTGGAAATCCATTTATCAGAGGGCTTTGTAGGAGAGGAAAAGGGGAATGGAAGAATGTGGGATGCCAAGTATCAAGGCTGTGAACTGGAAACATAACTTACTTCAGTGACAAGGAATAATCTTGTTTGGTCGATTCGCTGTTCCTCACCAAATAACTTCCCTCTCTCAGAAGTCGTAGGACAGCTTCCGCCTCGATTCTTGTGATGGATCCGTGGTACCATCTGGAATCGAAGTACACAAATATTCAATAACTTCTCAACAACAAGGACGAATGCTATTACACTATTGTGCTTTGTTTTCTGTCTCTGCACCTTCTGAACTAGTGCAGGCTCAACCACTTGCTATCTCTTTCCGTTTTGTGGAATAGAAGAAGATAGCGATAGATGAGCTCTGAACTAGTGCAGCTAGTCTAGGAACAGAAAACAGACCTAATATCGCATATTGTAGTATTTGCTGCAGTTTAAAGAGAATAGAATACTTTTCCTGTAAAACTGTAGGGAAAGTTTACTTATTATTGAACGGCATCTAATTTTCACCGTATCTTTTGATCACTGAGAAAAAGGTGGTGAGGATAAAACAGAACTATAATCATCAGGACTTTCAAATGTATAATTACTGTTCAGTTTTAATTGCCGTCCGATAATAGGGGAATTAATAATAGTTTAACGAAATAATAATAATTTGTTTATCTATATGATTACCGTAAATACATAAAGTGAGGAAACACTTTTTAAATTTACTTATAAGGCATTATATTAATTTTTTCTTTCAATTTGAATCGTTTCCAGCTTCCACGATTAATTGTCGAAACGTTCTCATTCTCCATAGCTTCGATTGTTTAAAGCAAATATCATTTCTACAGTTTAAACGTATTTAATGAAGTTTTCGTGAACAAATTCGTAAGTGACTGTTGATGATTCTATTACTGAACGCAGATTTTTTTATTATCTAGTTGTAATAGAATAATCAAAATTTGGGATATTATATTTATTAGTCCGTACAATATCAGATATACTATCTAATTTATTATCCTCTTCAGGGACAGCATCCAAACGCTTATCGCGAACCGCATGCGAAACCATCTAATCCCCTTTGTTGATAAGCGTTTACCGCACTGGTTAGAACGATTAACTGAACGCTCATCTGCATAATGGTTTATGACATGAAGTTCGTGGTAATAATGTATTTTGCACTCAAAATGTACAAGGTGTCTCACAACGATCGTATATGGTTTCAAGATAAACGTTGACCATTTGTTATGTCAATAAATTCAGTAAAAAAAGTAAACGTTAAAGAGCTCTGATTAATAGTCATTAATTAAAAGTTATAGTAATTTTATTAAAATAGGTCAAATTTCATTTTATAATACTATATGTATAACACAGGGATTTAACCTGTTGATATTAAAATAAATTTGCAGAATGACTTCCCTTTCGAGATTAAAACTGCGTAAATAAAAGAAATTTTTTTTTAAATATTAAATGAATATTATTATTATTACATCGACAGTATTTTTATTATTTTGTATATCAAAGTATACTATACATTTTTATAGAAAATAGTTATCCTGCGTTTAATAATATGTGAAACTGCGTCAATGTAAATACACAAGGGGTTAAGTCAGTTATAGCTCAGACAGCTTAGTAAAAATCGTAAGTTAAAGAATTAAAGCTGAATTTGTATTCCTTCTGCATACTAAATTCAATTCTATTAAATGCCACATTTTTGTTTACACAGTTTCAACAAGAAAAATTAAGGAAAAAAATACACAATTAAAAAATATTCACACATTTTGTTTCTATTCAACGTTAATTCAAAATAAGCATAATACTAAAAAAAAAACCGATTGTAAATGAAGAAAAGCCTTATAAGTAATTTTCACCACTTGTTGGGCCAATATTAATGATCAATTAATCCTGCTACGTTTCTCTTGAAAATTCTAAATGAAACAACTTCCATTATTATCACTAAACTGCGAATTTCTATACAAAATCAAACTTTTACAAATAGAACTAAAAAATTCAAACTTAAATAACAGTAAGGCATATCTTATTTTCTAAACATTGTAACTTGAATTATATGTTTTATATTTTGGCCTGTATTAACAGTCGCCTAGATTTTTGCATAGGTTACTATGGCCATAAATGCCTAAAACCCACAATCTAATCACTTTATAATAAATGCAGATGACGAATGTTTCACCCTGTTGTTCTCCTCGGGTCTACTTATTTAATTATTTTGAAGTTAACTATGTTATACTTAAGTAACTGTTTTATATAGTTAAATAACTGTTTCAATTGTAAAAAAATATGAGTCAGTGTTAATATTTACCTTTATTGTTACTTGACATACCATAAAAATTTCATTGAACACATTTAGAATGATGTGTTAATAATTCAAATTATAATGAATCAAATTTTGAAGGAGACCAGCAGTAATTTTCTTAACACTAATCGCCTTAAATCTCTCTCAAAATTAAAGCATTTACTAAAAGAAGTATAATATACCATTGCGTAAAAAAATCGCAGCAAGGTTAAACCGAATTTCCTCAGTCTCGTGTTTCCTTCCATTCGCAACGCCCAGAAGGCAACCTCTTCATTTGATTAACAGTGGAATCATCGAGGCGGTGAGTCACGGCAGAAAATACCCGCCGAGGCGGGAAGGCGTCGCAGTATTGTGAACGACCTCCGACCGCGACAGCGCGCTTCGTAAACTAATAAATTCGAAGGACGTACCCTTGCCGCTCGAGAGGAAGGTCGACGTCGACCAGATCGGCGGAACCGCGAGCCGTGCTAATCTCCAGTGGCAATCCCAGGCTCAGACCACCGGGTTTCTTCAGCGCGAGTTGACCGGCGTTACCGCTGCCGTTCGTCCCGTTACCGCCGTCCAGATTCAGCGTCATCTTCGGACGCGCCAGACCGCCGCCTGAAATGAGTCATGCGACAGTTAGACGCCGTGAAATTCCCTCGGGGGGTAAACATCGATTATACTGGTATACGTGAGAAGAGGCGAATGAACAACGTTCCTCCGGTGTCACAGATTTTATGGACGGGACACACCCCCTTCCCTCCTTTCTAATTGGGACAAATCGGATCTCGGTTTCGATATGATTCGCAACGACACGGGGAGCGTGATCTTGATTCACGGTGACAGTTTTTTATGCGACGGCGAAATTATGATGTAATTGGGAGGCGACAGCTTTGCGAGACTAGCTTGAAGTGTTTCAGCAAAGTAGCGGAAATCTGTACAAAACTGTACATTTCAGTTTTGAGGTCTATCACTATTTAATTTATAAAACACATTGTGTAATTGAAATTTTTTTTAGTATACAGTATCATAAAAAATATAAAATAGCGAAAGTGAAATTAAAAGAGTTAAACTAGGTACATAAATTAACAGTAAAATAAAATTCCTTTTCTTATTATTTTGTTAAATGAGGTGAGTAAAGCCTTATGCACTGTACAGAATTACTTACTTATTATACAGAATTGTATACAAAAATATTTGTATATAAAATTAAATGGTAAAAGGAGGAAAATTTATTGGCTGTAACTATTTTTTTTTAACATTATCAAATTTTGAAAAAATTGTTGTAGTTTCGTATGGAGTATTGTAGTATCGTTCTATGGAGAAAACTCTGTGCCTCATAGAAACACAATAAATGAATCAGCTTGTTATTTTCACAGTAATTATTATCCTAAAGCAGTATTCAAATTATAAATTACGTTTCAAAGTTTATGCAAATCTAAAAGTTTCTAGATCTACTCACAGTGTTAGTAATATTTGCCAGACATTATTTGTCTTTATTTGTGTTTGGAAAAATTTGATTTTGTTTAAAAATCAACAGTGTAGTCATAAATTCATAAAAAGTCGTAGTCTACAGATAAGTATTTTGTTCTAAATAAAAGTTCTACATCTGAAGAAAATAATCTAAATATCTGATATTTTCATTAATCCTCTTTGACGCACAGATGAAAAAAAAATGTAAAGGAACAAAGTAAGTACGATATTAAAACACAAGGAGTAAACTAAGACCCAGATTTCTAATTGATGTTTTATCTCAATTTTATTTACCTTAATAGTAATGATTGTATAATATTATTTTTATGAACATGCATTGTCTCTTAAAGTTATGAAGTTACATTTGAATCACTTTGTATTACATAAAATATAAATTAAAAATTCCGTCCAAAACTCTTATCTCATTTTTTGTATTTTATAATTTAATTTACTCCAGAAATTAAAGCTGTATATTCTTCTTCTTCTTCTTATTATTATTATTAGTAACCAGTTAAAGAACGTTTTGGTACAAAATACATTAGTGATTAACAGCTACAAAAAAAAATAAATAAATAAAAATCTTACGTATTTTATGTGGCAAATCATAGAAAAAATTAATTTCCATATTCTACATATCGCCAATTGAATAAATAAAACCAATACAATTATGTTTACCATAGAAGGATTTGTGTATTTTAATATTAGAAAGATTATGTTTTCTTATGCACCTAGAAGAGATATTAAAATAAAGTTCTAATTAACGCATTTTACGCAATAAAAACATTATTATCAAATCTAAAACATATATCTAATACTCATTCAAACAACAATGTTTTCGCCATACATTTTACAGAACTCGTAAGTCAATAAAATGTCCAACAAAATACAGACCAGGGGTTAAGTTTGTGTAAGCAGAGACCGTCCCTAAATGTAAGATGATCAACTTCTCGATGTCGGATAATCGTGTTCCCAATAATCGCGCTCGCGAAGGAAGGACTCGATAATACAATACCTGACGAGAAATATTTCCTCAGCGACAAAACAATCGACCGTGACTTTGGACGGCGTCTTTGTCGTGCCGCGGATAATGGAACGTCTCGTGTTCGTCCCGCGGATAGGCTGAGTGCTTTCACTTAGCAGAAACAATACAATCGAAATTCCTTCCTCGAATTTTTCCTCCTCCACCCGCGCCACCCTTCGCTCGGGAAGAAGCTCTATCGACTCTTTAAAGTTTTCAACCCTGCTTCCACTCAAGATTCGTACGGAAATTACGAGCATTGTTTCCGCGCATACAATGTGGCTCTAGGAACGGGAGACAACAAGCTATGGCCGTTGTACTTCTTGTTGAAACAGACTGAAAGAGGAACCTCCACTTAAAATGCGAGATATTACGATTATTAAACATGCCACGACTCTCCGCAGGTCTTGAAGGAAATTCGATGAAAAGGAAATTGCAATTTCTTCGAGGAATTTGAGTGTACAGATAACCATGAAATTTGTGGAGTGAAGTTCAAATAAGATTCTGATATAACCTGCTAAGTATTTCAATTATAAAGAGTGTTGAAGAGTTTGAAGTGAAGAAACTTCGGGGAAATTTTATTCTGAAGATAGTGAAAATTTAAATTTCTTAAGTGATGACGATAAGAACATTAAAAAAGTTCAGATTTGTTATTCGAAGACATTCTAAGTAGGGTAGACCGGGACGATCATGGAGATTACGGAGCGAATCAGATCAAAATAACAATTTAGGGCGTATTTTTTACTACTTTTTCTCAGTCCGGTTTTTTTAAAACTGTTTAATATTGGTACAAATTTTCAGTGAGAAATCCACAATTTCATATTTAAAATAAAAAGGAAAGTTTCAATGTATTTAGTACTATTAATCTCTATAGTGTTTGAAGTTGGTATTTAGTATGTTTTAGAGTAGTATATTACAATATACTTACATAATCTATTCACTATGAAACTCTCACAGGGTTAATCGGATCACTCTTCTTCTTCATTTAAATATTTTTATTGTTATAAATATGACAATTATTTATGTAGTTGTGGTTCATATATGCATAAAAAATGAATCAATTATAAAAAAAATCAAATTTGCTGGAAATTGAACATTTTCAACTTGTGCTGATAGTGGCGGCAGAAAAGGATACCTATATTTGTGAATAATATGCGAATTAGTATCAGTTAACCACATTACCGTTAAATTATATATGATCTCGAGTAATTTTCAAACATTTTGTTCTTCAAATGTCAGTTTTGTTTTTATAAATTTCTTAGTGATAAACTTCGCTCCGAAACTTGAGACGAATTGGATACTTCTCACTTTTTGGTTTCTTATTTGCAGAAGAAAAAGTTTCTATTCATTACGTATTATATTAAACCAAATAGGCACTAATCACGAATTTATAACAGAAAATTAGATTTTTATTGTCTGACTTCCATTTATTTATCGTTAAACAGAATGTGATCCGATTCGCCCCGGTGCTAATTGACTTGACAGTTTCCTGTGTAAAAATCCTTAAAAGTAATTTTAGAAAGTGTCACGCGAATTCTAATGATAGAATTTTATTTTTAATGGACCGGAAACGTCTCGCTCCTGTTTCGCCGTCCATCAGGGATTTATTTTCACTAAGTAAATTCTTCTCGGCAGCCATCAGGAGTGAGCGTCAATATTATTACGCCCTCGTGAAACTTCGTGGATGATAATCGACGGTAGGGTCCGCCGTTCAAGAAAGTGCCTCTGCGGCCGCGGTGTAATTTCATTTGTTGGGCGCAATCTCTTAACGGCCGACTTTTGGAAGGTCGCATGATCCAGGTACGACGAAATTGCTCTGACAGGTGTAACACCGTGTTAGCTTTTCCTGAAGTTAACGTGTTCAGAGCGTTTTACGCGGCTACTCGAAAGGATCTACTTTATACATTATGTATAAGATTGTTGTACTTTCGGATTTCGGATCATTAAGATCCTTCAAATAAATACTGAATAAATACTGGCGCTGAGAACGACGAGTTCGTCGGTTTCAACGAATCGTATATAGGTGAATATTATTTCTTTGATTAACTACGAAATTCCAGGTCGGTAGAAAGATTGATCTTTACTACTTCTTGGATGATAAGATAGTATACATATGTATTTCAACGGTGGCCAAATTGTGGTTCGTAAGCCAAAGTCAGCACTCTACTGGACACTCAATGTGGATCTCATTAGTCAAATTGTAATTAGTATTATAGCTTTGAATAATCTATTCAAAAGAAAGTGGAATGCGATGCACTCGTTATTGCGGTTTCAAAATAAAATATGAATGCGAGGAACATACAGCATCCTCATACAGGATGGAGCATAAATCTTAGTACAAACGGTCAGGGTTTGATTCTACGTAAAAAAATAAAAAACAATTTAGTATAATATTTTTTCAGCCGAAATGTCGTCCTTAGGAAAATCGCTTTTTCATTTTACGAGTTCTATGAATTTTTCATTTCAAATACATAGTATTTTAAGTAACCTGATTGTGCACTTATTCTGTAATATGAATAACTTCATAAGAATCAATGGTGAATTACTAAAATTATTATGTAAAACAATATGTATCGTAACTGTCTTATCAATAGGGAAAGTTAAAAATTAATGTTAGAGATTTAAAGGTTTGAAGTTGGAGATAATTTGAAGATATTTTATATTTTGTTTCAAAGATATAAAGATTTTTTAGAGATTTTTATAATTGAAATTAAAGATATTTGAAAAAATAATAAAGTTTAAGTCGAAGATTTGAAGACTTAAAATTAAAGATTCAAAGACTTGAAGTTGGAGATTTAAAGAGTTGAAGATAGAAAAAATGTAGAAGATAAAGTAAAATTTGAAGAGTTAAAATTGAGAAGTTATAGACTTGAAATAGAAAGCATGAAGAGTTGAATTAATGACTTGAATATTTCAAGTTTGAGGTTTAAAGATATAAAATGGAAGATCTAAAGATTTAAAGTAGAAAATTTTAGAAGTTGAAGTTAAAGATTAAAAGGTTTGAAGTTGAACATAAGAAGAAATTAAGTTGAAAATTTGGATATACTTTATATTTTGGTTCAGAGATTTGAAGATTTTAGGTTGTATACGTAGAGATCTTTGGGATAGAAATATGAAGGTTGAAGTTGGAGATTGGAAGGTTTAAAGTGAAAAATTAAAAATGGCAAAATCAAAGATTTGAAGGTTTGAAAATCTCAAGTTAAAGATTTGGAAATTTCAAGTTTGAGAGAGTTTTAATGTCGGAGATTTGAAATATTGAATATTGAGACTTGAAAAGCTGAAATCGAAGAAATAATAAAAGTAATCTGATAAGAATTCCCAAAATTACTATATAATGTATTATGTATTGTAGTATAATTCATATTACGTAGATCATTCTTCAAAATCGATTTTCTCAAAACAGGGGCCTCAGACAACAAACATTAGACCAAAATTTTGTCTCATTTTTCGAATTAGAATTACCCTCTGATTCTTCTTGCGATTTCCATCCGAATTCAGTTATGAAGTTTATTAAATACAAGCTCGTTCAAAATTAACAGATCAACATCTAAAAGAATTAATTTTGAATGCAATTGTAACATATGAATCGAGTTCTAAAGAATTAAAAAAAAAATTAGTATCCTACTTATAAGCTCACAAACCTTCTACTCTACATTCTCACAAATGATTAATAATTAATCGATGAAAGAAAAAATATTATATACATACTGTGGCTCTCCAGTATTTGTAATAAATATGGTTTTTTTTTTAGAAGGTTTGACCACATTTGGCACATAATGTATTTGTGTATTAAAAAATTCTTAAATTGGAGTTTGAAAAGTTAATTAAATCTTATTAATATACTGCGAATTTTCATGCATTTATTACAATTCTAAATATTCAGAAGTGTACGAGCCAGTTGATAAATAACAAAGTATGCAAAATATTAAATATAAATGCTACAATATTTAGAGCATAAGAGACATTGTTACTGAAGTGTCTTTTATTCTTCATCTGTGTTTACAAAAATTCTATTTTACATAAAAATCCGCAGTCTACTTATTAAATAGCAAAAACGTACAATACAATCTTCCAAAAACGTATAACATAATCAGAATACATGTATAGCCTGCGTTTAAATGCAAAATGCTGACAACAACGATGCTCAACAGCAAAACATAGGTTCGTTTAAATAATGCATTCATCCATTTCTATACGAACAATCAGCATCAACTATCGCCACGACCGTCAACGGAATAAATTCGAGTTTCTACACAAGTAACGACGAAGGAAGCTCTCTTCCAGTTCACCTGACGAGGCACGCGTTTCAAGCGTAGTTAAACATTAACGAGGCGGAGGCAACCGACCACTACTCCTCGAGATTGGCTGTATCTGTATTATTAAATTTAATCCCGGTATCCGGTCGGCTCGATTTATCTGTCCGAACTTTCCCCCTTTTTCCGTGTGACCATACCAAGGGGCTGCTTTTCCCTCTTTCTTTTATTTTTTCGTCGACCTTGACGCGCACGCGAGCGCGTTCCCTTTCGCGTTAACGCTCTCCTGCAGGAGAAATTCTTCTCTTGACACCGGCTCGCTTATTTTCTCGTTTCCTCCGCAGACTGTTTTAATATCCGTCCGAGACGGAGATACGTCTCAATCAATTTCTTCGTCGCAATGCCTCTTTCCATCGCAGCCCCAGCCGTCCCACGGGAAATGCGAGGAGCGGAGGCGAACCGCGGGCGCGCGTTCGTCGAGAGAGCGCTAAGACGGTTCCAGTATGCGAATAAGCGTCTACGTGGCTGCGGTATTTGTATATGGGGCGTGTCGCGAATCTCTGGCGCGAAACACCCGACTTTGGAAACTTGTTATCGCGGTAGCTCGGAGGATGGTGGGTTTCGTTGTAGGACGAAAACGAGGTATCTTTTCGGTAGATGCTTCGTGGGTGTTCTTTGAATTGCGCGGGGCGTACAGGAAACACTTTGACTTGAGAGTTATAGAGGGTGCTTCTGAAATAGTGTCGCTTTTATGGGAGGGGTTTTGGGGGAAGTTTGGGTAATTTGTTTTGGGAGTGTGGACACTATTGTTCGATATGTTGTTTATTATGCCAGGGAGGAGCTTTAGTGCGACACACTGTCACTTAGGATTAAACAAAAATTAATACATATATTGTAGCCTATACAGGGCGAGTCACGTAATATAGAACACCTAAATATCTCTGTTAATGTTGAAGATAGGAGAAAATGTCACAGAGGTAAATTGTACTGTTCAAGGGGGCAAATGTGGTGATACTAAAAAATCTCATAAATGGTGTTTCTTTCAAGATTGTTTGAAGGTCAACGGTGTTTGTATAAATGGAACTATACATATATTTTTTATTTCATTGTATAATAGTTCACGCCTCATCCTGTATAGAAAGTTGTTTTTGCGTTCAAGTAAATGTTTTGTAGCAAATTTTCTTATGGTCGAAATTTAGTTGGAAGCATTGAGTAGTAATTTATATGTTAGGAAGTATTTATCTTTGTTCAACTTCGTTAATTTAAACTTGGTGCAGGGAAAATTCTGGAAGGTAATTCAAGGAAGGATGCCAAACAAGTGTAACTCAAAATTTATTTAATCAATGGCAAAACAATTGTATTTACGAGGAGAATTGTCGTTTTTATGGGTTAGTATGTAGTTAGCTTTTGTTAATTCAGTATAGTTCATTCCATGGTATATGACTTATACACATACAGAGTCACGAACGCAGGCACAAAAGGAAAAGAAAGCTGTTAATGCAATTTACATATTCAGTTTGGGAACACTAATTCATTTTGGACCGCCAAGTATTTTAAATGAACTATTTATTTGTATTGAACAATTTATTTTTATAAAAATATATGTGCTTAATATTATTATCTTCTTTGTTCCCTCCAACATGGAATCTTCTATTCAATTTAAATCTTGATTGTTCGCATCTTCAAGAATTTTAGGAAGATCTAAAAAAAAGGATCTCAAATTCTATAGTAGTATCGATATTAAAACTAATATGGCTTTATGATTGGTTTCAAACAGTCTGAAATAAGACTCAACTGCGAATACGGCCAAAAAATAATAAAGTAAAATAGATTCTTTAGTTTGTAGAAATACTCATTTGTATCATTGGCGCAATTGTTTTATATCACTAGTTTTGTAAAGATATTAATTTACAACAGGTTTTTATTATTGCGTTATTTAAGTCAAAACTAACTTTATATGCATATAATAATTACTTATTTTTTTAGGAGCACTTTCGCGCGTGGACTTGGCGCACTTTTTACCTTTTTTTAAAAAAAGGTCAATAAGCACCAGAAATTTGTCAGGATCTATGTTCTATTAAAATTCCTACGTTCAATTCTCTTCCCGAAAGGCACCGCTTTCCTGCCACCATTGATAAGAAATAATGTCTCCATCGCTTAACAATGCAACTTTGGATGCTTGCCATTTCCGAATATTCCCACCCCTTTGAACGATTGCATTTCAATTTCAAGTCAAATATCTTCGAGCAATCTGCTTTCGACTTTATTAAAAACACACCAAATCCAAAAAAATACGTGATTCTGCATAAAAAAAAGATCGTTTATCCAATATTCCAGAAGTAAAGGACTTTACAAGAATTCGCTGCAGGAGATTCCGTTTGCCAAATCCCATCGTTCAACGATTTCCCCGAAACTCCGTTCGGACACGTTTGCGCTTTAATGACGCGCCAAAATTCGATGGGCACCGTCAGAACGAACTTTCCCAGACGAGGTGTGACGCGACCACATCCTCGCCGCAGTAAATTCCTCGTCCTCGTAAATCTCCGCGTCGAGTCACACCCTCGATTCCTCGTTGCCGCAATAAATACGAATCGTCGACGCGGGTTGTTTGACTTCGCGTCCACGAAAAACGTTTCAGCTTCAATATCTCTCTCTCTCTCTCTCTCGTCCTCTCCCGACCGTACGTTCTAATTTTCACGGGGAATTAAAAGTCTCTTCTCCTTCCGTTCTGACGCGATACACACGCTATCGAAGCGAGCGGCCTGGCCAGATTTCCGGTGGCTCCTTTGCGACGAGGAATTTCCCTGGAGGCTTCCGCGGCGAGCTTTCCCGAACTTCCCGCACGGCTGGAACGACTTTCCGTCTCCCATTGACGGTCCTCTTTCTTCTCGAACAACGTTTTCGATACGTAAAAGTCGTCTCGCGAGACAGCACGATGGAGACATTCTTGGTTTCTTTATTTCAAATCCTTCAGATAAAGTTTTGAGAATCTGGTTGGAAGCGGGGGTTGTTTCCGTAGAGTTTCAATTTTTTGAGGTAGGTACGTTACGCTTGCCTCTGTCTTTGAATGTTTCAGGGATTCAAGAAGGCTACTGCAATGTGTATTTTTTTGTGAAGGGGGAATAACACCTTGACGGGTTCTAAAAACTTTTTTTTATTACATTAATTGAAAATATAACATTTGAAGATTGTACTGAAATATGAATGTAAAGTTCATCTAAATAAAGAAGTTATACTGTTTTGAAAATTGTTTGCTCATAATCGATGTACCTGAACATGAAACTTTAAATACGTTTTTCTCGGAACGATGTTTTCCAAACTGGTTGAACGATTTTCTCCGTCAGTTTTGAATGAATCAGCTTCCACTTTTGCGTACTTATTTAATATGACAATGTCTTTAGTTAAAAGATACTTTCAGTGGTAATAAACTGGTAAAAAATTGAAATCAAAAACTGTGGCTATCTCCCATCTTCTCTACCATGTAATAACTTCACCTTAATATGCCGATGTAAAGGAACAAATATTCGCACATCAGACGAAAGAAAGGAAGAAGTTTTACGTAGAACTACTTCGTGAAAATATTTCATGAGTCAGTCGTTGGAAGGATCTCCCCCATCTGAAGTATCAGAGTTTCGAGCAGATGTTGGAGAGCTGCGGGAGATCGAAAATTACACTTGCTGGCGTACTGAAAATTTTCACCCCTTAAAACGGAGATATAAGAAAGTTCTTATATTTCCACTGTCGTAGGGACGAAATTCATTCTTCCTCGAAGTGACACGATTTAGTTAAAAATTAAACATTTCTTAATATCTACGAATTTTTTGACGAACCTGACGTTCATTTAAAATCAAAAAGTAAATGGAATAAGAGCATTCCGTAAACCGGGGTCAGTTTACACCTTGTGGATAATCTTTGATACAAATTTTAAAAAGGATTGATTCTACTGCCTCGTTGTTATATTTAACTCAAATCAGTTATAAATTTATTGGCATCTTTTTAAACAAGAGCATTTAATCTATTTTTATAAACAGTCCATGAAAGTGTTGTTTATATGAGATGAAAAATGGTGTATTTAAATCCATAAAGAGTAATTTCAAAGAATGAGTAAATTTTCAATTTTTTAAACATTCATCCAATTATCAATTCTAATAATTAATTTTTCCTTAAAATCAATATGTTTATAAGGAATTTATAATTCCAAAATTGTGGTGCAGCCTAAGTATTCTACCTATTAGGTTAATTTTGAAGCAAAACGAAATAATTTACCAATACATTCGAGTAATTTTCTACCAAATATGGTTTACAGTTTCATTTGAAACAGAAAAAAGAATGTGAATGATTCCAGCTTTCTTGAACTACTTAGTTACAAATTTTTATTAAATACATAATTTACAGAAATCTGAAAACCATTCATTTTTCTTATTTCAGACATTATATATATGACTAGACTGCGGATTTTTATGCAAAATAAAATTTTTGCAAGTACGAATAACAAATTGCAAATTGAATAATAGTATATTTAATTTCCCAAAGATTTTAACTTAAATTACATTATTGATATTCTGTATATTTTTGCATCTATCAATAACCTTATAGATTTTTGCATACTTAAAATTGTCATAAATGCATAAAATTCGCAGTCTATTTATGACACTTTTAAATATGCAAAAATCTATAAGGTTGTTGATAGATGCTAAAATAGATCAAATATCAAAAAAATAATACAATACAATAATCTGAAAAATAAGCCGCGCTATTATTTAAGCTTCAATTCCTAATTTCTGTTTGTACAAATTTTCTTTCATATAAAAATTCACAGTTCATACATATCATATTACAATTTATTAATAACCATTTATTTTCCTTATCGCCTTACAGTTCAAGGAAAACGATTTCGTGAAAAGCGGATAATCCTTTACGCGTCTATTTTAACAACTGTGTCCGAAAGAGATCTATTTTTCAATCCCTCTACAGGATCCGCAAAATCCCAAGATTGACAAATAACGTGCAAATCCCCTCGCACGGCGCGAGTCACGGTGAGATCGCAACTTCGCCCATCATCCATGCCTCTTTACAATTCCGAATCTTTTCACTGCACGCCACTCTCCCGCTCCCTCTCCCTTTCTTCTGGCACGAAAAGCTCGCGAAATGTGTCGAAATGTCCGAACAACAGATGCGGGATAGCAACGCGGGAGGGATAGACCTTAAGATCTTCGCCAACAGATGTTGCAGTTACACAACCCCCACCGGCTTCTTCGCTCCCCTAAGTCGCGGCAGCCCTTATCGCCGCGGTAACAAACACTTCGAACCTGCTTCGAATGCTCGATACGGCTCGATCCTCATGAAATATGAACTAACCATAGACGCGCACGTCGCTCCCATCGACGGATCGGTTCTGTAATTTGCTGCGGGAATTGTTCTCAGGATACGCGGGAGAATAAATATCGATATTCGTGGTCGGTGGTTTTCATTGGCTAGGTGTGAGTGTCATATGTGTGGCTGTAAGGCAAACGACGTATGTCATATTTTCAAAAAATTTGATTTTATGCCATAACTGAGATCTAGAAAGTAGAATATACATTTTTATCAGAGAAAAATGCATTGATAGAATGTTTTCTATTAAAAAAAAAAGAATATAGGAAAATTAGAGTAAATAAGACAGGATGGATGTCTAAAACTTTAAATGCGAATATCTCGAAAATGAAAGCACGTGACATGTGTTGTTTCACCTTACAACTACAGATATCTGCCAGTGATTATGAACGTGGTGTAAATCATATATGTTTATGTATTGTTTTAAAATGCCTATTGACATTAAAGTTGATTAAATTTAGCATTCAATCTTCTACAAAGTATTCATTAAAATAAAGAATTCACTAACATTACTGTATGAAATTATCGTGCTCACAAATTAATTCTGAGGTTTCTCATTCTCATTTCTGAGGTTTTCAACATTATCATTTATACATTTGAGAATGTAGAATGTTTCATAAAAATTATATAAAAATTAACCTCTATTATCTGAACGACCGGGTTACATAGATTTAATCATTCTGCTGACGTGTATAAATGGAGTTTTATGGTTCGCAAATGTCAAATTAGACTGCGTCATGGGTCAATGTATAACCTAATATACTAGTGTGATTTAATTATTATCCGCAATTCAATTGTAAAAAGTATTTCAGTAACAATGGAGTTTCGAAATAAACATTATTTTTCAATACATTCCTTATTTATACAGCCACGAGTATTGAAAATTGAGAAATATTGATGAATAACAATTTTATCTTGACTACTACTACTACAAAGCAAAAAAAGATAAGAAAGATTCCTAGTATAGTAGATTATTGAACTTGTCTTAATATGAGCTACTGTAATATGAAGCCAAAAATATGTAGGTTATTTAAAGAAGTCAAGGCAATCTTCATTTTTTATTGAGGAAAAAAAAAAAAAAAAAAAAAAAAACATTTCTAAAAAATTCTTAATACTGTGATTTGTAACCGATTGAAAAGAGATTAACCTTTACACAAAACATTTTTTGTCAGATTATCGGAAATGCTTGAAAAGTCATGGTGAAAGTTGACATAGTAACTATAGACTGCGCGTCAGCCTGAAGTTGTGTCCCAATTTTAGAAAGAGTTAGATGCTTTGGGAGGTCTTGCTACCTCTTTCTAATGTAGCTGAAGTGGGGGACGTGTTTCATATATTCCCCTCTGCTGATTCTCTCCATACTATACTCCTCAACTCCCTCCATTTCGATTTAAAAAAAGATAGCAAGTCCCCCTAAAGCATCCTAGCTCTTTCTAAAGTGGGACCGTCCGCTTTCCCCGTAATTCGCAGTCTATTCATATATTCATTTTATTAGTACGTATTAAAAATTATAAAATGAAAAAAAAATAAACATAAATAAATTTTGAATAAAATTGCAGAAATAGCCTCATTTATTCTCTTTACAAACCGCTTTTAAAAATACGGATACTTTGAAATAATTTAAAGCTATGAAAATTATTTAAATTTAAGCTGAATGAAACGTCGCATATGTGACATTCAGGGTTATAATTTAACGAATCAAGTGATAGAGTTGCAACAAATTCAGATGGAATAATTTTGCTATCTCGCTCTGTCTTGTTACTCGTCTATTTTCTCTCGCATTTCTTCAGCAGTAGAGCTTATGAATATGTAGCTTGATATCCAGAAGTCATTACACGAAATTTCCCGCATGCGAAACGTCTCGCATGACTCAGGAATTGACCCGCAGGATCGGTACAGTAACAGAGAGAGAGAGATAATAAGAAAAACAAGGATGAACACACATCCGTTCGGAAATCTCTGTCTTACCTCCCTCCCACCTTGTCTTTTCTTTGGCCATTCGCTCTCCAGTAGTAATATAGCTCAATGACTCTAAACTGTAACCTTAGGCCGGGATATCACGGAGCGCGATATCACGTTCCGCCTTGAGAACAACGGCTTGGATCATGGTATTGGATCGCGATCCAAGCTAACTCTATACTATCTGGAACGCTCACGCCGTTTTAAAGGGTCCGGGCCCACCTGTTAGAAAGAGATGCCAGTTATAAGGAACCTCTGCTTCCCTCTTACACACGCGGTCTATGGAAGCAGGAATGCGCTATACTATAGTGTCTACTGGTATACTTTCGTATAAGGTAGCATGCAATAGAAAAGGGAAAAGGTACCATATAACATCTCCCTTGGCCCGGATTTTGCTCTCTCTACCCGTTGCCGTGTGCGTTCCAAGTAGTATGGAGTCCAGTGGATCCAAGCCTCTGCCATTGTTTTCACAGCGGAATGTGATATCGCGCTCCGTGGGATTCCGGCCTTACGAAGCACTACTTCTCGACACGCGATAGACCGTTCGATTCCCGCATCCAGTCGCGCGTCGAGAGGCAGCTAACGAGCCTGTGGTCGATTTTCGCGATCCCGAATGGGCAAGCATTTAAAGACACGCCGCGCCGGCTCGGAATTAATGGCGACGCGATTGAAACGCCGCCGGGAATTAATTGGACGAGCGAAGTATGATAAAAAAAAGAAATGAAGTGGTTAGGTAAAATTGCGCGCGAAACGGAGCATCTGGCGGGTCGCGGGAAAAGGGAAACTGGGTTACGGGACGTCGAATTTCTATCAGCGGAGACTCGGCATCGGGAGCCCCCGGTGCTGAACGCAAGGCTCGCCACTTACTGATTCCGTCAACTGTGACAATTAGTGGGTAAAACGTTGCCATTCGTTAAAAATCCGTCCGTCGGAGGTTCGAGACCTCTGCCTGCGACTTCGCGGCGCCTCTTTGGACCGCGACCAAAACGGTTTAACGACAGACAAGCCGAACACGCGGAACATGTCGCTATTGGCGACACCGAGTAAACGTACGTGACCGGTTTTTACGACCAGACACGCGGACGAAAATTCTGTTTTTCTGCTGCCTGGGAATATGTCACGGGGATGGAATCTAGTTACCGGTTTCCGCTCGAGTTTCGTTCGCTAAATTTAATTCGTCTCGCGGCCTTGTTACTTACGAGCCCCTGCTTCGAATATCGCGGAATCCGTCTGGATACGAGCTTCCCCCTTTCTCGTTTCTTTCCTTTTTTTAGAGGGGTTGTTGAACTTGTTTGCGAATACGGGTTTCGATGGAAACACGAGAACGAAATGATTTGTATTTGTACTTTGGGATCATGAGTATTGTATCTCAGAGCAGTTTTTTTTATATTCGCGAGGTCTTTACTCAAGTAATATTAGTGTTCATTTTGAGTTAACTGTAGAATTAATTGTGGAATTAATTGCAAGAATGAAGTCTCAGAGATACCATGTGAAATTTTTAAATAAATGAAAATATAATAACCAGGTGGACAATGAAAACTATTCATAAAAGTTATCTGATCATTACACTGCGAACTTTTGATGCATTTATGGCGATTTTAAATGTGTGAAAATGTATGAACTATCGAAAATAAAATATAATTTATAGTATTTAGAAAGTAAAAGACACTTTTATTTAAGTTGCTTCTCTTTTTCTATGTCCTCGAAAATATGAATTTGCATGAACATTCGCAGTCAGTCTACCAATTATATTCGACATACATTACCATTCAAAAATTTAGAATCATTTTGTAAATAAGTTAAACAAGGAGTTTTTCAGTTGAAAATCTTAAGAACTATGAATAATTATTATTGTATTTTTCATTACTTTTTGAGCTTCCATAGATAGAAAATAAATAAATCATAAATAAGGATGCTTTACTCTATTTTGTGTAGTATCACTTTTTAAGATATTCTTACAAATTTTTTAGACAATCATATTCAATAAGCAGTGTTTCTCATTTCTCCAATACAGAATTCAATTCTTACAACGGAACAATTAGATTACAGAAGGTTAAATTGCAACATCCATATTATTTTAAAAACAATTTTAAATTTCGGTTCAGAGAAACGTTCAAAGATCATCCAACTAAACCAGTTTATATAATAAAAAAGGGAGACGACAATTTTTCCATTTATTTAAAAAAACTTTAATAACTAGTTATATTCAATCTAGAGATACTTCGTCAAAATGTACAGGTGATTCTGTATTTTAGTCCGATAGTGTAAATGAACTCTGAAAGGAGAGAAGGATCAGTAATGTGAAAAAGCATTCATTTTTAAATCTCATAGTATAGAAATTTCCTCATTAGTTACATGTTAACATAAAAAAATAAAGAAATACATACACAAAAATTATTTTCCTTGATCACGTATTTTTCGGAGTTTAATTTCAGTGTTAATATTTTTAGTAAATTGTAGTTAGTATGATTTCAACTACTAATTTAATTTGCTTAACTGTTACGTCCCTTCATTGGTTTAATTTTTGATAGAAGCTTCAAAAAATGTAATGGAATATAAAGCATTAAATAGAAATAATGCTCTTAAATACTAATAAACTTCTGTAAGGAAATTCTCTACTGTAAGGAAATCAAATTTTCTCGAAGACAATGCTTACATAAAAGAGGCTCGAGACACGTTACGTAGCCGCTTGACCAGTTATGTTAGGTGGTCACAGTTTATGAAATTCTACGAGCCACTTTGGACGCATACCAAAATGTTCTTGTCCGATAAGGGAATTGTCAGAAAACGATGAGACGTCCGTAGAAGTTCGATCAGACGTAAATTGCATTTCCTCGATAATACCATAAAATACTAACAGATATTCGGGGCACAATTTTTGCCTTCAGTTTTATTATCTAGAAGATCGTATTAAAGCGTATAAGTAATAAAAATATCGTGGTATCTTCTGTTTCATCAACCCGTTGGCAAAGATCACGAATAGATAGTGATATTTAAGAGAAGCCGTTTTCGGTATGTTCGAAGTCAACTCGATGAAAATGAGCTGCATAACTAACGAATCGATCGAATAGAAATACGCAGATTAACAAGAAATCTCTGGCAATAGCAACGATAAAAACACGGTATTATCCAAAAGGAAAAATTATTAGAATCGCTCCTTCTATCAGTGAATTATTTTCAGTTTTGTTTTTCTCGTCCGGAAATGCTGGCGTTGACGACGTTGCCTCCAAACGAATTTTAAACTCTGATGGATCGATCGTTTAAAAAAAAAAAAAAAAAAAAAAATTAAAGAACTTTCGTAATCACGATGAGCGAACGGTGTCCCAGTAATAGCGCCCTGGACTCGTACCAAACGATTAACCGTCGCACATGGGAAATGTTCGTGGAAATAAAAACGGAAGGTAAATTGAACGTGTTCTGTGTCCGTAACGTAAAAACGGGTCTGCAGCTTCCATTGGATTGGATAGAAAGCGGCTGCAGAAAGACAGCATTCACAATCAAATCTCTCGAATTACGGCTACACATTTATCCTGCTGCATCTATGCAAACTGTTACGCCGCAGACGCTTTATCGCAAAAACGTACAAAGCGAATTGTGTTCGGCCTTATTGCTAAAAGCACAGAAATATCGCCTTCAATTACAGCATCATACCTGATACCACGTTCCTCTTAGGAGCGTTACAAGTGAACCTCAAAGCTCAAAGAAACTTTTTCTTTCGCGAAAGAAACCGTAATTATTTCCCCTGTCCCGCGCAGAATATAGATACACGTGCTCGATTTGCCAGCATTAGAATGCCTCCCGAAAGCGGTGGGAGGGATCGATAATTCCTTTATTCTCGGATCCTCGGGGGGCGAACGTCATCGAGGCACAAAAGGAAACGGTCGAAAAGCGGGAGTAATTCAAATACGAACAGCAAAAGTTCGCCACCGTTCCCCTCGTCCGAGCCGCTCCAGAATTTTTTCTCCCGTGGCTACCGAACCGAGAGAAGGGAGATACGGCGACGGTGGGCGTTTTTCTTTTCTCCGTTCGGCCCGTTAACGACCGACGTCGGCCTCGGTGCCCGTTAAATGGCCCAGACGGCGAGAGATAGATCGGTCCCGCGGAGATTGCGAATATCAATTTCCCCGGCATCGATGCTAAAATCACGGATTATGCTGCCCGACGGCGAGATTTACAAGGCCGTAACAGTTACGTATGACTGGAATAGTTCGAGAGCCCGATACCATAACGCGAATATCAACGGAGATGCGCAACCCCCTTCGCCGAGGTGTATTTATTGATTCGATTAGCGTCTCGCGCCGTAGAGGGTATCTCGCTCTAACGTTGCAGTTGTTGAACGTTTTTCATTGCGAGCGCGACGAATTTTGGGGAATGAAGATGTTTTAAGAATGTATTGGACTTATCTTAAAAATAGTGTGAGATTGATAAAAGTTTTTAAAAATATGAAATGAATTCATTCAACAAATTCTGAGTTATAACGATTTTAATTTTCATCGATTTTTCATGTATTTCAATGAAAAGAAACGAACCAGTGTATACATTTATAAATTTGTTCCGTAGACAAGAAACTAAAAAGTGAAATATTCGATTTTCCCGGATTTTGAGGTGAGAGACGAGGCAATACGAACAATCGGAATGTTCATTTTAATCACTTCATTCAATTCTCAGTTAATTTATATAATTTTACACTTTTGAAATTAATTGTGAGAAGCTTAATTTAATAAAAATCGTAAAGCAATTACTTAACAACAGAATTCTAATATCAATTTTAGTTGCAAATAGTATTTGAAGTGGTACTATAAACTTGAGCAGACAGGATGCTAGAAACACGTACCAGCAAGCTACTTAGAAGGAAGAAAACATCCCCTTGGACAAGCTGGTATCCTAATTATTTCATCCAGTCGCATAATTCAGATGCTCCACCTATTCAACTATGCGAAGCGGCAGGATTCGCGAAGCCGTAAGGCCGAATTCTGAATACGTGAGCGCGGATATTAAGTTACGCGGCTTCAGAGTTTTCGGTATAGTTCAGACCTCGTTTTGACGTTCAAGAGCCGAGCTTGACCTTTCATCGCGTCGGCGTAATGAAACACGCCGAGGTAAATGAAGAATATACTTCGCTCCGTCTTAAATACCATTAAGTAAAACTGTATAAACGCGCGTAATCTCAATCTATTTAAATCCAAATCTTCAAGATTGTGGAAAACCGGAATTAACGAAAATTACAGAAGCGTATGAGATTTTTTTACCGTAGGTATTTAGAACTACATTTTTATGGTATTAAATTTCAGTAAAATTTTATTTATCGTACGGATATTTAAATAATTATTTTTGAAGAAGTATTGCCGCCTCTCGTGTTTGCAATTTAGTTCGTCAAATATTTAAAAGATGGAATACCAATAAATCGCCCCTCCTTATCGATTGATTGTCGCATGATTGAAAGCAAGTTTCATGGAGCGTTCAAAGCAGCATTATACGCAGCAAAATTTCGCAACGTCGTTCGCTTTCACCTTTGTCACACAAGACACGATACGCGCGCTATCAAAGCACCGGAATGAAACGTTTGACGCTGGTACGTTGTTAGTGCCAAAACGCAAACGGATCCGCTTTGCAATCACGGTACCGTCACCCTGTAAACGCGCCTTCACATTGCATTTGGCTGTATACTCTTTACACTGAATTCGCGAGATACTCGAGTATCAGAAGCTCAATTAATTAAAATTACTGAACTCCACTGCGCAAGTAATTCATCTATCTATTTGCAATTACACCGAACCATTCAATAGAGAGAAACTTGAGACAAATGCATCAACATAAAACTGACGGATAAGTTTACATTCATAATTTTGATTAAGGGAAGTGGCAAGTAATTGGAGAATTCTTTCAGAATGGTTTAATCAATTGTTGACACTTCTTCTATATCGATTAACATTTTTAAACAAGTTATTATTCATCTTTTTAAAATTGTGATGGAGTAGGGACATGGAATTACATTTAAGGTACTCAAAGATTTATTTGCTCCAATTAGTCTGGGAAAATTGTTTATTCAGGGATTAATGATGAACTTCAGGAACAATCTGAACCAAAAGTTAATAAATTTTCAAGATATTAAGGCTTCTTCTTGTGATGAAAACTGGTCAGAAATATTGATCTTTTGTTATAAATTTGTTTCTTGGAATGTACTTGAAGTGCAACCGTTGAACAGCAAATTCACTCTTAATTTTGTAATATATTTCTCAATATTGGTTTTTCTCGTAAAAATACATGTTAAATCGAAAGTTACATAATTTAAGAACTACCGAATCAATTTTTCTAAAATTTTACATGGAATTTTACTAATGCATAAAGATTTGTTCCTCCGATTTTCAAAGATTTTCGCTTATATTTAATGTTACTGTAGGCATTTTGACTGTTGTTGAATGTGAAATTAATCGTTTAAGCGAGATCGATGATTTTGTCAATCGGGCAGATTGACCGTACAAGAAAAAAAAGAAACAGTCGATTTGTGTCGATGTGAAATATATTTTTCCGTTTTTCCTTAATTTTGATTGTCGGCATCCTACATTACTAAAGTTAGAAATTTCTAAATGTGCTGGAATATTCTAACTTAAAGATTTCTTTTTAATTATAGGTATTCTCACGTTTGTTTGATTGAGATAAATTCAGATATTGAATTGTTGGATTCTAGATGTGCTGCAAAACTGAATCATCATGTAATGAGTATAACTATGAATACAGGATAACAACCATATGTTTGCTACGAAATTAGTATTAATGTTATTGATGTTCTAATGCACGTGCTTCACTTTGTAACAATAAAGACAATCTTCTAAAAGAAGGAAAAGTCACTCTAAAATTGCCATAATCCAATATGAATTATAGAAATAAAATATACTGAGCCTGTCTCTTTAAGAGAATGTTTCGCTTAAAATAGATAAGTAAATATCTATATCTGTACTACGATAGACTGTTCAATGAAATGCGATCGTGGCGCAACATCTGCATCGAGTTCCTTCTCGGTTGCGCCATCGACTGTCATCGACCGTTGGATATCGCAGAGTTACTTAACAAACGATGGTGCAATGCCGCGATCGTTCATTGATTCGATCCCGGCTATTTTCGTACGTTGCAAAAAGCGCATCTTTGACAGGAATCGCTTAACGAAAGGGACGCCATTGACGTTTACAAGAGCCGAACCAGAGGGTGAGGAACGCAAGTAGGGCGTAATATTTCCGATATTTCCAATATGGTCCTGCTATCTCGCCGTCTGACAACCTACGGTCACCGGAATACAAAACACACGTACCGTTCGTCTGTGTGTACAGGGTGTCCAGAAAGGTTACGGTCAAAGGGCGCTTGGAAGAAATCGATTCTTACTTTTTTGCACTACCTTATACTATGTTTAAAATTGGGGGACGGAATTTTCATAGAGCTTTACTGGAATTTATTAAATGTATAAATCATTTAATTACGAGGAGTAAGAAAATTTATTGTTAGGAAAATTTTAGCTA
Organism: Perdita meconis; assembly: GCA_030770465.2. Classification (NCBI taxonomy): domain Eukaryota; kingdom Metazoa; phylum Arthropoda; class Insecta; order Hymenoptera; family Andrenidae; genus Perdita; species Perdita meconis. Next base: position 23,614,091 of record JASKOS020000002.1, read on the forward strand.
TTTTTAACAATAATATTAGTTTTTTCATTTCTGATGTTGTTGAAGAAATTGTTGCGTTCCTGTCATTTAAGAAAGTTTTGATATTATTTATAAGAGAGATTAACTACACACCAAATCGAATCTGAGAGAAAACGAAATATTAGCAACGGAGTATAAGGAGGAAATAGGATACAATAAGGTGAAATGGTTTAGAGAAGTAGAAAGAAAAAGGAAAGAAACAACAGAGAAAAAAAGAAATGAGAACGCTTAGAAACAGACTGATAGTGCAATAATTAGATGGAGTAAAACAACAGAACGAGTGAGAGAGGGTGATGAATGGATGGAATGTTTATAAAATCCGTGAATAAGTCTGAAAATTAAAAGAGTATAAGGTGTATACAAAGAAAGTATAAAATAGAAAATAGATTCAAACATTTAGATTAAAGAAACAAGAGGTCAGTAATTAAGCGAAGAAAGATACCAAAGAGAAATATGAGTGGAAGTATGTGAGAGTTAATTAATGTAAAATCGATTCCATTTCTTGACAATTCACTGGAATAAAAAGTCTTAAGTAAATACACATTAAATAATGAAATAAACATTGTTACGTTATTAAAAACAACGAAAAAGAAAAAAAATAGAAGCTTCGACTCTCATCAATGTATTATATTATCTATCCAAGTTATGCAATTAACAATTATCTGTTTTACATTTCTGTCGTTTATTTAAGCTTCGTATATAAATTTCTTCAGTGATAAATTAAGTATCTAAGCTTCTTATTTAAGCATCTATCTCTAGTTAAAAAAAATATTGCAATAATGAAATCAATAAAGCAAAACTGTAACTTGCATTGAAACAGAGACCATTGAAATCATATTTATAATTCAAATCAATAACTGATTTCAAACTTGATATTAGTATAATTATAAACAATTTGAAAGAATCAACTTTCACCGAATAATAATTAAAAATTTCATAGTATGATAAGCCTGATATATTTCATATTCATTCTTATTTCTAAAGTCTAATTAATGGAGCATTCTTATGCACCGGTTTGCATAAATCTATTCCAGTTATTTGACTCTGATAATCCAGCTAATAAATTCAGTTGAAACCTTCTTGGACACCCTATACACTCGCATGTGCACTTTCGCCTATCGTCAGTGCGCGATACACGCGGCTCAGAATGCAGCACGTGCACAGTGCACACGAACATGAACAAAGGTATCCCGGTTCGAGCTTAAAGCTCTGTTCTATACTCGTATTCGCGTCATTGGCCTCTCGTGCGCATTGTGGACACGCGCAAGCTCGGACGTTTTGTTTCGAGGTACAATGCGGAACCCCGCGCTTCTTCCGGGTTGGTCGTCTGTCGTGGTTGAAGCGACGGAGGAAGATCGGGGAGAAACAGAAAATCCACGTCCTTTCCGTTCAATTTATGGGGATTCTGGAAACTCGATTTGATGCACTCAGCAGATTCTGCTGAAGGAAACTGCAACGGTAGACAATACGTCGCTTTCTTATAAAAAATGATGTTGAGTTCTGTCCAGATTTATCGAGACTCTAACAACGCTTAAGGGGGAAACTTTGTTACATATTTATGAAAACTATGTGTCTTCCAAAAAAGAGATTTAAGCTAAAAACTTGGAAGATGTAAGTAGAGTGTCAACGATATCCTTCAAACGAAAAGCTGTTAAATGAAGAAAAGATGAAAAGCTATTATCTGTCAGCACTAATTCCTTTCTTATCACGGAAAAAAAAGATTTGCTGTGACATCCAAAAATCCTGCTAGCCTAGCAAATCTCTAGCCGTAATATACGGACAGCTAATATGCTATGTTACAGAAACTAAGTTACAGAGCTGATTGTTGTAGCAAATGAAGTTTGATATTACAAGAAGTGCGATTTGTTAGTACAGCAAAAATGATTCAATACTGCAACCAATAGAAAATAGAGCGTAGTATATGTAGCTAATTATTTTGCTATTACATTAAAGAAAATGTAGTATACGAACAGACCCAATTACAGCTAATTTATTAGTTGCTCCAACAATATAAATTAGATACATCCAATAATGCTTGTATGTATGGAATGCTTCTTGCGAGATCTTATAAACGCAGAGAGAAGGCGGGGGGGGGCTAGGGCGATTCCTATATTCGTTTTAGACCATTGGATCAACGAAAACTTACTTCATTTATCTCAGTACACCTATACTGATCAACCCGCGATTGAGCTGTGAAATATTATTTCGGAACTCGTCTTATATAGGAACAGGGCGATCAAACACTAGCGAGAAAGACGATTATTACGAGAACACTCTAGCGGAAGCCTTATGAAACTAGGTCTATACTCAGTACCTGCTAACGGCCCGTAACAAATACTTATGTCAGAAAATAAGTTTTTCCAATATTAACTATACCATTTTTTGGAATTTTTGGACGTTTGAGGCTTTTGCATTCTCTTTTTCATGCTGCATGGTGGCTTACAATGTTAACTAATTGTGACAATCAAAGGACGTTTCTAGAGAACACTGTTCGACAAATTTTGACTTTTCTTCGATTTTGTAAACTTGAATAAACATGTCTTATAGATTTCGACGTACTGAATACGAATCTACAAACCGTTTTTTTTTCAGAACGTACAGTTTTTGAAAAATCTATTTTGAAAAAAATGATAAATTCTCAACTTTGGAGTTTTTTTGTGCTTTTACCGTAATAGTTATTTAGTTGCTCTTGGCACAAAATGATTCTGTGGACTCTCTCGAATAAAATAATATAAATAGTTATTAGATTCTAAGCATCGAAATAAGTTTAAATAACAATTAAAGTAAAAAGGACACCCAAAACGCACCCATTTTTGCTGATATTCTTCACTTTATTTCAAAAAGTAAGGGTCTAGGAGAAAATTTGACCATACCACGCGATAGAGCAAACCTTTCTACTAAGGAAAGCATCAGGCGAATTTCCAAAATTATTTTTGTTTTCAATATAGAAATAAAATAGTTTGGCGAAACGCGCGGCGAGGCGTCATTGAGTACCACTGTCGCACAAAAATAATTTTGGAAATTCGCCTGATGCTTTCCTTAGTAGAAAGGTTTGCTCTATCGCGTGGTATAGTCAAATTTTCTCCTAGACCCTTACTTTTTGAAATAAAGTGAAGAATATCAGCAAAAATGGGTGCGTTTTGGGTGTCCTTTTTACTTTAATTGTTATTTAAACTTATTTCGATGCTTAGAATCTAATAACTATTTATATTATTTTATTCGAGAGAGTCCACAGAATCATTTTGTGCCAAGAGCAACTAAATAACTATTACGGTAAAAGCACAAAAAAACTCCAAAGTTGAGAATTTATCATTTTTTTCAAAATTGATTTTTCAAAAACTGTACGTTCTGAAAAAAAAACGGTTTGTAGATTCGTATTCAGCACATCGAAATCTATAAGACATGTTTATTCAAGTTTACAAAATCAGACCCGTGTTGTACAGTGGAATTTATTGAAGGAAACGATTCCATGAATTAATTATAAAGAAACTGAGTTGTTGCCGTGACAGATCATTTCAGCTAGCAAAACTAGATTTGCTTTACCAATAAGTTCAAGATTGCTTTAACATACAATTTCTTTGCTGCAGTAGCAAAGTTACTTAGCTATGACATCAAAATTTTTCCAGCGAATTATAGATTTGCTGGAGCAGCTAAACCATTTTTTTCCGTGATTAAGCCCCGCTACCAGTTTCTCGAATTGTTCTCCGATTCTTCAATCGTTAATGCCTCCTGGAAATTGCCGTTTTTGCGCGATCGGTGATCCATCAGCAAACTCATCGAACGCGGCGAGCAGGCGAAACAAAATACACGCCGATCGATCATCCCTGCTTAAAATGTTATCGAACGCGCGATAAGTAATTGTCGACACCTTGCCGGTGGAGAAAAACTGTGGAGATTTTCGGGAATCTGTTCTCGATCACGTACTAATGCGTTCCCCTTGCCCTACCTCGGTCTTCGAAACATAATTTACGGGTCCAAATCGGTCGACATCCATCAACCGGGGAAAAAATGACGGCTCCTCGATTTCCACGCAGCTGACTGCAATATTATAAGAATCGGGGTAGTGTTTAGGGATATACACACGTGGAAAAGAAAATGCGAGTACGCGAAGTGGGATACGTGGTCATACATAAATGCAAGAAGCGCTTGTAATGTTAGAATGATAGGGACTTATTTTGCGATTTTTGTAAGCTTGTAATTTTACGAGATGATATCGAAAATACATGTACAGTCAGTTGCAACAGATTATGTATAGTATGAAAATTAGAAAGATTTTTAAATAATACAGGAATGTCCTTTTTTTATTTTTTATTTTGAGATTTTTATCGATGCGTTATTGTAAATGTTCCCGATACAATATCGTTATATTTTTTAAGGTTTTCAGGTTTGATTACTAAACAATTTAATGCTATCACTATTTTGGAAACCATTATATTTTTAAATACTTCACAAATGTATGCGAAAAATGTATACATATTTGTATGAATAACTGCAAATTTCTTAGAAAAATTCTGCAATATTTAATGCATTTGTGATATGCGTATACATATTTAATGATGTTCAGTGTAGTTTAGTTTAGTTTTATTTTTTAGTTTTGAGTGTGTATACAAGCTGAGGGTTATTCAAAATATGGCGTTTTAAGGGCGCTTGTGCCCTTAATATGCCCAACGAAAAATTGTCCTAATGTTTGTAACAATATTTTCTTAAAAATAATTCTAATAAATAAATGTAGTAATTGTCTCAATGTCTGTTCGATTTCGACTAATAAATGGAGATTCTATCACGATTTGTCGATTTATCTATACTTTTGTAACTGATTGAAAATATCTAAATGATCGGAGGTTGCAGAAGTTCTTCAATCATCAAAGGATATATTCGAATGCGTTAACCCAGTTTCCAATCACTGATAGTACAGGGAATGTTCGTTTATCAAAATAACCAGGAGTTTTATTTGTTATCGGTTGCGTTGAATGAAATCTCTGGCAATGAAATATTGCGAACGTGTGCGGGCTAGATACGAAAAACAATTCGTACCCGAGCATCAATCGTGGAACCGGAAATGCTGTTGTGCAATATAACATCGCTGTCTTGTCGCTTACTCCCTGCCAGTTGTGTTTGCTATCGAGAGAGAGAGAGAGAGAGAGAGAGAGAGAGAGAGAGAGAGAGAGAGAGAAAGAGAGCCTTTCCAATGAATTGCAACAAAATAATTTATTGAATTTTTTGCTCGATACCACACTCCAGTTTAGTATTATTCATTCCCGTACCATCGGGACATTTTTTCTAGCATGAAATAATTGCTCACTGTTTTTACAAATAAATTAACACATGAATAAATGAGTGAGAAAATTGTGAGGTATGGTTGAGGATATTGTACTAAAAGGGGGACAGATCCACTTTTAACCATTTTAAGGAAGAGAAACATAAAAAAATTGTTTATAAAGATATTGCTTTGATTTAATGAAAAAAAAAGGAAATTTTAGCAGAAAAAATATGTGTAGCTTCTGCAACCCAGAAATGGATTTATCCTTTTCTTGTTGCTGAATTCTCAATTGTAGCATTAATTATTGTGAAGAAATCTTTATTTGGAAAAATTAAAAATATGTACTGAAGTGTTAAAAAAAATATGAATAATTGTATAAAATAAAAATTGCACTGCCTTATAATAGAAGTAATAAATTATACTAAATGAAATAAAATGATAAATAAATGTTGTAAAATTCTTTCAATGAATTCTGAATTTGATGAGTTTAATGAAAAATTCCTTTTTATTACATAAATTGAAAATATAACCTTTGAGGACTGTACTCCCAATACGTAAATAAATAAAGAAGTTACTTAATTTCGTAAATAAAGAAGTTACACCGTCTTCAAAATTGTTTGCTCATAAGCGATGTACTTAAAACGTTTTTTTCTCGAAAGGATGTTTTCTGAACTGGTTCAACGATTTTATCCGTCAGTTTTGAATGAATCAACTTCTACTTTTAAGTATTAATTCCACAAAACAGTATCTTCAGTTGATTGTACAAAAATTTAAAAAACCGATATTTAATATTTTTTTCATCCTAAACTATATTGATTTTTTGAGTGAAATTTTATAAATATTTGTTTTAAGGTCTCCCGTTTTTCAAAAAATTATTGTATTTTCATATTCGTGCGCTTAACAGAAACTGCGATTATATAAATTACAAAAATGCTTTTGTTTTTTTTTGCGATGAATTATTTAAACGTTTTCAAAGAAAAAATTCTCAGATACCAATGTATGCAGATTTAAATCCCTAATCAACAACATTCCTATGAAATATGTGTGGCTCAAAAATAATTCATAAAGAACACTCTTTTTTTACGGGCGTCAAAGTGCTGTTGAAATATCTAAAGAACCTCTACACAAATTACACGTTTTTCTATTCATATCTGCGTAAATGCAATATTATCACCCCATCTCTCCCTTATCAATAATCCCTTCATCGCACCAGATCGACCCGAATTTTCGCTGCTAACGTACTGCAGATTAATAACGAAATACCAATACATCAATGCAGCAGCATGTTCCCGCAACTCAATCCCCGGCAGTATCGATATTTACCATTCCCCTGATCGACGCGTTTCAGATTTCGCCCACGGGGCAACTTGACGTGGCCGCGATGCTCTCTCGGAGCTTTCGCATTAGAGCTTTCCCAATTTCGGGCCCCGAGGGGCAGACGGCGCGCGTTCAAACTCCCATCAGGTCGAACGACGGAAGGTCGTGTTGGTACGACTACGGGAACGCCGAGGGAAGGGAGAAGCTTAATCGGCCGACTAATTCCGAACGCCTCGTGATGTAGTCCGTAAATCGCGGCCAGATTCAAGTATCAGGGGCAATCAATGATCGATGACGCATAAATCTTCGCGTGACACGTCCCGCAAAGCGCTTCCCGACCCTGCGCCTCTTTCTTCGGGGCTGTTAGGACGACATTAAGGTTTTCCTTTCGGTATCCTTCTGGTGAGCCGAGATTAAGGGATGCTCGGTCCCGTTTTTGCGCCGAAAATGATCGTTTTCTTGTGGCGATCGTGTACAGATTGCTCGGCTTGTTTCAGCGGAATTTCGAGCCGACGAGCTCGAATCAAATGCAAGTCACGGTAATGGATTCACGTGCATTGTGGACATGCATCGCGACGTTGCAACGCGATGGTTGTAATCTCTGTTTACAGAGCAGCGAGCTGTGCATAACTGATTCGCTGTGTCCGTACGAATTTAGTTTACACTGTCTCCGCTTTGTGGTTGCCGTTGGATTCAAGCGTAATAAAGCAGTGATATTGTCCTGATTTTAGAGTAAGAATTTTCGAAGCTTTTAAAGGAATGCAAGAGGGTTTGGTAAGTGCAAAGTTCAGAGTTTCGAAGAATTGTTTCCAAAGATGTGCTAATTCGCTGTGTTCGTGCGAATTTAGTTTACACTGTTTCTGCTTTGCGGTTACCGTTGGATTCAAGCGTAATAAAGCAGTGATATTGTCCTGATTTTAGCGTAAGAATTTTCGAAGCTTTTAAAGGAATGCAAGAGGCTTGGTAAGTGCAAAACTGAGGATTTTAAAGAATTCCAAAGATGTGCTACTTGTAGTTTAGAGTCGATTCGAAAACGCCTGTTTTCCTTTTTAGTTTTCAAGATGTAATTTTTTACTATGCAATGTTTGTAGTCGCGTTACCTAAGTGTAAAGTACGCGTTAGTAACGCTAAATATTTAGTCGTCGAGAGGGATGCAGGCGCTAAGTGAAGCTTAACGACATTAGCCGCTGTCTGGAAGGTTCATAACGATCAGCATCAAATTACGGGTGTCCCCTTGCTTTGATAAGTACTCAGTTTACCTCGAGATGCCCAAAGAGCGCCTTTTAACATTTTAACGGCTAGGCGAGCGATTAAGGAAATGTGACATCGCTTTAAAGTGTCTTGGATAGTACATTTTAATAGCTGTTATTTTAACTTTCGACTATGTGAGAAAAGCTTCATTAAATTTTCACTTCCAGCGAGACTCTTTTATGCAAGTTTTACGGTCCGTTGGTGCTATGCAAACGGATATTTAATATCTGATATTAGGTCTTCCACGGACCAGCGCGAAATATTTGCAGCGAAACGTTTGCAGCGTAATAAACGTGGCGAAATTTCTCGCGTTGGTGCGAATGGACGCATTAAGGAACCACGTCGGCGAATCTTCCGCCATCATGATTCGCTGCTAGTGCAAATATTTTGGGTTGGTTTGTGAGATCCTCTAAATTAACTTATCTGGATGAATTTACTTCAGAAAAATGCAGGTGCTTATAAAAATTGATAAATTTTAACTAGAGTATTGCTATGAAGTGTAAAAGTTTTATTATGTTATCAGACTGCGAATGTTTATGGATTTATACATATTACATTAAAAATAATCGTAATTTTGGAATAATATACAAAATATTAAAAATAAAATATATACTATACATGTTAAAATATGAAACACACTTTTATTTAATTATAATTTTTTATATAGAACTCGGACACAGTTCTTGGACCGTGGACACAGGGCTTAACTATAAATATTTGTATAAACATTTGCAGTCTGACTATTATATGTTTTTTAGTCTTTAATTTTCTTTAGATTTTGATTAATTTTCATCGGTCCACGGCTAACAATTATTTTTTCACTATTTTGGGTTCCGCTTTTGGATTTGTTTGTTTAACTGTAAGTAATCCTGTAGTTTTTCTATAGATTTTTCATAAATTAGATGTATTACTTTCACATTCACTTGACTATATGTCCATAATAGTATTTAACAACAAACAATAATAATTTGCATTCTGTCAGTTAAGGAAAATGAACTATCCACTTTACGTTAATAACAAAAATTGAACACTGCATATTTTTGGTACACGGTGCAAACATTCTTTTTTCGTGAAATCAGAAACTGCTAGTTTTTTTACGCGTTTTTGTGTATTCTATTTGTTTACTATTTTATGTATCCGCTCACGATAAATAGCAAACTGGTAATTATGGCGTCGCTTTTTCAAATATTTGAACGCTGCATTAAAAATATGTTCGACTGCCAATCGATAAAAAGGTTCTTGATATGATTATTATATTGAAGTGGTAAAGTAGTACTGTTGTTTTCAAGAAATGTAGTTGCTCTATGTATACATAGAGCGTGTCTCAGAATAAGTGTAGGAAACGTTAAGGACTGATTCCTGTTACGATTTCAAACAACTTTTACCTTAGAGAAAATGTTAGGTGGGGCTTTGTTAGCGAGTTATTAGCAAAAAAACACTGACCAATCAGAGAGCAAATACAGTGGACTAATATAATAATTTCAGTCTGCGCCTGGATTCGTTCACTGTACTGATTTTCTGACTGGTCAGTTTTTTGTGTTAGTAACGCGTTAAGAAAGCTTCACCTAATATTTTCGCTAAGGAAAAAGTTATCTAAAGTCACCTCAGGAATCACACATTGGTGGTTCCTACGCTTATTCTGGGACTCTCCGTATTTTATTGTGTAAGAAAAGGATTATATTATATGTCCTACTTTTCTTGAACCAATCAATCATTGTACATGGGGGTCAACATCTGATAGAATCTAGTAGCCAACTGAAACTTAAAATTCCGCGTTCCGATAAAGCGGAATCAATTTCCACCAACTTTCAATGGAGAAGCGATCTTCTAAGCCCAGTAATTAGACCAAGACACAATGAAATACTAAAGCAAAGGGGATTCCATAAGCAACTACACCGTAAACGTCACACCAATGAATACCCTCCTCAATAAACAAATCCACAGACTTACCAAACAAAGCAGGCGGTTCCACATCCCGAACAGACAAACTGGACGACGCTTGGGAGCCACTAGACTCCGTGCTCTGCATGCACCTGAGCCTCCTCCTGAGTTTCGGCATGTCGAACGGCAGATCCCTGAGATCAACGCTGGTAGCACTGCCGGAAGTGGTCGCGTCCTGTTGCATCAATAACCGCCTTCTTCGCAGTTTCGGCATGTCGAAGGGCAGATCAGACAACTCAGGCTCATTGTCAACAAGATTGATGTTGTCCAGTTGCGGCTTCAACAGGTGGAAACCGAACGGCTTGCACTTGATCCCAGCCCGCGACTCGATCGAGATCCCACTGTCGGACCCCTGTATCTCAGCATCTCCCGACGACGAGGACTGCAGCGCCAGATTGATTAGGTTCTTGTTCTGCGGCGCCCGCCGTTTCTTGAACGACGTGTCCATGGGCGAGGTAACAGAGGTGTTCGTGTTAGTGTTGGCCGCGTTCGTGTTATTGGTCGCCGTTACGTTGTTCTCTGTGACGGCACTCTCTTCGGGCGAGGCCTTCTGCGAGTTGTTGTTGCGGTTATTGTCCGAGGTCTCGGAAGCCGGCTCCTGGGAGGACTTGTCCGAGATGGGCGAGAGAATGTGGAGCTTGTTCGCGTGGTGGGTTAGGAAGCCGGTCATCGAGGGCTGTTGATGATGATGATGATGATGATGGTAGCAATTGGTGCTGCCGCTGTCGGAGCTATGGGAGCTGAGACTGGTGCTCTGGCGGCTCTCGGAGCTGCTGGTGGATCTGTTACCCTCGCTGGTGCTGCTACGGAGAGACTCCATGCTGCCGCCGCTGCTGCTGGTCGCCATGCTCTCTGTGCTCGAGTACCCTGCCCTGCGCCTTGTCGTCCTTAGCTTGAACTCCAGTAGACCAACTTCGCGGCGGGGTCGCAGCACGTCGCTCTCGGCCTCGTGGGGCCTGCCCTTGAACTCCATGATTGGCTTGCTCTCGCGGATCAAGCTGCGCGGCCGTTGCCGCTCCTCCCTCGGCCTCCCCTTGAACTCCAGGATCAGTTCCTTGTCGAAGCGACGCCCCTGGGACGACTCCACCGTGTCTTGAGCAAAATTTTTTGGTCTGCCTTTGATCTCCAGTATGCTGCCCTCGCTGCTCTGCGGCGAATCCTTCGCCCTTAGCGACAACTTCACCGGAAGCCTCAGGTTCTTCAGGCGCGGATGGTCCGGCTGGGAGGGTAGGTTCGGCGTGCTGCGTATATTCAGCAATAAGTGGTCTCGGTTACCGTGGAACTTGGCCGGCAACGGTGCCGTGGATGGAGGCGACGGGGTGTAACCTCTCGTGGGTAATCTCGGCGAGCCGGTTTTCTCGTCGCTCGAGTTTATCTGGAGGGATTCGATATCCTGGGACAGAGTAGAAATATTGTCTGATTGCTGCTGCTGTTGCTGCTGCTGCTGCTGCTGAAGACGGCTCGGAATCAGTTTTGGGCGGAGAAGTACGACTTTGCGTCGATCCTTGCTGCTGTGGGACTGGCCAGCATAAGGTGCTTGTTGCGGTTGCTGCTGCTTCGACGTGTCCGTTGATGAACTCGTTCGGCTTACTGGTATCGCGCTGTGGCTCCTCAGCTGTAAAAATTATTCAAACAAAATAGAATAAAGTGAATTAAATTGAATGCTTAAGTAGAACGTTCTGAGAACAGATATTTCACATGTTTGTGTGCTTTTCATAGATAGTGCGCACGAGATTCTCGAGAATTGTTACCTGCATTGAAAGTTGAGACATTGTATTTGTGTGCTTCAGTTGTATTTCTTAATTATATTCCATTTTGTATTTAAAACTTCTATTAGTTAGTTACTGTGCCGCATACTGTTTCTTTTATTACTACTGCATCGCTGTAATAAGAAATGTTTTCGCGACCCTAACATTTTCTTCATACCCCCATTAAGATTTCCTTGAGAATGATCGTACTAACAACGAGTCACACTCGTGATATAAGTTATACTTCTACAAAGAGGAAAAAGTTATAGCTGCGTTCGATAGCCAAAACGCTTCTCCAAAATCTGGGTACCCGAATTGCCAAAACATGACAAAAGAATATTGATTCAAATTACTTAACTTCGGTTAAAAATTTTATGTCTGTTGATGCGCAGTAAATAATAATCCCCTTTAAGAAAGTATCAAGATGGTGAAGTTATTACTAGTAATCAACCTAATATATAGCGAAGACATAATTGGACCACCAGGGTAACGATCAAATTATACGGTTTGACCGTAATTAAAGTTCAATTTGCTCTCCGTAGCTGAAAATTTGTGTACCAAAATTTTGCTGCGTTTTGGACGATATTAGACTTTAATTGCTCTTCATTAAAACTTACATCTGCCTGCGTCGAGCGATCCGACTATATAATGAGGTAACGCAAGCCCCTCGGGTAAAAATGTGAACTATTTATAAACATTGCTTGGTTGGTAATGCAAAAATATGACGTAATAGCGGAATAAATCACGAATGAAGCTTCCTGAACGTAGGATTGTTGTATATGCACTACCTAATTAAGGAATAATAAATAGAAAATAATAGAAGAGCAAGTTGCGATCGAAATATTCTTCATGAAAATATGAAGCTGCTATCTCAGAAGCCTGTTTAAAATCTTTTACCATTGGATTAGGCACTTCGTGACTTTGGACGCTCACATTGATTGCAACGTGACTTTGGTGGCAAGCCACTTAAGCTTGAAGTAGACTACTAGACTCGTCAATGATTTTTCTCTCTACTGTTTGAGACATGAAGAGTGTACCCGCTACTCGTATTACACTCAAGAATCAGACACTACCAAGTGGTAAATGGAAATTATTGAGGTTTGAGAGCTATGCATTTCAGTTCCGCCTGCAGAATGCCTGTCAACACGACACATTGCTGCTTCACAATAGACGAGTGACACAATAGCCTCCCGTATAATGCGAAATGCGTGCAACACGGCAGCTAAACTTCGAAATGTAGCAACAAATGGGAATTCTCGCTTGTGCAATTAACAAAGTTTAGTCTATCAAAAAATATGATAGTAGAATTTTCAAACTTTATATTCTGGCCAGCAAGGCTAGTATTTTTTTTTAGTCTAAATTCATCTGATCTTAACTATAGCGCTTCCTTTTAATAGAACATTTTTCTATATCACAATGAAAATTCATGATTAATATCAAATAACAGTGAAACTTCAACGGAATTCAATTTTCATTAGTAAAATAAAATATAAGATCACTGAATTTTTACGAAAAATTGTAAACATTTTAACTGTGATAGCTAGACTGCGAATTTTTATGCATTTATGAGAATCATAAGTATGCAAAAATGTACGAGATTGCACAGAAATCAAAATGTGCAACATATCCCAATATATACAATATAAAAAATATATAGAATATACTATTGAATTGAATTAACAATATATAGAAATATAATACTGTTATTCAAAATTCCATTCTTTATTTGCGTTTATAAGAATATTTATGATTTTTATAAACATTTGTAGTCTATTTAGTGATAATTTTATGAAAAAACAATTATACAACAATGTGTCGGGGATTCATTTTAAATTGCGAGAAATTTTTTTTATTCAAAGACACTTTCATATCATCCACTGGATCAAAAACAGAAGATAATTTTTCTTTTTGCAAAATTTACATTTAAAAATGGTCCATACGGATATACACAAGATTTTTTTATGACTAAAATGTCCGTGGTCCTGAAAATTGAGATCCTCCCTTTAAAGCGATTTTTTTTCATTTACTGTACAATTTGTAATTGTCATTTTGTTGTTCTTTGAACGCAGGGTTTGAATTTGTGACATATGTGATAACAGAAATTTAAAAAAAAAAAAAAAAAAAAAAAAAAAAAAAATTGATCTAGAATTGTGAAAGTTGAATTCAGTTTCAATATTGTCATTTTTTCAGTAATGATTCGTTAATTATGAACACTAGTGTGTAGATTGTAAAATTAATGATAGCACAAGCAGGTGATTTTATTATATGCACGTGTATCTGGTCATTCATTTTGCTTTCTGAATAACTTTCCTGTTGGGAAATCGGGACTTGGAGCATCGGATTTTGTAATAAATCGTTTTGTTTGAAGCACTGTGACTAAATACATATATCGAAAGCACATAGTATTGCCAATCGTATCGGCATTTCGACAGAAACTCAGAAACTAATGAAACTCTAATATAAACTACTATAAACTAGTGAAGCTGAATCTGTTAATCCCTTAAAAGGAGTGGGAATGATAAAAATAACGCAACATTAATTTTCATAACGTTTCTACGTAGATTAACTAGCATAATAATGTTCTTCGAAACACTCGAAGGTATAGATATTTCACAAAAAAATTAATTCGGTTTAGATTTTAGAGTGTAAATTTACTTGATAAACATTCAGTCATTTGTTTCAAAAAGAAAACCTCTTATAGAAAAATTAAAACCTGTACTGTTAATTCAATTTTGCACGAATATGTTCTTCTCCCTCTTTTCTACCATCAATTACGCGGCGAACTATACAAGAAGGAAAAAGATCGTACTACATTTTTTACTTTTCTTGAAACGGTAAATCATTGTATATGGGGGTCAACAACTTATGCATTACCCTATTTTGCAGTTGTACTATAATTTCCGAACCACCCTGTATATTAATTGACGATTCTCGCCAAACAAGGAACGGATGGATCTACAAACCTGCGAGTGTAACACCGGATGATTGGTGACCCTGTCGAGGTCATCGAGGTCGTCGTCGGAGCGATTGACCTTGCAGTCGAAGGCCGTCTCGTAGAGGTGACGTTGCCTAGCCATCTCTTCCTCGTCTTCCTCCGCCTCCGCGTCCTCCTCCTCCTCTTCCTCGCCCTCGTCCTCTCCCTCCACGTCGTCCTCGTCCTCGACGAGTATCGGCTGCGGGTCTATCCTCCGTGTACGTCGTAGCTTGCGCACTTGGTGCCGCGTTAACTGCGGCTGCCGTTGATCTAGCTCATCCTCCTCCTCTTCTGGCGATGCGACGCAAGTACAAACGGTGGTGGGCAGGTCATGGCTCAACAGCCTATGAGGAGGCATGAGGGTGTGATCCCACTCGGTGATGATGCACGACGAGAGGATCTCGTTTCTGTCTGGGACAGCATGCTCGCTCCCCGACGTGGGGCTCACTAGATCCTGGCTCTGATAATGTTGCGACGGTAACGACTGTTGCTGTTGCTGTTGGGACGAGTACGAACCCCCATCACCTGCCACCGAGTTCCTCTTCGGTATACCGGGTGTTCGCGAGCGTTCGCCCGGCACGTCGAGGCTCACGCTCTTCCTGTACTTGCTCGGCTGCGATTTGCTCAGTTGTTCAGGCACCTTGAATAGATCGCCGTAGTAGTAGGGAGACGGGTGGCGGACCGGTTGGTTCGATTCGGTCGGTGATTGATCCGTCAGGTGCACCAGGGCTACGCAGTCCAGGACTGCACCCTCCGTCGGTGCTGACTCTTTTTCTCTGTCTATTGAAGGCGCGCGGATAGAGGAAGACGCGTACAGGCTGTTCTTGCGCTTTCGGAAGTCCACGCAGCGACCGTCGTCGTCATCCTCGCAGGATGAGCCTGATGCTGAAGGGTCTGCAACATGGAAACGATTATAGAAAATACAGGGCGTAAAGAATATACATTAGGACAAAATATTAAAGGATCATTAAATTTCGAATGAAAAAATCATACAATAGTCTCACAAGGAGAGGTCGAAGTCATTGGGTCACCGATTTTGACGAAACTTTTTCTGGGGAATCTAGAGCAAAAATAAGCCGATACATGTTCGGCCGTTTTTGTCATTACTCATTATTTAAAAAGATATACATATATACCAATATATATCTTTTTTAAATTTAATATTTCATTCTGTCGAGTTACTTAAATAATGAATTACCTTCCTGCAATCAGGAGATCGTGGGTTCAAATTTCTTGGGATTTTTTTCTTTATTTAAATAGTTTCGTATGTAATTTCATGTTAAAAATTTTTTTCAATATTTCATCAATTTGTCCTTTTTCAATGTTTTTTTCAGTCTTCAGTGTGCAGTCTTATATGCATTGTTTAGAATGTAGTGGATGGCTTATGTTATAAAAACATGAAAAGTATAAAAATCTTCAACACAAGGAGCATTTAATTAAGGCAGATGCATTAGAAGAGCATTTAACTCTTCTCATATTATCTGATTGTGAGAAGCATTCTTTATTAATATTAAGGAACTTTGTATATTAAATTGTAATGACACGTATTTAGTGTACAATAAAGTCGCATTGCTGTTATAAAAAAAAGAGGGAAAATTAATGAAATAATTTTTAAAAATTTTAACTAAAAACAACGTATAAAACTATTTAAATATATTCATACAAAAATTCAATGTTTAAGTAACTAATTTTTTGAACTCCGTAGATTCACCTGAATTTGTAAAATTTTAAAAGAAAAATAGAAGCTTAAGTTACTCACTTTGTTTCACTACAAAAAACAGCAGTTCTTGATAAAACAAAATTCAATATCGTGACAGTAATGACTTCATGCTTTGAAATTAATTCTAGACTGTTGTATGATTTTTTCTTTGTAAAGTTACAACAGTAAAAAATCGGTAATTGCTGGCGCGAATGCTTATATGAATAAAATATTGTAATATCAAACATTTACTTTTCAGAGTAATAGTATAAATTATTAGCAAATACTAACAATCGTGTTCTTAAGTAAACTTAAGTAACGATAAATACATTTCAAATATTTGAAGTATCAGTAGATTCGAAAGAATCTTATTAACCTTTAACAGGGCTGTAAAGCGAAAGCCCAGCTTTCACGAAACACGCACAGATCAAGAGAGAGGCAAGCTGGTGTTCGGGACGCATAAAAAGAATTCTCCCCGGCGGATCCCACTGGCGCGAAAATGAAAACGCCAGAACGACGCGAAATTTTCATAATCGTTCCGCCGTAACGACGCCGGGGATCGGCTACTCAGGCGTCGAAGGACGAGAGCAAAAATGCTTATGGGGAGAGCGAAATTGCCGTGAAATGGCAGCCTCCTGCTCCTTAAAAATCACTTCCTCGATCCGCGAGATATTACCGTAATGGTTTCTGGCCTGCTCAACTGACACGATCTCTCAGAGACGTCCCTTTTCCCCTGCTCGTTTCCCGCGCGCACTTCGACTACTCGTTTTAGGTGGCGTCTAACACCATCCCCCTTCGGGTTTACGACCGTGTCACGAACATTCTGGGTAAATCATGGAGAAAGTCAATTGAATCAGCGGGTAACGTGAAATTGCGCGCGTCAGATCCCTAATGAATGGGTGATGATGTCAAAGCCATCACAGTAGTTATCTCAATGACTGAAAGTTATGATCCTGACTGCCAAACCGCATAGTAATTCGAGGAGTCGTCCCGTCGTCGTAATACTATTTTCCTGCGGATTCTAAGATTCTTGGCGCACAGCGAACTCTTGCGATCGCATTATAAATCTAACCGCATGCCCTTAAATACGCAGACACCCGGTACGTTAACCAGCCTAACGCAGACACGCAGCACAGAGGAAAGGACTGGAGATAATGGGAGCATTATGCTCGACCGGAGGGCTCCAGCGAAATCCTTCCTCGCTCCTCCTTGCCAGGACGGTAAGTGCAAGAGGCACACCATAAACCACGCCAGAAGCTGTTTCTGACAGCGACCGCCTTCCCGGATCCACCGAAGAACTTCTCGAACGGAGGAAAAAATTATTACATATATCGGAATCCTGTCTGATCTCTGACACTGTCGACTCCCTGAATAGTCGAAGAGGACTAACGTAATGTTGCGGTATTCTTGTTGTTAGCTTCAGCTAATATGTTTTGAAAATTAATTACGTCTTGCAAGGAAGAAAAGTATTTTAGGAGGGTCCATAATTAAAGTTAAATTTTGATTAAAGTAGAGTAAATACATCTAATATTGCCTACCATTATTTAGTATTTTGAAAAAAAGCGTTGATGGAAATCAGCAACGGACTCAAGTTGTAATTTGTATAAAGAAACATATTTTATTGAGTGTTATCCTTGCAACGTGTAACTTAAAAAACATCATAATAAACTTCAAATATTTTATTTTTTGAATCTTGATTCAAAATTTTAACATTTTTAACTGAAAAGGATTTGAAATGTGGTAGGTGATTATTAAGTGCACTTAACCTACTCTCTTGGAAGTATTATTTGAAGTACTATACAGGGTGTAACAAAAATGTTGCAGTTCCTTGAAAAGGGTAATTCCTGAGGCGATTTTAAACAACTTTTTCCTTAGCCAAAATATTAGGTGGGGCTTTGATAACGAGTTATTAACGAAAAACACCGACCAATAGAAGCACGAATACAGCGGATGAATTTCAGCACGGTCTCCAGCTGTAAGTAGTATTGGTCCGTCATGGTCCGCGTCATCATTAATCCACTGTATTCGCTTCCCGATTGGTCGGTGTTTTTCGTTAATAACTCGTTAACAAAGCCTCACTTAATATTTTTGCTAAGGAAAAAGTTGTTTAAAATCACCCCAGGAATCACCCCTTTCAAGGAACTGCAACATTTTTGTTACACCCTGTATATTGATTTAACTATTTGCTTATTTATGCCATGCTAAATACAATTTTGTATATATCTGAGATATACAAGACTATTTAAACTATACATATATGCTTAATAGGGTAAAATGTCGCTTGATAGCTCGACATATGTATAGACCAAGTTTACATGTCCCGACCGTCCAATATGTACAGCGATTTGATGCATTGTCGAAATGGCGTACACCCAAGTATCGATCATGTTTGCGTGTCAACGACGGTAATGTTCGATTCGCTTCTCCTATACACAACCAAAGGACGTTACGAAAATTTCTGTTATGGAAATTTTTGTGCTGTTTGAGAAACTATTATCAACAAATGACTATTGATTTACCGAAAGAAATTATTTTTAAATGCGGATCTTCCAACAATATTCTAACAATTATTGTATGTACTTTAATTTTAAAAAGAAATTCTTTGTAAACTGAAAATTGATTTTCTCATTTAATGGAAACATTTAGAGATTAAAAAGAATTAATTAACCTTAAAATTCTAGATATTGCTCGCTATAAAAGAAAATTCTATGGGGACTTTACCGTTATAAGTCTGGAATGTTCAGCGACGCAGAAATATAAATAAAAAACGCAATATCGGACCGTAGTTTGCAGTTAGCACAATATGCCGCGAATTGTTACATTAAAGTACGGCGGAGCGGAGGGGTTAAACGGTGGCGAATAAATGGAACGCAAAAATAGAAGCTGACTGAGAAAACATGAATATGCATCTGCAGCTGTTCTGTTCGCTTGCTTTACGAATGATGGTTGACGATATCCGGGCAGGAACAAATATGACTCGGCTGTTTGATATTTGGGGCTGTGTCAAGTCAGATAATAAGACTTAAAATGTTTTCGGAGAATACAGGTATTGGTAGGTTACAAATATTGTATTCTAATTTTAATTTTGTATAATTTCTAATGTATTTTGTTGTTGAGTTACTGTGGCAAAAGCTTTCATAATTGGAAGACGACCTTATAATGTACATGACGATTGTGAATTATTCCAAAGCTGGAATGATAACTGTAATAATTTAATAAAGAAAGTGCATTTGTTGAGTTTTAATTTTATGACGTTATCTTCGTAATATATTGGGTTAGTGTAAAATTAAAAGAAATATTGAAATTTTGTTAATAAAACAGTGTGTTTGTAAAAGAACCATTTTATTTAATTGAAAATGTAGCTGCCATTATTTTTTATTTTCTGCCATCTGTTAATAAGTTTAGCAATTAGCTTCCAATAAAAAGTGCATTAACCAAATACAAAAAAATAGATAAAAAAGAAATGCCAAATGAGAGCTGAGAACCTAAAAGCTCTCGTTTAAAATAAATTGAAAATACGATTTTATATCTACTGAAAAAGTTATTATAACTTGTAAAACATATTTAAAATAATTCTCAAATTCACATAACTTTTATAAGATTTTGTTACTTACACTGTTAAAACCTTCAATGGACTAATTTTGTAATGGAATTCGTAAATGTCTACTATATCGTATTTTATACTACTCGATAACGTCTAAAAATCAGTGTCCATTCTTTCAATAATGTTTCTTGTCTTAACAAAAAGACCCAGAATGCAAAGCATTTATTTCACTGAACATTACCTTTTTACCCTTTATATTAAATCACTGTTATGTTGATTATTATTTTCTATGATTATGTTCTATGTTCCAAATCATTTTGGAATTATTTACTCCAAAATTCTTATTCTTTTAAATCAAATTACATATGTATGGGGTAACTTGTAAACTGATGGAATGGTCGAATAGTAATGTAATCATATTAAAACGAATTTATTTTAAATAAAAATCTGTCAAAGAAAACTAACAATGGCGACGCTCCAGAAAACACATGACGATCTCTCAGAATCGCAGCTCCCAGGTTGGAAATCACTATGCTATGATAATACTAACAAAATTAAAAAAATTTAATTACCTACATTTTACTGACAACTTATAAATCCTCATCCGCATCAACTAATGTAACGAAATTTGTTCTCCTCTACACAAGCCAGTCACACGAATTCCGGAATGTTTGGTCGCAAAAATATTTACCAAGTAGCCGCGGGCAGAATTGGAAGCTCATTCGCAGTCACTCGCAGTGCGATTAGCGGAGTGGCGCGAACACCATTCCCGATGAACCCCTTCGGTCGGATCAACGGAACCGCTTCGACCGCGACGAAGGACCCCGCACACGAAGGGGGACACACGCGCGCAGAAACGCACGGACACGGTGGCCTGGCGCGGAGCCAAATTGCGCCGATATTGATTACCGATCGATAATCAGATTTAGCAGATATCCGCAAGCCGACGGACGCAGCGAAGAGGGAGCGCGTCCGAGAAGTAAACCGAAGGGGTCGGGACTCGCTGAATGACCGAATGAGTTATGAAGTAAACGAGCAGCCAGCGGGGGCTGTCCGAACTCTGCTGATATATCGCGCGAGACTGATGCACGCGTGGGAGCTCTGCGAAAACCTGTAGATAACGCGGTGCGTGGGTGGACGGGACGGTCGCGTCAGTGCTTAGGCGGTGAAATATTGCGCGCGCAAACTTGTTCCGCGTAAACACGTGAGTAGCCGAGGTGGGACGACTTATTGAGACGACAAGGTAACGAATGTATGCGTCGCGTCGTGTCGACGGAGTCGTGAAGTTAACATGGCATTGTAGTTTTTCAGGTACTTGTTGTGGTTTTCAGGTGTTTGGAATTTTGACTAGAACTTGGGGTTTTGATGGGGGTTCTTTGGGATGGATGTTTCTTTGGTTTAATTTTTCTACTTGGGATTTGAGTCTGGGGACTTTGTGTTCGGTATGCCCAGTTATCAACTAAATAATGTTTGTGAGAAATACTACAAGTACTACAACCTAAAAAAATTTCGTTTTTTCTTCATAGTGTAAAAAGTCTTGATTGCGTAAATTTAAATTTAAATATAACCGCTTAGATTTGTATATATGTTATAATATATTGTACCAAAGGGTTGTCAACCCGTTTAATAAAGTATTATTATTATTATTATTATTATTATGTTTTTAGTGCCAATGGAACACTGTAATGCATAATGTAAGTGTAATTTCTCTTTCATAGCCTCTGTAAATTACATTATAAGTGTTAATTTTTTGCAAGTAATCTAAGAACAAATAGAATTAGCATTTGCAATATTTAGAAACTGAAATGAATGGAATACTTAATTTTCTTTACAGTTTATAAAATTTTCTACAAATACAATTTTCTTTTTCAGGAGTTTGTATTAAGTTATACCATAAGTAATGCAGTTTTCTGTTTCACATTTTATGTAAAAAAGAAACTAAGAATATCGTATATAAAAATCTTCAAAGTTAACTGAAAGCTGAAGATGAATGTAGGAAATAATAATCAATATGATGGAGATTCAATATCAATGTTAATATAAACTTTTTTTTACAAACAACAGTAGAAAAAAGTAGAAAACGTCGTGATAAATTAAGTTTGGAATGAATAAACACACATTTAAAAGCAAATACTGTTCTGCCAATATTTTAACGTCACCTAAGTTTTTCTTTTTAAGAAAAAATGTAATTTTTAGCACTCGCATTGATATGGGTGATAGTATATGGAAGTAAACCTTTCGTGGAAACATAATGAAAAGGTTGCGAGTACTATGAGAATAGCAAACCTATAGAAATAGGTTGCTGTGTTATTTTTAATACGGCAATTTATTTATACAAGTTTATAATTGGTCCCAAATTAATTATCTTAATATTGGAGTCGAAACTGAAGCACTCTCTTAATGGAGAATCTTTCTATTATTAGAAAACTATTATTGAATTATACTTGAGTATAATTGCAAACGGGTTAATCGAGGTGGCCAGAAATAGGAATATTTTTCAATCAATTATTGGGTCACAGTTTGATGAATTCATCTAGGAATACAATATAGGTAAGTTAATTTTAAAGTTTCCCTGGTATTTTCGACTCCTTACTTCCCTTAGAATTTTTTATATATAATCATTTGTATTTTTATCAAATCATTATGAATACTAGTAATAAATTTTTCATACTTTTCACGAAATAAGAAAAATTATTGGGAAAAATAGAAAAATACGACTGACTTGGAAAAGATGTGGGATATACCTAAAGATGAATATTATCTAAAAATGTATAAGCCTTGAAATTAATGATAAATATTTTAACATTGACACAAATTCGTATCAAAGAAATATCAGAACAGAAAAAATACATATAATAAATGTATAATTAATCTTCAAATATTCACGATTTTTTCATCCGTAAAGAACTTTACGTCATTTATTATATATTCAACGAGGCCCACACACAATCAATAATTATAGTCAATACTGACAAACATTAGCAATACAAAAGTCAATATTGGTAAATGGTGAAGATACTGATACTAATATTCATCATGTGTGGCCGAATTCAAATATTCTATAAATTCTGTATCAATGTCTATAGTAAAATCTGCGCAATTTATGAATAACGATGAATTAAAATAATCCGTTTTATTGGTTAAGGCAATTTCTTTTAATAAATTCGCATACGAATATTGCTAATATCTTCTAACCCATTACTTAAATTCATCCTTTGCGTTTTATAAGACATTTTTTAGCAAAATATGCATAGTATAAGATGGAGGAATAAATTCTTTCCGACGAACTTTTTTACACAATTAGTTGTTAGTCAGGAAAATGGTGTAATATCATTAATAACAAGGATGAATATTTCGATGATTGAGCTATTACATTATTTTTTTTTAAAAACTTCTATTTTATACAAAAATCGGAAGGAATTCATTTCTATACCGAATACTGTAGTTAAACATACTCTTTATTTTGGTTTCTACAATATTCAAAATACAAAACACTTAGCACAAAATACACAGATTGGTATTTTTAAAGCAACTGAACGTAAATACACATTGACAAAAATATTGATCGTGTGCGATCAGAAAGAGCATTGAAGTAGATTGACAACATTGTCAAACTTGGTTTCATTAATACTATTAACCCTTTGACTTATCGTAACGAGTTACACTTATGAGATCAATTAAACTCTGAATACTGAAATAAGTGATATTAAATTATTAAAAATGACAGAGAAGAAAAAGCTATAGCTGTATCTGAAAGCCAAATACATGTTGCATCATCTTCAGAAATTATGTAATTGATAATGTTACGATTGTATTTTTATTTAAAGTAACTTAAAATATCCACAACCTAAGAAAAATGGTAATACAAGGAGTTAACCATATGTGGACCTCTTGAAATATTTCCTGCACGATCAAAAAAAAAAATCCACACGTATCTATTAACATGAGATACTGCGTGTAACTAAGGCTCCAAGCGCCCCGCGTAAGCTTAACGGGGCGAGAACTTGAAATTGCTGATAATAGTCTAGAGAAGCCGAGTGTCGGTGAATGAGTTGACGGATAGCCGTCTACTAGTATGCATGTAATATGAATATATGAAGCGGCGAGTGACGAAGCGAGTGATCGAAGGGACGTGTACTGTAGAAATAGAGTGTATACGCGCACGGTTAGGGTCCCGTGATGCACTCGAAGGGTGTACTGTCTACCCCTAATGAATCTATTAGGGTCGTCGAGCGCCGATCCCCTGGCTGGCAATCAGCACAGATAACGTAGCGTACTGTTACGCAACCTGTGCGCTGTGTGTTCGCTACGAGATTGCAGATATGTAACTATAATTAATATACGGATTATTATGAAAACTATATTTCAGCAGATACTGACACGTCGCGTCGGCTGGGACACGGTCTGACGTAAAGTTTGCATCCAGAACTGCCTCGACGAATCGATTAAACTCTAGGGATAACGACGTTAGGGATTGCAATTTCTGACGAAGTACACGCGAGAGAGTCAAGGTCGTCGGAGATGGACACTTCGTACTTGTTATCGTGTATCGAAATTCGTTTATCGAAGTTCTAAATTAAACGTTCGTTTCGAGTCGTACAATAGGCAATTAGGCTAATTGTCCGCGAAGGAAGACTGCATACCGGGAATAATCGATTTGCACGTTTCAACAGGTTCGAATCGCAGACAATTTGCTTCGATTGTTCACTTAGATCTGGTTATAAGTGAACCGTGCTCTGTTGTATGTTCAGTGGTAAGAGGAATGTGTCTGGTTTGAGATGTACTATATTATTAACACTAGAACTATAAATGATTATTATATTCTTTTTCTTATGGACTGTTAACATGAGACGTTTTCTTGAAAAAATATGTGATTTGAAGAAGGAATATTTATTTATATATTGGGTCGTTTAGAAAGTTCAGACGTATTACGTTAACAGATTTGTTCAAAAGTAATTATACACATTATTGGTTTTCAAGGTCATCTGAAGGTCATGATTTAGACAAACTCAGATGCATTTGTCTTTCAGCTACAGGATGCAATTGAAAAAAATATGCGTTTTCCAGATAAAAAATACCAATTACCTTGAAAAAAACACAGAAAAATGACCTGACAAAAAAATATTGTTTCAGGGCATTCCTTCATTGAAGCCATTCGAATTACGGCACAAACATTTTTCATATCGAAAACGAAGGAGATATTTAGGTGGCATTCTTTAGCTGGGACACCTGTATGGAAAAATAAGTAGTATAAGTAGTGTGGCTGTATAGACGTGTAAGTAGTATAAAGCGAGTCATGGACAGACCCATCAGTAGCATATCCTTCATGCAATCGGGCAGGTAGTACAAGAATTCCTATACCAACCCTGCGAAAGGTCAGACAGTTAGCCCTTGAAACCTCAAAAAAAATTTCTATAATTAATCAATATCTTTATATTTAATTCTAGTGTGACAAAAGCTAAAAGATATCCAATTTCGACTGATAAATTGTGGATGTTTGAACTGCTGTAACTTTGTACAAAAATTTAGTGGATTATTCTACCTGGGCTTATTTTAAAGCGTATAACTCTTACTTTTTAAATATTCAACTTTTTTCTATACAGACCGTTTTATTGTAGAATAGAGTAAAAAATGAAATAGAATAAAAACACAAACGTCTGTTTTTTCAGGATCTTGTGAGTTTAAGTGATTCTACATAGTTCGAAACATTTTTTCTGGTCATGTTTTGAAATGATTTTGTAGAAGAAAGTCTTCTCTTTCCAATAAATTTCAAAAAGTTGTACTACGATTTTCTTTCGGTATTTCATCGCATTTTAAATTAATAGTGAGCCGCACTTATTCTTCAATATGCCTGAATAGCCCACTTTTTATTTAATACATGAGAAAACCGTGACAAAAACACTGAAGATCAATTTTTTATTACTTATCCTAAAGAGACTTCCCTCTACAAAATAGTCTTGAAATATATTCCAGACAAATTTTTTTAACTCAGTAGAATCGCTTCAATTCCTAAAATTTTAAAGGAAAAAAAGAACGTATTTTGCTTTTTATTTAATGTGCGATAAAACAGTGAAAAAAAATTGAAAATCAACTTTTTACAGATCATTGTAGAGAGAAGAGAGTCTAGAAAAGAATTTTTTTACTCTATAAAGTCGTATGAATTAGTAAAATTTTAAAACTAAAAAGAGATATTTCAGTTTTTCTCTTTCCACAACAAAAACAATGTTCGAAAAAATAAAACTCAAAATTGTAAAAATATAAGTTTCCTGCTTTAAAATAATCTAAGGTAGACCATTGTACAATGCGCTTTACAAAGTTGTAATAGTGCAAATATGAACAATTGTTCATTCAAAGTTTAATGATTTACTAATCTTTTATATTCTATTGCCTCGGTAAAAAAATTCTTTTACAGAAAATGAAAAATTTCCGCTCTTTTTATATCTAACCGAATAAACAGGACCGTGTTCTAGATTTTACAGAAGAACGTCTTGAAATACCGTTACACGAGAATAGGGGGACTCAGTTCCAAAAGGTAGCAGAAAGGTCACCAGCGACTCGTTCGACGATGCGATAATCCCCCGAATAAAATCGCCGGGATTTCATCAGGCCCGTAAAAACCTTCGAACTGTCACTTATACAATCTTCCCTCTGCTCCACCGGATCGAAGGGGGAGAGAAGGCAATGACGAGAAAAATTCCGGAAAAAGCTTTATAAAAGAGCAGAGCTCGGGGGTCCTTCCGACCACTTCACTCTGCTTTTTATTAGATATTGTCCCCGTAACATGACCGTGGTGGGCTCGGTTTCTATGGAACGCATGTGGATCGCGGGATTGTATCGTGCGTGGAAGAGAAAGGGAGAACGAGGGTGGTATAAGGCGGGCCGTAAACGAAATCACCGGCCACCTTTGCTGGGATCTCCGCGGCTCCTTAGGTGACGACTAAAGATTACTCGGGTAACGCGACCACGACGAAACGAAAGCCAATCTCGGTTATTGGTTCCCGGCGTGTACCAGAATTCATGGCTACAGCCGCGGGATTGGACGAATCTAGAGGCTGAAATGTGTCAGCCGTGCCAAGGGTCATCGTACGATGGGGTTACCTTAGTCGGGGAGTCTAATAAGTCTAGAAACGTAAGGCTTCCTCGATACCGACTCCGCTGCCACTTCTAATTATTTATTTCTCTCTTTGCATTGGTTGTTCACCTTTCGTCAAATAAAGTAGGGAAGACCAGGGATGAAAGTTACAACGATTATTTAAAATACCAGTTCAACAATTAGCTTCTTCCATCTTAAGTTCGTTCGTTTAAGTCATGTTCGTTTAACAATTTTTTTCATTTAAATAATGAATTCAATAGAAGTGTTTTAATGCTATTTATTGTGCATATCTCTGTGGCTGTAAGGAAAAACGATGCAAGTCTAATTTATAAAAAAATTGAGTTTATGTGTTAACTCAAATCTAGGAAGCCTTTATATTACTAAGTGTATTAAACTAATTTTTCCTTTCAAAACGAGGATTTCATGAAATTGAAGATCATGATGCAATATGAATATCTTGAAAATGAAAACTTGTTTTGCCTTAAGACCACAGAAAAAATGGTACGTTTATTTTTTGTTAACAAATCATATAATAAAGTATTAGTAACGAGTTTCTTAAAAATTGTATAAAATGTTAAATTTATTGATTCAAAAGTGCAAACTGTTACGTTTATCTCTAGTCTCTTCTTTAAAATGGAACCAATGTTACATAGAACTCCACCGCCACAAAAATTAAAAAATCAATCGCATGAAAGATAAATTTCATCTTTTATTAAAACTCAAAGCTGAATAGACAATTTTGTGAAAGTGAAAAAAAAATAGAAAAGAGATTCATGCATTAGAAGGAGAGGAAGGAGACCAGTGAGAGTATATTTTGATCACATCAAAAACCTTTCTTAGAGAGAATATTACTGATCGTCGAGGAAAATCGGATTAAAACTTTCTCCATCCCACCATCACGAACATCGATCCCATTAAAGACTCTTTGAAGATCCAAATCTTCAGGAAGGCACGTTCTCTTGGAGGCGAAAAGTAGCTACTAACGAGTCAAGTTCGCCAAGACAAATACCGGGGCAAAGAAAAAATGAGTTCAGAAACGAGGTAGGAGGTTTACTTCGAAAGTAAGTCACCTCTTCTCTTAGTATTATAGATAAGAGAACATGGGCACGAGTTTACGAGCGAATATTTCATCCCGCGATGATTGAAGCATCACTTGATTACAGAGATACGTGGATCTTTGACTTGACACCCTTCGACGCAATCTTCCTTGATCAGTGTCTTAATATAAGGGAACAGCTCTATATCAAACAAGAAGATGTACCATGCCTTCATTCAATTACGCGGCGTATGACGAAAAAAAAATTGGCATCTTCTGGATGGATGAAGAAGACCGCTCAAAGGGGTACAATGTTACCTAATTCAGAGCCAAGGAACCGAGCGAAAAACGCGGCTAAGAAATTTTTCTCCATTCAGAATCTTCCTTAATCTCCGCCTTTGATTGTTGTCTCGAGATTTTCGTCCCCTCCTCTCTCTTAACTTCCTCCGCGTGAAAAGAAAAGGAATTACGTGTACGACTCGAGGCGGAGAATATAAAAGGCGCAAAAAGGGGGCAACGTCTTTGAACATTTTGAGTGGCAATTACTTGCTCTATCCTCAAATTACGTACTCGAGTAATTTTATTCTATCGTCGTCAGCCCTTTTCGTCAGCTTCTCCTTCAAAGGTTCGCGCCGCCGGAAATTATTTTAAAATGCCATCCCGGCCGCGTGCCTCAAAAAAAAAAAAGGAACATCTCAAGCTGTTTTTCGGTCGGGGACACGTCAATAAGCGGCGAGACGCGTCGCGTCGAAAGTTCGCGCGGAAGCAAAAGAATGCGCGGCAAGAAAGGGACTAACTTCTGCTCTTTGTGCTTGCTTCCTTCCTTGGGAGAAGGAATTTCAAGAAAGGAGCTGGGTGCAGAAAGGGCGTCGGGGAAACTGTTTTTGCATTCAACTTCAAAACTGCATCGGCGTTTGCTTGGTACGAGCGAAAAGAAAGAAAGGATGGGTTCGTGACGGGAAAAGACGAAGGAAATGAAAATGTTATCTGCTGGCTGGGTTTGATACTAGATTTATCTTGAACGTGTAGTGTCTTTTATATTTTGTAGTATAGATGGATTATATTGTGTATTGTGTAGGTATGTTATTTAGGGTGAATTGAGTGATGCAAATTGTTTAATATTGTAACTACTGCGAAATAAAATTTTTAAAAGCAAAAATAAGGAATTGAAGCTTGAGTAATAGTGGGTCTTATTTGAAAAATATTTTAACTTTATCTACATTTTTACATCCATCAATATCTTTGTAGATTTGTGCAGATTTCAAATCGCTATAAATGCATAAAAATCCGCAGTTTAATAATAAATAGATAACAAATGTTTACACGGTAATTTTAAATACATGAGAATGTATAAGAACGTGCGAAGATATCAGGATTTATAAAAGATTAAAAAGAAAAATACATTATATACATATATTGTATTAAATGCATTTGTATTTAAGATTTAATTCCAATTCTTGTGCTTTTAAAAATGTGAATTTTCATAAACATTGAAAGGTCAGTAATAAAGTAGAGTAAAACTCAAAATAGTGAATATATATAATTCAATAGTGTTATTTAAAGGAGTATTCTGATCTAGTGTGTGAATTTTATTATACATCTTTAAGACGCATTTATGAGTATTTAAATATAAATAAGTGCAGTACTTACATGCACATTTTTTTCGAACAACTTAATCGTCCTTTAGATAGTATTTATGAATATTTTTATTGTGAGAATACAAGTATGAGACGTCTTTATAAAATTGTATGATAATTGAGATTTTTTAAAACTGTTTGCCATTATGCTTTAACAAATAATGCGTTTGACTCCAGTAAAATTGTATGTACATATTTCAAAATACTGCTATCTTACTTTGAATAAACATAATAAATATATTTGCAGGTTTAGTTTTCTAATGGACATAAATTTTACAAGCTACAAAATTTTTTACTTAACATGGCTTCATTTTGTAAAAAATGATTTTAAATGTCTAATTTTGTTTCAGATGACAGTCGTACTCTTACTAAATAAAATTTTTCATTAATTATTAGTAGACGTCGGACGTTTATTAATTTATGGGAATTTTAATAGATACGACAATTCTTTATATAGCATTCCTTCTTAACAAATATTATATTAAATTGAAATTGACGCTGAATAAAAGTAAAGAAATATGTAAATAAATATTATTTTTTTTAATAAAATATTTTTCCAAAAAATCTGACGTGTTAACAATCTACAGAAAAAG
Source organism: Perdita meconis (assembly GCA_030770465.2). Lineage (NCBI taxonomy): Eukaryota > Metazoa > Arthropoda > Insecta > Hymenoptera > Andrenidae > Perdita > Perdita meconis. The sequence goes on from JASKOS020000002.1 coordinate 23,644,202, forward strand.
CATATACTTCGCAAAAATGAGTGTGAATGTAAAAATATATAAAATATCAAAAGTGAAACACATTTGTATTTAGAAGATAAAATAACTTTTCATTTAAGTTTCATTTTCTTTTCTATCCCTTTAAAAATATGAGTTTGCAAGAACATATGCTTCTTAATTATTAATTTCAGATATATACAGAGTATAGAATACAGTTTCAAAACGCTCAATTTGTATATCTTCATACCATCGTTCTATACTTATACTCCCGAAGGAATAGAAGTTCTCATGATCCACAACTTTAATTGTTCTATTATTTAATACACTGTGCAAAACTGTTCACTAGAATTTCAAGTGAAACTTCAATTATGATTCACTAATCGCCTCTTAATTGCTAATATTTTATACTGCAAATATTAAGTCAGTTGATCTTTACTGCTGATAAATATTGTTAAAAGGTTGGAGACCTCACTACAAAAACTGTGTTTTACGTAATCTAGTATTGTATTCGACTATGTGTTGCTCTAAATGCTCATAACAAATTCTAGATCCTGTATTCAACTATATCTTACTTTAATTACATATAAAAAATTCTAAAAGATAATTAAACTTTAGGCTAACATTTACTCACTACACCTTCAAATGAAGAAAAAATCTTTTCTGCCAAAAAATCAGTTAAATAATCCACATCAAAAGTGTACCTACAGTTTTAAAATTTTCAATAAATCTCTATCTTTTCCAGTTCCTTCATCACTCAACCCTGACAACGTCGCCCAACTTTTATCAGACTTCCTCGAACCGCTTCATCATGACACAGCCACCCACGATGGCCAAATTCGTCTCATTTATTCCTACAAGCTATCGCTTCCACAAAAAGCAGTATCGAAAACCAGTTCCGCAGGCAGTCGTCCTCTAGCCCGTCCCCAAACGTCCAAATCCAATATCGCGGCTATACGCATCGGCCAAATTGAACGCTCGATCTAATTTAACTCGGCCGTAGCCGCCCCCTATCGCGCGTACGCGTCTTGGTCGCGTCGACACCTGAGGATTCCGTGGAAAAAAAAAAAATAAAGGGAAACGACACTGTAAACTCGATTACACCTCGTTTCGAAAATGATTTCGCCCGCGGGGGTGTGCGGAGCCCGAAGGGAAGGGGGCCCCAGCGGCGTTTAGTCCGATTGATTCTAGCAGGGAATAAAATCAATGTTACGTCCGTTGCAAAGGGTTTTCGCGACGGAACGCAGGGGAGGAGAGGTGTCCGTGGAGGGTGTCGGAGCTGTCGCTCGCAGTGATAGCGGCCCGTTCGGATTATCCGTTTTCCCTGCCGGTAGACATTGCTCAATTGAAATCTACATCGGTGGTCACACGTGAGCACGATCGTTTGCGGCCGAGGGAGTCGGCTCATCAAGGGCGCGGACCTGATCAATCGCGGCCAGAGACTCTCGCGACCAATTCCCAAGCAACTCCCTCCGATTTTCTCCGTCGACTCCCTCGGTCGCCTCTGCCTCGGCGCGGATTAATCCGGCGACGGGTTTGCTTTCGTTTCGCGATTTAATGTTAGGCGATGTGTACTTGCGATTGTACATCTGTCCGCGTACGTCGACGAATTTCGATGTCCGCCGGTTCTGATTTTATTCTGGTCGACGTGAGAGGGTGGGTGTTGACAGAGAGGATATGGAAGCGTGATGATTAAATTTGAAAGGGATTCTCGTTTGCAATGTAGGTAATGTCTACAGGAAATTTTAATTGAAGCGCATGGTTAATAATAAGTAGGACAGAAATGTCAAAAGGTGTTTTTTTATTAGGAATTGCTATAAGGAATTAGGAATGCGTTAGGAAACTGTCTAATCTTGGGTTAGACTCATGGAAGAGACTCATACCGATAATGTTTTCGAGAACTGTCCAAAACAAGTGAGTAAGACTAAGTAACTTTGGAAGACTTCAGTACAGTAGAACTAAAAATGAAGTAACAAAATGCAAGAGGAAACAGTCATAGTATATTTTACTTAGCAATACGATAGTGTGTTTAATTTTTTTACATTTGCAATATTTTTAGGGGAAAGAAGGTAGACCTTCAGTTTTTTAAATGGAATGACATGTATTTATTTATTTCATATGAAAATGTATGTAACACAACGTAAAATATCATTTAAATAAAACGTGATTATTGAATTCGAGAATTCTCTGCAATTAAAAAGAGAAAAGCAAATGCTTGATCAATAGTTCGATAAACTTTGACATTATTCGAAGACATAACGGAATCTCGAAACATGGAACACAACATGTCATATACCTATCTCCCATAGCATCGAGAAATGGTAATTTTTGGTGAGCAGACGACGTAATAGCCACGAGACGCTGATCTCGAGATAGTTTCACTCGAGAGACGAAAAGTTTGCACCGGGTCGCGATAGGCGATCTCCAGCAACGACTATTCCTCTGTCGTCCGTTAAAGAACATCTGACACAGAGATTAGGCTAAGCGTTTGGGAAATTATCTCGCAACGATATGCAAATCGCGGCATAAATGCTAATTGTAATTGGCCATGAAATGAATTCAGGGACCCTTTCGGTACAGAGGCGACGTGGGGCGCGACGTCCTTAGTACGAGCCCTGGCCCTACGTCTCCTCGTTTAGCGCGGCTAAAACGGGCGCGACTTGTTTGAAAATTTTCTTTCCACCTCGTTGGCCGGGCCTCACGAAAGAAAATGCCGTTCCGTCGCGCGATAAAACGGGGAAACTTCGGCGCTATTAGCGAAAGCGTCGCTCCGCCAGAGAGTTTGTACCCGTTCAACGAGCCACGAAGGGTAAGCTAATACGAACCGCGAAAAATTCATTGTCTCGTTCATTGGAAAAATACTGTCTTATGTACGGAGAAAAAATTTGATTACACAGATTTAATCAAGATATCCATTTACTTGAAAAACAGAATTAACCAACTGCAACTACTGCAACCAAACACTAACAGCAATCAACCATAGCTTGTTCAAGTGCAGAAAATATGAATAGCAACGAGCGAAATACAAATCAAATTTTCCTTCAACTCTAAAATCACAAAATACATGGTGTATTGTATTAGACACCATGAAATTCCTCAAAGACATCAAAGTATACCAGGACATAATCTATAATCGAAGGAGTGAGTAATTGCATTTATAGGAATTTTAAACTGACCAAAAACCTATAATTTCCCATAGATATAGAAATATATAATATATCAAAAATAAAATACATTAAAATGCAGCTGCTGTTGTATGTCTATGTGTATAAATATGAATTTGCATAAAAATCTGCAATCTACTAATGATCAAGAAATCGATGTGACAATAAAGACCATTGTATATAAAAATGTATAATACGATATCCATTATATTATACATTGTCTTTAACGTTTATATAAATTTGCTAATACAGCTTTGAAAAACCGTAAGCCTTTGATAATATTTTATTCCTCGCTTCATAATTATGTTTTATTTATGCCATCGCTTTTTGGCAGTGCGTAAAATATAAACAACTATGACATCTATAGTTTAGATTCTTGTTTCAAGAATTACGAAGGGGGTTCATTTCTTCTTAATACTTTAGAGTTCGTTGGAGCGCAATTTTTCAATCGTCATTCGTTCACGAAATTCAGTTTGAAAATAGCGTGCACAAAGAACCGGTCACCCTACAGAATATTAAATCACCAATGGATTCGCAAAGTACGATTTCACGGTACGCGAAACAAAACGATAGGGTTACGACGTCTGTCCGTTCGGCAATTACCCACCAGCAAATACCGACAGTGGTCATCCAGTAACGGTCCGTTAATATATTACAATAGGACTCGATAATGGAATTTCCATTCATGCTAAATTACAATTTTTCGTTTTGTGGGAGAGAGTGGAATGCGGTGAATTTGGACTTTGAAGGGCGATCGTAATGTACAGGCAAAATGAAGGTATTGTTTTCTGATTTTTTCCACATTTCGTGTACCGTGAAACGGGGCGAACAGAAACAAAATTCCCCCAAACCCCCTAACTGCTAATGAATCTAACCCAGACCTATTCCAATCACTTTTTAAAATATTAAAAATTTTTTTACGAATATCTCGAAAACTAAATGGCAGTTGATAACATATTTCAAGATCATTGAAATCGGAAGTGAAGGCCGCTTTATAAATAATTCCCAAATTTCGAAGAAACACAATGTAACAATTAACACGTAAATAATTCCAATCGAAGTTCATGCAAATTCTTATCAGCATAAAGTCATTATTTATTCAATCAAACAATGTGCAAACTGCAACATTTTACGAATGTTCAATAACCAAAGGATCTACAAACAACGCACATACATATTATACAGGGTGCGCCAAAAGTATGGAAACGATCAAATATTTCGAAAACGGAATATTTTTGAGAAAAATGTTTTAGAACAATGTTTTAGGGTTTTAAAAATTCTATTGAACGGTCGTATCCGTTTGACCTTCAGAGGAGCGGTCAAGGTCACGTCAAGGTCAAGATGATTTTTTTAAATAGAACACCCCATTTTTGATTATGCAGTGTTAAAGCTGACGGTGAGACCTTTTCAAAACACTAGCTGATGACTTATTTCCGTTGAGAATTGCTTAAGTTCTGAGCGTTGAGAATGAAGAAATAAACTATCGCTTGTGTATAATGATCACTCCAATGTTTGCCACATCACTCGGCCGAAATCGCATCTCAAAGATGTTACTGCGCATGCGCTAGAAATATCATCGAAATCATGTCGCCGATTCAGTACTACTATCCAAAGACATTAATTCTAACATAAAACGACATAATACTAACAATAAGCCTGATACAGGTCTCGATACATTTAAAGCTCAGCACTCAGGCAATTCTCAACAGAAATAGGTCATCAACTAGAGTTTTGAAATGTCTCATCGTCAGGTTCAACACTGTATGATCAAAAACAGGGTGTTCCATTTTAAAAAATCATGTTGACCTTGACGTGACCTTGACCGTGTCTCTGAAGGTCAAACGGACACGACTGTTCAATAGAATTATTAAAACCCTAAAACACTGCTCTAAAATATTTTTCTCAAAAATGTTTCATTTTCGAAATATTTGACCGTTTCCATACTTTTGGCGCACCCTGTATGTACAGCCCGAGGCATTCACTAAAATCAAGATACTAAATTTCCTCGTTGTCAATGTTAGTTTCCTCTCATCAAGTCGTCAAATAATTTTTCCAAAGCAACAAAAAATACTAACCACAAGCTGCCCCAACTTTCCCGCAACTCGAAAGCACTCGAGACCACAGAATGGATTGGTTCCGCGCGACGAGACCTCGCGACACCACTTCACCCCTCAAGAAAACTCCTCACGGAAGACACGTGAACCGAACTCGCGCGAGATTGTCAGCGGATTAAGATCTCGGTTGTAAGACGCAACTCGCACTCGCCCCGACCGACGAGCGCAGGCGGAACCGTGCCGTTGACAGTTTGTAAATGATCTAGTTTACCGCGCGGCGCGGGAAAGCGAGAAACGGTGGGTGGAGGGAGGGTCGGGCTGGTTCTCGAACGCGGAACAGAAAGGGAAATGAGAAGGAAGTGGAAAAGAGGGGCACCGACGGAAGACGGAAATTCGGGATACCGTGAACGGTAGCATGGGGCGGGGACGGAAAGGGTGGAAGGCGCTCGGTTAACTATTCATCTTCGCGGCAGTCCAACAAACTTTCCCACTGCCCCGCGTCCCCCGCGCTCCCGCTCCGCGCGACGCTGTACTAAAACTGTCGCAGGGCGAATCGCGCCGTCGTGAACATAACTCGCGGACGAACCCTTAATGTCTACTGAAGAGAGACCTCGCAATGATACAACGCTTCACTCTATCAAGCTTAATGCTCGACTGAAATATAGTCACCTGCGGAATCGGACGTAATGGCGCGGAAAATGAGGCGTGCGGAATGCGTGGGAGATTCTTGAGCACATGGCGCGAAACGTTTCGCGAATGCTCGGAGAAAATAGAAACGGCGAAATGGGATGCTGCTGAAAAGGTACTGCAGCTCTGCATGGTATTTGTTTGCAGAGTTTTAAAGATTCGACAAATTTCGAAATTGAAGTTCTGGGGCCGCACAGTGGGAAGAAAACCGATTTCACTGGCCAAAAGTCAATTTTTTGGTTAAAAAAAAAAAATAAAATAATTTACTTACGTAATAGAGGGTTGTTTACCATGCACGAATATAAAAGGTTTCTTTTCTAGGATCTCTTATTTTCAAGTTATACGACTTTGAACTAATCTAGGTGGATACCGCAACCGTAAATAAATTAAACACAATTTAACAGAACAATATTTTTTGTTTCATTTCCTTTTAAATAATAATACTGTGAGTCTTTTATGATAGAATGAAGCGAGTATGGATGAAATTATTTAATTTTACCGCCTAGTACGCCTTTGAGTACGCCTTTGAGATATAATTATCTTGAAACTAGTATAATATTTGAATACGGTTACAGATGGATATAATTCTTGGCACTGTGATCGGAGAAATATGATGCAACAATATGGCGTTAACAGCAGAACTGTTAAATGTCGTCATTCTTTTGTTTCATATACGTCAATAACTCAAAGGCGTACTAGGCGATAAAATTAAATAATTTCATCCATACTCGCTTCATTCTATCGTAAAAGACTCACAGTATTATTATTTAAAAGGAAATGAAACAAAAAATATTGTTCTGTTAAATTCTATTTAATTTATTTACGGTTGCGGTATCCACCTAGATTAGTTCAAAGTCGTATAACTTGAAAATAAGAGATCCTAGAAAAGAAACCTTTTATATTCGTGCATGGTAAACAACCCTCTATTACTTAAGTAAATTATTTCATTTTTTGTTTTAACCAAAAAATTGACTTTTGGCCAGTGAAATCGGTTTTCTTCCCACTGTGGGCCGATTCAAAACGACTCGCGGACCGCAACGCTGCGTTTCGTTTAGTTACAATTATTTAATATGCATGGGTATTGAGGACCGAGAGAATAGAGAGCATTTAGCCAGCGTTTGATGTGAATCGAGCAACCCTCGGCCGCGCCAGCAATAAACGAACGGACAGACGGACGGACGGACGGCTTGTCATTTGCATACGATGAACCCGGAGAGCGGCGTTAACTGCTCGGGGACGCGGAACGAGCTACAAGTCACCTGGTACCGGTAATTGAAACGAGGGTAGCTCTTCCGCGAGGGTCGCTCCAAGAGACAATCAGTATAGGAGAAAGTTCTTTCATCGCCCGAGAGTAATGACGGAGCTGGTACTTTCCGCCGAGAGGCTCGAAGGCGCTGATTAATGCCGCTACAATTCTTCCCTGTGTCTAGTTCGCGCAACTGCTTTTGTGGCCTGAATTGTGGCTAGAGAGATAGCTTCGCTATTTCGATGGCGAACGTCATTGCGAAATTAAGCTTGAATTGTTGCTAGATAAAGAGTTCTAAAAATAAGGAACCAAACGTTGAAAGTTCATGGTAGTCAGCTTCAGCGTGAATAGAAGGTTTTCAACGCGAGTAGAATAAGGTTCCAAAGTTTGCCTACTTATTTCTGTAGTAGTGTACTATGTAGGGACGTTGGCGGAAAGTATAGAAAACATTTACATGCAAACATTGTTCGGTATACTACTTCTTTGGACTTTTTGTTCGAAGGCTAAACGGTTTGGAGCGAAACGAGCCAGAAGAAAGTTTCGGGGAAAGTGGCTCTTCAAATCTCACTCCAAGTTCCTGTGTCGCGGTAATTTTAAGAGCTTTCGAAAGATCGAAGTTGCAGGAAATTCATTTAAACTTTAGGCCTCGTTCTTCCGTCGTCTTGACGTACGAGTAATTTCCGGGTTCTTGCAATGTGACAGTTTGTGATAGAAATTTAACATCCATACATGTTTCATTAGATTGGTTTTCATTTTAAAGTTGGATTCTATAATATAAGACAAAATTTAATGGGTTCATATCTTTTTTTTTTTAATTGATGGCAGCAGGAATACTGAAAGAAAAGAATTCAGTGATGGAAATATATTTAATTTTTAATGACATTTTTTTCTATTAAGAGGGAAAGTTGATAGGTGGAATATTTCAATTTTCATGAAAACATCTGGAATTATTTTCTAGATCAAACTAAAAATTTCGCTGTATTCTGTGGGTCTTCATTTTGAATTTTTAAAAAAGAACGAACACTACTTTGAAAGTTGCTTATTCGTATGACAAAAGCATTATTTTTTAAAATACAGAAGATATTGAAAAGTGACTTGATACAGAAGTTCTGAAGAATTATGTGTCACTCAGAATATGTAATAGTACCTCCAATTTTATTAAAAACAAAACTATACAAGACAATTTTAAAATATCAGCATAACAATCAAGTATTTCCATATGTAATTATTTTTACCCATTTTTAAAAATCTTGTACTGTACTATTGATGTGTGGTGTCAATAATAATAATAATTTTTACACCATTTATTCCTCTTAACTCTGCTAAGTTCCTTTTAAAAGTCTGAATTTATAAGAATATTAATAATTATTACCGCATAGTTATAATGCATATAACAAAATTTTGTGTGCTACTCACTAACTGAATACAAAAAAATTCTTATGATAGACCATGTAATAATTGTGCATAGATATATCTTTTCAAGTATGTAAATGTATTTACGAAATGAATCTTTAGTATTAATACAAAAAATGTTGTACCTATATGAAATTACATAATTTTTCCGAAGATTTTAATTTTCCACACTATTCTACGCCCAAGCGAACAAAAATAAAATATTCAGCACAATAACATTAAATTTACACCTCACTCTACATCAGATTATGTCGAGCAATAAATCAAAGTCAATACCGTGATCGATACCATAAAAACCTTGACCAAAAGACGAAACCGCCACCCGACACGCAAAAAAAGACTCCCAAAACGCTAATCGCATCCGGTAAGACGAGAACGGCGAGGAAATTTGAATAAAATCGCCCCCGATGTCGGTAACAGCCTCTAACGAGAAATCTCGGCGTTGTCCACGCCGCCAGCTCCATTCCGTTCTACTTCATTAGGTTTAATCGGCCGATTTTTAATTACTTCGGACGCTCTCGAGCGGTCCTCGGAAGAGAGGGGCAAGAAAAATCCCCCGTGTCAAGGGGCCTTGTTGAAACGGTTAATAAGTACGGAAGAGGACAGAGGGGCACGCGACCAGGCAGAGAACCCCTTGAAACTTTACAGACTGCGAGACGGCCGGGAGGGCGGGCCGGATGAGCAGGGGAGGGCCGCAGGGGGAAGTTTAATTAAATATCACACGACATATTATGGGACGAGGTCGGCGGACGGTGTCAGTAACAAGTAACGTCAGCCGCACGCCGTGGACACCGAAAAGTTCGAGTCGAACAAACCGAACGAAACTGACGACGTGACGGTGGTACTGGACCATAGGGGTCCGGGATACCGGAAATGGGCGGATGGACCGTCCAGACGATTCGCAACCCCTGTCCTTTGAAAGGGTGCAGGGTGAATCGTGATTATAAGGGACTAGGGGTGGTTTCTTTGCTGAAAAATATACCTAAGTTAAATTTGTGAAATCAGTGGGTGGGAATGTAATATTTTATTCAATTTTTCAGTAAGAATCACAGCCTCGTAGAGTTCAGAATCAAGGGTTGAGCACCCTTTCATAAATCGGCCAACCCTGGACACGCTATTCCGCCCTTTTCATGCGTTCTCTTCTCCGATTTCCCCCTTAACGACGCTCTAACTGGCGATTCGATTCATGGTGAAAGAGGCGGCCTTCCAATGGTACAGATAGCCATGAAAATCCGGTCTTAATTTCGCAATATTTCTACCGAACGTCCAATCGTGCGGAGATATACGGGATCCCGTGTTCGCTATGGAGGAAGGAAAATTTAAGGGTCCTGTTAGGGTCAGAGCTAAAGGGAGACGTCAATTCGCAGATGCAGTGTCTTTTGAAATTGCATATAAACTACAGTTCTTACTGTTGAAGCTTTCGGGTGTAAGCCGTGTCCATGAGGAAATGAAACTGAAACTGACGTGTGTCTTTCGATTCCTTGAAGTAGTTAGCTGCAATGCTAGCGAAACGTTGGGAAAACATTTCCTCATGGACACGGCTTATACCCGAAAGCTTCAAACAGTGAGAACTGCATGACGTCGGGCCGTGAAAGCCTCAAATCTCTGCATATAAACTGTGCTTTAAATTTGAATATTACTAGCATAGACGTATACAAATAAAAGCGGACGTCCCAACTGTAGAAAGAATTAGATGCTTTGGGAGGACTTGCTATCCTTTTTCAAGTTTAAATGGTAGGTGCTCAAAAGTGTAGTGAACGTTAAGTTATATACAGTAAAACCTTTATTATCCGATTTGGATTTTTATAGAGTAAAATGCTAATAAATTAGTAGAATGTTATGAAATCATAGTTAAAGTTTTACTGGGAATCCCACTGAATTGTTATACCTAGTGCAATAATCAATTGAAACCCTGAATAATTAATATTGAGGATAACTGTGTTTCGGATAATCTAGGTTCTACTGTATAGACAGAGAATTTTATGTATTTATGGCAATGCTAAGTATGCATAAAACTAGGAGACTGTTAACATATGCCAAAATATACAAATTATCAAAAATGTTATTCAAGTGAAAATGTTTAGTTTCTTTGTTAAATATCCGCTGTCTAGTTATGCATATGAAACAAATGAACATAAACATAAACGCACCCTACTTTAGCTATATTAGAAAGAGATAGCAGCAAGTTCTCCCAAGTATCTAACTCTTCCTAAAATTGAAACGTCGGCTTCAGTTTGACGCGCAGTCTATAGTTACTATGTCTATGATCACTAATTGTAAGTTTAGAAGAAGCTTCAAATAGTTGCTTTGTTGTAATTTATGGAACATGGTTTCTGTGATTTAAAACTGAGAGGCAAAGTTATGTCTGCACCGAGAAATTATAATCTTAATACACACTGTATGTTGTAAAGTATTGACACTGAAGTATTGTAAATCCACTAAACAAATGCTGAATTATAACTAGACTGCGAATTTTTATGCACCTACGATAATTTTAAATGTGAAAAAATCTACGAGGTTGTTGATAGATGGCAAAATATAACAGAAGTTCATTAATTAATACGAGTTACAATATTTAGAAAGTGAGACATACTGTTCTTTAAATCTTAATTGCTTATTCCTAGTTATAACGAATTCAAAATAATGCTTGAAAAAGCATTTGTAATACACAAAATATTTTTTCGAGAATATCAATAGGACTCCAACTATTATTCGGGTTGCTTAAATCTGGATTTAGCAGAGTAGCATTCCAGTAACACTAATTTTTTACATCTATCTTAAGATTAAACCATTTGTTCAATTTCATGATTTGGTCAAAAGAGATCCTAAGACCGTGGCAGGATTAAAACAACTGATTCTAAAATTTCGCTAAAAAATTAAAATATTTTACGTTGAAAGAAATGTTAAATATCACTTTTTTAAATTTCTGTACGCTTAACTGAAGATATTCTTATGTAAAATAAATATGTAAAATTGGAAGTTGATTTTCGAAACATCGATTTAAAAAAACATCTTTAAATTTTCATGTTTATGTACAGCTTTATCCACTTATTTTGGAACCCGAATTCATTTATACCTACGCGTCCGAGTTCCGAGATACGTGGATAACCCTGTACTTTCCCAATGAACAACAAATTTTCAAGACAGTGTAACTTCCTTATATACATCAATTTAACATTTTTATTTTAGAAGTACAATCTCCAAAGGTTCCACTTTCAATTTATATATAAAACAAATTTTTCTTTGAATCCGTCAAACTGTTGTTTCTCCTTAATTTTTCGAATGATAACGTTCTTTCACTATGAACTATTCATTCACAGCAAATATCACTTGACAAATTTTTTCTATTTCCTCAATATGCTGAAGCCATCTTAAAAGTGATCCCAAATAATAATGTACGTGCTGTATACAGAAAAGAAGTTTTCCTCCCAGTTGAAAGTATCCCAGTGAAAGCATTCGCACTAACTCACGTCGTATACTTTACACACCCGTACACTAAATCGAATCCAAGCTCTTAGCAAGATTATCTACTTAGAATAAGTACTTTGCACGTTTCAATAAAAAAACAGAAGTTTACCTATCCCGTCATTACCTCGCCTTTCTACGACCCGATCGCTTCGCCGGCCATGCATTATTTATAAAGCCGCAAACGGAAGCCGGCGCGGCTCGTCCACGGACAAACATGGTTCTCCTCGATTAGAATGCTTAACGGATCATGGCAAGAAGTCGTCTCAAAGTGAGGTATGGCCGGATGTCCTCCATAAGGATGGCAAACGATCCGTTCCCCGCCTCCAGAGTAAGTTTGCTCAGGTCCTTCCTGACTTGAGCCTCTACCCCGCCACCTTCACGGCGTGCCACGCGAATTAAAAGCCCATGAATATGGTAAGGATGCAAATGATTGTCGAATGTTTGGCCAGGGATCAGTGTTACTCGGCAATCTGCATGGCCGGAGCGTTAAAATAGTCGGAGGTGCAGCGCGAGAGGAGGACATCGGATTCACCGATTCGGCTCGCGTCCTGCACGCCGGGATAACTACGGGGGTTAATTACAAACCGGAACTCCGGGACATTCCAGCGCGACGATCCGGGGACCCTTGTTAGCGTGAAGCGGGTTAACGAGTGGCCAAAGTTTATGAGGCGGTGCTGCCACGAGATGATTGCAAATCGAGGGATCCCCGAAAATTGCGGCGGGCACGCGGGGAGGGACACGCGGGGCTCCGTGGGATCTTTTAATCGCGCGAAATTGGAAACGCTCGACGATCCGGGATGATGCACTGGATAGCGCCACAAGTGGACCAAGAAGTATTCAAAAATTGGGACGGGAAATATGCGATCGGATTTTGATTCTGGATGTGGATGAATGGGAGCAAAAATGTAGTACATTCAAGATTGTTTCTAATGATATTGTTTTAGTAATTCGCTTCTTTGCTTCTGTGTACTGACTTTTTATGAATTTAATAATATGAGAGGCAAATGAATAAAAAATACAAAGTAAGAATCATTTCATGAATATTTGGTATGCGGAAATTATTATAGACAAGACATTTGTAGCTTAGGCTGAAGGTAATAATTACAAATCTTGAAGAAATTTTTATTTAGTTTCGGCTACAAATGACCATTATAAATAATTCTAGTCTTTTTAATCAGGAATAATAATTATGAAGAATTTTAATATACTTTTATTGCTAGTGAGTCAGAGTAAGTGAAGCATTTCTTCATCCACAACAACAATAGCAATGAAACAAAATATTCTTCATTCATAACAATTATTGGTGATTGAAAAAATTGGTTTGAATAAACGTTATAACAATTTCAAACTTTAAAATATGGCTATTACCAATAAAATTCGAATTTGATATTCGAACAATTCCGACATTCAAATGTTATTCGAATAATTAGGACTATTCGAATGTTCAAAGTGTTCCAATTTCATATTATTGTATCGACTACGAATCTAATTGGCGATAAGCTGACGACATTATAACACGTGGCGAAATTTTAATTATTCGAATAAATTATTGCTATTCGAATACTTTGAACAATGGACTCTACTTTAAAATAAATCTAAATTTTTTAAATTAGGAAACTGATTCATGAATTTTAAGTTCTTTAAAATTTGTATTCTCTAAAAACAGCCATATTTTAATGGCGAAAATTTTATTTAATATAATCCGAGGGGTAGTTTAATGTCATAAGACTGTAAAGGGTGAAGTGACGGTCTCGCAGCGAAATGACCGCTAGTGCTTTTAAGCTTATTCTAAAAGCTTCCACGTTTTTTTCGGTAGCATCGTGTTGTACAAGGGCCGTTTCCCCCTAGCTTCGAAAACGTTCGATTAATCCGCGGCCGTAGCCGACCAACCTGCGTGCATCGTGCAATTATCGAGGGGCTCTTTCGCCTCTCTTACTCTGCGTTAACTGAGTTGTTGCCTCGATAATTCGTACATCGGTGTATCGGCCGTATCGCCGAGGGTTCGCCACATTAATTTGCGGCTTGGCGCGGGAATTTCTGTTAACTCTATAATCCGAAACTTACAGCCTCTTCGGAATACTTCGGTCGGTGAGTCAATTTTAAGCTTGTTGATTCGAGATCGGAGTTTGATGAACTCTTCAATTCTCGCCTTGCTGTTAATTCATCTTTGTACTTAGTAAATACGATAATTGTAAAACAGTTACATAGTATGAAGCTGCGTCTACACTATCTAACAAAATACGTTACATAACAAAGTTATAAAACTTATAAAAAAAAGAAAAACGAAGGAAAATGTTATATAACAGTTTCAATGTTTCAGTTATATGTTATGTGTTTTTAAAACTCGCTGCAAGATTATATTTTACAACTAATCTGTAACATGTTATACGTATAACATTTCACTCCTCAGTATTAACAATGGCTTCAAGCATCGAGGACGTAATACTGGCAGCAGCAGCTTGTGTGATCGTGTGCAAATATCAAAATAGGTGAAAAAGAAAGTTTTTTATAGGATCATCACTACGAGCTCGACGATATTATGGTGACACTGATCTTTCAGCAGATCTTGAAAGGATGATTTTGACTTCATAACAAGAGAAATTCGACGTGAAGGAAGTTTTAAGAATAAAAAGTTTTGATTTTGAGTATTTATCAAACGCAATTGGACATAAAATAGTTAAGGACATATCATTTCGAGGTGCAATACCAGTAAAAGAAAGATTGATGGTTACATTAAGTTTTCCTGCAAATGGAGATTCTTATCAGAATTTAAGTTATATGTTCAAATTCTTGAAATAGAGCATGTTTTTATAATAACCACATCACATTGACATGGATTGCTTGGTAAACTTGTTTAATTTATCGACACTTGATGGATAACATGTAACTGCTATGTAACACGAAAGGTGTTATAATAACATAATGTTATATGTCTATAACATTTTTCGATTTCTAACAAGTTTTATAACTTTGCTATATAAACATCGTCAACGTCTAAAGTCATTGAGGTGAGAAATGTTATAGAACTTGTTACAGACTTCAAATTGCAGTATTAAATACATAATTTTCTAACAAATTATACAAATATGTTACAAAAAAAATTGTTTTATAACATCGTTTTGTTACATAGTGTAGATGCGCTTTATAATACTAGTAACGACTCTGATAATAATTCTGTTGTAATTCAGTAAATTATT
The DNA here is from genome assembly GCA_030770465.2 of Perdita meconis. Taxonomy (NCBI): domain Eukaryota; kingdom Metazoa; phylum Arthropoda; class Insecta; order Hymenoptera; family Andrenidae; genus Perdita; species Perdita meconis. The sequence continues at coordinate 23,659,407 of JASKOS020000002.1, forward strand.
CGCAATGTGTAGGTATAAATCTCCATTTGTCAATTAAAATTATATGTTAATCTGTTATTGGAAATTTTTAGAAATATGAAAATAAGAGACAGTAAGTGGGAATCTTGTTAATCCTAATTTATATTCAATCTGATACTGCTTTGTGCAATTAATTTGTCTGTACGAACTTAATACTTCGTAATATATGGCTGGCTATGCGTCGACTATAACTACTGAAATTCTACATGGACGATGATATTGTATTTTCCATGTTTCGCTATGATCTACACTAATTGTAAGCGGTCAGTTTCAAAGACCTAATTACTGAGATATTAATGATGGATATGAATTATGCTCGATTAGTTGGTATACTTTGTACACAAATACATGTATAACTGTGGCTTAAGTTCAATGCAAAAAAGGACACATATGGAAATTAAACACTGACATCAATTGGAGGAATATTTATAATATCGAGTATCAAAAATTGAACCGGTTGGATTTATATGGTCACGTCACACTGCATTTTAAAAATAGATTTCACCCGCATCGGAGTTCCAAATTCGGATCGGCGTTCCGTCAATTCATATTGACGTTCGAATCACTGTGCCACTGTAGACTATTCAAATATTCCTGTTTATTTCGTCTACTAACTAAATACCGATAGAACGCAACAAACATTGAAACATGATAACTTAAATTGATTCCTTGAACTTCAGGCTTCTCTTTGAGCTTCTACTAATTCTACTAATTCTACTCTAGCATCGATAATTAATTTTAAGAACTTCTAGAAAGTCTTAATTGAACTCTAAAACTTGTATTCTAAAGAAGAACATGTTTTATGAAAAACGGCTACAGTAGCAATGTTTTTAGTTATTATCGGTATTTTTTAAGCAAGTTGATACAAATTGCAACCAGTAAATAAAAAAATTGATATATTACATACAAAAATACGAAAAGGAGTAATGCAGAGGTCTTCAATATCGCTCTGAGGATTTAATAAATTATGAAAATCTTGTTGTATATGATATGTATGTGATATACTGCAAGACGAACGTATGAGAACATGCAATTAAATTACCAAAGGAATGTAAACAAAAGGAACACGATTTGCTCGAAGGCACATATTCGGCAGAACAGAATAATTCCCAAAATAACTGCATTCAAAGTAACATTTCATCACGTTCATATATTCTTTACCCAAGACAGTAGCTAGCTACACGATGCCGATTCTGGACCAAGTGGATGAAGATGAAACGGGGCAAGAAAAGGGGGACCCAAACGTAACATCTGTTACGTAAAATTCACGTAACCCTTCTCTCTTTCCCTTGCCCCGTTTCACTCCTATGCCTACACTTCGTCCAAAAACGACATTGTATAGCTACTCAAGAGAAGATCATTAAATCATTGCTATAAATAGTTAGGATTTACAAATATGCAAAAAATAAATCCCTAAATTGTCCTCGCGTTCAGTTTGTTAAGATTTGCTGAGCTAATATAATGCGCTACACAAAATGAAAGGAAAGAGAGAAGATCCTTAATGAACAAAAAGATCCTATTCCTTCGATCTAGAACTTCGTCTCAGGTAATTCATTTTTCAATCTCAGTTTCTACACTCATAGTGCGCACGAATTTACTCGCGCAACAAGAATCGTTACTTTCAGGCAGCTTCTTGGCAATCCGACATTCCCGCGATCATCTGCATCGTGATGCTTACTCAGACGCCGCATTACGTACAACCAGCCACTTCGCCGAAAAAGGATCCCGAAAGCGGAGAGAAAAGAAACGCGACGGAGTCAGTTGGCAGAAAGTTAGACAGGGGACGCAGGGCCAATCGATAAACAGTGGCAGAAAGAAGCGGTGGCTATCATCCAGACGCCAGGCTAAGTCTCTGATTTACGGCCACCGGTTCACGTGTATTTATTATAATACTGGACCCTGGTCGCGCCGTTCGATCGCCCGATATAGATTTAATCCGAACGGTTCATTAGGTCGGTGCTTGCAGAAATTTATGAGTCATTGGACTTTCCGGTTTCGTTCAGCATTTGCATGAATAGTTTTTCATATTGGAAATTTATACGTTCTCCCAATTATTATTCATGCTACGATTTTTTTTATATATGTACCTGTAATTTAATAAACTATTAAAGGAACGGGTGAATGAGTCGAGACTGCGTCTCAATGGGGGAATCTCAATGGTAACCTTCATTACCTAATTTGATGTAAATCTGGAGAATTTTGTATTTTTGTGGTATTATGCGTCGATATTAAAGTTTGACAATAATTGAATTAAAAAATTTTGAAATCTGCGACGCAAAAAGAACGATTTACGTTACGAACCCTTTGGAAAGTATGACATGACTCATTATATCATATTATTCATTTTTCTGTTATAGGTAGTAGTCTTAACATGTATTGAGTTTCTTGATTTTATAGAAGTGAAAATTATAAAGAAAAAACAGAAAACCTTGAAAAAGAAAAAACTATTGAACCGATTCTGATTTAGAACCATCTTGGAAATGTACACTTTAAAACAAAGAAAAACGTATTAAAATCGAATCACTCGTTTTATAAACATAGGTGTCAAACTTGTAGCATCCCTCCTTTTCGCGTCGGGGGTTAAAAAGAAGTAGATGAGGTGTTTTAAGCCTCCCAGTTTTACTAATTAGCTATCAATTATTTTATTATAGATTTCAGGATTTCAGAGTTTAATATTACAAGAAAGCGAAGTATTGTTTTATTTTCAGAATGTGGGGAAGGATTTGTAGGTATGTTAATTTGTGAAAATTCAAATGGTTGCTCAAAGTACAAACGCTAATAACTAAACTGCAGATTTGTATATAAATTCATATTTTCACAGGTACAGAAGAACAAGTAGAATTCAAATAAAAATGTTTCTTATCCTCCGAATATTATAAAAGATATAGAACCATATACAAGTTTTTTCGGGAAGTAGCTTTATGATAATCTTATAAGAATAGTCTAAAAACTTGATCTACGATTTTTGACTGCCTAATCACGCATCAAATAAAACGTCTTTGACAGTTTCCAGCTACCACAACAATGTTTAAAGTTCAGGCACACACAGAAGAACGTTCTCCGTGTCCAGAAAATAAACCCGTTCCGAGTAACGTACCCGAACGCGATAGACAAGTTACACGCCACTTACCCGTATAAGGTCGGCAATAGTTTCGATTTATTTGGGTGTAGAGCGTCGGCAGCGAAGATTCCGCTCCGGGCTCAACGTACGCCTTGTTCTTGCTGTCCCTGGGGTCGCTATATTGCTCCACAACCTCGACTTCCGCCTGAAAACAGAACAGAAATTGTTTCCTTCCGTTGCGATCCGGTATCAGCGCGGCCTGAAAGCGCCCCGGAAGCGTGTGGGAGACGCGGCGCGCGTTTCGTCTGACGTCAATGCTTAAAGTGGGCGAGAAGGAAGGTGTGAAACGATGATGGTACGAACGTAAGTGCCTAAATGGGCCGCTAACTGCGCGGGCAAACGCGATTAAACGCGGGCTGAAAGCGCGGAGTAGCAATTTTCCCCGGGTTTTTTCCGCGCGGCCCATCGTAATCCGCCGCGCGTGAAAACTGTTTCGCGCGAGAAACGCTGGCCGCGGACGAGCGGGAAAACGTGGCTCGTCGAGTGGCCCGTTGCTCGCGTTTCCGTATCGCGGGCTTCGTTTGCGAGTTGGAATCGTTAAAGAACGGGGCGCAACCGCCCGGTGAAACACGAATTGTTAGAGGCAATAAGGGGTCCTCTCGCCGCTTGTTGCCAGCGAAAATTTCTGCGAGAGCATACGGTGGAACGACGAACGGAAGCGTATTTCTCGGGGAGCGTGTTTTCGTAAACAGTCGCGGAGGACCGGGGAGGGTTGCGGAAAGAATCGAGCCAGAGAAAATGCGGTTCGCGGGGCGCGCGGGTGGAGCGGAGGACGATGGAAATTATTGAGTCGGTAACAATACTAATTTGGCAACGGGATGGCCGCTTGGCGCGTCTAACAACGTCCAGCCTCGTCCCTTCAGGGGGAACCCTGTCGGCAAGGGTTATTGCAGGAGTTTCTTCGACTAAGCACGCGACACGTTACCTCGACGCAATTCCCAGCCCTGAGCGCAGCCAATTGCGGTAATGCCTTGGCCACGACCGCTGAATAAACATTTTTAGCCCTCACCCCTTCGAATGATCGTTATTTCTAGAGAAAACAACAGCGCCGCGTCTCCCGGTGTTTCCTGTCCCGACAGACTTCCCCTTGGGTGGCTACTTCGCCAAGGACCTTCGAGCAATTAGAATTCCACGAAAACCTTCCGGAGAAATATTGACCGATAAGTCAACTAAACTCGCCTCTAATCTTAACGTTCTGGCGATTTAATGGGGCGCCTTGAATGCTAGTGGAATACCGAAGGAATCGGAACTTCGTTCTTGAAGGGGAGAGATACTGGTCTGTGGTAATTTCGGGATTTGAATAACTTTCAATGTTAAGTTGAGGACTGAAATTGCTTTTTTGGTGATATTTTATATACTGAAGTTTATTTTACGATTGAGGGTGTAACAGTTTTTTTTTTTTTATTGGGTTGTTTATGTTTAACGAGAAAACAGTTTAGAGATTGAAGGACATTTTATAGTGGAGTTGAGTTACTGAATGATGTATATTAATGATTATATTTATATATTTTTGCGGACTGAAATAAAAAACTGATGCTCAAAATAATAGTGTATCTTATTTTCCAAATAATGTAGCATCGACCTTATTTCTTTACATTTTATATGCTTTAGAATCTTTGCATATTGTTATAGATTTTTGTATGCTGACATTTCTCATAAATGTATACAAAGTCGTGGTTTATTAATGATATTGGAAAGAAATTAATACTTGGATACTCAAGAGAAGTGTTATTAGTCATTGAAATTTTATATGCTGAGCATCAAAACTTCATTAAGTTCTTAAAAGCCATTTTGAAAAATAATATTAACATAATTATGCCTGAAAATTTACTTTAGCAAATTTACTTTTCAGTTTAGCAACCCACTATAACGTTATCGCTCTTAATACGCTATACTGCTGATACTGAAACAGGTAGCGTTAACAGTCTTTTAGCTTCTAAATATTAAAAAATAATTTATGAGGCGTAAAGTTTTTCATATGATAGTTTTTAATATTGTATTAGTATATTATAATATTCACATATAATTAATTGAAAGAAATTGATAATTTCTGATAAACAAATGCAAATTTTCAAATATGTAAACTTAGGGGAGAGTTAGGCAAATTTCATTCGAATAACGAATAAAAAACTGACGAATAAATTTTCAAGATTTATTCTTGAATAACGAATAGTAGATTTATTCTAGCCAATTTCATTCGAATAAAAATTTATTCGTTATTCGCAACTTCTCTACGAATAAAAATTTATTTGTTATTTGAAACAGTTTCACTACGAATAAATTTAATAAATTTATATATGTTCAGTTACACTTCATAAATTCTAGTACGTATATCGACAATCTAGTATTTGTTTAATTCAAATAAAAATGACGTATAAACTGAAGTTAGTTGAGAATAACGAATAAATTATCATTCCAAACAACTTTTGTTTGAATAAACTTTTGTTGGAATAAATTTTTATTCGTTATTCACAACCACAACTAACTTCAGTTTATTCGTCATTTTTATTCGAATAATTCCCAACTCTGACTTCGGGGCTTAGGAATATAATACACCAGTTCGTTCAGCCTTCTACTTCAGAATTGAAACAAAGTAGCTTTTTGTATCTTTTTAACAGAAAGCAGTCTGAAAATTGTGTTTGCAATGGGGTAATGGGGTCACTAAATCTTAGATCAGTTCTGAATGAGTCAATACGGAAGACTGGAGCATTAAGAATCAACTTAATTCGTAGTAAAATTTATATTTAGTTGAATCTTTTCTTTTATGATATCATTCTTAAACAATCGACAAACGTCGGCCAGTGAAAGCTTAAGTTCCTTTTAATATTTTTGGTCCCAAATATCAGTAGAGTTAAGAAAAAAAGATGGTTGTGTTTATGAGATCGAAACTCACAAATGTGTACATGTATACATGTAGGTATCGAATAAAACTAATCGTTCGAAGATTCTCTGACTTGAACACACGTCGTTACAATTCGCACATCTAACTCTTAATGGCGTCTCTATTCCCAGTCTACCCTGCTCTCAACACTCAATCTTCTTTTAGAGTCCTCCATCAACGTCTACATTCCTTTATGACAAATTCCATCCTAAAGGCAATAAAATTTTGTATCCATTCCTGAATAAAGCGAATATGAGAGTATGTACAGTGAAAAAGAAAACCTTCGCGTTTTCCTTGACAGCAGACTGCTTCTTTGCGTTTCGACGGCCCCCGATATTAATGATAATAACGTTAATAAGAGCAATAACGATGGCCCCAGGGCCTGAACGAGGAGGCCGCCACGCAACAGGGAGAGCCGACTCGGAGGAACGCTCGACTTCTCGGCGGAGGCGTCTGATCAATGGCGACGGAAGCCCCTTCGCCTGCTCGATGAGGCGGGCGCGGGTTGGTTGTATCACGAATCGGTGAGCCGGCCGCGAAGCAAAGAAAAGGAGAGACGGATTGAAATGACGGGAGACGGCGCGGCGGGCCAACGTCTGCCGGTACAAGGCGAGCCGGGAAGACGACGAAGAAGACAAGTAGCCTTAAATTGAAAGAGGCCAAAATTGGAATTCTCCTGCCAAAGTCGAGCGGCGTGCCCCGAGGGCTGTTTCGAGCGTGAGGACTCGCCGATTGCCTTCTAACCCTCGCCGCCCGTCTTCGCCGGGTACGGATAAATTTGTGGATGTTTATACGGAAATTACGGGGACGACTTTCGGGCGGAGTTCGTCGGCGGAGGAAGCAGTTCGATCGACTGTCGCAAATCCGATGACGGAGCGACAGATTCAACTTAAGACGAGCGCAAACATACGCGCATTCCCGATTCCTGGATGTCGTCGACCGTCGCCATATGTTGACTGATGCGTCGCGAAGTTCGACGAGAGAGGAAAATTTTTAGACGAGATGCGGTGCATTCGACGTTTCATGGATAGACGTGTCGTCGACTGAGCGATCGATAGGAGCGAGATTAATGGTGCGATTTATTTAAAAATTGTATGCATAGGTTTAAAAAAAGCATTAAGAATTCCAGAGGTATGGAGAATAAATGACCCTATTATATCGCTAAGTGTAATCAATATGTTACTTTTTTCGGCCCCGAATATTTCCTTTTCCATCGTGCGTTGATTTTAATGAGAATTCGATAATTAAGATCGTAATTGATATCCGAGGCGGTATTCTACCGCACCGAACAAAAGATGCAGAAGGGAAAAGTGACGACCAAGTAATTTCCTTCGTTTTCGAGGAGAAAAAGATTGGTCGATTATCGAATTTTTGATGAATATCGACATTCTGCTCGATGAATATAAAGCTGCGATAACGCGGATCAAGATGAATAGGGTATTTCATTATATTTCGTTACGGAAATATCGTTGCGTCGGTCGAATTTGATTATACGGAATTAATGCTTCATTTTTACCCTACACGGACAGGATTTGTTTTGTATTATACATATATTTTCTTTATTCGACAGGAAATCACATAATACCGCGTATTTAAATTTGTCAGATAGGATCAGGGATTTCGACACGACACACTAATCTACTTTGCCCCGTGAATTTTAAACAGCATTGTCTGCATGCACATTAGTCCACAGTCAGCAAGAACAACTATATTAACGCTCGACCAATAATCCCCCCGATATATCGGACTTTAATCCGATTACTCGGCCACTGTATTATAATTAACCGCCATTATTAGCCGGCACTTAATCTCGCTACGTAATGGCATGCGTGACTTTCGCTGCTTTAAGTCCATGATTTCGTATTGCATTACTGTAATGCACGGAATGCATAAACAGGCACAGTATTATTATAAGGTACTCCGAATATTAGGACTCACAACTTCGTTCTAATTGTCTTTCTTCTCTTTTTTTTTTTATAAGCGTATGCGAGATCAATAAATCAATAAATGGTAGCCAGGCCCCTCGACCACTCTTGTAATATATTTCACGAGCTGAGTCAGAAACAAGGCGTCGTTCGCAACCTTCAGAGATTTCGTGTTTCTGCATAATGTAATATTCCCACTAAGTACATACAAATTTTGCCATTCGGAGAGCTTAGACTGCGAAGTTTGGAGGCTCAGAATATTCTCGATACAATCTGAACACGATACACGAAAACGGGAACGTTGGGCGGAATTACGCATAATGGGGAACAATTTTCCTTCTTCAAATAGTAAACACAGACTAAATGCAAATAGTGTAAGTACGGGAGAGATGCCGCACAGTGTTTAAAAGCGACTTTCGGATTGTGAACAATTATGTGTTGAATTGAAAGTGTATAAATCATTGAAAATAAGTGACAATTTCAACTTTTTAAACTTACTTTCTTTATAAATTCAAAATATTTAAAACAAAAACTGTAATTTCTTTACAATTGCAAAAGAAATTTTACCTTTATTAATAAAATGAGTTTTTGCCTAATTCTAAATCTTAATTTATTTTGTATAATTTATATTATTCAATTGGGTATATTAAACAATTAATAGGTTACTCATAAATTTAGGGTATGCTGACCATTGAGTAATTCATTATTATTCAATTGGGTATGTTGAATAATTAATAGGTTACTCATAAATTTAGGGTATGCTGACCATTGAGTAATTCATGATTATTCAATTGGGCATATTGAAAGTGAAACATAGTTTTAAATTTTTAAGTTTCGAGGAAAATAACCATCTTGAATTTTCCGTCTCGTTTTCTCATAGAAAAGCATGTTGTTGAAAAAACAATTTATGGAGGCAAGAGTGGAAGCTTCATCCTCCAAAATGATCTTTCGCTCATTATTGAACGATCTTTTTTTACAATGTCATATCAGTTTAAAGATCGACAATTTTTCAGTGAGAATTAGGTAATCCTTTCGTGTTTCTAAACCGTCTGCGAAGCGTTCGCGAACTCCAAAACAAATTGTGTAAAAAGTAGCACATCATTTTAAAAGTATCACTTGCTATTTCTACATTGTATTACAGCAACTTCACGTCAGACTGCTGTCCATTACCTGCTGTTACCTACGTAATTTATTGTTATTTTTGTTGTAACTTTGTAATAAAACGTTAAACAACCTATGCATACATAACATTTCTTTATTTAGACCCTTAGAATACACTGATAAAGTTTGCCCATGGAACATTCAAAATATATTGCTCACTGCGCCCGCAATGACGAAATCTCCAACGAGACACCGAGGTCCCCTCTTGTTTAGGAAACCATAAATCCCCGTTTCACTTTCACGGGAACCCATGGCCGCGAACTTTCGCAGCGAGAGGTGTCCTCGCACGTGCTCCAACTTTCACGCGACAAGCCTCTTTGTTGCAGTGATAAATGCGACCTACAGCCGTGCCCGACCTCACGCATAAAATAAAGCGCTAAAGTATTAAGTAGGGCTTACGAGCGAGAGTCATAACGATTCACCCTCTTGAATCAAGTGCTGCCCGGTTTCCCCTCCTCGTTGCTCTTTCTTGCCACCCTCCGCCGTGTCGGTGCCGTCGCGAGGAGCACTTTTGTCGGAGACCGCCTCGGTGACAACGAGACGAAGAAAACTTTTGTTCGACGGTCCCAGGTGTTCTACCCCTCCGCCACCGCTCGATGTTTCTTTCCGCCGTCGCGTCGTTTTCTCGTTGACGACTCCGACGATTGTAACTTCCTTTTTCTCTCGCCTTTGCGTCTCGATACGCGATCGTGGCAAATCGCTGTTGATGGGGATGAATTGCGAGTAGCCCATTTAATGTCAGTATTAGCGTTTCGAATCGAGATTCAACTAATTTTTAGGCAATCCTAATTTTTAACGGAGAAACATTCCGAGTAGAAGGTCGTGATATAAAGTAGATTTTAATACTGTTAGAAACCTTAAACACTGTCAAAATGATCTGTAATTGGTAATAAATCTGTAATAAATCTGGAATTTGTAGTCTTTAGAAATGGTTAAAAAATTGAAATACAATGCAATCTGAGCAAATTTGATCGTTTGAAGAAGCATAGAAAATCTGGAAGAAGAAATTTAAAAACAAATTATATGTATTTTAAATCCTTAACCTTAACTTTTCAACTGTTCAACTTGAAATTTTCATATCTCTAACTTGAGGTCTTCAAATTTTCAATTTTAACTCTGAAAAATCTTGAAATCTCCAAATTTTCCAGTTTTAAACCTTCAAATTTCCAACTTTAAGTCCTCAAACTTCTAATTTTAACTTTGAAGTGCCTCTGAAACTTAAAATTTTCAAATCTGAAACTTCAAACTTTTAAATCTTCAATTTTAATTCTGAAAATCTCCAAAACTGAAATTTACAACATGAAATCTTAAAATCTCAAATTTCAACTTTGAACATGTCTAAATCTGTGCCCTGAAATCATTAAATCCCCAACTTTTTAGCTTAAACAGATTCTATGTTAGATACTATGATAAATCATCACATTGGGTGTCGCAGAAGTTTTGAATTTGTCGAGTAGCTGCAATTCTTTTAGCCTTTCTTGTATTGCACAAGCCATAAGCAGCTAATATTCTACAGATCATTCTGACAGTGTTTGAGGTTTCTAACAGTATCAATATCTAGTTGATATCGCGACCTTACACGGAATGTTTTCTTGTAAGAGTTCTGTGGTTCGATGTATTTTTATGTTTAGTAAGTTTGACTGTTCTTCTAAATTGTTATGTGTAAAATAAGTGTGGTAAAGCAATTTGCAATTGGCAGCGACAGAGGTATGAAACGAGCGTCAAACGTTATTTCAGTGTGATATTTTCGTCACTCGTGCTCGTTTTCTCCACGAAACTTTCCACTTTTCTGTTCGACGAGGACCTCGCACGTTACTCCTCCACGTTAACAAGACCCAATTTAGCGGCAGCCAAGAATTACTTCCGGTGACAAAGCAAACCCAGATTTCGAGCCAGCGCGAAGCGTGACGCTACGACCGTGTTTTCGAGGACATCAGGAAGCATCGTCAAGGTGAGGCTATATTTCAGCTGCAGAAGCATTTAGGCGTTACGCTCGGGGCGATTCAGAGCGCCAGAAACTGAGTGCTGGAACAATTATAAGCACCGCCGGAAGTCAACGGTCTCCACCACCCCCGCCGTCCCGTTTCGCTCGACTCGCATGCCTCCCTTCGTCCTTCCGTTCGTCCGTTCGTTCTCTCTTCGTCCTGCTGGAACGCGGTATTCCGCCCCCTTTTGCGTCGCCCCTCCCCCACCTCCGTACGCTTTGCTATACCCATCATGCCCAGGGGGTATTTTGTCACCACCGTAATTATATTTCTCCCTTCAACCGATTCTTCGGCCGCCAGCCAGGAGAAAATATCAATACTGGCGTTAAACGGCGGGACGAGTCCTGAGCCGCTGCTGTGGCGAACGATGATGACGAGAGGGTGTTGGACTAATCGTGATGGAGTTAGGACTAGAGATATCGTGGATACGGTCAAGAAATATTTTTATTTTGGTCTTTATGGTGCTAAAAGTTTGAAGCAAATGGTGAAGTGTTAATGTAACTTGTTGGTATTGTGATCATCTTTAAAGATAAACTACAGTAACATTAAAAATAAGCGAAAATCTTTGAAAATTGGAGAAACTAATCGTTATGCAATAATAAAACCCTCCACAAAATTTAAAAAAAAAAAATGAATTCGGTAATCTTTAAATTATTTAACATTTAATTTAACGTGTATTCTTATAGGAAAAAGTACTATTGCGAAATATACTTAACTACAAAATTAAGGATTAAACAATAGGCCAAAGTGTATGAAATCTTATGTACAGAAAGATCAAACACTAATCAAAATTGTCAAAAAAATTCTGGACAATTGATTCGATGGTTTAAAGAATGAAGTTCAGTAACATTAAAAATAAGCGAAAATGTTTGAAAATTGGAGAAATAATCTTTATGCAATAGTAAAAGCCCACACAAAACTTTGGAAAAATTGATTTGGTAGTTTTTAAATATATGAGAAAACGTAATAGTGAGAAATATGTTACAAAATTAAGAATGATGTTGCTAACAGTTGGACTTCAAGTACATTCCAACAAACAAGTTTATGGCAAAAGATCAACAATTCTGACTGGTTTCCAATAGGAAGAAGAAGCTTTATTAATATGTTGGAAACTAGTTAACTTTTGGCCAAGATTGTTACTCAAGTTCATCCTTAACTTTTAATAGTTGAATAAATTTCACGTTTGGAATATATTTTTTAACTTTGTAATAGACAGATTTATGTAGCTTGATATATTTTTTATAAATTGTTTGCTGTTTGTCACCCTTGATTAGATTAGATTTTTAGTAATTTCGATTTCTACAAGGTATTTCAAATCTTGATCGGTAAACATTGTCAACGTTTTTTACTCAAACTGGTTTCCCAAAAAAGGTGACAAAGTTTATCTGATGTTACAACCTCATGGCTTATAAACATTCCTAGTGAAAAATTTATAACTACATTATAATCTGATTCTTGGCTGTTTTTTTTTGTCTATAAAAGTAAACTTTACATAGTGTTCGATTAAGCATCCCACGTGCAAAGTATGATAGTGAGTCATCTAAAAACATTTTTTTAGGTGGTAATTCTTAAATTCAATATCCTTGATGATTATACATATTACTATAATTATACGCATATACATATATCAGAAATATTAATAATGAGAGATGAATAGTCAATTAATAATTTTTAATTTCTCCCTCTTCTACCACTTCTAGAAAAACAAAAAGATTGTAATAAGATCACATTTACATTAATAATTGACACGCTTCTGTATATCTCTCTATAGAAAGTACTAATTGCCGCCTCTTTAAACTAGAAATGTTATTTTTTTTAAATATTATGCTCGACATAGGTTAATATTTAATAAGGTAAATGTAAGTAAACTGTATTTCTTTGAATCGTGTAATTTTTTTAGAAACTTGTCATTTCCTGTGTTAAGTAATTACAAATTCGTTTAATAGATAAATGTATACTGGTTCATAAATCGAAGGATTCAGAGCTAATAAGTTATTTATTTTAATGACGATGAAATATTGTTGATAACTTCAAACATATCCATTTTCTTTTGCTGAATACTAACTACTCTAAAAGGTATAAATTTTATTTTATTTGTTTATACTCGAAATATTTTGTATATTATTAATTGATCTTTATGTTTTGCGACTGTACTATCAATCAATAAATATATATATATATGTAATAACTAGACACAATTTATTTTAGATCATGATGAATCCTTATATATTCTTTCCAATCTTTTTGAATCTAACAATGCTCCTTATTTTTTCCAATAATTTTTCTACTAAAATCATTCCCAATATTTATGTTTCTTATTCCTCAATGTTATGTCAAAAGCTCGCTGCAATTTAATAATAAAAATTATTAAACGTCTCGATTTACCAAAGTAAGAAACTAAAATTAATTTTATTACTTTGATATGTTTGGATTCTCCTTTCCTTCATGAATCTTTCTATTTAAAATTTGAGTGGATTAATTTTGACACAATTTAGATAAGCATAGAACCAAAACTGAAGAGACTATTACTCACGTTTTCAACTGTAGGACTGGGTAGCGCCCACTGCACAGTGGATGTTGCAGTTGCAGCGCTGGCTGGACGTCTTTTGTTCACGAAATCGACCGGTAGACTATAGTCGTCGCATAGGGAGACCTGCAAGCAGAACAATCATACTATAGATTGAATTCTTGTTTACTCTTCCATTAATATTAACATCCTATACAACTTCATAAACTATAAATCAATTATAAATCAATAAAAGTGATTTTATCGGCACGTTTAGGAAGCTAAACTTAATATTTATGTCTATCTTTATGTCTATCTTATGTCTAATAATCATTTCTATCGAACATACAAATCTGATATATGCATAAAAAAGTTGCACCATAGGCTAAATCAGTCAGAAACACTGTTAGCTTATAATTCACTAATTAGTTACAAACACAGAATAAATAAATCAAAAACCTTTCGTAATTATAGACTAAACTAGATCTCAACCATTTAAATTCTCTTTGCAGCATCTTCACACGTCTCGAAATTTGCAAGTATTTTGCATTAACCCTTCGCATACCATGTAAGCTAAACAATTTGAAACTGCTGTCAATTTTTATATTATTTGAACCTATCATTACAATAATAATAAGACACTATTTTTAAATGCATGATACTATCAATATCTACATCTATGAATGAATTATTTAGAGCGTGACTCTGGTTCACCTGATCCACAAAGGATCAATGCATTGAAAGAGCTTACTCCGCATATTATATCCGTCTGAAACACTCAAAAACCTAATCCTCCAGCTTAACTCCGAAACTCAACAAGCACCGTTCGCGCAAATCCTTCCAGCCCAATTTATTAATCGTGCACGCCAAAAGCACACAAGAGTTCAATACACAGTGGACGTTGCCTAATCACACGGCGCTCAACTAAAACAAATTATCCGGCCGATCGCGCACGACATACACGCTCGTTTGCACTCGGGTATCTCCGGATAAAATGAAATTTTGCCAGGTCATTAAAGGACCGTTCTCGAATTAAATCGGGTAAGCGCTCCAGCATGTTTCCAAATACGCGGGAAGTCCCTCGTTCGCCGCGATTTCCCTAGCCCGAGTATGGAAGGAGAGAAAAATTTGCCCGGCAGCGCGTTAATCCCCGACATGCGAGCGCGCGCCTCCCAAGGCACACCCCGGTTGGTGTACTTCGACTCGCGAAAATCCTCCGAGTGGGTGGAGAGCGCGTAAAAGCAAAAATCGCGAGCGTAAAGAATGGTCGAACGTCGAATAAAGACCGGAGCGAGCGGGAGGGCGGAGTGCATGGGGGTGATCGAGGTTGCACGGAGGCAACGGCGATGCTGAGCAGCACGAGGATGCCCGCCACTCGACAAATCGCAGGGTGAGCACCCGAGTCCCTCGAACCCCCTGCCCTAAGTCCCAATCGTCGACGACTGGACCGGCTCATCAGCGATATTTACTGTCTGCCTGGAGAATCGATCTATTGATGGTCGCGCATCCACTCCACCCTTGTCTTCCCATTCCATCCACCCCCTGCCCCTCCTCTCGACGACGACAGTGTACCCGCAGTCAGAGAGCAGCCACGGCCCACCACCTACGTCTGTGCATGCATATAAATCGAGACAATCGCGGATCCCCGGGGGGCGGCTTATCGCGCTGGAGTTGAGCCGCGGAGGGGTGGCCGAAGCGAGCGCCCCGGGGAGACCAGGCCACCCAGCCTATCGAGAGGGACGGGGGTGTGTTCCCGAGCGGAGACCCTACATGCAAATGGTCCGCATTTATTGTAAGCAAAGAGTGCCGTATGAATATGTGAAGTGGGAAATGAAACAAAACAGGAAAAAAAAAGAGGAGAGAGAGAGAGAGAGACGAGTCGATGCACGGAGCTCGGGGTGGTTGGAGAGAGGCGTAAGACTGGATAGAGATTGAACGAAAACGGAAATGGCCGGGACATGCCGATATATCCATGCGTTTTAGTGACGCAAACTGGGGTCGGGGCGTCACGTACGCGAAAAGACTAAATGTGATTTAATGATCGACGCTGTCGGCTTTGTCAATAACTTATGTGAGAGAATGGAGGAGGGAGGGTTTAGGCATGTGATGTTGAATGTCTGACGTTTTTATTTTATTTGAGGAAATTGTGCAGGGATGTGCAGTAGAATCTTAATCGACTATTTTCAATTTCTGTTAGCTAGTGTTTTAATTATTTGGTATACAGTCCGTGGCTATATTAATGTGACAATCTGAAAGTTGGATGACAAAGTGACGTCCAGCTCTCACTTGCGGGCAATATTTGCTACCGATGTCGCAAGGCACGTCTTCATAGAGCGAACGCACGCGAATGAATGCAGGAAAGGAGAAGGCGCGCGAACGACACAGAAGATGCTGATTCGCTTTTTTTATCTAAGTAGGAGGGGTCTGGCGCTCGGGTGCGTTCACATTCGTTCGCGTGCGTTCGCTGTTTGTAGACGGGCCTTTAGAAATTTTGGTTCCACATTTAAACGATCCTTTGCGATTTCAATTTTTGTTATAGAAATATCTTTATATCTACCCAGTAATCAAAACAATAAAACAGTCAGATTAGAATTTAAGATAATCCTAAATCTCATAAAACTTCGTAGAACCTGATTTGTCACCGGGAACTTCAAAAAATAATGCACTAAATAAGCATAAACTACTCACTACTCTGCCTAGCCTTCATACTCACTATAACGCATTGAACCCAGTCCGAGTTACCATATTGTTAAAACCCAAGCAAATCATACTGTTAAAACCCAGCAATCTATTGTACGCGATACACGTATCAAATAACTATTATGTGATAGAAATGACTATGATGTGAAATGAATTCATTTTCTATGTATATCTTTATGTACTTTATATATTATTTCTTGTATGTATTTTGTAAGTAAACCGCAGTCTCTAGTGACTATAAAAATGGTCAATGTGATCTTAAATAAATAAAATATGCTAAAAGAATCATTAATGCAAAATAAATCTATAGTGGGTGACCAAATTATTATATAAAAGTATGTGTCTTGTAATTGTTTAAAAATTTTCCTTATACAGTTTTCCCAAAGCATGTTTTGAATTTGTAAACATCAAAGCTTCATATAAAGGTAATAATAATTCAGTGTATTAGACCTTTTAATAATTCTTCTACTAATTTGATCACCCGCTGTACTTTTGTTCATTCCAAATAAAATCAGACAATCGTTTAATCGATTCTGTATGTTCTTTTCGAATGAAGAAATTGATGCAAAGTGGCATAATGTTTCCTCAACTTGGCCGGCTTCTGGTTGAACATCCACCCTTCGAGGGGAGCGCTGAAACACTTCTCTTTCCGCGAGGAGGAGGAAGTCAAAACGAACTAGGCCGACTAGCCGTCGCACCAGAACAGCCAATGGAATTTGAAGAAACCGTCAGATAGCCTGCAGCTAAAGGATATTCGTTCCACTGTCTCGAATTATAGGCATCTGGGGAGCAAACTCTGTCGTAGGATATACCTTGCTATTTACCCCCAAATATTTACTTATTTATATTTGTAGGATGCCGATAATCAAAAATGGATTTCAAAGAAACAGAAAAAAATATATTTCACTTCAGCACAAATATAATCTTTGTTTTTAAATATCTCCTAAACTATTAGGTATCTACATTTTCGGTCAAACACGGGTCAAATATTTTTCACTTTTTTATCTTCCTACGTAGTTTTATCCAAATCGGTGCGTAATACCTCTTGCGGTTCCCTTGTTAGTGTGATATAATATTCTTGGAAACGTTCTTCAAATTGGAGGAGAATCTAACAGGAAAGCCAAGGTTCATAGTTGTGTTTATTACTTACAATATACGATATTTGCAGTCTTCTCCGTTCGCATATTTTATTTTCATACATTACGCGACCCGCTTCTTCGGAATCAGAATTTAATAAATTTCCATCAACTCGACCCTGTCGATGAATCTTCAGTCTTTTATTTTTATTCAGCACGATTTGCTTTTATTATTTACATAGACGCGCTTCATTTTTACCGGGAAAACGATAATAAATCATCGCCTCTTCAGTATTTGACCCACACTTAATAGATTCTTTTCACGCCCTTCCAACGTCCGTCGAAGTGATTTGCTTTTCCATAAATCTCCGGGAGCGGCATAAATTTTCCAGCCGTCTGGTGTATCCAAGCGAGGTCGGGAAAGCCGGAGAGTTCACGGGAGACGACGTCTATGAAGCATTTCGCGGTGCTCGATGCTCGACCGCCGAAACAATAGAAAACCCTTCGTTAGGAATTATTCCGAGGCAAAAAGTCGGCGGAAAAATCGCGGTTGGGAAATTTTTTCAGCCATAAAAATGATTACAGCACCGACTGCAACGAGAGTTACTGTTTTAAGGAGTCAATTTTTCATTAAAAATGACTCTTGCGAGTTTAAAAGTTAATTCTTTTCATCCACGACTCTCATTCTTGCCTCGTTTCATTTAAACACAATGTTCGCACGTGTACTTTCAAAAATTAAAAAAATGTACTAGTCTCAATTTCAGATCATAAATTAGGTATATTAACAAAGCAGTATCCCTTTGTATAATAATACGTATAGTTTCTTAGGGACTGTATTCATAGCCACGTTTTGTGCCTCCAAAAATGGAAAAATTGGAAGTCCTCGAACGTCTCTCCGGACGTTATTCCTCCCTTATCCGGCTAATTCCGTTCACATCGAATCGCAGAAAAAAAGAAGCGGGTCGCGTGTATGCGAGGGTGGAATCGCGATGATTCCCCTGAAACACCCAGTGGAACCCTCGACGATCGAGGACGAAGGAGGCGCAGCGACGCGCGTTCTCGTTACGAAAAGGCATTCCGCGCGGCCGAGATTAAACGGGAATATTTAGCAAATGTTTCACATAAATCAAAGCGGCGCAATATGTTCGGAGTTCGAAGCGGAGGCTATGTAAATTCATGGTAATATCGCTGGCCACCCTGTGGAGAGCGAAGAGTTTCGATTCGCGACGAAGGGGAGCGAGCTGAAGAGGGAGTTAAATGAACGGAAGCCGAAGAGAGAGAGCGAGAGAGAGAGGAACGAGAAAGGCGGCACGCGTTCACGGACGAAAAGACACGAATGATCGAGAAGACGCGACCGAAGAAGGCCCGAAGAAAGTTCGGGGTGAAAGCGAAGGACGAAACTATTGAAAGCGAAAGGTGATCGATAGAAGAGTAACGAGATTAATGAAAAAGGTCGCAGCGGCCGATAGAGGTGAAGATAGAGAAAGAAGGTGAGGGTGGACAGAGAGAGGGGGAGGGAGAAAGCAAAGCCCAAAGAGGGTAGCGAGCGCGTATTTCATGAACCCCTAAAGCAGCCCTAAGCATTGCTGCAACCGCCACAATCCCATTCATTCTCTTTATGGGCTCCCAAGTATTCGGGAGCGGGCTTGAATAAATCGGAAATTTGCCCCGGGGAAACGGGCCGCGATCCCCCTTTCTCGCGATTTACCTACGACTTTCGAACTGGTCATTCGCGTTTGCCACCCTTTCAATGCTGTGACTTGTCATTTTGTGCCGTATTCGTGTATCGGCTCCGCGTATCAGTAGTAAAAATTACGTACTAACCAGGCGCTACATTAATCAGACTACAAGTAATTTGTTGCTTAATACAGTAAAGTCTCTATAAATGGCAATTACTATGCTCACTCAATAAGGAAATTTGTTTGGAACTATATTTACTAATTAGTCATGTAATAATAGAATGAATCAACGCGATGAGTCCGAATTTATTAATTGATAACTAAATGTATATATTTAACAAAAAACCAAACTTTTGAGTATACTGAAAATTAAACTAATGATGGAAATAATAAGGGAACTACATATATATATTTTATAACATTAAGCAAAAATGCAACGCTTCACAGTTCACAAGACTTTTCTCTAAACAATGTTGGCTCTTGATGAATAATACATGACATACGACATTTCGTTCTTGCTCTATTACATTTTCTTTTGTTTGTCGCACAACGTCAATATTGTATTTATTTATGAATTATAGCGATTTTGAAGACGAACTCAACGAGCTTTAACATTAAGTACTTTAAAGTCAGTAAAGGTCGTATAAATTAAGAGAAAAGTGAATAACTACTGTGTAAAAACAGAATCTCAATTTCAGTTAGTAAAAACATTCAATAAGTTCTATGTATTAGAAGTGTGAATTGGTTTTGAGGGTTTTCATAAAAGAGATTAGTGCCAATGATGAATCATTCTATCATCGAGATATTCATTTCTCTACCAAAAAATGGAAAAAAGTTGTAGAAAACGGAGGAAACTATTTTAATTAATATAACTCGTAATATTTTCTTGAAAAACATGTGTTTTTAATCTAAAAATCCCGCAGAATTCATTCACACTTCTGATAAATAATAAAAGAATTCCAGAAATACAAATTACATATGTCTTCGTCATTGACTTTGACCTTTTTATCAATCGTCTGTTAAGTCGGATGTGTTTTGTGTTTAGTCAATACATATTATAATATATCATGTTACGGTGTATGTTGTTAATCACCTCTTCATTTACCTAGTTCTGAGCAATATACATATTTCATAGTTAATGTGTATTAGTAGTACAAATTATGCAGTAGTCAGACTCGGCATTAGTCGGACTATGAGTAATTCGTTACTGTAACGGATGTTCTGATATTTATGTAAAACCGGAATAATTAGATGCAAACAAAATGATATTGATATTAGTTGAAAGAAATATCAAAGAATTTTGCTTCATGAATAATAAAAAAAATTACTTTCTTTATACATAATGAAATATAAATACTTCTTTTTTATTTATGAATTCCTTTGACGCTTTTTGTTAAACTTGTATTTTATACATACTTTGCGTTTTATACATATTATACGTTGTTGTTACTATTTACGTTGTTAATTACGGCATTATTAATATGATTTATAGCAATATATTGTATAATTATTAATTGAGTTATACTTTGCGTTATAAATATTTGTTAAGGACAAATTGTCTTATTCATTCATTTTGTGTAATGTAAGAATCATTATAGTCCCATTCTTTAGTTATAAAATTAGAATCGGATAATAAAAATTGTAAATATTTTAAATATTGCTCGTTGAGTATATTATGTTGTCTAAAAAAGTTCATGAAGCTATTTCAAACGGAACTCTACATAAAATACAATATTTTTAGTAGTGAATACTTTTCATCCTATGCACAGAAATTTAAAAAACCCTGAGAAACGTTATGTTAGTATATGTATATATTTCTATAATATGAAATATAATACAAAGTTAATATTTCTAAGGAATGCAAGATTTTTAAATAAAAAGTTAAATACAAATTTAGATGTGAAAGATCGTTTCTAATTTAATACTAAAAGTGGGTTAAACCGATGCATCAAATTAATCTTGATATCATAACTTTATCTTTATATAATTTATTCTCAAAAAACCTAATATTTATTTGGAACTGATGTTGGATATAAATAAAAAAAATATGTAATTAAATATTCTTTTCTTAAATCAAGTATCTTTTTAGAAATCTTGAATTTTTCCTTGATAATTTCAACATTAAAAGAAATAACAAAAAACATCAACATATATCACAATAATGTCCCTCACATATCAATGAAAGACACAACCTTCCAATCGATAGATTTTTACGGGATCCAAAACGGGAGCACTTATTCTGTTCAAAGTAATTTCTGTCAACCGTTAGGGCGGTAAATATTGCAAACGGAAGTGCAATAATGGAACAAGAACTTCACCCTTTGACCCAGTTTTAATATTTCACTGACATGTTTCTGGCTATATTAAATTTTTAATGTGATGTAGTTCGTAGCAAGAATAACGTTAAATTATGAAAGCATCGAACACATTCTACGCATGGAAGTTCCGAATATTGATATTTTAACGTAAATCACGAACCCTCCGCCATTTCAGCGTGAGACTTTCCTGAAGCTATACAGAGCAAGTGAATAGACGATTTCATTCCTCTGTGTAACTATGCGGAGAATGTGCAGCACTTGGTTCCACGTGAATACTTGGAGCTGTTTTAGTTGAATGGAATATTACAACAGGCAGAAGCCATAAAACACCCTGTTAAACGCTCCATAGTTCTCGGACAAAGTAATACTCCGCTGTTCTTTAGAATTGTTTAAATAAGAAGATAAAAACCGCGTTGAGATGTGGTAAAACTGTGAAAAGAAGAGATATATGATTCAAGTATGGTCATAAAATATAATTCTAGAAAGAAGAATTAAAGTGCTTTAATGAAACTATAGCAAGTAAAACTATTTCGTGCGTACATAAATCATATGACACCTTAGTAGTATTATAGTAAATCCGTATTACGACACAGATTTCATTACTTGCAATTGCTATTTTTAATACTATAATGGATATTTGATTAGAATTAACATAAAAAAAACTGAAATAATTATAGTAACATCAAAAACCAGTTTTTCAATAACATTATATTTAGGTGTCTTTTGTCTCGAGTTGGTTTCCTTTCATCAAAATATTGGTATCTTCTTATGCTGGCGGACACGTTAATGTCATCTGATGCTGTTTACATATTCTGAACTGAATACAGTTTATAGTTCTTAAACGAGGACATCATTCGATTTAATTTGGTTAAGATCCAACATTCAAGAGATCGGTATAGCGAGCGTCAGAAAAAAATTATCAATAGAACAACGTGTAGAATTAATCACTTTATCCAAAAAAGGGTACAAAGAGTATGAAATCGCAAATAAAACGGGAATTACAATGTTCTCCGTGCAACTGAAATTGGTAAAGCCGAATATGTTTTCGTGGTATGTACATATCCAAAGTGGAGTAAATTCGGAAGTAGCTGAATCATACAAACAGATCGATCACGATGACACAATTAACCCCTAACTTGGAAGGGTTGAAACTTGAATAGCTAAGGGTCCTGATGCTGATGCCTGCACGGAATCCCTAAACGCTCGTTGGTAAACTGTAAATCTAGCATCTCACGGGTTAATTTGCATCTGAATCAGGACGCGTAAACTGCGCCACGCGAAAGAATCTGATCAGAATTTTAAATTTCTCATGAGGGATTAAACTTCTTCGCACTATAATCTCTGACAACTTAATTAACGATTAAAATCTACTTTCGACAACGTTCGTATTTTCTGTGTATTAAATTATACTCGCTTGAATTACTGTCATTTCTTTCTCTACGAAAGCTGCTTTCGAGAGAAATGAGTTCAGTTATCTGTCTGACTTATGCAATAGTTTATTACTTAATTTAAATTATTTTCACTGGTTATAGATTATACTCTAAATATGGATGAGGAGCTTCTTATAATTTTCTTGAGTGATTCTTTGTGCAGGGTGCACCACTTAACTTTTCCATAATTTCATGAAGACCAGTGTATAGTAGAAAAAAATTTCATTCCATCGTAAAAAGCTAATATAATGAAAGGGTCAACTTTATTTTTTTTTATGGAATGTTATACCGTATTTATTTATAAATAATAGGCATTCTAGACACAAATTCAACAACTTATAACAACAAATACTTCGAAGTCAGCGAAGGTTGCATAAATAATCTTCTGTATAACTTCCGGTACCGCTATAATTTTAAGTAAAACGGTAATATTCGAAGTGATATAGTTGATGATATCACTGTATATCTTCACCGACGTACAAAACAATATCAATTAAGAAATATGGAAGAAACTTTGCAATGTCCCATCGTAAGAGCGATACAAGGAACATCAACAACAGATTTATTGATAGGAACGGAGCAAGAAATAAAGAGGGAAGGAAATGAAACCTCCGTCGACTAATCATGATCGATGACAACTGAAAGACCTGAAATTCGTGGTTCTCCGCAAGGGTGTTCGTCTTCTGCGCGCAGATATATGGTCCTCTGTCGAGTAACAGGGTAAACGCGTTAAAGTTTCACGAGACGAAAAGCTAGACCTGGACACGAGACCGAACTTACTCGAAGCAATTCAACATCGTTTTCAAGGAGTGCGTAGGCGATGTGCCCCACGATTAATTCGGCCTTTTAGAAGGAGTCCTTCAACCGAGTCTTTCCTCCGTCCGTCGTTTTTCTTCGTTCGTTACATTATATTAGTCAGTCCCGTGGGTAACGTTCTTCACGATATCTGTCGACGTGAAAAACCGTCCAATCGCATTGCCGAGATGACAAAATGCCCTTGGAAGAAGACAAAAAGCGAAGCGAAACTGATAACTCGTAAAGAAGATTTATGGTACAAGTATTTTAATATTGGCATTTCTCAGATTAGTTTTTTATTTATTTACGTCGCATCGACTGAGAGGATCATTAGCGACTATATCAATTTTCAGTGGCAAATCATATTTATATTCTATTTATATTTTGATGTCCTTGAAGTTGATTATATTTCGTTAAAAGGGAAGTGATGTGAGAATATTATTTATGTTGCCGTTGAGTCCGTGTTTTCTTCTTTCTTCGTTATATTTTGAACATTCTGTGAATATACATATGTGTTAATTTCGTATGTCCTGTTCTAATTCTGGTAAATATAATTTGCTCGTTACGATTGAAGTCTGAGTTGGTTTTCAAATCATAAAAATTTGCTATTGTCTTGTGGAGAGTACTAATGCTGAAGGTTTTCCTTGAGTAATTGTTGAATGTATTTGTTTACGTCAGACGGTGTCTTACATATAGGTTGATTTTTCATTTTATCTGTAGTTGCAAATTTTGCAGCGAGGTCAGCTCTTTCATATCCGTATATATTTTTGTGGACGAGATCCATGCTATCACCATTTCTCTTCCAGATCTTGATAGGTTGTGGTAGAATTCTTGAATGTACATGTTCACTTCAGTGTGACTTTTAGTAACTGTGACAAGATATTCGGAGAGTATTAAGAATTTAGTTTCGTTGGAACTGTGTATGAGATTATTCTGTAATTATTCTTTAAAAGAGCGAAACGTTGGGAAAACATTTGCTCATGCACACGGCTTACACCCCAAAGCTTCAACAGTGAGAACTGTATTCTTTAAAAAATGCTTGGTTCTGAGAATTCTTTCCTTTTGGAGATCACAGAGCGACGTACTAAGTTAATCGACGTGAAACGAGTCGATACAGCATCGTCGGGGTCTGCAAGCACCATCAAATACCGATAGAAGAGGGAGGGAAACGAGGAAAGAAGAAAGTCCAGAAATTCCGTGATTTCACGATTTAGAGAACACGTTCGGGAGGTCCCTTCGTCTTCATTTAAACGAATCCGCGTGTCCCTCGATCCTTCCCCGTGTCCTTTGGTCCTTCCAATTGGACAGAAATGTGCCACATCGAAGGACCACAGGCCTTTTTGCCGTGTCCCCGGACCTCTATAGGGTCACGAAGGGTCGTGGCTGGTTCTCTTCAAAGAGAGGCGAAACTCGCCTCAAAGTCGGGAGAGGAAAGACAGACTGGTCCGTCTGTACAGAACCACTGGAAACGGGTCTATGCAATAAGAAGGTGGACTAGGGGGCTGTCACAACGGTCTCTAATCGGCCCGGTATCTTTAGACTTAGCGGGGCTTTCTTGCCCTTCCTTGCCCATCTTCTTGGCCGCCTCTGCCCATCTACAACCCCCTCGACAAAGGTTCTTTAACGAGTCCCTCTATCCTCGACGAGATGAAAGAAGGCTCTTGAATATTACGTTCCTATTTAATCACCCGCAATTTCACCCATTGTCAGTGGGCAAAATAGGGTTCTCGGGGGATGAAATATCGCGCCCTGTTTCTCGCGATTTTACGGTGTCAGTAATTCGTCTTGCCGATGACTTCTACTTCACAGAACCGTGACGCGATTATTTTTGTGGTGAGATAAAGTCATTATGTGCGCAGATACATTACCGTCAGAAATGTAAGACCAAAGGTATTTTTGGGTTTTTATCATTGTTTCCCTTAAACAGAAACAGCCATGTGCATTTTTACTTTGTTGTATTGTTTAACTACTTATATTATTGTAAAGAAAGAATCAAATTTATTCTTGCGACTCAAGTGTATTTAAATCATAGACATAAAATAAGCACATTATGCATTCAGCAGAACACAGGCTGCGCATTCAGCAGTCAAACATTAGAAAAATATAGCATACTTTGTGTTACCATTTTGTCTTTGTCTAATTTTAGTTTGTCTTCGTTTCTCTACCTCTCCGTTCCCAAAAAATGAAGTCTTTTTTATCCTGTTACGCATCATTAGAAGATCACAGGTTGATGACTGTACAACACAACTATTTCTTTCTAAGTTTTGACACAATGTGAATACGCGAAACATTGAAATCACACGGTCTATTATCTATTATATGTCTATACTCCTTTTAAAACAGTTAAAAATCGTTAAAATAATAGAACTGCTTTGCTATGTTGAAAAACATAAACAGAGAGTAGATAATATAACAATAAAGCAATTAGACCAAACTGGCTAGAATATGTGAAAATATTCTAAAGGCTTCTAACTTAATATTATCAATTATGATTTGATTTTATTATTTTTACATCTTTTTAAATAAATTCTAACAAGTTCTATGAACACCATTTTTCAATAATCTTTATTATCTTTATTAGTTTTCAACTTTTGGACGGCAATGTATATGTATAATATTTTTATGTAATCTTTTCTTAGAACTACATTACGTGATCAAATTATTAAAGTCACAGTACTAAAATGCTATTATAAGACGATTTCAAAGTTTTCATTAGAGTATTACTTAATAAACAGTAATATAATTACATTCAATTTTTTAAAGATATAAGTGATACCGTCTTTACAACGTTCTGAAAGTAGAAGTAACGATCTAAAAATGTTATTTTCGTTTTATTTACAGGTTTAAAACAATTGATTATGTGCCCTTCATCCAACGCTTTAGTTTCTTAAAATTGTTACAAGAGAACTTCGATTGTCGCAATAATATTAATATCTGTAAATAAAATGCTAAGAGTAGTTGATAATTGTTGAAATATGGTATATTCTATATACTTTAAATACTATTATACTAAAAATTGAGAATAATTGAGAGTTCGATAATCCAGGTTGTACTGTATTCCTATTAAGTATTTGTTACGGTTTATTTTCCATTCGCAGACATCAAAGCTTTGCAAAAGAATTGTAACAAATTTGCGTAATTAAGCCTTCTTTGAATAATAAATTGTCAATGTATGGAAGTAGGTGGTTTTAATAATTTGATCACCCAACTGTTATTTACTATGATTCCTACAAAGTTGGTTAGAATACAAATGCGAGGTACATTCACAAATTAAATGTTTTTTCTTGTGGAAGAGCATAGGTATGGAATGATTGTATTGTTGTTTGTTGCTATACAAACATTTGTCATAAGAGCAGACCTGGTCAAAATATTATTTCAAATAATAAATAGTAAACAATGTACTTTATTTTAGAGGAAACATGTATTTTTGAAAATAAAATATTTAATTTGTAAGAAAAAATTTTTAAAATAGTATTTTATTTTAAGGATATTCGAAACACGAAAACTCATATTTGACAGGTAATATTTGATTGATTTATTCTTGATTCTAAAAATCAAATATTATTATTTAAACGATTACTGTGTTAAAATTTTAACTTCCTGGAACAAAATGAATTCAACATATGCATTTTAAACTCTTACAGTCTAATAACTCTTCTTAATTTACTTAGAAAAAAAGTAACTAAATATTTATTTCCTTAGAATGCTTGTAAAAACAAAAATATTTTCTTATATTTCCATTAGAAATACTATTTTATTTGATTCACATAAAACTATATTTAAAATAGTATTTCAAATATCTTGTTTCTTAATTTTTCCCAGCTCTGAAATAATTCTCTTAATTATTTCCCAAAAGCAAAGTTTTAT
This sequence comes from Perdita meconis, assembly GCA_030770465.2. Lineage (NCBI taxonomy): Eukaryota > Metazoa > Arthropoda > Insecta > Hymenoptera > Andrenidae > Perdita > Perdita meconis. Next base: position 23,686,869 of record JASKOS020000002.1, read on the forward strand.
ACGACTTACATCTAAATTTTATACTATTTTCACCCCCCTACATTCATCAAAGAATCATTCCCACCGAAACTAAATAAAATATACATCCCTCCCATGGCACCCAAAAAGAAATAAGAATTATCTCTTAATGCACGTGTCATGTATTCGCGTGTTCCTCCCTTCACTTCTCTCCACGCCTATGTCCATCGAGAGCGAAACTTTCGCTCGAAAATCCGCTCGGACAACCATCCTCTTCAACCGCCGCGTTTCCGAAGGGATGAAGTGCCACCCCGCGCTGAAAGGACCTTCGCCGCGATGCTCAATTATACGGAACGCTGGGACAAGAAGGAGATCCCTAAGATCTCGAAACTTCGACACCGTCCGGGATCCTTTGCGCGCCGAAGGGAAGACGGTCATCCAACTCCTGGTGGACGAATTATGGACGGTCGTTGAAGTTCGAATGGCGCGCCGGTTCGTGAGGTACGCTCGAGCGTCTCGCGAACCCCCTGCGAATCGTCCCTCCAGGTAAAAGTTTAAACGCTCCTTCAGATGAAATGCACGAATTCTCTGCTCTGAATGCGTATGACGTGCGAGATTGTTCTCGACGTCTACCGAGGGGGAGTAATTAACTTTTTCAATGATAAAGTTGGAGCGGGTGGATATGAATTTTGGGGAAGCGTGTTTACCAAGGATAGATTGTGTGGAAAGTTAACAGCGAAACATGTTAGATATGGAGTTGTACTTTTCACTCACAGGTGTTATACTATAACTTATGTCCTGGAATATGATTTTTGGGTCGAGATATGTATAGAATTGCTAGGTTGAAAGTGATTAAGATCTGCTAGGTTAAATTTGAATAACCCATCATCACTATAACTCCTTATGTGGTGGTCAATATCTTAAAGGTCAAGGGCGTATTTATCATAAGGTACATTGAGCACAAACTGGAGCCACATTTGTGGCTCCATATAAACAAAATATGTAAGTTAAAATACACATTGCTCAGTACTGAATTCTTAATGTAAATATTAGAAGCCTATTTTCTAATCTCTTACTTCGAAACCCTTCAATCTTTAATTTTAACTTTAAAAGTTTCTACGTCCGTAACTTGAAATTTTCTAATTAATAACCTGAAACCTTTAATTTCTTTCAAATATTTCATTTTAACATTTTCAATTTCCTCTCAAAATATTAACATTTTTTATTCAATGTTTTAATTTTTTCAGATCTTCTACTCGAAATTCACAAATCTCCAAAATTTAATTCTGAAAATATTTAAATCTACAAATCGAACTATTGGAATCTCCCAGCCTGAAATTTTCATATCTTCAATTGGAAATCTCCAATCCTTAGATTTTAACTCCAGAAATATCTAAATCTGCAACTAGAAATACTCCGATTTCCAGTAAGAAATCTTAAAACCTGCAAACCTGAAAACCTCGAATTTTCAATATGAAATCTTAAGTTTTATATTTTCGAATCTTAAACTTTAACTTTTAAAATTTTCAACTTGAAATCATTGAATTTCCAATCTCAAACTCCTAGGTCACCAATGTTAACTTCACAAATTTCTGTATCTATAGCTTGAAATTTTTGAGTCTTCAATTTGAAATCTTTAAATTTCTAAGGTGAACTACAAGTCTACGAATCTCCAATTTGAACTCTTTAAATGTTGAACTTCAAATCTTAAATATCTAATGTGAAGAGTTCAAATCTCTAAATTCGACTCTTCAAATCTTTTTTGAAATCTTCAAAATTCTTTAAATTTTTATTTTTACAAAATTAGGGTTTTCCTACTGTAAAAAGCGAGAACGTGACCTTCAGCTATCGAGCGGTTCGAGAATTACCTGCGACTCTACTATAGTTATTTCTGTGGTTATAAGTTATAAGGCAAAACACCGCATGTCACATATGTTTCCATTTTCGAGATATTCGCGTTTAAAGTTTTAACTATCAATACTGTCTTATGTACTCGAATTTCTTTATATTTTTATTTTCAATGGAAAACATTCTTTTAATGGACTTATTCTCTGATAAAAATATGAATTCTACATCCTGGATCTCAGTTATCGCACAAAATTAAATTTTTTGAAAAGGTGACATACGTCGTTTTGCCTTACGGCCACAGATTTAAGCGTATGTATTGCAGCAAAAACCTTAATTTTCTAGTTAAACTATGAATCCCGGAACATATTATTACATTAAACTTATTGAACTGTTTCATTAAGATTTAAAGTCTAGAACAAAAACGAAGTCAATCCGATGACTTCAGAATTTTAATGTTTACAGTCATTTTTTATAAAAATGCCATGAGCACCTAATGTTTTAAAAATTGGTCGTGACACGTGATCTTCCCTTGCAAAATCCGATGCACACAAACAACACGAATTCGCCGCGATCATCTGCGATCGTTGCAATTTCATGTCAGTGACGTTTTCCGATTATTTTATATTTATAAAAAATATAGTAGATGCAGAATCGCATCGACTTTTTGTCGCTCGTGTGTATTATCCCTTAATTATTTAATAAAATCCGGAATCGATTACATTTGGGTATTCAAGGGTACTTGCAACCTCTCAACAACGAGATTCAGTCCGTGAGAAAAAGCATCCATTATTTAGAGCGCCCGAGTCTCCTCGCGATAATCTCAGCAGCCCGCAGCGACGGGATGGCAGTCGCGCGAAAGGGTTGAACCGTGGTGGCTGCAACCCCCGCAGGTATCCGCGCACGCACACGACCCCACACAGAATCCCCTCGCCCCCGTCGGGTGCGCGCGTAGATACTCGTAGAAACGGCGCGATTGTTCCGCCGGTTTCTCTATTGGGATAAACGTCGACCCCTCCTTATCACCCCTTATCCTATGATGGAGAGGGTCTTTCCACAGTCGCGGGAACGGAACCCCATCGCCCGAGGGGCTGCTAATTGATTTTAGAAGTTCCTCCTTCGGGCCATCCTCCCCTGCACCCCTTCGCGGCGTCGTTCCACCTTCGGGTCTGAGTTTTCGAGAAAGGCGGCGGAGACGCTTTCCCGGCCGTCGTAAGAGTCCTGTTTCTAAGTCGTCTTACCGGCGCTCCCTGAGAACCGACAGCATCCTCGACCACCCTTGTTTCTCGTTAAACGGAGCTCAACAGGGACTACTACCTCTTTATCCGGGGAAATCGAAAGTTCTCCCGTCGCGATAACGAGACGTCACACTGTTTCGCCTCCGCGGAAACGTCACTTTCGTATTCGTCGGATGTCCGACGCCGCCGCGTTTCGTTCCGAATCGATCGGCAATTAAGGACGGAAATGTGTCGAGGGCGTTGTTAACTGGAGATTGCCGATTGTGTTCGAAAGTATTGTATTTCCGGAGCGAACCCGTTTGGGGAGCGACACCGGACGATCGCATAGAGGCGAAGATCCGAGAAGGTCAGAAGTCACTTTTGAACGAGTTTCGATTTCCTTGCAGTGCATCGCGAATGTGGGTTACGACGTATGGCCCAAGAGCCTTCTCGATAGAGATAGCGTTTCGAACGAGTGAATGGTGGAGCTTCAACGAGATACAGGGCTTTCGTTTCAAAACAGTTTTGACAATGGGTTTTTGGTTTGTTAGAAATGAAGTGAGCGTTTTTAGAGTTTTAGTTCAAACTTTTATTTAAGTCCTCTCTTATTTAACTTATTTATTAATGATATTGTTAGTGTTTTTAAAAATAGTAGTGTTCTTCTTTATGCAGATGATTTGAAAGTCTTTCGACGCATCAAAAACGTTAATGATGCTATTCTAATGCAGAATGATCTGCTCTCTCTCGAAAAGTTGTGTGATGCGAATGGCCTACAATTTAATTAATATATCAAAATGTCATGTAATTCGATTCAGAAGGTAATATCCAATATCAGTATAAGCTGGTGAATGCACCATTGACTGTGTTAGATACCACGACAGTTCGTGCTATAATTTTTACTTCTAATTTTTCTCTTACACAGCCCATTCACAAAATAATCAATAGTGCCAATAAAACACTTGGATTTATTTATCGATTTTCTCCGTACTTATGTGTTAATTCTATTCTTTTATTATATAAAACTATTGTTCGACCTATCCTCGAGTATGGTTCGATCATCTGGTCTCCATATTTTAAGGTCCACTGTAATCGAGTAGAAAGTGTTCAACGTCAAGTTTTAAGAATTATAGCTTTTAAGTCTGGCAATAGAATCGATATCCACTGCCATAATTATAAACCTTGGCTGGCAAGACTCAATTTATTAACGCTTGAAAACAGAAAAATCATATTTCATTTGACCTTTTTATATAATATAATTAATAACAAAATTATTGTCCTGCTATTCTTGAAAAACTGAATTTCAACATTCCCGCTTGAAACTTAAGATGTTATAGACTTTTTAACGTCAAGGTACACCGATCTGTGTTCGGCAATCACAATTCTATTGATCGTTTGTGTAATTTAGCCAATTTATACATTGACAATATTGATTTGTTCGGGTACCTACTCAAAATATTTTTGAAGAAAGTGCATTGATGCGCTTGAAAAAGTAACGAGAACAAGAGATTATAATAGGCATTTTTTGAGTGTAATTTATATATTAATTTTTTCTTACCATCTTTTATGCAATAAAAAAACACATTTAGATACTTAAAAAAAGCAATAATCAATAGCTGAGTGGTTAGGTGAATAAGAAGGATAAATGAAAACTTTGCACTTAAATTTTTCTGCGGATTTTTAAATAATTTGTTTTTTTTGTAATATATGTTGATATTAAAGTGACGCAAATTCAACAATATCTGCAAGAATATGGGAAGCTATACGGGAAGCAAGTTTAAGTTGCGGCAACATAGTAATTTTATTTTTAATAACCTGATATAGGAGAGGTTTCAGTTTTGATGCTATTACATTTTAATTGCTATTACGTAACGTTATCAAGCTAGGAGTCCCTAGGTTACGTTAGACTATAATACAATAACATTTAGTTATTATTAGTCGTTAGTTCTGCTGCGATTCCTGTAAGCAGAATTTTTTCAATTCGATATTGCTTTTGAATATGAATAAATAATAATACTGGCATTATTGTCCATAAGTTAAATTTGGTACACTCCAAATCGTTTTGAACGTTCTCCTACCGTAGAAAAACATGACAATATTGAGAGTTGATTAATAATTAATCATTAATCGAATAATCATTAATCGAAAATCTTGTATTTAAGAAAAGACGACTACATTTTAATAATTGAAGGATATAAAAGATAGTTATTGAGAAAGTGTTATTTTGACGTAATTTTATACAGAAAATACTAATTGAAAAAATAGATTTTTTTCTGATTTACCCTATACACTTTTTTACGACACACAATTTCTTAACGTAGGCATATTAGGTATATGCAATAATTAAAAACTAGTGAAAAACGAATTTGCCTTTCTCTTGCTACAAGACTCTTTCCACAATTTTGATCTAATGTGTTCGTTATGTTACTGTATTATTTTTAGCTTAGTCTTTTTCAATTTTTATCTTTAAGGCAGCGTAGTAATACGTATTATTTTCATAATGTAATTAACACAGTGACGCACAGGTTCATTCATTTGTATTTCCAATGTTAATTAACTGTGAAACCTACAGCATTATATTTTTTCTTTTAAATGGAGTCGTTTCCAGGTTCGTGCTTCCGTATATAATTGTTTCTCTCTTTCTATGACTGGTATTGTACAAAGGCAAATATCTTTTTGAGAGTTTAAATTAATTCAGCGTATTTTACGTGAACAAATTTGTGTTACTGAGTGTTATTATCAGAAAAAAATAAAGAAAAGGTATAAAATTATATTTCGAATGATGAGAAAATATCCAAACTACACTTTGAAAACTACAGAAAAAAACAGGTTCGTCTTTCTCACTTTGTATCTATGCTGATTTTGTGTAGTAATATGTATTATTGCAGTATCCAATTAATCAGATCTCGTCCTTTACTCATACGTATCAGCTACAATAGCATAAAAATACATAAATATACAAAAATAAAATAATATAAAACTAATAAAGAATACATAAAAATACTACGCAACTAGCACATTTTAGAAAAAAGTCGAAAAGAAGAAAGTTAGACTGTCTTTTGTACACAGTACCATGATCTGAGAAAATATTAAAAAGTTTCAACTTTTTTGCCTCTCATTTTTTTTTAAAATGTATCGTTTGTAAGAAAATCGCTAGGAATTAATAATCTAAACACATATTTATATAATTAAATTCGTGAAGCGTAAATAACGATGCATTATTATTATTTTTGCAGTAATGTTAATATATTACTAACCGTCATAGCCATTCATATTCCCCAAAGACCATCGCATAAAAATAAAGGGAAGAAACCAAATCATAGTTCAGACGTTGCGAACGAGAATTCAGTCCGCCATAAGCTGCCGATAAAGAGAGAAACGCAGAAGGGAGGAAATACCCTCTACTAGTATACGCATAGACACATGATTTCCAATGGCACCCCTTCGTCACATGGTTCCAAAACAGAAAGAACACTGGCAAAGACAAAAACGCAGAACATCCTGCAAAGCTACAGTCTATTCTTGTAACGGAACGATTCAGCAGCCGAACGCTCGTATAATAGGACTTTCAGAGGCAAAAAGTTCGAATGGCGCAGGTCCCCCCATAAAGTGCTCGTCAAGATGAAGGCATCGGGGCCGGTTCTTTCGAGCGGGCGCGAGTCGTATACAAGTGGACGCGATCAAAGAAGAAAGCGGAGCAAGGAGCAACGGCTACTACAGAGTCTCGGTTGTAACGACGCAATCAAGGCGATCGTAGGAAAGGCACGATACTTAAAGAGCAGACACGGCCTGCTCGCGGTGATAACAAGACACGGGACCTTGAGGGCATCTCGGCCGAGCAGAACCACTCCGGTGAACTTGCAGCAGCGAAAAGCAGAGGAGAAGAGTTCGCTTGCTGCTCGTAATCACCGGCACTGCAACAATGCAGCCCCCCGAGGCACCAGCTCTTTTCCCTGCGCCCCCGTCAACCCTCGGCCGCCACGGTTTCACTCTCTTTCACCACGTCGACACCCCCCGCTGTCGTTTCGTTGTCTTCTTCGCTGTCGCGGCGAGCGGAGAGCCCCGACATTCATATTCTTTCCCCGCCTGATAACGTCCGCGCGTACGCGCGACGGCCGAACCCACCCGAACGGTTCGCGGTACAATAAGCTTCCGGTTTATTAAAATCCACCCTCGCGGAACTTGCCAGTCGCTCGTCACGATCAACCGCGAATCGTCTAGCTCGCTGGAAACGTGACCGCGCTTTTGCCGCGTTCGCGCCGGACGATATCGTCGCACGCGAAACGGATGCACCGGGCTTTGGGAAATTTCCCGCGAGGATCCGATAACACTTCGAAAGACGATTGCGCCGCAGGATGGTGCTTGAAACGAAATAGAAGCCGCGGAGCCGATAGATTTCAGAGAATTGTGAAGGCAGTGTGAAAAGTGATTGATTTTTAAACGGGTCAAAACTCTCCCGAAATTAATACTGCTCGACTGAGCGGAACGGAAGCATTTCAATTCGATTATTTCGCGGGGATGTATTAGCGTCGGTGTCAGACTTTCGGGATCTTGCAACTCACGAGATACTTTTTCTTTGGAAGAATCTGGAGTAGTTGATAAGACGTGGGTGTAGCTTTCTTGGTTTTTTACTTATCGCGCTGTATGCGATTTGTTCGGAAAATTCCTACAATGGTTTTGTTTTGGACATACTAATCGACTTTTTTAAGTTGGTAAGACGTGAAGTTATTATGTTTTTATTATTATGTTTACGCTATTACTAGCCAACGTTCTTTTTCTTTTTTTTCCGGAAAGAGGAAAAAGCAATACTCTTTTTTTCAAGCAACATAATGCTGTATACAATTTTTTTGTAATTGCATTATTTGTTGAGAAATTAAGGTGACCTTCAATTTTTTGTAACTGTATACGTTTTCTTATGTTACATGAAAGCGTGAATCAAGACAAATTCATCCGTGTGCCATACAATTACTTTGAAGGTCATACAAGGTCAGAATTAGAAGACACATTTTCAATATTTCGTACTATACTCAGGGTCAACTAAACTGGCCAGTCAAAGTCACATGTTCTTCAGGTCAATTAACAGATATTTTTTATGAATACGATTACTTGTAAACACATTGATACGAAATTCTGAAAACATGTATTCCAATTCTGATCTTGCATGACCTTGAAGATAATCGTATGACAAACGGATGAGTTCGTCTTGACACATGTTTTTATATAACGTACAAAAAATATACAGCGCTCCATTTAAAAAATTAAAGGCCACCTTCATCTCTTAAAAAATAGTGCAAATACAAATACTTTCTCCTTTCTTCATTTTTTTCTAATATTTATTATTTCTAAAAAAAAATGCTGGCTAGTATACACCCTGTATATTATCGCAGCATTTTATAAAGAAATAATGGATAAATTCCTCAAAGCACAAAACGGTTCCCGTTGTAAATGCCAATTGTTGTCGAAAAAACAAGTAACAGAGATTCTGCACCCACTCTACTCGCCGGACTTGGTATCTGCAGATTTTTGTCTCTTCCCAAAACTCAAACTTCATACGAAGAAATCGATATCAATCGATTTCGTAATTTGAGAAAACTGTAACGCAGTATTTAAAAGCAATTCTACAGAATGATTTTCCCAGGGTCTTTCAGAGTCCTTTAGAACGCTACAAAATGTGTATTGATGATGGAGAAAATTAAATCTACAAATTTGATTTATGTATAAATTTTATGAAATTATAAAATTATTCCGGGAATTTTCTAGACAAACCTTGCATTTAATGTAAGACTTTAGCAAACAAATTACCTTTCAACTCTGACGCCTAAAATAGACTTTATGGGGGACTCTCTAAGCTACTATGGCTTCCCATGAAATCCTATCCCTTGGATTTAATACCTAACCACTCGGTCCATTCAAGCGGCTCGTCTTTCCTAGTATCGAGCGTATCGATATCAAAGGCCATTGTCTGCTAAACAGCTTCATACGTTTCACTAACAGGACCTCCTTTCTCGCAGCTTCTCATCCCTTCCCTACGCTCTTGTTCTCCGATAGAGACTTGAGCCGGAACGTATTGACGACCACCCCGACGCTTAATCGCGCGGGCGGAGTAGCAAAGATCAGCGTGAAAAAGGGCCGCCCTTATCTCGAAGCTTCTCGGTTAGACAAGCTCGCTACGCTAAATCGTCCATTAGCGCGCACCGAGCCCTCGAAAATATCCTTTGGCGGGGAAACAAAAAAAAAAAAAAAGGAGGAGGACAGAAGAAACCGAGGAAAAAGAAAAAAAGAGGGTGGCTCGCGATCCGACTACCGGCGAGGTATTACGTAAGGGTGAATGGGCGAGGGAAGGAACGGCGGAGTACCTTTGTCACCACTTAAAAAGGGCCCCTGCTTCAACCATCCCCTGGAACATCGTGGAACGACGGGTCGGCGACTTCTGCGAAGTCGTGCGAGACGCAGGTGGCCCACTCGCGTTATCGTTCGTTCGCAGTTCGTCGAACACGAGGGACCTGGGCAACCCTTCTCTCTCTGCAAGAGAGGATGGAATCCGCTTTGGACGAAAACATGAAATCGCGCCCAAGGAAGCCAAACGTCGTTAATAACTCGCGGTACATTTAATGCCCTTCCGCTTTGAGCGATGCTGCGCGACGTTGGAATGACGAAGAGGGTGCCGATTGTTAATTGCCTCTCGACCCTCACGCTGAACCGAGTATGGCTGGTTTCGGAGGAAGGATTAAGGTGTTTACTGGGGTAGCTTGTATTTGGACCATTTGTTTGTTGGTGATTTTGAGTAGTTTTGTTTTATACAAAGTGTCTTACAATAAGTGCTGTTTCATATAATTGTTGAACGGTATATGATAAGACTTTAAGGTTAAGGTTAAGGACTTAAGGTTGACTGATAAGATATTAAGGTTGTCGTATGTTTTTAAAATGAAACGCTATGTGTTTGTTTGTATATTCTAAGGGACTCTACATACGCTGATACATGTTGCGCGATCCAGCTCACATACTACAAGTTGTAAAAGACTCTACAGTTTTTGGAGAGTCGCGTACAATTTGTCTCGATGCAGGAATCCGTGTTTCTGTACCCTCTTGTTCTTTTTCATCCTTTAACTTATCACGATATAGAATAAAGATACGCTAAATTCACAAAATCTAAAATTCCAAAGTGACAAGAAATATCTGCGATAAAATCAGGCCTTGATCACCGGCCAGGACTGTGTTGGATTCCTGTCTCGAGACAAATTGCATGTGACTCCAGTCTCTTGAAACTTATCGCATGCTACCTGATCCCGTAACTTGTCCCGCAACATACATATGTATATCAGCGTGTGTAGAATCCTTTAAAGTACAGAAAAAAAACAAGTTCGGCATATGTTTTTGAAATGAGCTTGAGCCATCTCTAGTACAGGCCGGAATATACAGGGTGTAACAGAAATGTTGCAGTTCCTTTAAAGAGGTGATTCCTGAGGCGATTTTAAACAACTTTTTCCTTAGCGAAAATGTTGGGTGGGACTTTGTTAATGAGTTATTAACGAAAAACACCGACCAATAGAAGCACGAATACAGTGGATGAATTTCAGCGCGGGCTCCAGCTGTAAGTAGTATTGGCCAGCCATGGTCCGCGCCATCATTAATCCCCTGTACTTGCTCCCCGATTGGTCGATGTTTTTCGTTAATAACTCGTTAACAAAGCCCCATCTAACATTTTCGCTAAGGAAAAAGTTGTTGAAAATCACCTCAGGAATTAACCCTTTCAAGGAACTGCAACATTTGTGTTACATCCTGTATGATATGATAACAACGCTTAGAGACAATAAGTCAGTCCTGATCGATGATGTATTATCCGGAGGTTATTATGATATATTACAAGCATAAGCATTACTTTTATAAAAATTACCAAATATGTAAGTGAATCAGAATAAAAATAATAAAACTACTGAAGAAGCGATCCAAGGCGATCTTGAGGCGATTCAAGATCGCAAAGAAGGGGAAGTTATAAACTGACGAGAATCAGTGTCTAGAATTGCTAACAAAATAATTGAAATAGTCGAAGGCATTTATTATTCCATAAGCTGTATAAAACGGTAAGGCTATTAATTGGACTCGGGTATTTAAGATACTCGATTTACCGGGTACATATGGGATACTCGAGTAATTGTGACATTTTCGACTAACTTCAACCAGCCACTACATTCAATTCCCGAATTACTTTCAGTAAATTTGCGATCGCTATTGAAGTTAGTCAAGAATGTCTCAATTACTCGAGTATCTCACATATATCCATAACCTACCCCGGTTAGCTGAATAATTCGCATTTACCCGGGTGTTTCATGGGTAGCTTTGTATCTCATGAATCAACAGCTCTAAAAAGCAGTGGTTGTATACATATTTAATAACTTATAAACTAAAAGATGAAATTTGAAATTCAAATTAATTTGTGTACTCCTTACGATATGTCAAGCATTAAGTTTAACTTACTTTTCATAGAGACTTCACATGAAACTTTTTCTACACGATTTCCTCGATATAGCACAGATATCTAATTTTATTTTGCCTATCACAATCCTTACTTGCGATAAGTATTTGAGGAATCTACAAGTACAGATGTCAAATAAAAATGTGTACCTCTAAAAAGTATTAATATTCTACAAACCAATTTCTAAATTATGAACATCGTGAATGGTCCATAAAGTCACAAGTATTGCAGTAATATTTTATACTTATAAATTTAATTAAACCGTTTTTCCTTTTACCAATTTCAAATTCAGTCCTCTAAACTCTAATAAACCAACAAAGTAAATGCGAGAATATTTCTCTTTAAGGATCAAAAGTTAATCTCCCCAATTTCAAACATGTGAGACTTCCTCCCAAAGGACATTCATTCTTCCGAGATAATTACACATTTATTATTCAGACCTCCCCCGATTATCACAACCACTAACGAGACTACAAATTTCCCTGTATTACTCTCTATGTCCAAAAAGATATCCCCTGCTATTACTGTCTTAGGCCACACATTTAGCTCGTCCAGAATTTCCGAATTCCCACCAAGGACAATGCAACGCGACTGAAGGTCAATGTTTTCGACAATCCCACCGCGGGGAAGCAAGAAAAGGAAAGAAGAATTGGACGAAAGTCGGAAATGGGGGGAAATCGACTCCCTCGACCAGCGGATACGTCGTAAATCCTGACGTTACATCATTAATGCGGCTGGCTCGTTAATTAATTCGCCAGTGTTATGCCATGGCTCGATACGCAGCGTGCGGGGTGGTTAAAGAGGCCAAGCGATTTGCTTTGCGCAATGACACGTGTGTAGTTACTACTCCGATACGATCTAATTACCGAATGACACGTCCAGAATCCGGCGCGTCGGTTCACCGAAAATCATTCGACATGCCCTGCCACTCGCAATACGCGCGCGTCGAGGGGAGACGATTGAATTTTCGTTACATCTCGTAGATACTTTCTCTCTGTATTGATTTATAGTCGAGCTGGTAACTAACGTAAACCTTCGTTACAATGCAATTAACGAGACAAAATCAACCTCTAAAGAGATGTGCCTGATTCCTATGATTTTTCCCAATCGCTTTTGAGTGTGACTCATTAACCCATTTGCATGAACAAGTAGGGTATTCTTCGTGGTATGACCTGGACTTCGGACATGAAATAATTCGTGAACGTTGAATTATTTATACGAGTTACACCAAAGGCATTGGATTTCTTCCCCAACATGAATAACGTTGAGTGAAAATGGAAAGACAGACAGTTAAATAGAATAGTAATGAATATCTCTTTCTTTATTTTAGTTCATTTTGCTGCAACGGTGCGGTAGTAATATGCAAGTGCACTGTTTTTTTTTTTTTTTTTTATGTGGAATAATCTATTGTGCTTTTGTATAAATTAGGTCTTCAGATTAATTTGCGAGAGAAGAAATTTATTTTTTGCATTGAGCATCTCATTATCTATTTTGCTTCAGACTTGGTTCGTGCGCCAAGCGTTTGAACGTTCGCAAATCCACGGGGGATTACGATGATATTTCCCGACCAGGTTGTTGTACACGGCCAATTTACGATCCGTAAGTATGACGAATGGTCGCGACCTACGAGGAGTACGAAAAAATTACCGGTCTTTCGTAAGGATTATGCGTGAACGAGTAGTATTTTTTAAGCCGTGAAAGGAAGGAATGATCGAAGCAGCTGCGAGTGACGTGTTATTGCATTCCTCCTGAAAAAATGTGTCTTACTTTCGTCGCGTTTCACGACTTCACATCTGTCTTTAGAAGCTACATTTGGTTTTATATTGCTAAAACAAAAAAAAAAAAAAAAATACGTAGGAATATTTCCAATAATCTAATCCCTCGAAAGTTAACGTCATCCACTCTGCATTTATAGGTTCCTCAGTTCAAGAAAAAAATTGTAATGTATTTTTATCATAGTATTATTTATATATTTTCTTCATTTTTCATTTCATGAAGTTGTTTAATTTCACTCTTGACCCCAAACTTTCCATTATGATGGTAAAAAATGTAAAATACAGTTACTCTTAATAATGTTTCAATATTGCATGCTTCCCTATAATTAAGTTATTTTTAGGATGATGTGCGTAACATGCTTTATGTAACAATGAAAACATTTTTGGCCACTGTAAATAGTTATTGTTAATGATACCTAAATTTTTATTGTAACTTCATACATGTAACACTACAATTATCGATGACTGTCACATGCTTTTTTCTAAACTATGTGAAACAAAAAGATTAGGTTCAACAAGACAATTTTTATTTATAAATTTCTTTACTTTTATTAAACGTTACTTTAAAATAAACATATTTTTAAGGAAGAAATTATGTATGCAATAGAACGGCGATTATCCAATTCTCAATTATCACTAGCTTTTAAGCAATTCTTCAATTCTTACTTAATGCATCAGTTGCAGTAGAACTAAAGTGCAGTAGAGTACAGTACGACTTCAAGTAAAATTTTAACGAGGATTTAATCATTTTCTATTTATTATTAGCATCTTATATTCAAAATATTAAGTTGGATAATCGATGTTTTCCTGTACAAAAAGAATAGTATATGTCATTTTGACTAACTTAATAATTCTAGTATTAATTTAGGTAGTACTTGAATATTTTTTCAACATGAAATCTAGACAAAAACTTATAATGTCCGAATATTGATAGAAGTAGAAGAATTAGACTTAGAACTATTCACATTGTTTAGCTTATAATTAGACTGCAAATTTTGTTGCATTTATACCAATTTTTCATATGTAAAAATTGACGAAGTTCTTGATAGACGTCTAAAACTTCAAAATATCAAAAATATATAATATAAGTTACAATATTTAAAAAGAAAACATACTTTTATGTAAATTTCAGTTCTTTATTCGTGTTCGCAAAAATTGGATTCCATATAAAACTTCACAGTCTACTTAAGATACACTTCCTTCAAAGAAAGTGTACATAAAGTAAACGTTACAAAATGAATGTTTAACCTTCGTTTTGTAATCCAAAAGTAGAAAAGACCTAGAATCAGATTCATTCGTTGTAAGTAAACCAACCGAAACCGACACTAATCATCGTCCACCACAAAATTGATCAATGATTTTACACTGCGTCAATCCTAATGCACCCATCAAACTGTTCCTCTTTTGACTCATTAACTTTCATATACACGCTCGTTGGATACAGACCGTCCGCCGTTTGGGGGGGAAGGAAAGGGGGATAGAATGTTCGAGTCGACGAGAGGCACCCCGTTGAAACGGAATCTCATCAAAATGGACGTGAATGCGTCGGGCATTGATTTCCAGCGTCCCCAGACTCTTGGTTCGCCTCGGAGTGCTTGTTACCCGGGGCTTTTCCAGGATCATCGCGCATCACGCGCGCATACGTGCATAATTAACGAGACGTGCCACGCGGCTCGAACGATAAATTTTGACGTAGGAACCCGCAGCGACACGGATCACGGCTAACGACGGATCATCCCCGACGCGTAGAATTTTTCGAAACGCGACCGCAACATGAACTGCCTAACACCGGGGGCTGCGGTGAACCGCAACTCCATAGGTTTCGACAGTTTCCTCTTTGGCGGGACCCTGGGTCCCTCCTTTGTGTCCACGTCATAGTGTTCGATCGACCTACCCAGCCGCCTTATCTTACGAAGGATGTGCTGGCTAGTGCAATCGGATGTAGAGATAATTTGGAATTGTGAAACAAGCGGAACCGTGGGAAGTGTCTTTATTGTCGAGCTAAGTGGTTGACGGAGGAATTTCTGGGGAACAGTGATTTAAAGTTTGCTGCAGGATGTACAGGGTGTCAAGAAATTGTATCTCGCAGCTATCGTAGCGTAATTCTACACCTTCGATTTCGTGGAAATTGATGTAAAAAATTGACCTTGACCTTGCAAATTAAGGTCAAAAAAATAAAAAATGGTGATTCTAGGGTCATTCGGGGTAAACGGACACACTTTTACTGTTTTTGCTTCACTGAGCCGAAACTACCATGATATTAGGAACACATTTTTGCGCTATCGGTAGCATATTTAATAGACTCATAAAATGTAACGAGTATTTGACAATAGGCCAAACAGTTTTTTTTAAATTAAGCAAAAGAGTGATTTGGTCGGACTGCGTACCTTTACCCCGACATGAGGGGTAAAAATACGCAGTCGTGTGGGTAAAAGTTCGCATGTAGAGTAAAAGTATGCATCGTAAGTAAGCGAGGTAGAAATATGGCTATCGGCAAATATTTATATTTGAGGTACACGCTACAAGGAATTATGCATTAGTTCGGGAAATATGTGTACATAAATTCAATAAGAATTATTAGAAGCCGACTACGTCCAGAAATTCCAGATCAACGAGATTTTGCTTCATCAATAGTACGCTGCTTACTTTGTATGCCACTGTTAAATATCTGTAACATTTTGTAAACAAAGAAGTTGTAAATATTATTGGAATTTAAATGTAATTTTTCCAAAGAACGGTTGACTAGTGACGTTCCTTTCACAAAGTCCTCGTGATTAGTAAAAAACGATTCAAGGGAAAAATCTTTTATTCTTTCTATCTCAATTTTCAAGATCATCTTGCACAAACTAAGCAATTATAATTAATAAGAATATCTGAACATCCTTCTGGGTCGTTAAGAGAAAAAACAAATCTGGAACATAATTATTTCAATTTTGATGCAGATTTGGAACAATTTTGGGAAAGAGAATAACGTGAAAGTAAAGTGACATTTTAAAATGAGTCATCGTCTTACGTATTTCGACGTGAGATAAAAATTAATAAATGTGTTTCAGTATATTTTAAACATTTAATCGATTCAATACCTCGTACGCACAAATAGTAATGGAAACATAGAGAGAAACTTCAATAAAAAAAAAAAAAAAAAAAAAAAATTGGGAAGAGTTCTCTTCACCTCGTGGCAGCCGCTGAGTTCAAACTTATTTGCCTTCAGCTACAGTTAGTACACGGTAGGTGTAAATGCAGTCAGACACGCTGAGCATCTAACGTAACCCTCCTCCGTAACGGGTGAATTAACACAGAAGACTGCGAAGCCGGCTGCGAGAAGATTAAGCCTTGCAAAGCCGATTTTGATGAAAGGCTATTTCCGACCACTGCGCCCTGTTTTCACTGGGGGTGACTGCTACGTATTTTATGGGGACAGATGATGGCTTGGTTAGGAGAGTTTGCGCGATCATAATTGAGAAGTAGATGAATTACAGTGAAGTATAGAACTCGCGAGGCTCGCGATGAAACGATGATTTGTTCGATGGATTTGAGTATACTAATACAAAGTAGGAAAAATATTACCATCAAATGATGTACCTCAATCTAACTTTGCACTTTAAGGGGACAGTCTAGTCTGGGCACAAATAGATTGAATTTTGGGATTTTCTTTGTACGAAACTATTAAGCGAATCATTTCGAAATTTACAAGGTGTGTTATTTCATATTTAAACAATAATAGTTCATTTTCTTGTTAAAAATATAGTCTTATAGAAATAAGTCCGCATTGCCACCGTATCAAATTTGCGGGAATCCTGGAGCCTTTAATTCTTCTCTAAAACAAAAAGCCAAGGATTTCCTTACTTCTCATATAATTACATTGTCGATAAATCTTCAACTGTTATAAAAAAAATTAAATTAGACAATTTCTTGTGCATCTTTTGATTACAATTATTGCTTTCATTTTGATGTCTCACAAATGTGTCAATTTTGTATTTTCTTATAGATTTGGAAGTTCATCGACAATGCAATTTTATAAGAAATAAGAAAATCCTTGGTTTTTTCATCTTAGAGAACTAAAGGCTCTAGAATTCCCGAAAATTTGACACTTTAGCGATGAGACCCTACAGACTTATTGATATAACTATATTTCTAAAGACAATTTTTTAATGATAAAATTAACTTATATTGTCTAACTATGAAATTACACATCTTACAAATTTCGAAATGATTTGCTGTTTAGTTTTGTAGAACGAAAATCCCAAATATCAATTTATTTTTACAATAAATTAAAAAAATTCGCTTTTTACGTCCAGTTGTTAGTAAAAATAGTTCTATAAATAAGCTCCTATTCTACTTTGCGGACACCGTTGAGAGATAAGGAGCGTAGACAGGGCACAGAATAAACAACTTTACGAGAAAACTTAAAACGATGACTTCGGACTTTACAAAGCAATTTGGCCGCTTTCCAGGATAACCCTTGGTTTTATTTATCAAAAAAGACTATTCATCACGCGCAGCGTAGCAAATGCTAGTTTCTATCCCACGACTTCATTACTTTAAGATTTCAGGAACTTTACCCGCGGTAACTGGCTTCGCCGTCTCAAGTGAAGAAAGGAGACGTCGGGGACCAAGAATTTCCAGGTAAAAATGTAAATAGCGTCGAGCTCGCCTTCGCGACTACTGCATTGTCCAGTCGAAGGAAAATACCGTCTACTAACACTGAACCCAGGAAAAGTTTAATCGTTGCGCCGGGCGTTGACGTCAGAGATAAGAAGTCCGATGAAAGCTCAAACTGGGAGATTCTCGTAAACGGTTTCTGTTTGCCTCGCACGAAAACGAGTTGGGGAGGGTATATCTGCTCGTCGTATCGAACGTTCGACTTTCACAATATTACTTCCGCGTTTGTTCGCTCTCTGTTTGGGTAAGCTTCTTCCGGTTGTTCTTCGGCTTACTGAATATCGCGTTGAAACTCGAAACACAGCCATATCGGAAAACAATGCGTTCTATGGACGAATATATAGAGTTTTGCTTACATGTAAATGTAGCGACAATCCGTGTTGAATATTTATTTTAATCGGGAAAAGTTGTGAAATGGTTTTTAATGATGCTAAAGTTTCCTGATTCCTGATGTTGCATTGAAAGTTTATTGTTTGTATTCATATGACATGCTAATAATCAATGATAAATCTTGTAACAAAATTGTTATACATAGTAGGATTACTTCGCACCCCAATCACAATTGGTAACGAGGAGGCAAATGAAAATTACAGCCACCCTCGGTGCACGAAGCACTTAATTGATAGTATCCGTATTTCACTGGTGCACATGTTGGACTGAATTCCTCTAAACCTAACCCTTTCAAATTCAATGTCCATAAAATTGGCCATAAATTTCAAGCATTTGCAATAATGTGTTTAAGAGCTTCGTAACCGTGGAGAGATTGTGACGTTCTGAAGTTTGAACATCCGGTACCTTATTTATGAACTTGGTATTGAAATCTGTTGGATACGATCGACAAGTAATAAATATTTTATGAAAATTTAATATTGTAAGAGTATTAAAAGCAAACAGATGCCTTAAAGTCAATTTTATTCCGTCTTCTAGTAAAAGTAGACACTTTCCGTTTCATAGTACAAAAGGAAAGATAGTAAATGAAAACAACGACGAGGGCTGCGGAGAACGGAACGACAAGATAGGAAAATTGTTCCTCTTAAGGATATCGGTAAGCCTGAAGCACTAAATACAGTGGGGTAGTGGGGTATCGATTAATCAGCTTTCAATTATTCTCGATTCCTTTTATCCTGAGTTTCGATTGCTCCATATACTAGCGATAAGAGTACTGTAGGACTTTTATTTTTATTGTGAGATTCTGAGTAAGATTTGAATTGCAGTAGAACATCGATTATACGAGTCTTAATTAGCTCCGTTTTTATTATCTAATCCATTATTTAATGCATTAAAACCTGCACCGAAACAGATTTCACCGACAAGAATTTACCGACATTAAATTTGACTGACAACAAAGTTAACCGACAACAGTATTAACAAACAACAATAATGACCGAGACACGCATTACACATTCCTTATTATAAAGCGAAAATGAAACAAAAAAATATAGAGTCACATTTACACACGTGCATTATTAACATAAAAAACTTGAACTTTTTAAAAGAAGAAAAGGTAGATCAAGAGACGAACAAATTCAAGGAATTGTTATAAACGTACAGAATCCAACATAGTAAATTACCTAAAGGCATTAGCATCGGTATATTTTATTATAATTTTGTAAAAATATACTGCCTACGCAAAGAACGTGTAATATGTATCTCGCTAATTGTTGTTGTCTGTTAATACTGATGTCGGTTAAAGCTATTGTCAGTTAATACTGTTGTCGGTTAATTCAGTTATTGGTTAACTCTGTTGTCGGTCAAATTTGATGTACCAGTAAATGCTTGTCGGTGATTTCAATGGGACCTCTGAACGAGAGTTTTTCGTTCACTGTAAATTACAACCTTCTTATTGTTATGAATTATTAACCTATATAATTAACTTTTACTTTGTAAACCGGTGTCTTTCATGCTTTATTAAATTTCAAAAGTGTGTTTCCTCACTTTGTCTATTTGCAATAATAATATAAATAAACAAACTATTCATTAAAGTTTTTATTCTGCTCTCAATTTATATTAATATAATTTATTATTTTCATTTTTTGAAATTACAAAATACACTAAAATATTAAAAGAAGAAGTAGGCTGAGATACAGTACAGTATTAAATATGCATAATTTACTAATGCTTTTCTAAACTTATCTATCGTTTTTTTCACAATCATTACATATAGTAACATGCATGTTTCACAAAACCACTTTTGACATTCCAAACAATCAGCCTTCGATTTAGTTTAGTATTATTAATTTAGTTAATCGAGTGCCCACTGTACCACCTTGTTCGGGCTTACCTGACCCACAGGGTCATTTCCAGGTTACACCTTGTACATCAGGAGCAAGTCACACTTAACGCCGGATGGTTTCGTCGGTCTGGTCAGAAGCCCGGCAATATTGGGTACACGCACACCGTCTTCTACGCCTGGTAATACCCTTGAAGCATTTGAATCAATTACAGCCTCGGGGGTTCTTAGGCGCCCCTATCCCGCATTACAAACGGGGAGTCCGGCGTAAAGTGAATTAATTAAGTATCCGTAGGTAGCGAACGAGGGCCCCGTACACAGACACCGAAACGATCGCGAGCAACTGTTGCGACACGGTCTCGTGGAACGGACGCCACCCCCTCCGGAAGATCCTGACCGGCAGCCACGACGATCGGTCGATTGTGCCGCTTAATCGTTACCGTCGGCCCCCGCACCGCGAACTCAAATTGCTTCGCCGATAACGTTGTTATCGTCGAGGACACGATTATCCCTGGCACGCTCTCGCGAACCCGCAGAACATGCCCGCAGGGACAGGGTTGGGGATCAAATCCAATCGGTCCTTGGATTTCTGTATCGTTGTCTTTCGGCGCAATGTCGCGCGCATGGGAAACGGCGGCGAAATTATGCGATAAAGTCGCGTGGTATACGACTTATGTTTGATTGTCACGTGGAACTTTACGTGAAGGTTTGCTGTGTTATGGTTTTGATATACGGTGAGTCAGAAAAGTAGGGGAGTGTCATAGATTAAGACAAAGAAACAGGTTTTGTCGACGTGTTATCTCTTCAGAACCCAAAGCGACTGAATCGATTTTTCGTGTTTTGTTAGGTTTTACTACCAGTGCATTTGAAACGATGTTCCGGTAATAAAATTTTAAAAAACTTAAAAAGTAGAATTAATCGATTTAGCGTATAAACGGTTTACATTTTGTTGAAATTTAAGGAGTCGTTCCCTTTATATGTGACAGTAAAAAAATTAAATAATCTTGAACGAGTAACTTTCTTAAAAGTTATATGTAGGATACTTTATCATACTTTTTTGTGGCAGATAAGAAGTAACGTTTCGAGAAAACAACAGTCGAAGTTTCTATTATATATATTTTTATAACAAACATCTATAATTAATGTGTAATTCCAGTTTCATATAGTAAACTTTTAATTTCCCTATACTGTTTATAAAAATTTATATAGATATAAATAAAAACAATAAAATAATATTTTTAGGTCGTTCACACGAGAATGATCACTTAAAGTGGCATCATAAAAAAGAAAAGTAAAAGTACAAATTAAGTAATGAAGTTCTTATTTTTCTGTAATTAAATATTGTCATTCTATTTTAATAAAATAATCTTTTATTCTAATAATCTATTATTCGTTAATCTTTTGAGAATGATAGATATTTGTGGAACTATGAAATAGTAATATGTTCCATTATCAAATAATCCAGATACATTGTTTCAATTTTATAGTCAGCTTTTAACAAAAACTAACTGTATCTATAATGTATAGTTTATGATGAATACCGTCCTTAAGAGATTAATAGACATACAACATAAAGCTCTACATAGTGCTTTGCTATTGAGACATAAATTTATATAAATTGTGTTTTAATGAGGGTCATGTTTCAGAAAATTTTAACATGATCCATGTATAAATTGGAGGTAGTAAGAATTGTCTTGTTAGCTTACAAGTTTAAATAAAACAATAACAAGTGTATTTTAAATTTCCCCTAAATATTGATTTTTATCGGAAATATTTCCAATATTTAATTTAATAAATTATTGCACAATATAATATGTAGCTACTTAAATAGGTATCTTAGAATTTTAAATACTTTGAAAACCTAAAATAATTAAAAATTGGTCTTGGACCAATTAATACTTTATTTTTGTCACAAAATGTTCTCAATGTTTAATTTATTAAATGATTACATAATAAATAGATAGTTAAATTGGTACCCCAGAAATGATTTCAAACATTTTAAAAACATAAAGTTCTAAAAAATTGGTCTTGGAATCATTGGATTTAATACAATATCAAAATGTGAAATAACTCTCATAGAAGAATTCACTCTCTCGTATGTAAAATTGGAATTTAAAAAAAATTCTAACACATACATATTGTAAAAAAATCAGGTGTCTAATAAGAACTGGACTATTATTCATGTAATTGAGCGATACAATCAGTTCCTAATATCAACAAATACAAGATGTAAATACAACACAAGATGAAAAACAAATACAAGATGAACATTACCAAAGACATAACAAGACAAGTAATAAATTTAACTAATATACTAAAATAAAAATACATAAAAGGACGCGCAAGCTATGAAATGATTGATATTTTCACTAACGACTAATATCTCTCCTACCAAGCACACGGTAGATAAGTAAAAGCTGGATAATGCGAGACGATTACGCTATCAGTTATTGATAGGCCCCGTCTGCCAGAGACTTGGACCAATACCAATGAGTCAGAAGTTGGACCGTACTAACCGCGATCCGAAGGGGGCGTTATCGAGATAGAGCCTCCGCATCAAAAGGGTCGTTACAAAGGGCAAAATCACCGCGTGCATAGCATAATACCGTGTGATGTATGAATTTAATTAAGTAATTATACAGAGACGTCTCCCGCGCATTAATCATCGCGTCCGTCTCTCTTTCCCCCCGTACGACTTCGCATCCCTTCACCGCTTTCTCCGACTTTCCCCAATTTCATTGTACTACAAAATTTCCCGACCGTGGCCGGTGTTCCCGAAAGTTCTGCACTGTAAACACCCATGCTGTGGGAACGATCGCTTTGACAGCGACTCTTTTCATTATGGAATTCCTTTGTACGGTACCAGGGATCAAAAATGGTTTTACTGCTTCGATTGTGCTGATTTTTCAACGTTTCTTAATTATTCAGTTCATCGTCTCATAAGTACTAATTGTGAGTCGTGGTACTACGAAAGTTAACGAGTTAAATTAGATTTAAAAAATTATAAGAGAAAACGTGTTTCTGATGGACTATTAAATAGTGACTAATTAGTTGTAGATTTTATTTTGAGTCTACCAGTTACGTTAATAGCTTAATTACGTTCCATCTGAAATAATTAAGCAATTTTGTTCATTTAAAGCAATGGTATTTAATTACCGTAATTTTAAAGTCATTCAAATAATTACGTTGAGCTCCATTTCTTCGGGTTTCGATGCACATATGTACAGCTGTAATTACAGGTTTAAATCCGATGGAATAAGATTTGGTAATTTGCAATCTCAGCTGCTTCGATTAGCTGGGATCAATGACGGTGCAAGTTTGCGAAACGCGAATTAAAGGTCTTTGTTCCCCCCTTCCGCGACACTTCCGTGGGAAAACGGAGAAAAGGGAGAGAAAGCCCGTGTTCCGTCCGAGAGAACTAATTTCATAGTTTTAAGGGCCACTGGAATTGAGCCGGTTCGGGTCATCGCTAATTGGGTGCTGTACTGGCTAGATTGCGGTCACCTTGTTAGAGACCTCGTCGACTTCGCCGTGAAAATGTATCTTCCGACTTGGAGAACGAACCCATCTCCTTCCCACGCGCGTTTCATTCTCTTACTACGCGTATATGTATAATGTATATGTGTGCACGTGTGGAGAATAGTATCGCCACGCCTGTACAATTGAGAACAATACTGCCCCGATATGATCCCAGGGAATCCATTATACTGGGTCAAGAGTTATTGTTTCGCAATTATCCCCAATTCGGAAGTAATTAAAATTTTATTAAACTCCGAATCCGAAGCTATTAAATGTTTCATTTTATTTCGTAATCACTATCGCTTGTAATTTAATGTAATTTTATGTCCAGAATTGATCGAAATTTCACGTTTTTAATTATTTGTGTCTCTCTCACGCCTTCATCGTCGAACGTTTTAATTTTACAACCACACTTTCAAACCTTTCACGAACACGTTTTTCTCGTCTTAATTTGAGACGGTTCGACCAGCGAAAACAAATTGGCGAGAATAGGAAAACATTTCTGGTTGATTGGTAGAAATATCTGGGAACCGGTGAAAGGGGTTTCACCCGGGAGGAAGAGATGAACGAGAAAAAGGGGATAGCCAAGGGAGTCCTGAAAACCGGTGATCACGTTTTTTTAATTAAACCGAAAGTTAGACCCCCGTGGAGTAGAATCGCCCGGACAATCGAGACGGCCGGTTTAATCACGACGTAATAATGACGGAGGATAAATTAAACTGGACCGTAGCGTTGTCCGCTCGAACGGCCCCTCGAAGAAAGATCGCGTGCCGGAAACAAAAGACCGACGAACAATATATTTCAGGGATACAAGGATCCCACAAGATCGAGATTAACTTTAGAAAAATCTGAAAAACGAACCACTTCAACGATCCGATTCGTTTACAGTTGCCACGAACTTTTCACGATTGCACGCTACGTTTCATTTCGTCACAATTTATAAAATATGCTTTACCCGACGTTCCTGTAACATTTTTCAAGAAATAGACAAGAAATAATATTATACTTTACTGTAAATCATTTTGCAAATAAGATAGTCAACTGTATTTAATTTATCCTGCCTAAACTGCGGATTCATATGTGAAACGAAATATTAGGTGAATGTAAAAGTTCTTGAAGGATTACTAGTTGTGTTTTAATTAAAAATCGTGCACCAACTTTTGCACCGACCTAATATTTTGAATATTAAGAATTGAACCTTGAATAACAATGTGTTTTATTTTTAAATGTTGCAACTTGCATAATATTTTTTATATTTTATATATTTTGGAATAGATTTCGTAGATTTTTCATACATAGAATTGTCATAAATGTAAAAAAAAATAATCTGTACGACTTTTTCTTCTGAAAATACTACTTTGCATTGAAATTTATGCTAAGCGAATATCATCTCTCAAAGTTCGGGAACGCATCATTTTGATAGTTTACTGCTGAACCGATGTAATTGAAATGAAACAGTCTGACGTTGAACAATGGAGAAGAGAAGATTAATTATTCATCATTGATAAACATTATCAGCGATGGAAGACAACCAGAAGCAGCGAGCTAAGCAAACAGTTAACGCGGTAACTATCGCTGTAAGTATCGCGGGGGTTGCAGCCTACTATTATTCCTAGCGAAGTTTCACCCGCCGCGCCGCTTCCGCCACGGTCTCTCAGCTATCGGCCTGGATAAACACTTATCAGCACCGAACTGACGACGAACTACAATCACAACTGATCACGAGGATATTCGTATCGTAAATCCGTATTATCGCTCGTAACACGCTGCAGTTGCCGTTATAACTTTCGCTCGGATGTAAACAGTTATTCGTTCGAAAGTAAACGCGGTTTACGCATTCTTCCGTACACAAAGGCGGGATAAGAGAGGCGGGAGAACATTATTGGAATCATTTTGTAAACGGTGATTACGGGATTAGTTTAACGAGTTCGTGAAAGTTTGTGATGGTAGACGATTCTTTAGGAAGAAGAGATCGATTTCGGAAAATGATTGAAAGTATTAGCTCTCGCATCTTGTCATGCATGTTCTATGCTTGCGTGTGTTCGAGTGTTTGGATCGACAAAGTTCATTTTGTGGTTGACTAATAATAAAAAATCAGTCGGAAGGAATACGTATCAAATATCCAAAAAAGAAGATCTGTTACAAGAAGTAGAAGTATAAAGATCGTTGGACGATCCGTTTATGCCAAAATGAAATGTACTCATAATCTAACAATAAGTTTAATTAAATTTTCTGCGAATATCTCGTAAACTAAAGTAGAGCGGCGGTAACATGCATATAGCAAAAAGGTTGTTCAGAATGATGGCAACATATTTTAAAGTAAAATTGGGCAAAATGTAATTTACTTACAAATCAGAAAAATTGATTAAAGTGTAATTGTTCATTCAATTATGAGTTATTTTCTGTAATTAGTTGTTACGGACTACATGTTGACTGTGTAGCTAATAAAGAATAACAATTACAGAAAATAATGTGTAATTCAATTACTTTTTAATTGCGCTTTGTGATTTGTGACCAAATTACATTTTGCTTAATCTTGTTTTAAAGTCATCAAAATTGGTAAAGAGACCCGGTTTCTATATAATTACCGTTAATTTCATATTTTTATCTCAGAAAAAGTGCATTAAAAGAATATTTTCTATTATAAATAGGATAAGAAACTTCAAGTACGTAATACGTAGAGATGTTTAAAACTTTAAACGCTAATGTCTCGAAAATGAAAACACGTGACACAAGTCGTTTTACTTTGCAACCACAGACTTAACACATTATTTGTGTTTGCACGGCCGAATGTTGCTGACCGGTCCGAAGTATACATACTCGTGTTTTCATGCTGGAACGGAAAAATAACCAGCTGCACGCAGAGTTGGGCAAAATGTAATCTCATTACATATCACAAATTGTGATTAAACTGTAATTGATCATTCAATTATAAGTTATTTTCTGTGCACAATTTGTCTGCGCAGTCAATAAATATTAACAATTACAGAAAATAATGTGTAATTGAATTAGTAGTTACACTTTAATCGCAATTTATGATTTGTAATCAGATTACATTTTGCCCAACTCTGGCTGCACGGGATAGTTTTGGTGTTTGAAATAGCCGGTCCGCAAATGTGTTAAGCATCTACCAAAGCCTAATTTATTCCTTCCAGCACTCCTTACTGCGTATCCGAAAACTAAGCGATTCAATCAATCAAAAATTACCCCACAGCGTCGTGTACTTCATATGAATTAATATTCAATCAATATTCCAATCAATTCCCGGCACCGTGATACCCATCCATTCGCCGGGGCCCCAACAATTACCGTCGGTAAATTACGTTTGTAGAAACGGACGCGACTTGGCGTCGTAATTCTCAAGAACCCACCGGCAAATGGAGACAAATGTGGTTCATAGATTCCGGCGCGTTCGTGTACATAACTATGAGTCGGTAAACAGCACGGGGGACACGGGTATTTAAGCACGGGGCGTGCGTTTACAGACTGTCGATACAGCCTCGATCGACCGTCGCGTCGTCGGCGTCGACAAATCCCCACGAGTAACGCGTCGTAGATAACGAACCGAAATCCCCGTCGAAATCCGCGTTTACGGTTTCAATATTTCGGGACGGCCACGCAACGCGGGCGGAACGGCGGAACGCGAGCGGCTTGACAGAGGAAAAGCGTCGACGCGGAAGATCGTTTTGCGCGGCAGAGGAAAATGTTGCGCGCCTGCGAGCTACTTCTGCCGACGATTTGCATGGCGTGTTTGATATTCTGCTGCACTGCCTGTTCGCCGGATATTGGACAGCCGCTGGACTTGCATCAGGTAGTTCTGCGCTGTTATTGCACGCTCTCTGTTAACGCTCTGACGACCATGTTTCGTAGAAGCGACACTAAATCTGTTTCTAAGTGTCACGGTTTCGGGTTTCATACGTGTTTAAATTTTCGTGGTAGGTTAGTGGTCTTAATCGCGATATACATTGGAATGTTTGTCCACGTGAAACGGATTGTGATATTTAAACTTGACGTGCTTCTCCTAAAGACTTTGACATATAGGAATTTTTATTCTCAGTAGACTATTATAAATATGATTAAGGAATTTTTTATGCAATATCAGGACACAGAAAACAAAAATAGTAGTAGGAACTTGCTTCCAGATTTCTGGGAATTAGAGAAATTGTTGGAGAAGGTAAAAACCATGAATGGGTGGAGACAATGGAGTTTGGAAACAAATTTGTATTGTTTTCATTGGCAGAACATTTTATTTTGCCTAACAATCTACAGTCTACTTATAATCAATTCTAAAAGTATTCACAAAATAATGAATTACTGCCCAGCTCTGTTTGCAATTAATCGTAAATGTAAAACAAATACGAAAAACGTAAGAGAAACGTGTTTACCTAATCCTCGATTCGTACGAACAATTGTTATGGTACAGCTTCGCCCGATTCTCTGTTTATTGCACACAGTATGTCCATTAACGATTACAAACAGAGACAGAATTTCATTTGCCGTGATCGTCTGAAGGAATCGTTGATTTGAATCGTGGCAAATGGAAACACGAAGCGAGGTGTTATGCGATATCTACGAGCTTCGCGCCGAATACGTTGGCATACGTAAATTCGGCAGTACTGGTTCAACGAATCACGAGTTTGCATGATCGTGCCGAAGGCTGTCAATATTGAATCGTTAGGACAGTATCATACACATTAATTCTCAAACCAGGCTGCGCGAGCACGATTCTAGCTCGAATTTATGCGGAATGTTCAGGAATTCATGATATGAACTTCGTAGATATGGATAATGAGCAGAAATGAATAAAAAGGCAGGAATGTGGATTTTCGGGGAGGATATACCGTTTGACCTATAAAATATCGTTTGAATTATTAATTATGAAGATTACAAAATTTGAAATGCTTATTTCAGTTTTCAGGAGTGTGGTTTTTCGCCGCAGGGACGCCTGTGAATGCTAGTCTCAGTAGATGCGGCCGGTTTGTTGTCAGACAAACTTCTGAGAGCACATTCACGGTCAAATATACGGCCCTTAGTTACAAGAACAACATCCCGATCACTTTCAACGTAGATGGAAGTGTCAAAAGGAGTGGATTCATTGGAACTTGGCAATTGGAAGGGTCGAAAAGAAGATTAGGCAAGTATTTTTATTTGCATCAATAATACTTTCTGTACCAGAACAAATTCGTTTGAATGTATATTACGAATTTCAAGTAATGCAAATTGTTGTAAAATATATGTAACTTCATTTAACAACGTGATGATTATTTATTTCTGTAACTTTTTTTAAATATTCTATAAGCTTGTATTTACATGTCGTTAGAATAAAAATTTTGTATTGTTTATTTACTGGAAACAAGTGACTGAACTACTACCTTAAGCTTGTTACAATTTTTCAAATACATATTCGCAGTAAAGCTTGATACAGGCATAAACAAATGATAATCGCAATGAAGCGAATTTACTGTAAAACTTTTCACTCAACGTTCTTTGGTTTTTAATGATTCGACTAATTAGAGAAGAATACAAACCGAACATATCACTGAAATAGCACAATTTTTCAGTGGTATTACCAGTTTTTTTTTTATTCCCCCCCCCCTTTTTTTTTTTACTTATTTAAGGTCGCATCAACCGTTTTATGATCATTAACGACCACAGTTTACAATCAAATTATATACATACAAAAATAACAAATAGAGTACATATAGCTATGGTTAGGATATGAACTAATTTCACATAATATTTTAGTATTAGAGGTACAGAATGGACTGCATGAGTTTGACTACACAATTTACGAAACACAAATTTCAAACTATGTACTGTTACAAAAATTTACGTATTTAACTCTGATAGAAAGATCGCATGAATTTGTTCTGGTACCTGCTGAAAATAATTTTTTCAATTTTTGAAAGTAATTAATGCTAAAATTTGGAAGATTTGAATAAATTCTGAGTATTAGAAGAAGACTAGAAGAAAGCAAATGAAATCTTAAGAACCGAAGTACTTTACAGTCGAACCAAAATTTCTAAATAAAATATATCCCTTTGCGAATTCTGAGATAACAATTACTAACATTACTATATTAAGCTCAACTTTTCTGTTATCGATATTACTCAATAGAAAGTGTGAAGCGTTCGATCGCCAAAGTTTGTTCGACAATCTATAGCGGCACGATGATAAATGCTCTCAGGTCTCTCTCCTAGAAATATATTGCATCAATCCGCTGACAGTTCAGCAATTAGGGAGGCACGAACTTGACTAACTATGGAGTTTTACGTTTCCAGGCCCTTTCCAGCACACGATAGTCTTCGGAAACTATGACACCGTCCTCGGTATGGTAGTTTGTTCGGAAAGTGTCGCGTCTCACCATCGGGGATACAAGTTCTCTATGATTTGGTCCCGAGAGAGACGGGTATCCTTGCCGATCTTGGAGGAGCTTCAGTCGAAACTGGGAGCATATATTAATCAAGGGGAAATTCGGATGGTCGATCATAGGAACTGTTAAACAAACCATAAACTTCCACGCTAGACAGCCCATGGAGACGGGACAATCGTCTACGGTTTAATTCGATTCGATCTACATTGCTAGCAAACTAAATTATACTGTAATCTATTGAGTAACGCGTTGATGGCAGTTAGGAATTTGTTTTTGACAGTTCTGATAGTATCAATATTCAAGAAGACTACGATTCAAGTAGTCGGTATCTATCGTTAAGATTTGAATTTTTCATTCAAAAAATTTGTACAGAATTGTGATAGATAATATGTATTATTGTAGAACGATCAAATAAGAATTAAAGATAGTGTAGGGACGTGGTAAATTTAAAACCATAATTGTGCAATGTGTCTATAAAAACCACCCTCGTAAAATAAATCATTCAAGGAGGGTGACGCAGAACTGACTGGTAGAGCTCATGAAATATTCGAGCAACAACCAACTGAGCCAACAGCATCAACACCTGCGGTCGGAATAGTGTCTTCGAATGCTTTGCTTTTCATAACGCATAGAATTGGAACACATGGAATTTAAAAGAAGTGGATAGAAGTTACTTTCACACGGAATTCTGTTTTACATACAGAGTGTAACAAAAATGTTGCAGTTCCTTCAAAGAGGTGATTCCTTAGGGGGTTATTAACAACTTTTTCCTTAGCGAAAATGTTAGGGGCTTTGTTAACGAGTTATTGACGAAAAACAACGATCAATCGGGGAGCGAGTACAGCGGATTAATGATGGCGCGGACGATGGCAGACTAATATCACTCACAGCTGGAGCCCGCGCTAAAATTTATCCACTGTATTCGTGCTTCTATTGGTCGTTGTTTTTCGTTAATAACTCGTTAACAAAGCCCCACCTAACATTTTCGCTAAGGAAAAAGTTGTTGAAAATCACCTAAGGAATCACTCCATTGAAGGAACTGCAACATTTTTGTTACACCCTGTATAGAGTAATTCCGAGGAAGATGACCGAAGGGGAGAGATAACCAACTTAATTATTTTGTATATTAAATTGATGGTTAACATTAGTAATTGGCTAGTTCGGTTTACATTTAATATCAGAACACGTGAAAGTTCTAATAGCTGTGAAAATAAAAGAACAAGGTAAATAATTATCTAATCTATACATACGTACCAAATAAGTATTTTCAAATATTGTTATAAAACTAAGAAAGAAAATATATTTTGAAATATTTCCTCACTTAATTGAAAACATTTCAATTACTATTGTTAATATTTATGTGAAGTTTACCAAGCACTGTTAATTTAAGGATTGCTATAGTTCGTTTATAGACGATCACAATAAATAGAACATCCTGTGTATGCTATAAAAATGCACGCAACATCGCACAATTTATCGTAAACGACAAGCACGGTCGTTCCTACAGCAACTTTGAAATATACTGCGCTATTACGTGCACTCTGCGCGGCCTGTTAATTGAACGTGATTACAACTATCGCTGCAACTACCGTTCGCTGCAGCCGCGAGCATCGACGCGGCAACTCGACGTAAAATATCGAGTGCACGTCGGAATGCTCGAGCAAACTCGACGAGATCGAGTGTTCTACAATGTGTTAAAACGCGGCTTGCAAGCGGCTTCAATTGCTCAACTATTTTCCAACTTTTACTACTCCCGCGCCTCTTCTCCTTCCTCTCCTTCCTCCCTTTTTGCGCGATCTCTCGCTTTCTCTTTCAGCGCAGAAAGACCTGCTGCAGATTTTCGACGCAAAGCCCCCATAAATCCCACGTATCACAATGACCGTGTCCCCTAATAAATATCGCAGGCAAACACCTAATGGGGAACGCCATTTCGGCGCGCGGAGTTCGATGATATTGTTTATGGAGACTACGTACGGGAACGCAATATAATGGAAATTCCGGCGTCCGGCACGACTATTTATGGGACACCGTCATGTGGTGCCCATTGCCGTGCTCGAACAACCCCTACTGCTTTTCCCATAGTATATAGGCCACGTGACCATCCCACGGGGACAACTACCGCCGCCCTCTGTCGTCTCTTTTTCTGCTGTTTTATGCCGTGTATCCCCATTTTTTCAGCCCCTGTTCGGCTTTGTGAAATAATCGGGAGTGAAACGTGCCTTTGATTGGTCGATGAGTGGCTTTGAATGTGCAGAGTGGGGCTTTGAAAATTGAAGGACCTGTAGTGTCTTTGCATGATTGAGAAAATGATAATTAAAATAGATTTCCTGAACAGTTGTCTGAAATACACCGCAATTTTCTATTTACACGTAACAACAGTTTATAGAGTAAAAAAATATATTTAAAGTTTTACGTGAGAAATAAATTGATGCCAGGATTTTCTTGACTTCTCTGTCCAAAATATTCCACAAGGGTTCCCGCAATAAGGCGTCCCTCGCCGAAAATAAAAGCCTTTCTTGGAACCAATTTTTCATGCGCCGTCAGAAGAGACACTCTGTATGTAGATAAGCGTTATCCATACACGTTACACCCTATCAGATAAAGAGGGTCCTTCCCGACAAAAGGGACACCTTGTCCCACCATTCGAGGGGATATTTTTCCCTCCCGAACCAGAGAACACTTAATAATTAAGTCGATTTCAAGTCCTGTCTATGATGTATTCAAAATGACGTCACACGTCCATTCATTACGCTATTAATGGCATGTCGCCCCATACGGCGTAGGCAACCGCACTTCTCTATACACCGCAGAGATATGTGTATATACATATATATATAGGCCACGTGACCGCTCCACGGGGACAGCCATTAAATCGACCCCACGGATCATGATGTCCCATGAACATCACTTGAGGGCCACCGGATTGTCACGTTCACAAAGGAGGCACAGGTGCCGGCGATCAGGGGTCTTTAAAAAACGCTACCATTCACTTAACTCGCTCAAGATATTACTAGAGGATCATACACTTTGATTAATTAAATAATTGAATGAGATACGGTATAGAATTTTAGTAGAAATTTATGTCCTTTTCTTTGAAGTAAATTTTAACTTGTATGCATAGTTTTATGAAGTTATTGGGATTCGACTAGCATGGAACATCACCCAATTGACATACAGTTGCGGACAAAAGTTTCCAAATGATATGGAATTCTATATTTCATACAGTTTCATGTATTTCAGTTGGAGTAATAATCTAATTATGTACATCGACATAGAATTTAATGATGCATATACAAGAATTCACTAAGCATATTTATAATAAATATTTTCGATTTTATATTTAAATTTCATATATTTAGATGGAATGTACCCCAACAAAAGTTTCTGAACGATTTATTAGTATACACAGGGTGAGTTAATAAGTAGTACTATCTAAAATAACTTGTTACCTGTCGATTGTATTAAAAAACGTTATAATGAATTATGTAGCATATTAAAAAAGACGTTAGATGGATACAATTTGATTTTTGTATATTTTATTGTTTTTTTAGACGTTAAGGTGATCTTGAATTTGTTCAAGGTCAATACAAGAACAACTCAAGGTTATCATATTACATTTATGTCAATAAAGATGATTTCGGTGAATTCTTGTAAATCATTACATTTTCTACAGATCTATATTAATTAAATTTTTCTATTATTCCGAATGAAATACGTGAACCGAGTGAAATACGTGCGTGGGATATGGCAATCGATATTATTCGGAATCTTTTCTCCACAGCTGTATAGCAACTTTGATGAAACTTAGCATAAAAGCAAAATATTTCAAAATATTTTATACTTAATATTTCAAAATATTTTATACGTATTTTTTTATAGACAGAAAAACAGTTTTAGGAGGTCAATTTGTCCTCCAAAGTTAAAGGTGGAAAACCTTCGTATTCGAATAACTCGAAAACTATTAAACACAGGAAGAAATGGTAAAGGCAAAAACTTCTTGAATTTTTATATTGAATATATGTCATGAAATTTGTATAAGATCGAACATCGCGGAAATTTGTAGAAGATACCAGTATTTACGCTGATCTTTCCCGACACTTTCCAAAATTGAGAAAAAACATTTCTCCGCAAGTTCAGTTTTTTGCTTATATTGGTGCATTTCAGAGAAAAAATTAATGTCTGTGATAAATATTACTACAAATGTAGTTCCTCGAGTATTGTGACGCCATCTTTGACCACACTCGAATTTCACTTACGTCATATTATTTCTTATAAAAATTCAAGTAAGTTTTTTACTATTTTTTCCTGTGTCTAGCAATTTATAAAATACGTACGAGAATACGTACTTAGTTTGATCTCCTAAACATGTTTTCTGCCGATAAAATGAAATGCGTATAAAATATTTTAGAAATTTTTATCTACATATATGTCAAGTTTCATAAAAATCAGTGTGTGCCAATTGGTTGGTGTTTATTGTAAGTTTGTTATTTAGTTAATAATTGTTCAAATGGCTATTACAATTAGCATTGCAGCATTACAGCATACAAGTAGCAGAAATCTGTTCTAGTTAGCGGAACGAGTGTAATACGCGTTGAGGCTTTCATCTGCAGAAAAAGGTGCCGACACTAGACGGCAGTTTCGCCACATTTCACAAGTTCAACAACGACAGACAAAAAGCAAAGGATGACTAAACGTGTCGAGGTCAGGTCGTAAAGTGACGAAAACATTTTCCACTTCGGCGTTCTGCTACACTCGCAACTTGTAAACAGTCCATAAAGCATCTATCACTCTTGAAAATCCTATTTATGTTTCGGTTTCCTTCCGAAAAAAACAAAATTGATATCGATTGTTCATTCTGTTAAAAGTCTTTCAATACGATTTCAATTACGATTACGAGTAAACAACGTTTTTCATTTGGAGTAAATTAATTTATAACAGCTTTCCTGCAATACACAGAATATGGATACATTATACATTTATGTAGTTATAAATTGTTTCTCGGATGTCAAAGGTGACGCATCTGAAGTTTCTATAAATACTTACTACAGACTAGATGGATCGAACTCGCCTGCCGGCTATGACAATATTCGATAATGAAATTCCGATCGCTATAGGTTATTCTTATGTAACTTATCTCGGAAATTATATGAAAGACTCTCCCCTCTTCTTCATCCTCAATTTTAATCACTTTCGGCGACACCGTTTGACAATTTGTCCAAATTGCAAGGAGAATTACTCGGGGTTGTATCAAAGCACGGAAAAACTAATAGGGCCGATGGAAGTAGGCTAGATTAATTTGTAAGAGAGCTCCGGATGTTTTCGAGCGTTCGCGCCGGGGCCACGTGAACTCCTTTTCTCAATGGAGGCTCCCTCTTTGACGTGCGCCAATAATCTCGTCGCAGAAAGGAACTCCTCCAATATAACAGATTTATACCACGTGAACAGAATTTTATGTGGTACATAGCCATACCGTGTACGCTATTTACTGATCCTTCGAAGGGCCCCCTAAATCACTGCCGCTCGAATCTCGGAGGCTTTTGCGGATTAGCGAGGAATTGGCGTGCCTTCTTTCGCTCTTGAGCCGGGATACGCATTAGCTCTTAGGAATCTTATTTAAGTGAGCAGCAGACTTTGCATACTTGTTTCTTGCATTCGTTTAATTAGGTTTCAAACGATTAGGGATTTTACAGAAATTTAAAATATTCTAGAATGGAAACTGAATGGACTTTTCATTTTAACGAACAACTTAGAAATTGTGATTTTAGGATCAAATTTTGCTACCAGATATTATTAGGTTGGTAGTATATGTATAACATTCTTTTTCTTAATGTATAATTACATGAAAGAAGAAACTTGCAATAGTATGTCGAGTATTATAACTAGACTGCGGATTTTATGCATTTATGGCAATTCTAAGGTTGCAAAAAATCTGCAATATTATTAATATACGCTAAAATATACAAAATATCAAAAATATAACTCATGTTAGAGTGCTTAGAAAATTAAACATACTGTTATTCAAGTTCCCATTCTTTATTCGTGCTTATCAAAATTTTATTTTGCATAAAAATCCGCAGTCTAATTATAACAATATTTGTGCGAACGTTATTAATCCTTTCCTTTCCTTAAATTTAAATTTGGAATTTACCGTCGTAAAAGCAGCAGAAAATATAAATTTGGTATTGGCAAAAATGCATGCAAATTTGAACACATTTTATGTCCGATTTATAAACAAGATTTGAAACTGATGATTTTTCGTCGGAAAACAAATCACGAAGCAAGTATTATCTAAAAAAAATAGTAAATCACAGAATAAATGCTTAAATTTCTATTAAATGTGGATCTCATCTTTCTATGAGTCAAGTTTCATTAATCTTCAAGCGATTACTCATATGACTGGAGTTGTACTATGAAGAGCAATGCGATTGCTAATTCGCGAATACTGCATTGCAGTGCATTCGCCTTGCATCCAAGGATAATGATCGCAATTTAGGAAGAGCTTTTCGATAAACCTATAGAACATGTAACGTCGAACATCATCAATTTCGTGATTTTAGGATTCTATTTTCGTGATCGAAGGGTGATATAGAAGCGTGTACAGGGGAGATAAGGGCGCGCCCGCCAATAACAGAATATCGCTTACTGCAGTTCTCCATCGCGCCCCTTGCCCGACTTCCCATGGGATTACGTCCCCTAAGCTACATTTACATATACAGACAGAGTGCTGCTCCAACTACCGGCCAGTAGAAGGAAAAGAATTCAATAAAAGAAGAGCGCCCGTCCATTGTCTCAAGGTTCTAAGCTCGATGGGTCGAGATCATGAGCCCCAGACTATGAACAAGAGGGTGGCACAGGGTGAAAGGTGTATATATTTTGCGAAGAGGCGGCTTCTCGAAGTTGTATGGCTGAATCGGGATTTGATTATCGCGTCGGGAGAAAATATTGCGAAAATAACGTTTAAAAGTGACTTGATTTGGAAAAATTCACCCAGATGGCAGATTCAGTTAGCGAAGTCGATATAATATTAAAACCAGTTTTTAACGAAGATTGTTTATGTAGAATATTTTTTTAAGAACCTGGATGAAGTGAGAATGTGTTTAAATTGTTCGAAAAATAATGTTTGGAAGAAATGAGAGAAAAATTACATTATTTCGTGCCTCGCACCATCTTCAATTTCATCAAGTTTCCTTTCCAATAAGGACAAAAAATTTGTGAAGAATATGATCCTAGGTGAATATGAGTCCTTGGTTATTCATATCGATTTCCCATATGCCATCGATCCGAACCTGTTTCATTCCCCCCAGTGACAGTTTTCTAATTAAAATTTCCTCCCCGTTCCTTTCTTTCAAACAATACTCCAGTTATCCACCGAAGGGCTGATAGGTGAACGAACCAGTGCAGAAAGGAAACAATAAAATTCCATCGACTGGGTCGTCGAGATGATACATCGATACCTCAAAGCCGTATTAGGTTCTGTCAGAGACCAATTTTAGTCCGTCAAGCGAGACAGTCGATTTTAATTTGACTGTCATCCCACTTTCCTACTTCCCAGACCCAACATCGTAACAAGTGTCACTGTAGAAAGTTGAACTGAAACTGAATTTCGAATACCATATAATCAATTTTTATAAAGTCACAATACATATTTAATTACAGAAACGATAACTACATTAAATTCTTTCCATCAAATTTTCTACTGTGAACCACAAAGTAAGGATTGTGAAAATTCGAGACGAAAAATATTAAAAGTACCGTTGCTCAAGTACAACCAAACACAGTTTACAACGCATAAATCCGCAGAAGAAATAATACCGCGGAGCTCGTGTAAGGGAGATTAAGAGGGGCGAACCTTCCTCCATGTTAAAAGCCATCGAAGGAATAATTTAAGTGAGCGAGGGATTATTTCTGGTAGGTACATCGCTTCTCTCCAGAATCTGTAGGATCATAACAAATGGCCCGAAGCACCCTAGTGGAAATAAAGAACGCTGGAGGTGTTGTTGCTCGTTGTCAAAGTAACAACCCATGGCGGCGGAAAGGAAGAACGAAGTTAAAACCATACCAAACGTCGAGAAAAACTGAGAGGAATCGGGAAGGAAGCGGATACAAAACGATACAAAACTAAAGTAGAAGAAACGAAGACAGCGGCGGCGACGGTGAAGAAAGTACGACAGCAGTAGAAGAGGGAAAATGGAATCAGAAAAGGAAGGTCGACGGAAAGAAAAATAGCGCTAAGGGGGTGTCGAGTGCGTATCCTGAAATACGACCACCATTGGAAACTTACCCTAAATAAATATCCCCTACTTATTCTTTCACGCGCTTTATCCCTGACAAATAGTAGTTTGGAGTAGGCGTCAGAAGTTGATGCAAAACAATCTCGAATCGTGCGTCAAGGCATTAATAATTAAGCCATTTAATTTGTTCTGCTCTTACGAAATTGTGTTTCCGATGCGAAACCCAATAGCAGTTGAGGGAAAGATGATACCATACCATCAGACACCCTGTACGAAATTAATCAATACTAAGGTGTCCAAATTAATTCTGGTATACGGATCCTGTCAGTTGCAGTGTACAGTATTATCCCGATATAAGAACAATCTTAGAGTGTTGACTCAAAAAACGACGCCTGAGTTTGAGTCAAAGAAAAGATTTCTCCATCCTTATCACCTTCTTCATCGCGTTTCGCTGCGGCCGAGATCGAACATGACTCAAAGAAGGCCTGTACTCGGTTCTGAAACCCAGCCGTTCTTCGAGTTAATACTGTACTTCCAGCTTTCAAAAAATAATTTAACAGAAATCCAATTTGCACAAAGTACGTGTAACGTAATTTGACGCAATGGAAACAAAATTACTCACGGAAGTAATTATTTGAACGGTACACAAGAGCCTAAGGAAAAGAAAGTAAAAATGAAAAAAAAAAACTCGTTATCACGTAGGTACTGAGGAAGCAATTTGACTGAAAAAACAATCCATCATGTTTTACCCGGTGAAGCAAGAAAAAAAACCAATACCCAAGAGACTAATGCATCCAACGCGTACTATCAAAACGCAACACCTTCTCTTGAACCCCCAACGCAGCCACCTGTCGTGGCTACGAGTTAAAACGCGCCCTAAGCGAAGCGTTCGCTTAAGCCGAACTTATCAGTCGCGGCACGCAAGCATTCGTGACTTCGCGAGCAGTCTCATGCAAATTTGGTCGCGCGCTAACAGCAATCGGCGAAGAGAAGGGAAAGGAAAAAGAGAGAAATGGCCTATCGTTCGAATAAAGCCGCCCTCGGATCGAAGCCGCCTCTTTTGCTCGATGTTCGCGGCGGTGGCGCTAAGCCGCAAAATAAAACCCATCTCACGAGCGAGCTCGTTCATCTTGAGAACGACTCTTGAGCTCGGAAAGACCTAAGAAGCCTTGTGAACCGGGTCCGTCTCTAGATCTCGTTTGAAGAAAACCTAACGAACTGGGCAAAGTCCATTGATTCGATGCAAGCTCGTTGGAATAGAAAATTAGGGGATGCGGGAAGCTTTGGACCGCTCGGCATGACTAACTCACAGAACGATACACGATTTTTAGATCTGGACTATAGAAATCGGTTTGAATGTGTAATAAATTCACGTCGTTTTATAGGTTATTTTTAAATTATTTTCGGAGTTGAGTTTATTGTGTGTAGAAATGAATTTTTTTAACACTAGTCTGAAAGAGAAGTTAACCTTAACAAATCTGAAAAAAATTCTG
Source organism: Perdita meconis (assembly GCA_030770465.2). Taxonomy (NCBI): domain Eukaryota; kingdom Metazoa; phylum Arthropoda; class Insecta; order Hymenoptera; family Andrenidae; genus Perdita; species Perdita meconis. The sequence goes on from JASKOS020000002.1 coordinate 23,726,642, forward strand.
TTATATTTATTAAAGTCTGCAGTTTAATGTATAAGCGATAGTTAAGGGAAATGATTAAACCTTTTTGCAATAAAAATGAAAATATCAAAGGAGAATCAGAATACAAATAGACTCCGTTTAACGCTCAGAATCTTTACTAAAGGAAAAAGCTTTAAACGAAACAACGTTAAATGAGGTAATATTAACACAGTAAATAGGGATAGGGAAATCTGGCAAACAAGAATAAACAAATTTCACTTTAATTTTAAACTACTTTTATATTGTCGCCTAGAATTCAGCGACTTGTTATGTTGACGAAGAGATAAACCTTGTAAATAATTTTGAATTTAACCTAATGTAAACTGAAAATTATGTATCAGTCATGTACATGTAAGTATATTATATTTAAGGGTTTAAACCAACGAATAATAAATAAATATCTGCCGTTTTTCTGGCTGTTGTTTTAATGTAAAAATAATTTTAGAAAAGTTCCTCGTTGTTACCTCAATGTAGCTTAAGGATTTGCATACACCTAGAAACATAAAAAACTGAACTCTTTCTGTATTTACTTATTTACGTTTCTTTACATATAAATAATTGGAATAATAAAAAATTATAATATACGTATTAAAGCTTATAACTTAAGAAATATTTTCCGTAAAAACAAATTACGATATTTCGTTTTGTTTGCTGCATAAGAAATATTAAACTATGCATGATCGTCGTCTAAAGCAAGGAAACTGTTCTATTCCTTTTAGGTAATATAGAAATTATTTATAATTGTTCTTATATAACAGATTATAATCCAATACTGCATAATTCAGCAATAAATAAAAATTAAAACAAACCCATAAAAAAATATTACACAATAATTTAATTCTAAGTCCATCTTTAATCCTGAGCGTATTGTACATATTCTAGCACTTAATATTTAAAAAAAGATGATAGTTAAATTTATGCCGACGTATGGTTTACTTTAGTAAATTACTTTAGGAAAAATTGGTATTACAATGAGAAAGGGGAGTAAATAATTGTTCGGTACTGTTTGCAATTAGAAGGTAGAGTCGTTGACGACGTAAGAATGACCGCTGCCGTGAAAGCCCAAACATTTGGACAGACAGCCGGGAACGAGAATAAACTCGTTGTCGGAAGATCACCGGGTAAATCTACAAAACGTCAGGGTACAAATTGAAAACACTTTGTGCTTTCTGTTCGGCGGATGTAACGGATGCCGCGTCTTTTCGGACATTCTCTTGGTGGCCAGCTGGCCGGCTTGAATTGCTCGATTTTTCAGGAAGTCTATTTACCTTCCATCCGTGACTTCGATCGACGGTGCTCGACCCTCGGTGACCCCATCTTGGCCCCTTAGATGACCGGAATTTAATAAAAATGTCCGCGATAATCGGACGGGGCTGAGAACTCACGAAAGGAAAAAAAAACGACTCCTTTATTTTTTTCGTACCTATAAAAACAAGTAGCATAAGCGGAAGATTAACGGAGATCAATACCATAAGAGGTTCTCTGTTTTTCCCCTATCGATAGTGTATTAATTTTCACAGCAATTTAGATATGAAATGTCCAAAAAATAAATCTTTCGATTCTATTCACGAATTTATTCGTTGTTTTTATACAGTTACTGTAGAATTTCGAACAATCTTTTAATTTTTTAACTGTTTTCAATTTTTAATCATAAGATAGTTAGATTACAATTTCATACCAATTTGTTAAATATGAATAATTTTTCTATCAAGAGGGTGCAATTAATTTTTATTGTAATGTTAAGGTTGATATTCTAGGTTCTACTATGCTTCACACGAATCAGAAATCTCGAGAATTTGACATGAATCGTTTCGGAATTCTTCGTCCTCTCATTAATCCAATCTTATACGACATACAGCCAAGCGTTAAAAATATTTTACGCGAGTGTGCAGTATTTTAGCTCTACCGGAAAAACGAGCGCGTGCGTGTACCGTCGTATAAAGTCACCCCAAGTTTCCTTTTTCTTCCTTTTGCGCTCCAGGACACGGCAAGAGGAATGCAGACCATAAAATGTAATGAAATTTCTCGTGCCTGCTTTGGCCGCTTAAACGGTGTCTGCTACACGATAAAGGAATCAATAAAAAAGAGCGGATGTATGCACTCTGGTTTTTTGCTAAAAGCGTATGGTCATTTTTTTCAACCACCGTTTGCTTATGGGCATAATTGCATTATTCCATTGAAAAAAGTATCTCCTATTTTATGAAGCAATTAAAAGAGTGTTTAAAAACGGTGCGGACAAGCAAATGGCGAATACGGTTTTTTCATAGAGAAAACATCTCTCTGTCGAATGCGTCAAAAGCCATAAATTCAGGGTGGTAGAGAGTGGATCACTCGAAGACATTTTTAATTCGCACCGCCCCCGGCGTGGCTTTTGTTCTAGTATTTAGTTCCGGCCAGTTTGCGAGCATCCGTGGAACGGTCAACCCCTCGTGTGTTCAGCCCCTAAACCACCCTCGAATCGTCTACAAGCTATGCGCTGTCTGTGTGAATGTATGCAGCTGTACAGTGCGTATCAAAAATCACTCAGCCTCGATTCAATCGCCATCAGCTCTCTCTGCGAAACTATTCTCCCTTTCGGCGTATTTCAAGCTTGAAACGAGTTCGAAAATATACGTTTTGGAAGGACATTATAATACATTTTAAATAATAAAGTGAGGAAGTTCTTTCCAATAACAATAAAGATGTTTGTACAAGCTTAATGCATACAAACTTAATTTATAATGAGAACATCAACAGAAAAAACTTTTATTAGCACATTGATTTTACAGCTATTTTATTAAGAAATTTAAAAACTAATCACTTTAGGTCGTTTCGTTCTTTAAAGCAACTAATAATTTGGAATTATTTCAATCTAATATGAAAATATCCCGACAAATGTAATCACAGTAGATTGCAGGCATTCTATTACATATAATTTTTTTTACGAATTATTATTTAATGGTGTTTTCATAAATTAGTGATTTTTGTCCGTTTCAGTTTTGTCAGCCTATTATCAAACCATGGATAAGTTTAAATTCAATTTCATTCAAGGTATGAAATAGCCAGCCTGTTCTCCAGAACTTAACCAAATTGAAAAAATGTGGGGAATATTAGATCGAGTTTATGCAGAAAATCGACAATATGACAATGTAAAGGAGCTTTGAACAGCAATTTTTTCAAAACGGCAAAAGCTTGATAATAACCTATTAAATCCATTAATAAAATTAATGAAGAAAGACTGTTTGAATTGACAGAAGCCCAAAGAAATCATGTACATTAATAATATTCTGGTAATAAAGTTTAATTAATATTAAGTTTGTGTTTTTATTGTTTTTCATTATGTGCGTTATAAATCTGCGGCAAAAGGAATCTGTGTCACATTTTCAAAGAATTTGATTTTATGCCATGACTGAGATCTAGAAATTAAAATTGATATTTTTATCTCTGATCAGAGATAAATAACAGTGTATTTATACAAATCTTGTTTTCTTAAAAAGAATTAAGATTACTAAATTAAGCTTGTAGAAATATCTTTATTTATGAATATGAATATGAATATGAATACGGGGTTATGAATATGAAATGGAGTGTAAAATTTTCTTCACCTCTTGCAAGCGTTTCAAAACGGATTGTATATTATAATCGAAGTTCGTAATCTTACGGCTGTAAACTTTAAACAAGTTAAATTTTGTAGGGAAATAATGTCAAATGGTTTAAAATACTTGCCATCGAGTCGCAATTCTAAGTTCTTCCTCGACATTGTCTGCAGCGCGTTGAATTGTGGCATTTGAAAACGTAGCACGTGGTGTAGCGTGTAGCAGAACGAGAAAATTCGCGAAGTCCTTGGTTCTTCAAAACGGGTTACAGTATTACGAATCGTTATATGAGTTGAGGCATTTCTCACTAGAAAATATCTAAGGTACGCTCTTTGCATCGCAATAAAATTGCACAATTTTCGTTCGCTCGTTTAAACTAAGTCTCTACATAATAAATTTCCAAACTCTAAAGCTTTAGAATCAAAGAAAGAGCGAAGTAAAACAGGTTTGAAAAAATGATCTTACTTTTTAAAATAATATATAACTTTTAACCCACCCTGTGTAAAAGTTAAAGTAGGTTAATAAACCTAAATACTATATCAGCCACTTGTCGCTTTAAACCCCCTTCGCATGCAACAGACTTATAAAATTCAGATTAAAGGAAAGCAAAACACCGACGTGATATTTAGAGACCTCGGGGAATAAGATTCCTTATCGACGCCGAGAAATCGAATTTTATTTTTAGGAATCCTTCGTGCCTGTGGCGCTGTGCATTATCAAGCCGTAAACAGTTATCAAATTCAGGGAAACACTTAAATCGCGTGACATACTGGCTTGAGGCACACCCAGCAGACGCTCGTTCGCCGACGGGGGTGGAAAATGAAATCACGGCGCGGCGGCACGTACGCGGGACAGTCGGATTAAAGATTAAAGGATTTGAAGGAAACGAAAAAGCTGGAAGTCTTTCGTTAACGATACCGAAGGAAATCCTCGCGTGTGGCTATTATCGTTGGATACGGTCCTCTTTTCCAATTTTCTTAATCGAAAGTTTTCAAAATGGCTAATTAGAGCGAAACGACACGCTCGTTCTGGATATAAGGGAATACAATTGTTGCCATTCTTGGAACTGTAATCTTCGTCGTTTTAAGCGAAGAATAAGTATTTTTATCTACTATTTGTACTAGGAAGTAGTACTTTAAAAGACAGAATTCGAAAGTCTTTAGTACTGGTACTTTTTACATTTTCACGCTTTTTTTTGTAGAAGATAAAATATTAATTAAGTTCCACGATTCTTAAATAGTTTTTAGTAGTTTAATACACAATTTTTTTTAGAAAGAAGTTCATTAATATTCAGTGAAGAAATTAAGGAGTCATTTTAGTCAGAAATTTGAAAAAAATCGATTTTTGGTTTTCTTCATTTTTCGAAAGTACTATGTACAGAGAATATTCTCCCAAAATTTCAGATTTATCCGACTAAAATTAACAAAGTTACAGGCATTCAAAGCGTACGCCGCGCTCGTGCCTTTGGAGTAAGTATGTATATCGGTAGTATCGTTCCTTTCTACCTGCGTATACATATGAGTCGCTTATTATGGACTGTTAAAACATACCCTAAGAGGTGGAAAAGGTTCTGTACACTTATAATGGGTAAATCCAGAAAATTTTCGGGTCTCGGTAAAACGAAATCCGGAGACTTTTTCAGTATAACGCATTTTTCTCGAAACCATGTTTTCAAAATCGGCGACCACAATATCTCGAAAACTACTGCATCGATTGAATTCAAATTTTACAGGCTTATTATCGATAAGAAAAACTAGTCCTTGAACGAAGGATTTCTTTTTGCGATACATAGTTTTTTTTATTAATAAAAAATGAATGACATTTTCATCGAAAATCGTAACATTCACTTCAAACGCCCCCGCCATTGTGTTCCAAATGAATATTTCAAAAAACCCTTCGTTCAAGGACTAGATAATTTCATACACAAAATAAATCTTTTTCGTTTTTTGATTGTATATGACCCCAGTCTGAGCAAGAGTGGTCACCGCGCACCGCATTTTTTAAGAGGATCCCTAGTAAAATTACTATACTATTGTTATTTTTATATATGTTTTGTTACAAAAATTACAAAAAGTTCGTAAAGACATGCGCCTTCAAATACACAAATTGTTTTTTCTGTAAATGTTATACTTTTAGAAAAAAAAATTCCTAAAAACACGTTTTTTTCGGTCTCCTGACTAGACATGACCCCTTAACGATGTAAAAGAAATTGTCAGAAGTATCTGTTTCGCATAAAAGTTCAATAACAGGAGCTGGTGTAATAATTTTATGCGTTTATTCTCTGAAATAATTTCATTGGTTTGTGAATGTATACTATTATCGAATCAGAAGATCCTGCTATTAGATTAGAGATCCTTGTAGGTCCATCTACCCTGACACTATCATAGAAATAGCGCACACATATTGTTAGATTAGCCAGTGCGATTATATTGACGAATCGTGTAGCAATATCAGATAGAATCTATCGGATTTAGGGCTATTTTCTGATTCCAACAGAGCAGCTACAATCCACAAGTTGATGAATGCACACAGATACGAATTTTCATTTACTTCTATCTGAATTAGGTCCATGAATTTTTTGTTTCCACGAGTTAATTATGATTAGCTCGAGAATTCAATTTTATGAACAAGAAAAATGGTTTTAGGATCAGATAATTAAAATAATATTTTATATTACAGATATTGCTAAATTAGAGTTTTCATGAAACTTAAGAATACAAAACGAAAAATATAAATACTGTAAATGTTCGTTAAAAACTATAAGTTGGTTCCAGTTTTTTTTATTAAAACAGAGATATTGCTACAGGTCTATTTTATAAAAATTAAGTATTTTATACATTTTATCAATGAACTTCCTTTTAAAATATTTTTTTGATAAATTATCAGAACCAGTTAAAACGTTTCAGCAAGAGATTTTACCTCGCTTTATACTATACTATATTTTACCATTTTGAATCTGATGTAGATTTGTTGCTAATGAACTTTTTACACAAATTTTATGGTAGATTAATATTTCATAAATTACCTCTACCAATGAAAAGTATTATTGTAAAATAAAGTTAACTTAAAATGAAATATCACTCCAGAATTTTTCCGCTATTATCATGTTCTAGATTTATCATTAACGCTCTTCGCCAATATTACAATTGACTTTACATGCAATCATAGCTAGCGATACAATCCACGAGCTACTAATTTTGCATTGCAAAACAACAAAAAACTGCCCCTTTGATTATTTAAACATCGAAGAACATCATGAAATATCCTTCCGCACGAAAGGAGGGACCACGACCCTTAAAACGAACACCGAAGGAAACTATTGAAGCGACGAGGAAAAAAGTCGAACAACGCCAAGAAAGCGGACGAAACGGGAGAACAATCCGAAACGACGTCCGCGGAGCAACCCCAAAGGGGTGAGACGAAATCCCCGAGAGCATATCCCGACAAGAGTAAAACCACGCGACGTTGGAACATAATTGGCCGTAGAATTAGCAAAGGGGTCTCTCCTTGTTCCCGTCTTGCGTGCGGTGGACCGTCGAGAGAACCAACTTCCATCGTCGTTCCACCCCCGTCAGATCTCCCCCCGTACCGTGTCGCCGCCGGAGGAGCACGGAAATTTCGAAAACGAGGAGAATGGAAATGGACACGCAGCCAGCCACTGGCCTCGGTCTAAATGGTTTAGCGAATTACGCCAAGGCTGAGATTGGATTTGACTTTCGTGGCGGACGAGAGACCAGCCGTAGCTGGACCACGTGGCGGCGGGGAGCGAGGGACGTCGGATATCAGGAAAATGGGGTAAAAGAGTTTTCGACTTTCGAGCTTAGCCAATTTGCCAAAATGTCCAGTGTCCCTAGGTGAAACGGGTTCAGCGTGTGATGGGGGTTCGCGCGAGGTAACACGCAGTAGAAAAGGTGTTCATTTATATTGCGGTTGATTCGACAAGATCGTGCAAGTTTTTCTAGTCGATGACCTTTGTGGTTCTGCCTTAATTACTTGTAGTTGAACATTATTTTGTAGGCAATGGAACTTTAAATGCTTTCGTAAAGAATTTTAGAGTAATGTATGGGGATGGCTTTGTTTTACAAATTAGATATTCAAGAGTTTAACCTTTTTCGGGCCGAATTTGTGACCTGGAATGAGAAAGGGGTGACCCATTGTTTGAAAAATCGATTTTAGGGTTTCTATTGTTTCCGGCGGAACAAAGTACCTCGTTTTCACTGGAATTTATCGTCCAGTACTATTTTAGGAAAACAATATACGTACAATGTACAAAGATAGGACAGGAAAATAAAATGATGTTTACCTTAAGGTGGATTTCGGTGGAACTATCAACCATCCCGACTGCACACAGCGTCCAACACATACAACACACAAATATAGAAAACAAATTCAGTAGATAACATGTATATTGGAAAGCGTTGTATGTATTGGCTGTCGCCTACAGTCGTGACGCTGGCAGTATTACGGAAAACCTACCTTTACAAAGCTTTTTCCCGGAAATTTGTTGTGGACACTAACAAGGAAACATCCCGATCAAATACAAGAAAATAGGCTAAAAAAATTCCAGCTATTCGGCAAGATCAGAGACTCTGCACCACCCAATGTAATGACTATGTATAATGAAAGAAATAATCTTTCATTATACATAGTACCTAAAATAGAATCATTTTAGGCTAAAAAGTAAAAGATTCAAAGACTTTAAGATTTCATATTGTAAAGATACCAAGTTACAGTTTTAGAGATTTTCAGAGTTAAAATGGAAGATTTAAAGGTTTAAAGCTTGAGATTTGAAAATTTTAAGTTTTAGGGGCATTTTAAAGTTAAAATTAGAAGTTTAAAGATTCAAAGTTGTAAATTTGAAGGTTTGGAGCAGGAAAATTCGGAGATTTCAAGATTTTTCGGAGACACAATTCAAGATTTGAAAATTTCAAGTTGAAAAGTTAAGATTAAGGATTGAAAGTATAGTTAGTTTTTAAGTTTCTTCTTCCAGATTTTCTATGCTTGTTTAAACCATGTTCGCTCAAATAATACATTTTATTTCAATTTTTCAACAATTTCTAAAAACTTCAAATTTCAGATCTACGGATTTTTTAAAAGTATCATAGCAGCTAATATTGTACAGATCATTTTGACAGTGTTCAAGGTTTCTAACAATAGTGAAATTTACTTGATATCGCGACTCCCCTATTCGGAATGTTTCTGTATAAATCCTTTTTTGATTCTACATACACTGTTAAATTTTTCTAAACTTTTTATTCTAAATACATTAAATACGTCAGTGCATTTATTAAATTGAAAATAGAACAAATATTTCTTCGATTAGGTTTATTTCATGCAAAATCCCTGAACCATGTAATCGAATTTCAATATTTACCCATTGAATATTCATGTATCATAATTAAATTTTAATAACTAAAGAGGTTAAACAATGATCTATAAATGATTTTAACTTAACTTTGCACTTTATATTTCAAACTAAATACAAAGTGTTCATTAAATATCGGTATGATTAACCCATAGAATATTTCTTTCCCTACGAAAACATGAAAATACAGGGTGCGCCAGATAAATTGCTACAATTTTAAATTGTATGCTCATTGCTTTTATTTCACAGAAGTTATGAATCCTTAAACGCAAAGAGCTCGAAATGTATTTTTACATGAGAAAAAAATTAAAGTGTGCGACATCGTTCTAGAGCTTGGAATTTACAGGAGCACGGTGGTTGAACTTCGAACAATTGCTTGTTACAAGGAACTTGGTGATACTATTTACTACAGTGCAGAAAATTTTAATTCCGGACATGCATCAAAGCTAAAGGACAGATTTTTTAATTTAATTAAACATAGTTCCTTTGTAATAGTTTAAGCTCTCTTTTTCTTTTTATTTGATGAAAAAACACCAAAATTCCAGTAAAACTATGATAAAGAAACTATTGTAGCAATTTATCTGTCGCACTCTGTATCTATATTCTTCAAATAATTTTCCAAAAACTTTTGGATTTGAAATACTGATGTCAGAAAGTGACTGCTTGATGAGCATTCAATAGCAGGAAAAAATGAAAGTCGCCGAAAAATATGGGATCGCATTTCTTCTGACATCCGAGATTCGAAGCAGATCAGGGTGTCATCCATAAGACGCGGGCGAAGGGTCTCGCGGCAAATATCCTTAAATTGCGTGCAAATATCTCCTGTATCGGATCTTCAGGTGGATTTTCGGGTTTGGGGTGTTTATCCGCAGGAGGCAGACCGAAATAGAAACGGCGAGAATATCGGAGGGTCCCGACCACTGTAATGCCTTTCGATTTCTCGCGTGTAAACATTATTCCCCGCTGAGCTTTCGCGTTTCACATTACAGGACGCAAAAACCGTATTTTCTTGCTCTGTTATTAATCAAAGCACGTTCCGCGACAGCCATAAATTCTGAGAAAGACGTAGAACACTTGAAATAATTAGAGGATCGCATTCTGTAATTACTATCACTCGTCACTTGGAAATCTGGTTAATATTTTCAAAGCTTCAAAGAGATTGCAACCGAGGAAAAGAAATTCATTAACGCGTAAAATTAATTACAGGTAAACCTCTGCGTTAGTTGGATAAAATAAAGTAATTTAACCTGAGCGCTTATTGCTCTCAGAAATAATTTTATTTTGTTGAAGCTGGAGCAAATAATTTATCTTCGAACTCACCTTTCAATTTTAATCGTCAATAAAAATTTATCTCAAGTATAATTTTCAGTCACATTGGTCCCAGTGTTCGAAATAAGAATAAAGCAAAGTAAAAATACGAATTTAGAGAGTACATTAAAGTCGCTTCTTCGATTAAACTTGCGAACCGTAAACTGGAAGAGAGAAAAGCAAAGTACAAAAAGCAGACGAATAAACACAGAACCGTGAAGATTTTTTGCAGGTTTCCTCTTCCGCGCGATTCAGCGGAGTTGTGTGAACGGATGTAAACGCTTTTACGAACGCCACGAAATCTCGCGAAAAACGGCGCATGCTGGCAAACCGCGCAATAATTATTACGGGCCTAGAGGGGGCTTAATGAAATAACTTGGTAACCTCGAGCGCGCGCTCGTATCGAGCCCCGAGAGTCGGCGACTCCGTCATTGCCGTCTGTTTGACCAAACGCGGGAATCAGCCCTGGCTTGCTAAATCGCGTTCCACGATACGTTGTAACGAGGGGGAGGGCGCCTCTTCCTCCGCCGGAGGAGCGGAGGATCGCTAATGAATCCGCTGCGTACCCTCGACGCGGGGACCAACCCGTGCGCTCGGTTATTCGAGCATCCGGCTGCATAAAGTAATTTTCGAACCGGTAATGCTGATAAAAATGCAAGAACGCGCCCTGATGCTTTATATTCCGTTTCCACGGCACGAAAAGGATGAGAACTGTAAATGGAAACTGTTTGCTTTGGTGTGCCCACGGACCGTCCAAGTGGCAGGGGAACGAGGCATATGAATCACATGCGATTGCGGTGATAACGGGTGTGTGTAATCTACCAGGTTTGACAATTAAATTTCGGGACTGAGGGTATTATATGAAGGCATGGGAGCATCGGGCTCATGTTAGCCAAACGAGATATATTACGCGAAAATATTATCTTGTTTGTTCGAAGAGATGGAACGAAGGCTTTGTGTTGGGGAGACAAAACTGATGCATGTTGCGTTGTAGAATAGAGATTAATGTGGAGATAGTATAGAGACTTCGTTGTTTAATTAGGCTGGATGTTTGTTAATTGGACTGTACAAGAATTCCTTTAAAAAGGGAATTATGGGAGATCAAGGTTTTAACACTTTGAAGAATGGAAGCAATTATGTGTGTAAGTAATTTACTATTCTTTGCTAAAAAAAAAAAAAGGAAATTAATGTCTGCATCAAGCTTGATGTTTCAATCAGGTAGGAAGTTGATAGATCTTCAAAAGTAGTGACATCTCAGTATTTAAAAATTTTTAAATTAGTATGTCAAAAAAATGACAAAATTAGGGATTTGAAAGTTTGAAGCTAAACATTTGAAGAGTAAAAATAGTAAATTTCTCAAATTTCAATTTAAAGATATGAAGATTAACGTTGAAAGAGTTGAACTTAGAGATATACAAAATTAAAGTTGAAGATTTCAGAATATTTAATTCCGAATTCCAAGGCTTGAAACAGAAGATTATTTAAAAGTTGAAGATAGAGATTTGAAGGTCTGAAGCAAAAAATTTAAAAAATTGAAATTGAACATTCCAAGATTTCGGATTAGACATTTGCAAATTTTTAATGTTGAAAATAGACACGATGGTTTGGAGTTGGAGATTTGAAAAATTTAGATTCGAGATTTGAAAGATTTCAAGTTGTAGGTTTAAACATTTTTAGAGTTAGAATTGAAAAATGAAGGGTTCAAAGTTAGAGATTAAAAAATATGAAGCTTGAGGTTCAAGAAATTGAAATTGAAGAATTACTCAAATTAATACACAGAAGAACCTCGATTATCCTCTATTTTCACTTTTCCGAGATTTCAATTATTTAATGCACTAGGTTTAAGAATGGAGTAGGACTTCGAGTAAAACTTGAACTATGGTTTCATCATAATATAGTAACTATTAGCATCTTCCTGTCACTAATATTGAGTCGGATAATCGAGGTTGTACTGTACAACACAATATCTATTGTGCATAGCATACTATATTTCATATTGCATACATCATATTTCAAAATTAATGTGTCTAAAACGAAGCCTCATCGTCACATAAAAAAAAAAAAGTGTTATACATTAATACATTTTATAAATATTCTTCCTTACTGTTGTACTTAAAATCACGAATACAAAAATTTAGTTAAATTAAAAACTTCTAAAAAATTGTATTCCTCAGGGTACTTAAAAATGCATTACTAAAACATTACCACTCTAAAATACTTAACAATTAAACCTACGACTTCCAAATATTAAACACAAAGAACACGAAATTTCCGTCTCGAAATCTCCAGGAAACTGCCACTACATTAACAAAACGTTTGAAATAGCTATTTCCTACTTTCGACAAAAATCGTACAGTAAAGAAGGCAACGGGGGACCACGTTCAAGCCATAACTATTTACGGTAAACTCTTTCTCCCTCGACGGTGCCCTAAGAATCCTCTTTTTGGTATTCATGGAAACTCCCGCAACACGTGTTCCCGTCGCCAGACCGGGTTAAATCCTGGTCGGGCGCGGGAGAGGAAGTCTGCACCTCGATGTTGCTGCTTTTTCAGCGTTTTTCTCGGCAAAGGCAAACATCGCGTCGCAAAGGGAGGCACGCCGAAACGCAAACGTTTGGATGCTCTAGCCTCTCAGGTGTCTGCGGAGGACCACGACCGCTCCTCCTCTTCCCTTCCCACGATCGCGCACGACTACGGATTCCCGTCGGTCGTCACCCTCTCGGCGGCATCCCTCTCTGTGCACCCTTCGGAGACCGCTCCGAACGGCAATCATTTGCATATCTGCCGGTCGAACGTACGCGCGCGTTCCGCAAAGGGCAGCCAAATTCTATTATCGAACTCCGGTATGCGGACCGAACGGAGGGGCTGACCAATTGAAAAGGAATAAGAAAAACGTGAATGCCGAGGATTATGGAAGGAGTTTGAGGCGCGGCCCCGCCTGTCACAGCGAAGAATTCGTCTTTTGATAAGGGGGACAGGGCTTTTGATGCGGGGCCAAGGTGAATTGGCAGGGTAGTGTTTTGGAATTGTGAACACAGAGTTCATTTTGGAACCCATTTGGAGGTCTTTTTGACTTTTGGTATACTTTTTCTTGTAGAAGATAGAAGCTTGGAAATGTTAACCCTTTGCACTCCTCAGTCGAATGTAACTCGACATCAGTTTTTATCACAGGAACTCCTACATCGAACCATACTCGACATTTTTAAATTGCTAGTTTAAATATGCATTATATTTATAATACATATTATATTCTTTCGGATTATAAAAGCGGTTATGTTTATTCCTTTGTCCCCTATTATGGAACAGATACATCTGACGAACTGATTCATCCAGAGCTTCAGTTCACTAACAGAATTGTAGTACAATTGTAGTAAAATTTAGTGGAAAGTATACCTGAGACTTAGGGATATCATATTTTTACTGACAGGTTTTACACCAGTCCTGCATTGATAACAGAGTTGAGCAAAAAGGGATGCTTCCTCACGGAAACGATAATGAAAAGAAAAAACAAAAATGTAGTGCTAGCATGGAGGGATAAAAGAATAATAACTATGGTTAGTACAAATTTGTGATCTACATCCCATAATGTCTCTATTTAGAACAGCAAGATGGTATAAAAGAAATAGAACAATCAGAAATAATCATACATTATAACAAATACATGGGTAGCGTCGATGTGGTGAACCAATACACATCTTATTGTGTTTTACGTCGAACGCTCAAGTGGTGGAGGAAATATTTTTTTTGGGAATTTGAAATTTCTTTGGTAAACGCGTAAATCTTGCATAAAGAAAAAACTAAAAATGAACGAAGAAAACCTATGACCCACAAAAGATTTCGAGAAAGCATTTTGTTGGGACTTATTGATGATTTTCGTGTTCTAAACATGAAATTAGGAAAGCCTGGGACAAATGACGTAAACGATCGTTTAGACTTTTAGATGGAAAGCCTCATTTCATTTTCTTGGAAGGAAAACACAAGGATTGTGCAGTTTGTTCAAACGGAAAAATACCTGGACAAACAAGAGAAATCAATTATTTTTGTGAAACGTGTGAAAGAAAACCAGATTTGCACCGTGGAAATTGTTTCAACGATATCACAACCCTTAAAAATTACAAGATGTAAGAAAAATTTAGATGAAACTGCTTTTTATATGTATTTGGGTTTTCCTTTATTTATTGAAATTGTCTTATTTTGAGTTAACAAAATGTAGAAGTTCCACAACAAAGCATATAAATTACAACAAAGTTTGAGAGTTATTTAATATTATTAGTAAAAAAAATTGTTTAAAATAAATACCAGTCAAGGAATTGTTCTTTGAAGTAAATTTCAAACAAAACACTTAAAATATTAGGGAATTATTGGTAACAAAATTGAAAAAATAATTCGGAGTGTAAAGAGTTTTAATGAAAAAATTTTTAATTGATTACAGCGTTTCCAATTTCAATGTTTAGTTACCAGATGTAAAAATAGTCTTTTGGTTTCAGGGAAATCTCCTTCGACAACAATATTTAATTAGAGAATTCGCAAAGTTCTGAATTTAATTTTCTGGAACCAATTTGCGGAAAAAAGTATGGACAGTTCATGTATTTACTCATTTGTAATTAAAGTGAGAAAGATACAACAGTTCTGTGAATATTTTATTCATTTTCTATGAATTTCATTCCATTCCATGAGCTTCCAAGTGTATCACATGTAAAGCATATTTCAGAAATATAGATTGCAGCTGATTTAATAAATAATTAATGAGGAGGGAAGCGAAGCGAAGAAGCCGAAGAATGATTGAAAGAAGTGGGAACGATGATGAACAATAAAAATGCATATCAACGACGAGATAAGAAAATATAGCATCTCTGGAATATGAATCTCGGATTCGTTCTGAATATCTGATGGCGTGGAGAGAGAACATCTCAAAGGGCTCATAATTGCATTCAAATATTACCTCGACTTCTAAGTAACAAGTTACCGACTGTCTAACGCAATTAAAACTTTCTTCTCGCCAAGATCTCTCGACCGTTTCATTTCTTCGGCCCGTCATTTACAGCCTGCGACCCATCGTCGGACGTAATCGACTGCACCGCATAATTAAAAAGAAGTTATTAAGTACGGCGTTGTGTAGCCGGTCTGAAAGTAGGTGGCACAAATGCGAAAAAGGATTCTCAATATTTACTCGCGACGAACTATTGAAACTACAAGATAATTTGAAAAATGTTAGAATTGAAATTACTAGTTGCTAAATATTAAATATCACACTTAAAGGTCGTTAAAAGCTATTTATCAAGGGTCAAACAATCTCAACGTGAAGATTATAGAGTATTACATAACGGAATCTGACAGTAATTAATTTGTGTTCAATTACTATTGGAATTTATAATTAATGAAATATAGACGCGTGAGCAATTACTAGTCGATTAATTACCAAAATCCATTACCGATTATATTTTCATTATAATGCATTTTACATAACCGCTGCGTAAAGCACTAAAATTTTAATTTCGGAAAAATGTATGTACGAAATTTCTGATTCGTCGGCCGCGTTTAGAACTTGGCGCAAACTTTGCCCATTCGCCTCGCCAAAAGACTGGCGTTGCTTCGAATTCGAAGCGGGCGGAACTCCACGCCAACTGTCAAAATCCGTTCAACTCTTCACAAAAGCCCAGAAATTGTGCTCGGGAACGCAGGATTCGCGCACACACGCCGAGATAAAGCGCGATCGTCTCGAGGAAAAAACTTCCTTCCGGCAACTCTGCACGAGAGAACGTCGAAAATATCCTTCCTGTTTCGTCCTCCGAATATTTGACAAAAAACCGCGCAAGAAACCCTCGAGGGAAATAAAAACGGGTTCGGTTTGTACCTCTGCTTCTTCAATAAAATTGCAATAAATAACGAGAAAAACAGGTCGATAAAATGTTCGCGCAATCACTTTAATATCTCTTAAAATGAAGAATTCTTTACTTAAAAAAGCAAAGCAACTTTTGAAAGAAATATTTTAACCCTGCTACGATCTTCTTAAAAATCCAATTGATTCGAAGTTTAATTCTCAGCAAAACGTTATAAGTGTGGACAATGTAATTTTTATAGAATGTTAAGAAACATCAAGTGTAAATATTAGTACTAATTTTTTTGATACTTCTTTCAAATTGAAACAGTTATTTGAAGAAATAAAATGCATGATTGGGCCTAAAAAAAACACAAAGACCGTAGCAGGGTTAAAATTATTGTAATATTAAAATTATAAATGAAAGGTAGAATATTGTATGGCAACGGTGAAGAACCGATGGTGCGCATTTGGAACGTACGAAAATTTTGCTAGCACATTAACGATTTGTAAGCATATTATATTTTTATATACATGGGATGTTTGAGAGATGTAATTAAAAAAAATACAGAAGAAGAAATAATTAAAACTTGAAATGCCATTTCTAAGCTTTTGCTTTATTTAAAACGACTAACAACAATGGCTATATTATCACTTTTCTCCTCTACATATGCCTGTGAATCACTATTTTCAGAAATGAATTTTATAAAAGATAGTTTAAAAAATAGAATGATTAACGAATCTAGTTCGGCATGCGTACCACTAAAAGTGACGAAATATGAACCTGACATAAATCATTTGGCATCCAATATGAAACAGCAAAAATCTCATTTAATAAATAAGTGGTATTGGTTTTATATGCAATAATATTTATATCATTAATCAGTTTATTTTCATAAAATTTAATATTTTTAATTTTGTCTGAATAAAATTCTGTAATAATTAATTTGATATCAGTTTTTTCTCCTATTAAAAACTGTCTGACATGTTAGAAGCTCGATAAATATTATTTGTAAATTTTTTTCGCGCTCATAAAAAAAGATTCGCCGCTGTTGTATGGTATTTCTCCCACTTTGAACAAAATTATGTACACTCTTTCCAACCATCCGCGTGGAATTGTAGTGGATCAGACTATATGGTATTATAAAAAAGTCTCCAAATTTAGGTGTGTAACATTACAAAGAAAAAAATTGGGCAGCTCTTATTAAAACCCTCTACACAATGACATAAGCATTCTTCATCCCCAGAACGAGTATAATAGAGCCTCAAAGAACGGATGCCTTCGATACGCCCTACAGGTAGAAAATCGCATCGATCCGCGTGCCTTCAGAGATTGTTGCCATTTCATGAATGAAACGTGCGAACGGCGGAGCAAGTAATCTCCCAGTTAATCAAAAGAAGTGTCCGACAATAGTGGCGTTACCCGCGACGACAGAGGCCGAGGAGGCGAGCTTATAAGCGGTTACGTCGGCTGAGCGCCGTCCCCGCAGATGGCACGGAATTAAATGCATCCCCGAAACGCGGCGAAGTATTCATCCAATCCTGGAAGAGTCTTCGGCAAGTCCTTTGTCTCTTCGCAGAAAAGGATCGAAAGGAGGATGATGCCAGTGCCAGCCAACCTCTATAGTCGCGCTCCTCGACAAGAGAGAGAGAGAGAGAGACGAGTGCTTACTTTCGCTCTAGGATTGCGAGCCCGGGCCTAATGAGGAAATACACTTTCGCTACGACGTGACAAAAGGGCCGGTACGCATAGTGTCAGCAACGTCAGCAGCGAGTCAGGTTCATTCCTCAAATGAGAATTCCCGTCCCCCTCGGCCACGGCCTCGACGCTCGCGAAAAGACCTCGGTTCGAGCACGCACACGTGAAAGGGAACGCCGACACCCCACGGCGTTCGCCCGATACCCACACCGAGAATTCGTTTAGACCACCCTCGTCGAAACGACGACGCCGTTTACGCGTGACCTGCGACCTTCTACCCTTGAATTTTTCAACGAATTTCATCTTTTTATTTTAATGTCGAGAGATCGACTGTTTCTTCGAGACGGCGCTACATCGCCGTGAAATTACTGGAAAATGATTGGTGCGAGGACGAGATGCAGGCAAGACTTCAAGGCTATGAAGTTTTAAATGTTTGGCTTGGGCCTTCTGAATGGAAACAACGATCCGTGCTCACGTAATCTTTTTCCACTAATGCGAAATTTCATTTGCAGCAGGGAAGACCGAAACTAGTTGATTAACTTTGAACATTTTTTATATTTCTCAACGAACCGTTGATATTTTGTTAACTTGTTATAAAGGGTGAACTACGAAGCATGATCAGCTTAGATTATTCTGCTGTTAGCGGTTTGATCGGAAGTTTTTTTTAGCTAAAATAACATGGTTCAAGGATAGCTTTAAGATGATTGTACCACACTTTTTGTCAACCCTTTTTCCCACAGTTATCAAGGTCACCTCCAGTTTTTTATAGGTAAATCTAAAATTTTTTTACACCCATCGTTGTGATGCTTGCCGAATTCGTTTCAGTATCTCCTAAAATATGGGTGTAACAAAATTGTAGCTTTACCTATAAAAAAAAATGAAGGTGACCTTGATAACTGTGTAAAAAAGGGTTGACGAAAAATTTGGTACGATAATTTTAAAACTCTTCTTGAACCATGTTATTTTAGCTAAAAAAGCTTCCGATCCAACCGCTAATAGCTGAATAACCTAAGCACGCTTGGTGGTCCACTCTGTATAATAAAAGATTTACGCAATTCCTTAGGTTTGCAGGCTTAATTTTGAAAATAACTTTGATTGCGGCTACGTTGTACTTTTTATCACATTCATACTAGTGAAGGCATTATGTTAATAAACTCTGACTGGGAGTTTAGTTGACTCGACATTTGTTATTAATGCTCATAGAAACAAAAAACGATGTTAATGAAAATTAATTTGTTCATAGATGCTTGAATAATGTTTCTGGACAAATAGGTCTCGCGCAAATTTACTGTAAGAAATTGGAAAGGCCAACACTGCTTGATAGCCGCGCGTTGCAAAATAAATGGTGGAAAAGTTAGCAGAATTGAAGCGTAAAGTTTTCCTTCATCATTCTCCTGACCCGTCGCTCAAAGATTACCATTTTTTCGGGTCCCTACCTAGATACCTTTTCGACAAGCAAACTATTTCAAAAAGAAGACATTCTAAAAATTGCATTCGACTAATTTATGGCCTCTTCTTCTTTAATTAATTCTTCATTAATGCAGATTATTTTGATTGAGGAAATGTGTTTTAAATTTGATAAATAAGAGTTTAATACGAAGATTCGAAAACGGTATTTTCATTTGCAATAACTTAATGGAATGTTTAGAGGGAATTAGTCAACTAACCTCATTGGTCAATTGGCCCCAGTTTCCGCTACTCGTAAATGAATGGACTTCTAAGGTGTAACAATTCTTTTAAACTATTAAGGCAATTTTCTAGAGCAACAATCGAGAATAAAAATAGTGATGTTATATTTTTAAATAATTCGAATAAATACGTTCCTTTGGGAATAAATGGTGAAACAAAGATATTAATAGTTGTCCCAGAATTTAAAAAAATTTTTGAAAGTCTAAATGAATAAAAAATTACATGCAAAAAATGCAAATGTGTAGTAATATTTCTTTCCAGATTTATCTCTTCTATTGGAACGAAATATTTACCAAGAAAGTGTGATATATTAAAGGGTTCTGACTGTGGTACATTAAAAGGGAAGCTCCACAATTAGCACAGTTATGCCATGGCACATTTATGCCATGCTCCTTAAAGTTTCTTGCCTTCTGGTCGATGCTACTTGGCTAGCTCGTCTAGAAAGCTTCTTTTTACCATTAGCACGAAGCCTCGGCTCGGACTAAAGTGAAGAAACGTAAGTAGCTTTCCTTCTTGGAAATGTAAATGGCTTCCTTGCCGAACGAAGTCTCTCGCAAATTAAACAGTTTCACTTTCTAAAAAGTTATTTTTCTGAACTTCGCGTCTCCTGCATAATCAATGAATCTGCGTCTGGCAATGCGTTATTGCAAACTTCATGGCAATGCGAGACCATCATAATGCACAAGGTATTATATAATGCCACGCTGATTGCAGAGGATTTCTTCGTGCCACTTCTTTTCTCGTTTATTCTTGTGAATTTGTTATGCATATCGTTTTCACTATGAAATGCATAGATACATGATTTATTGTATGTTAGACTAAATTATAAATAAATTCTACTTTCTAAAATAAAATTTATTCAATAGAAGGTGCTATAGTTAAATGAAATTT
This sequence comes from Perdita meconis, assembly GCA_030770465.2. Taxonomy (NCBI): domain Eukaryota; kingdom Metazoa; phylum Arthropoda; class Insecta; order Hymenoptera; family Andrenidae; genus Perdita; species Perdita meconis. The sequence goes on from JASKOS020000002.1 coordinate 23,747,004, forward strand.
AAAATTACTGAAGACTAAACAATTTTCTAATAATTTAAAGGTGAGAGTTCCTATACGCGTCTTACGCTGTGGCCAGACGCAATGACCAAACACACACAAGGCTTTTTAATGTACACGAGATCCATTGCATTTGTTTTTACGATGTGTGTGTTTGATGTTGTATCCAGCTGCAAATCAGACACTTATAGGAAATCCGACTATTAAAATTTATCCCCAACAACAACTCACCTTTTCCTTATGTTCGAGAATATTATATATTTATATATACTAATATATTAATATATATTTATGCGTTTATTGCAATATGTATGAGGAATATCGATAGGCTCTGCGCGACGAAACTTTCCGAATATTTTAACAATTCCGGATAAAAATATTTTTCATTTTTGTAACTGCGATTCCCTCAACACTTAGTAAAAATTCAGTAATAAAAGGAACGTTTTAAGGAAAAGATGTCGTAGTTGCATTAACAAAAGATGAAGTAGAAAAGCTCAAGTAGAACAAGAAAAGGAAAGTCAAGTCCACAGAACTTCTCCTCAAGAAGAAGCTTTCGTGATTTCGCCGAATTCGAAACATCGCAGCCAACAGTCACAGAAATGATAACGAGGAGGGAACACACCGTTTATCTTCTTTCTTTTTATGCGAGCCGCATAAAGGCAGACGCCGCATGGAAACCGTAGATAGGCATTACGAAATAAAGAAAAGGGAAAGGCGCGTAGAAAGGTATAATGTAAATGGGAGGGTGACGCGAGCAAGGGGTCTCGTAAGACGAGCTTCCTCTTTGCTCTTTCTTTCCTGTTTCACTGACAGCACCAACCTGCCGCCTCATCTTCCGCGGATTCCCGCCAGTGCTTTCTGCGCGAATGAAAGTCCTGCCCGAAATGAATCCTTCGCGAGTGTCCTTTCTTCCAGGCAACGTCAGATTCCGCCTCTCTCATTCTTCGGTTTCTTTTCTTTTCTTTTTCTTGAACGACCATTGTATTCCGTCTGACCAGACACACAAACCAGATCGTGCTTGCTGGCGTTGCTCTATTATTGTTCGCGTGACGGATTGTATCCGTCTATTTATTAAATTCTCGCTACACTCCGGTTTTTACTCCTTCGGGAAAAGAAGAGGCAATTTTGGAGGAACGAGCGTTCAATTGCTTCGCTTGTCTGACAAATGCTTCCGGAAGAGTAATGTAACAGCTTGTCATTTTTTGCTAATCTCTTGTCTCGGTGGCTGAGTACAAGGACACTGTGATCGTGTGTTTTCTAGATTGATACGCCCATTGTTGAACTCGTGATGATCACGAATTTGTTTCGAGAAAATATGTGCAGTTTATCTATTTCAATTTTGAACACATTTGTGCTTGCGTATTTAATATTAAGGAAACAGTTCAAATGAAAAGAAAGATATAATACAAATTCATTTCGACCAATGGCTGGTCTGAATAACTAAAACTAATACCAGATTACAGTTGACCCTTGAACAATGCGAGTTTGTTAAATAAATAGAATAAATAACAGAAGTATGTGGATAAGTGTAAATATAGCAACACTATTTTTCCTAACAGTTACCTCTCTTTAATTCACTTTATTATCCCTAATAAATACAATTAGTATGTGAGATTAACCCTTTAAAGTCGTGATAATTGAGGGAGTTAGTAAAATACTATTTGTTCGCGATACAAGGTAACAATATCACAGTTACTTTACTTATTGGATTAACAAGATCGTAATGTTTATTTTAGCGAAGAAATTGCTTACGAAAAACGTTCCTATCTTGAATTATAGGGGTTGGAAGCTTAAATGTTTATGACAGCTTTTTCAAAAATGGTTGAGTTTTGATATGACCCAAGTCATATAGAAGTTTTTGTCTGCGTTTACATGATTTATCACCCCTTCAAAGCTTTGTACTACTATCATAAACACCCTGTAGACAAGTGAAATATTTTATCTTCCGTATATTATTTTAATTTTACATCAGACCAACCTCTAATATTTTAAAAGTCTCTCTTATTCTAAGATTTTTCTAAAATATTTAAAATTTTCAATGTTTTACTCATATATATGTACATATATGCAAAAATAGAAACCGTTTTCAGAGTGTAGTATATATTTTAGCCGATTGTAATATTTAGGTATGTTTAAAGCTCAGAGTTTATTACATTATAAACATTTTTAAAGTATAGTGTGGGCCACTCGAAGTCATCTCATTCTTTAAGTACGTAATATAAGTAGAAACAGAAAGATACAGTCAGCCACAGAGTAAGAATTCAAAGAGACTTAGAGTTGGTAACTTTTAATGAATAATCGTTTCATGAAAAAAATGTAATGAAATTCTGTCGCATTTACGGTTAAAAGCAAACTATTCGAGCGGATGAATAAAAGTCTTAATTGAAGAATTATCTGAGAATCATAAAATGAAAAATATGGAGTACACTAATTGTACAGAATATAAAAATTCATAGAAGTAGACAACAACAGTAGAAAAGCTTAAAATTGATCGGACTGCAATAGTGCCAAGTGATTACGTACTTATGAAATCCCACCATGTCCCTACCTTTCAGTTTCTCGGACAAATCTTCGAGGAAGAAGAGCGACGCACATCTCCACGTCCATTTAACAAAAAAACTTCGACACGGTCTCATCATCTCCCGTACTCGAGAATCTCGGAAGATTTCTCACGAAGGACGCAGAGTGGACTTCGGACACGCCATGGGGCCATATAAGGAGTCCTTATATCCACGAAACTCTTTCTCCAGCTACGTTTCTTTCCTTCGCAAGCAATTTTCTAGGTTCTTTTATACCGTGCGAGAATTGGATTACGCGAGGAAGAAAAGTTGCTTGTAGAACAAACAAAGGTGGGGGAATGAAAGGAGGAGAGTCGTAAAAAAGTCTCGATAGCCTGAAAAGTTTAGCCTGCGTGTTCTACATTCGCGGCAGTGAATAATGAAAGTTGTAACGTACCTTTCGATCACACGCCACTGTCAGCGAGCGATAGAAAGATATGGAGTGATGGTTCTTGTTTGCAGCATATTTATGAGGACGATGCGATATTGATATTAGAAGTGTTACAATATCAAAACTACGGTTTATCGTCTGATCATCTGTAGCAAAAATAGAATAATAGGACTTCGATTATCCAGCTAAATGTCGGAGTTAAACTTAAAACAAATCTTGGTGAAGTATTTTTTTATTTTTAATATAAATCTTATTAAAGTGTTGTTCAACTTTTACTAGAGATTGTAATGTATTCTTATGTATTCTCATTTATATTCTTACTAATTGAAGCCCTACTTAATCTTCCCTACTTAATAAGTACTTAAAACCGTGAAATAGTCAATTATTTTTAATTCGAATATTGAAAATTTTGAATCATTCCAAATAATCTTCAATAAGAGAATTTCAAAAATTTCCTAGCAAGTTGATATGACAAAACTATTACTCATGCAGTTAAGAAGAATATATGAATGCAAAAAATGCAATACAAAAACAAAGGATTTCGCTTCAATAAAGCAGAAGTCCACTTTGCCCTTCCAATCCACGTTATTAGCCCCCTTTCGCGCTTTCACCCTTCGCAGTCTCGCCGCTCCAAACAATCAGCGGAAAAATTATCTACCAGTCGCAGGAGAATCGAAACAAAAGAAGAGAACGGAGGCTATCGAATTTTCGACCAGCAAGATTCACCGAGGAGCTCGGTATAGCGTGTAATTGAAAGATTAAAAGGATAAGTGCTTTCGTATGCTTCTTCGCAAATCCCATCCTCCTCCCACACCCCGTTGCTGGTTGCCGTCGCGATTATCAATGACGAGCGGAGCGCTGCTGACCCCTCGCGGCTCTGCCACTCGAATTTCGAGATTATCGATCATCCGAAAAGTTTTCGCGGCAGCTCCTTTGTCGACGGAATAATTAACCGCGCGGTATATTAGGTAAGAGCTCGAACGAGATTGATGCGTTGAAAGGTTTCGGCCGGAATCGTTTCCATGGGAATAATTGAGGGCTCGACGAGGGTGAACGGGGGGAGAAAGACAGCTACCGGGGAGATTTAAAACACTTTCTTAGGGACGAGCATCGTCCCCGTGTACCGTCCGCACGATTCCCAGAGGTTTTACGAGATTGGATCACGTCGGTTGTCACATATTCAACGACCGATATCGGGAATCTATCGATTTTTTATGAGCAACGACGCGGTGAGTGGCCGGGCCGCAGCCCGCGAATTGAATACTCAGTGGACTCTTTACTTACGATCTACGAATCGCCATCAAGTTGCTGCTTTGATTCATTACCTGCAACAGAAAAAAATAGCGCTGTTGTATTATAAGGAAATATTTGAAAATTTTTTTGAGTTAGGGGAGTGTTTCGCTTATAGCAAGCCACGTAAATATTTTCTCTATCTTTGAAAATCAAAAAAATGTTTGCAATCTAAATTAAAAGGTTCAAATAATAAATTATTTGTTTTTATAAATGCCATTTGCACGTTTTTTCAAGATCAATCGTGTTTTTTTTTTTATATAATATACAATTGTAGCTAGCACAATAAATTTAGACAGTTATACGGCGCGCCTCTACTCCGTTTCCAGGAAATAAATGATCAGAAAATGTGGAAATTTCTACTGATCTTCCCCAGAAAGAATTCAATTTGCTTAGTCGACATTCGTCAGCAAGAATTTTTATATACGTTCTTTATATGCAATATACTCTTAAATCAATTTGTCATATCAGCGTTAAAAACATATCAATAATAAAATAAATATTTCAATTTATAAGATAATTATCCGAAGAAGTGATTACATATTTGCAAACTATTACCTATAAGATCCTATTTCTAATAAAAATATCTGTACCATAAAGAAAAATATTAAAATGGCTTCAAGTTTCAAGGATATTCGTTTCAGAGTCCTGAATCTTTGATAAGGGTAAAAAATTTCGAATTCAAAGCATCACACCATTACGTAGAATGTAGAATATATTTGACCACGTACAGCGTGAACGTAGAAACACGCTGCTTGGACGTAAACATTTTACGACGAAGAAATCGATGGTCCAATGAAAGGAAAGCGAAGAGAATTTTGATACCAAATCGACACGGTAAAACTACAACAATCGAAACCCTTTAGTGCCCTCTTGTAATAATAGATACGAGTATCTACTTTATACGGGTGGAATGTCAAGGACAGCTTGAGGAATACGACCCCCGTGGACTCGCTTGTTTGGAACCCCTTTTGATCCCCTTTGTTCATTGATAGACAAAATTTGTCAGTGACTCTCTTGTCTAATGTCAGCAACTGCAATGACTAGGGTTCGATCAAACGAGATACAGATAAACATTATTAACCTCAATATTTGCAATACCGTAAACCGGGGTTATTTGGCGCTGCGAGATATCTTTGCACCTAAACTCGAAGAAGATTTATTCTACTTCCACCTAATTATATGTAATAATATACCTAAATACAGTCATAAATTGATTGACATCCTTCAAAACAAAAATATAAGAGTATTTAACCTTTCTGTATGATAGTTCATAAAAATGTTATTTATGTATGCTGAAAAATTGTGTATTTGTACCTGTAAAGAATTTCATTAGCTAAGTCACAATTTCAATGGTTTTTAAATTCATTTAATTATCAATTCTAATAGTTAGTTTTTCTTTAAAATTATTATGTTTATATGCGATAAATTTAGACGTTTATAAGCAGTTCATAATACCAAACTTGTGGTAGTGCAAAGTATCCTACCTACTGGATTAACTTTGCACCAAAACAGAATAATGTATGAATACACATTAAATAAACCATTTCATGCAAATTATGATTTACATTTTAGCTTTATCTGAGATCAAAAAATAAAATGTGAATGATTCCAGTATTTTTTAACTCTTTAAATACGAATTTTTATTATATAGCGTACAAAAATCTGAAAAATTCGTGCGAAGTAACCCCGGTTCACATAGTGATCCTCCAGAGAGTGATCGGACAATGTGTTAATGCTTTTCTATTGGTCGACACCATGTTGATCTAAACCGGAAACAGAGAGAGCAAGTAGACAAGAAGTAGAAAAAGAAACAAATACGTTTTGCACCATGAACATAGTAACTTATCTATGGTTTGCATCCATTTGTATGTGCAGGATTTTTATATGTGCGCATTGTCCGATCACTCACTGGAGGATCACTAGGTTCACGGTACTGAATGTTATGACAAAGGAAAGAAAAATTTAGTAGATTTACATTCTCGCAGTTTAAAAGTAGAGCAAAATTAATAGTTAATACTTTCTATTCTAAAATATCTGATATATTACCACTACATGTTATAATTTCTCTTATAAACAGATTATTTTAATTATATATTTCAACATTACTGTAATCTTTAGTCTCATCTAAACAACAGTTAGATGACATGTATGCACGGTTAGGAATTCTACTATAAAGAAGTTTTGAGAATATAGAAATGCAAAGAGGATCTTTGACCCACGTCAACTGTCGAAATCCAGTACTCGATTTTGTTTGCCCTCACGAGGGATTCGAGTCCTCGCTCGGGGATGACTCATGCTCTTCCTGTCTGTTTTTAACCCGCCGCGACGTCGGAGGCACCGGGGTGTCGCGAGGGGCTGGAGTTTAATCTAACAACCCCTGGTTCACTTTGCATGGCCAGGGACGGGCCCGGCCTCCCGTGGAGAGCTGCCCGCAAGGGGTGCGCTACCCCTGACCGTCCCAGAGTCGAAACGCCGCGATAACCTCGGACGAACTTCTGGTATGAATAACGTTTGCCATGAATTATCATTACTCGGCACGAGCGCCCACGCGACTTATGTCGATTCGAGGGTGGGATCTCCCAAATCGAGATGATTACGAATCTGCGATGAAAGAGGCGCGAAGACGTTCTGATGCGAAGGGGAGCGAGGAGGTGCGATTTCGGGCGACGCTTTATTCAAATTAATGCTTTGGTTGCCGGCGATTAACGTGTAGCCGTTTCTTCTGAAGGGATCATAAATTTTTTTGAACAGTAGGCTGTATCTACGTTATGAATAATGGTATATGCACTGAATTATATTCAGTCAACTATTAGCTGTTCTGATTAATTTTAAGGGCTTTTTTCAAGAAAAACACATTTATTTTGGAGAGACGTTAAATCATATTTTATCTAAAACAGTTTCCAGCACTGGCTATAACTTTTCTTCCTTTTTTGACAATAATGAAAATATACAAAACTCAAACAGATGAATAACCAGACATTTGACATGTGTGCACGATAGATATGCAAGTAAGCACGAATAATATGTAATATTAGGTATTAACAGTACATTTTGCAGTTACTCTGGTTTATTATAGTTTAAAGTATAATAAATTACAAATATTTTCTCTAAATTCGACGGTGTTCATTGATGACGTTTGTGTCTAAAAATTAATTTGTACGTGGAAATGATCTCTCCATATCACAAGATGGAATTTGTGCGTAGTTAAATTTATTCCAGTAGTATTCTCGAATATTTATCGGTTGTTTTATGATTATGTTTCTTAAAATATTTGAAATTTTTATTTATTTAGTTGATCCCGCATTTTTTTTCTAAAGCTGTAGTTATTTTTTTTATTCTTTCATTGCAATCTCTAGGGATGTTTTTTAAATGATTAACCCTGATACGGTCTTCGAGTCTTTTTTTACCTATCACAGCATTTTATTTCCTTTAACAACTATTTCATTTTAAGCAGAAATGTAAGAAATTCCGTGTTAATATTTAAGTATCTTATTCCTTAACATAACATAGAATTCGTTCAATTCTGGATTTTTTAAAATATATTCAAAAACACTTTAATAAACACTAAAAACACTTTTACTTATTTATTTATTTATAGGGTTTTAACCCTTCAGAGTACAATTTTATAAGCAGTCATTTATAGGCGACAACGTTTTGTATAATCTACTTCTCAAAGATGTTTGAGAACTAAAGAAATCCAGCGAATCACGATACTCATTTATGTATGTCATGTACAATTATACGATTGATGCAGTTATATTGGCCTAATTGTAAGTCACCATGTGTATCTCTTGCAATAGTAAGATATTTTTCCTTCTGGATGACGTTGACATCATTAGGTTGAATTTGAATAATATATTAGAGCACATGACGACGCCATTAAGTATCTTATGTGCACATAAGTCAAACGAAATACTTTGATGTACTTATACACAATTCTCGATATTACTGAGGAAATTGTACTAAACTCTTTGAATTTGAAATATAAATTGTCACATAATCTAATGCTCAATGAACGACTCAAGGCTTATAGAAAATGTTTTATACGATCTATATTATTGGATACGTTTTTAAGTGTAAATACGCAAAGCATACGCATTATGCAACAAATGCAAAATAAGAAACATATTCTTAGTATCTCCTATTATAAATAAATCTCCTATTATAAATTTATATCTCGATCCCTATATCTGTTTCCTATAAAAATATGCATTTGCATAAACATCCGGAGTCTATTTATAACTGTAGCCCGCTATAGAGATCTTTCAAAACTAACCGAAACACTTAATGTATAATCTCTATTATTATTTGTGACAGTATCTCATTTTACATGCAATTTGTTCATACAGTCGGAATAAATTTTCATTCCGCGATTACATAAAGTTCTGTTTCACTTCTCAGTGCTATGAATATGCATTTTAAAGTCTTCTATTTTCAAGTTCGATTACTAAACTTCAGTAAGTTGTTCTAAACAGTAGCGTTGGATTTAGATTTCAGACCAACTACAAGTGGCTTCCTATTAATGACAGTTGCCCACGTTCACAATAAATCACTATTAAATTCTGAGAGTTAGAATATGTAACTATATATTCCCAACCCATTAATAGTCATTTCCACGGGTTTATTATTCACAGTGTTAATCAAAGTTAATCAAAGAGATTCGAGTAACGCGATTTATGACGATTGTGAAGGGTTCCGAAATATATTAGGCAGGTCGAACGATTTTACTGTGAATTAACGTAACGCGATTACTCGTTTCGCAATGACTCTAAAAGGGTTGAAATTAAGAAGCGGATCCGCGATAATCAAAGAAACAAAGGGAGCCCGCGACTTCCAGAGGGAGCCAGGTTTAATTTCATTTTAGGCAATTTGCGTCGGAGTAAACAAGCAAGTAGAAAGCCAGTGTACACTGTGCCGACACTTGCGTAGAATATTTAACAGTCGACGAGCTCATAGTCGCAGATACTTCACGTGTCTATCGATCGTGTAAGGTGCCAGTGTTAACGTAGCTCCTTGTCGTGAGGGTGTACCGGGGAATCAAATTCTAATGTAGTGGATATTAGAACAGCCTTGATGATAGGCAATACAATCTAACAGTCGCGTCACGTAAGAATTTCAATTTTAGATGCGTGTGCAATCTGTGTTGCGGTTCGCATCTGACTGAGGCGAATTTGATTTGGTTAGAGCTAAGTAAGCCGAGACGTAAATAGTCTTTGATTTGAATGCACGTTGAATTATTAATGTAGACAAAAATTATGATCAGGGAAATTTCATTTACTTGTCGTAAAGTATTATTAAATATTTTATATTTAAATAAATAGTTAAATGTTCTGAAAATAATTTTTCGACTGCCTGTAAAGACGAGAAAATACGGAGTTTAGTAGAAGTGCAAAGCACTTTGTCACGGATGAAATCGTTCCGCAGACATCCATTCTGACAATTTCTGCCAGTAACTTCGCAGTTCCCTCAAAAACTGAGAGATCCCCGGGCCCGCATTTGTCTAGAAAGATTTTGTCTCCGACGTTCCACCATACGATCTCATCTCGATTTCAGTCACGCGGCTGCGAGGATTCAACCGCGCGAATCGTGACGTCATATCCGGAAGATGGCTGGCAGGACGCGAAATCTCCCGGTCCTCGCACGGACGGAACTTTCGTTTGACTGTCTGCGGGGCGAACGCGTATTTGCATGTACGCCAGCGGCTACGAAGGTTAGAGGTTCCAGCTTGAAGGTATTCGACAGCCCGCATTGATTTCGTATCGCGTTCAACAGTAGAATTTTAAAACTTGAAGGGCCTCCTTCCCCCGTGCATGCGGGAACACGAACAAATGTGGAGAAAAGAATCGAGAGGATCGAGTGTCAGGGGGGAGAGAACGTCTTATTCGTAAAGCCATCCTCGCATTGCCCATCCTATCGTGTGTCGAGTTTTATTCGCTGAAATTAAGTGGGAACTGGCTGGAGTAGATATTGTGAGACAGTTTTGCGATGAAATTGTGTTTTCTTTATTTCAAGCACAATACTATCCAGGCACCTCAACAAACTCGACTTTAGAGTGCAGCCATTCGAGAGCTTTGCCTTTTAGTTTCTTTCCGATCGACATTCGCATGCGATTATCATAGAGTCCATACGTTCTCTGCAGCATTTTTAGTTGTTTTTTTCCAAACACTAAATGAATCTTCCGTCCCATTAAAGTCCCTAAGTTCGCTCAGCATTCTCACATCCACTTTATTCTGACTATTTCTACTCGCCGCTAAAACTGATGAATTTTGCAGGCACTTGTTTTCCCTGCGTGCAAGAAACTTAATGATTTGTTGTCTTTCTTATATTTATTATACCTGCGTAGAAGAAAAATAGAGAACTAATTGAAAAACTATATCTATAACTTGTCTGTGGAACGACGGGTAATGGATTTTCCACGTTAACCCGTTGAGTGCCCTAACGAAATATAGGGTTTTTGAAAAGCTATTTCGGAAATACAATTACAATATTGCATTATATTTAAAAAAAAAATAGAATAAATGTAGGGGAAGAGTGCTTAATTTGGAATATCATGAAGTCTCAATAAAATAAGGGATAAATTATATTGTTAATTCTATAAATAACTTCTCCATAAACAAGAGATAATTACAGTAAATTAAGCGTTAGTTAAAAATTAAGAATTAAAAAATAAATAGTTTTTTTCATAGTGATCAAATTTTTGTGTAGAACAAGGCAAATAATTACATATTTCAGTTAAAGTAACTTTAAAGCTGCTATTCTTCTATGTTTATTTTTCAGTATTCAAAATAATTTCATTATCAAATTTACTTCCATTCAGGTATGAATATTATTTTCCGAATGAAGTACGCAGGTTCCCAATATTTAGAACACATCGAGTGCATGCAAAATGAAAAACGTTTCACGTTAATCTTTTATGTCCATTTTGCGATGGGAATAATGAAAATAGGAATCATGGGGAAACCGGACACAATACATTAGTGGTTTTCGTTCAGAATTCAAGGACTGTGATGGATGAAACATTATACACGTGTCTACTATGTAGATTGTATTTATAAAAAATTACGAAAATGAAATTTTGTTCGTATTCATTCATTCATTCATTCATTCATTAGAGCTTTACAAGCAAATATTTATTTTCGATAATAAGAGTAAAATTTCTTAGACTCTCTATATTAAATACTATTGTCTTGAACGGCTGATTTCTGTTTTTGTTACTCTTTCCCCTTAATGCAAACTGCTTAAGATTTTCACGCATTTGACTTTTTAAGTATTAATATCTTTTTGTTCCTTTGATGTCGGTTTTAATAAAGCAAAATAAATATCAGTTATTTCCTACTAAGTTCTTAAAGTTAATAGTTCCATTTTAATATTTGTGCTATAATTAAATTGCAAATTTTTTTGCATTTATAGCAAACGTCGATGTGCGAAAGTCTAAAAGGATGTTTACAGATTTTTAAATATACAAAATATAAAAAATAAAGTACATATCACATTAAGAAACTTAAAAAATGAGACACACAATTATTCAAGCTTCTATTCGGTAATTTTATTAGTGAAAATGTGAATTTGAGTCTAGTTATAATAGTTTATATAGTTTCAACTTTAATTAATTCTATTTCACTTAAATTTCAAATTTGCAGAATATTTACATCCGTTAGATAAAAGTTCCACTTCTGCAAACTGACGTAGGCCATTAGAATCGTGGTAATCAGAATGTTAAAATTTTCATCACTTTAACTCTAAATATTAGTCCACATATTGAAAATTCGTATCATAGTGAATTTATAATTAGAAATTGAAGCATGTATAAAGAATCATCCAACTTATTACCACAAATATTTTCACCGATTCCTTGCACTATTATAATATGAAGAATGTAGGTTACAACAGATTGAGTCATGAATAAGTTCTGATGCATGTACAATGTATCTATCATTTCAAAAATTATCCACTTATTAATCATAAAAATAAATTTTACTAACGACTATGATCACAATCTCAATATTTCTTAAATTAAAATCTATTATAATACATTTCTTTGTTATATTATTTCTAATAAATTTTTCTTTCAAAAACAGAAAATATTCGTAACTGTATCTAACAGAACTAATAAAAGCTTTTTATTTAATTATATTCCACCTTATTGTTCGCAATAGATTCTCAAAAATTACCCCCTCATACAATTTTCTCAGTAGAACACCTTATATGTACTTATAAAGATCGTAACTCAACTAATATGATAATCATATCATAAACATCGTTCATCACTTTTCCTAAACCTCAATGACCATCAACGAACGCATTAAGTTCAAATAAACCTGCCCAGATTTTTTGATCATAAAGACTAATCCAACATTTCCCGTCAATCGACAAACCGTAATGCCTCTTCCTCACAATCGTCCGCGTTTTACGACGAGAAATTTGTCCACAGAACGAGCAGTTAAAAGCCGTAACCATCAGCCGGAGTTTCCCTTCCCCGCGGCAGCGTCACGTGTGAGGCTTTTACGAGGCTGAAAATAATTTTGTCCCTCGAATTTATCCCCCTTCCGGACCGGAGCGAGGAAGCTTTTAAAGCATTTTACGACATCGTTTCGGCGCGATCTCGATCTCGGAGCTCTCCCCGTTCGCGAGACAGCGGCTAATTAAGACTCGCCGCGGAGGAGGACGCACGGGCCGCGGTTACAGGGGCACCGGGGTGCTTCGCGAACTGCCACTCGACGGACTTGCGAGAATTTCATTTTCCAGATGCCGCGGCCGCAAACGCAGCGTAGAAATTATCGAGGCGTGCGGAGTCGAGTCGCGAGCGTCGCTTGCGTGCTCGATAACCGACGGAGAGAAGGAACGAGAGGGGAGGGGGAGAGAGGAGTCATCCTCGAGACAACGTACGACTAAAAGGCTTGCGCGCCACCCTTTGCCGTCTAACTCTCCGATCCCTTCGACGCTTGCCACCCACCGTGGACACGTGTAATGCCACATGGCACGTCGCTGTTAACGACGCACCAGCCAGAATGGCGATCGAAGTAGACGAAACAGGGTGGGCAGATGTTGCCACGTTCGCGGTAAATTACACCGTTCGTGTACGCACACGGTAATTAGTTCATAATTGAAACGGGGCCGCAGCCAACCCCGTCTGAGGGCCAAATAAACGTTCCTATGCACTCGACGCGCGATTGAAGATTTCTCTTGCGTCGAACGAGAGAGTCTGAGATGTTCCGGGAATCACAATCAGGCTGGCAATAGGGGCTCACCTGGTTTGAATTCAAGGGCAGAGAACGTATTTTGCAATATCGTTAATTGAAGTGATATCGGAAAGGAAAGTGGTGCACTAAAAAATTATTGTAGCAATGTTGTTTTTGAGTTTAATAAGCTACTGAACTCTAACCCTTTAAATACGAAGGTAATTTAAACTTGTCAAGTTCTTTTAAAATTCATTTGTCTATAACTGTAAACGGTTTACTTTTGAGTTCTGATGGTATAAAAAGTTTGTTCCTACATATTATAAATCACTGCACGCATCAGATCTCTATGTTAGCACCAAATACTTAATAAAGATTCGTTAGACTGAATGGGACTCTGACGTTCCAATAGGATTTAAAGGGTTATAGAACCTTTAAGGATGATTTTGGTGACTTATCTTAGTTATAATACATACACAGAGCATGCCATGTAAAGTGAATTTGTTTTCTCCAGTTAAATGGCACCCTAAAGTATACCATTTAACTCTGAGTACTTTGTTTCATAAAAATTATTTAGTATATTGGTCTTCAACAAAAGCTGTTACAAAAACTTTAAGCATTATAATGTCTTCTTTACAGAAATACGAAAGAAGTGTGTTTCATTTATTCAGTTTAGTACAATATTTATTAGATGGGTGTGGCGAATTCAATCCTTTAAAAAAATGTTTTTCAAACATAAAGTTAAAGAAAACGATTATTAAAATGTTAAAAGAAAAGGAAAAACAGATTACTTGCATAAAGCATTAATCTTCCGTTCAATTCAACTCTTAGAGAAAAAATGTGTGAAATTGGTTAAATGAATTTCAAATAAATTTTCTAATGATTGTGACCGAACCTAATGAACTAAAATCATCAAATTTAACATAGATCTTACTTTAAGTACTGTCATCAATAAACTGCGGACTTTTATGCAAATTAATGTTTTCACAGCTACAGAAAAAGAAATTAAATTTGAATAAAAATTGATCTTGTTTTTTAAATATTCTAAAACATACACAAGATTTAATATTTTATATATTTTTAGATCTATGCACATTCTGATATATTTTCGCATATTTAAAATTGTGATAAATGCATAAAAATCTGCAATTTACTATTCAATAATAGATCATAAAAAACATTTTCGCATAATCCAAAAAAATTCGATCTTAAAGGGTTAAAGTAAATCGGATAATGGGAGAAACTTTGGAACACATAAGTTTCTACCCCACTATTTATAAAATGTAGCGACAACTTATTGTTCAGATAACTGTTATCTCCCTGAATAAAGTTTACTTAAAGCATTTGTTTTCATTTTGTACGAGTAAAATGTTATGGCTGTTTTATTTCAGGCATTTCATTAAAAAGTATGTAAATTCATATCTACAGTAATTTTAGAGAAAACAAGTTGCAGCAGTTTATGTGCCTCACTGTGTGTATTCTACATGATAAGATATAATTCATGACACAATAAAAAAAGCTGCTGTAGAGGTTACTCGGAAATATTGAAATCAGGAAACAACATCCGAGATCCTTAAAGTATGCTCGTACATAATGTTATGCTACTTGGACTCTGCGTCTGACCAACACTTTCTATATCCACTTAGGACTCAATATGAATATCAATAATGACTAGACAGCGAATTTTATACATTTATGGCAATACCAAGTACGCAAAAAATCTACGAGGCTGTTATCAAATGCCAAAATATACAAAATATCAACAATATCAGTCAAATTAGAATGTTTACAATATTAAACATAAACTGTTTTTCAAGTTCCAATTCTTTATTTGTGCTTGTAAAAATTTTATTTTCCATAAAGATCCGCTGTCTAGTAATAACTGTGTAGAATTATTATGCAAATTGTCATTTTTAGATATACTGTGACCTGGCAGTTAACGAATCTTGTTACAATACAAATAAAAAACTAGAAATTGAATAATAGTGTGTCTAACTTTTTATTTGTTATGTTCTGTACCATTTATAATATAATTACCCAAAGATTCTTGAGACTATTAACTTTTACGCTCTCATAAGAAGGGTGAGTTATCCCCTACGGTTTCTACCATCTCACTATTCATCTCGTTTCGTACATAACGACATTATTTGTAAACTGTCTCATATAGCCAACAAATATTCAAACCAAATAAATTTTACGGTGGTTCTGTTTTAAATATCAAATCCAAACTAACACAGACTTTACGAAATGATTCTATTAGTCTATAATTTCAATACAACTACTCTATTATAATTGTATTCAATTATATTTCTATCAATGTATATTGTACATCTTCCCACTCATTATTGTGTTATAAGAAAAAAGGAATCCTCCCGTTAATTAAATAAATAATAATAATAATTTGGAATCTTTGAATATCCTTGTGATTTTTCATATTGAAGTTTCACGCAATGGATGAGAATCCACAATACAATAAAGACTGATGACTCAACTAAGTTTCAACTAAATTTTATTTTACACTAGTCTTAAAATTTCACAGTGATGCGTAGATTATTTACTCTTTCTACGCTGGCAATAAGTAAATAAGAAATTTAAAAAAGCAGACGACTGGCACTTTCCATGCAAATGATTCCTGCGTATTATCGAACAATCTTTACCCGCGACGATTTCTATCGTGACCACGTCAAAACGTTGAGTGTAGAATTTGTCATGCAGCTGTTTTGCCCTTCATACTCGATTTCCATGTAAAAATTGAGGAAAGGACGACGGGCGACGTCGCTCCCCACGTTCGAGCTTTCGACACATTTGTAATAACTTTCTCCCTAGCCTGATCCCCTCGGAACTTCCCGTTCAAAGGAAAGAAAATTTTCCCGACAGTTCGAGGAAAATTTTTCTGAAAAATATTTTTGCTGTTCCTCGTTTATTCTTCGAAATGAAACTTCATCGCCCTAAAACTGCGTAGAAACAACTTTTTCCTCAACTTTGTGGATATAACTTCCTTGAACTTCCACGTAAATCAAAACATAAAATGTTTACGTTTAAAAGAAACAGATCATACCTTCTCACCAGTTGCTACTTTTTAGGCAAGAAAACAACGGGGAAAATTCCTAAGAAACCTTTGCGCATTTAGGATCGATTAAGAATACAATGTAAATATTTTTTCTCGCGGAAAGAAAACGTCCCAGAAGCTGGTAAACTTTGCACAATGCCAGAATAATTTATCCCGCAAAAATCAACGGACAATTCGACGCAAACTCGTGGAAGCGAAGATGGTTTGGTATCTTCGTGGAAAATTTCATTATTCTCGGCTTGATGGAAAAAGTTTCTCGTCTCTGAGCGACTCCGCTCGATCGATACACAGATGGAACGCTGATAAGCGCGCGGATGAACCGATGCGTGCATTAATCGTCGAGAGCAGAGACTCGTTGAGAAGGAAGAAGGATTTCATAGACGCATTTGTAAAAATAAACGAGGACTTTGTGCTGTCCACGACCAGGCAGTCGATTAAATTTCATCGAGCCCACGCCACGATGCGATTATTTTCCCATCGTCGGCAAATATTTTGCTGTTGGAAGGAAATTCACAATCGTCGTCGATCCACGCTTACTGCACAATATCGCGAAACTGCTTTTAATCGCCTCTCCATCTCGCGTCGAATTCGCGGCAACCGAATTCGGCGATTAACCAAAGGGTGCAAGTCAGAATCGGATAACGGACAATGAGCGTAATTCCAGCGTGACCGAAAAGTGCGCAGTAATCCAATACAGAAACCTTGGCAATATGATTAGCGAAGGCAAACGGGGCGACGAATCGACAAATAGTTTTAACGCGTTTGCAAATGACATTACGACTCGCGTCGAACGTTTCCGCCTTAGTGCCCAGCACAAGTTCGCGAAGAAACAATCCGGAGGACAATCAAACAGTGTCGTAATTAACACCAACGTAAACACAGAGTAACAAGAAATTACGTCCGCGAGGATAGACACGCCCTCCGTCTTAACCTCCAATTTATATGCATCCTACTTCATCGTCGAGCTTTTTCACGACCCTCAGGAACGGATAATCAGAGAGCTCGCCCGAGCAAATTTGCTCGCCGAGGCTCAACGTAAGTAAACACTTCGAGAAGCTCCGTTAAATCCTCGGAATACACTCAAGGCAAGGGTGGAGGAGACAGATGATTTCCTCCCTTGAGAACAGTCACAATGCTTCGGAGCTATTGACCACTGTCAGTGGCAAGGTGTCACGCAACGAAGATTCATAAGATTACACGTGGTCCCTTCCGGTTTACCCTTTCGATCCCACTGTGTATTTACAGTGAAAATATACTGATCGTCACGTTTTGTAATAATAGAGTCGCAGCGGTGGTCCGATTGTTAGTTAACTCCTCTCCCTGTAATTTTTATCAGGGTAATTACATTATACTACAACGAGCAGGTTTAGGTAGCGATGTAGCTCGACTAGTCACCTCACCATGACTGAGAGAAAATTGTGCAGCTAACTGACAAGAGCAGAACATATCGAGTGGGCGCATGAAGAAAACACATTTTCAGAAATAGTTGCAGAATTTTTAGGCGTAGAATAGAAATTCTTTTTTAAAATGTGTTTTCTGAAAAGTTCTCGCCGCCTAAATCTGCTGATTATGATTTTGAAGTAAAAGAAAATACTACAAGAAATACGAAGTGAATAATAATGTCTCAAAAGCTGCAAGCATAGTTAATGTAAGACAATTAGTGATTTCAGGTTAAATATTAAAGATCTTAAATATCCATACTTTTTATTTTAAATTATAGTTTACATATGTATGTAAAATAAGAAAATTAGTTGTCATTTTGTAAATACAATTAACGAAGAAATGCTATTTCTCATATATTGTTTATACAAAAAATAAAAAAGTTTTTAAATAACATACAATTTAGAGAAAATTTCTGTTCTACACCTAAAAGTTATTCAAATATTTCTATGTGCCTACTCGATATGTTTCTTCGTCAGTCAACTCAATAGTTAGACAATCTTCTCCCAGTCAGCTGCAATCGCGATTTAAACCTGCTCGTTATGTATGTAATTACCCTTAGACTTCAATTTCAGACAGAAACAAGAAATAAATTATTATTAATTACAGAAGTCTAGAAAATTTTGCACTATAACTAATAACTACTCATACAAAATTTCTTTAACTGTTTCGTCGGCTTTAACCATGAAATATGAATTAATAGAATGAACAATAGTTGTTTACTATTTACTATCATTTATACAACTAAATATAATATTTATACTTTTTTTGTACTTTTTATGTTACTGCGATACGTTATAAATATTAGAAAATGTATTTTATTTTCGATATTTTATGTATTTTTGCATCTATGCACATCCTTATACATTTTGGACTCATTTAAAAGCACCATTAGTGAATTATTTCAGTATATATATAAAGTGTGATCTTTGCTCATTTACCAATAAAAAACTAATAGGTTACTTATTTGTACACTTAATAATTATGTAGTAAACGTAACTTATTTGTAAACCGACGTAATTTCATGAATAGCAACGAACACGTTTAAACAGTTTTTACCGAAAATTATACATCTCCTTTGAGTGAGATTATTATTTTAGGAATAATGAGTATTATGATTTATATTGATCAAGGTTGGCTGAAGTTATATTGGCAATTTCCTTGTCCCCTGTCTGAGGGTCTTCTTCAGTATCTATGCTAATCAATGTCCCTTTTTTCCCAAACTTTACAGAAGACAATACGAACACAAATACGATATACAAATGTATGAACAAGATATAAATGAAACTGTAAAGCAACACTGTAACAGAAAATTACAATTTCTTTGTATGTACACAACATATTTTCGTCCAATTTTTCTTCATGTCTTATCGTAACTCTAATTTTCGTCCGTTCTTATTAAAAGGTGACTCTATTATAGAAATTAATTTAAGCAGGGAAACAAGTACAAAATGATAACATAAAAAACGTTAGAATGTTGTTTAAAAATATTTCATAACAATAGATCAGAAGAAAAAACGCTTATGATGAAAAACGATGTCTAAAACTTTGTTGTCTCGAATCTAAAGAGTGTATTGATGAGTCATGAGTCACGCATTGTTAATCCGCTTACTCTGTTGCCCCATGCCTTTACGATCGTCGTTTACGCTTCTACTCGAGTCCACTGGAACCCCTTGACTTCAATTATGGACACTGGCCAATTGGAAAAGAGCTCGTCGGGATATGCCAGTCACTTTGCGTATGCACGACTACCCTATTGAGAAGGAACGAAAGGAGGGTTCCACCAGGAATGACGGTGGACGTATGTTTATGATGCTACTTGATTAGAATGGGGGACCAGTTGCTAATGATACGTCTGTTTGTATTACGAGAATGCCTTGCGTCATTTATTCGCGTTGCCACTCGGTCGTTTATTTAGTATTCAAAGTGAAGACAAGCTGTGGGATTACCAAATTCAGTAAAACTAGAATTACATTTGCATATAACAGGGTGCGAATTTTTATGCATTTGTGACGAAAGTAGATAGGCAAAAATATTTTCAAATTTCAGTTCGGTATGTGCGTCTACAAAAGAAACGAGTTTGCATAAATAACTGGAGTCTAGTTATAAACTCATTCTGAGAGAAAAAGCATCTTTGAAAAAAAGGTTTTTCTGTATACCACAAAAAAAAACTGTAGAATTTCAATTACAAAAGTAAAAACTAACGGCTCTTCGTCGAAATAGAAGTATACTTCGCATGAAGACTCGACAAAGGGAAATAATAAACTACGCGTCGCTGTTGGCTCGCCACTATGTTTCCTCTCGCACTCGCAAAACGAAGTAGATTATCCAAGCTGTTAGACGTTTAATCGATCGTCGTCAACAATAGAGCGACGGAACAAAAGAGACGTAGAGAGGGAAACGCGAGAGAAAGACGTGAATCGACAGGAAAGAGTGTACGTTTCTCCTGATCGACGGAGAAACAAACACCTGGGTGTTGCTCAAGGCTCCAGATTCATTGTGATGCGACGCGGGTTACGCGTTATGATAATAAGGGAGCCGAGAGGCTACGACATTAGCAAGATTGATAACGGATTGTTAAGGAAAGTGCTCGCCACCGTGATGGATGTTCCAACTTGGAAAAACGTCGGGTTTACTCAAGAATTGCTGCGATTCCCGTCCCAAACGCGTTTCCTTTCATTCGCGACGGAAATAGAGCTACTTCTACTTCGCCCTCTCGTTTATAAATTTCAATCGCCTGAGTCATTTGCCCGGGATACAAGCTACGAAGCAAATCGTTCTTTTTTTATCATTTTCTGCTGCTGATTTATTAAGTAACTTGCGTTTATCGTGCAAAAATTCGAAATATTTTTGAGTTAATTTAAAACTCCGTCGGCAGAGATTTTTCACTAACGCGACTGGCATAACGGGTCTCATTTTTTATTGTTATAGGCTTTCAAAAAGTTTGAAAAAAATTCTGTTATAAAAGTATCTAGTTTAGTGTAAAAGCGATAGTTAAGCGAAATTAAACCGTTTTGCAATAAAAGTGGAAATTATAAGGGAGAATCTGAATAATGAAATTTTCGTCTGAAACTAAGTAACCCGTTAAGCCGGTGAAGGGTTGAACGATATAAGAGACAAGACAGCGAAAAATGAAGAGGGTTAACAAATTCCAACAGCAACTTTTCTTTTTCCTTTACAGAATGTGACTGGCTTCCGCCTGGAAATAATCTTTCCTCTTCCGCCTTCGTTTTAAGTCAAAGTAACGCAATTACGAAGAAATTTTAACAAGATATACGGAACCTTAGCCACACTCGCTGCAGTTACATAGCATTCTTTATGTAACCCTTGCTCGCACGTATCTTCATATTTAGTCGCAAACACAATACTGTTTTACGTAATACTTCCTACACGTAAATGCGTTAAAAGCTTCTATTAAAAGTTAATCTTCGTAACTTGTGGAAGCCTCACAATTTCGAAACTTGCTAAAGAGCCTTGTATTATTTAGCGTCGAAATGAAGGGATGAATAAGAAACGGTTGATTCGTATAACGTACATTATTCGAAAGGAATTATTGCATTCGCTGCGTCCATTTAAACGAGCCGACAACAGGTCTGCAAATAAGCGAATTATTTAGATGTACAGGCGGACAACAGTGGAGTACAATACGTAGGGACAGGACAGCGGTTCTGCAGGATAAAAAGGGCTCGCGTGCGTGTCCGCGCAGCAATTACTGCTCTGAGCAATCAAGGGTCATTAAATTAACGCCACCCCAGCCTGATACGTGTGTGAATGCGCCTTAATTACAGAAACACGAGCAACGATTTGTCAGAATTCTGAATGGGCTTTCTAAATTTGTACAATGAAAGTTTAATTCGCCGTGAAATCATTTGTATGTCTAGACAAGCTGATGACAACTCTCGGTCGGAAGCTAACAAAAAATTGTGTCGCCCGACTTCAAATAACTGAGCAAAACTGATTTCGGTTTCAATCCACTGTGTCACACTTTTTATTTATTCTTTCGACAATATTATAATGTTATTTGCAAAATACAATAAAATTTGCAAAGTACGAAGCACTGAAACCATTTTTAGTGAAAAGAAAAACCAATATTAAAGCTAGGAAAGAAACTAACGGCGAAGGTACGGAAAAAATAGAAGAACAATGCACCGGTCTCTGCTTAATAGAGAAAACAGGGACAGTCGTATACAGCTATCATTTGAAAGACTCGAAAATGAAAGCTCGATGAATATCGGAGACAGGACGGTTGAAAAAATAGGCATTGCCGCGGGATTTTCGTAGAGGCTAATGAAAAAGAAAAGCGATTGCTAACGCGAGCGCGTCGATAATGTGAAAGCGTATCGGAGATTTCACACTGGCGTGAGCAAACAGGGAAAAGCGACGACAAAAAATCGGACGAGCATTAATCGTGGGAACGCGATCAATGTCGGCGATCGGTTTAATCTTTCCGCATTTTTCTCGTTCCGATCTGCACAGTGCCGCGTGTGCTGTTTCTGCCGTATGATTATTCGTCCATTTATCAGCTAGTAACGAGACTGATGTAGCATGTTTGGTTTTCAATAATCGAGCACTCTCATTTTGTTGAATACTGTGTACTAAATATGGTGAATATTCATTATGGAATGTGTTCAGTGATGAAAACATTAAATATTCAAATCGATAAATTGACTTAATTTGATTTAGAGACAAAGGATAAGAGAATGTTTGGAAAATTACCAAGTACGATGTTAAACAAGTGAATTTTATGTCAAGGATTTAATGTATTCTGCGTTAGAATAAAACCTCATTTGAATAGAGGCATCCGCACACAGGATAAATTGGCAGAGATATGCATATTTGGGGCGAATTAATCATGAAATAACGAAGGAATTTACGCGAAGCGTGAAGATACAGCTAATGGTAACTGTCGTTAACGTAAACTAGCATAATACCCATGATGTCTGATGAATACAAATCACGATGTTGCACGTGCACTGTATACCAGACGCGCATTAAAGATGTCAGCATCCTGCAATGCGTTTTGACGACTCTAACAAGCATTTACTCGAAAAACGCTTTGCAGTCTAATTCCAACCTTGAAGCAAACATGTTATGCCAAATGGAAAGGATTTTTTCTATTTTACTGCACAGTATAAAACTTCTCAAATTATCCTATTACACATATAAAATTATTAGAATGTATGAATCAAACAGACGTGATAAGAAAAAAAAAAAGAGTACAGGATATAAAATAAATCCAACTTTGCTATGATAAGAAAATCGTACCATGCATAATCTTGCAATTAAAAAGAGACTGCGTGGACTTCGATCCAAAGAGCTCCGCCACTGAAAACTCCGATCTTTAACTTTAATTGACCTACTTTCGTGTCTATTTCTTGTGCGGAAATAACTCTGATTACCTGTCCGCAGCATGTCAACGTAAAATCTCTTGCATTCTTGGGCAAACTTTGCACAACTTTGCTACGCAGCAAAGTGTAAAACGAAAAAGATATTAAGCATAGATGGGTACTTTAAAATAGGTTGAACATTTTTAAATATTATTATATAAACTACAATCCAGCGTCACTCCAATTATATGAATGTCTGTTGCGAAGAAAAAAGACATAAAACAGTATAATAATAGATTCTGTAAAGAAAACAAATTAGAGGAAAGTGAAGAAACGGAAATAGAACAAATATTGAATATCACGATACTAAATTAGTTCCTACAATCGACGACCTCAATTCTTTAAATACAGTTATTAATCATTCGAAGCACAGAGGCAACTGTAATTAATTTAGAATGTTTGAAAAATGTGAAAGATTTACTAGCTGCAAAGTTCGTCAATGAAAATAAGTCTGAACACACGTTATATATCGACTAATTAATACATATACAGTGTGTAACAAAAAGATAGATCTACTTAGATTGTTGGTCATAGTTTTGGAGCAAATAAATCAATTCGGCTGAAGTTTATTTCTAACTAAAGTTCAACACGTCATAGTCCAGGAAAAATAGATATAAAAATCGTGAAGAAAGGAAATAATTTGTAACAGGCTAAAATTTTGTATTCACATTGGTATTGGAGTTCTAAATAATATGTGAGAGTTCCTCATCGATCCTCTGTCCGCTAGATAAATTACGCGGGGTCAAAGGTCGCGAAAACCGGTTTTTTGCAAATATCTCGAAAACGGTGAGCTTTTCGACAAAAGACATTTAATACTTATTTATAGCTGAGATAATTTGCTACAAAACTGTCTTAAACAGTGTTTTTCGTAGGTGTAACCGTTCACGAGATGCACCCCGCAAAAAAAATTAAGGGATCACATGTACAAAACTAAAAACTAGCCTCTTAGTTCAAATGTTCATAACTTCTACAAAAATAATCGTATTGACATGATCCGAAAAGCGTTTGAAAGCCTGAAATCTTTACTTTCACACATTTCTTTCAGATTTTGATTGTGTTGTTTTTTGGCAATGTTATAGCGATCAGAAGTGGTCGTGAAACAAGTTCAGAACCAGAATTTAGAACACTCGAAAGTTTCAACGTTTATCTGCGAATAATGAAAACCGTGAACGACAAAGATAGATTAAAACAATCAACAGATGTTAATCTCAATTCCGACTATCTGTTTCTATTCACTTTCCTGTCTACTCTCGCGAGACAATAGTGATTCGATGACGCCCGTTCGAAAGTCATTCTTGCTCACTGACGTGCGTACAGACTGTTCCAGATTTTAATTACGCGCTACATTTGTGTTGTGGTATGATAGACCAAAAATATATTACGCTCTGAACACAGATACGTTGCTAATTTAATTAATCGTAGATCTAGAATACGGACATAAAATTAGTTTTAAATTAGGATGAGAGATAGAAATTATACTCGGAACACAAAATATTTTTTTACCGATTGTACACTTACTTTTGTTCTCATTTTTGGTGACTTTACTGCTAATATTAAAATGTAATCAGAGGTTCGTTTTTACAACGGTAAATGCAAAATAGTGTAAAGCTGCGTCTACACTATGTAACAAAACAGTTATATAACAAATTATTTTATAACTTTGTTATATAACATATTTTTATAACTTGTTACAAAATTATGTATTTAGTACTGTTTCAAATGTGTAACAAGTTATATAACATTTCTCACATCAATGATTTCAAACGTGGAGGATGTTTAGATAGCACAGCAAGATTCGTTGTTAAAAAATAAATAAATTTTGTGGTTAAACTCCTGCTCTGTAAACAAACTTTTGAAGCGATTTTAATAAACCCCACGGCACTTACTCCAGAATCGTCAAGGGCAAACTTTCAAAATCATATAATTTTTGACGTATAAATGTTATATAACTATGCTATATAATATTTTTCTTTTTTCGTTTTCTCACAAGTTTTGTAACTTTGTTATATAACGTGTTTTGTTATATAGTGTAGACGCAGCTTAATACTAATGTAACAACATGTGGATAAAATTTACTTCGGAGTAGATAAAATGCAATTTAAAAAAGTGTTAACCTTGCATAAGATCAAATTTAATTACTGAAACAAATTTTGTTTATGCCTAAAACAAACGTTTTTTCATCCGTCTAAAATAAAATTGTTTACCTCACAATATTTCCTCGAGAATCTAGCCTTCACAACACATTTTTGGTCGCCTACAAATTCTGAAAAACGAGCGTCAAAAATCGTTTCTGACAAACATAGAACAATAATCAATTTTGCACACCGATGCAAACCAAGCTAATTTTCACAAACTCCAGTACATTTCCATGGGAACGGTTACATACGAGTGTCCCCCCTCATTCACTGGAACGCTCTCTTTCCGTTCCAATCGACTACTGGGCAGCACAAATGTGGCACGTAATCAAACAGCCGGGATGCGAACGTCAGATGGCGCAAGGTAACATATTGACAGCCGTCATCGTGTGATCATTACACAGTGGAGCGAGACCAAAGCCAGCCACCGTCATCCACCGTGGGCACGAGGCGACACGAGGGTGGTGTGCCTGGAACCGCGTGGAATCGATGGAAATCTGACGGATGTTGGCGCGTTGCTTCGGGCAATGCGGGGGACGGACCGCGATTACTTTCTTCCGCGATACCCGCGCAGATTTTTCGTGCTTTTCCACATTCATGCTTCGCGATTGTCTCTAGATATGCGATGAAGAAGGACAGAAAAGAGACTAGACAGACTGCTATCGTTTGAATGGGAACGAGAGCTTATTACGATTTAATTGAAATTATTTTTCAAGGAAAAACGTCGCAAGTTACATTTAAAAAAAAAATTATTTTATGCCTTAACTCAAGTCTAGATAGCAGAATTTATATTAATACCAAAAAGAAGCTGTATTAAACAAACATTTTTCTTTAAAAAAAAAAAAACAAGGATTTGGGCAAAATACGAATTATATAAAGTTATAAGTTATTCATAAAATTGTACAATGATATATAAATTTCATGTTAGAAGATCATGTATCGTACAAAAAATTAGGTTCCGTAATGGAAAAATATTTTTTAATAGCCTCAAACGCAAAAATCTAAATATCTAGAAATTAAATATACATATATGATTTACACACAGTTGATTATGGAAATTATGTCTTTCGAATTGGACCACATGTACCTATTTAGAATTTCAGTCAATTCGTAAAATCTCCTGTAATGTATTTTTCCCTTTATGCAAATCAATTTCAATGTCGTTGTTTAATTGATAATTTCCCTGATTTTTTTACGTAAATATTTTTAGATTTGAAATAAGTAAATTTCATATATTCTTCGGGAACAAATGTATTTCACTGTTCTCTACAGCTCAATTAGCCTTGAAATTGTATTCCTAATTGCGGCATAGACTTTGCGATACCGAGTACCGAAATGTAAAACTACTTACACATACAGTCTATCTCTGCGAATAAATTTGCAATTCATTGTACTTTCATAGAATATGTATACACCCTATAACATTTAAATGATTCTGCGGAAAATATTCCGTCTGACCCAAAATTACTTTCTCTACCTTCCACTCAATCTTTTTGGAAACAATTAGTTTTCTATTTGATTTTATTACAGTGTATTAATATCTATATTAATTTCAAATGAGATTTAAGTAGAATCTATGAATAGTCGTTCAATATGAATCTTAAGTTAGATAAGTTAGAATAAACTCTGTCCTCTCTTAAACTCTCCTTTCTCAAATATCTTCTCCGGAATGCTCGTTTCACAGTTGTTTGCGTTTTCACAGCGCGCTCGTTCATACGATTCGATACGCGAGAACGTAAAACGCATAGCAAACACTTTTACCCTATAGAGAATCGCGGCCGTGAAATTGATGGCTCCGTTACAATTTATCTCCGCGATCTACGCTCCGAAAACTTTTGACTCTGAAAACTTCCTGTTCCGCGGATTTTTATCTCGACCGTTTGCACGATGCGAGAAGTTTTAATTAAAGTAATTTTATACCGGTGATGCGAATATTCCTGCGAATATAGGATTTCAAACACATCCCTCTTGCGTATAACTCTCCCTTAATAAATGTAATAGCAATTGCTTCTGACATTCTTCTATTTATGTAAACGATGGTTTGCTATGTAGTACTTCGACTAACCGAATTGAAATTTATAAACTAAATTGTTAATGATTAGTAAAACGTTATTAAATCAGAGTTCAAGTTTTACTCAGAGTCTCGCTGTATTTTTATACCTAGTGCATGAATTCATTGAAACCTTAGATAATTAAAAATAAGGATAATAGTGATTTGGATAATGCAATATCTTTCGGTTTTTTGTATTTCGGTATGTTGCGAAAGAAACAGAGGCTAAATTGTAGGCTGTATAGTGGCTGTAAAGAGAGACGTCTGACTATTCTTAGGATTACTCTACTTAAGAATTCATGTACCTTACTTTCGATCTTTTATTAAACTTTGCTTTAGGTTGAAGTGCAGTAAAATTGCTGGAAATAATGTGAGTCATTATACAAACTTTCAGTTCCTTGTTTTATACAAATTTAGTTCTTTTATAGAAAGTCACATTTTTACCATCACAGAAAAGGGAATAGAGTTTATTAAAAAACTGTCTCAACTTCTAAATATTACAAAATGAATTCGATTATATTTTATATATTTTCATACATAACGTAAAACGACGTACATTTTTGTGATATTTTTATTTTTATTCATATTTTATTTATATCTTACATATCCAAAATTGCTGTAAATGCAAACTCCACTGATAACTCTTTTTCCTCCTAATATTCTGATCTGATTGCTCTAATTACCACATTAGTCAATTAGTCATAGTAAATGATAACAATTACGTAGAACTACTTTTATGTTAAGGCTTAATAAAGTTTTCTTCCCTTAGGGCGAATTAATATTTTTATGCTTGTTAGGTAAAAAGCCATAGTGACTTTTTTTCATGTAAAATAAATATTTAGATAGAGAATTATTTTAATAAACTAGGGACGAATTAATCACAGCACACAATTGAAGTATAAAGTGCAAAAAGCCGTCACTTGCACAAGCGATCATCTCCACTTTTTGAGTTTCATTAAATTTTGCTACCATTCGACTTCATTTAGTGCTCTAGTAATAAAATCCAAATAAACTTTAAATGTACAGTTAATCGCTTTAACTTGTGAGCAACTCAAATAATACTAAACCTTCTGGTTTATAATTATTGTGCCCGTATTTACAGGTCGTGCAGCTCAAAAGAACGTTTCACTATTTCGATTCTCGTTCTGCACTTCGAAACCCGGTTTTTACGGAGCACGTTGCGTTCAGCAAGCAATGTACTTAGAAGTTAATGTGCGATGGCTGGAGGCCTCGTCAGGGAAATAAACGCGACAACGCCGTAGGCGGTAGAGACACCGCGCACGGCTGGATAAAAAGGGCTTCGTCGTCAAGGTAGCGAAAAGGCGCGGAGGAAGGTGAGCACGGGCGACACGCAGCACGCTGCACTTATAAATCGCTTAATCGCTGCTTTTCACGGATCAGGAACTTTAGAAAAACTTTCCCGTTTCTGTCCCCGGGTGCGGGTTCCTCCGTTCCTTCGTCGCTGCGACCACTTGGCAGCGTTCGCGTCGAGAATGCTTGATGCGAGCGAAAAGCGATCCGAGCTTTCGGTGACGTTCCCGTCGATTCACGCGGCCTTGGCATAACGGTGGTCTTTTTTAACGCTCGAGAAACCGTGACACCGCTGAATGTCCCAACCTTGCGAATTTCCGACCGAGAATTCACTTTGAACGACCGACAAATATAATTAGAGAGACGTCTGTAAGCATCTTCATTCATAATTTGCGTGCCACGAAGGAGAATTTTAAATTTTATTTTGGAGATTTTTTACTGGCAAGGTATAATTTTGCATTGTTGAAATGATTGTTTTAACGAAATCGAGTTTGTAGAGACTTGACAGTCTTTTAAAGGTAAACAAAATATTTGAGATATTTTTCTAAAACATTTTTATTGTAGGGTAAACTTGTGAATAGATGCATCGATTTTAGATTAATGGATAATTATGAAGAAACTAAATTTTTTATTTATCTTATCGTTTCTTTATTTTATAGAGAAATCGTTTATTGTGTTAGAAATCTAACATTTTCAAAAAAAGTGTTTCTTGTATGCGAAAAAATATTTCATAGTATTATCTACTAGTGATACAAGCAATGAGTATAATATTTATCAAAGCGTTTGAATTTTATTTGCTAAACCTTATTTACAAATTATTTCTAAGCAAAACCGTAATATAAATGTTGGAACCAGCTAAGCTACTGGCTTGCTTACCCTAAACGAATGTAGGCACAAATTGATTCTAGACAATTACGGAATGTATGATAAACCGTAACATTTGTCATGCAACCTAATAGATTATTTCTAGAAATTTGAGATTTAAAAAAAATCGAAATATCACGATTTTTTAGAGATACACAAACAAGACCTAAAAGAAAACAGTATTTTTTGAACTCCAAACTGTCCAATTGTTTAAATTTCTTTTTTTATAGGTTCTATTTGAAAAATCAGTAAACACTCTTCTTAGTGTAATTAGTAAATATCAACTAATCCTAGGATAAACATTGTTAATTGTATTTCTAACTCATTTAATGGATCAAATCAATTAACAATGAAACAAATTTCTCTTCAATTATACTTAATTCATACGAGATCTCTGAATCATACTATAGGATTTCAGTATTTTCGCCTTAGATATTTGAACCCTACAATTTAGTATATCTGCATTTTGTATGCATTTTTATACAAAATAAAATGTACAAATAAAGAACTACGTATTGAATAATAATGTGTCTTATTTTTTAAAATATTGTTAACTTACATTATATTTCATAGATTTTTTATAGTGTCATAGATTTTTCCATATTTAGAATCGTCATAAATGCATAAAAATCCATAATCCATCAGTAAATGATTGAAGTTAAAAGAAATTTCCAAAGCTAAAATATAAAATTGAAATATAGATGTGTAATAATTACTATAAATGAAGATCACTGATACCGAAGCAATTGATAAATACAGAACAGTTTACCTAAAGTCGCAAGCTATTCATAGTATAAAGTAATGATTAATATTCATAACGTTTCATAAGAACGCACGGCTAAAAGAAGCAACCAAACAATGTGTTATCAAACGAGAGAGAAAAATAGCAATATAACGATGAGTGAAAGCGTGGACAGAGACACAAGGACAACTGGGACGGTCTAAAATTACAATATTACGGAGCAAATACAGTTGGATATACCGCTGCGTGCGCGTATGTGTTTCATTAAAAAAAACGACGAGACGAAAAGCACAACGGAAACGCGAAATATACGTTCGTTTGCACCGTAAATCCACGGATTCCGCAGCAGCACCACTACCACGCGGACATCCGTCGCTAATTATAGAAGGAAAGAAATGGTCGAAAACTTGATTACGACCAGAGGGAAGAAAAACGGTCCCTTCGGCGTGAATATTCATACTTTTGTGCCAGTGTCGTTGATACTAACCACCAGGAGAAGCCGATGGGGGAATTAAGAAAATTCGTAAGAACGTTATTATCGCGATTTGCATAAGAGACTGCGCTGTAAACTTCGTGTCACCGGATTAACATTTCATTCCTGGGGTATTTATCTGGTGGATGGAGGGCGGTCGTAGTCAGGTGTAGCGGAAACGCGAGACAAATGATTATCAAAACGAGAAATAAACGGGCAGTAACGAGTAGACGCAGGATCATCGAATGATCGATTCGAACGATTTCCCGCAATGAAAAAGGACCGAATTACACGGTACGTTAAGGACGTACTGGTGGAACATCAATCTGGATCAGGGACACCCCCGTAAGACCTCTATCTAACACCCCAGTAGCAATTTTATGCAATTGCATCCGGGAGATACTGTGAGTCACTCTAATCTGTGCGAAAATCGATATACCGTTTCGTCTCTGCACATCTAGGTGTGAACGTAAAATTAAATTTGATGACAGGAAGAAAATCCAAGACTATTTTTCGAAGCTGATCTTGCAGCAAAAGGTTAGGTCATGATTATTTCGGCAGAATAATGTTATAGATGAAATAATAGGTTTCTAGCGAACAATGATTTTGTGGAATTTTATAAGTTTACTAAATGTAACAATAAACGGATATTTTTATTTATTGAATGCTATTGATGGAAGTTTGTAATGTTGTGTGTTAAAAAACGAGAAAAGTATACGATTAAGAACGATAACATTAAAACCATGAGCAGTGGAATTGTAAAATATTGTTGTGTCTGACTATGTACGGACCGTATCTACTACAGAACTTTAACTTCGCTTGAACTAAGCAGTGTGTAATTCTTTGTCACGATTGCAGTTTTGAAATGCTGATTGGAACCAATTCCACTTTATGCAGTTGCACTTTTAATACGATGATCAAATATATTAAATTCATTTCTCTCTTAACAACTTTTTTTTTATTTGAAATTTACTGAAACTAATAAAGAAGTCCTTTAGAATCACGAATATCATAGAACCGTAACTAATGAATACAGTAGTGAAATCAAAATTGAAGCATTCATTTAACGGAAAATTTTTTGTTTTTATTAAGCTATCTTTAAATAATAGTTTAAAGTGTTCGCGAAGTGGCACTGCACTTTTATTTCCAGTGTATAAAATATAATCAATCGTAAAAATATTCGGACACTGGAATAACTCTTATTTCTACGCTTTATATTTTAAATAAATCTATACAGATTAACTTTACTTCCAATATCTTAATTATATCCGTTATTGTTGATAGTATAAAGAAATGATTAAATAGGATGCAAGTGGTTTTAAAACGTGAATCTCATACTGACAAAAAAATCCTATCATGTTCGTTTTAACGGTTCTTCCAAGGTCGTCGTATTTATTTAGTATCTAATAAAATAAGGTAATATTACCCTTTTCTTTCTATTACTTTCCCATTTTTCAAAATGAAACTGACTTTTTTTTGCCATTAAAGTCACTTCAGAGTCGTAGTGGTCGTTGAACTCATCTTGACGTCGACTACCATATCGCGTTTAAAAAAATACAACCTTGAGAAACCGTGAAAAGGACCTTCACAAAATTTTTTTATCACCATCAGATGCATGCCTTAAAACCATTTACAACCAACTTAGTCATTTTTCCTTATTTTCAATAGTGATAGAAATAATTTAGCTGCTCGAGATAAACTTAATACCCTGTATAAAGAGACAATTTTTTACAGCATATTAAAGTGCAGTGCATAGATGTTAGAAAGTAAGAAATTTACGTAATACAATATCGTTGTATGTACAAATATTAAAAGAAATGTTGAAAGAAAGTGAATTTTCGTGTCGAAAAATATTGACAAAAAACGACAATAAACCAATAACAAAAATTGGTATATTTATGTAGGAGAATAGTAAAACATAGCATCGATTATTAACAGAAAGTAATTTTTAACATATATTTTTTTTATTTAATTTTTTAACATATGTAAGCTTCATCACACATATTGAACACTAAAATATTTAACTAATTCTTAAACTTTTACAAAAAATGGTTAAGTTAGTATTTTTAACTTAAAGTAAAATGTACGAATATTTTTTCGACACGAAAATTCCCTGTCACATTATGTGACAAATTCCTTACTTTTTAACATCTATCCACAATACTTTAATATACTACAAAAAATTATTGTCGCTTCATTTATATTTATTTCAGATACAAAGCAGAGGAATGAAATTTATATCAGTGTTCAAATATTTTTTCGATTCACTGTTCGCTCGAAATTGCAAACAGTTAGGAATCGAGTTAATTAAAGTTGTATCGTATTTGAAATTGTCAAAAATTTTATAAAATTTAATCGAAGGGCGAAATTTCCGAAAACAGGTCAAACCTGATTTAGTTGAAACTTTGCAAATAGGTTCATTTTGCGTTAAAAAAAATGTTTGCAAAAAGGAATTTGGTGACTCGAAAGTTAATACTCAAAATTGACAGGACATATTGACAGGTTTAAGGTAGGTTTATATAATAACTAACATGACTACATTAATATGATTGTACATGGTCATCGTGCAAACTGTTCATGAAAACACAAAAATCTTATATTTACTTCCAATACTTCCAAGTGGCATCCATCTCACTCCGCAATAAATAATAATCACATCCCCTAGGTGACCGAGCATCTGAAGTTGATCGCTATTTCTAAGTTGACAGTGATTAATAATTAAACACACACATTTAATATTCATACAAATATTTTTATCATATACCCCTGACGACGTGCCTTGAAATGCATGCCACTTGGTCTAACGCATACGCTGCCACGGACTCTACTCATAATCTTTTGGATCTTAACTTTCAAGTCGCCAAAACTCCTTCTCGCGAACATTGTTTTTTTTTTTTTTTGCAAAATGAACCAATGTGCGAAATTTCAGCTGAATCGTCTTCGAAAATACAGCCAGTCGAAGTAACATTCACTTGTCCCCAGCCTTAGATCCCTCGAAAAGTGAAACCGCGATCCCCACCATACACCGGCACAAAGTAACCACGTCAAAAGAACAATCGTTTCAACGCAACCCCATCAACGACAATTGCATCGAATCGATACGCTGAAAACAGTCAACCACTGCCGTTCAACAATTAATTAATTAAATCCACTCAAAAATTCACGTCACCCTCTCCTTTTCGCCACATGCGCATCCCTATCCGCTCCAATCATGGAAACGATGATTCGACTATCGTCCGGGATTCGATCTTATAAAAGTGTACGTGTCAGCAGCTCATCGATCACAATTCTCTATCGGCGCAAGAAGCGTTCCGTCTGTGTTCAACGGTAGGTGTATCGGAAGACAGCGAGAGGAGACGTGCAACAATCTATCGAGAGGAAGCTGGAGCGATTCCAAGTCGAACTTCTCTCCGTAGCCTTCAAGCCGGAGGTTTGACGGATTTGCCGAAGTTTCCGCAGTGCGGAGCACGTGGGGGATTAAGGGGTGGGAGTAGGAGGAGGAGAAGAAGCGAAGGGGGAGGAAAACGGGATCCCAGCGGGAGCACCGAGACGATGATGCCGATAACCGATGGACCAAGAGAAACGTACTCGCGGCGCCTCGTTGTTTGCGTTTGCTGATTGCCCTACACGTCTTCCCCCTCCCCCTCGCCACTTTTTTCCCCGCCGTTGGAATCCCGATCGGATCAACCATTACGACACACAAATAATGCTTAATACGCGCCTCTCCCTCGCCCCGAGTACGCAGCGTCCACCCCAACCACCCTCCTTAGGCCGTAATTATTCCCTCACGACCGTGAACGTCCACGGATCGAGGGGATATTGATTTTTACTAATTTCGCGTCGCCTCGTTTCACAGGAAGATTGTTAAGTGGCTTTGTCTTCCGGGATTACGTAACTCCAAAAGTGGCGGTAACTTTATTCCGACGTAGAAAAGGGGATTCGAACGAAGCTTGACTGTAAATTACAATGCGATTGAATGTTATCAAAGTGAGAAATACAGGACGTGAGAAGAGATTGCCAATCAACGGCAAACTCTTCGTCGTTTATTAGTGGCTCAACTTCGCTGCGCTTTGGCCAAAGTTCAACAACAGGTTTGAAACTGAAGCACACTGATTCTCGAGTGGAAGAGTGCCGCAAGTAGTCAGACAACGATCTAGGTCACTTTTACCGTGCGGTAGCGATCGAGAGAGGTTAAGTTGATCAGGAAATTCTATGTGTTTACGCGGAGGTTCCCGGTAATCGAAGTTCGAAGCGTTGAAAGATGGGGAGCCAAAAGGTTCTTCGGTGAAAGACTACCGCAATTAGTCGGACAACGATATAGGTCAACTGCCCGTTGATTCGATACGTTGTTTTATCGAAAGCCGAGCGAATCGATTAAGACGTTTAGGAGATCATATACTTAAATGGATGTAATAACACCTAATACGAGTTCTACCCTCGTCGTACACGCACGAGTTCCTCCTACACTTTCATTTAGCCCCCTCGCCAACGGCGTAATTATTTCCCCGAGCGTGTGTATCCACGGAGATGGGCACGACTGCGGATAAATTACGCAGGACGACGGGAACCTGTCGATTTAACGAACGGTGGCTATCGATAAGCGCGCGATTCTGAATGCCTCGGGTTATTACGGGAGTTACGGATGTTAATTTTGTTGCGGAGAACTCTGGCGAGATCAGATTTCTGTCTAGACAGGCGCTTGCTAATAAACTGTACCATTTTAATGATGAATAACGCGATTAACGTGATTAACGTTTCGTTGTACAATTTTCTTTTTATATCACTAACAATGGGTGCGGTTGAATTCAGTCAGAAGAATCGCTATTTTTTAAATTACCTAATTAAAATAAGGAAAATCAAAATTAGAATCGATTTATTACTCTCCTCCCCTTCGTACGGAATCCTCTTTCACGATATCCCTTTAATAACTGCAAGAAAAGTAAACGCCTGTCGACTTTGTTTACTATAAAAACAAACCTTAGCTGCTATTAAGCCAAACCTGTAATCTTTTTATATTCTACCTATAACGACAAGCCGCGTGCACCAATGTTTTTGAACAATGTATTTAACCTTCTCCTATTGGGAAGCTACAAAAGCCCCTCCCCGCTTCAAAGTTTCCGCGGCAAACGAAATTAAAGAGAAAAAGGCCGATGCGGGGGCGAGGAGAACGGGCAGCGTGCAAAGGGAAAGCGCGTGGTGGTTCTGAGGGAGGAACGGTAGCACCGAAACTGGTATTCTTGACATGCAAAGGGCCCACTAGAGTCGAGGGTGAACCTCTCGCATCGAAAACATTCTTCAGGTATTTTTTGAATCACATTTTTCATATAGCTTCCTCACGTGAACTTTGACAACTTGTGTAATAAAT
This sequence comes from Perdita meconis, assembly GCA_030770465.2. Classification (NCBI taxonomy): domain Eukaryota; kingdom Metazoa; phylum Arthropoda; class Insecta; order Hymenoptera; family Andrenidae; genus Perdita; species Perdita meconis. The sequence continues at coordinate 23,783,255 of JASKOS020000002.1, forward strand.
CTGTCAAAGCTGCGTTGCAGTGATTGTGTTTGAATTACCATAAATAAATAGTAAGCAACAGGATTGTTCAGTATTTTAAACAGTTTTGATTCAAGGTGAACTGAATTCTTTTCTGATTAGTTTGTTTTTGAGAACAACTACGAAAGAGTTAAGATTGAAAATGGTATAGCATGATCGAAAAAATGTTGTTAAGCTAGCATGTAAAATGAATTTAGAATAATTTTGTTAAGACTCGTTGGATTCGAAAAAATTTTGTAAAGCATAGTACAACGAATTCAAAGAGAGTTTTCAATGTTGTAAAGTATATTCGAAAGAATTGTATTATTAGTACTGAAAATTTAAACAAATTTAGTTAAAACTGTTTTGTAATATGTACATATATATTTTATAGATATCATAAATTAAGTATATTAATAGTAATTAGTAAACTGCAAATTTTTATACATTTATGACGATTCCAGAATACGCAAAAATCTACAAAGCTAGTCATAGATGTCAAAATATAATGATCGTAAATATAAAAATTATAATACAAGTAACAATATTAAAAACAAAAATCTCTATGAATTCGAAAAATGAGTCAAGTTCAAATAATCATAACTGTATCTAAAATGTTGTTATTCATATTTTTGCTAAGTCGATTGAAAATTCTAAATCTGTAGTTTCACACAGTTTTTTCATACTTTAGCTCGATTACATTATGGTAAAGTAATAAAAATATAAAGAGAATTTTTTTTAAATTTTATTTACTTTTGTATTGCAGTGGGGAAACAAAATCTTTACATATATCGGATTTGTTCCAATTAATGAACGACTGGCATTCTGTGTAAAATAAGTGCTTGTTGGATATTGCATTATTTTTTTCGGAGCATACAATTTCTAAAACACATTTTCGACAGGACTAACACATGGATATGTTAAATTTTTTCAATATTGGATGCATTTTCAAAATAGAAGACAAAACTTTCTAATAATTTCTTAATATACGGTGATTCTATCCCTTTCTGGATGCAACTAAAGGCAAGAGGACGATTTGTGTCTCAAAGTTGAAGTACTTGTCCAAAAAATATTGCGTAAGATCCAATAAGCACTTATTTTACAGATGAAAATAGTTATTTATAACTGGAATAAATGCAGTATGTCGAAAACTTTCTTCCCTTTTTCTGCCGAATTTATGGAATATTCATAATTTCTCTTCGATTGCTCCAATTTTATATATATATTAAAAAAAAGGAAAACAACAACAATGTAGCTAAAATCTGAAAGAAGTAGGTAAAAGGAAAGATTCGACGCTCTCAAATGGCTTAGCAAACAGATATTTTTTCATAACAATTTTTACCACAATTTTAATTATTTCAACTCCTCCCCGTTTTACGAATTCATAGATAATTATCTCTTAATTTTTTTGCGAAGTAATTAACGGTCTGTGCCCTCCACCTCAACGTAAACTAAATATTTTTCGAGTAACCTAGACTAATGGAACTCTGGAAATAGTAGAGGACACAAAACCTGTCAGACAACAGTTTTTCCTGCCATATCACATAACGTTCGATGCCTCGTAACTTGTATTCGCCAGCAAAACAGTTCGAACTGATACTGCCAAAACACTGGGGACCCATTCGGCTAGGGCTTGAGCCTCTCAGCGGGTATATTCTTGCGACGTTACGTATATATTTTCCCCGCTTTTTTCTTGCAACAGCATCCACCCCGAAGGGCCGCGCGATGCCATAAACATCCCGTGCTCTCTAAGCGGCGTCAGTAGAACCTACGCTATTCCCATAGCGAACTGAACGGTGTACAACCGCCAAAACACAACGCTTACGAGCGAAGCATATATTATTCACGCGCCTACCACCGCTGCGTCGCGTTCGAACAGTAACTTTATGTCGGTTAACTCGCTGGTTACCAGAATTGACGCACGCTATAAATTAGTTAAGTATTACTGTTAAATGCCAATTGGACCGGAACGGGGCATCGAGTACGGGACGATGTTTAATCGGATGAACAACGAAACAACAGCGAATTCAGGAAAAAAGATGCGACAGGATATTTGCTGAGAAATCTGTTTGTCAATTTTTGACATAAGAATCAAATAGTAGTTTAGATTCAAATTTCTAATGCAACGAGGAAAAGGAGTAATCAATTGTTACTAATAATGAACAGTTCTTGCTGATACAGTATATGAGCAAACGTCGAGAAATATTTTAATTGGAATAACCCCAATGGACCGGCGGCGCCGATTGTACACGTTCATTTCGGTGGCGTTCTGCATCGTTGATTCGAGTACGGAGACAAAATGCGTCTGTTGCTCGTAATAAACATTCCTACCGACCATTCATTAGTTACTGGAAAAGTGAAAAAAAGAACTGTTGCGTGTATAGAACATTTCTTTGCGTAGTGAACAATCGCGATATTTGTGCGGCGTACTTTTTCATACATAGCCAACTAAACAAATAAAGAAAATAACTCGTCATATGAACGGTTTCCCCAAAATCATGAAGCATGAGAAAACAAATTATCCAATGTGTATGAAAATATATTCTGCGAAGCTTTCAGAAGCCATTATTTATATGATGCAACTTAAAAGATTCTACTTCACATTACTTCACAGACAATTTGAATTTAAAACTTTCAATATAAGATAGTTTATTGCCCATTAAAGAACAGCATAAAACTTTGTATTTACGACATGAAGTATAGCAAAGTATCAATACTGTAGAGAGAATAGTTTTGTGAACAATTTCGAAACCCTACTCTCCTGTTTATAGTCTTCAAAGAGACATCACAAAAGTTTATTTCCCCGTAAGTTACTATCTTCGATGCACACTATGGACAAGACGACCATTATGAACGTTATTAATCTCATAAAAACTAATGGTATGCAATTTAATTCTACCTATTCGATGCAGTATCTTGAACTACGCAGAAATGAAATGGAAAGGAACTGTTGTCCTTGGAACATAACTTTGACGAAATGTTCGTGTTGTTCTTGCACAGGACCGTCTAAGAAAATGAAACCGTTGTATTTTCTCTGCCTGATTAACTCAATCCGTGTAAAAGTACATACTAGAAACTTTCCCCCTTTGCGCTACCTATTCGCCGTATACAAAAGTGGTCCAATAAGAATTATGTCTGTTATTTTTCAAGATATGAAAAAATTGGAATAACAGGTTCAGTACAGAAACCATTTTTTGAAGCTACAGAAGTTTCAGAGATTTCACTATCATCTCCACTTTTTTTAAATGAAATCGCATATGCATAGTTTTTTTATACATTACTTGATGCAGCTCGATATTCTCTATAAAAAGTATCCACCTATGTACGTTGAAAAATTATTAGTTTGGGAAATACTTTAACTTTAATTTTAAAATGATCATTGCGAATACCGTTTCTATTAATGCTATTCTGACATACTATTCGGTACAAACTAATGTTAGGATTTTTAATTGCACTTTAAAGAGCATTCAATTCGCTTTCTTCGGGCATCATTTGTTTTCGACGTACGTTATTATGAAAAATAACACTTATCGTAAACTTTACGATAAATGAAGGCAAACTGGCACCCTTGCTTTTCGTAATGACAAATATCCGTATTTACTGCAATAAATAATTCTCTAAATAGAAACAGTATCTGAATGTTAATTTTAAAATTAAATTAAACTATCTCCCAAATTAATCATTTTTCGACATACATAGATCAATACTTCTTTATATAGAATATCAAACTACATTAAATAATGTATACATTTTTAAAACACATTTTAAAAACTGGATGTAACATTGAAATTTCCGAAACTGCTCTAGCTTCAGAAAAATTATTGTTGCCATGTCCTAGAGGTTTTTATATTAAACAAATTCTGTTAATAAAGTTTTTTCATATCTTCCGAAAGAACATATATTCAAGTGCTCATTTTTATTGGATTAATCTGTGTGTTTTGCAAGGACAACAAAAATGGATAATTTTGATTAAATGAAAGCTTCCAGTACACCTCATTTGCTCTCCGGAATTTCGCTATGTAAAAACTTCTTGAAGCAGTACGACGAACACAAGAATATCAAAAATATGAAAGTTAAGATTTTGCGAGGCGCAGAAGTTACTTGAAGTTGGTAAGCAATAAGGCTGAAAATTGTAAATGAAACGACGGAACTTCTTGCCAAAGGAAAAGGCACCAGTAAAACCGGAAGGAATTAAATTGCTGGAATTTCAGGAAAGAAAACATAGAAAGATATTGTTAGACTAATTGAAAATATACTTTTTTCGGCGTGTCTCGACAAATACAATCAACGTGTCAGTAACGTGAACCAAAAGATGCAAATTAGTTTTATGTTCACAATTATTTCTCTCGAAAACTACTTATGAAACTTTCGAATGCGACATTATGACGTGAAAAGCGAACAAGTTAGCGAATAGTTCATTCTACTTTCATATTTCAACTGCTTCTTTATAAACACTTCGTTACTCATTGAATGAAATAATTTACCTATCCAACTTCGTACATTCGCAGGTTTCATGAATCATTAATTTTCTCCAAAATATTCCTGCAACTTTTCCTTCAACAATTCCCAATACCTGCATCGGAAAACTCCGATGCACGCGCATTTTCACTAAACGCAACACCGTTATCAGTTCTCCAATGATTCAAACTTTGCCCCGGTCCCTCGGCTCCATTACGTATGCAGAAACTTTCTCCGGCACACAATCGTCCGAGGTACATATATGCCATCGAGAAGAGCGTTCGCGCGAGTACAAAGCACACGAAAACAAAGTCGCATAACCGCGACTCTGTTCGCCATTCAGAGACAACAAACAACGCAGTTGAGCGCTTTAAGGTCGCAGATACGGAAGAAAACAACGATCGTCAACTGCAAAGAATCGACAAACAGAGTCGTTGTGCTACATATTTACAAGATCTTGTCTCCCGTTCGAAAATGTCGATAGCAGTCGTTGCAAAATGTTGTAAAAAGGGGAACGACGCACTCTCGAAGCTTTTCCTATCGCGGCTTCACGCACGTTTCGATTTTTAGCGGTTGGATGAGGAAGAGAGGAAGCTTCGGAATGAACGGGAGAGCCGATGCGTCGTTAACGAGAGACAGAAGTGTCCTCGGGAGATTTTAGGCCGCGTTAATGAAAGGAAATTGCGGTAAATAGAGGCGACGACACTTCAACCGGAAGGAATGGGATTTTCCGTCGGAAACATGCCTGTTGACGCCGATCATTTTTTTTTTTTCATTTAGTTAAATCGACGAAGAGTTAAGAATCAATATTCGTTTCATAATAATGAGAATATATGATATCACAGATATAAGAATACGTAAAAATAAAAGTAGTGTTCTTTGCATGTAGAAAAATAAAAAATGTATATAATTTTAAATATAAAGATTAAATACACTTAATACATTACTTATGAATATTCATAGAGTAAATTCAATGATTTATTGAATTGAATAGTGTGGATGCCAGAAAATATGAATTAAAATTTATGGATTTTGTAGTTTATTGATATTTAATCTATGTACAGTGTACAGGGTTCCATGTTATTCATTAAGAAATTATATGAAGATTGTAGCAAAAATCTGGATAAGCTATTAGAGTATCAGAAAATGTGGACACTAATAACACAAATTTAAAGAAATTTAAAAGGAAGCTTTAAATAAAATTTGAATGTTTATACGAATTTATATTTGTGTAAGGACAGAAAAACGGTTGAAACACGAATAACAATCTGACTTAATATTATAACATCGATTTTCCTTTTTTATACTTCACAGAGTTTTTCATTTTTCTGAGCAGTTTTACACATTTTTGTACACTTACACTTGTTATAAATACACTCAGTTAATCACTGTGAAGCTTACATAAACTTCAAAAATGTAAATATTGCAGAAAATAGAATATTTTAAACAATACTATGAGTATTAATGTCTTAATTGGTTAACTCTAGATTACTAAACTTAAACGAGTATTGTATATTTCTTATATCTCTTTTATTTTTCATAAGCAAAATATAAAAAGTTAAGGCAAGTATTATTAATCATTACTTTAAAAATAGAAAATCGTGCAAATATTATATTAGAAAAATGCTTCGTGATAGTTAAGAGTAGTACGAGTTAAATTGGCTTTTAAAAAAGCCTCAATAGAAAGAAGGAACCAAATACAAAATGTATAAGCAAATATTGCAAGTGCATGGAAGTTTGAAAATATTTTCTAGTAATTTTGCAGTTATTCGTAAAAATTTCTACTTTATGCCCTCCATAAATATATATAGATAATATTCCTCAAAATATAAAGATTTTGAAAATAGTGGTGGGGTCAAATTATCTAATAATTATGGTTAAAAATATTTTGTGAAATTGTATCACATTAGAGGTGCCTACCATAGATAGATCATACATGAATATAAATCACAGCACCACAAAAAAACAATTTTATATCTTACACAATTAAGCATACCTATATGTTGACTGTAAACTTTAGCAGAGTGTAAATACTCGCAATTTATTGATGACAATTTGTATTTCATTAAACTTAAAGTTAAACTAATTTCAGTTCAGACAAACGTTGATTCGGAATGATTGTTCATTTTAGCTTTAAATTGAATCATGTGAGAGTAAATTTTAGCGTTTGTCAATCCCACTAACGTATAGAAGATTATTTAATATTACAAGCTAGATTATTGAAAACGAAAATCAGTTAATTCTCATTTCGAAATACTATTGCATCATCCTTCTTGAGTAGTTCTACTACATAGTTCCAGAATCAGAATAAATTATTTCCACGAATATAATTGGACAAACTAACGCCATGTTCTTAAGAAACCTTCATTATTAACCCTTACCTTAGTAAATTTCGTACCTTTTGTACCCTATTAAATTAAAAAGGTGTGTGTTCCTCACTTTGTATATTTGCAATAATAATATAGAGTATAGAGAAATATTATTAGGTACTCAAATCTTTTATTAAAATAAAAGATTAAAATCTTATTAAAATCTCAATTTACAAGGTTTCAGAACGCTGTATGAATTTCTTCGGATGTTTTCATAAGTTTTCATTCACTCAAAAACGTATCGCACGGTTTACGAAGTATAATAATAGAGAAGGTATCAGATAATAGAGTCGTTTAATGCAAAAGTGATGTTTATCAATTTTTTGCCTATTTGTTTTAAAACCACATTCTAAAAGCTTAGTATTCATTCTATTTAGTGCAGAAGTGGTATAAGCATATTTTTATTATTTTCCTGGTAGATTAGAGAATAAGTGAAAATCGTCCACAAGAAAATTCAATGCAAAAATATTGTAACTAAAGAGAATGTTCCATAAAACCATTCTATATTTTAATTTTCGAAGCAAAGCAGTATTATAATCTTAAATTATAACTTTACAGTGGCTTAAATAAAAGAAATTTAACATTATTTAATAATATTGCATTTTAGAGATTATTTATTGTATCCCTTACTACAGTAAAACTCCATTAAGTGGCTCCTAATTATTTTATCTTTCTATTTTTCTATGTCCTAATTATTAGATGCATTATTGGTAAAGTTACACTAAAATCTAAAGAAAAACTTAAACTTTGATACAAGGATATTATACAGAAAATAAAAAAATTCCTGCATAAAGGAAATACTTCAGTTTTGATTCCGATATTAAGCCGATTAATCGAGGTTTCACTATATTCAATAATCACACTTTTTTATTTACACAACTTTCGCAACTAACGCATAAAAATTCTCCACCTCGAATCCCCACGTATTGAGAATCAATATTACACACTTAAAAAAAAAAGAACTAATAACCGTCCGTTACGTGTGAAAGGAAATTACCTAGCAGAAAGCCGGCACGGAAGTACCCGGTGTCATGACACGAACAACAGACACACGACAAACGACAAGGCCACGTGTTCCTGCAGGCTACAACGTCGAGCGCGATCGAGACGGATCAAGATCACGCGGAATCACGTCACCCGCCTCGTTTTACGTCATACGGTAGCGTTTCCCTCGCTCGACCATCAAAACATAACCTCGCGCACTGACCACGCATCGATACTCTTTAAACGCTTCCCTCCGTGGCGAGACGTTATATCGCTTACCAGCGAACCAACGACGACCGCCTGACAAACAAAAATAAAACGCGACCTAACCTCCGACAACGTTTCCCCGACGTTCTTCGAACGAGAGGAGGCTCGACTACGCGAGTCAAGAAGCCCGAACGATGACAGCGAGAACGTGAACGTGTGTTTACACTCACAGAGAGACTCGAAGGGACCGTGCGTGCGTACGTGTGAGAGAGAACGAAAACATTTCGCGAGGTCGTTCGCTCGTGCACGACGACAGGATGACGATCACGGTGGGAGAAATGGACTCACCTTTTCGCGACGGAGGACGGGAACCGGAAGACAGGGGACGTTGGAGGCTGACGCCGGTTGCACGACTATCCCTCGGTCTCGGGGGCTTCTCTCGACCGACGACAGAGCACAGGTGTACGAATCCCCGAAGACGCGGCTACGCCGCTCGAGTGATCGGTGTGGACTGCAGAAAATCCCGCAGATGATATCAGAGACTTAGGGGAGACTGCATGACATCATCGCCGGCCAATCGCGGCCGGGCCGGCGTTGCGCGTGCGCCTCGCCCCTCGCTACCGGGGCTCTTGCGATATATCGCAATCGATTGCTTAACTTCGCGCCCCCGCGAACAAAGCGCCATCTGACAGCGTCAACCAGAAACGCCGTTCGAAGGGACGCGGGAGAATCCGTGCTGCTCCGAAGGGAGAGATTAGCGAGTACGTATGTACATACTATGTAGAGACACTGAAATAAGAGACTGGATACGAGCCCAGTTTCGGCAAAATCTTGTGAGAGAGAAAGAAACATGGACCATTTCACTCTTACCCCCTTTTACCCACTTAGCAATGAATTGACCCAACGCACAGTGTTCGATTCAATGGACAGAAATAAAAAAATCGAAATGTAAGATTGAAAAATTCTCATATCGTCAAATATTAATAAGGAAATGTAGTTAGTATTACTCATAAGTGTTACTAAATATACCAATATACTGTTAAAATCGAAGCGTGAACTTTAATACAGAAAATCAATGTATTTTTTCAAACACATGCCATTGGCGGAATATGTATTTTTTTAATTTGATTTTTATAAGTTAAGTTTGGTACTTTAGTACCTTTAGTACTGATAAGTCATTTTAATATAATATTAACAAATTGCTTAATTTTCTATATAAAATGTTTATCAACTTCAAAGTGACTTTAGAAAAAAGTATCAAAAAGTATCTTCACGATTTTTTATGTACTCATTTTGGACACATTGAACTGTACATTAACGTCAAATTTACGTGCCTAAACTTGCCCGAAATGAAAAAAATAGCCGAAATCATTATTAACACGCTCACTTTCCATGCATTGAGTAGGTCCTTGCTACGATCGACGCAACTAGAATAGTACCAAACAGTACCTTTATATTAATTTAGAGAATATTAAACATCATATTAACATTAATTTTAACTACCCACTCGTGCACGAAACAGAAAAAATAGTTCATATCATAGTATTATAGTATCGTGTGACTGTCGCCATCATTTATTAACTATTTACGTCAGACTGTTTATTATACCCAAACTCTCTTTTCTCACACAATCAATCCATCGGTACCCAATAGCTGCCAGACTCAACGTGGTCATCAGCCATCGCCTGCCGCTAGGATTGTTTAGTCTCATGCGCCCCGATTCAAAGACTCACGTAGCTTATAAGTCCCAGTTATCAAATCCTTGACTGTGAGAGGACTCAAAGAGTCCCTGACATCAGTAAAGAAGGACACTGACGCTATAACATATACATATATGTATGTTATATGTAGAGATCGGATGTTCATGCAAATACACGTATGTTGATAAAATGCAAATAAGGATGTGAAACCGAGACAGAAATTTGTTTTATGATTAGGAGATTCTAAAAATCTATTTTTTATTTTACATAAATTGCATAATACATATGCTTTACATATTAACATTTAAGAGCATATGTATGAGCATATTGCATATTTCGTGCATATGTAACATATTTATCATATAATATTGAATTCGTGTGCCATTAACCATTCATCTATCATTCATAAATATCGATAGGGCATTATCGATGACATACACTGGTGCATAAAATTGAGGGTACACTACAATTTTTCGAAAAATTTCGTCATTTTCAAGTGACTGTATCTCCGCGAAAAATAGGTATAAAAAATATTAAAAGCAGCCATTTTGTAGCTTGAAGTGTCTAGTTTTTAAATCATGTATCCAATTAGTTTTTAGTGCATTATAGTGCCATTTTTTTCAAGATAAAAATGTAGCTGCAAGAACAGCTTGCTCAAGATATAATTATTATCAAAGCACATTTACAAATTCTGCCTACTACAGTAGAAAAATTGAAATCAGTCGGCTTACCATTAGTAGATTCGACAAGCATCTTCATGAATTGCGTAAGTCATTTAAAGAATGTGCCTGGGGATTGCGGTGAAAAAATTCGTAAAAAAGTGGACGCTATTCTAAAGAAAAATTCCGGTTTTCAGGACGTTTCACAAATTGCAAGCAGTTTAAGTGGCGAACATGTGAAGCGTTCGACAACTACATTAGAACACCATTGGTGTAAATTAATAAGTATGCGCCTGTTACATCTTGTAATATGGAGCGCTCATTTTCAGCGTACAAGTCATAATTAACGTATAAACGTCAGCAGTTGATTAATGAAAATACAGACAAACTAGTTATTGTTTATTGTAATGCAAATTATAATGCTTCAGTGTAGATTATAATATAATATATGTATACATGATAAAATGTGTGTAACATTCTTTACATATTTGCATATGTTCATGCATATATGCATATTTAATGAGCATAAATGGCATATGCTTTTTACATATTTTACGTGCATGAACATCCGATCTCTAGTTATATGCTTTTATAACTTGTTGCAACATTATAATTTGCAAAAATTATGAACATTAATTTTGATCCTATTTAAAAAAATATGTTTCAAAAAATCCTTGCTGAAATTTGTGCAAGTTCATAATTTATTTCACTAGTGATCAAGGAAGAGGCAGGTGACTTTGAGTGCTCACACTATGTTTCTTTTTAGTAAAATTTGTGAAATTATCATTAACGGAAGCCCGAAAATCATTTCACCCTGAAACTCACGTCGCTTCTTTCTTATTCATGTCGTTTACCGAGAGAAGTATTCGTGCTACAAGCCTCCACGGGGGTAACGAACGACCAACTCGAAAGGCAGGTTACGTCAAACGCTCGTACACTACGAGGAATTGCTATTCGCGGCAATTAACTTCGTCCAGCTAGTGGAACGACAACCTATCCAATCCCGGGCACGTGACATTTTCTGATTCGAAGCTCGGCATTTCGCGTTATCGGCGTGTAACGGAATGCGTTAATACGATGGTTTCACGGTGCGCGAGGAAAAAATTGCGGAGGATCGTTGAACGCGACTGTCTCGAACCTGTTTTCCATACGGTGCGTAAAAATATTTAAATACAGATCTTCGAAAAATTAAGAAGAGGAAACGTGAAAAGATAAGAAGGATCTATTTTAATAACAAAACTAAATAGTAGTAGAAGTTTCTATTACTTGCGTCTAGATACCGACAATTAAAATCTTATCGTGATTACAATGCAATTATGAACAGCTTGTTTTACCTTTACATGAAGTGTCAAAAGATGTAGAAATTATACTTTGAAAGGACAATTTCAAATGTTCAATTTTTTAGAAATTGCATCATCTGGTGCTACAGGTGCAAAGAAATTCTTGTACAAGTATCTGTCTCTTATAACTATATGAAATAAGGAACGTCTGATTATGCGAAGGCGAGTAAGAGAATTCTGAAGGTCCAACAAAAGCAATACAAACGTCTACAAAGGAAGAATGGCATAAGGCAGTACATAGACTTATTAAGATCAAGAGTCACATAGATTCACTATGACTTATTGTAGAGCCGTAGAAAATACATGAATATTTTTATTTTACATGAGTATTTTTTTTTATTTTATTTATAGTATAAATAACACAATGCACGAACCGCCAGCAAATTAATATAGGACCTCGGTCTGCAACTCTTATGTGGAACACGATCTTATGCAACTTCGGGTATATGTAGAGCATGTGTAGGTATGTATTACGCAATTTTTGTTTACTGCCCAAATTCACTCTCAGGGGTTGAAACTACCCTTCGAAAATTTGGCTATTTTTTCGATTCTATTTTATAACTCGTGAACTGTAAGATATAAGAAAAAGCTTTTGAGACAAAAGTTACTTCTTTCAATTATATCTACCAAATGGTACAAGATTGATCGGTTATTTAAACAATTAGAAATAGTTATAAATAAAAATATTAATAACTTTTAATCAATCTTTTACCATTTGGTAGATATAATTGAAAGAAGTAACTTTTGTCTCAAAAACTATTTCTTATCTCTTATAGTTCACGAATTATAAAATAGAATCGAAAAAATAGCCAAATTTTCGAAGGGTAGTTTCAACCCCCTAGAGTGAATTTGGGCAGCGAAAAAAATTGTGTAATATGCTCTACATATACCCGAAGTTACATAATTTTTTGAATTTCCGGGTTCGGGATGTTCTCTTGTCAGAAGTGAACGTTTCAAAATAACTCACAATTACCTCTTCACTCTGTTCCTCTTAAAAATTTGACTGATTAGAACTTTAGTTATTAGCACAAAGTGTAGATATTAACACCAACTTTTTTATATTTTTCTTAAATTGGATTGGTTATTCAAAAAAATAGAATGCATGATAACATCGAAAAAGATTCGAAGACCGTAGCAGGGGTAAAAAAACCGAACCACTCTTCTGTGACTTCTGCAGCCACCAACTATCGACTGCCTGAGTGCGCAAAATTTCAAATGGAAATACTGAAATTTAATCTACATGCAGAGGCAGTAGTGACATCGCAGAACCATGTAAAAATGACGCTAAACTGCTTAAAAGACTATCGAAAAGCTGAACTTCCTAAATAAAGCAGAATACTAAATCCGTTGTTAATGATCTAGTAGTAAATGTGACGTAAAACCAATAACTAAGAAGAAAAAAGAAGATCCTATGTAACATGCAATGAAGAAGACGTTATGACACGCGTAAACATTTTTCTCCTCGAAATAAAAATTCTTCATCTTCGCGGTGATCCACGCGAGGTCAAGTTTCGTCCCTTCCAAATTACCGCGGCTCGACCTGGAAAGACGGAAACTTTCGCGAAGAATTACCGCCTTTCCACAGTTCCTTTCTCCGCTTTCTATGCGCCGTAGTTCAGAAGCACTCGACACGCTTTTTCAACGGCAATTTCACCTAGCCTTTACAAAGGAGGCTTTTGTATTCAGCCGCATGATAATGTTGTCTCCCATGCAAACGTTCCTCACGCCTGTGGTCTCTTGCACCTGTACGAATCTCGTGCATGTGCTCGATAAGAGAGTCACAAATATTTGACGAAGCTTCGAAGTGGCATGGGAATAAGAAGCCGTGTTACGCACGCTGTCTGCGGGAATAATTTTACATATTTTGACACCGCCATCGGGAGGAAAGCTCACGCACGAACCGCGGAATAACATTGGAAAAAAATACGGTGGAATCTCCTTTTGATCAAGATACTGACCAAAAACAGAACTGCTTAGTTCGTGGTCGAGAAGAGTAAAAAAATGAAAATGAACCATAAAAATTATTCGGAATGAGTGATCTTCCTTTGATTAGAAACATATGAAATAGGATTATCCGAACACCGTGTAGCGTGATTGATCGAGACAGCGGAGGATTTGGTGCAGAGAATCAGATGTTGGATTCATCAGACGTAATAATTTCGCAGTATTATCGTAGAATGAGAAAATGATTACACTATACAACAGATTATTATTCTATGGCGCGCTATCTCTTCATACGAAAATCGATCTACAGGGTGTAACAAAAATGTTGCATGTCCTTGAAAGTGGTGATTCCTGAGATGATTTTGAACAACTTTTTCCTTAGCGAAAATGTTAGGTGGAGCTTTGTCAACGAGTTATTAACGAAAAACACCGATCAATCAGGGAGCGAGTACAGCGGATTAATAATGGCGCGGACGATGGCGGGCCAATACTACTTACAGCTGCAGCCCGCGCTGAAATTCATCCACTGTATTCGTGTGTCTATTGGTCGTTGTTTTTTTTTTAATAACTCATTAACAAAGCTTCGGAGGACATTTTTGCAAAGAAAAAAGTTGTTCAAAATCATCTCAGGAATCATCCCTTTCAAGGACGTGCAACATTTTTGTTACACCCTGTATAATTAATCCCCTAGTAATAAATCAATAATTGACCTCTAGTATCAAACCCGATAAAAATCTCCGCAGTAACTCCACGTGGAGGTTAAAAAGAAACTCCGTACGTATTGCATCTACGCGTGGGCGGTCCATAAGACAAAGGATCAAATGAAGCATAAAACTCGTCAAGCAAACGCTTATTTTTACGATGACCTGACAACACCTGGCGGCTAAATCCAGGCTCGGTATAATTTAAAAATTCTTGTCGATAAGGGAAAGGGAGAGTGAAGGGAGAGCGAAAAGGGAGAATGAACGGGACTTGATGTGGATATTTCTTCCTAAACGGCACAAAGAGAGACACCGTGTACGTTCCCGACTTCGTTCCTTCGATCCCGACAATCCCCTACCGTGCAACAGAATCCTATACAATCCCGATATTTCCTGGATCGGTTTGCGTTTCGCGACTTTGTTCTTTGAAAGCGAACGACAAGCCCACCAGCCCGGCATCCCTCTTCTCCCATCGGCCCGCGTATTTATGAAACGGCAAAGCGTGCATGCACGCGTATACATGTCCTCGAAGTTTGTTCCCTTCGAAGCGTTCGTAGAGAAATGGTATGAGGAATGGTCGAATTATGCGACATATTGCGGAGCCTCGTGCTCCCTCGAGCACCCACATGCTCGCGCACCGGAAAAGCTCTTTCCATCGACGGCACCGGGGAGAGTGGAATTGTTTCGACCGTGAGCGACGTGTAGCGGGTCTCTTTTTCGATGCAAAGTCGCGCGCAGAGAACAATTCTTGGGTATTAGCGTCATTATGCGCGGTTCGGCGTGCTCTTGCGAGAGACGCCAGATGAGAGAGAACGATGAGAGAGACGACGTCGACTGTATGAGCGGAGAGAAATTGAAAGCAAGAGGTTCAATGTCATGTCAGTGGTCGGTTATTAATGAGATGCTTCTTCGGAATTTTTTATGTGCACTGGTAGTCCGGGAGCCAGCGACATTTTTTGATGCCTCGTTTTTTTAATTTGTTTATCCCTTATTGTATTATATTTGTGCTACAAGTACACGAAATGTCCTCCTACAATCCTGAAAGTGAAACAACGCTTGACTGTAGCATGTGAACTATGTAAAAAAAGTGGTGTAAACGCATCGCATGTTTCAACTTGTACATTTTTGCACTAATTATAGACAGCATAAAACGATTAAAAATGACTTCGCGCCACCTTAGTTGCGGAATGTCATGCTCCTACCACTCGTATAAAGATGTTAAAAAAATTAAATCGACTGATTATTTATATTTGAAGCTGAAATTTTGTTCAGTGATAGTTTATATCCTCAAATGGAAAAGAAGTGCGTACTGCCAGTTCTCATGAAGTAAAAAAACTGTATGACCTTTAGTCATACATTATGTTCAAGTATATTAAAAAAGTTTTTCTTTGATTTTCTTGTAGTGGTGCGATTTCTACGCGGAGCTTAATGCACTGCTACAAAGAAAAGAGGCGCCAACTGCAGCCAATATAAGTCGAGTAGGATTGTCTGAAATGGAACAAGAAAAATAATTATTATATGTTATATTACTGGCTTTCATATTAACCTTTAAAATGCAAAAGTAGCGAAATGGCGATGTTTAGTACACGTTTGAATCAAGAATTACTAAAAGAGGGTTAATTTTACGCATAAAAATGGTAATTGCAAAAAAGATATATGCTTTAAAATTTATGATCGAAGGCTGATATGATAACCAGTCATATAACATTTAATAATTTTTTTGCTTTTTCTATTTTAGAGAATCCTACGTCGAGTTATGTTGGCTAAGTTGGCGCAAAAAGTAGCAGTGCACTGAGCTGATAATGTATAAAGGTCATACAGTTTTTTTACATCGCGTGATATAGTTTTTGAAAAATAAAATCCTGAAAATAACTTATTTTCTGAGTAATTTAATGTGAAAATCCCCTTAAATAATATACCAGGACATTTAGAGTTACAAATTTTAGCAGAAGGCGCAGTACTAGGTATTAACTGTACATTATTCTTAAGCCCGCCATACACGACCGAACCGCTCGGCGAACCGCTCGGTCGAGCCATCACACAGGCGCATCTACACATCGGAAATGAAAATATGTACACATTTTCATTTGCTTATTATTAATAAAAGTATTTTAAGGGCGACAGAAAAATACATACGCGTATTATCATTATATTCATATACAATATAACGTATTATATCTACTATTTTGTAAACTTTAATTATATTTTTACTATCAAACAATGTAATGAATAAAATGTATTTTATACCGAAAATTGTTCGTATGTACCGAATGTATGTACCGAAACGACATTGAATTGTATATAAATATAATGATAATACGCGTATGTAAAATATAATTAAAGTTTACAAAATAGTAGATATAATACGTTATATTGTATATGAATATAATGATAATACGCGTATGTATTTTTCTGTCGCCCTTGAAATATTTTTATTAATAATAAGCAAATGAAAATGTGTACAAACAACTTGTATAAAACGATCAATACATTAATAATTGTCGCTTTACGTCTTCATAAAAAGAAAAAAAAAATTCCCGCGACGGGATTGAACCCTGGCCAAAAAAGTGGCAACTTCGACGCTTGCCGCGCGCCACGGTCGTTGTTATTGACTCCACTACCGGAACATATCGGCTGAAGTGATTTTATTCAAACTTTAGGTGTAATTTTCTTATAAATTACTGCATATCTGCGGCTATAATTACGGCTACATTTATTACAGATATAGACTTATCACCCTGCAAAATTTAATTGAAATCAGTGATTACAACATGTGAAGCTTCCTTTGTAAGTAATATATGTAGCACGAAGATATATAATAAATAAAATTAATACATATAACAATAGTATTCTAATTGTTTAATTAGACTGTATTGATAATCATTTCCTCTACTCGCTCCCCTTATCTTTTCCTCCTACTGTATCTACATATCTACGTACATAATATATGCTCCTCGATCAGAATGGTTGATTAAAAGCCTCTAGGTTCGTCGGGAATTTCACGCGTTACTGTACTTTTGGTTAATCCTCCCACACACAGTATTGTACCCTAACAGGTAATAATTTACAGAAATTCTGTGGTACAAGTTGCATTCAGTGGAAACGTTATTTCCGTTGCTCCACAATTGCACAAAGTGGAGCCGTTCAGTTAGATCGAAAGCAAGCGTGATAACTGATTACTTCTTCACAATAAAGCCGACCGGAACGGGGGAAGATCGATTGCGCGCGGTAAGGAGAACCAGAGAATACGTACGAATCAATCACAGTGCTAGTTGCCGGATTAAGCTCGACAATGCTTCTCTATAACCTGTATCGATCAGAGAGGAATGACGTTGCAAACGAAATTTCCTGCGCCGAGATTACGTGCCGTCGCGTGACTTCTTTTGCGAAGACGCTTCTGTAAAACCGGCAGTAAAAGACGAATGCGTCGACGCGATACGAAATATAATACTATAAAAATACAGAATCGTGTACAGGCCGCAATCTAGATTCCTCGTTCGTGTAGAAATTCATGATTGCACGACCGATTCATCCTACACGCTTACGAAGCAGAATTAACTTTAATCTCGTATCCGAGATCTTCAAAGATGGTCACGTTCGATTTTATCTTCGCCTCTATGATCGTTGAATGCATGGACATTGTTGTTACATGTTTAAGGTGAACATTTTGGCAGTAATTACAAATTATTAAACTAGAACAACTGCTTAGCTTATATTCTAGCTATTTCTTGTTATGGTTCATGTTATCAGAAAGATCAATTCAGTGATTTGCTATAGCACTATGGAATTATTTGGTGCAAACAAACGATTTATTCCCGTTCTTACGGTTTAATGTTTCGTACTGTAGTAAATAACAGAAAAGTATTACGGGAGCACCTCATTAAAGTGTTTTTATAAGAAGCTTTTTTGAAGCTCGCTCGCTTATTTTCCTCAGTGACCTATTAAAATGCGAAACAATGAACCTTAAAAAATAAGACGCGGCGAATTATTGCGGCTAGGTGTGTCTGTGTAAGAATAAAGGGAAAGGGTCTCGCTAGCGGCAACGCGATTTAGATAACGCTTCTGAAATATCGAGAATATAATATCCCCGTTCGTTTTTCACCGTCTGACAGGAACGATACGTCACGATGACACGATACATCCTGGGATACATGACATCCTCAAACAAAAGAGAGGGGGAGATATTGTAGACTCTGAAATTCGCGTGACCCAATTTTAAATCATCCGCTGTTTCTAGTATAAATACCGCTTCGTAAAAGATTACCGATAAATGAGAAATTTAACTCGTTAGTTCAAGCGATTCTCTTTGTTGTATTTCGACCGATGGTACTCGATTCGCAGGATTTCAATTTAAATTATGAAACATTTTTGATGCTGTTATTTCATGAAATATTGCAGGTAAAGAATAAATATAATTTATTGTTCTTGACCCGGATTTCAACGAGAATGTTACATGAACAAATAAATATATAATATTACTCAAAAGTGTCCCGTGCAGCAGAACTTTGTTTTTGTTTATTAAAGGAATGTAGACACGTTTCTGTACTGACAGAAATATTTGAGCGGGTATTTTATGAAAACGTGTAGTCACTTTTTGTGCACATTTACGACGAGTAACTTATTTAATTTGACTCCAGTGAATTTTACTTTTGACTGACTTTTTGAATAAAGGAGATTTCAAAACAGAATCCAACCATTACTTCAACAATTCTGCTACGTACATTTCTACAAGAAGTCAGCAACTGTGGCTCTCGATGTATTTGTAAATCGCATTACAACAGATTCAAGGAACGCTTAGGAATAAAAAAACAAGAAAATTTCAAGTTCCAGCAGAAACATTCCGAAAACTTCCTTAAACTACCAACGAGCGAAAGAATTCTCGATCCCCTTTAACCGAATACGATCCAAGCACGTCTACTCCGTCCAACACGAATAATCCATTGGAAATGGCGTCATGAAACTTCGACGTGGAACAACCGTCCGAGTGAGCAGGACCAACGGTGACCGTGGCCGAGGAAACGTTGAATATTAAATTCAATTTGTTTCGTCGTAGACGTCGGACGCAACAGCGAGAAGCGACGCGTGTTTCCATCTCGCGGATTTACATAAGTGACTTATGGTCAGTGGGTATTACCCTCGATGGCGGGGGTGGACCGCTCGGATATCTTTGATGTGACGTTCGCGTAGGGATTCAAATGAGGGATGGTCGTTATGAGCCACGGTGTAGAATATCATACGCGCGTATTTGGTTTCGTGCCACGCGTGCTGGGTTGCGAACCGGTACTTTCATTACAGTCTCGAATTAACGGCCAGAGTTCAAGACCGCATAGAAATCACCGCATTACTTTCTTTGTACCAAAATTATTCTCTACAGCCTTCGTCGAGCGATATTGATCTCTTCGTCTCGTGAAATTGTACTCTCATGGCAAGCTATGACCTCACGCGTGAAATTCGTACGATTAAGGGTAGGAACCAATGAATAAAAAGCACAGGAAGATCCTTTGGTCACCGCTAGGGGCGTCATAGTCGGAACTCCGCGTATAGTATACATGTGTGCGAATGAAATGCATCACAGATGATCACAGAGCTTGCTGAACCAATAGAAGCGCTCCCCACGTGTGTTTCTACTCCGACGCACTCTAGCGGTCGCTAGAAGATCTTCCATCTAATGATCCTTAGACCATATATACCTATAGACACGGCCTGAGGTATAGGAGCCCATGGGAGAGCCTGACGCAAAGATAACGAGCAAGTTTGCCCACAGTGACGTCAGAAAAGATCATTCAAGATGGCGAATAGTGCATCAGACCAATCAGACGATTAGACGCCATTAGACTGTATAGATACTTTTTGAAAGTAGATATTCTTTGCCCACATGATGCATGCCCACATGAACGTCATATGGATGATTGTATCTTTGCATCAATCTAGATAACTCAGGTTGTGTCTATAGGTATATATGGTCTAAGTAATGATCACCGTGCTTCTAGCTTCACTTTCTCTGTTAAATGCTCCTTCCTGTACTTTTTATTCATTAGTAGGAACACATTATTATCACGTCGCATGATGTCATCCTGTTATGTGAGAGCACACACATGCCTAAATTTATATCTGTATATAAAGTTAAATAATAGCTCACACTTCATAAACAGCACGTGAAAGCATATGATGTCAATGTATTTCCTAGCTTTAAGGTCAATTTATACCTCGACGTGGCAGGTACGAGCTGACCAGAAAGTATTGATAGTATTCATTTTCATTGATAGTGCCATTAAAAATTGCCATAAATCCATAAGCATCCGCAGTTTAGTCATTATCCTTATACATATTTCCGATTTTTCGGGAGTATGTCTAAAATTTTTGTAGTATTCAGCTCGGCATGTGCCTTAATGTGTCACAAAAGTATAAATCGACCTTAACGTGGCAAGGTTCAAATTCGGAAAGAAGAAGTTGGCAAATGGATAATCTATGCACTTTTCCTGTTATTTCATTTTACATCATGATCTCATTATTGTAAAATAAGAAATTTTACCTCAATTCGAGGTGATACTAAAAGAAGTATCCGATTTCACATGGAATGACTACTCTGCAGCCGAAAATGAAATGTGGAGAGTCTCTATGTACTAAATATAACATAATAAGGGTTCAGAGAACAAGATTTTAATTAAAGGAAAGCTAATGGGTGGCGGTATTTGACGTTTCAAAACTGTAGTCCACGAGTCGCTGAAATATTGAAAGCAACAGGGGTCCAAGAAACGTGAAACGTAATCCCAGATTTCGCACGGAGATTATCAGTAGTGACCATCGGGGGGATCAAAATGGGAGCTGCGTAACAAACTGGCAGTAGCTGAAGGGTCGCGCGTCCGCCAGTAACGATTTTTCATTCATAATTAACTGTCACTGGCGTACGGTCAAGTAATCAAGGTGGGAAGGGAAATTCGTCACGTGTTGCGACTTTCGGCGCATGGCGAAACTGTTCTATTGTCTGACCGCGCGACGAAATCGAAAACGGTGCGGGTCAAAATTATGAAGGATTATTAATAAGTGTTAGTAAATAGGGTTGTATCTCTTGTTTATAAAAAACATTTGTAAGTAAATAAATATTCAAACGGGTTCCATACTCAAAATATAAGAAATTAAATATAAAGATATCGGTGACTCTATTGAAATAAAAATTTCTTGCGCCTTACACTTTTTGACACTTTTATAATAGCTAACATTTGTTATATAATCATCATAAAAAAAACAATAACTGTAACTACATAAATAAATTAAGCCTTTAATTTTTTCTCTTCAGACCTGCCATACTTTTTGAGAAAAATGTATGTTTGTTAAAAAATTATACATATGTACGATTGAATTCATGTTTATAATGTGCAAATGTATGTATATGTATCAATAAGTTTGCTTTAATTTTAGTCAAAATAACAAGGAAACGACAGTCTGTACATAAATTAAAAACAAGGGAGAAAAGATGACGGACATCGGGACACTTTTAGTAATAGTAATCATGCAGCGAATTTATGCGGAAATTCCATTTTTTTATGTGTAGTAAAGTAAAGTATAATTTGTGTTTAGTGGTAAATTTAGTTGTGTTGGTTATAACTTCGGTTTTTCGATAACCATATCCTGCACTATGGAAAAGGAAACTTAAGAAAATAAAATATCGCAATATTTCGCTCCATCTAAACATGACTCAGTTGAATTTTTGCAGCCATCACGCGCATCCAGTTTCACCGCGGGTAACAAAAGTCTCAAACCGAAATTCACCCTCGCGCGTTACGCAGACACCCTGGCGGATCACCTTTAATTAATTTCGACGATGAGCAGCGGAATATGAGAGGAAGTAGAAGGAAAAAGGAACGAAAGAATTGCATAGAATTTCCAATTTTTTTTCTGTTCACGAATGGAAAGGGGTGGGAGGCGAACACGACGCCGTAATAAATGCGTCGGTTACCTTTCGTCGACGCGGCGCGCATAGTAACGAGAATCGACGACGACGATTCCCCTCGCGCCGATTTCATTTTCCGCGGCGCGCAGCGAATCGTCCGCTCGTCGCGGGTAACACTTTTGTTTCGAGGCAAGCGCGGGAACGGCTCCCTATCAGGAACGGGCTGGCTTTATCAGATAAAGTCGCGCTATCGGTCTTGGGCAAATAAGGGAACACGCTGACAGGCACGACGATGTGACACACGGTGCCCGTAGTTACGGAGACGTACGTGCCGCGACAGTTATTTTTTCTCCCTTCCCTCGCTCCGCGCGCTCGTAATTTCAGTTTCGCCCGCCTCCGACGTAGCAAGGACGAGGAACAGCGGGACCGGTGAGTAAATTCAGCACGATCGATTGTAATACGTTCGCCCGCGTCCTCCTCTCTACGTGTTCTCGCGAATGAATAAGTGTTCCTCGCGCTGGATGACGAGGGACAATGCAAATCGTTGAACGCGAATTTTTCGTCAAGCTACGTGGACACTATTGAAACACAGGATGGAATAAATTGATCGCGAAATGCCGTCACCGCAGCGAATTTAATAACGATTTATATTTCGTAGTCTATAGTCTATGTATGTATAGCGTGTATTTTGACGAGAAAGATAAATTTTCTCTAAATTCCTAGCGTCGCGTAGCTAGGCAATGTTCAGCGGATGACTAAAGTTCACGAGAGCCGTCTAAGCCGGTGCGGCAATCATTTCACTGATAACGTGTCTTATCTGATAAGCGTAATAGGTATCTTTCGTTTTAATTTCATTGTTTCTTACATCAGTACAGGTAACCTTGCTCGTACGTCTAATATTATTAGGTTGTAAATTAAATTTCAGCACTATTTTGCATATTTGATCATTTCCTGATAAAAATAAAAATAAAAACAAATGAACTCAAAAATATCTTATTCAAAGTATTCTCCAAAAGATTCAATCTTCCTTGGCCAAAGTTCTTCGAGCAGATGAATGCTATAACGATATCAGGCTCCTTAGATAAAAAAAAATTCTTAAAGTGACTGCTGAATTTCCTGTTTATTTTTTTAAATTTTGTCTCAGATCCAGTGCTCTAGGTTTTGGAATGTGCTGTATCTTCAACAGTCGAATTGCCTCGTTTGAATCTTGAGTATCATTCAAACTCGTCTACTAACGATGTTTGGTGCATGAGATTCACTCATGTGAATGACAACTGTTTCAGCTCCATTTGTTAAACGTTATACACATATACTACGTCAAAATGATCACAAAAACACACTATATCAAATGCAGTAAACAAAATTTAAGTAAGATCAAGAATCACAGAGTTATACGTTGTAGTGCTGAAATTGAATTTACAACCTAATAGAATAAGTTTTCGTTTATATTAGATTTGAATACAAGAATTCAAAAATTTAGACCATCAATAGTGTTTTTATCATCTGTAATCAGTTTCAAGTTCAAGTATGACGTAAAATTTCATCTTTTCTAGATCATGGATAGTCTGTACCCGAATCTCTACGAGAGGTTCAAGAGCGAAGGTCTCTGCCCAGTTTGCTTGATGGAGATGGAACTAGCGCCTCGATACAACTGCATCAATGGACACACGATTTGCTATCGATGCAAGCCTTATTATTATGCTTGCCCCACGTGTCAGTCGCCACTAGAGATCCAGATACCTGCAACGAACCCCAGTTCGTCTTATGTACCACCACCCACACACTTTTTTCCTCATCCTATGCCATCCCATTCTGGTGAACTTGATCCGACTGCGCCGTCGATGGAAGATTTTATCAACCATGAAAGAAACCAGTTTCCATCCACGCCTTCTGAGAACCAAGAGTTGAAATTCTGCTCGTTCCATAATCTAGGGTGCTGGGTGAAAGTACCGGAACATCTGGTCATTCTACACGAGTCTCGGTAAGAGGGGTAAAATTAGGTGTGCGAATTAATTCGATGCTTTTAATGTGAACCGCGTGTAATTATTAGGTGACGCAGAAAGTTCTATGATAATTCTTGGTACAAAATATTAGGTTGTCCGAAGTCAGAATTCGGAGGACTATTTGGTTTTGATTAAGAGTTTTTGAAAGCTAAAAACTACAAAAAGTGGTAAAAATAATAAGAATAAGTAAAAATTTTGCATTTGTAAATTTATTGGATACACTAATAATATTAATAACTTAGGTTTTGAATAGAAAAAATCTATTTCAAAAAGATAGATTTTGGAGTTTTATTGCAGTATTATTTAATCAGAAGTAATGCAATTACGTTCAATTATCATTTCTGAATCTAATTACATTATTTTTTATTAAGTAATACTACAATGAAAATTTTGAAATAATATGACTCTGGTTAGATAAACAGTATTCCTGAAATTCCAAGAAATACAAAAATTCCATCGTTTTATGACATTAAAATAATTAGAAAGATTAGATTAATTTTTTCAGAAAGAGATGCGAATATTATTCGAAATAAATCCCTGTTGACTTTAATGCATTTCTGATGCTTGTACGTAGCTCTTTTCACAATTAATTTTAATTTTATCACTAAAATTACTAACGAAAAATGTAATATGTATTTTTTAACAGAGTGCCTATGCGTTAGATTCTTAAAAAAAATACTTGACTCAAGAGAATTATATTTCTTCACTTCTTCTTTTTATTAATTTGAATTTCAAATAAACATAATGTATTTTTAAGAATAATATGTATGTGAAGAATAATTGTGTGGGTCTAGTGTTGAACTTTTAGTAATATTCTGGCCTTCAGCTGATAAACAATCAATTGTATAATACTACATATAATAAACTATTATCTTTGTTATCAAAATTTGTCCACAAATTTCAATGCGACTAAAAGTATTTTTCATTATAAAAACAGAAAATTTTTGGTGATACGCATTTCAAGATAGAGAAATTGGTGCGTAAAGTATCAATGACACATATTTTTATCATTAACTTTGCTACGGTCTGTGGGACTTTTTTTTTACTTCTCAGCGTACTTTATTTCATTTAACAACTTTTTTATTTTGGAGAAAAATGTGAGAATTTTAAGGTACGTTTTAACGTGACACTAAACGTCATGATTTTTTATGTCATGACAAGTAAGATTGAATATTTATAATCCGAAATTCAGTATCATACCATTACGATTCATAGTTTTCACGATGATGAAAGTCATGGCAATTTGTAATAGTAATATGGCACTAAAAGTTGCGATTTACTGTCACGTGAAAACGTACTATTAGTGTTAACATTAGGTTGTTTCTTTCCCTGATATTTCATTTAAAATTCATTGTTTATACTCTTAATAATATAACAATCACAAAATGTCCTTTCATTCAAGATCTTCAAGAAACGAGTTAAATTAAACTGTATATCTATCCGACATTTTGTGTATTTTTAATCTACGCAAGAAACAAAGCTTGTCACCGCTGACGCGTATTAATTTATTCAGATTGCTTTTAGGCTAACCAGATTCGCTCAGACTCACTCCACCCATCCTGCTTCCAGCAATTCTGTATCACTCCATCCCCCTGCAAGTCACTTTAGCGTTCATTTACTCAGGCCCACTCATAGATCTGAAGTGCTCAGGCATTGCCACTTGAAAGTTAATGAGAAACTATTAGTTATAACAAATGAAAAACACTACAAATTCACTCCACACTTTAGAACAAAACGAATTTTAACAAAATCACAAAATCTTAAAAAACAATGCATTCTTTGAAATATTCTCGAACACGTTTCAACAAAATTGCTCACAGTAAGAAATTCTAAGGCCCAAATAAATTTCAGATGCCAGTATCGCCCTCACTTAGAGGAAGAGCAGCTTCCGACCGACCTGACGCACGCGCACGACGATTTGGTGGAGTGCAAGTACCAAATCGTCGGCTGTAAAGTAAGAACATCGCCCTGGAGGATCTCAATCCACGAGAATTACTGTCATTATAAAGATCGTTTCGAGGCGTTGAATGATATCACCGAATCTTTGGACCACGTAACGGTCACGGACGACGAACCGCTCGACGATCCCGAAGAATTAGTGGAGTGCAAGTTTCGGAGATACGGTTGCATGGTCAACATGCCACGAAGACGAAAATTGATACACCAGGAGAAATGTAACTACAGGCAATACCACGAGGAAGAGTACGAAGAATCCCCGCCGGAGAGCGAGTACGACCCTGACGAACAGATCACGTGCAAGTGGGCTGAGTACGGTTGCAGAGTCCGACCGAAGCGTTGCCGCGTAGAAATACACGAGGAGAAATGCAATTACAGGATGGAGGAATGCGCGTTCAAAGAAAATGGATGCTCTGCTTTGTTTCACCCGGCTAGAAAGCACGCGCATGAGAGGTCTTGCCCATTCACTAATTAAGTTTCTCTTTAAATTGAACGTTCCTAATTCATGGTGACAGTAGAATTAGCCCAAATTACTCTTGAATGAGGTAATTCCATTATTCCCTTGGTGTTTTTTTTTTTTTTTTTGCTGTGCGTTAAATTGGTGAAATAAAAATGCTTTGTTCTAATATCTATTAGGTGAAAACCTTAAACGTTGAATTAAATAAAAAGCTATTTTTATCTTGTATGAATAAGACTAATGTTTGAATATTTTTTTTCAAAGTATTCAATGATTCATCTTACAATCAGTATTTAGTAGATAAGACTTTAATCAAAAGAGAATTCGCTGCTGAAAATCGTTTTGCTGATTCGCGAAAGCTAAGCTTTTCTACCTGCTCTTCATACTTGAAGCTTTATTTATGCGAAAGGCTCCGTAATACGCGGTGAAGTGTTCTTAATCTTCGTGGCACATAACGGGAAGACGTACAAGCTACCTTGGTACTTCGAGATATCGATTCAAGTGCGCAGCAGACAGTTCGAGCAAATTGAATACTATATTAATTAGGTTACCGTGAAGAAAATTTAATCTACTGCTGCGAATCTTATAATAAAACGCAAAGTCATCTAAAGATCCGATTTACATTCAATGCTACTATAAGATCAAAAGATAAAACAAATAGAAATCTCGGCAGAATAAATGTTTTTAACAAAATGGTTTGCTAATATCTAATGGTATGTATAATAAATTGGTGTCTGTGAGAAGTTCGCGAACAGATCACAAATCATGTTCGTCGACTGTTGTGGACACTTCCGTGAGCAACAAACAGTTTGGAGCGAACTCATTATACATAGTCGTTAGTAGTTATATCAAGTTAATGAACTTCTTGGGAGAATTCCTTGCTATCACTGTTCCTGAACTATTTATGGGTGAATATGCATCTTAACGACACAACAATATACAGGTAATAAGCTCTCTTGATATCAGGGAACGACATAATTCTTAGTTCATTTAATTTTCACTCTATTGAAAATTACAAACATTAAAAACGCAATTAAGAGAGAGTTGCACAGATCACACCGATCCTCTAAATTATATCTTAACGATTTTTTCTATTATTGATAAATATAAACGATATCTGACATTATACATATTAAATAGACAAGTAGTGAGGAGAGAAAATAAAATATTATTCATTGAAATCTCATTTTGGGCAAACTAAGGTGTTTTAAAAAGTTTGATAAGTTAAATGTTACAATTTGTTTTAGTCGATTATAATTTGAATATACAGGGTGTTTTCTTTGTCTCGAAAAATGGAATATTTTTTCGAAGGAGTGAACCTATCATAAAAATGTTTTTACAAAAGTTACTTGGTATAAACAGATACAAGTTATGATATAAATTATTTTTATTTAAGATTAATTGGTGGGGGATATTTCAAAGTGAAATTCATTTCTTTAAATGGAACTATATTTTTTCTCCACAGTTCAATGGGATTTTTTACAACAAATTCAACGATGTGCGACATGATATGGTTTATAATTATATATAATTATATTGCGATATATTATAAATTACATTTTGAATTCTTGAATTTCTCAGGTGTCAAGTAAACCTGAGCCATAAAGTGACATCTATTGGGCTGCGCGCTAAGCAAAGACCGCATTTCTTGTCTCCCCTCTACAATTTATAATACTTCACAATTACAAATGTTCTCATGTCGCACATCATTGAATTTTTTGTAATAAATGTCATCGAATAATGAAAAAAATATACAGTTCCATTTTCAAAGTTGGATTTGATTTTGAAATCACCCCCAACATTCGACCACTTTCTCAAAATAAAGGAAACACCCGGTACATGTTTTGTCTTTAACCTTACATTTTTTTAAAAGCAGAATTATTGCAGAATATTTTATACTTATATTATATGTTCAGCATATTCATTAGAACGATTAAATCGACATTTATCAAAAAACTGAGTCACGTTTCGCATGTAAAATACAAAAGAGAAATTGTAAAATATGAAATAGACTAATATTTGTCATAAATTGCTAGTAATAATAAACAAATTATTTTGCAAGCATTATACATGTATAATGTGGCATTACATATTGTTTTTGTTCTTAATATGTATGGGTTTGCATAAACACGATCTGTTTACTCATCCATAGTTATATTCATATTTTCTACAGCAACTTAATAGAAAAATTATTGGAAGAACTGGGAGGTGCGATTCAAGAAATTGATTTGAATTTTGTTATTGAGAAAATACTATCTACATAGTAATAAGTATTTTAAACATCGAATTGTAATATTCCATAGCAACTAATGAAAAAATACATAATACGAAACAGCAAATACAGTATAAAATGCATACTTTAGAAAAGGTTTTGGTAACTCTCCCTTAAAGTTACATAACAAAATAGTAGTCGCAAAGAAAGAGCTATTAAACACAACGACGAGCTCCTCGATAACCAGCTAACAGGTGGGTCTCTTTTACACAGAATATCGACGCAGTTCATCACCGAAGGAATGTAATCCAACGGTCTAATTAATTCCCGCCAGTCCCGACGCGAATTAGACAAACGGTTCGGCGCGCCTCGGTCGGGAATAAAGCGCGTTTCCACGGCTGTCGCGCGGTGCATCTCTAAGGAAGTTTAGAAATCCCATTAACCACGATTTCCAAGAACTCCGGGGGATCATACCATCGAGGATTACTCCCCGCCCGTCGCCAACCCCTATCTCTCGCAGCGTCATTTCGCCCTCTCCCCGTTGTATCGTCGACGAGATAGTGAAACTTACACCGCCATTCAGGGGATGATCCGCGCCACGATCGGCTCGAATGAGAGAATGACGGTCCGGGCTGGGATATCGAACACCTGCAAGCTAATGGCACCGCCTCCCTAACCGCTGATCGTCCCGCGGCATCGCCAACGCCACCAGGGACGTTTATAGGGATCATGTATAAGCCGGACGAAAAAGCTTGGCGAGTGAACCGTCTTAAACGTGACCGCGTTCGCGCCGTCGCGTCGTCGGAAAATGCTTCTGTACCCTTCAGAGCGTCGCACGCGACAGATAAATTGTCTTGAATGGGTTTATATATGCGTCTCAGTGGGTCTCTAGCGAACAGGTTGCTCGTCCGCATACCTCCGGTATGGAAATGAATCTCTGAACTGGATTTTTATATCTTTGCGGGGATAACGCGGCGGGGATAGTTTGTTGGTCGAGATTTGTTTTGGATTCGTTAAAGCACTCGTTGTATTTTCGATAAACGCGGGATTTTTCATGTAAAATTATTTTTCTTCTCTGTTCTATTGCGTGGGTATGAATCAAAGCTTAAAAACTAAGAATAGAATTTGCAGTAAAGGAGAACGATGTGAGTCAATATTTTTATAGAATCTGAATTTATCTATGCATTAAAGTAGATGTAGAATGTAGAATTTACAATTTTTGTTACAGAATAAGTAGATTAAAAAGTAATTTTACTTTAAACGTAAGAGTATAGTAAAATTGGAGTACATAATATACTACAGATATTTAGGACGTTCACAGTTTGGTTGACACATCACATAAATATGGAAAGTAGATATTTATATAATTATCAATAATATCCAGTTATGGCTATAAAGAATATTTACACAAACCTTTAGAGGAAAGTACTGAAAGGTAACAAATACTATGTACTAAATAAAGATGTGGATTAAATACAGTATTCAATGAAATTAAAATCAGTTCTTTTCTGAAGCATCTTTAAACAATTTCAGTGTAATCCTACGTGGAAAAAATAACAACATTTATTCTAAGTTTCGTTTTTGAGAAAATCGATTTTAATGTAATACTATTCTATGTAATACGAATTATACTACGATAGTTACTGTACTGTATAATAATTTTAGTAACTCTTTCTTTCTTGCAATTTTAGCTTCAATTTGTCAAATTTTCAATTTCAAATTTTTAAATCTTCAACTTTAGACCCCCAATTCGCACTTGTAACTCTAAAAATCTCCAAGTCCACAATTTAAAATATTCACACCTCGAACCTACAATTTGGATATCTTCATTTCCACATCTTCATTTCAATTTTAGCTTTTAACCCTTAGGCTTTCCTCTCAAGAATCCGTGACGTGTAATAATTTTTGTTGTCCGGATATCATTATAAATATAGACAATTAATTGAGGAATTAATATCAAGAAATCACAGTAATAGAAATAATAATTTGTTTAGGTTTTCATCTTAATTGAAAAAACTATGAAAAAAAAAACAGAAAGTACAATCGGGTCAAAAAACACCCAAAGACCATCTGAGGTTAAATTTTAATATCTTCCAATTAGTTTATTTATATTTATATCTCCACTTTTAAGTTTAAAAATCTTCAAATATCCACCTTAAAATCTACAAATTGAAATCTTAAAAATCTTTGAATCTCCAATTTTAACTTTTTAAACGTCATTGTATTATATATTGTATAGTAATTCTTCAGTAATTTTTATTAAATTGCTCATATTGCAGCACAAGTATAAAATTAGATGATTTGTTGGAATCGCGGTTTCCTCCAAAAACGCGTTTCAGACAAAAAAGTTTTAATGCAACATTTTTTTTTTCTTATTTTTGACATAGAGTTACCGCCCTATGCGGTTTTATCATGATTCCACTTCAAACTTTTTTTTGTCTTATAATCACAAAGTTCTAATTAATAAAAAATTTCAGAATATTCTAAAATTTTTAACACCTTGCCCTAAAAAAATGTTTACTTTGACAATTCCTCTTATTCTACCAACCTACATATTTATTCATCTAAAAAAGACTTTTATTCAAAGAATCTATCAAATTTTAAATCTATTCTATTTTTCGAAGCATAAGAAGGAATTTCACGTAGCTACGTTTCTCCGAGGTGGACAAAGCGGAAAGCACGAAGCACGAATTCAAGGAAAAACAGATTCGACGGTACACGAAAATCTCAAAAGATTCCGAGGACTCGGGAATACACCTTTCTAGATACTACATAAATATCGAACGGAGCATAAAACGATAAACTCTTGTCCGTCGACTGTTCACGGTAACCGTCACCTCGTCGGTCAGAACTTTAACGCTGGAGGGTGACCCGACCAATGGACAAAAGGGAATAGAGGCTGTTTTACATAGTAAAGACCATGGAGGACCACCGTCGCCGTTCAGCGAGATTCTTAAAGAGGATATTCGTTCAAGAAACACGAACGCGATGTCCCAGTTTCATTTTACTTTATACTGCATTCACGATGCTTTAGCTAGCACAGAAATCAATTAAACATTCAAGAACGTATAGAACGCAATCGCGTTCAAACGTTGAAACAGCTTCAGCTTTAAAAATGCATGATAAGAGATTGCTGTCTGGTTAAAAGCTTCACAGTTGCTGCGAATGAGCCGATCAAGGATGAAAAATAAATTTTACTAATTTAGTATTGCTATCGTGCTTTAAAAAGATATACAGGGTGAGCCACCTAACGTTCGTACCTCAAATATCTTTGTCGTTTTCGAAAATGCGTTAAATGTCTTAAGGACAAAGTTGAATGGTTTAATAGAGCTCACACGATGCCATAAAAATGATTGTTTTTATGTTATTTTTTTTTTTTTTTTTAGATATCAAAGTCATCTTATATTTTTAAAATGGGAGCAAACTTTTTTGAATACCTATGATGATAATCCCTTTTATTAGGAATTCAGTAACTATAATTACTCAAGCTAATTCAAGGTTACTGACAAAGAAAACGTATAAAATTTAAAATTTATTTTTATCTACAATATTATTAATAGTACAATAGATTGTCCTTCCATTCTGGAAAAGCTTAATTTTAATATTCCTTCTAAGAACTTAAGGCGTGATAATATCTTTAATGTAAATACATATCGAAGTTTATATGGGAAACACACTGAATATTGATCGTATTTGTATCGTTGCTAATATAGATTTTAATTTTACTCTAAGAATATGATACGGAAATTTATGATAATAATAATAATAAAATTTGAATAGAAAATTAGATGATCTGTTTATGAAAAATAGAGTTTGTCCCTGATAAATTCTGATTCAGAAATTCTGGTCTCCGTTATAACTTCGCGACAGCGGCGAACAGAAATTCAAACGATGAATATTAATAAAAGAGGCGGCGCAAGTATAATTAAGAATCGACGTTGTCTACGACGTATTCCTCAGGGTCGAAATTTTAATCTAAAGTGACAGTGCGTCGCGAGTATAAATAAATCAAGGTCGAACGATGAAAGGCGTGGAAATCAGTAGCCTTATTCAAGAGTCGAAGCCAAGGTAGACGCGAGTTAGTCGCGGTGGTGTGAGTGAAAAAGGGTGGCAGAGGGGTGCGAGTAAATTGCACCCTTGGGGAACAGATCTGACGAGTGGCGCGAAGGGCCACGGCAAGCCAGAAGTCAGGCAACTTTAATTAAGACACAGGTGTCTCTTGCTTATAGATGCCGAGCAGACAGGAACGCAAGACGCTACTAATTTGTTTATCATACTTGAAAACGTTATTAAAGGCCAAACTTCAAGACACACAATAGAGGCTTGATACTCTCTGCAACTTTTCCACTTTCAAAAATCCCCTGATTTTGTACCTATAATTTAAACTAATCAGTTTTTATAAATAAGGCTATTATATGTGATTTGAGAGTTTATTTCACATCGTCTCTAAACTTTTCCAAACAGTACACTAACATTACTAGGGAATCCACTAAAACACTTGGATTCCATGAAGAGACGCGCAACGAAGTCAGTTCAATTTGTATGCTTCGTTGAGGTCTTTTAGGATGGAGATAAAACTGTTCTATTTAGGTTTTTCAGACCCGATTAATCGTATACACATACATATAATGTAGTGAATAATATTAGTGAGAGTTTAGATTTTTTACTGGATCTACTGAATCATTTAACAAAAAAACTGGATAATCTTGTACGATACACTATGTAGGATGTCATATCTACTATACACTACTATTTATATCCTTTGACTGTATGTTTAATTTTTCAATGCTATATGTAACTATCTATAAGTCCTGTTTAACTCTTTGTATACTAATGGGACAGTATCTCGTTTAATAATAATAATAATATTGAAGTTCAATTTTATTTTTAGTTTACTCAACAAGATGTTATTGTGATTCGAAAATGGCTACGAATCTGATGAAAGGAATTTCAAATCGACGTCTGATACCTCTGCCAAAAAAATGCTAAGGCCTTCAAGTCTCGGAGCGGATTTAATGGCAGTCAGGGTTTTCTTGCCCGGAAATCTAGATACAATATCTCAGTCACAATGCCGACTGTCGTCTAACCCGAGAGCCACCTTAATGCATGTATTCATACGGTAAGCTTGCGTCTTGAATCAGAAGCATAGGTAGAATAGGTGTTATGAAGATTTCGACACGGGCGTAGCCCCTTTGACAAAGCTAACGCGAGGTACCCGACAGTTCTTTCATTTAAACGCTGCCCGAATGGCTCCAGCTGCGAGAACGTAATATCCAGGATGTTGCTGCGCGATCTTCGTGCCTAAGAACTCCTTTCTTCGAACGTTCGAGATCTTATTAACGCATTCGCCGGGACAAAAATACGGATACTATTCTTTGAAAACTATTGTGTTGCTTTATTAAATGTGAATCTTTCTTGAATAAAAATATTTCAGAGTTTCAAAACTCAATAAACAACATCTCTCTGCTGTAACAATAATATGATATCGAAAATTTGTTAGAAAATAGAAATAATAAAATGTGATCATTCCTTAAATTTTGAGTCATCTTGTAAAACAAAAAATTGCAAACTTGAATACAGTAGAACCTCGATTAATACTTACGATATTTATGAAATAAAATGCGATTAATTAGAGGAACGTCACTAAATTATAGTTCAAGTTTTATTCATAGTCTCACTGTATTACTATATCTGGTGCATCAATTAATTGAAACCCTAGATAATTAAAAATAAGGGTAATACTTATTCGGATAATCGAGGTTCGACTATAAATAAAACTCTTATAATAAAAAAAGAATATAGAAATATGTTGTTTAATTATAACAGAGATTTAGTAGGGTAATTGCATTAGTAATTAACATTGTATTAGTAGACGAGACTTTTATTTTTTAGTCACCGAAAATATGTTTCCCACTAAGAAAGTGTTTCAAGTTATGTATGTTGTTTGAGACGTGATGCAATCTAACATTATAAAGCTTTGGATTTATTTTTGTAACAAGACAATATGGAAATTAGACTTTTGTTTGATTTACTTCTGTACTACATTCTATTCTATTCTATTCTCTATAATTAATACATTGTACTATTTCTTATATTTTTCTTCCATGAAGTTCAAATAAATATTACGTTTCATTTCGTCTGGTTTGTAACATTTTTTATAATTTATTTGTGTGAAATTCGATGAACATTATGTTTCTCTTTGTCTTTTATCAATTACTGATTTATGAACCTGTCAGTTACTCGTATTTTCACAAATTTTACGTATCAACTACTTAGATAATTTGATGCGTTTAATTTTTTCTAAATAAAACTTCATTATAGGATTACTTATAAATACTTTTAAGCTCAATTCGCTAAAAATCAGCTAACAAATAAAGCTATCCACCTACAAAATTTATTGTTTATTGAAAAGAAAAACATATGACAATGATTAGAATGAGAAACAAATATTATAATGTCAACTAGTGGTACATTTACCTTACTCGGGAATATTAAATATTAATATATCTACGATAAACGATAACTTCTTGTTCCAAGACGAAGTTTAAACATCAAACCGTCTGACAAAAGATAATTACGTCGAAGCTCTGAGAAACGAGAGACTGTGACTCTCTCAAATGAACGCAGGATAAGCTGATCCCTCCAAGGATTTACGACGCATTGCCCGGCGATGAAGAGGCTCCGGCCATCGCGTGCGTAATTTGCGCCGCAACAATCGGCGCTAATAACTCAATTTTATTTCGATCCCGTGAACCGACCGCCTGTTGCGTAATACCCAGCCGCTAATAAATCTGTATCGTTCCTCTACGACGCCGCGGAGAACATTAACATTATCTATGCCCTGTAACCAACCGTTGATCATCGACCGTTGATCACGGAGAAGCCCGAAGAGCCCCGTATATAAACTATCAGGTCCGGCCTCATATGGTGGCCACGGGTTCGGGGCCATAATTTTCTCACATAAATACATCTCGCCTAGGTAAAACCCGAGTGGCTCGGGTCAGTCCGGGGTCTGCTGCAAGACGCACGCGAACTCCATAATTCACGGACGGCGTTGCTACTGATGATCCGAGGGGGAAGAGCAGTCGTATCTCAATTTTGTCAGGGTATAACTACTAACACCTCGATAGCGAGAAAATCCGGGAGGATGCCGGCCCCTCTGCAATGATTGGATACTGATTAAAGCGTTTGATGCAACTATAAGCGTGTGATTAATTTGCGATTAGATTGTAATTGGGAGTGAATTGAATTCTGTTGCGTCTAACAAGTGGGAAAATTCAAAATTTGTTGATACTAAACGGATACGAATTTTTCTTCGAAAATGTTGACTGCTCGAGGAAAAGTTTCCCTTCGAGGCAATGTGATTCCTCAGAGTAGACTGTCGGTTTTTCTCGAGATTTGAACCGCAGACGAAACGACTCGAGAGATTGCGAACCACACATCGAGACTTCCTCTCGATTCTCAGAACAATGTAACCACAGAGCATTGTTAGAAGCAAACAGTTTCCTTGACATTCAACATGGTCAACTTTTTACTTGATTTGATTCGTCTGTATTTTTCTGAAAGAGGATTTTCCTCCATCAGCTAATTAGACCGGAGGGAGTTCATTCTTTCTCCTTGAACAGAATGCCAATAGAATTTTGAAAACGCTCAATACTTCCATCTCCAGATCTACAATGCGAATATCATTGAAACTGTCTGGAGGATTTGGAGTTAGATGTTTCCTGGCTTTTTTATGTATTAAAAAATATCGAAACTTACATTGCAGTTCAAAGTACATTATTTAAAAAGCAACACAATTCTCTCATACATGTTCAACTCATACAAAAAAAAAAAACGTTATTGTTGACTTATTCTCGTCGGACTTAACTAAAAAGAACTAAAGATCTGCCCATATGTGTCAGATTAGTAGGATTATATTAGGGTGTGTAATAAATCTTGTCGCGTTGTTTATAATAAGTAGACTGCGGATTTTTATGCAATTATGAGAAAGCTGAGCATGTGAAAATCTATGAAGTTGATAGATGCTAAAACATACAAAACATGAATAATATAATACGAACTAAAATATTTAGAAAATAAGACACATTATTATTCAATTTTTCATTCAATATTCCATTGCCTTTGCATAAAAATCTGCAGTCTAATAATACGTTTATTTGTAATAAGTCTGTTGTTTATATTTATTAACTGGGATGGATAAACATCGTGCATGGTAAACAACAGATGGTGCATATATCAAACATACATCATCGATTAGGTAAGTTGTGCATAAAATTAGTAGCAGTTAGTTTAATTTCAGAGAATAACAACGGGACTTATTACACAACCTAGTATATTTGTTTGCATTAAGATTCTAACACAATCACTTGCTTCTAAATTAAGCAATCATTCAGAACTATCGTAATGGTTACAAACAAAGTTAAATTCACGAAAACAGAAGTTTATGAAGAAAAGAGTACAATTAAATACCCTTATTAGGTGTAAGACATTCCTCCTGATCCCCAAATTGTTGCTTCAACCCGTTTCCCGCTATTACATTGACGACGCCAATACTTGTTTCTGCGCACGTTCCTGATAAACGACTCCCGCGCAGCAAATTTATAAAGAGGAGAAGCCCCTCGAGTACCGGATTAAAATTTTTAATATAACTCTTTGAGTGGAGGCGTCCTCGGTGTCGATAGAAACGCCACGCCGCAAGAGGAACGACGGCGGAAGGAGGCGAAGGAAGGTGGAAGAAACGAATTTAATGAAACGCGAGAGACCCGGAATAAAAGTGTATTTGTAATGCAAATACGCTGTTGGACCGATCCCGGAGGGCCGAAAAATGAAAAGCCCGAAACAACCGAGAACGAAATCGACCGTCCCATCACTCTCGCTTAATCCGATTTCAGATTCTTCGACGTCGCCCGGATCACGCCCCTGTCGGCGGCCACGTTCTGCAATCTTGCCTTAAAAATCCTGATTCCTCTCTTTTAATTACCTCGGGGACCGGGGCCGATCGTCAAGACGGAAGCACGTCTGGAATCCTTTATTAAACGAATTCTGAATTCGCTGAGGAACCGAAAGCGAAACTTCTTACGATATCTCTGCTACTGGAGCCAATGTTTAGGGTTTAGAACAGACTCGTGCTCTGCTGAATTTCAAATGCGTTCATCTTGTTTTCTTTGGCTACGCGTTGATATTCCTTATGTTGATAAAAAATTAAGCGTATTTTGTTAGATCGAATTGCTCTAGGACCTTACTTTGTCCATTTAAGGTAAAGGCACCAATAATTGACTACGCGTCAGTAGTTGACCTTTTTTCAGGAAGTGTGAAAAGTAAGGTTCTTAAATGGAATAATCTTTCAGAAAAGGCACGATAGGTATGCTGTACCATCCATCGACGCAACTCCAAATCTTGTTTAGTTGGATTCGTTAGTTTATCGTAACGACGGACAAGTAATTTCATTAATGTCAATTTTATGTCTCTGTTCTTAACGCTGTCGTTAAGAAAAGCTCTACAATTCACGATAAGAAATGCTTAAGCTTCTAACTTGTGACTAAATTATTTCATTCATTGAATGGCGATAGAGTTTTATATTTAGTAAAGGTAATGTTTTTGCTAACTGAACAGTATGGTCAATTACTAGTTTTCCGTTTTCAAGGATGGTCAATTTCTGGTGCAATTATTGAATTTTCAAAAATGTTTATAGAATTTGGGTAATATAGCTATTTAAAAAAAGTAGCTTTTTTTCATAATCTAGCAAGTTCAAACAACATTTTCACACGTAGACATTCACTATTTAACAAACGAGCAAGCACTATTATTATTTATGTAAAATATTTTTCTTAACTGGTCAACTACTGGTGCTTTCACCTTACATCTAATAATAGCCATTTATTTGAACGAATGGAGTAACCTGGCATGTAACCAGATTGTCGGCGAGGAGCGTGACCTCTACTACTTGACAAATACAGCAAAAGTTCGATAGCTGCCCGGAACAATTTAACGCGTAGGGGAGAATGGCGGAAACACGAACGTCGGGTAATTGCGAATACAAATGTTATACGATGTTAGAAACAAAATGAACAGCTGCTCCTCTTGTCACGTGACAGTGACAAACGTTTACATTGTAGTCTTGAGCCCAACGGAACGCGGCCTTGTTTCCTTTAAAGTCTGGGTCTAGGAAATTATTCGAACTTCGAATAAACGTTTGAATAAAGATACAGATACAGATGAAACATTTATTCTGTCTTCGAATAAAAAAAAAAAGTATCCTTATTCGTCGAATAAATTCGTTGCTCATCGAATATATCGGATAAATCGGTTATTCGAACCTTCGAATAACGAATAAACATCTTTTATTCATATCGTTATTTAAATAATTTATCTAGGTAATGCTCATTTCTGATGTATAGTAGGAAAGACCCTCGCGTCAGGCAGGTTTTTGCATGTATTTTGTATATGAATTCTGCTATTAAAAAAAAATTATTTTGTCTAAAGAATGTATTATATATTATCATAATTTTAAAGATTACAATATCGTAGCAGGATTCATCGTTAAATAAATAAATAAGTCGTGTATTTAAACTTTTTTTCGCGGAACAATAGTACAAAACGATAGAGTACAAAATCAAATTTTCCATTCCAACTTCATTAGCTATTTTAATCTTTTCAAAGTGAATTACTGCAGATACAAAAACAAAAGACACGTTCCAAACATTTTTCCGAATAATATTTTACATTGAAAGCATTTCAAAATCAGCGTGTCATTATTTCGTAATGTACCTTGTTAGAAAGAAAGTCAAAAAATGAAAATGTTCTCAAAGAAACAGCACTGCGATTAATTAACTTGACAGTACCGAATACCGATAAATATTTTTCCTCGGTTGAAGCAATCCCCCTTTCTTTCGTCTTAAGCGTGCAAAACCCTCCAAACAAATATTATTGCAACCTCCACCGCGAAGATGTTCGCACAGAGAAAGAAAGGAAAGAGCATACGACCAGTGTCAAGAATCGAAGGAATCATTATTTACCGAGGACCGGCTATTGTCCTCTTCGACGGATGCATTGTCGAATTAAAGGCTTTTGTGACAACGAATGGCGGAGGCACACAATGCGTTCGCTTCTCTTTCACTCCTTTCAGCGTCCTTCTCTGTTCCCTGAACGTCGAACCTATCTCTCTCCCGCTTTCATATTCTCCGTACGCCTTGCCCGTCTCTCCGCGCGAATCGCTTTGACAGTTGCCTCGCAAATGAAAGCACTTTTCCACCGAATAGACAAAATAAATCGAGTCCCCTTCCCCTCTGTGCAATGTCGATGATTTCGTAACAATGCGCGTCTGCTCGACGTCGATCTACGCACGGTTAAATACGCAACCCCGTCGCGACGCGATCGAACCCTCCGTCCATTTTGTATACCTTTATCGAGAGTCCTGAGGCCTGGATAATTTACTCGAGTCAATGAGTGCAATTATATGAAATAACAATTTCGTTACGATTCCCTTAAATATTCACTTATTTTTCATTTTCATGCAGAGTGTTTCTAGTAACTGGAACAGACTATAACTCCGTTCCAAGTGAAGTTAGAAAAAAACCGTAGACGAAAATTTTAGACAGTTTACGACAGGATGATTTACGACTTGAATCATTTTTGCTGCACTAACAGATCTAACTTGTTGTAACCTCGAACTTTATTTGCTACAACAACTAAGCTAATCCAGCTCTGTAACTTAGTTTCTGTAACATAGCATATTAGCTGTCCGTGTATTACGGTTAGAGATTTGCTAGGCTAGCAGGATTTTTGGCTGTCACAGCAAATCTTTTTTTTCCGTGCATGAAATCGCAATGATTGCAGATGATCGCAGCGACTTCATATGTTTGACGTTCTATCACACTATAGGTCTAGTTTTTTTCTGTGTGACTTACCGTGTTCACGGTCCAAGAACTGTATCCAAGTGCTCGGATACAGTTATGGTAACTAACTATTTAGTCTGTTATAACTGGTTGATTGTACAAATTAGTAACTGTTATAAGAAAATGGGACGCGCAACGCTGAATTGTCCGTTTTCACGATCCAATTTCTAGTTACTTTTTTCCGGAACCAGAACTTGGACACAATTCTTGAACCATGGACACAAGGCTTTGTATTCTGTAAGTTGAATTATAGTATTTTTTTACATTGAAGAGATCAATGAATTTTTAAGTATACCTAACATTCATAAACACATATTCAAATAGCATATTTTGTAACTTCTAATAAACCTTTAGGGTAAGAAGCAAGTAAATCATAGTTTAAAATTCAGATTATAGATGGTTACGATAAAACTAATTATTTAAAATCACACTTTTATTACTATTAATTTTACAAGCTCTTCTTACTTCAAAATACGTTTGCAATTATTTCAAAAATAAATCATGTGTACACAATTTCAATCATATTAAATTTAATATAAGTTATATTACATTATACATAATCCTTTTTTATCGTATTCAATTGTGTAAAATAAATCTGGATTTGCGTAATCTTCAATATTTCTATGTTTTCTGAAGATTTACAACCCTTTCGAATTTTTTCAAAACATATAAAAGCAAATTTAAGAGAATAAATTGCCGCAGCGAGCCAAATGCCAAAAATCTCGCGCGTTTCCCGAGCAAAAACGGTACGAAATGGACGGCAACAAAAGACCAGGGGGTGCGTGTTCTTCCGGTGATTTATCGATGATAATTAAAGAGCCGAACG
The DNA here is from genome assembly GCA_030770465.2 of Perdita meconis. NCBI lineage: Eukaryota > Metazoa > Arthropoda > Insecta > Hymenoptera > Andrenidae > Perdita > Perdita meconis. Next base: position 23,824,856 of record JASKOS020000002.1, read on the forward strand.
TCACCGCCGGCTGCGTGTCGATGACCAATGGCCACTGCGTGAGGCTCGTATTAATAGCACCTTTTAATAGCCATCCGCGGCCCTTGATTCAACGATCATTTCCGGCGCTAAATAAATACACCATCGACCGTGTACCCGCGTAATCTCGTTCGTGATTTCATGCAAATATGCGTAACGTACGGCTGTATCCGTAAAAAAAAATTAAAATGACGCATTAATCGTCACGTTCACGCGTTACGATTAATATTCCGGATTGAATTTACTTGAACGCTGTTCGTTATTCGATTCCATATGCAAATTACCGTATGGTTACGAACCGTGCGTGTAATACGTATTATCGGTAACGACCGAAATCAGTCAAGCAGGAAATGGGGAAGGAAATAGGCAACAAAGCTCCATGCAACATTTTCGTTAAGGAAAAAGTAGTTTGAAACTAACTCAGGAATCACCCCTTTCAAGGAACTGCAACATTTTTGTTACACTCTGTATTATGCAACAGGTTAAATGGTTTCAGACAAACATTTTTTTTTCCTAATTTTTCTGAAGGTCGTAGGTAGTTTTACCAGCAAAACGAGTAAGTGCGCTCCTTCAGGCAGGAAAATCTGTATTATTTGTATATTTCATTCAGAATGACCCTCGGAACATTCAAAATACACTTTTAGGGTATCTATATGAGCTCTTTTGGTCTTGCCCCTGCAAGGGTTTATCGAAAAGGGTTCTATAGATTATGTAGAGGGTAGAAAAGGGCCTTTTGATGCCCTTTGTGGAAAATAAGCCATCCATAATGCTTCATTGTTTGACGTTGCATCTACACTTACTGAGTATTGCATACTTCACTTTCGTGACAACAGGTCAGCCTCGTTGAATATTCTCTATCGTTTTAACGATGAAACAAGTGTAAATGAAATGAAAAAGAGATATTCAGCTCGACAATCATTCAAGGAAAACTCCTATATTTTAAATATTTTTTAGACGCTTTTCTGTCATTTTCCTTGCAAAAAACTACTACTTCTAGTTGAAGACTGAAAGTTTCAGAAAAACAAACATATTATGATAAAAACTCTGTAATACTAATAAGATTGTAAATTTTTGTACATTTATGGCAACCCTAAAATGTTCTCCACGATGCGATAGCTAAATTTTATTTTAACCATTTTTTTTTATTAACGAACTGTAGTATAGAAAATAATTGCGTGCGAAACTTCAAATAAAATCAACAATTGAATAACATCCTATATAAAACGATGAAAAGTTCCATTTCAAAATTTATTTCCCAACTACACACACAGACACGTTGCTCCCCACTCACAATTTTCCTTGCTTCATCTTAACCACCCCTGACGCGGCGTCCCAGACATCCAAGACGATGTAAGGAGGGCTGACGCCTTTTCATCGCGACGCATTAGTCGCGGGGACTTTGACGAACCAATTAAATAAATGCTCGTAAATTGTACACCCGATAGGAAGACGGCATCGAGACGCCTTCATCCACGACGCCACGGCGTTTCTTCCATTAAAGACCGTCCCCCATCTAGCAAAGCAACACCGAGGCCCACTCTCAGCCCTTGCTCGTCCTCTTTCGACGCTCCGTCGACGTCGTCGTTGTCATCGGTAGCGTTACTGGAATTACATTCAATCCACAAAGGGTTGAGAGAAGACTTTCATCAATGCATACGACGCCCCCATTGTTCTTCCCGTAAGATTGATCTTCCTCGCTTCCTAAATCTACCCCATGAAATCACAAGGCGAAACCCGCCTTTCAAACCATAAACTCGACCCATGGCTGCCAAGGCACACGTTGCTTGTACTTGGTGAGCATTTACAGTGAGGTACAAAAGACAGTTTAGGAGGTAAATAAACATAAGCAACAGAACCTCTAAATACATTTGCATAAACAAAAGATTACTTATTTCAGACATAGCGTGAAAATATTGTAGAATAGATTTATGTGTTTTCAACACTGTTAAACTTTCTCTTACCTATCACAGTATGTGTGGACACTCTTTCCAATTTTTTCTGTGAAACAGGATAAATGTACTATTTGTGGTCATTGTTCCATTTATTCTAATATATTAATTAAACATGAAATATATAGTTCAATATAAATTGTATAAGTAATTAAAAGTTATAATTCTGACTGTGGAGCTTACATATTATCGTTTTCATAAGTGGCCACAAACGTAAAACGTTGTGTCAATAAATGGTACTTTTGTAGCCATAAATGGGACAAAAACGTCTTTCAGGATAATTTAATGATTTTTCCAATAATTATACTTAAATTCAATATATATAGTCTTTTAATTCTCTGGATATTGATGTATTCTCCTTGATTCTGTATATATAATTTTTTTCAATTATGTTAGTGAATGGTATCCAAATCTTTCAAGCGGCCAGAAATTTTTAAATTACAACTTTTAAGTATATTCAATATATTTTTCTTCAATGTGTTGCACAGTAAAAATATAGAATGAATGGCAATCAAGAATTGTGCAGGATGTAATAAATGTAAATAAAGATATTTTAAAGGGTCTAAATGAATCACAATATATATTTTATGACATATTCTAAATGGATCATAATATATTTTACGATAAAATATTCAATCTATGCCCAATCCATATCTAATAATATAACAATTGGTTTACACCAAACTAGTCATCAGAATATTTTATAATTTTAATATGATATTCTCATTAATTTCCGATACAAAACCATGTCCCTAAGTTTAAATTACTATAGTAAAACCTCGATTAATCAACTTGATATTTATAAAATGAAATGTTAATAATTAGTAGGCCGTTAGCAAATCATAGTTCAAGTTTTACTCGAAGTCCCATTGTATTAGATTGAGCAGAAAGTTTGTGCCGTTTCTTCGATTAAATTAAAAGACAATTGTTTTACTTCAATGTAGCTTTGTCCATTGAAGTATTCTTCATTTTGTTCTATGACTTTCAGAACAATTGTACAAGCAGCACGAACTTTCCACTCAACCCAATAATTTTACATCTAGCGTTTCAATTAATTGAAACTTTAAATAATGAAAAATGAGGATAATTATGATTCAGATGATCGAGATACTACCGTGTTGCTGTAGAATAGAGACAGATCCAAAATTCTATGCAAAACATCTCGAGATTTATTTGTGCTCCCCTATAGGCCCTTAAAATATTTCAACCCCCTACATCCACGAAAATACACAGTATCCACAGATTTATTTAATTCAAGAATCGCATCGTTCAGAAAAATAAATCGCCGTATCAGTAATACGTAACCTGCCATACAGTGAATCATTAATGTATCGGACAGATGGCGCTCTGAATTTTCCCCAGAAAAGGTAAACAGCGTTCCAAACATATCCTCGGAGCAGAAATATGTTCGCGGTGAAATCGTTACTCCTTTTGATCGAGTGGCCTCGACCGCGTATGCCGAGGCTATGGAGCAACGGGGTACCCGCGGTGAATTGTAATAATGCACCTGCACCCGCCAACCGACGTTATACACACAGTCCCTCTTCTCGGGCAGATGGATTTAGGTGTGCTACCTCGAGGAGGCCGTGGAGAGACGTATGAAAGCTCGGATGCGAAATACGAAGCGAAAGTACACGGACAGGGGGCGAGGAGCAAAGGAAACAGGCGGCTCCTATTTAGTGCCTCTACCGTCGGCTGTGTCAACGTTATTATGCCGCAGATTCCCAAGGGAGTGCTGGCACTCTTGGGGCCGCGGCGCGGGGAGTGGTGTGACTACCACGAATACATCGCAAAAGTGGTTTTTTAAAATATGAATAAAGTGTAAGGTGGGCGAGGAGTGGGGGCAAGGCGGCCTTTGAACCGGCCAGTAAATTATAGCGGCTCCTTGTCAACCGCGAAGAAGGACGCTTCAAATTGAAGAACTCGCTTCCAAAGGGTTTCGAGTCCGACCAATAGACGCTCGAGAAGATCAGGATTCTTTTTTTGAATTTCTTAAAATGGCTGAGTGCGCGATAGTTATGTTTCGTACTCTGAGAGTTCTAAGTGTCACGTAAATGGAAAGGTAAGAGAGAGTTATTGAAGCAAGTATAAATGTATAAAACTGTGCAAAAGTATGCACAAATCGAGGTGTAAAACATTAAAAATGTGAAATAGGAACGCGCTATATTATGTACAAGATAAAACATTTTTGTTTCACTTGTTTGTGTCACAGTCCAATAATTAATAACTGGGAATGTAAAATAATTAAGAAATATTTAACCAGCTAAAATGCTAAATCACAGAAGTTTACTCAAAATATAAAACCAAATGAAACCTTTTTTTTAATAGTAAATCTTAATACGAGGGTGGATCAAATATAAACCGAAATTTTTTTTTTTAATTTACTGTCACAGTAAACAAAGTTCTGAACACATGTTATTTTTGACATGTTATGTTACATAATCTCCACTTTTATGTATACATTTTTTTCCATCGGATTGGACGTTTTTTAATCCCGTCACTGAAGAGTGAACTTAGCCGTGTCTCTGACCAATTGCGCAAGGACAATTCTGCCCCTTGATCGTCATCAGTTCTTCCTTGAGTGATCCAAACATCTGGTAGTCACACGGGGAAAATCTGGGCTGTAGCGCGGGTGTTCCAGTGTTTCCCGATAAATTTTTTAAAATTTTTCTCGGGTCAATGCAGCGGTGCGCGGCCGAGCGTTGTCATGAAACAAAATCACACTTCAAATAAGCATGTCCCGCTTCTTTTGTTGATAAGCCACCCTCGTATAATACAGTAGAACCTCGATTAACCGAATTGATATTTATGAAATAAAATACTAATAATTAGTGGAATGTTATTATTATAAATCGTAGTTAAAATTTTCTTCAGAACCCCACTGTATTCTTATATCTAAGTAGTGCATGAATTTATTAAAATAACATAATAATAGTGATTCGGATAATCGTTGTTCTACTTCAGTAGATCTTAAAATAAATTACTTTAGAAATTGTTTTAGAAAATTGTTGTATGAATTTGTTTCGAATATTCTCATGTACAATAGATTCCGCAATGAATGAACAATAATGCACATGTTTCGAATGTACCAGTGATAACTAATGTCCGCATTTTTTACTAGCTAGAAGTTCTTCAATGTTGCATTAAAAAATTCCACGTAAGAGAGGCGGAACGCGCGTGGGCTTCTTTAATAAGTGATGAGGCGTAACGATATCAAAACAGAGAGACACGGAAACCTCTGCCTCGAGAGAGTCATTCTTCTTGCCCTTGCAATCGCGAATAAAGGAGGGGGTCTTCCAGGTAGGATATTCGGGATAACCGTAGCAATAACCGTTGCCGACCCTCTACAGAGAGTGAGATTGAAGCTTCTTTTATTCCTGAATGCGCACGAACCTCTGAATGTACTCATGCAAGGTGAAGAATTTAATGAAATTTCTCTATAACTACGTCCCCCGTATCTATTTAGATCCTAAAGCTGTTCAACGAAAAGGAAATAACACTTTGTCCTAACATCATTATACAGAGTGAATCACCAAATACGAGATTCCTAAATAACTTCTGTTTTTTGAGAAATAGAAAAATGCAGGAATGTTTAAGGAGTTCATGTTCAAAGAGTTTTATTATGCGATGGAAAACATTTTCTTCGAGATAGACGCGTTTAGTCTACAAGGCTGATCCTTTTGTTTCTATCCCTCAGGCAGCGGACTGTAAGATGATAGTCACAGTCGCAGGCGGACACCGGGTCAATTTTAACCCGACTTTCGCTGGCCGAAGGTTAATGAAATCATCTATTTTTCAATATATTAAATTATTAAAGCCACAGCACAAAAGTATGTCCCTTGTAATTGTTTAAAAATATTCCTTATACCATTTTCCAATATACAGTGACTCACAGATTCATTCACAAAGAGTATGTTAAGTTTGTTTAAATTCTAAGAAAGTATTTGCTTTCGCACATTAAAAGTTATGTAAACTGAGTAACAATTAAATGTGAAAGCTAGAACAACATATTTGATGTAGAAACGAATTCTTTCCGATATTTGAGTAAAATAAAAATTCTAGCGAGAAAAGAAATATAATTGTTCAAGCACTGAAATGCTTGTTATTATTATCTATACACTTTTACTTTACACAATTTTTCTGGGAAAAACTTTTTTATTTTATCTAGGATCAAATTACTATTCTTATTGTGTGAAGAAATTCGTCGGAAAGAACTCATTTCTAGGCGTAATAAATTGATAGACAAAATACAATACTGAGGATTTCACAGTCAATTAACATTTGGAATGCATATATCGTCAATGTATGCAAGTGGCTCTAATAATTTGATCACCCACTTTCTCCAGACGAATTTAGATATTCCAGTCATTTAAGATCACGCAAGGTCACGGGTGTAGTAATAGGTGAAAAATAAAAATTCGTTGTGAATGTTTCTGAAAAAGTGTGCTTCATTTTATACATTGTATTTTGGTATTCTGAACATTTATTGCAATATCAGTTTACTATTCATGTTTCGTTTCATACTGCGAGGATTTTGAAAGACCTTCTCAGTGTCTCGAAAGATCTCTTTTGTCACTAAAATCGAGAATACATTTTTTCAGAAGTATTCACAACAAATTACTATTTTCCACCTATTATTACATACGTGATCTTAGGTGGCCAGAATATTAGAATTCATCTTAGAAGGAACTACAACCGTAGGTGTTAAAAAATGCATGATTTCATTTAGAAAACCTTCAAAACTTGTAAACACGTCCACGTGCGAAAAAAATATGTTAATATAACTTTGATTTCAAACATTTCTCTGTATCTCAAAAATCAGTAGAGTTACTGAGGTGACTCACTCTGTATAATAGTTAGTGATAACTATAAAAAGAATAACTATGTATAAAGTTTTTTATAACAATTATCCGTGAGAAAATTGTTCTTTCCCTACTATGCAAAAATCAGTAGTATAAATATTACTTTAGGCAGCCTTAGACTTACAATTTGTATTATCAACTTTTAATGTCTACTAATTTACTAGCAGTTATATTAAAAATATTTATCCTTCTCTTTATCGATAGTTTTTAAATTATTGTTATTAAATTGTTACTCTTTTTTACTGTCACAGTAATTACTTCTCTATAAGTTTTTATTCTATGCTGCATAGAAAAAAGCAGTACTCAATACTAATTAAATAATAATAAGAGTACTAGTAAATGGAAAACTGAAAAATTTCCTTCCAATTAAATAAAATTAAAATGTGGCGATCATCAACTCCTTACCCACTGTCTGACTACAGACGTCTGTCCACTACTTGCAAACACAGTACAACTTTTTAATCGTCAAAATTTCACAAAAATCGTCGGAATCGGAGGCCCCCATTAAAAACCCTGAACAGCCTCCACCTTAATAAACCCCCATAACTGTAACAGCATATTATCGTAAACTCAGCCGTACAATTACCATAAAGAAGTGGCTGCATTATCGAAAACCAAATACACCACTTTATCTGGCCTCCGTCGACGACGGGGAACGTTTACCGATGAATGCAAAAGCCGTTAAACGTGCTCGTTAAAAATCGTCAAGTTTTACAACGCGGGGCCACGAGAGGCACCGCGGGGCGAGCCGTGAAAATACGCTTAACGGTTTCGAAGAATGCGCAAAGTCCATTGAAGCGACCCTCGACGAGACGAGGCTCGTCCCGTTTTTTCATCGGAGAACGAGCATTAGGCCGATACGCTCGCGTTTTTACGACAAGAAGACGAAATACCTACAAAGTATCGCCGACAGGCCAGGTTTACCGACTATTCGCGTTTACACAGTTCCGTAAGAAGCCGCCGCGCCGGCGTAGGAGAAAGAGGAAACAAGAAGCGATGGAATTTTTCCTCCGGAGCTGGAGAAAATAAATAACACCGCCGTGAGGGAAGGTCCAGGAGGCAAGGAGGAACTGTTGGCTGGGTATATATCAAACCGTTCCTTCGGGTGCTCGTCTCGCCGTGTCAGAGTGTGTTTTATGTGGTCCGTCGGATCACAGAAACAATAATTCAGCCTGAATCCGTGTTTTGCTCGGTTTCACGTTCGTACGGTACTTCTTCGATATGATAGACTTGGTTTACAGTGCCGAGGAACCATCAGAATTTGTTATGGTATTGTATTATTGATTATTTTGCTTTTAATGGTGGAGAAAGAATGAGGAACATCGATGGATTAATTGCAGTAGAAGATATCGGTAATAAGTCAGACAAGAAATGTATGCATACTGCGTAGAGATATAAACACAGGGTGAGGCACCTAACTCGATCACCTCGAATAACCTCTAAATTATGCGTCGTACAAAAAATTATTTTCACAAAGGCTGCATGGTATCAAGGGTGACATCGAGTGGTGTACACGATTTTTTTTATAAGTGGAGACGTTTAGGAGATTTGAAACTCAACCTTGTTTGTTCAAATTGAATGTCCTATTTTTTATGGCAGTTCGAAAGCTCATTAATTTCCAAGTAAATATTTATTAATAAGTGCGTGACATCTTGATAAACATTGCCAGATAGACATTGTTGTCTTAGTGAAGTACTTGGTGACATTGACTTTATGCGGATCAAACTTTTATTAATATTATAATAGACCTTAATATTTAGAAGCTTCGCAAAAAAAAAAAATAATATGGATTCAGCGTAATTAGGCCTTCATTCAATAATAAATTGTCAATGTCTACAAGTGGCTCCAATCATTTGGTCACCCACTGCAAATTTACTGGCAAGTATAAGAAAAGTTTAACCCTCAGGCGTTCTTCTCAAAAATCGTGATGCGTAATAATTTTTGTTAGTAGTATATCATTGTGAATATAGATAATTAATGGTTGCATTAATATCAAGAAATAAGACACGAAAATAGGAAAAACAATTTCTCTAGATTTTACCCGAAATCGGAAAACTTATTTGAGAAAATAAAAAGTATGATTAAGTCGAAAAAGACCCAAGAAAAGCCTAAAGCTTAGTATAGCCGAACTTATTTATAATAGGTCTCAATATTTAAAAAATTATATACAAAAACTAGGAATACTGATGTTTCAAATGTCTTTGTAATAGGTAAAACAATTTCGAAAACAGGGAGTAATCGTGTTAATTAGATAGGTACTTGTGTCGCTGGTCTTGACAATGAAGTAATTGCAGTGTTAGAAATCAACATAGCCCAATTGCAGTGTCAAATTTATTAGCTAATTTGATTCACATGTAGTTGTGAGGTTGGTTCAAACAATTACGAGAGAACACCAGGTAGTCTTTAGCCTACAAATGTAGTACTGTAACAAAACCTTCTACTATTGTTATGTTTAGCTAATTACTAGATTATTTAAACACTATGCTCTACTGAATCAAAATTATTCAAAATGTGAAGTCTTATTAATAAAGTATCAAGCTCACTTTTCTGTGGGTTGTTACATTTTTTCTTATTTATATTCAGGTAAAAATATATATTTTAGTGAACGAAACAATACAAAATTTAGACGTGTTTTAAAATTTTTCTTGTGTATCATAGATTTTAATTTACAAATTCATATTTTTAAAGAAGTACTAAACCGCGAATAAAATTATGTCGTATCTTCTAAATATCATAAAATTTATATTATTTTTAATATTTCATATATCTTTGCGCCTTCGAACATCCCCTGTCAACATAATCAAAATTATTATAAATGCATAAATCTTTACTCATTATTTCGTCTTTCAACTCTCCAGTCTACAAGTTTTAAGTTTAGAATTCAAAATTGAGTTTTCTTAATATAATACTATTGTTGACGCAATTACATGGTTTACATAGGTAAATACACGTATTCATGTCATACTTCTTCCGCGGTAAATTAATATCATGTAAGATTCACTAAACAGTTATGTTAGGTTTTTACAGCGATCTTTGGAGGATATTGTTAAGCACTTACAGAATTTCTAATTGGCTTCTCTCGTAGTTGACTCTTCGGGGTCTGCTGCTATCTCAGTACTGAGTTCAATATATTGGTTGCGATTATTTAATCGTAGGCAGAGAGTGGTGGCATACCTCCTACTTTAATTAGTGTGCAGGATCAGGTATAGTTTGGACAATGTGACACCCTATACCTGACAACGTTTAGTTGTTCTAAAACGTTCCTCTTTTACTACCTGAGATCAATTCGTGAAACCTTTGACCTCCTCTTAGTTATTTATGATGGTCATCAATAAAAGGAAAAAACTCATGTATCAGCGAAAATGCTCTATAGCTAATCAATATACATACAACAATCAAAAACTATTAATAGGGTCATTCGGGGTAAAAGGACGCACTTTTGCTGTTTATACTTCACTGAACCGAAACTACCATGATATTAGGGACACTTTTTTACGCTATCGGTAGCATGTTTAATAGACTCATAAAATGTAACGAGTATTTGACGATAGGCTAAACGGTTTTTTTTAAATTAAGCAAAGGAGTGACTTGGTCAGACTGCGTACCTTTACACCGACATGTGGGTAAAAATACGCAGTCGTGTGGGTAAAAGTTCGCATGTAGAGTAAAAGTATGCATTCAGTTGTAGTAAAAGAAAATGAAAAAATAATACACAGATGGAACACATTTTTATATTATTTTTAATAAATGAAGCTAAAGATGACAAAAACAATAGAAATTAGGAACTCCGAATTTAGGAAACTATCATAAAATTATAATTTTTCATAGATTCAACAAAACGAAATTATGTTCAAGCCTTTATCAGAGCAGATGTTTTTACTCCAAATATTATTAAGAGTTCAAAAACAAGTAGACAGTAACCTAAATACCAGTGCGCACTATTACCCCCGTCCTTTTACCCCATTTGACCGGTAACCAAAACAATTCGTACTAGTTAGAATTCCAATAAAGTTAGGTTAAAATGTTATTCTGGAAAAAATCGTTCAATAACTATAAGAAATCAACAAAAACAATTTACCTCTAAAAATACATAAATAATACCGGTACGAAAAAGATCGAAATAACACGACAATTTTAAATTTTTATTTTTAATTCAGAAAGCGCGACTCGCACCGCTCAACAGGCGTTGGCCCAAAATGGCGGCCCACGCGCACTGAATCCTGACGAGCCAGCGTCCCCGTCCTCTCAACCCCCTCAGAGAAAACGGTCATACCCTACTTTTACCCGCTGCGTCCTTTTACCCCGAATGATCCTATCGCAAAAGAGGTCAAGATTCATGAATTTTATGTTTAAAAATTAGTAAACAAATTTTAATGTCTTTTTCTTCTAATGGTTTGTCAATTCTGACTTTATATGTATGATTATGTTTTTGATATTTGAAGAATATAGTTATAAAGATATAAATGATTGCCGCAAAGTTGAACGGAAGCCCACTGCGGAAGTCCTCCTAGATGTCAAAATGATCCTAATAAGACAAGAATATTTTGTTTTATCAAAAATTTTCAAGTAAATATATCTAAATGTATTCGAGTAGCTTGAACATTTTCTAGCTGAAAATTTTAAGGTCGTGCGAGTACTCGGAATTTTCGAGCTGAGCCTGATTCCGCTCAGGAAACGAAGAAGGATCCCTTGCAAGGGGATGCCTTTCCCCACGGCGATGTGCTGGCCACCGATTATGATGCACCATGGATACCGGGCTGTCTCAAGAAACCTGCTTCAAAGGATATAGTACAGTATCGACAAAAATCTCGGGTATATTAGGGATTTGCAAGTACAAGGAATTTACGAGCTGAAACAAACTCGGTTTGATTACTCGAGTCAAGTCGAACGTTCGCAGCGTTTGAACTACTTTAAATCAAAAACTATTCGAAAAAAATACGAACTATGTACTTGAAAAATCCAAACTACTTGAATATTCGAGTCTTCGTAAGAATTCGAGATACATGAAAAAGAATTTTCAGCTAAAAGATTTTCGAATTACTCGAATACAAGGGACTATCCTTGTTTAGGCAGATGGTGAAAATCGGAACGCCTTCTGTAAATCTGCAGAAAATAAAGGTTACTTACTTACTCGAATACATATGCATAGATCTTTGACGTACTTAAAAATATTTGAGAAAAAGAATATTCATTTTCAAGTGTTTCGAAATCTTAGAAGGGCTCTAATATTTGAGTCGTTTGAGTTTTTCCAGCCTAGCTCGTATTGTTTCCGACTAATTTTTCGGTTTCAAGTAGTTCCAAAACTTTGAATGCTCGACCCTACTCGAATAATCTAACCGAGTTTGTTTCAGCTCGTAAATTCCTTTTACTTGCAAATCCTTAATATATCCCAGATTTTTGTCGACAGTGTATATCCTTCGAAGCAAGTTTCTCGAGGCAGCCGCGTATCCATGGCGCACCATAATCGGTGACCGGCACATCGCCGTGGGGAAAGGCAAGCAGGCATCCCCTTGAAAGGGATCCTTCTTCGTTTCCTGAACGGAATTGAGGTTTCGCCGGTGAATGGACCGCAACGTATACGTAAATTGCATTGTCGCAATGCCCGGGACCTAACTCGTGGCAGCCCCGGCGAAGGGCTGACCGGCCAATTAGCTTCTGTAGGCCCCTCGATAGAATTGCACAGCAACTTGACTCGACGATCCGCGCGCAGTTAGGTACAGAGGGGGGCGCCTCGGCAAGTACCACTCCAAGTCCAGAACCGGCTAGACTCAATTTAACCGTTCTCGCTCGAATATCGAATCGTTCTGCCGCGCCGCGCCAAGCGAACCGAGCGACCGACCGAACTCGTCTTCCCTTTTGAGGCCGCGCGGAATCCAATTTCCGCGCTACCAACTTTCTCCGCTTCCTACTGCTGCCTAACGCGCATTCTTTCGCCGTGTGCACGCACCAGTTTGCCGCCAACGAATCAATCCACCGAATCGTTTCCGGATGAATGAGCAGAGACGCTAATTCGGTGAGAATGCAATTGATTATTTGCGTTCAATGGAGATCGAAACTGACCGAGCTTCGTGGGACTCATCATTGAGAACTGTTATGCTGATATGTGCAGATGCACTGTTGGTTGTACGAAACACAACGTTTTGTGGATTAATTTAATCTTTAGTTTTAATTTTGTTCATAATAAACGGGATTTACAAACTTTTTATACAAATCCATTAATTGAAAAGTAGCTGTAGAGACAGTTATGACAATACAAAAAATGCAAGGAAATCTGGCAAGCTTTCTTAACAATAGTGTTAGTGTTTTTTGTATAGATTTCGTATGGATATTATCACATACATATAGAGTTATCCACGTATACAGTTAATAAAATTATGTCTATTGAATTTGATGTATTTATAAGGATTGATTTATATATGAAAATTATTAATATTTTAATAGACTTTTCTTAATAACGCTTTTTCTAGGGAAATTTAGATTGAGAAACATTTAAGCATTAAATAGGTAAACGTATAAATATTGATTTACAGGGAGTAAAGTAAGTTTATTTAATTAGTGTTTTAAACCAGATGTGGTTTGTACAGCAAATACAGGCTTTATAGTTAGAGTTAGATTAGAATTAATATTAAGTAAAAACTTGACGATGTATCAAATAATAAGATCTGGAAACCTGAAATGAAGAACTGGATTGAACACTGACTGGGATTTACTGGTTTATTTTTGAACTATTGTATTTATATTCAGATTTATGTAAAGAGAAATGGATAAAACTTCGATTCCATCTACATATATGTCTCAGTGAGTCAATTTTTTTTATTAACATTGGCATTAATTTCGATCTGGGTAACAAGTTTGATTTTTTATTTTTATTCCATTAAGTATGACTAAAGCAGAAAAATTGTATAAAGCGCAAATAACACTAAAATATTATTTGATAAATTACTAGTAATAAAAAGAAATCTTTCTTCTATTCCTTAATAATAATTAAAGGAATATATACGTAACTTAATTAAACGTCAAACGTTCTTAATTCACTGACCACAGAATAAGAATAATAATAAAACTTGAATGAAAACTAATGATAAATAGAGTAGAAAATAAAGTGAAAATGAAAAGAAATTTAACAATGTATCAGGTGTTGATGTCTCCTACTCTAATGTCTTTTAATCTAATATCTAACCTGTGATTATAAGGCAAACCACTGCATGTCACATGTTTTTATTTTCGAGATATTCGCATTTTAAGTTCTAATCTTTATACTACACTATGCTTTTGAATTTGATTAAATCCTCGTTTTTAAAGGAAAAATTTCGTTTGACACACTTTCTCTTTGATACTAATATAAATTCTGCAATCTAAACTTGAGTTAAAACATAAATTCAATTTTTTTTTTAAATGTGACTTACGTCTTCTTCCTTACAGCCACAGAAATGTGACTGTGCTATTTATGCTATTTATTATTATGAAAACTAATAACTCACAGTCAACAACAAAAATTGCGTAGCATGATACATCTGCATACATATACCACACAAGTTATCCACTGTTTTCGGCGGCGTCCTCTCTAGAAAAGCTCTAGAATCACGCCTTACTCGTTGGATATACACCACGAAAGTACAAAGTTACATTTAAAAAATAAAAAAAAATTAACACAATATTCCTTACAAATATTTATTCCATAATCTCAATTAGCATCATTGACTTCAATAAACATTTAATGAAACTAAAGACCAAACTTATTGATCCACTTTCCCATCTGCTTACGGCCGATAAAAGTCCAAGTCCTCTCGACTATCCACAAGTGGATAAAGAAGAGTGTCAGTCGATAAAGCAGTGAAAAGCTCAGGAGCTTGCGCAAGCTCCGCAGAATTATCAACAGTAGAGGCAACATAGATGGCAGTTCTCTGAATTTACAGAAAAATTATACAAGTAATTATATACAATAATTTTTAAACAATTCGATTTAAAGCTTTCAAAGCTTCCCGTTCGCCGCCAAAGAGATTTCAATACAATGCGCCATACGAGTGCGATTGTGTGAAACGAAATTTGGAACGTGTTAATTATAGAGTATCAAATAACTGTAATATCGTTGTCATTTCCTGAATTGTTAATTTCATTTCCCAGTATTTCCCATTGAGCACATTTAATGAACCTTAATTAGATTTCATTTAATTGTCAGAGTACAATACATTTTCATTGTTATGTTGAATATTGTATTGGAAAAAGGAAGCAAGTGTCCTTTATTGCTTTTCAGCGACAGCTACGCAATTCCGGACTAATTACGAGGCGTTATGTGCAGTCAAAGGAGGCGACAAAATATTAAAATCTTTAGGCAATATCGTCGATAAATATTGATTCAATGCATTCTGCGGAAAAGATGCACTTTCTTATTATCGGAAGAATTTCTTGAATCTTAAATATTTGCACAGTTCTCTTTGATGTTCGCCTTTTAAAGTAACGTATAAGTTAGCAGGGAAATCCTCAGAAAATTTTTCTACTTCTCTGTAAATTCACGATTTTCAATTCTATTTGGATCAACTTAAGTTGAACTTTCATGTACCAAAATAACATTGCTTTATAAATAACTCCTGTATAAAATATTATATTTAAATTCTTTCTTCAATGCATAAGAATCAAAAACTCTTCCATTTTTTTATTAATTAAAATTTTATTTAATCTCGCTTTCATGGCAAAGTATAATAAAATTGAATTAAGTATACACTATTATTAATTCAGAGAATTTAATATCACTGTTCATTTTACTTCCAATAAAAACAATATTTCAACGTCAATAGAAACCGTGAATGCTGCACGAAGTCAATCGTCGTGGAAAAGATAAGTAGTTTTAGCGTTTCTTAATCTCCGGATTGGATTGCGTTGCGTCTCAGGCTCGGAAGGAAACGATCCAATGGTGAATTTCCGGCACTTCGTTTCCGTCTCCTCCGGTGTTTAGCCATGGAATATGCTACCTATCGCGCCCTAGTTACACCACGCAGTAATATTGGATTTCTCAGGCCACCATTATGAGTGGTTGGAAATGTTACAACTGTTGAAATACGATGCTGAATTATTTTGTATTTGCAAAATCGCAAAATGATGAACAAACAGCGTCTGAAAAATGAGGTTTATAAACTACGACCATTCCAAAGTTCTGAAAGATTAACTTTTCCTTTGATAGGATTTTCTTCCTTTCATTGAATATGATTTATAGAAACTTAGTCGCAGAGATTACTGTAACGTCATTTAAAATTGCAAATGCAAAATGTGGTTCATAACTGTATTGTGCACATTGACAATCATTGGCGTAACTAGAATTTTTGTCTGAGAGAAGCCAAATCTTCCTCTTCTATTTTTCTTATGTACAGAAAATCATCGACATTCGGTGTTTCATAAAATAAAGTTAGACACACATTTTAGAATAATTACTTGTACATTTATTTAACACTAACACGAAGAATAAACTAAATAAACAACAAATGAAGGTAAAGAGTAAAAGAATAAACAAAATTTCTTAAAGCAAAAAAGATACAGTAGAAAAAATAAGTTGAGATTTCTATACATAAAATTTATATAAGTTTCACTCTTTTTGTACAAAAATATTTAGTTTTTGTTGTGCTGCTGTTCTACTTGAAACAGGTTAATAATACACATATATTCCCCTGACATGCGGCACTATAGGGTTTGCAAATAGTCCTAGACGGAATATTTCATGACTTTCTTCTGAGTAATAATTTATACTTTGATAATCTGTGTAGAATTACTGATGTCAATAACTAGAAAAATAAGCCTTACGAACTGCTGAATATTTTTCTACTTATTTTGATAATTATTGGTTTGTCAAGCACATCTTAGCCCCTACCTAGTTACGCCAATGTTAACAACAGAAATTAGATGACTAGTGAAATGACTATGAAATTCGTGATAAGAGTAAACGCATTGATTTAGAGTTTACGTGAATTTGAAATGAAATAAAGTTTAATAACTAATCAAATGTTTTAAAGCGTAGCTTGAGTCAAACACAAATAAATGAAAAATACTTTTTCATTAAGGTAGTATTATATAAATAAATTTTGGGTAACCTAATAGCATACAATAAAAATAAAGAAATATCATGCAATATTCAATTCCCTGCAAACTTTTAATACAACTTGATACGATATAATGTAATATAAAGTGAAGGTGTATAAAATAAAGCCGTAATAAAATAAAATAATATTGACGTGGTCCTATTTTAATTTACATTTAAACGGAGTCCGTGAACAAATTGGTTCGGGAGTGCAATATCTGCCGCGAGAAATGTCCTCCTAGTAATCATAATATGCTAAAGATTATTGATTTTCAATAACGTCCGTCCGCCGGAAACGCGCGTAACGCATTTACTCCAAACGGATATGCGAAAATGAATTCCTACCTTCACTTTACAAATATTACGACTCATATACATAATTCAATATGTACGTGTACGTTCATTTATTAATAAACTAAATATATTATTTGTACGTAAGTTTCGAATGAAGCTATGAGCATTAAAAGGCTGAGGTGTTACATTTAACGTCGTAAAACTGCAAATTATATATTTGCGAATTGAGAAAAGTGACTTCTTTGTTAAGGAAACAAATTCAAGTTTCATAAAACGTTGTATTTATTTTTGAATCTTACTAAAATGCAAACACGCATTGACTGCATTGGACATTGACCGTAACAATTTCTAGTTAAAAGAATGGTTGTAATATAAAGAAGTTGCAATAAGAATCGACCAATGATTACAAACACTTGAAAGGCAGTGGACAGCACGAATAAAAGCTTTACCCTAAAATATTGTTCATATCTTCAAGATGAATCTGAATCCAATAAGTCGTACATATTCATTTTCAGACGCTATACGAATGAAAAACACGCTGTCGAGAGCCATCGTTTATCGTCGATTGTACAATGGAAGTGATACAATGGCGTACAAAGCAAAACGGAACGCGAATTTGAGCGACGTCGATTAAAGGAAATCCGGACTCAAGCACCGTGCGCTCTTCAACCGTCAGAATGGGACACGTCAAAAAAAGACAATCCGTTTCCGAACGGTTGGTTCGAACAGCACGCATCCCCCGTTGACAAATAAAAATCATCTGTCGATGATCCACTTTAAACTTCGTTAGCCACGTCCTACCTTTCTTAACTTTGTTATTGATCAATCACGATAGATACCATTGATAAGCCTCTTCCTTGTAATATTCATCCCCTATCTTAGCTGCTCTCATATTTACTGTTTTCATTTGAAGTTATAGAATAGTAATAGAAATAGAATGTGACTATAAATCCTTCGAGTGTAATTAAGAGACAAATTTAGTCACTTAAATCTACATGTACTCTGTAAACAATAATATTTAATAAAATATAGCCAGGGGAATATATATTAGAATTTAATTTTGATGACAGTAGAAGTGTTGAATCATTTGTATATTGTTGAAAGTATTCTGAGTATGCTGAGAAAATTGCAATGTTCGTTGAACTCGTTTATGATGAAATTTATACAGTATAATTTCGATGGGTTTTCACAAACTTTGAAATTTCGAAACCCATTGAAACTCAAGAAAGTTTCTAGTTTCAAGAATTTGAAATTTTACACTTTTTTTTTATACTTCAAAATTCTCAGAACTCAGATAAGAAGTATAAAATAAAGGAAGAAACCTTCGCTGTATCTTGATAATGTTTATTGCATGCGTACAATGTGTTTACGTCGATAAAAAAAAAAGAAGAATTTGCATTAGATATTTTCATACACTGTTATATTTTTGACATAAAAATTGTATCAACTTCAGTACTCAAACCAAGATATTTCACTTATAAAACAGCGTCAGTACTTCCAGTTTCCACTGTTCCAAGTTTCAAGAGTTTCCAAAGTTTCGAAACCATACACAGCTTCAGATTTGGGGTTTCAGAATTTAAAAATGAAATTCGACCCCTCCCGAGTGAAAAATAATAACGAATGAAGTTCGCTATATATTTAAAGAAATGCATGAAAATTTATACTCATTTATATGTTCAATTCTTCAAATAATGTATTGATAAATTAAACAACAGAATGCGTGGTAGCAATATAGCAATAATAATAGATAAAATCAGAGAAGGACGTCAGAATCCAACCTTCCTGTAATATTTATTGATTCGCACTGAAACGAGAAATGTCCCGGCGACTAACAAGGGACACAAGAACTGATTAGCCGACTATGTAGTCTAGGCTGAACTGTAATCACTTTCGTGGGAAGAACGAGAATCTATCACGTGGACATATTGGATTGAACGGAATAAAGCTAGTTCACTATCGATACGTGCCCCAGGTTTGTGTATACGTGCACGTTTGTTTAGCAGGATGTGTTTTGCCATGAAAAATTGATTCGGACTCCGTTTGGATATCAAAGATTCGATGAATCTATTTTTCTCGAAATAATTGAAAAAATGTTTGCTGGGTAAAGAAACAAATAGGTGTTTTGAGAATTACTTGTGATAAAATGTACGTGTATTAATAATGTATTTGGTTTAAAGAAGCTTTTGCATGACACTACAGTTACTTTTCTATTTTATAAATAATCCAAGCGTAAATGAAGAACTGATTTTCATGAAAAATAGTATATTTTTCAACTGCTCAATCAATAAAACGATACAAAAAATTCAACATCGTCAGTAACATATATTTTTACCTCGGAGCCACATATAGAAATAAAAACAACAAACGTTTAGAATGAAAATATATTTTCCAGGAATTCGTACTACGTGCAACAAAAATAAAAACTTTTAACGCATGATCAACAGTGAAAATTCATGTTTACTAAGTTTGAATGAAAAATTCTCGAAAGAATGACATTAATTTCTGAACATATATTTCGTCTAGATTGCACAGATGAAAAAATATTTCTGAAAGTAAAGATTCACTTTGAGCGTATACAAGTTCAAGCTAATTAGAAAAAATCAACTTTCCTGGTGCAATTAGTTCCGTATTGTATTACGATTCAACCGAGCAGAACGTCAAGAAGGCGAATAATTTCAACAGGATCCACGTGACTAAAGCTATTTTGGCGTTCGTACCAGTGTATAAATATATAATATCACTTCTTGCAGCTGTCTCTAGTGTCTCTTGAATTTAGAAGTAAGAGGGTGAGCAGAATTCAGAAATTATTAATGAATA